>OY728155.1:937525426-940025426 GCA_963277665.1 Viscum album | reverse complement strand
AGTGTTTGGAGGTACGATCTATGTTTGTTATAATTTTCTTGTAGTACTATTAGAAATAGGCACAGGAAACTATTTTTCCGAATTTTTTCAATTATTTTATATGTATATGGTAGGCGTTGGTAGAGCCCCATGTTAGTGAGGGAGAGTTATTGCATATTCTATAGATGTTCATGATAGAATTTATGTTCACTAACCTTAATTTTCTATTTCTTATGTTAATTTGGGTAACAAAACCTATGCTATTTTACAGCAATTTTGGATAAACCTAGGTTATTTGTTTCCCTCACGAACCCCTTTGTGTTTGGAAATGTATTCACTATATTAGTTTTCTCATCAAAATTGTATCCTTGTTTTCATTTTATTTGAGTTTGGTCACTAGTTTTGGGATGTTTATTGTGATTATTTTATTATGAATGAGGTGGATGGTAGGGGTGGTAAAAAGGATGTTTAATGTTTTTTTTCAAGGGTGGTGGGTGCTATAACTATTGGTAAGGGGGTTGGAAAGTGTGTTGATTTTGATGGGGGGTCTATCCCGGTTCTGCTGATTTCCAAATCTTTATTGGAAATGGTTAGGCTCTAGTAATCTCTATTTTTATAAGGAAGTGGTTCTGTTATAATGTATTTGGAAGTCTTTTTTTGTATATTTTAATCATAAATACTAATATTTTAGATTCAAATAGGATGGATATGAATAAAGATTGGACTAATTCTAATCGTTTGACAATAGAGTATGAGAACAGAGTGAAAGAGTTCATCAAGTTTACAAAGGATCACGCAAAGGATTCTTCTCAAATCCTTTGTCTGTGTTTATGTTGTTGTTATTATAGACTAATTACTCCATAGGAGTTGGAAGAACATTTTATATTTCATATAATAGATTGGAGTTATAAAAGTTGGAATAAACACAAAGAAAAAGCGAATGTAGCTACTGGCTGGGATAAAACTGCGTTTTATGGATCATCAAATATGAATACAAATATGGATAATGAAGAAGACCGTATAGAGGATACGATTATAGATGTCAATGATGATGAAGATCGTATTGAGGAAATGACAAAGATAGTTGAAGATTAACTCCGTGATTTCAAAAAATTGTTTGAGAAGTTAGAGAGTTGTGTAAAGATGCAACTGTATGCTGGTTGCATTAAATATACAACATTGTCAGCTGTACTGAAGTTGTAAAATTGAAAGCAGGCAACAGATGGAGTGATGTCAGTTTTACAGAACTACTTGCTCTCTTGAATGACATTCTCCTAGAAGATAATGAGCTCCCAAATCGGACATATGAAGCTAAACGAATGCTACGCTCGATGTGTATGATTTTTGAAAGAATACATGCATGGCTGAAAGACTGTATACTATTTTTCAAGGAGAAAAAATCACTTATAGAATGCCCAAAGTGTGGTGCTTCTTGATACAAGAAATATGAATCCAGTCCTACAAAATTTGTGTGGTACTTTCCAATCATTCCAAGGTTTAGGTGTCTATATAGAAGTGAAGAAACTGCAAGACAATTGTTGTGGAATGCATATAAAAGAAATAAAGATGGGAACTTATGTAACCTGACCGACTCTCCTCAATGGAAAATAATTGATCATGAGTGTCCTGAATTTAGAAAAGAGCTAAGAAGCCTTTATCTTGAATTATCTACAGATGGAGTGAATCCTTTTGGTTTTCAAACCAGCACTCATAGTACATGGCCTGTTATGTAGGTAAATTATAACTTTCCACCCTAATTATGTATGAAGCAGAAATTCATCATGTTATATATGCTTATATCAGGACCAAAACAACCAGGTAACAATATTTATGTTTATTTGTCTCCTTTGATCGAGGATTTGAAGTTATTGTGGGATTAATGTGTTATATTGTATGATTCTTATAAAAGTGAATACTTCACATTGAGAGCGATGTTGTATGGGATGATAAATGATTTCCCAGCTTATGGAAATTTTTCAGGCTATAGCATTAAAGGAACTCAAGGGTGTCCCTAGTGAAAAGAAGATACAAAATCAATTAGGTTGAAACATTCACTGAAATATGTGTTTCTAGGACATCGTAGATTTCTACCTCATCATCATAAGTACCGATCTTGGACAAAATCATTCAATGGAAGTTCAAAACAATGCACAACACCGTCTCCACTAATAGGAGATCAGCTATTTGAGAAAGTAAAGGATGTAAACACTGTTTTTGGTAAACCATTTTCGAAAAACCTTATGAAAATCAGTTTGAAAAAGATATTAGTTTTTTTTTTGAATTACCATACTGGAATTGTTTGTACATCAGACATTTTCTTGATGTGATGCATGTGGAAAAACATGTATGTGATAGTGTTATCAGAACATTTCTAAATACCGCTAAAAAAAGGATGAAATTAAGGCAAGGTTGGACATGGTTGACTTGGGAATATAAGAAGAGTTGGCTCCCGTGAAGGGTGAAAATCGAATGTTTCTTCCTCCAGCTACTTACACTCTTTCTAGGGAGGAGAGATATCAATTTTGAAACTTCTTCAATGATGTAAAGGTTCTAGAGGGGTATTCATCAAATATCAAGAACATTGTGTCAATGAACGATTAGAAGTTAAAAGGTTTGAAATCACATTACATTCATATTTTGATGAAAGATTTAACTACTATATCTTTGCGTTGCATTTTTCCCAAGAATGTTCATCATACGTTAACCAAACTTTGTTTCTTTTTCAAATCTATATGTAGCAAAGTTGTAGACCTGGTGAAATTGCCAACTATGGAAAGAGAAATTTTCATCATATTATGTGAATTAGAAATGTTCTTCCCTCCAACGTTCTTTGATATGATGGTTCATTTGATGCTTCACTTGGTGAGAGATATTCAACTTTGTGGTCCTGTGCACTATAGATGGATGTACCCCATTGAACAGTATATGAGTATTTTGAAAGGGTATGCCAAAATTCAAAGTTGGCCAGAGGGTTGTATAGTGGAGAAATATATTGTTGAGGAAGCCATTGAATTCTATACCGAATACCTATCTGATGTGAAAATCATTGGTCTCCCAAAATCTCGTAACACTAGATGCATTGAGGGTGAGAGAATTTCTTGAAGAGATGTTGTGACAATCAATATTACAAATCGGGAGTAGGCTTACCATTATATTTTGCATAATAGTTTGGAGGTTGATCCATATATTGAAATCCAAAAAGAAATTATTAGGTAGTTGAAACCATCAAGGGATGAAAAATGGATATCAAATACACATAATCACCAGTTTATAGGATGGTTTCAGGACCATATTTTTAAGGAGTTAGATGAAAATCTGAATTCAATTTCAAAACGACTTTGATGGCTAGCTTCCAGACCAAGTGTGTATGTATCATCTTACAATGGTTATGTAATTAATGGTTATACATTCTATATAGATGAACATGATGAAGATAGTACCATGAAAAATAGTGGAGTTACACTTGTGGATGAAGTGATGCATGTTTCTGGTAGTAAGGACATAAATCCAATTTATGAAAATATGTTATAATTTTCCATTATAAAACAAATATGAGAGTTGGATTATACGACATTACAATTGCCAAATTTTCAATGCAAATGGGTTGATAAAAATAGTCATGTTAAAATAGATGAATTGGGATTTGTGAAAGATAATTTTAGTAAAGAAGGGTACAAAGACGAATAGTTTATAATGGCATCACAAGAGGTACAAGTATTTTATGTTCCAAATCCCGCAAACCGAAAGCTGTCGATTATTCTATTATCATACAAAACCACTGAAGGGTCCAATGAAAATTCAATTGAGGATGATTCTTTCAGTGGTACGTTGCAATAATTTCGTAGTTTTCCCAATGTAGATGATGTTTTATATGTTAGAGGAGACCACAATGAAGGGATTTGGATAATCGATAGAGGTGTCAAATCCCTTTATTCTTTGAAAAAAAGAAAGAGAGTTCAATAAATAGGTTATATTTTGTTTGTAATATATATCTTGTTATCTCATGTTATTTTCTTATCAGTACTAAATTTATATAATCTAAATTAACTGTTCAACCACTTTGGAAGATAATGACTTTTTCACATTCTGGTGCTCCTAACCTCGAGGATGAACAAGTCTCTCAAGGTATTGTTGTTGCTGCTGCTGTGACTGCTCACAATGTAGAACAACAACAAGTTTTCGAACCTGTTGCTGCTCCTAGTGTTGAGGTCCAACAACCATCGCACATGTCATTTCTATCATTTCAGATGAACATATAGATGATGTTGATATCGATGAAATGGTCGGGTATGAAGGACCGACGTCGCAGAAAACACAGGTGTGTCGTAGTTTGACGGTGTTAGCCAAATTTTTTAAGGCGAAAAACAAAGGCACAAAATTTGACATCGGATGGAATGCACATGGCCAACATGTGAATCCCATCAAGGCTATGTTTAGTAGTTACATTGGAATTTCCACTCGGAAACACATGCCAATTGACATAGATTCATGGCACCATGTTGTGTTCGGGCTGAAGGATGTTATCTGGGAAGAAATTACGGTAACATTATTAATTTATTTATTTAATTTAGTAGAAAATAAAATAATGAAAAAGTGTCTTACTCTTCTCAATCTATTGCAGAGTACATTTATAGTAGATTATTCACACAATAATTAAGTACAAAGTCTTGCAGGAAAGATTCATCGAGGTTTTCACACTATTTTAATTAAATGTCACCTGAAATATAACAAAGGTAAAATAAACCCGCACGCACCCCTTGTCTACACTCACTTGATATCCCAAGAAGCATGGGATGCATTTATTGGCCACTATGGGGATGTGAAGTTTTAGGTACATTGTGGCTGATAATACGTTGTTTGTGGATACATGTATTCATCACTTTGATTGTCAATATTTCATTTATGAAACAACAACTCAGTATTGAAAATAAGGAACGTTTCTCAAAACCAACATACCCCTATCATAAAGCAAGGATGGGGTACACATCACTAGAAAAGAAAATGGTACGTATTTTAAATTTACAGTAATATTGTTACGTGCCAAGAAACAACATCATAATTATCTTTATATATTTATATATAGATTGATGTGTCTAAAACCAAAGAAACTTCCATCCCACATCATGTGCTATAGAAGGAGGCATGTGTGAATAAGGAAGGGAAGATAGTAGATAAAAACACACAAAAGGTGTGGGAAATATGTGTAAGTATGACACGATAAAAATATTTTTTTTAAATTGATTTTACATAAAAATAATTTGTTATTTTCATATATCTAATAGTCATAGGAATCAGATACTCCTGTAGCGGATGCAGACCTATTATCGACGGATTTGAAGAGGCCAGAACAATACGGTCATGTTAGAGGTGCGATGTTTGGGGTGACACCCCGAGTATATTATGAGGAAAAAAACAAATGGATGATAGTGATGAAAAAAATGAAACAAATGAGCAAAAGACTAGCAACTCTTGAAGAACGATTTCAATGTTAGGGAGAGTTGCTAGAACATTTTATGGGTGGGAAGCAAGGAGAAGACACAACTCAGGAACAAACAGTGCCTAAAGATCCTGCCCCACCCCCACCAGCTTTGAGGCGAGCCATTCCCCTCAAAGAACTGTCTTAGACATGGTAATAAATATTCTAATAATTGTTCCCATGAAATGTGAATCAGACAAACACTGATACTTTTCCTATACTAACATTCTACAGAGTGATAATGAATATGATTTATATCTGTCAACACCCACCTATCACATTGTAGTGAGGGCTACGGTGTTCAACATCCCAGAGGACAAGCTGCATAATAGACCACTTCCGAAAGATCATCTGAAAGTGATGATTACTGTAGCTCATGAGCCAAATGCAGAGCTGCCTATTCCACTTGATGACGATGATATTCATACGGTCGAAAAGGATATTGGTACATTCATTGCATGGCCATCACAACATGTAAGTGTACATATGGACAAAGAGGTATTTATTTCCATTTTTTCAAGATAAACCTTTAACAATTAATGAAAAAAGGGTCTGAACCAATGAATGTTATTATAGACGGAGAAAGGGAATGGTGTGACGAGAAACGTCGGCTTAAAAGCATATAAAGGATCGACCAAACGATCCCAAAGAGCTACTGAAACCACAATAACACCACCTGTTATCTATCCACATTTACTAGCATTGAAGAATCATGTGGATACGAAGCTAAGAGGTGGTAGTATTCATATAGTGGTTTTTGAAAAGAATATATATAGAGAGGAAATTCAAGATTTCATTGCTTCTGAAAATGTAAATTAGATCCTTGAATACGGTTGGCTAGGCGTCACGGTTTTAAATTTATATATGAGGTATGTTTTCATGAATTGATTTTCTAAAAGTTGATATAATGTGAAAATTATGACTAAATGCATTTTATATTATTGATAGATGTATATATGAAAAATGTTTGAAGGAATTTTCCCATGAGCCAAAATTCGGACTTGTTAGTCCTTATACCACATCAACACAACTAAAGAAATTAGAGCCATCAAAAAAGGATGAAATAGTGAACGGCTTGCTGAAAACATTTGAAATCAAGATTACAGATGACATACTCTTCCTAATACCAACAATACAGGGGTAAAACTCTACGATTAAAGCTTATCAATTATATTTTTACTTCTTTTATTACTTATTCCTTTTTGTGTTTTTAGGGAACATTGGCTGCTAATTGCGGTGAACTTGGATACTCCAAAGATTTATTTTCTAGATTCAATGAAAGGATATCCAACAAACCGACCACACATGATGGAGTTTGTGAATCTGTAAGACACAAAATCCTACATTTTAGGTCTCAACATCAAGTAATATAATTTATATTATCTTTTAATGAGGATTATGTTATGATAGGGTAGTGTATCATTATCATCTAAAAAAGGAATGAGGATGGGGGAAAATCATAAGGAGGCAAGCAAGTACTATGTTTGGAAAAATATCAGGGTATATATAATAAAATTTCACTATCCAAACACATATCAACACAAGTTACTTATTCTCTTAATGATCAAATTTTTTGTAGTGTCCAAAACAAACAAATGATAATGATTGTAGTTATTATGTTTGTAAATTTATGAAATAATTTTAAGTGAAAACAAACAAATGATAATGATTGTAGTCATTTTCAATGTGTATGAGTCAACCCCACCTCAATCCGAGGCACGGTGTGGCCGATATCACTCAATGTGTCTCTCTTTTGTTTAAAATGGACAGAATTTTAAGTGAAAACAACAACTGACGTACGAAAATCAAACCAAAACATTTTGATTGTGTTGATACTTTAGGGTAATGATCCATGGGTCATTTTTGATGTGTATGAGTCAACCCCACCTCAATCCGAGGCATGGTGTGGCCGATATCACTCAAAGTCTCTCTTTTGTTAAAAATGGACAGAATTTTAAGTGAAAACAACAACTGACATACAAAACTATGGCCAAAAGAATTTTTATTGTGTTGATACTTTAGGGTAACGATCCATGGGTTATTTATGATGTGTACGAGTCAACATCCCCTCAATCCAAGGCATGGTGTGGTCGATATCACTCAAATTGAATAACTTTTGTTTAAAATGGATAGAATTTTAAGTGAAAACAACAACTGACGTACGAAAATCCGACCAAAAACATTGGTATTGTGTTGATACTTTAGGGGAACTATACATGGGTCATTTTTGATGTGTAAGAGTCAACCTCACCTCAATACAAGGCACGGTGTAGCCGATATCACTCAAAGTATCACTCTTTTTTTAAAATAGACATAATTCTAAGTGAAAACAACAACTGATGTACGAAAATCTGAACAAACGCATTCAGATTGTGTTGATACTTTAGAGGAACGATTCATGAGTCATTGTTGATGTGTATTAGTCAACCCTACCTCAATCTGAGGCATGGTGTGGCCGGTATCACTCAATGTGTCTCTGTTTTGTTTAAAATGGATGAAATTTTAAGTGAAAACAACAACTGACATACATAAATCTGACCAAATGCATTCGTATTGTGTTAATACTTTAGGGTAATGATCCATGGGTCATTTGTGACATGTAATAGTCAACCCATCCTCAATATGAGGCATGGTGTGGTCGGTATCACTCAAAATGTCTCTCTTTCGTTTAAAATGGACAGATTTTTAAGTGAAAACATCATCTAATGTATGTAAATCCAAAAAAAACGTATTTGGATTGTGTTGATACTTTATTAGAATGATACATGGGTCATTTTTGACGTTTATGAGTCAACCCCACCCCAATACAAGGTATGGTGTGGCCGGTATCACTCAAAGTGTCTATCTTTTGATTAAAATGGACAAAATTTTAAGTGAAAACAACAACTGACATATGAAAATCCAACCAAATGATTTTGGATTGTGTTGGTACATTAGGGTAACGATATATGGGTCATTTTTGACATTTATGAGTCAACCTCGCCTCAATATGAGGTACAATTTGGTCGATATCACTCAAAGTGTCTCTCTTTTGTTTAAAATGGACAAAATTTTAAGGGAAAACAACAACTAACGTACGGAAATCCAATCAAATGCATTAATATTGTGTTTAAACTTTAGGATAACGATCCATGGATCATTTTTGATGCATAAGAGTCAAACATTCCTCAATCTGAGGCACAGTGTGGCCGGTATCACTCAAAGTGTTTCTCTTTTGTTTAAAATGGACAAAATTTTAAGTGAAAACAACAATTGACGTACAAAACTCTGACCAAATGCATTTAGATTGTGTTGATACTTTAGGGGAACGGTCCATGGGTCATTTTGGATGTGTACGAGTAAACCCTGCCTCAATATGAGGCACGTGGTGGCCAATATCACTCAAAGTGTCTCTCTTTTGTTTAAAATGGACAAAAAATTTTGTGAAAACAACAACTGACATACGTAAATCCAACCAAAAACATTCAAATTGTGTTGATACATTAGGTGAATGATCCATGTGTCATTTTTGACGTGTACAAGTCAACTCTACCTCAATCTGAGGCACTATGTGGCCGATATCTCTCAAAGTGTCTCTCTTTTGTTTAAAATGGACATAATTTTATGTGAAAACAACAATTGACATACAGAAATCCAACCAAACGCATTAGGATTATGTTGATAATTTAGGAGAATGATACATAGGTCATTTTTGACATATAAGAGTCAACTCCGCCTCAATCTGAGGCATGGTGTGTCCGGTATCACTCAAAGTGTCTCTCTATTGTTTAAAATGGACAAAAGTTTAAGTGAAAACAACAACTGACATACAAAACTCTGATGAAACACATTAATATTGTGTTGGTACTTTATAAGAACGATCCATGGGTCATTTGTGATGTGTACGAGTCAACTCCACCTCAATCCAAGGCATGGTGTGGTCGTTATCACCCAAAGTGTCTCTGTTATGTTTAAAATGGACAGAATTTTAAGTGAAAACAACAACTGACATAAGTAAATCTGAACAAACACATTAGTATTGTGTTGATAATTTAGGGAAATGATACATGAGTCATTTTTGATGTGTATAAGTCAACTGACCCTCAATCCGAGGCACGGTGTGACCGGTATCACTGAAAGTGTCTCTCTTTTATTTAAAATGGACAAAATTTTAAGTGAAAACAAAAACTAACATACAAAAATCTAACCAAAACCATTAGGATTGTATTGATACTTTAGGGTAATGATACATGGGTCATTTTTGATGTGTAAGAGTCATTCTTGATTCAATCCAAGGCACATCTTGGTTGGTATCACTCAAAGTGTCTCTCTTTTGTTAAAAATGGACAGAATTTTAAGTGAAAACAACAACTGACGTACGGAAATCTGACCAAAAGCATTATTATTGTGTTGATACTTTAGGATAACGATACATGGGTAATTTTTGATGTGTATGAGTCAACTCCGTCTCAATTTTAGGTACAGTGTGGCCGGTATCACTCAAAGTGTCTCTCCTTTGCTTAAAATGGACAAAATTTTAAGTGAAAACAACAACTGACGTACGGAACTCTGTCCAAACACATTTGGATTATTTTGATACTTTAGGGGAACGATCCATGGATCATTTTTCACATGTACGAGTCAACCCCACCTCAATCCGATGCACGGTGTGGCTAGTATCACTCAAAGTGTCTCTCTTTTGTTTAAAATGGACAGAATTTTAAGTGAAAACAACAACTAACATACGGAAATCCAACCAAATGCATTCAGATTGTGTTGATACTTTAGGAGAACAATGAATGGGTCATTTTTGATGTGTAAGAGTCAACCTCTCCTCAATCAGAGGTGCGGTGTGGCCGATATCACTCAAAGTGTCTCTCTTTTGTTTAAAATGGACAAAATTTTAAGTGAAAACAACAACTGACGTACGGAAATCCAACCAAATGCATTCATATAGTGTTTATACTTTAGGGGAATGATCCATGGGTCATTAGAAACATGTACAAGTCAACCCTGCCTCAATTTGAGAAACGGCGTGGCCAGTATCACTCAAAGTGTCTCTCTTTTGTTTAAAATGGACAGAATTTTAAGTGAAAACAACAACTGATATATGAAAATCCAACCAAACACATTCGGATTGTGTTGATAATTTAGTAGAATTATCCATGGGTCATTTTTGATGTGTAAGAGTCAACCCCGCCCCAATCCAAGATACAGTATGACCGGTATCACTCAAAGTATCTCTATTTTGTTTAAAATGGATATAATTTTAAGTGAAAACAACAACTGACACGCGGAAATCCAACCAAACACATTCGGATTCTGTTGATACTTTAGTAGAATGATACATGGGTCATTTGTGACATGTACGAGTCAACCTCGCCTCAATCTGAGGTACGGTGTGACCGGTATCACTTAAAATGTATTTTTTTTAAAAATGGACATAATTTTAAGTGAAGACAACAACTGACATACGGAAATCCAACCAAACGCATTCGGATTGTTTTGATACTTTAGAAGAATGACCCGTGGGTCATTGTTTACATTTAAGATTTAACCCAATGGACACCACCCCACCCCCCTGGACACCCCTGGACAGCCCCCCACCACCCTCGACAACCCCCCACCCCCTGGACACCCACCAACCCCCTGGATGGTACCCCCACCCCTCCTAGACACCACCCCACCACCTAGACACCCCCAAAACCTGGACACCCCCACCCCAATGGAAAGCCACCCCCACCCCCTGGACACAACCCCACCCCCTTGGACAACCCCACCAACCCCCTTGACACCACCTACCCCCTTGGACAACCCCACCAACCCCCTAGACCGCCCCCACCCCCTGGACACCCCCACCCCCTAGAAAGCCTCCCCAACCCCCTGGACACCACCCCACCCCCTAGACACCCCCATGGACAGCCCCCCACCACCCTGGACAAACCCCACCCCCTGGATGCCCCCACCCCCTAGACACCCCTACCCCTCCTAGACATAACCCCACCACCTGGACACCCCCACCCCCATGGATAGCCACCCCCACCCCCTGGACACCACCCCACCCCCTGGACACCCCCACCCCTCGAGACACCCCCACTCCCTGGAAAGCCCCCCCAACCCCCTGGAAACACCCACCCATGGACACCCCCATGGAAAACCCCCCTGGATATCCCCCCTAGACACCCCCACCCCTTGGACACCCACCAATCCCCTGGACAGCACCCCCCACCCCTCTTGGACACCACCCCACCACCTGGACACCCCCACCCCTAGACACCCCACCCCCTTGGACAACCACCCCAACCCTTGAACACCACACCAAGCCCCTTGGATAGCCCCACCAACCCCCTGTACCACCCCCACCCCCTAGACACCACCCCACCCCTCTACACCCCCACCCCCTAGAAAGCCCCCCCAACACCCTGGACACCCCCACCTCCTAGAGACCCCCATAGACAACCCCCCCCCCCCCCACCCTGAACAACCCCCACCCCCTAGACACCCCACCATCCCCCTGGATAGCCCCCCACCCCTAGACGCCCCCACCCCTCCTCAACACCACCCCACCACTTGGACCCCCCATCCCCTGGACAACCGCACCCCCATGGACAGCCCCCACCACCCCTTGGACACCACCCCACCCCCCTTAGATAGCCCGCAACCTCCTGCACCGCCCCCACCCCTGGAAACCCCTATCCCCCCGGACACCCCCATCCCCCCGGACACCCCCACCCCCCTGGACACCTCCTACCCCTCTTGGACAGCCACCCCAAACCCCTGAATAGCCCCCAACCCCTTGAATTCTGAATTGAATTATTTATGTATTTAATTAACTTATGAATTATGTGTTAATGTTGTATGGGTATACTTTCTTTAATTACCTTATGAATTATGTGTTAATTTGTTATGGGTATACTTGTTGATATGCTAATTTTTTTGCAGGTCTTGTTTTGGTGTGCTGCCGTAGAATTTTATGTTACAGTATGCTGGGCATTTATCAGCACTAAAAAGGAACTGATAAAGAATCCATTTATCAGTTCTTTTTTATCACTGATAAAGGTAGCCTTTATCATCACCTTTTTAGTGTTGATAAAGGATCCCTTTATCAGTGCTCTTTTAGCACAGATAAACGATACCTTTATCAGTGCTTTTTTAGCACTGAAAAAGGGACCCCCCTTTATCAGCACTAAGCTTTATAGTGCCTTTTTAGCACTGTCAAAGACCGTTTTGAGCGCTGATAAAGCCCATTTTTGTAGCAGTGAGGAGACACCTATTTCCCATTGTGGATCAGGATACACCTATTTCCCATTTTGGATCTAGAAAAACCTTTTCTCCATTTTGGATCAATCCCATCGACTTATTTCCCATCATTATCACATGAGATAAAAATCATTACCCAATGCATTAGAGGGAGATATATCTCCTACCTAACATATAATCAAATATTACATATGTGTGACACAAGATCATAAACATTCATCATATCATAACCCATGAAATGAAATGAGTATCATAAACATATCATCATATCATAACCTGTGGAAAATAGATAGGTTTCATAATCATTTCATAAAATCATAACCCAGGAAAATAAATGGGTTTCATAATAATATTACGCATTAAAGAGAACCGGGTTAAATGAACATATAACATGTGAAAGAGAAAAGTGTTTCATATAAATCACGTCATCAAAACATAAACCATTCAGAGAAAGAATATTAATGGTACCCATGGATCATATCCCTATTTAGGCATGAGTAACACAAATAGATGTCATCATAGATGTAAAATAATTTTGAAACATCTATTAAAAACATTTTTTGATAAAATTAGATTTTATTTAAAAAGTACTTTGAATAACCTTTTCTTTGAAAATAACCTTTTAAAAACATATAAAGGAAGATTTGAAAATAATTTAAACCAATTCATGAACATAAAACACTTTTGAAAAACTTTTTCTTTTAAAATAACTTTGAAAACTTATAAAATAATCATTGAAATAATTTAAATCCTTTTTGATTGAAAATAACCTTTTGAAAACTTATAAAGAAAGCCTGAAAACATTTTGAAAACATTTTATTTGAAAATATTTTTGAAAACTTATAAAGGAAGACTGAAAATATTTTAAAAACCTTTTAAAAACATAAACACATTTAAAAACTTTTTCCTTGAAAATTATATTAAAATATTATTTAAAAAAATTTGAAAACATTTTTAGGAGACTTTTTTTTTGAATAAAATAGAATTCCAACCAAAGAGATAAATAAATTCATATTTTCTTGAAAATATTCTCTTAATTATCATAAGTACCAAAGAGTATAAAATTGTACCATGGATTTAAGATATCCTGAATAACCATAGGATAAGAAAATTAATGATAATTTTTTAGAGATGGATAAAAAATTTCATTAATATAATCATAATCATAAATAATCCTGATAAACAATGAGATTATAGAAATAAACTCTTACCACCTTAAAAACATTGAATCATAATACCCATAAAATAATAAAATTATATGAAGCTTAAAATAAAATTAAGTAATTTAGATTCATGAAATAAAATTTTATATGGAATTATATACAACTCGTAAAAGAATATAGGTGCACAAAAAAACATCTCTCTCAAAGAAGGAAAATCGAGACAAAATTACCTTACCGATTTGGTAACTTTTGAATAATAAAACACTACGAAATAGAAATAATAAAATGGACATGTAAATAACAATAAATTCAAGTATAATAATAAAATAATTCATTCATGGGTTGTATATACACCACACAGAAGAAACAATGGATGAATAAGGCATAAGTCTCACAGAAATAAATGCGAGAAAAGAAATCACTTTAGTACTTGAGTAACTTTTGAATAATGAGATTCATGAAAGAATAATATAAATTGAAAATTTAAATATCATTAAATATATTAAATTAATTATATAACAAGTAATGGGTAATTATATACACCACACAATAAGAATAAGTGGTGAATATATCATATATCTCACATAAATAAAATTAAGATGAGGAAACTCTTACCTTAAGTCTCAACTTTCCTCATACACATTCAAACCCCTTGTATAATAAAAATAATTTTATTATACATCTTCCAAAAAACCATATTATTATATATAATACCATATATAATTTTATTATGACTTTATATTACATGTTTATTAATAAATCCATGTTAAATTTACATTTCAGGCAATAACCCCTTTATTTTTTGCATGTGTTTTGATTTGTTATATTTTTGGTCCTCTTTATTATATCATGATTTAATTACCTAAAGAATGATAAAAATTATATAAATTTAATATATATTCAGTATATATTTATTTATAATTATCTATAAATGATATTAATATGAAATGGAATACACCATTCCGGGAGAAGGTAGGTTGTACGTACGCATGAACGTTGTTTCCATTTTCTTATCGTATTGAAAGAAAGAATGTCAATGTAATATATATATATATTATAATTTTTTAATAATTATTATTTCATATATATTATATTAATTTACTAAATCCATCCATAATACATTCCAAGTAATGTGTGAACGAATCACATCACTTTAAGGAGGCGTTAGTCCGCACGTCAACAAACAAAGTTACCATATTCCCAAAAAATTGAAATCATGAATGTATGTGTTATATAAGAATTAAATACTAATAAATAAACCATAAATATAATATATATCATATAAAAATAGTAATTCCATCATTATTCTCAACCTTGAGATGTGTTAATGGAATAACGAAAGACATCAGTTCACGAGGCGGTAGTCTATCATACATGCAAACGATGATTACATATACCATTTTATGGAAGTGTGTATAGGTTTAGATATAAAACATAACATAAAACAATATTATTATATTTAGGATACTGATTTTATTATATAATAATGTAATAAGAATATTTTTTAAGGGGTGGAGAAAGAAATAAAACAAAAGTTCTTATTGAAGAATGTTACCTCTTCTTTGGGTAATTCCTTTTTGTTTGCACTAAAAGACTAACTTGGTTTGTTTTATTCCAAAATTGAGGATTATAGGATGATATGAGGGAATGTGAGAGATTATTTATTCAGGGTTTTTATGATCAAAAGGTTTTTATAGGTGTTAAGAATTTAGAGGGGAGAGTTCCCTTTTATAGTGGAGGAGGGGTGATGTTCTTGTAAATATAAAAAGGTAAACACTATTGAGAGCTCTCCCATAAATAATTTTCCTCAAATAATGGTCCATTTTTTATACAAGGGAGTATCTGGTCGAAATATTTCCAGACAATGTATTTAGTACATGTTTTAAGGTTATTTTCACCCTTAAGTAAATGTTTAACCACTAAGTAAACTCGTTTTTACCTTAATCACTGTAATTATTTTTAATTATTTTCACTAATATTTTTGGTAAAAAAACTCATTTTGAATTAATATAAATTATAAATTATTATTTTTCCAAATTATAAAAATATAATTAGGATAAATTAATTTAAAATTAATCATACAGACTGGACGTTATAACGACTTTTTAAAGTGAAAATATTCAAGGTTTTAAATGTTTTTATATCAAATTTCTATGTGAAATTAATTACAATGAACAAAAATTTATTTATATATGTATAATATATCTAAATATAATTTAAAACCTATTTAAAATATAATTTAACTATATTAATAAATTAGATAAAAATTCATTTTTCTATTAAAATTCAGTGTTTTCACTATTCATCAAAAATGAAACTTCTTATAAAAATACCAAAAAAAATAATGCAAAGTAAATATTTCTATTAAAATTTAGAAAATGAAATTTATTTTTTCAAATAAATATTATAAAGTTTAAAAAATTAGTTTTAAAAGAAGTCTTCCATTAAAGGGTGGTAAAATTGTCTTTTAGAATAATACCACTTTTTATGCCTAAAACTGAATTTATTCTTAGTTTATGACTATAAAACTTATTGTATGAATGTTAAAACATTTGGTTTCATTTATAATAT
Source organism: Viscum album (assembly GCA_963277665.1). Lineage (NCBI taxonomy): Eukaryota > Viridiplantae > Streptophyta > Magnoliopsida > Santalales > Viscaceae > Viscum > Viscum album. The sequence goes on along the minus strand of OY728155.1, from coordinate 940,008,998 downwards.
ATAAATTTCATCAATATGTCTAACTAATAGTGATTAAATTAATTTTTAAGCTAAAACACCTTTGTTATCATAAAAATAGTTTTTTTCATAAAAACACTTCCTTTATATTCAATTGGTTTTTATTTTCATTTATATTTAATTGATAACCAAATAATTCATTTTATAAACATGTGTAAACCATAGTTTTATAATTTAGTTAATCTTATTCCTATCTACCATTCTAATGGCTTACTGATAACTATACCGATATTTTAATAATATTAATAGTATATTATAGTTCAACGAAACTTGGTCTTGTGTGTAGTGAAAGCTATCAAACAAACTCAACATTGAGTATGACACATTATAAACATAGTTTTTCATGTAAAGAAAGCTAAGATCATTATTACGTGTGATGTAATATAATATTGGTGTTGTGTGTAATGAACGCTTAACTTGGTGTTACGTTTAATGAATGCTTAACTCGGTGTAGTTTGTAATATAATATTGGTGCTGTGTCTTGACCAATTTATACTTCATATCCTACTCCAGAAATGATGGTGATTTTTTATGCCTGATGTACTAAAGAATCATATGATCTATAATTTGAATGATAAGTAATTCCATCTTTCTTGATTTATCATCACAAAAAAATGCTTATCACAGGTTATCCAATATGCATAAATCCTCATATACAGAGATAATACTTTAATCTCTGAACCCTCATCCAAAAATTAACCTAAATCATTCCATAAATGGTAAACCATGAAACCATTTTGAAAGATAAAAATATAAAACTTTAGAAAAAAAGGGAACTAAAATTTTCAAATCCATATTAACATTTATCCCCCGTATATCATAAAGTATCTCTTGTTTGTCACATACGAAACATTTGAATACATTCATCATGTACTCTATTGAAACATGGTAATAACTTGAATTTCCATAAATCCTTATAGAAAACATGCATGATTACTCATTCCAAAGATTATTGGATATATTCCTTAAATCCAAAAAACTTGAAAACTTCATCAATGATATCATAAACAACTTTTTAAACAAATCCTTTATCAGTTATGAGGTTATAAATACTATCCATTTTACTTTATCCATATCATCTTCTATTTATCCATACTCAATATCATTTTCTCATCCTCAAGAACTTGTTAAGGGTTACCTTACCTTAATGAAACCATTCTATTAAATCAATTTTCTTGGTCATCTGTGTCATTTGACATGTTCTTGAAAATACTTAAAGAAAACTTCTACTAACAATCCTTATATATTTTATGAATAATACAATTAATCCTTAAATTCAAATACATTAATACTTGGATCATTCCACCACTTTATTAAGACATTAACATAGCTTAATTATCTAATTACTTAATATTACATTCCCAAAAATATGAAACAAAAATCATGTCTAATTAATTTAATCATGCTTCTAAAAAATATTTTTAGAAATAAACATACCTTTCATATGTCACTCATGGTCTCTTTATCATTAGTAGCATAACCATTACTCTTACAACCTTCCATAATACCCTCATGATATTTCCCCTAAGACATTGATTTTCATAATTCCCATACTTTACACATTTAAATCATTATACATTCAATGATACCTTAGGGAGTACATTATTCACATCCATTGAATTAACTGAAATTTTTATTTTCCACTTGTAGTTACTTTCTTTGTGTCCTTTTATTAAAAACATATTTTTATTCCCCTAATAAATCCACTTGTAGTATCAAGACAATGATGCAATTTCTTAGAAACCACTATATCAATCCTTCACCAAAATTCTAGGAAATTGTCTTAATCTTTTACTCATCCTTAGACTTGTCCTTAGAGAAAACCTTATAAATATCTATTGAAATATTTATAGGGATCTCACTAATGTTTTTCCATAATAGTTTTAAAGGGTTGAATAAAAATTCCCTTTGATACCAATTATAATGACCTAAGGCTTAACATACATGGATATTACATATTTTAGATGAATATTAATTTCATTATACAAACATGATCCTAAGGACCATACTAGAATAGTGCCTTTGGAAACATAGAACACATTCTTCTAATATGGAGAAATATATTCAATGTATCTAGTAAATATCATCCACTTTAGAACTCCTGCATAAATAATTTATTTATAACTTAGGGAAATGAAACATAAGAAATGGAGATATTAGAAAATTAGTAAGGGTATAGGATCTAGTCTTTTCTAAAGCCAATATCATATCTTCATTGAACCCATACATTTTCTCTTGGTTCACCCCAAGACCTTCTTCCCCACGAAGTCATGTGTTTTGTTGTGGCCTTCGGATTCAGTTTCCCTTAGAGTCTCATGTTTCTTGTGTGACCCTCTATTTTGGCCCAAGGAGGAGTTGTTGATCAACTGTTGTTCCAAGTATGGATTTCATTAATCTCTCTTAATTGCATATCATGTGGGGTAGGTATCTAAATGTTTCCTTGTGAAGATGTAAGAATCCTAAATTAACATAGATAATTGAATCTATTAAATATCAATATAAACTGACTGAGGAAAAGTGATGCATGATTTTTTTTATTATTATTGATATTATGATTTGTATTAGCTATATGCCTTATGAAAATCATGGTCATTGGTGGTCTCTATTTTTTCACCTATATGGATTGTGGATTACTATTTTAAACTTGAAAATTTGACTAATCACATATACCCAATTAAATAAATGGATGACCCAAGATTAAAATTTTTCGGTGATCATCCCAAAATATTAAAAGTGTAATTAAAGAATGAGTGATGATAAACATGAATACACTATAAGTGTTTGGTGTGGATGTCTGTTGTGTGTGGTTCTGTTCTTCCTTGTGTCTTGTGCTAATAATGTGGTGTTGTGGTTGGGGGCATGGTTGTGTGTATTAGGTGGTACAGGTGGTGTAATGGAATTTCAGGTTGAGAGATTGGTTGATTGTGGAATGGATGAACTTTCTATGAAATTGGACTACATATTGGATATTTTATGGTTGTTAGGGCATGGTATATTTATACAACAGGGCTACCAATGGTTTTGTTTTTGGGGATATGGATTTTTATTACTATGGTGAGTGTGTGTGGATATGTAGTGGGGCTGCCGAGCATGGTTGTGATGAGGTGTGTTGTGGGGTTTATCTGTAAGTTAAGGGTTTTATTGTTGATAGAAAGGATAGTTTGGAATGAGTTTGAAGAATAATAATGGTATTGGTTGTCTTGGGTGCTATGTGGGGAGGAAGTGTGAAGGGGTGTTTTCTCATAGTTTTCTTCCTCAGTTTGGCTTGGTTGTAACGCTAGTCATTTTCTGTGGTTGTTAGTTTCCCATGTAGGGATAAAATAACTGGTAAATTCTTAATAACATCAAAAATTATTGGGTGTTAAGTGGATTTATTTTATCGAATTCATAAGTGATCTTCGTTCATTCTGATATGTTCATTTAGAAGTAGCAGCAAAGTTGGTAGTATCATAGGGTGATTGTTTTCTTAGAAAACCCATAGGTTTGGCTGAGTGATTGGTACCTGTGTGTGTGTGTGTGCGTCATTAATTCTTTTTTATTTCTATATAAACCCCACCTATGTTGAGCACTACATGCAAACACTCCCATTGTTATGGGGGATGGTGTCTTTCCCAAGAATCTTGGTGGGAGAATGGATGGTTGGCCACCCACTCTTCCTTTCTCCCTCTTCCATGCAGTGATAGCCCAAGATTCTTCATGTAGGTTGTGGTTTGTGAGGCCCAGGTGTGTGTGGGTGAGTTTTACTTCCCAGGTGTCTTCGGGATGAGGTGTGTTGTACTTCCTAGGTGACTTTGAGATGAGATGTGTTGTGGTTCCCATGTGTCTTCAGGATGTGTTGTGGTTTGTTTCCTAGGTGTCTACAGGCAGGATGAGATGTGGTTGTGAGGCCTAGGTATCTGCAGGAGGGATGTGGGTTGGTATGTTCATAAGAGGTGGGAGCCCCGAGAAATTTTTCATTAGGGTGTGAGAGAAGCTAATTAGTGGGAAAGTGGTGTGGGGTACCCTATCATCGATGTTCTTACTACCTTAATTAATTTGACTTGCGTTATTTAATGAGTGTGCCTTAGTGAGGTTGGGGTGGATAGTATACCTTTTTAGGTACTTTGGATTTTCTGTTGTTTTTCTCATAGGGGCATTAGTATGCTTCCCCCACTTTTGAAAAAGAGACTTTGTCTTTTCTTTCTGAGTATACTTGTATTCTTACCCTACATATATAAAACTGTTTTTAGGTTACTAGGGATATTACATGGACCATTATGGACTGTACTATCTCGAGTGTTGGGGAGAGTTTTTATGTCACTTCTTAGCTTTTATTTTGGTATTTTACTTTGGAGACTCTTTCTTTTGTATCAGTTACATTTTGAAACATGAATATGGGATGAAATTTGGATTTATTCTATATATATATATCTGTGTGTGTCTCGGAGTTGTTTTTTGGTTGATAGATCTTATCTCCTAATCTTGGTTATTATAAAAAGGGTAATACCTCCCATTATTGTGAGATTTATATACCCTTTGGTGTTATTCACCACCCCAGTTCCTACTAGAGGCAGGACTCGGGGGTCATTATCTCTCTTTCTTCTTTGCCATCTCAAGAGGGTTATCTTTAGAGGGAGGGGGTCATGAAAGAATGGTATCAGAGCTGATGGTTGAGATATAGAAGGGAGTTTAGAGTTAGGCATAGTGAGGATTGCATGGGTTGGTATGGAAACAATGTTAGGTGATCTTGGTGTGTGACATAGGCCGAGGAAGACCGGTTAGGACATGGGATTTTAGGGGGGCCCATGATCTAATTTATGGAATATGAGCTTACCGAACAACTAAGTGAGGCTACAACATTTCTAGGGTAAAGAACCTAGGAAAGGTAGATGCATTATAATGACTTGTCTTCTTTTTTTTCTTGTGAAGTTTTTGTAGTTTATAATAAATCATTAGTTAAAATAATTTCTAAATAAAATTTAATATTAATCAGTCTTAGGAGTTCCTTGTTTACTCTTTTAGATATGTCACTCGGTCATCATTCATGTGCAGTTCAGGACGTGGAGGCCCAGAAGGCTAACCTGGTTGACTGGTAGAGGGTCGGTCCTATGGAGAAATATGATCAGTGGTAGAAGAAACTTTGTTCCTTCTTGTGGAAGACTCTATGGAAGTATGAAGGAAACATTTCAAATATAGATATGGAGAGTTTACATGAAGAGTTTGTGATCGCCATTATCTTGATTCAGTCTTCGATGGAGTACTAGGTTCCTCTGGTAGTAATCCAAATGTGGGGAGTTGCATGTTAGTGGTGGATGCTTTTCCTAGGGGAGAGGAAGGAGACTGATGTTCTGTGGGTCGATTTTGAGATGGAGTTACGAGAAGAATTCCTTTCTTCGACCATGAAGGATGAAAAGAGGTAGGAGTTACTATTACTACGGAAGGGGAGAATGTTAGTACGAGAGTTGGGGATCAAGTTAAATGATCTTCTTTACTTTGATATAGATCTCTTTCCGGATGAGGAGTCTTAGCCAAGATGCTTAGAGGATGCACTCCATCCTTCTCTCAAGTATGAAGTTACTCCCTTCACCTTAACAACATGCATAGAGGTATAGAAGAAGGATGAGGTAGTTGAGAGGATTAAATCATCAGGAGTTCTACCATAAGAGGGGAACCAAAATAGTTCTTTGAAGGGAAAGGCTACCAATGTCATGTCTCAGGCACCATGGCCTTTGAGGTTTCGATCATCATGGATTCGACCACAGTAGTTTTTGTTTCGACCTTCTAGTCCTCATGCTTATCCTGAGGGTATGGGTCCAGTGTGTTTTATTTGTGGAGTTCATGGGAAGCTTTAGAGTTAGTTCCCAATTACCATTTGAGCTTGTTATAGTGGAGGTGGCAAGGTTCAATGCCTTCTTCAGTAGAAGTTTCCAGCCAGTAATTTTCAGTAGCAGTGAAAGCAGGCTCCTGCTCTACTGAGGGGAGACAGAGTAGGTAGAGGCCGAACTTAGGGAATTTCTAAGGGACCATGAACCAAGTGTTGTTGAGGATGTAATATCTCATATTTTTCAATGTATCATTTTTAAATATTATATGGAATTATTTCAAGACCATACCTTTCGATGGCGTGCGATTCCGAGGCCCGAAGTGCCCGGAATAAATGTTTGAAATAAATTAAACTTTAAACAGAAAGCATGATCAGTTTTCCTGAAAAAGTGTAATAACTTTTAAATGAGTGCTCGGATCAAAAATATGAGGAAACCATTGCATTTAGAGTAGTGACTTTTCCTTAGGTAAGGCCTAACATCGATTGGTGCAGGTCGGCTGTAAAAGTTAGTTTTTTGACCTTTAAAGGAAATAAAATAAATTGGAAATTAATTTATTTAAAATGTTTTCTTTTTTCACTGTGACCTAATTCCTCCCCTTTAAATATATGATTATAAAAATTTCATAGGTTTAGCCGCATAACCCTAAGAATTTATAATTTTCCGTTGGATCTTTGGAGGAGAACCCGTTGGCGGACGATGACGACACGATCGATCGATGCATCCCAGATTCGACGAACCTCACCAATGAACGTGGCAGAATGATAATTCATCAACCAAATTGTGGTAGGGGATTTTATTTCAATTCTTCTTTTCCTCATTCTTAAATTAAACTATGAACACGAATCAACCCACAAACAGGGTGACCCGTGGATTGTGCGTTCTTGTGGGAGGGTGTCAATTTCCTTTTCTTTTGGTGTTTTTTATTTGGGAATTGATTTTACGATGATCTTTGGTTTGTTATTTTGATTCACCAATTAAAAATATTAACGTTAGTGGATCGATGTCGTCACGAACGACGGCAGAGGTGCGTTCCTCCTTTGTTTATTGATTTTCTTCCCCCTTTTCAATGCCATGTTCTTTGTGTTCTTCATGGGGTTATAAACAACGGATCATTGAACATCCGTTACACAATGCAACGATCCCAAAATAGAGGTCCAACATCGTGATGACCCATTAGAGGTGTGACAACGATGGTGGCAGACGAATCAGAACGGTTCAGGATTTCTCATTTTTTGATCATTCTTCATGCGAGAGAATAAAAACGTGTTTTCATGGATGATCAGAGGCCCAAAACCTATGGAATTGGCTTCATGATGTCGGTGAAACCTAAAACTTTGAGTCTCATGGAGATCGGATGGCCAGATCGAAGATCAGAGCATCACAGGAGGCACACCAATGAAGAACAGTGATTCTAGAAATTCCTAAAGAACATGGCATGTATCTTGAAGAATAAGCCATGTGGGACAGGCTCAGTGGTGAATAGGGTTCCGCGATGAACGAAGAGATGACATGGTGTGTTCTCCTAAGAACATGGCGTATGGGTCCTTACGCGGTACTCTCCCTATATCTCGGACAATACACGGATATGGGGTGGAGTACACGTTCGTGTACTCTACCACACAGCCAGACCGAGCTGGATTCATGGGTTACCCCATGTACCAGTTACACGTTTTGTAACACATGGGTTGAAGTCATGTATGGGCACATGTCTAGAATACATGGAGTCCTCCCAGGATAGAGTAACATTGTGTGTCACTCTCTTACATGTCGTGTATACCTTCTTCTACACGTTAAGCCTTGTAACACAAGTCGTTGTACACGGATAGTACCCAGGGTTAGAGGACACGGTGTGTGACCCTTCTACACACTGTGTACTTTTTAGTACATGGATTGATCCTCTTGTCCACCATTCCTTGGACAAGTTTTGTTTGGGTTAGTTCCCCTTTTTCTCATTCCCCTAAAGCTCAAGTATTGTTTCCATCCATAGGAGTATGATCCCTTTATCAGGAATTTCTGAGATAGAGTCAGGTATCCATCTAAGAGGCCCAAAGAAAGATCCTATATACAATCTTGACCCTAGGTAGAGTCAGGTATCGACATTACTACTCCAACAGGATGTCGATCCTCTATGAAGTAGGTGAATATGGATGAGTCTTTGTATTCTATAAGGCCCTGGAAGTGATCCTCGTATGTGTATCATGATATTTCCCACTTAGGAGTGTGTTCTCCAAGAATGAGTGTATATATCCCTCATGGATTTTCCTGAAAAACAATACTTCTCGGAAAAATGGCATTAGAGCTTTCAGAATCGTGGAGTGCGTTCTCCCAGATGAGTGCTTCGAGTAACATTTGAACTGAATCCCTAGCGTGGGTATGCGGTTGTGTGACTTGTCTCTAGAATACGGGTCTAGGTTTTGAGTATATCTGGATTTTGTTACTCTTTCTATATGTTCAGTCGACATATATTGTGTAGAGATGATTGTGCCTTTACTTCATGTATTGCTTTGTGGTTTTTGGGGTCCTCTACGGAGTATTGTTATACTCACCCCGGCACAGGCTTTTCCTACACGTGTCGTGTCTTGTGAATATGAGTGGCCTTTTGAAGGAGTCCAGGGCAGACTAGGACCAGACTGACCTTTCTGAGTTCCCTACTGGAAGTGGGGCTCCTATGGCTATGATCAGAAGTCCCAGTACCTCTTTGTGTTTATATGTTGGACTTTGTATTTTTAAGACTCTTATTTTTGGTGGGATTGTATACTGGCCCAGTTTAGTTTCCATACTTTACTTTTGTTGTACTCTTCTGGTTGGGTTTAGTTGTATGCATGCATTTTGTTCCTTAGTGGTTTTTACATTTCAATATTTTTGGGCTTGGAGATGTGTGCGTGTGTGTGTATAGGTACTTAGGAAATGCTCTCATGTTAGTGATATGCCTACTCAGTTCTAGTCCCCAGCCTTTGGCCTATTGGTGGTGGGATTGGGGAGTCGTTGCACGGGCCCCACTAAGTCGTGTCATGATAAAGGAGTTGGATGATAGCAGAGGGTAAGAGGATTTGGGTGTGGTTATTTTCATGCCGCAGAGGCAGCAGTTCCAGCAAGGTTAGAGATAATTCAAGGTATGATCAGTTTGTTCAGTACTCTTCCTTGTACTATGTTTGATTTAGGAGTTTTTCACTCCTTCATTACACCCTCTCTAGACCATTTTTGGGACTATAAATAGAGATACTTTCTATGCCCCTGGTGTTGAGTACACCAGATGGAGGTCAGACTAGATTGTTTTATGTTTTCTGGGGATGTAGACCGATGTTGGGGCCACATCAGTCTAGTGGGGATCTCTTCTTCCTATATATTCATCCATACGATGTCATCATTAGCATCGATTGGTTGTTTTCCACGCATTATGTCATCAAATTCTTCCAGAGGAGAGTCATGTTTTCAGACATGGATGGAAAATATGTGGCTTTTTTTGGTGAGTGGAGTTTTCAGGTGGGCAGTCGGTGTGTCGAGCCTCCTCTTTCCTTATTGGCTGAGATGTTAGTGGAATCAGTGGAGGTTCCCAGTGTTTTTAGGTAGTTCTTGGATGTTTTCGCCGATGATTTTGTGACTCTACCCCCTCAAAAAGATGTTGAGTTTGGGATAGACTTATATCCAGGTGCTCATCCGATTTCGATGGCTTCTTATTGGATGGAACCTTTTTATTTGTGGGAGCTGCATATTTAGATTGAAAATTTGATGAATAAGGGATTTATCTAGCTCAGTTTATCACCATGATGTGCTCTAGTCTTGTTCAAAAATAAAGAATATGGTGGTATAAGGATGTGCATAGACTATTGGAGGTTGAATCAGGTTATGGTCAAGAACCCTTACCCACTTCTGAGGATAAATGATCTTCTCGACCAGATGAGGGGAGAAATTTGGTTCTCTAAGATTGATCTGTGGTCTGGATATCATCGGTTGAGATTGAAGGAGGGTGACATCTTAAAGGCTACTTTCAGATGCAGGTATGGGCACTTCGAGTTCATGATCATGCCATTCGGTGTTACGAACTCGCTAGCTGTGTTCATGGGGCTCATGAAATTTTTCTTCCATGATTTCCTGAATCTTTTTTTCATCATGTTCATCAATGGCATGCCGATCTACCCGAAGTCATAGGAGGACCATAATGAGCATCTCAAAATTATCTTGTAGGTTCTACAATGACACCAACTCTTTGGGAAGTTTTCCTAGTGTAAGTTTTGTACATTATTGGTGCACATAATTGGACTTGTGGTGTCTTATAAGGGGACATCAGGGGACCCATCGAAGGTCAAGGTAGTTATTTATTGGGTAGCACCCAATAATGTGGTGAAAGTTCATAGATTTCTTGGTCTTGAGGGCTATTACTGGATATTTATACCTGGTTTCTCTTGATTTGTAGCTCCATTGATGGATTTAAATAGGAAAGACTAGGCCTTTGTATGGAGTGAGCAGTGTTAGGTAGCATTTATCTATCTGAAGTGGAAGTTTCTCAGTTCTTCAGTGCTCTGGTTACCAAAGGAAGGGGTGATGTTTGAGGTATTATGTGATGCTTCCCATATAGTCTTGGGAAGTGTGTTAATGCAGCAATGGGGAGTGATCTCTTATGGGTATAGGAAGTTATTTCCCCATGAACGTAACTATGCCAACCATGATTTGGATCTAGCAGCAGTCGTGTTTGCACTTAAGTTGTGCTGGAATTACCACATTGGGGAGCATTTTGTGGTCTTCATGGATCACAAGATCTTAAGGAATATCTTCTCCCAATGATATTTAAACTTGTGATATCGTAGGTGGATGGAGTTTCACTAGGACTACCACTTAGAGATCTATTATACCTCAGGTAAGGGGAACATTTTTTCTGATTATTTGAACAAGAAGTCATAGAGAGAGGTAGTTTGAGAATCTACAAACGCTTGGAAAGTGATGGAGTAGTTGGGTGCTTTGCACTGAGATGTTGGAATGGATGATTATAGAGTTTTTCTATTTCATAAGGTAGTGTAGTCATCTCTGATGTAGAAGGTTTAGGAGTATCAGTGGGGAAACTCAGAGATATAGGTTATGTGTGATCTCATTTACCATGATGATGCTCTGAAGGGGTGGTTAGAGGATGTTTAGAATCAGATGTTGTTCTATGGGAAGTTGTTTGTACCAGTGGCAATGCATGAGGGGGTTCTCAACGAGTTTCATATAGAACACTTGGAGGTACAACTAGGAGTTTCGAAGATGTACCATGGTTTAAGGGGGTAGTTTTGGTGGCCCAGGATAAAGTGGGTAGTGGAGGAGTTTGTGGAAAGGTGTCAAGTGTGCCAGCAGGTGATGGATAAGGAGCATGTTCCCAGTGGTTTTTTGTATCCCTTACATGTCCCTGAGTGTAAGTGGGATGACATATCAATGGATTTTTTCACAGTTCTACCTAGTGCTTAGGGAGCATGCGACGCTATCTTGGTAGTAATGGATTGGCTGACAAAATCGTTTCACTTCTTAGAAATTAAGGAGTTGGGCGCAGTGGATTCCTTGGAAAAAAGTTTGTGGATGAGTTAGTACATATTCATGGGGTTCTGAGGTCCATTATCTCAGATCGGGATGTGCGGTTTAACTCATGAGTCTGGAGAGGGATACATCATGCTATTGGCACTTAGTTACACCCCAACACTACTTTTCACCGTTAGACCTATGGGAAGACAGGGCGGATCATCTAGACATTAGAGGATATGTTGCGGGCATGTGTTCTGGACTTTGTAGGATCATGGGTAAGAAACTTTACCTTGTATGAGTTTTCTTATAATAATAAATATCACTCCACCATTGTCATGTACCCATTTCAAGCCTTGTACGAAAGACTATGCAATTCACCATTGTGCTAGACAGAGGATGGGGAAACAACTGTTCTTGGGTCAGATGTGGTTCAAATCATGACGGAGAAATTCCAGCTTGTGCATGAGAGAATTAAGGAAGCTCAAGACTAGAAGAATTCATATGTCAATCATATTAGGAGTCCCCTGGAGTTCAAGGTTGGAGACCATGGGTTCGTGAAGGTCTCCCCTTGGCATGGGAAGTGTAGGTTTGGTAGAGAAAGAAAAATTTCTCTAAGTTTCATCGAATCCTTCAAGGAGTTAAGGTGAGTTGTTGAGGTGTTATACTAGTTGGCATTTCCACCAATGATGGGGAGGATCCATGATGTCTTCCATGTATCCCATCTTCGCTGGTATCTACACGATGACTCCCACGTCATTAACTGGGAATATTTGGATATTGAGGATGACACAACATTCATGGAGCGGCCAGTGTAGATCTCGAATCATCAGTATAAGGTGTTGTACGAACAGAACATTCCCTTGGTTCATGTGTTTTGGAGTCGTGGTGGCCTAGAGGAGAGTACTTGGGAGTGAGAGGTGCATATATGTGCCCATTACCCAGGGTTGTTTTGATTTTTACTTGTGTTCTTTTTTTATGATGTAATTATCAAACCTTGTTTATAAGATGATTTATTTCCTTGTTTTAAAATTTGTGATAAATTCCTGACCGTGGGTAGGGGGGAACATATTCTTAATCAAGACACATTAATTGAGATGAGAATAAACTTTTGTGAGAGAGTCAGTGCCTCCAGAGCAGATAATATCTTGGTATGGAGGTAGGAATTCCTTAATTCATGTGTTTGAAAAGTTTGTGTTTGTGTAGGGTATCCTGTGGTTGTTTGGGTAATCAATTTCAAAGGATGTGTTCTTGGATTTCAAGGTTTCACTTAACCTTTGGGACCAACAAGGTGGTTTTTCCTTGATAGATATCTCACAAGGTGGTTGTTCGAACCCCTCTTTCTTCTAGGTTTGGTTTTAAATTCATGAGGGTGAGAATCATTTGAGATGTATATGATGTAATTTCTTGGACCTATCTGGTCTATTAATTTTTCAAATTATAGTGTTTGGGGTGTTCTGGGAGGCAACAGTATCTCATTTCAAGAATTTCCAAAAAATCCAGTTTTTCCATCGGTGGGTCGCATCGATGACTTGGGGTCAGTGGGTCACGTCGGTGACACAGCGTCAATAGGTTGGGAAATGGTAGATCAGGCATCAGTAGATCCAGCATTATTAGGTCGGACGTTGGTAGGTCGAGCATCGGTAGGTTGCGTGTCAATTACTTTCTTTTGGTGGGTTTCATCGGTGACTCACTATCAGTAGGTGGCATCAGGGAGTTGTTGTTGGTAGGTCATGTCGATGAGTCACTATTGTTGAGTAGCATCAGTGATTTGTGTTGGTGGATCACATCGGTGACTCCCATTGGTGACTCAATCATAGTTGACTTTCATCAGTGACTCACACCAATGACTTGTGTTAGTGACTCGGTCATCAGTGACTCGCATCGGTGACTCATCCATCAGTGAATCAATTTTATTTTTTCCAGTTTCACCTCTATTACATTTTATTTGATGTAAAATTAGTTACCTATAATATTTAAGTGGTTTTAAATCCATTTCTAAGTCTATGAATCATGTCATAAATTCCTAAGGTTCAGGGGGATTTGAAATAGTCAAACCACATAATCTTGATCATGATACATTTTTTAATTTCTTTTGAAACCATTATCCCATTGATATAGGATCTTGCCTATTCTAAAGATTATATCATCTCTTACTTGAAACCTTTCATTTTATCTTGGTGTTCCATAAGCCTTTCTTCCTCGTGGATTTGTGTGTTATGTTGTGGCCTTCAGATTTAGTTTTCCTTGGAGTCTTCTACTACTTGTGTGACCCTCTGATTTGGCGCAAGGAGGAGTTATTGATCGACTATTGTTCCAAGTAGGGATTTACTTCATCTCTCTTTACTTTGTATCATGTGGGTGGGTATACAAATGTTTCCTTGTGAAGATAGAAGAATACATAGTCAACAAATATAATTGAATATGTTAAATATCAATATATATGGGATATGGAAAAGTGATTCATGCTTATATTTTATTATTATTGATATTATGATTTGTATTTGTTGTATGCCTTCTAAAAATCATGGTCGTTGGTGGTCTCTATTTGTGCACCTGTATGGCTTGTGGATTACTACTGTAATCTTGGAAATTTTACAAATCACATATACCCAGTTAAATAAATGGATTCCCCAGAATCGAACTTGTTCTATGATCACCCTATAATAATAAAAGTGGAATTAAAGAACAAGTGATACTAAACCTGAATACGCTTTGAGTGTTTGGTACGGTTGTGTGCTATGTGTGATTCTATTCAGCCTTGTGTCTTGTACTGATCATGTGGTGTTGGGACTGGGGGTGTGGTTATGTGTATGAGGGGGTACGAGTGGTGAAATGGAATCTCAGATTGAGATATTGGTTGATTGTGGAATTGATGAACTTGTTATTCTATGGGACTGCATCTGGGTTGTGTTATGGTTGTTAGGGTGTGGTATGTTTATGCAGCGAGGTTGCTGATGGTTGTGTTTGGGGGGGAGATGTATTTTTATGGATGTGGTGAGTGTGGTGTGGATATGTAGTGGGGATACTGAGCATGGTTGTGATGAGGTGTTTTTTGGGGTTTAGATATAAGTCGGGGGGTTTTCTTGTTGAGAGAAGAGATAGGGCCACATGAATTTGAAGAATGATAATGGCAGCGGTTGGCTTGGGTTCTATGTGAGGAGGAAATCTAAAGTGGTATTTTTTTCATTGTTTTCTTCCTCTATCTATATTGGTTGTGAGGCTGGTCATGTGTAGTGGTTGTTAGTTTCACGGGTAAGGATGTAATAACTGGTAAATGATTAATAAAGTCAAAATGATTGGCTATTTACGGGATTTATTTTATAAAATTCATAAGTGACCTTCTTTTGTTCTGATACATGAATTTAGAAGTAGCAGAAAAGTTGGTAGAATCATAGGGTGATTGTTTTCTTAGAAAATCCATAGGTTGGGCTGAGTGTTTGGTACATATATATATATCTATATTTCTTTGTTATTTTTATACTCACCCCACTGTTGTTGAGCACTACATGTCAAACACCACCATTGTTATGGGGGAGGGTGTCTTTCCCAAACATCCTAGAGGAAGGATGGATGGATAGACATATAATCTTCCATGTTCCCTCTTCTAGGCGATGATAGCATAAGATTCTTCAGGTAGGTTTTGTTTTGTGAGACACATACGTGTGCTGGTGATTTGTACTTCCTAGGTGTCTTTGGGATGAGGTGTGTTGTACTTCCCAGTTGTCTTCGGGATGAGATGTGTTGTGGTTTCTATGTGTCTTTGGGATGTGGTGTGGTTTGGGGCTCAGGTGTCTATAGGTGGGATGTGGGTTGGTATGTTCAGAAGAGGTGGGAGTTCCATGACATTTTATGTTAGGGTGTGAGAGTGGCTAATTAGTGGGAAAATGGTGTCGGGTACCATATCATTGATGTTACTACTAAATTACTTTACTTGAATTGAGTTTTTTTGTGAGTGTAACTTGGTGAGGATGGGGTGGATAGTATACCTGGTTATGTGATTTTGAGTTTCTGTTGTTTTTCTCATAGGGGTATTAGTATGTTTCCCCCACTTTTGCACAAGAGACTTTGGATTTACCTACTGAGTATACATATATGCTCACCCTACGTATATAAAAATATTTTCAGTTTTCTAGGGATATTATGTGGACCGTGATATACTTTACTATCTCGGGTGTTGGGGACAACTGTTGTGTCACTGCTGAGCTTTTATTTTTTTATTTTACTTTGGAGACTCTTTCTTTTGTATCAGTTTCATTGTGAAACATGCATGTGGGATGGATTTTGTCTTTCATATATATATATATATGTGTGTGTGTGTGTGTGTGTGTGTGTATTGGATTTTTTTTGTGGTTGATACATCTTATATCCAGATCTTGATTACCATAAAAAGTGTAATGCCTCCCATTTTTTTATATTTATATACCCTTGGTGTTGTTCGCCACCCCAGGGCCTACTAGAGGCGGGACTCAGGGGTCATTATCTCTCTTCCTTCATTGTTATCTCAGGAGGGGTATCATTGGAGGGAGGGGGTCATGATAGAATGGTATCGGATCTAATGGTCAAGAGATAGAATGGAGTTTCGAGTTAGGCATAATGAGGATTGCATTGGTTGGTAGGGAAATAGTGTTAGGTGATCTTGGTGTGTGATATAGGCTAGGGAATACAAGCTAGGACATGGGATTTTATGGGGCCCTATGATTCAATACAAGGACTCTGAGCTTACCAAATGACCAAGTGAGGCTACACCATTTGAATGGTAGAGACCTTAAGAAAGTTACAAGCATCATAATGAATTTTGTTCTTGTTTGTCTTGGGAATTTTGAGAATTTAAAATAAATTGTGGGTTAAAATGATTTCTAAATAAAATTCTATACTACTCAGGCTTAGGAGTTCCCTGTTTACTCTTTCATCTATGGAACACGGTCATCATCCACATTCAGTGAAGGCAGTGGAGGCCGAGCAAGCTGACCCAGTTGATTGGCGGATGGTCAATCCTCTGGAGAAATATGATCAGTGGAATAAGACACTTTGTTCTTTCAAGTGGAAGACTCTGGGAAAGTAAAAAAGGTATAATTTTAGATACAGAGATGAATGTTTGGATTGAAGATCTGGTGATCAAGTTTAGCTTAATCTAGGCTCAAATAGAGTATTGGGTTCCTCTGGCAGTAAGCCAGATATGGGGAGCTATGTGTTAGTGATGTATGCTCTACCTGGGTAAGAGGAAGGAGACCAATGTTCTTTGGTTCGATTTTGAGATAGATATCCGAGCAGAATTCTTTTCTAACAACATAAAGGCCAAAAATAGGAAGTAATTACTCTACCTTCGCTAGGGTATTATGTTGGTACAGGTGTTGGGGATCAAGTTCAAGGATCTCCCTCACTTTTCTCTGAATCTCTTTCCCGAGGAGGAGTTTTTGGTGAGATGCTTAGAGGAGGCACTCCTTCCTTCTCTCCAATATGCGATTACTCCCTTCATCTTACCAATATGCTTAGAGTTATAGAAGAAGGCCGAGGTAGTCGAGAGGATTCACTCATGATGAGGTCTACTATGATAGGGGATCTAGTAGGGTTATTCGGAGAGCAAGGCTACCCACAGCAGGTCTCAGGCACCATCAGCTTTGAGGTTTTGACCATCAGGGAGTCGACCTCAGCATTTTCCATTTTGGTCTTCTGGTCTTCGTGCATATCCTATAGGCTTAGGGATGATGTGTTTTATATATGGAGTTTCTGGGAACCTTCAGAGTCAGTTCCTGATGACCATCTGAGCACATTATGGTGAAGTTTGGAAGGTTTAGCACCCACCTCAGTAGCAGTTTTAGTCCATGTCGTTTCAGCAGTTGGGATAGTAGGATCTTGCTCCATTGAGGTGAGATGGAGTAGGTAGAGTCTATCCTTAGAGAATTCCTCAAGGGCCTTAACCTGAGCATATTTGGGGATGTGTTTGATATCATAGTGGAAGAGAATCTGGTCATGGTCAGTTGTACATCATAGAGGTAGCAGTTTCAACAGGGACGAAGACCGTTCGAGGTACGATCAGTTTGTTCAGTACTCTTGATTTTGATTTTTTTATTTAGAAGATTCTCAATCCTTAGTTTCATCTACTTTATCCCATTTTTTGGGAATATACATAGAGATACTTTCCATTCCCTTGGTGTTGAGTACATCATTCAGAGTTCAGACCATCTTTTTTGATGTTTTATAGGGATGTAGACTGATGTTGGGGCCGCATCAGTCCATTGGGGATCTCTTCTTTCTACAGATGCAGCCATAAAATTTCATCCTTGGCATAAAATGGTTGTTTTTTTTGCATGATTTCATAAAATTATTCTAGAGGAGAGATATGTTTTTATACATGGATGTCCAGGGTGTGGATTTCATTGGCAAGTGAAGTTGTCAAGTGGGTAGCCAACATGTGGAGCCTCTTCTTTCCTTGTTCGCTGACCTGTCAGTGGAATCAGTGGATATTGAGATGGTGGAGGTTCCCAACATTTTTAGGGAGTTATTGGATGTTTTCACCAAGTATTTTTTGACTCTACCCTCTCGTCATGATGTTGAGTTCATGATAGACTTACATCCTGATGCTCATCCAATTTTGATGGATCCTTATCGGATTGTACCTTCTGAGTTGTGGGAACTGCATATTCATATTGAAGACTTAATGAAGAAGGGATTTATCTATCCTAGTGTCTTTTCATGGGGTGCTCTAGTCTTGTTCACAAAGAAATAATATGGTGGTCTTAGTATGTTCATAGACTAATGGAGGTTGAATCAGGTTACAATCAATAACTTTTACCCCCTTTCGAGGATAGATGATCTTTTCGATCAGCTGAGGGGAGAAAGTTGGTTCTATAAGATAGAGTTTTGGTCTATATATCACCAATTTAGAGTGAAGGAGGGTGAAATCCTGAAGACTTCTTTCAGATGCAGTTATGGGCACTTCGAGTTCATGGTCATGCAATTCGGTGTTACGAACGCATTAGCCGTGTTCATGGGGCTCATGAACTCTATCTTCCGTGAGTTCCTAGACCAGTCCATCATCGTGTTCATAGATGACATCCTAATATACTTGAAGTTAGAGTAGGATCATATTGATCATCTTAGAACTATCTTATAGGTTCTTTGAAACCACCATCTCTATGGGAATTTGTCGAATTGTAAGTTTTGGACATTAGAGGTTCACTTCCTTGGACATGTATTGTCTCAATAGGGGATATCATTGGACCTATCAAAGGTCAATGAAGTTGTTTCATGGGTAGCACCCAAGAATGAGGTGTATGTTCACAACATTATTGGTCTGGTGGGATATTACTAGATATTTGTACCGGATTTCTCTCGAGTTGTAGTTCCATTGACGGAATTGACCAGGAAAGACCAGGCCTTTGTCTGGAGTGATCAGTGTCATGAAGCATTCATCTATCTGAAGGTAAATTTGGTCCATTCTCTAGTGCTCTGGTTACCAGATGAAGGGGTGATGTTCAAGGTATTATGTTATGCTTCCCATATAGGATTTGGATGCATGCTGATGCAGCAATAGAAAGTGATCTCTTATGGGTCTAGGTAGTTACATCCCCATGAACGTAACTATGCCACCCATGATCTAGAGATAACAGCAATCATGTTTGTGCTGAAGTTGTGGAGACATTACCTTATTGGGGATCATTTTGTGGTCTTCATGGATCAAAATAGATTGCGGTATATCATCTCCCAGTGAGATCTGAACTTGCGAAAGTGGAGGTGGATGGGGTTTATCTAGGAATATGACTTTAATATATCTTTCAGCTTAGGTAGGGGGAATATCATGGACGATTCTTTAAGTAAGAATTCACAGAGAGAGGTAGTTCATGAATCTAAAGATGCTTGGAATGTGATGGAGGAGTTGGTTTCCTTGCACTTAGATGTGGGAACAGATGGTTCCAGAGGTTATCTATTTTAGATGGAAGTCCATTCATCTCTCATGCAGAAAGTGGAGGAGTCTTAGTGGTGAGACTCAGATATAGAGGTTATTTGTGGTTGTGTTGATGAGGATTCTACTCTGGATGGGTGGTTGGAGGATGGTTAGAATCAAATGTTATTCTGTGGGAAGCTGTTTTCCCAGTGTAAATGTGTGAGGGAGTTCTCGATGATTTTCAAATCTCACCCTTGGGGGTACACCCTAGGAGTTTCTAAGATGTTCCATGGATTAAGGGAGCCGTTTTTGTGGCCTTAGATGAAGTAGGAAGTAGAGTATGTGGCATGAATCTTAGTGTACCAAAATGTGAAGGTTGAGCACCATGTTACCTGTGGTTTGTTTCATCCCTTATATTTCCCTGAGTGGAAGTGGGATGAAATCTCAATGGATCTATCTATAGGTATACCCATAGCTCAGGGAGGCTGTGATGATATCTATGTAGTAGTGGATCAGCTGATGAAATTGGCACACTTTTTATCAATTAAAGAGTCGAGTGTAGTGGATGACTTATCAAAAACGTATGTGGATGAGGTAGTGTGGCTGCATGGGGTTTTGATGTCCATAATCTCTAATTGGGATTCATGGTTTACCTCACAAGTCTGGAGAGGGTTATAGCATGCTTTTGGCACTTAGTTATGCCTTAGCACTACTTTTCACCATAAAACCCATGGGCAGAAAAAGCAGACCATTCAAACACTAGATGATATGTTGTGGGAGTGTGTTTTAAACTTTGGAGGATCGTGGGTATGACACTTTCCCTTGGTTTAGTTTTCTTAAAATAATATATATCACTCCACCATTTTAATGGAATCAATTGAATCATTTTATGGAAGACCATGTCGTTCACCTTTGTGCTGGATAGAGGTTAGGGAAATAGCTTTTCTTGGGCCAGATGTGGTGCAATAAATGACAGAGAAATTTCAGCTTTTGAATGAGAGGATGAAGGAATATTAGGAACGACATAAGTCATATTCCAATTATAGGAGGAGGCCCTTATAGTTTGAGGTTTGGGACCACATTTTCTTGAAGGTCTCCCCTCGGTGTGGGCAGAAGAGGTTTGGCAGAGGAAGCAAGCTTTTTCTATGGTTAATCAGACCCTTCGAGGTGTTGGGGTGAGTTGGGGAGGTAGAATACAAGTTGGAATTGACACCATAGATGGAGAGGATCCATGACATCTTCCACATCTCCTAGCTTTGATGGGAAATACACGATGATTACCATGTCATTGACTGGGGAGAGTTGGATATAGGGGAATATGCAACATGTGTGGAGCATCTAGTGGAGATCTAGGATCATTAGGAGAAGATAATTTATGGATGGACCATTCCCTTGGTTCATGTGTTGTGAAGGTATGGTGGCTAGGAGTAGAGTACTTGGGAGTGAGAGGCACATATGTGTGCCCAGTACCTGGATCTATTTTGAGTTTTACTAGTGTTCATTGTTTATGATGTAATGCTTGAACCTTGTTTACAAGATGAGTTATTTCCTTGTTCTAAAATGTGTGATAAATTCCTGACCATGAAGAGAGGAGGACCTGATTCCTAATCAAGAAGCATTAATTGAGATATGATTAAACCCGTGTGGGCGATTCAGTGCTACCTAGAGTGGACAGTATCATGATATGGAGGAAGTAATTACCTAATTCATGTGTCTCAATTTTTGGGGCTCTTGTGAGGTATCTTGTGGTTATTTGGGTTAGCAATGTCAGAGTATGTTTTCTTGGATGTCTAGGTTTCACTCAACCTTTGGGACTAACATGGTGGTTTTTCCTTGAGAGGAATCTCACGGGGTAGTTATTTGGACCCCTCTTTATTCTAGGTTTGGTTTTGAATTCTTAAGGGTGATAATGGTTTGAGAGGTATCTAATGTAATGGTTCAGACCTCTACGGTCCATTACTTTTTCAAATTTCAGTGTTTGGGGTGTTCTGGGAGGCAAAGGTAGATGATTTCAAGAGTTTTCCAAAATTAATGTTTTTTAATCAGTGGGTCACATTGGTGGCTCAACGTCGATGGGTCGCATTGGTGACTCAGCATCGTTGGGTCACATTGGTGAAAAACATCAGTAGGTTGGGCATCTATAGGTTGGGCATCGGTAGGTCGGCCATCGGTAGGTCAATCATCGGTAGTTAGGGTGTCGGTGACTCGATGTCGGTGGGCCGCATCAGTGGCTCGTTATCGGTAGGTGGCATCGGTGAGTCGTTATCTGTAGGTCATGTCAATGAGTCTATATTGGTGAGTGGATTTGGTGAGTCATGTTAGTGTCTCATGTTGGTCCCTCAGCCATCATTGACTCGCATCGGTGACTCAGTCATTGATGATTCATTTCCAAAAAAAATCAATTTTTCTAGTTTCGCCCCTCTAACATTTTATTTGATGTGAAATGATTTACCTATCATATTTAAGAAGTTTTAAAGATGTTTCAAAGGATATGAATCATATATTAAATTCCTAAGGTTTAGGGGGATTTGAAAAAGTCAAACTATGTAATCTTGATCATGATCTGACTTTTAATGGATTTTGAAACCATTCTCCCATTGATATAGGATCTATCCTTTTATAAAGATGAGATCCTCTATTCCTTGAACCCTTCCATTTTATCTTGGTGTTCCTCGAGCACTTCTTCCTTGTGGATTCATGTTTTGTGTTTTAGCCTTTGGATTCAGTTTCCCTTGGAGTCTCATGCTACTTGCGCGGCCCTCTATTTTGGCACAAGGAGGAGTTGTTAATCGGTTGTTGTTCCACTAGGGACTCCCTTCGTCTCTCTTAACTATGTATTATGCAGGGTGGGTATAAGAATGTTTCCTTGTGAAGATGTAAGAATCCCAAATTAATAAAGATAATTGAATCTATTAAATATCAGTGTACAGGGGCTGGGAAAAAGTTATGTATGCTTTTGTTTTATTATTATTGATATTATGATTTTTATTAGATGTATGCCTTCTGAAAATCAGTGTTATTGGTGGTCACTATTTGCACACTTGTATGGCTTGTGGATTACTCCTTTAAACATAGAAATCTAACTAATCATGTATACCCAGTTAAATAAATGGATTCCCTGGGATTGAACATGTTCTCTGATCACCCCTGAATAATAAAATTGGAATTAAAGAATGAGTGATTCTAAACCTGAATACATTTTGATTGTTTGGTGTGGTTGTGCGTTGTGTGTGGTTCTATTCGGACTTGTGTCTTGGGCTGATCATGTGGTGTTGTGGCTGGGGGGTTGGCTATGTTTATGAGGTGGTATGGGTGGTGTAATAGTATCTCAAGTTGAGATATTGGTTGATTGTGGAATGGATCAACTTGTTATGTAGTGGTATTGTATCTGGGCTATGTTATGGTTGTTGGGGCATGGTATGTATATGTAGTTGGGCTACCTATGGTTGTGTTTGGGGGGAGATGGATGTTTATGGATGTGGTGAGTGTGGTGTGGATATGTAGTGGGTCTATCGAGCTTGGTTTTGAGGAGGTGTGTTGTGGGTTTTAGCTATAAGTTGGGGGTTTTCTTGTTAAGAGAAAGAAAAGGGTAGCTTGACTTTTGAAAATGATAATGGTAGTGGTTGGATTGGGTGCTAAGTGGGGAGGAAGCATGAAGGGGTGTTTTGTCATAGTTTTCTTCATCTTTTTGGCTTGGTTGTGAGGTTGGTCATGTGCTATGGTTGTTATTTTCTTGGGTAGGTATGAAATAACTGGTAAATGATTAATAACAGCAAAATGATTGGGTGTTGAGAATATTTCTTTTATCGAATTTAGAGGTGACTGTTGTTCATTCTGATACGTTCATTTAGAATTAGTAGCAAAGCTTGAAGTATCATAAGGTGATTTTTTTCTTGGAAAACCCATAGGTTTAGATGAGTGTTTGGTACCTATATATATTTAGTTTCTTGTGATTTATATATGCACCCCACCCATGTTGGGAACTATGTGCCTAAAATCCCCATTTTTATGGGGGAGGGTGTCTTTCCCAAACTTCCTAATGAGAGGATGGATGGCTGGCCACCCACTCTCCCCTGACCCTTCTTCTAGGTAGTGATATCCCAAGATTCTCCAGGAAGGTTGTGGTTCGTGATGCTTAGGTTTGTGTGGTTGAGTTGTACTTCCCATGTGTCTTTGGGGTGATGTGTGTTGTACTTCCCATGTATCTTTGGGATGAGATGTGTTGTGATTCCAAGGTGTCTCCAAGATGTGGTGTGGTGTGTGGCCCAAGTGTTTATGGGTGGATGATATGTTCTTGTGAGGCCTAGGTGTCTATAGATGGGATGTGGGTTGGTATGTTTGAATGAGGTGGGAGCACCAGGATGTTTTCTAATAGGGTGTGAGAGTGGCTAATCAGTGGGAAAGTGGTGTAGGGTACCCAATCATCGATGTGATTACTACATTATTTTACTTGAATTTTTTAATTTGGTTAGCATGACTTAGTGAGGTTGGGGTGGATAGTATACCATGTCAAGTTCTTTTGAGTTTATACTATTTTTCTCATAGGGGAATTAGTATGATTCCCCCACTTGTGCACGAGAGACTTCGGCTTTTCCTACTGAGTATACTTGTATGCTCACCCTATATATATATAAAAAATTAGGTTTTGAAGGATATTACATAGACCATGATAGACTATTCTAGCTCGGGTGTTGGGGATAGTTGTTGTATCATTCATTAGATTTTATTTTGGTATTTTACTTTGGTGACCCTTTCTTTTGTATCGGTTACATTTTGAAACATGCATGTGGGAAGGATTTTGGATTTCTTAAATATATATGTCTTGGAGTTGTTTTGTGGTTGATAAATCTTATCTCCCAATCTTGGTAATGATAAAAAGTGTAATGCCTCCCATTTTTGTGATAATCATATACCCTTGGTGCTAGTCACCACCCCAGGGACCTATTGGAGGTGGGACTCGGGTGTCATTATATCTCTTCCTTCATTGCCTTCTCAAGAGTGTAATCTTTGGAGGGAAGGGTCATGATAGTTGAGACACTACGTAGTGAACATATTATCATGGAGAGGAGATGTGACAAATATTTCCCTAACTTTTTCTTGGACGAGTGGGTCCAGCGAGCATATCTTGGCTTTCACTAGGGTTATAAACCCTATGAGATTTTTGCCTTTTATTTTTACACCCTATTTTTTTGCCTAAACTCCTGGAGTGAGGATTTTAGCAGGCAAAGACTTTACTTTTTATCAGGTCTCCCTTTATGGGTTTTTGACCTAACGATTTTTCTATCACTTTTGTTAGTAGTTTAAGGTCTTTGTATTTGGACCACTATGGGCTAGAGTTTAAGGCCATATACCTTTGACCAAAGCACAGATAGTTTAGGGTCATTACTTGCATGGACCTGACATGGAGGATGTGGAAGAAAAGATTAATTAGGATAACCGTGGTTTAGAGTTCCCCAAACATCTTCTCAAGAATGGAAGGTAAATTATGTAAATCATGGATCAAGTTTCTCAGGTCATGAGTTCTGACATGGGACAATCATACAAGCAGAATTTCAGAAACACTAGGTTTTTTAGTGATTTTTTGACAATGTTAGGGATCATGAGAATTGGAATGTCCTTTTTTAGAGTGACACATTTGGTTGATGGTCAAAGGTGTATATATAGGATCCATGGGATGCATTCGTAGTTAACCAAAGGGTCATTGAAGGTGGGAATACTTTCAAAGGGCCATGGAAGTTTGATTATAGCATGAGAAAATCAATACATGAAGTGTGATATGCGGATTTTAGGTTATCTTAAAATATGGTGGAAGAACCCCATACTATGGTTGACCAAGGTAAGTCTTTCGGTCCTTTGATGAGGAGTGAAAAATAGGAGATAGTCTGCACAATTCATTGTCATGTACTGGGTACATGTTTGAATCTATGCAGTTTGATGTCATGAGGTGAGTACATCATGTTGTGCAGTTTAAATTCATGTAGCAAGGGCATACTACCATCCAATTTAACATCGCGTGGAAAGGACATGCATCCATTCAATTTAATATCATGCACTAAGGATGTGCTTTTGTGTAGTTTAACTTTATGTTTTAAAGATATAGGAACTAACACAAAAGGTGTTAATGTTTTGGCTGGTCCCAAATAATGGAACTTGGGTGTCACTACGTATCCCATGAAAGTGATAATCAGGCTATACTTAGTTTTGGGTGGTCATATAGTTTAATTTATTATGGTGAGGATAATGTGGTATAGTTTAATGTTGCATTGCAAGGACATATGAAGATAGTTTAGGTTCATGTGCGTTAGACCATAGGGTGGAGTTCCTAACATGAGGGTTCAGGGCATGGTTCCATGAAGAAATCTTTTGTGAATGAAGACTAAATAAGTCTCAACCACACCACGCACCTTTTCAAGAAGACTCAATCCAAAGGGACAAAAAGGGTTATGGTTGTGGTTGGGCCTGAAGATGAAATTTCTAGGTGTTTCTACATCTCTCATTAAGTTGACAATCAAGACACACATAGTTCTAGAAAAGGAAAAACTTTAGGTAGGTCTAACCCATATGTAGAGGTGGTAATTATCTCTATTGACAGTTGTAGCTAGGCCTAGGATTGAAGATATGGGCATCACTATGTATCCTGTATGGGCATGAATCATGCTACACGTCATTCTCAAAGTTCCATACAGTTTAACTTCATGCGTTGAGGATGAAGGTGGATCGATGTGAATTGGTGGGAACATCATCATTGGTCCCAATGATAGAATCATGGATTTCACTACATATATCATGGGGATGAGACTCAAACCACACATAGTTATTGGTGGACCATGTAATTTAATGTCGTGTGGCATAGACATCGACCATTTAGTTTAACATCATGTGGTGAGGACTTATGTAATACCTTTTATGGTCTTGTACTCAATACTGTAATGGATCCTTTGTGTACCTCTAAGCCTTTATTTTGTGGGTAAGTCCCTACTGTAATTCCTAAGCTCATGTGAGCTATGCTCGGTGTGAGAAACAAGGAGAGGCAATGGTTCTCCTATAGTGCAGAGGAAAAATAGGGGTATAACACTATAATTTTTTTTGATTCAGTGTCTTAACCAATATATAGGATCAAGGCATCCCTACATATCTCATTGAGAATTAGAATCAAGTAGTACTTAGTTCTAGAGAAACTGTTCAGTTTAAAGTCATGCGGTAAGGAAATTGATTACCCCAAATGAAGGGGAAGGGGAGTTTTGGATTCATGCGGTTTTATGTCATGTGGTAAGGACATTTCCCATGAAGTTTAATGTCTTACAATAATTAAGAACTCTATACAATTTAATATCTTGTGATATGGATGAAATGTTTCATGTATTTTACCATCATGCGGTGAGGACGAATGATATGGATTAATCTAATGTGGATTCTTGTTTTCTTAATAGCTTATGAAAAGTATTTCTTGACAAATATTACATTGGTGAGAGGTGTGACATGATCCCCATCCATGGTGGCCAGCAAATATGATCTATTATGCTAGACCTTATGTATGATGTAAGGAAATTTCCACTTGGGCTCCGATTTCAGGGTCTTCTTTCCCAGTATCATCAGGGTTCTGATAGACAACACTAGTTCTCCCATAAGGAATGAGTGGAGGAAAACCTTTTTTATTAAAAAATATTTCAATATGATTCTGGTGGACTTCGAGGTTGTTCAGTGTACACAACCTCTTCTCAGCTGGTCATTCTAACTCATCCAGTTGTTTCTGTGATTTTTCATCATCTAAGAGTTGTCCACAAATGGATATTCTAAGTGAGGGTAGCTGGACCTCTATGGGAAACCCTACCTCGGTCTCGTACACCGGTGAGTATGGCATTTCTTGTGTATCAGTACACGTGGTAGTTCAATAGGCCCACAAATCATTGAGGAGTTTATCTGCCCAAGACTTATTATCCTTGTTCATTATCTTCTGGAGTATGATCGATAAGGTATTATTGAAGGCATCTATCTATCCATTTATCACTACATGATAGCGGGAAGAGTGATTGGAGTCGATGTTGTACTCCTGGTAAAGAATCTTTAACTTTGTGGAATAGAAGTTGGTGTCGTTGTATGTTAATATTATGTGAGGGAATATGAACCTGGATATAATATCAGACATCATGAAGTTAATGATATTATTCATCCTGAATTCGTTGAGGGTATCAACTCAGTCCATTTGGAAAAGAAGTCGGTGGCAATAAGGATGCACTTGAACTACTTAGCAGTGGTTGGGGATATGGCACCACAACATCCATCTGCCAAATGGAAAGTGGCCATGAATATTTAGCGGTATACATTAATTATGGGGATTGATGTATGATTTTTTCATGGATCTGTAATAAATAAAATTTCTTAGTGAATTCCACACAATATTATATCATGGTTTTCCAGTAATATCCCAACCTCTTAATTTTGTGGGAGATCCTATTTCCAGATTGATGGGTGTTGCAAGAGCCTAAATGGACTTCCTCCAGGTCGGTAATAACTTATCCTTCTTCTATGAACCTGAGGATAATTCCATCAAATTCGTTATTATAGGGTACGTTTTGCTCATTTGGGTCGTCCTGCAGAGTGAAGTTCACTACTTCGTGTCGAATCTGTTCCCTTCCAGCAAGATCTGTTGGGAGAGTCCTGCCTTAAAAATAGCTGATTATGGACTCCATCTATCCAAGGGTGGTCATTGGTTCATCATGCTCTGGGGAGGTTCTTACCTAGTTGACCTCTTTCATATTGCATATAAAGATTGATGACACCATTCTTTGATGTGTAATAAGGAAAGGTGGCTTCCTGTTAATCAGGTTCGGCTAATACAGAGGTTGTATTGGCCAGCGTGTCAGCACGAGAATTTTGTTATTGGGGGACATAATGCAATGTGGTGTCAAAGGGGAATTCTTTCATTAGTCCCCTAACTTAGCCAGTGATGGGGGGGTCAGTTCCTCTTTTTTTATGGAATATTATCCATTGACTTACTTTATCACTAACTCTAAATCCCCTTTGATGTTCACGTAGGCTATGTGAAACTATAGGGATAGTTCCAATATATCTATGAGGGATTGGTATTCTACCTCATTATTTGTGCAACCTTCAGACATTGATAAAGATTAAGGAAAAACTATTCTATATGGGGAGACAAATAAAATCCCTAGACCAAACTGGTTGAGTTTTAAGTTCTCTATTTTGGTACTAATAGGATTCTAGAAGGCACCCTCAAAGTACATCTTCTATGTCCATTGAGTTTTATAGGAATAAAAAAACTCTTCATTGGAGATCTTAGTGCATTCTGGTGTATTTTCCAGGGTAGGGTGTGCTGTGAGGAAATCATCCAGGGCTTTCCCTTTCACTGATTTTTCCAACAAAAACCAAATGTCATATTGCTAAAGAATGACTGCACATTGATCCAAGCACCCAGTTAACATGGGGCAGACAAGGATGTACTTGAGCGGATCAATATGAGATATTAGGTGGACCTCATGGTGCTGAAAGTAGTGCCTCATATTTTCCACGACGATGTTGAGTGTGAGGTGTTTCTTCTCAACATCGTAGTATGGAGTCTTAGTACCTAGAATTGTCTGGATGATGTAGTAAAGACTATTATCACTTCCAGTATCATTCTTCTGGTAAATAAGGGAACCCAATGAGCATTCCATGGTGGCCACATATAAGATAAGTGGCTTCCCTTCCACCAGGGGAATCCGAACTGTTGGGTGTATTAGGTACTGCTTGAGACTCTCGAATTATTTCTAAGATTCATCATCCCATTGGTAGAAAAGTCCCTTCTCAATTATCCCAGTGAAGGGTAGATCCTGGCCGGCCAGTTCGGCTATGAATCCCTGAATATAGGTGAGGTTCTTTTAGAGTACCCTTAGTTCTTTTAGGTTCCTAGGGGGTGACATTTCCATAATATCACTAGTCTTCTATGGGTCAACCACAATTTTGTGGTGGTGTACCACAAATCCAAAGAACTTGTCTGATGTTACCCCAAAGTCAAATTTCAAGGGATTCATCTTTAGACTATGTTTTTGCAACTTGTCGATGATTCCTCAGATATCCATGAAGTGATGACATCGCTGTCAGGATTTAACGACTAGGTTGTCGACATAACAATTGACTATCCTTCTCAATAATAGATTAAAGATGTGATACATGGAACATTGATATATAGCACCCTCATTATTTAATCCATAGGGAATGACCTGATGGTCGAAGATCCCTTGGTAGTGGATTATTCATCCTCAGGGGCCGTCTTGATTTTATTGTACCTTGAGTACCTGTCCATGAAATAATGTTTTTAGAAGCCATTAGTTTCATCGATAAAGAGTTCTATGATCGATAATGGGAAATCGTCCTTTGGTAAATACCAATTAAGGTCTCTGAAGTCAATATAGACCATAATCTTCATGTTCTTATTCTTGAAGGGGGAGATGTTGGAAATACATATTAGGTATTGCACTTATTAGAAAACGTTTTCTTTGATCAACTTGTAGAATTATAACTCTACATTTGTGGAATGAGAGGGGTGAATCCTACTAGCTGATTTCTTGAATCCATGATGCTCATCGGGTAGTTTGAGATGATGCATAGCCACATCTATATTTGGTCCAAGAATTTATGTGTAATTCTATAAAAAACATATTGAAACTGCTTTAGAAATGAAATGTACATATCTTTCTCTTTGAGAGTCATGGTGGAACTAATCAAGGTAGGTTGTGGGTCTTCTTTTATCCCCAGATTTATTCACCTGAGCTCATATATGGTAGTGGAGATTGCTTCCTCGAATGCAGGAGGGGCCTTTCTGAGATCTTCCTCATCTATTTTTGAGTATATGGAGACGTATTCAGGTGAAAGTTGGAAGTCTAGGAGACTCTATATTAGTATCAGGGTGAGGGAGGCCATTACAAGATATATCACCATCCACTTCTATCTAGGTTATTTTAAAGAGATGCTGGAGATGATTGTCTCTAAGTAGGGATAGTTTTTTACCTCTAGGGTCAGATATGTTACCCCTTCCATGTTTATGGGGATCACATAATCATAATTGAGCATTCTTTAGGGACTGATAGGGGCGGTTCCTAATCCATTAGGAGATTAAACCTATATTTCATCATCTAACACCAGTTTGTTTCCTCACTTCTTATATAAATATACTTAGACATATATTTCTATGCAATCCTCGAAGGGGGAGTTGTCACCGTGTAGTATGATGACCTTTCAATTGATGGGGTACTTCATAAATTGATGGTATTTTGATAGTACTACAAGGTGTCTATGGATCTAGGGCCTTCAAAGTCGGATGTTATATGTGGTATCCTACTAGATAACCATGAACTTGGAATTAGATGTGAACTCCCCAAATTGGGTTTTGAGTTTGATATTTTCTAGGGGTCTCTTCTCAAACTTTTCATATCTATGGATGGTTAGATTTCAGGGGATAAATACCCTTCTATATACCCAAGTCATCGGAGGGTCTAGATTGGGAAAAGAATCATCCCTGATCCTTTATCAATCAGCACCCTTTGGATATTGAAATTATTGAGTCTGTCCAAAATATATAAGGGTATGATGATCCCATGGATGACCTCCTATTGATCTAGATCAGTGAATGATATGGAAACATGGAATCCTAAGGACATAGTCTCCACTCAATATACCTCGTCAACATTGACTTCTATCTCAAATCCTTGTGGGCTCTAGAGGGATTTGACGAGTGTCTCCTTGAGTTAGTTTGAAAGACATAGGGAATCCAATATCGAGAGCTTGGTCAGGATAATGAATAGATGTTTCAGAACATTATACTTTTTCACTAGAGGTTTTAACTTCCTGATATGGAGTTTCTCTTGGGAATGTGGTTTAGGAGTTGGAGCATCCGCGATTGATAGACTCGATGCTTGTGCTGAGGTTGATGGAATATCTGATGCCAGTGGTACAAGTTTCACCGACCTTCTATGTTGCTTGGGTTGATTAGATTAGACCCCCTCTAGGAAGTCATGCAATACAATCAGATTCATGAGACTACTGGAGGGCTCTGAGGAACCTCCTCACCTCCTTTGAGCCTACTGGAGTGTCTTCCCTCAAGTCTTGGCTGTATATATGTCCTCCATGGGGACATGACCATAATATTGAGTCTGACTACATCCACACTACCCCATATATCCTTGAATCCGACACATGTGTTCTCCTATTCCTCGGTTATATGTGGTAAAACCATATTTTGGGGCATACTCATCATTAGATAAGGGGTATGTCAAGTGTATTGTGTTGATATAAAAAAATGAGTTCCTCATTTGAAGAAGATTGTGTTTGGTGGGGTAGTTAACATATTGTCAATGTCATAGGGAATGAATCAGTTAGGGTTAACTCCTACTTTGGAGGATAATATGGCTCTTTCTCTTCTATTTCATTCCACCACTAGTGTTCATGTCAACCTCTGGGAGGAACATATTCAGCCTCTTTCATAGGTGGTGGATTTTCTACTGGATTGACCAACTATGCTCTTAGAGTGGTGTGGGCTCGATTACTATATTCTGAACCATTGAGTTGTTGAATTTTCATAGAAGTCTATTCGGGACCTCCTTCCAATCATCTTCCTATTTTGGTTGGATCATGGTTATGTAAGCCGCTTAATATGGGGAATTATCCAGCACCACTTTTCCAGAATCAATCATGCCTTGAAGGACATCTTTGAAGATGAAACAATTCTAGATATTATGACCCAGAATAATATGGAAAGGGTATCAATTAGGTCAGTCGATGAGGTTGAACTCATTGGGATTCCTAGGTTTTAGAAGCATGAGAAGGTTATTGTCCATGGATGCCATGAAATTATCGGGGACCTGTTCATTCCATAATAAGTACACCTTATTCATCCATTCTTCAAATCCTGAATGACCTTGATTTATCTGTCCCTCTATTTGAGGGAGATTTTGTGGTTTTCACCACTCAATATGAGGTGTTGGGTGGTTTTGGGCCTACTTTAGAATCTAGATAGGTGTTGCTATAGGATTGAGAGTGATATTTGTAGCTTCCATTCTAGTTGGCCTTTTCCCCTATGTCACGGGCATGAGTCGAGATTTGGATCAGGTTCGCTAAATAGCCTCTTCAAGGAATTATACTATTTTAGAAAATTTTCCGAATCCACCCAGATATTTCATTGGAATCAAGGGTGTATGCAACTCATACTTAATATTTTATGCATATATTTTTAGTAGCTTCTCTTGTGAGAGAGGGGTGTTGAGTGAGGTCAAACCATTCCTCCTTACTACGAAATTAGACACCCTCTCATTTTTGCGTTGTTTTATGTTTTTCATGTCGATGATCATTCTCATCCTCAGTATAGAGCTGAATTGGTAAAGGAAATGATGATGGAGGTCTTCTTATCCTAACACAGATCCTGCTATTAGACTTCTTACCAAACAAAGGTTTTCCCTATTAGAGTTTGTAAAAAACACCTTAGCTTGGTTGCCTCTTGTTGATCTCAAGGTCCCATCATCAGCCCACATCGGTACACAAATTCTGTGAGATTTTCTCGGGGTCTCTCTCACCATCAAAGGTGAAGAAGGTAGGATTTCCAATTTTGGGTGAAGGTGGGATATCATAATCCCATTCGATATATGGATTCATTTCAGGCTTCGCAGGTGCACACAACCCTTCCATGGATTCTATTAGAGTAGTCAGGGACTCGATTAGGTTAAGGAGATCTAGAGGCTCTATTACCTAGAACATATATCGCCCATGGGGAGACAGTAGTTGTTGATGAGGTGGCCTCTTTTTTATCTCCTTCTAATTTTTAATTCGTTCGAGGACTGAACGGTTATCCTGGTGGGGAAGAGGTTTTTGACACAATAGAGGGAATTCATGATCATTTTTGACTTCCTCATGTATGTGGGCTGGTTTCCTAGACCCAGATCCAATTTTTTATTCAGAAGATACCCTTCATGATGGATTAGTTGTAGGAGGGAGAACAATTGTCTTTGTATAGAGACGATACCCCTCAGGGATATTTCCCCTGAGTAACTCCTAATTAAGTTTCTGAAGAGCATGTATTTCACACTAATTTTGTGATAATCAGTCCTCTATGGAAGGAACCTCGCTCCTCCTAGGAGGTGATCGAGATGTGGTTGTACCCTTCCCCTTGGCAGTATTTTGTCAGGGAGGTGGAAACTTGATATTCGGAATTTCAATGTTTTGGTTTCGTCTCTAGTTCCTGGTGTGGGTAGCCTCATTCGGTGCATTCAAGTCTCCCTCTTAAAAAGGTATTTTTTCATGTCATGGCCTTCTATATTTGCATCATGATCATTATATTCCATGTAGATAGTGACAACATTCATAGAGGAATATCAGGCAATGGTGGTCATGCCATTAATTTCAACACAACATGATAATTTTGCACAACATCCATCAGAGTCATTATTCAAACCCTTGGACTTATTGGTCTACTTTATCCTGTGACCCTGGTGGGGCATAACCATCCTTACTACACGTTCCTCCCACTTTTGTCTATGAATAATGATCCTAAGGGAGTTCTCGGTCTAGTTTGCCGAACGGCCCCCTACCACTATAGGTGTGTCTCGTGGTAGGTAGAATTCCAACCATTGATTAATTTCTCCTAATTTAGAGAAGACTGATTCCCTCTATGGGGGTAATGATGATGAAAATTTCCCCAACCCTATGTGCTAGGGGTCATTCAGGGCTGTAGTTGGCACTGATTGGTCCAATTTTTTAGGATTCAATGGCTCCAGTCGAGGATTTGACGACTCCCAGGATAGACATGATTATATAAATTCCCCCTGTCCAGCAGGGTGGGGTTGTTCTAGGATCACTGATTATGTTATAGGGTCCTCTCAGGGATGATGAACTTGGGGATATTGATTGAGATATAAATTCCCCCAGCCTAGAGGGTTGGGATTCTCTTACAACTACTGCATATGTGTCCCAAATTCTCTCAGAAATTGAGGATCCTAGATGTGGAGGTGGTAGTAGATATTCCCCTATCTCTATGGGTTGGTTCTACTCCTAGATGGATGATACCATAGATAAAATATTGTCCCACTTGATGTGGTTCAATTTTACTCTTGTAGGAGCTTGGTGCGATGGCGACCCGTGATGAGAATCATTTCTCATGGGAAGTTGTTTGAGTGATCGTAAGTTTGATCTCTATGTTTGAAATGTATTCTTATTGTTTTGAGGGGCCTAGTTTGAAGTCATTTTGTTTATCCTTTCTCTCTATCCATAATTTCTGATCATTTTTTGAGTATAGGAATTATGTGGTAGTGCCCAACTAGCTCGAGCATTTCTTGATCCCTTGATCTCACCAAAGGATATAACATTGTTGGATTCTATATCTAAATTGATTTTCTTAAATGGAGTGGCAAAGTGTAATGCTCTATAATGTCCCCATCCTCAAATATGGATGCATGGTGTGGCTTAGAAGATCATATGTCAAAGAGTTGTGATGCAATGGAAGCAAGTGTGTTGTATATTTTTACTATGATTTTATGGTTTTTGGATATTAGACTATCGAGATAGAAACCATTTCTAGCTAACAACATAGTATATTCATCGTCTGGAGGTGATACTCATATCCTGGATATGGGAGATGCCAAGCCTTCAGTCTGTGATGAGTGGGTCACTTATTCTGGTGTAGATAAGGCATGTATTCATTCTCTAGCTCTTATGGGATCTTATAGTCAGTTGTGGAGAGGGTCTAGAACATGATGGGTAGGTTGTTTTCGGCTAACTCTATCTCTATGTCCTTTTAGGCCTCCTCTATATCAGACTTACAATCCTCCATCCAATCAAACCATAGAGGATGGCTCTGATGGTCTCCTTCTAGTAGGAATGAGGTGATGCTGGAAGTTGATGAGGAACCATATACAATTGACCCTGATGATTCGAGAACCTTTCTGTATGAAGGTGTCAGATTTTGGAACACCTCTTCATACAGAGGTATTTGGGAAAGGGGAGGACTTCCTTTTCCATGGGAGATATCACCATGGGGAGGATGACCATAGTGGATTTCAGGAGTAGAGTCCATGCAATCCATTTCCACACTAACATGAGGAGGACTATCATGGTAATAAACTCCTTCAACTTATGCTTTGATGTAAGACACGACGAACCCTTGTGGTGTTGATAATGTGTCTTGAACAACCTCAAGGACATGGAAATTTAGAAGATTAGGGATATGGTTCATGTTCTACATTGTTGTTGGAATATATTGTCTTGGCTATTGGAGTTGTGCAGGGGTATGCGCCTACTATATAATGATTTTCATAACTTATATATAACCATATAACATGGTAGGGATACACGCCTACTGCTGAGAAACTTCCAGAATATGCCGATGAGTTTTCTCATTATTGACAGGAATTTGAGCATGTCCTGAGGCGTGTTCCACTCTCACTTGCTGAGCCTCAGTTAGGACATGATTATGAGCTCGATCCTGAAACTTTGGTATATGTATCTAGTCTTTCTTGGGAGGAATATGAGCATGCCCCAAGCTGTGTTCTTATCTCACATATTTGGATCTATTTGGATTAAGAATATGAACCTGGTTTGATTATGGATTCCACACCAAAATAAGCCGAAAGACCTCCAAAATGGGATAAGGAATACGAACCTTCCCCTGTATTGCCTTGGAATGATACTGGCATAGTCATTCTTCTGCAAAACTACGAATATGTGCCTAACTTCGATGATCTATCATAATATGCTATATGGATCCATTTACATGAATATGAGTCATCCTAAGGCTTGTGCTATTCCCACATGGTTAGCCTTGGCTATAACAGGGATATATTTATAATCATGGGACTTTAGAGTATGTTTTCGGACTTCTTAGATAGGCATGTCCCCTTATCCAAAGGTGTTTGCCTCTCTCACCTAGTTTACCCTGATTGGAACAGTGATATGATCCTGATCCGATGCCTCTCCCTTCATCGTAATATGGTGATAATCCTCTCGGGCGAGATAAAGAGTGTGTGATTTCTCTTATATAGCCACTTATTCATGATGATTAGATTGTTTTTCTACCCTGGCTGTAGGGATAGAAGTATGCACATGTCCCTTAATCTACCACAGTGACAAAATATACCAACAAAGTTATTCAGTTGTTGCTAAAATGTATTGGAATTTTAGAAGAAATTTTTGTGCAGGGATATGATTACACACATTTTATGTCTCTGTGATGAATTGGAATATGTCTTCTATTGAAGTGGGGGATATGTTCCCACTTCTACCCTCCTTGTTCCATTGGGGTATTCTGATTGAATTCGTATACGGGGGTAGGAATATGAGCCCCCCCATTATTATTGTGAGAATATTCCCGCATACTTGTTCAAATCAAGCAGGGATATGAGCCTCTTGGTTGGTCCCTACCTAAGTATATAGGTAGTCATTGTGGGTAGGAGAAGGGATATTCACACTCTCTTAGATATCTGACACCTTTCTCCTCTGATGGGTTTTCCTTATAGCCCGTGCATGGGAATCAGAGGATGATGTGTATTAGATGGTATCCTCAGCATGAAACTGAGGGGTACTGGTGGAATGGTGTCAACAACAGAGGTTAATAGGGGCCCTCCTGGGTGGCTATTAAACATGAAGGGAGTCGTATCTGGATTCCTAGTCCACCTTACTCATATAGAGAAGGTGGCAGTTATCTTGCAATTGGGATAAGCTCTCGAACTGTTGGTTGTGGTGATGAGAGCCACATGTTTAGCAGCAGCCTTCCCATGGAAATGTTGTCTCTCCGACTTTCACATCTTGAGGACTTAATTAGAAGCCTCCATGGTAGGGATAGTACCATATCAGTGGTACTTCTGGACCATCGTATTCTCTACATGTCGTTGAAGTTGTTGTACAAGTTAGATTGTTTTACGATCTGTGGAAGTTACAATTGTGGTAATGTTGGATAATGATGTCATCACCTCAAGTCAGGCTGCTAAAGCTGTATCTACAATTATATAGACAATAAATAACAACATTATCGATTAGTTTAGTATCATAGGAATAATATACTCAAACAGATATGCAAGGTTAACTCTTTTTTTCTTTTATTCCTGATTCGGCCATTCCACTCATTTGGACTTATCAAAAAGATGATAGACTTATGAGAACTCTAGTTACAAAGGATCATTTGAAAGATTATACTGGTCTTATTTCTTTGTTTTTTATAGGGTTTTTAAAACAAAGTGTCCTAATGAAATATAACCCAATCATTTTTTCATTGGAGAGATTCATGTCGGGTTCACCATTTTTATTTCATCAAGTTTTTTTAGATGTGGAATGTGGATTGGGATTTCCCTTTATGGTTTTATTGAGGGTTATTTTGTGTCCTCTCTAAATCACAAAAATTAGGCCCACTATTTGTTTCACTTTCCCTAGAAACTTCCAATGGTTCCCCTATCCATAGCTGGGTACGAACTTGATTTCCAATGGTCGGGGATTATCTAGGTTTTTAGGACTATAGAATCTTGGGGACTCGCATTGGTTGAGAGGATTGGATGTCAAACTCATCGAACCCTTTTGGGGATAATTATGGGCTAATCCAAGACTCAATTATAGATTTATGATATGTTTATGAATCTCTTCCTAATCCTGATAGGGGACCGATTACCCAAGAAAATGGTTTATCAGTTAATTCTCTTTTCAAATGAAGAAGGGGGTCTAATCGAGGTATCCATCAGTATGTATCTGTGGTTTTTCATCCATTTCCCTAATGGAGAATAGCTTCTTTATGTGTTGTAACCATATAACAAAGTGATTCAGAATGTGATGCCATATGAGGAGGTGGTTGATATTCTGAGGAGGGGATTGAGCCATTATGAGGCCTCCTACTTATCCTAAATGTTGCAAGAATCAAAAACCACATATTTCATTGAGGTTCTTGGGACATACCCCAAATTATATACCCTTATATGAGGGGTATTCATTCAATATTCCTAAGGAGATGTTCATTCATACCTCCCTAAGCCCACGTGAGCTATGCTTGGTCTAAGAAATAAGGAGGATAAATGATCATCCTCATAATGTGTATGTATGGTAAATACTTACTAAGATGGTCCTGGGGTGTTTGGTATAAAGATAAGGCCCTGGAAGGGTACATTATGTATCCTTAATATGTCAGGAATCAGATCCATCATCATTTGGTTGATGTATGGGACTTAAATATTGAGTCTTCCCTATACCATGGACATTTATGATGCCTAATGAGGTGTTGGTTGCATCCCCCTAAGAACACATGAGCTATGCTCGGTGTGAGAAACAAGGGGGATCAGATGATTGGCCTCACGATATATGGATATGGGACTTTTGTATTGGGATAGTCCCTGAGGATGTTTGGCATGGAGCTCGGGCCTTGGGAAGGTGTCCTACGTATCCTGGTTATGGCGGGGATCAGAGTCCTTCGTAGTTTATATAATGTCAGGGCTTATACACTGAGGCTACCCTATGCCATTGTAGGGGTTTATAGGTTATATGATATGACCATTAAAACTCTCTAATCCCATATGATCCATGATCATTTTCAACAAACAAGGGATAGAAAGTAATCAATGTCGTTGCTTTAGACAAGAGACTCATATGCTCATCCCTCCATGGACGATCGATATAGTGCTTGGACCTCATAGGTAGGTGGCCTACATATCCTAAATATGACAGGAATTAGAGTCGTTGTAGTTAACTTTATGTCAGGTCTTACACACTAAGGTTTCCCTATTGATCGGGGCTCACACGCCGATGAAAGATAACATTGTCAAATCCTCAGATGCCCTGAGAGACATCACATAACCTGTATTGACACAAATATAAAGTGTCATGAGAGCCATTATTCCAAAGTCCAAGGAGTGTTGAATATCTTGGAAGACACCTCTAGGATTCATCGCAAGACCTGGCTGACATGTTTGGAGGGCATCGTGAGTCTTAGCTGACTTGCCTGGAGGGTGTCACAAGAGATTGGTTATCATGTCCAGATGATTTAATGAGACTCAAATGACATGATTGAATGTAGTTATGTGAGTCATGTGATGTGTCCAAGTGACATAGAAAGTCTTGGGTGGTGGACCCAAAGGGTTCGCAAGATTGAAGTGGCACCCGTGGGGGCACTGTATTATGTGCCCTGACATGTATGGAGGACTTCACGTGTCCCATATGACATGTTAAAGGGGTGTCATGAAATCTGGGTGATGTGTATTGGTGTTGTATCATGTCTTGAGATGACACTCGTGAATTTCATGAGGGGAATCAAGAATGTATTTCTCTTAGGCCTTTTGCCTTTGATCTTCATTCTAACCATTATATTGAAATTTCTGTGGTTTCATTAAATGTTAATTTGTCTTGAGTCTCGCATGATCTAGTAGAATTACAGAACAGTCTTCACATATCCTACCAAAGATCCTTCACATGATTTATGAATAATCAGGCGAAGTGCTTTATGCCTAGTGCATGAATACTCTGGTTGTCTTTCGATGTATTACCTAATGGAAAGATTTCTGGTCGTGTCATATACTACTCTGACAAGTCCATAAGAGTTGAGAGTCAAATTATCTAGAGTCTGTACATACAGAGTGCATAGTAGTAGTCAAGAATCCTGCTTTCTTTGTGTTGGGGTAGGAAATTTATAGGCCTCACTGCACTGAGTACTCATTGGTTTGTGCAGCATATCTAGCACAATTCTAAGATGGAGCCAATGAAGGGCATCTGCCACATGCAGTTTTTTGAGTCTCTATCATGGAATTCTTTGGGAACATCTCCTGATTTTCAACGATAACGAGTCTCTTTCTTTATCAGATTATTTCTGATTATTGTAAACCTGCTTGATTATGCGGACATCTTGAAAAACTTTCATGTTGTCAGGTTGACTAGTCCAAGGGAATTTACAGGATATAAGTGCTTGTGAGAGGACACTCGCAAGAACTTAGAAGACATGTACTGGGGTCTCACAGGATAGCACTATGGGTGCACTTGGCACGTCCCATGCCTTTTAGTGATCGCAAGTACCTCTCGCCTCCTCCCTTTCGATCAAATTTGTTTGATGTAATAAGGATAGGAGTCATGAGATATTTCATATGTATTGTTGAGGGTATTTATTCTATTATTTTATATGCGTT
The DNA here is from genome assembly GCA_963277665.1 of Viscum album. NCBI lineage: Eukaryota > Viridiplantae > Streptophyta > Magnoliopsida > Santalales > Viscaceae > Viscum > Viscum album. The sequence goes on along the minus strand of OY728155.1, from coordinate 939,968,673 downwards.
GTGTGACCAATATGGGTCATATGGGGGTGCAGAAGCATTCCATGTCCTAAGGATGAGGATGAAAAGCCAAATGGATTCCATGAGATGAGGAAGGCATTTCGCTAAGGGATTGTGGTGTATTTTGGGTCATCAAGGGCACTTTGCATGTCATTCAGTGACTTTGGACCCCTCTCACCTCCTCCCTATTTTTATCATTTGTTTTATTTTACAAAGGGTCGGGATCATGCGAGTTGGAACGAGTAGTATCTATGATTTTTACTCGATTTTTGGATGATGTATCTATTGACCAATGTGGGTCATATAGAGAGTGTGAAATAATGCAATGAAAATGTCTATCTTCCTGTCCTTAAAGTGCCATAGAGTTGTCTGGACACTCCTGAGGACTTCCATGTAGCATGGATGGAAAGATAGATGGATTTTGTGAGGTTTCTTTGTGTCTTGTGGATCACTCGGGGTGCACGTTGCATGTTCTTCAGTGACCGCGAACCCCTATCACCACCTCCCCTTTATCTCACTCATTTTGTGTGGTGAAGTATAAGAGGTCATGTGAGATTTCTTAGATACCACCAAGGGATTTTATTCTTTCTAATGATGATTTAGCAGATAAGATTCATGACCACTGGTGGTATCTTCCATTGAATGTCACCCTACTTTATTTTCGAAGGATTCTTGGTGGTTTGTTAAGAACGTTACAATGAAAAACCATGTGGCCTAAGGGTGCGCATTCGATTGTCTGGGGGGCCTTCGCAAGGGAAAGCAGGTTTGTTGAAGGGGGCTCTTCAAGACTAACCATGAGTGATGTATCATGCATGGAGCCTTCACATTAAATTGAAATGGTCACATGATTGTGAGTCTCTTAGAGGATTCATGAGTCTTAAAAAATCCTCTTATTCTTTACTTTCATATGGAAAATAATGCAAATATTTAGGTATTTCTCCCTTTGTGATTTTTTCGATGCTTATTTGGCTTGCATTAATAGTTAGCCCAAAAGTTCCAATAAGAGTGAACTAGGAAACAAACAATTCATAACATTGAAACTAATACACAAGCTTATATTCTTAATGAAATATTTATTAGGGAGTAGTGTTGTAAGGTTACATCCTTAAACATTACATATTCAAGTGTTTTTGAACTAGGATTAACATTTGAGGATCATATCAGTTTACGTTTTTATAGAATTAGGAAAAACTCTTACAAATTAAACCCATACATTACAAATGGACACTTATACTCAGTATCCATTTTTTCACCTAACAATGGACTTTAAAATAAAACAATGTTTTATCTTTATGAAAAATCTTCACATTTATCCACTTGATCTCATACTTATGTATATTCCCCCCTTAAATCCTATGAAAAACATTTTCAAACTTGGGTTGAGCACAAAATTCTCAGTAAGTAACATAAGATAGTAAATTGTTAGTCCAATGAAAACATGAAAACCTATTAAAAACATTCTTAAAAATCTCATGACCAAGCATAGAAAATTCACATAGGTTCCTTGGGAAATAATTACCAAATCACCCTTACATTCATCCTTTCAAATTAAATAACCTTATTGTCGACTTCCATCTCTAGAATACTCAATGAATTATAGAGTTATAATGGGGCTTACCCTTTGTGTAAGATTTATTGAGATCACCCATTTATCATGATATATAATGGGGATCAATCCTTTATATAAGCTATATCGAGCTCACCCATAAGATATAATGGGGTCAACCCTTCATATAAGCTATATAAGGCTCACCCATAAGCTATAATAGAGATCAACCATTCGTATAAGCTATATTGGGCTCACCAATGAGTTATAATGGGGTTAAACCCTTCATATGTAATTTGCAAGGACTAATTCATGAATAAATCCCTTGAAAACTCTTTTCAACCCATGTGTAAAAAAAATTTAGATATAAAATCTCCTTTTCATGTAAAAATCACTCTTAAAATATAAAAACCATGTACATAATAAACAAAGCAGTTTTTTCAAAAAGAATTATGAAAACATATAAAGGAAACATTAAGGAATTAAAGTGTCATGAAATCTTGAAATTTAGTTCATGCCATATATGTTAAAAACCATTCCTTTAGGATCTTGTAAAAATAGTTGATAGAGTAACCTTAAAAGACATTTTTATAAGAAATTCCTTTACATAATACCTTAAAAAGAAACATTTTTATAAAATTTGAGAGAAATTAGAAGATTCCAATTTTAAAACATTCATATCCATAATAACACATTCATAAAAATATTATTAAAGACATGGAAATTAAAGATAAATGTTTATAAAATAAATCATTAAAACATTTAAAATAAGGTTTATTTAGTTAAAAAGTCCTTTACCCTGAGTCTGACTCATTACGTACAATCTTTATCTTCTTTAATAATAAACATGGATTAATTATTCACTTTCTTTATAAAAATTAAATGTTTATTATTACTTTTATAACACTTATTACCATGCTATAACAATTAGTTAATTATTTATGTTCATGTCATATGTATCGATGATTTTCGGTACTTTAGTCTAAAATGAATTTGGTATGATTTCAATAGTCAAAATGTTCATAATTCCATCATCTCCAGAAATATTTTCATAAAAGAATAATCAATTTTATAAATTTATTATACTTTTAACTACATCTATTAAATGTGTATATGAAAAATTAACTACGTTACAATCATAGAGATGGTAAGTCATATGTACACATGAGTAACATTTTCATTTTTCAATGGCCATTATAGAAACAAGGTAAGTATAGAATAATCATTATGTCATTAATATCATATTATTAATTTAATATATACTTATATATATCATTCAACCATAATATAACACATGGAAAAGAAATAAGTTTCATAAATTTCATTCTAGCATAAACATAAACCATTTTTAGAAAGAATGAGAATGATAGCATTGAATCATATCCCCAGTAAAACATAAGTAACATAAAATAATATTATCATATATGGAAAATAATTTTGAAAAATCTTTTTAAAACATTTCTTAAGGGGGATAATTTTTCCTCTGAAAAATGATTTTTAAATCATAAAACATTTATCAAGCCATTTTTTGAAAATAACCTTGAAAAATTATAAATGAATATTTTAAACCATTTTTAAAAATCATTGAAATCCATTTTCTTGAAAATTATTAAGAGATAATTTAAAATATTTATAAAACATTTTTAGAAAACATTGTTCTGAAGGAACATAGATTTATGACCAAAGAGAGAATAACATTACATGAAGCATACAATATCATGAAAAGAAGTATATTCATGATACAACATGTCAAAGGGTAGAATATAAACCTCGTAAAAGAATATAGGTGTATTACATAACATGTGTCTCAAAGAATGAAAATTGAAACAAAATCACCTTACCAATTTGGTAACTTCTGAATCATAAACCCCATGCCAGAAAGATAATCAAATGGATATGTAAATTCCCATAAATTTAAGTATAAGGATCATAGATCACATTAATGGGTAGTATATATACCAAAAACATGAGTGGTTAATATCGATCAACTCTCGCAGAAATAGAATTGAGACTAGAAATCCCTTTTATAACCCCATATTAAAAATATTTCTCTTGTTAAAAATGAAAGTATTACAAAATTGAATTTCCCTTGAATATAATATTATAAAGGTTATATTCTCATCCAAAAGAAAATAAATGGTATCCTAACTGGTCCATTAATGTTAGGGATAAAAAATTCTCATCCAATAAAATTATGATAAGTGTTAGAGAAATTTTATAATATTAATAATATTATATTTACCCTTAATTACCCGATTTACCATTAACCGTGGTCATAAAAAATTATTAAAGTTACTATTCATATTGTCCAAAAATAAAAGGGACATATTTATTAAATTTCGAAATTATAATTCAAAATATGGAATCAATTTTATAAAATTAAAAAAACATAATTTTATAATATTAATTATAAATTAATCTCATTGATAGAACAAGAAAACAAGGTTTTAAAGTAAAAAAGTTTCAAATATTGAAAGGTTTTTATAACCAAATTCAACGTGAAATTAATTCCAATGACCTTAGTTGGATTAATTGATAAAATATTTATCTAATTGTACTTTATTAAAATTGAAAAATATAATTTAACACTATAAATAAATTTGATGAAAAAGTTGTTTGTAATTAAAAAGAAATATTTCTTTATTAATTATCAAAACATGAAACTTATGAGAAAAATAAAAAAACTCAACCAATGTAAATTTTGATATTATGATTTCAAAGAATAATTTTATTTTGTAACATATAATTTATAAAAAGTTTTAAAACTAGATTTAAAACAAGTGCGCCATCAAAAGGTGGAAAAACTTCTTTTTTTGATAAATACTTATTTCGTAAATAAATTAGATTCGCTCTTATATCATGTCTCTAAAACATATAAGATGAATAGAAAAAATTATATTGGGTTTATTATATATATTTCATTAATAGAATCAAACAAGAGTGATTTTATTATTTTATAAGCACACTTGTTCAAATTTAAATAGTTTTTCAGAAAATGATTTTCTTTTTATATTAAAAGGGTTTTACATTGATTTATAATTAATTGGTAAAAAATTATACATACATGTGTAAACTATATTTTAAAATTCTAGTTAATCATGTCCATACCCGCTATTCAAACACTTAGGTTATAATGGTAATATTTAAATAATAATATTTAGTTGTTCATTTAAGCTCGATGTGGCGTATTATGTATGCCTTCAGACATAGTGTTTGTTTTAAAAAAATTAGGATGTCAAACTCTCCCCCCCCCAGAAATTATGTCCACAGAATTTTTGACTTCAGGCTTAGTAACTAAGTTTTGACTTTTCAAAATACCTTTATTAGAATCCCAAATTGGAAGAAAGATTAATAAAATATCTACTTTAAAAGAAATTAAGAGAAGAATGAAGGTCACATGTGATAAAACAAACTAGGTTTTCATGTAGGAAAACAAAGAAATAAAAGATAAAGATAACTCTAAAAGACTAATAGAGAGTAATAGAGAACATGATCATGGGAAAGTTAGCAATCACAAAACTATAAATATGTGATGGGTCAAAAGACCATCGATAAAAATAAATTGATAATGTTTTTGTTTGTAGAACCATTTCATAGAGTTTGGGAATTATTTTACTACCTAGATTAAGAACATAAGGAAACATACTTACTTGAAAAGTATAGTTTCATCCTTTAATCATTTTCTACCACAAACTCATAATTTTCTCTGAATGATGAGTATTCAAGATGAATTTTTCACACCTGAAGCACTAGAATCAACTTCTAGGGAATCACATAATCCAAAAAAATATTAACTGTCTATTTATCCTATATTTTGACATTAACTAAAACCAAAATGGTTAGTACAAGATAAAATAATTCCCATAAAAGAATAAACCTTATATGAATAAAAACTTCTTCAATCTCCAAAATTCAATAGTAATGCCCAAAGATCAACATAAACCTTTCAACAAATAAATGTCCTTAAAATTATACAAAATAATCCAAACTAATATTGAAACACAAAATTCAGAAAAATTTGATATCATAGTCTTTCAAGATAAATTTTAACATTTATCTCCAAATAACATCAATCACTCTTCATATCATATACCAAAAATTTAATTTCCTAAATCACATAATATCTATTATTTGTTAATTATTTACAGAATGAATATAAAATAATATTTTTTTCTAGAAGATAATTAAACCTTTATTTCTCTAATAAAGTCTCACAATATTCTCTTTACCTTAATCATATAAAGTTCCCAAAATAATGAACATCTTCCAAAATAACATTAATCACTTAATCAGTAAATCATTTTCCCAATCCCAAGGTTACATATTCGAAAAAATATATATTTTAAAAATTAACTAATTATTATTCCAGAAACTCATTTAACAAAAAAGAAAAATTTATACTTACCCGAGACTTCATGTAGGCTAGTGGTAGGTGATGCACCATTATCACCCTTCTGTTGTGGGTTTAATTGTCACGACCTTTTAAGACGCGACGTGTTGTCACCCATTCTATAGACTGCCTTTTTTATTATAAACTTCTGGAAAGGTGAGAAACATCCTGAAAATAAGCTTAGTATGTTTTAACCTCAAATTTTTTCCCACACCTTTCAATTTGTATCCCAAAAGGTAATAACCCATAATTACTTCAAAAATGAATGTCTTTAAAAAAACTGGTATTCACCTTAAAATTTCATAACATAAAGCTTCAAAACGGGTTTCTAAGGCATTTAAATTAAGATAAACTTGATAATTAAAAACCCATGATGATAACTATAACTCATAAGAAAACAGCCTAATCTCTAATGTTGTCTAAACTATCCTATGATACCAACTATAAGTACTTAGCCTTAAAAATGACATATTATAGTGTTTTTGAACTAGGATTCTCATTTGAGGATCTTTTTAGTTTAGAGTTTTATATAATTTTGAAAAAATCTTAAAAATTAAACCCATACATTATAATTGGAAACTTATACTAAATATCCATTTTTTCCACCAAAAAAGTCCTTTAAAATAAAACAATGATTTCCTTTTATGAAAAATATTCACAATTATCCCCTTAATCTCATCCTTGTTTCTACTCCCCCTTAAATACTTTTAAAAACATTTTCAAACTTGGGATGAGAAAAAAATATCAATAAGGAACATAAGAAAGTATGTCATTAGTTCAATGAAAACATAAAGAAACATTAAAAAAACATATCTTAAAAAACTAATTAGAAATAATAGAATATCGTGTAGGTTCCTTGGGACATAATTACCATATCACCCTTATATTTACCCTTACAAATGGAATAACCTTGTGATCAACTTCCATCTCCATAATACCCAATGCATTGGAGAGATATAATGGGGCTCACACTTCGTATAATCTATATCAGGCTCACCCATTTCTTATGAGCCATAACGGGGATAAAAACTTTATATAAGCTATATCGGGATCACCTGTGAGCTATAATGGGGTTTAACCCTTCTTATGAGCTATATCGTACTCACCTGTGAGATATAATGGGACTCAAACATGCTATATCGGGCTCACTTGTGAGCTATAATGGGCATAAACCCTTCATAGATAATTTCCAATGACTAATTCATGAATAAAACCCTTGAAAATTCTTTTAAAAACATGTGTGAAACACTTTCAGATATCAAAATAACCTTTTCATTTAAAAATAAATTTTAAAATATAAAAACAATGCACATAATAATGAAAACACTATATTTGGAAATAAATACGAAAATTTATAAAGGAAACATTAAATAATTATAGCATCATGAAAGTCATAAATTTCATTCATTCCATATCTGTTAAAAAATTACTTTTGGATTTTTTAAAAATAGTTGAAAGATTTACCTTAAAAGATATTTTTAAAAGAAAATACTTTACTTAAAACCTTAAAAAGATTCATTTTTTATAACAGTTTAAATAAATTAGAAAATTACTATTTTAAAACATTCATTTTCATGTGAAAACATTCAGAAAAATAATTTTAGCACATGGAAAATTAAATACAAACATTTAGAAAATAAATATTTTAAACATTTATAATAAGGTTTATTTAGATAAAAAGTTCCTCACCCTAAGTCTGACTTGTCACGTACAATATTTATATTCATGGATAACAAACTTAGATTAATTATTTACTTTATTTATAACATTTTAATTTTTATTATTCTATTTATATCACCTATTATAAGTTTATAAAAATTAATTAATTATTTAAGTTCACGTTCGACATTTTGACGATATTCAGTACTTGAGTCCAAAATGAATTTGGTATGATGTCAATAGTAAAAGTGTTAAAAATTCCATCATCTCTAAAATAATATCAATGACACAATAATCAATTTTATAAATCAAATATACTTTTAAATCTATCCATTAAATATGTATATGAAAAATGAACTACATTACAATCATGGAGACAGTAAGTCATATGTACGCATGAGTAATATTTTCATTTTTTATTGATCATTATAGAAAGAAGGTAAATATTATTTTATATTTCCAAAATGAACATAATATCATTAATATAATATAAATAATATTTATAAAGATATATATACCATTCAATGATAACATAACACATGGAAAATAAATGAGTTTCATAAATATCATTCCATCATAAACATAAACTATTCTTATAAAGAATAAGAATAGTAGCATTTAATCATATTCCAATTAAAACATAAGTAATATCAAATAATGTTATCTTACATGGAAAATAAATTTTAAATATTTTTTTAAAACATTTCTTGAGTAAAATATCTTTTCCTCTTCGAAAAATGATATTTAAATCATAAAACATTTATCAAAATTTGTTTCTAGAATAACCTTAAACCCTTATAAATGAAGATTTTAAATCATTTTTAAACATATTTAAAATCCATTTTCTTAACAATTCTTAAAATATCATTTAAAATACTTTTAGAAATTTTTTGTAAAACATTGTTTTGAAGGAACATATATTTCCAAAAGAAGAGTGAATAACGATACATAATATCATAAAAAGAAATGGATTCATAAAAAAACATGTTAAATAATTGTATATAAACCTCTTAAATGAATATAGGTTCATAAAAAAATATTTGTCTCAAGGAAAAGAAATTTAGACAAAATTACCTCACTGATTTGGTAATTTTTGAACTATAAACCCCATGCAGGAGAGGTTATCAAATGGATATGTAAATACCCATAAATTTAAGGATAAGGATCATAGATCACATTAATGGTTAGTATATAAACCACAAAAAATAAATTTTTGGTGAATATATCATAAGTCTCACAGGAATAAAAGTGAGACTATAAATTCCTTAAATAACCCCATATCAAAAATATTTCTCATGTTAAAAACAAAAGTATTACAAAATTAGCTTTCCTTTGAATATAATATTATACAGTTTATATAATCTTCAAAAAGCCCATAAATGGTCTCATAAACAACCCTTTAATGGTTATGGGTAAAAAATACTCATCCAAAAAAATTATGACATATGTTAGGGTAATTTTCTAATAGTTATAATCTTATTTTTACCCTTAATTACTCAATTTACCCTAAATTGTGGTAAACAATTACTAAATTTACTATTCATATTGTCCAAAAATAAAAGGGACCTATTTACTAAATTTGGACCCTATAATTACAAATATAGAATCCATTTTTCATAATTAAAAACACAGAATTTTCTAAAATTAATTAAAAATTAATCTCTTTGATGGAACGACAAAATAGATTTTTAAAGTAAAAAAACATTCAAAAGATTGAAATATTTTTATATCCAAATTCAATATGAAATTAATTCCAGTTAAATTCATAGTATTAACTTATAAAATATTTATCTAATTTTAGTTTAATTCCATTCAAAAATATAATTTAACAATATAAATAAATGTAATGTAAAAGTTGTTTTTAATTAAAATTCAAAAAAAAAATTAGTAATCATCAAAACATGAAAATAATCAAAAAAATACCAAAAAGTCAACAAAAGTAAATTTTGATATTCTAAATTCAAAAATGTATATTTTTTCAATATAATCTATAAAAGTTTCCAAAACTATATTTAAAACAAGAGTGTCATCAAAAATTGACAAAATTTCCTTTTCTGAAAAATAATTATTTTATTAATATAATTGGATTTATTCTAATATCACATATAGAAAAAAAATATTAGATGAATGTAAAACATTAGATTGAATATATATATATATATATATCAATAATATAATACAATAGAGTTATTTTATTATTTTATAAGCACACTTGATCACATTTTTATAGTTTTTCAAAAAATTATTTCCTTTTTATTTTAAAAGGGTTTTACATTGATTTATAATTATTTCGTAAAAAATTATATATACATTTATAAACCATATTTTCATAATTCAGTTAATCATGTTAATACCTGTTATTCTAATGGTTATTCAAATAATAATGTTTAGTTGTTCGTTTAAGCTCGATGTGGCATATCATGTATGATTTCGAATGCAGTATTTATCTTCAAAAAAACAGGATTTTATAAGTGTTGTCCCTATGGGATGTTTGGTTACACTCTGAAATTTTTTCCCAACTTTTATCTCCCTTTAAAATATGAGGAAAGATCCCATTTTTTAGATTACAATGCTCAGAATCTGGGTGCCCAAAATCCATTCTCAAATCAGTATAATTCAGAATACAAAAAGCATCCCCAACATGTCTTAGAAAGAAAAAGGTTTCATCAAACAATCCAATACTAAAAATTACCAAGATCAACCCAGTACTAAGTATTCAAATCAATATGGGGATGAATCTTTAAATTCTCAAGGGTAAGTTTAGGTAATACTATCATTGGATTTAGGTGAAATTGGTACTCTGAACAAGGATACATATTCCAGAATTCATAGTCTAGAAATTCAAATTGGCCAAATGGGTAGAGATATAGGAGGTAGAGATAAAGGGAAACTACCCAACATAACTGAATCAAACCCAAGATAAAATGTTATTGAAGTATAAACTAGGTCTTTTAATAAAATTCATGAAAATTTTAGGGAAAACTCTAGGTAATAAGTAATTTATTTCATTGATGAAACTTGAACAAAAAATATGTAAAATTTCAAATCTTTAAATTTGGACCGACCTAAGGAATTTGGGAAAAGGATAACCATTCACATGAGATAACCACTGAGAAAAGTAAAATTAATTTGGATTTTATCCCAGAGGGAAATAAGAAGTTGGGTTTTGAGGATAAGGTGAATAACCAACCTATTATGATGAATTATCCCCCAACAATCTATTTTCCCCAAAGAATGAGAAAATAAAAATGAACCCGATGACATCAAGTTTCTTCAAATGTTTAGGATATTAAATTTTAACATTCCCTTTGTGGATTATTTGAAAAAAAATCCCTTCATAATTGAAATTCCTAATGAGATTCATAGATAATAAGATTGATTAGGGTGAGATATCAACTATAAATTTGAATGAGTAGTGCGATGCGATAATCCAAAAGAACATCCCCCAAAAATCAAAAGACTATAACATGCTTTTTGTATCTTGTAAAATTAGTCGAATTGAGGATATTTTTTTCTTGTGAGATTTAGGATCTAGTATCAACTTTATTCCCTACTCCCTATTCAAAAGGATGTTTTTTAGGGAGCTTATTACAACATCATTGTCACTGCAGGTAGCTGAAAGGACACTTGACTACCCTTATGGGAGGGTAGATGACCTATTAGTTGATGTAGGGAAACTGTCTTTTCCCAATAAATTATTTTTTCTACACATGGAGTGTGATAAAATGGTTCCACTAATTTTATTTAGTCCATTAATATCCACTTATAAAATTTTCATTGACGTCTCAAAGTCTAATCCTACCCTCCAAGATTTTAGGACCAAGAGGAATTTCAAGTTTATAATGAGTATCTACTTGAGGTGAGATTTTAGTTGATTTATGTTGCAAATGAGGTGTTTAGAGCTAAGGTTAGAAAGTAAAATCACCATCCATTTTCTTTTTTATCACTAAGACTATCAGTGAACATTTTGATTAAATTTATTTGAATTTAAGTCTACAAAATAGCTAGAAAGTATAGGGAGAATTGAGAACCAAATTAAGACGATAATTGTTAAGGACCATGAATTAGTCCTTCCTAAACCATTTTTTCTTACAAAAAGTTTTTATAAAACTACTTAAAGTATTCAACCCTCACATGTTCCCAACCCTAAAGTTTTTTCCTATTCTATAAAACCTAAGGGATGTAACTCTGGTCATGGTGTTTCTTTTGTTATGAGTAAAATTTTTGGAGATGAGGATAAGTGTGGATTTTGTTCTGTTCATCTTGAAGTTGAAGGTGTGTTTTTCTGGATCTGTTAAAAGTGGTCTAGAATAGTTTCTAGGAATTTTTCCAAAAATTGATAGTAGGAATGCACTTTCTTCATTGCACATCTTGAATGATGGAATTTGTTTTCCATGAATTTGAGATATTCTTAAAAGAAAATGATTATTCAACCACTACCTCACCTAAGGAAGTTACCACTAAAATTTATCTTATTATTCATAATGGTCCACCTAGAGCAACTTCTACTTCAATTTTATGAACTTTAGATACTTTAAGTGTGGGGGGAAATATGAGGGATCCCTTTCAGAGTGAAGTTGGATATCTTGGATATCATGCTGATATTTTTTCAGATTTACCTAATTCATTGTGTAATATTCTCTATTTTGATGTCATTGATGGATCCAGGCTTAGTCCTCAAGTTCTATAATTTTTTACAAGACTTCATCAAGCTACTAAATTACATGAGGTTTTGAGTGAACTTTCAAAAATTTCAAAAGTAAATGCCCAAGCCCCAATTTCTGATGAATCTTACCCACTGAATGACGAAATCTAAAATCATTAGGGGATTGACTCTGGCTAGGGAATATAAAACTAGTTCTACATGGGAGGCTACACATGATTTTTCTTATTTTTAGATTTATATTTCTATTTGAATAAATACCCCTTTCTTATTTATCTGTCTCCCTAAATCTATAACCCAATATTTTTTTAGTTTTTGTTGGATGATTTCTCTTGTTTGATGGTTATTTGTTTCATAATGTTGGTTTTCACTGGACATGAGGTGGAAATAGTTTGATTCATGTGAAGTACCATTACAAGTGGTCTTATAGTTGATCACGTGACCATATAAATAGAGTGTGGTTTGTTGTGATATTTTATTACCAGCGGCAGATTCTATTTGAACATCAATGCCCAAAGTAGCTTCAAGTGGATAAAATAGTATAATGCTTCCCTCAAGTCAAACTCTAGTAAATTTCAAATTCTATTTTAAATTATCAAATGTCTTATGTTCATCTTTTCAAATTGTAGGAACTTCAAATTCTCAACTAGATGACTATTTTCAATTGTTGTGGGGGAGGTTACACATTTATTGTATAACATTGAAATAGATTCTTTTTATCTTGTAACTATTTTAATTAGTCTTAATATTTTTCTAGTGCTTATACTTGTTTCATTTAACTAACTGATTTCAATTTTTTACTGATTTTTTTTCTTCCATGCTGAATTTCCATTCGTTGCTTTATAATTTCATGTTAAATTTTGACGCGACATTGAAAATAATTCATGAACTCACCTATAGCATGAAAAGTTTTGAAAAATAATTTTATATAATTGACTTTTTGATAGTTTCGAATAGATTTACCTTGTGAATAATGTGGTTTTTGTGAGTACTGTGTGGAAAATTGTGTTTTAACTTTATTATCACTCCTCAAAACAGAATCTATTCTTTGAAACATTTCATAATTTTTTAAATCAAATTTGTTAAATTATTTCTCCTACCTTGAGATTCAACAATGGGTACATTTTTGAGTATTATGTTTTGGGGATGTGTCTTAATTAATCTTAACTATCCTTAATTGCAACCCATCAAAACCCTAAAAATTCAAAATTTCTCCCTTGAATGCTTCGATTTAGGTTTTTTTTGAAAAGAATAAAAAATATCAAAACTAAAAAAACAATAACAAACTGATAAAAAAACAAAACCATTGCATCCTTATTAGGTGAAAATTTTATTCTAGATTTAGGGGTTTCAAAGTGTCTGGTGTTTCTAGAATTTTAGGTTTTTTAGTGTTTTTGCCCCACTGTTTTTGTAGAAATTCACTTTAGGAACTAGGAAAAGGAGTGTTATGGGAGATATCTTTGTGGAATTTTGATCTTAACTTGAGAAAACTAGAAATTTGAACTTGAACATAGAGGACACTCTATTTTTTGAACAAACACTTTAGGGTTCTAACTCAAATGATAATCATTTCATCCCACTGAATCCGAAGTAAAATGGTAAAATGGGATCCTATAGTGAGAGATTTATTTCTTTAAATAAATAAAATCCATTTTTCAAATTTAATAAGTTCATTGAACAGTGCTATATAAAAGAAATAAGTCTAGGAAAAATTAAAATAAAAGGGCCTTTTCAAAAAAAATCTCATGTAGTTGAGGGGAATTTTCAAACCAAAAGAAGAAGGGTAAGATTGACTTATATAATAATCATTTGAGTTGTATCAATGATGTTAAGCTTGGGCCTTTGATTTTTGGAACCTATAATAGATTGAATAATTATGGTGTCTCTTATTAAAATTTGATTTCCATTTTTTAACCTATTAAACTCCTAGAACTGGAACCCATTATGAATTGAAACTGGGAAGTTGGTAATATTCACATAGGTGACATTAATTTACAATATTTAGAAGGATTTTTGATCTCCTTTATTTTTTGGAGTGTTCTGGAACTTAAGAAAGTTTTCCTTTTCTTTCTTTTAGATAATTTTTAAATAAATAAAATATGTTGAATTTCTTCAGAGTGAAATTGATTAAATGTGGGGGTATTTTATATGGCCTTTATTTTCATGTTTTTCACATCATTTTAATAGTTAAATTGTGTTAGTAACATTGGTTTTGACATTAATGTGGTCAATTATCATTTTTGGTTTAATTTATAATCCGATTAGTAAATTAATGTTTTCATAATAATATTTTCTGTTTTATCATTTAATTTAACATTTTTTTCATTATTTTTATTATTTAATAATGTTTGTTTGATTTTTTGTTTGTTTTGATTTTGATTTTATCAATCGTTTTAATTATTTTATTTATTTCTTTGTTCTGCATTTTTATTTTTTTCACTTTAGTTTTATTATTTAAAATAACTAAACATTTTGATTATTTTATTTAAAAAAATTAATATTTATTAATATTTAATTATAATATTATTCTTTGATAATATTTTTTAATTATATTAATTAATTAATTAATTAATTAATATAATTAGATTGATTTTAATTATTTATAATAATTAATTTTATTAATTTATTTTACATAAAATGATAAAATTGGTTTTTAATTATTTTGGAAATTGTATGTTATTAATTTATTATTTGATTAATTAATAATTCTTTAATTTTTTTATTTATTTTTTTTCACAGTGGTGTTACCACCAGAATAAGGCATCTGTCGGTTCACCTAATATCACCAAAGTAGCGGATTTGTCAATTTTATAAAAATAGAGCATTCACTAGTAGATCCATGTGATGTTGTTTGGAAGATCCACCAATATCCTTACTTCCATAGCTAAAACTCCTCCAATATCATTAAATCCATCGTTGCAACAATCCACCACCAACACCCCAATCTGACATTGCATCAATCCACCGCCATCCCTTCTGATATTATTGGCCACATATATCCACCACCAACACCTCCCCACACATCCACTGTCAACAATCAACCGCTGCCTCCATCTTCAACTGTTTGATTTCATCTAATGGTCCTCCACCTGACATCTATCATTTTTCCTCCATGATCCACTATCATCCTCTCGCCACCTCATCTATTTTCACCCAAAACCAGTAGATCTGGATCTATCAGTGCCTCCCAAACCACCCATTCCAATCTACACCCCAATGAATGAAATCTAAATCCAAAGAACCCTCTAAACCAGATATACTCAAATCTATCAAAGGCAAGCCAAACTAATCCTCGATCTAAAGAAATCGAACCCACCACACTATTGAGTACCACCACTATGGATGGAGAACACCATTAATGGAGATCCATATTATTGATCGATCCAAGATCCATTGTCATGTGGAGCTTGAATGGTTAGTCGATTACCCCTTTGTGTCACCACCCCAATCCACATAAATCGATCCCCATTGTTGAGAAAGATTTCCAACGGGGTATATGGATGCCGAGTCAGAGCCACCCACTAATGTTGTTGAAGTTAGAGCCTCATTTTTTTCTTGAAACCACTAAGAATCTCCTAAAGCTAAGCCACTGAAGCCACTACTTCTTGTTAGAGACCTACAAGCCACAAGTTGCTAAAGAAGGAAACCACCCTCCCCCCATTGAGAAGAATCGATGACAACAGAAGAATAAAAAATTGAAAAATAGAAATGAATAAATTATTATTATTATGATATATAATAATATAAATAATAATAAATATAATTAGTATAACAATAATATTAATATATATAATTATAATTATAATTACTATCATGTATATAATATTTAATGAGTATTTATATATATTCACATATTTATACTAATAATGATTATTAATATAAATAAATATTATATATATATATATATGATATTTATTTATATTATTAATACTTTTAATTTTATTTATTTAATGTTTTTTGCTCAGAAACTAATGGAAACATTAAATAGGTGGTGCATGGTACTAAACATTGAGTAGTTTTTCATTCCTTTTTAGCGAGATGGGCTATGATTACTAGAGGAGGAGGATGTACAGTGACATATATAACACATGGAAGACTTGGAGTTTTGACCTAGTGGTGACTGTGGTCATGTAGAGGACATGCATAGAATTTTTCTTTTAATTCTACAATCCATCATTCAATAGGGATAACACAAAAATAGGAGTAGATATCAGAACCATTGACTCTTATTGAAGTCATTCGACTTCAAGTTAGATCAAGAAGACAATCATCAAGAGAATATTCTTTATTATTTCTCACTTTCCTCTATTTTATTATCTTGAGATGGTTTAATTGGATTTTTTCATTCTTAGAATGTGTAGCTAAATTTCATAGGGGAATCAAATTGTTATGTTTTGAAATTCTCAATATGTTCTACTCTTAAATTCTACAATTGTATCAGTGGATTTTAAACTCAGAGATCTCATTTCTCTACTTAATGAGAGTCATTTTCTTTTCACTATTCTATGGACCGATAGGTGATTATAGTGATCATTTTTTCAATTAATTTAACCAAAGTAATGAAAATTAAAAAATTTAACATTCTCTTATCCATTAAGATCATTTAAATTCCTTGGTAATGATTGAAACATCATTTCTAGGGAAAGATAGAAGGGCTATCTTGATTCAGTGAAGTGAGAGCTTAGTGAATCATCACTATATTTCTAAGAACTAATTAAATTGTGGTTAACCAGAGTATGAACAAAAAATATCTTAATCAATTCATTACTGTCTGATCTCCCTAATCTCTACCATTGCGTGTCTCTACTCGATGATTTTAATTCTCACAGAACCATTCCATTTCACCCTCATCTTCACCATTTCAAAGTTCACATTTATTTTTTTTGGTTTTTTTGGTTTTTTTAGTTTTTCGTTATTCTACAAAATCATTAAGATATCTATGTGTTTCCACCCTTCTTACTATGATACTAGCGTATGTTATAAATGTAAAGTTTTATGAGGTTCAATGACATTAATGGTAGTTAGCTATGATTCTTAGTAAGGGTAAAAAAGGTAGATATCAACATAACATGAGAATAATGGTATGAGAACATGATAATAACATTTGAAAACCATACCCTACATATCATAGATCATAAATTTGAGTCATTGAATAAATATTGGCAGTTAATAAGACCTAATTCATAAATAAATCAAATATCCTGAGCCATGAGAACAAAATATTGGCATAAGACATATATTCTTAGCATACACATAATCATTGAAAATCATTTCATTAGTAGTCAAGAGTCATTGAAAATACTCTTATCATTGATTGGGATCAATCCCAAAACCATTATAGTAGTCAAAATTCACTCCCAAGGTTGTCATAGTGGATTGAGTTCACTCCTCAAACCATCACAGTACTCATGGTTCACTCCCATGACTGTCATGGTGGATGAGATTCACTCCCTAGACTATCATATTAGTCATAGTTCACTCTAATGACTATCAGTGTGGACAATTTCCTTTATTAAACTAGGTTCACTTCCCATTCTATTCATGTTTATCTCATGAGATTACAATCATTAACCAATTCATTGGAAGGAGATATAGGTCCCACCCATCCTCAGTTATAATGTAACCATCATTCTTGTTTATAACATAACCACTTTCAAATAATGAAAACCAAATATAAGTATTTTATAATATCATAAAACATTCATCATATCAGAACCCATGAAAATAAATGGGTTTTATAAACAATTCAACCTATCATAACTCGTGGGAAAGGAAATACATTCATAAAAAAATTTCATCATAAACATAAACCATTCAATGAAAGAATAATAATGGTATCACTGGATCATATACCCAGTAAAGCATAAGTAACATCAAATTATGTCATCTTAAATGGAAAATTATTTTGAGAATAAAATCAATAGGAATATTTCATGAGGAAAATAACATTTCATTTATAATCAAAATTTTAAAATATTGGGGAAATAATTTACTTTTAAAATATCCTTGAAAAATTATAAATTATGATTTAAAAAATTGATTGGTTATAATGGATGAAAATTAAATTCATTCCATACACAATTAAAATAATGATTACATTCACATTTTTTGTAAAATACAAATGTGCCTTATTTGAAAAATGACATAAAGATTCCTATTAAACCATTTTTAAAAAAATAAAAAAGGGTAAAATTGACATAAAACAATCATTTGGTTCTACTAAAAACTTTTTTTAAATCATTTAAAAAAACATTGATATGGAATAAAATGTTTTTTCAACTGAATAAATAAATAATGTTTGCATTCCTTTAAAAACATTCTATTGGAATCATGAGTATATAAAGAGATTAAAATTAAATTAAGACATGTATTATGAATAAATAACTTAAGGATAATAAAATTAATGAATTTATGGAGATATATATCATAATATTCCATCATCTAAAGCATAATCCTAAACAATTCTGATAAACAATGAGATTGTAACATCAAACCCTTATCACTTTGGTAACTTTTGAATCATAAAAAACATGAAATAATAACATTAAATGAAACTAAAAATATCATAAAAATAAATAAATTCATGATATTATAATTCAAATGGGTTTTATATACACCTTATAAAATAAGATGTGTGCACAACATAATGTATTTCCCAAAGAATACAAATTGAGACAAAAAACTCTTACCTAATGTCTCAAATTCCCTCATACACATTCAAAAATCTAGTATAATATATATAGGTTTATTATAAATATATTAAAGAACCATAATTATATATATAATACCATATATGATTTAATTTTTACCTTTTATTACTCATTTATTAACAATTCCTTATTAAAATCATGTTTCGAGTAATAACTGCTTTGTATTTCATATATGTTTTGGTTTGGTATTTTAAGTTCTATTAATTATATCATGGTACCAAAATATCCAAAATTATAAAAATGATATAAATATCATATATATTCAGTATATATGTATTTATTTTAATCCATAGAATTTAGATATTGAAAATTACTTACACCGTCTATGGAGACGGTAGGCCGTATGTATGCATGAATATTATTTCCATTTTTTGATGGATGAAAAACATTAAGGTAAATAATATATTAACTTCAAAATAATATTTTTTATGTCATATATATAACATAAATTTATTAAAAATATCCTTATAAACTTCCATAAAAATTTTAAGATAAAAAACAAATTGCATCCTTTATCGAGGCGGTAGTTCGCTGTACACACAAGCAACATTATCATATCCCCATGGAATGGTAAGTAAGAAGGTATGTGTGATATAATAATTAAAAAATTATAATTATATTACCATAAACATATATATTAATTTAATCTATTCTTATTACCATCCTAGTAAAATGGTATTGAAAAACACATCACATTGATTCACGAGGCGGTAGTTCGTTGTACAAATGAGCGAAATAATTGCATTCTGATGGGTTGGAAGGTAAGAATTTAGATGTGACAATATAATTATGATAATTATGAAAATTTAATAAATATCATATATTATAAATCCCCAGCCTTAAAAATTACTTAATCTTTAGTTATTACAAGAATACACATTGAGGATCTTTTCAGGTTTAGAGTTTTAGAGAATTAGATCATAAATCATGCATTGCATTCCACATTTAAACAAGGTGGTAACATAAAAGACAGTATTCATTTTCTCCCATCAAGGAAACATATTTAAAATAAAATATGGATTATTTCTTGACACTTCCTCAACATTATCATCACATCATGTACTTTTCCCTTGACCTGTGAAACACATTTCAAAAACTTGGGATGAGAAAAAAAAGATCAGTAAGGGATATAAAAATACGGAATGAAAACATTAGTCCATGTATACATAAGAATCAATGAAATCATACTTTACTCATAAAACATAATCACTTTAACATACCTAATGAAACCATAAGATTCATGAATAACTCATAGAAATCATAAGGCATAAAGGTAATTTGTGGCATTCATAACATTCTTAAGTAGGGAGTAATCCTCATGGTTAGGTTTGGAATACCCATCATAGTATATTCCCGAAATATCATTGGATAAACATTAGAGTTTAACCCCTTCACGTTACCCAATGCATTGGAGAGCTATATCGGGCTCACCCGCCCTTAGTTTATCATGGAACCACCTGTCTTCATAAACAATGCACAAGAACCATAACATAATTGTATCGCATAAAACATGCATAAAGGAAACATAACATTTCCACATTCCAATAAAAAGATATCAAAAACATATTGATATAATCAAAACATTATCAAAACCATTTTCAATACCAAAATAAAATAAAATTAAAACATGGTATTTATTTTTCATTAAAAAAAGTTGTGGCTTGTAGAGGAAGCTGAAACTCAAATAATGGTCACGGCGGTGGAGAAGTCGTTGTCGCCTCATACGTAAGAAAAAAACATTCCCTTTTTTTGTTTAGTAAAACTCTTAGTATAAAAATATTCCTTTTGAATAAAAGTAAAAGTCAAAGGGGTTTATACACTGTATAAAAGAAAGTTGTGTATAAAACAAAATATGCCTCAATGAAAGAAGATTGAGACGAAGTCCCTTACCTCATGTCCGACTTGACTCGATCGTTCTTTAATCTCAGGAATAATAAACTAGAGTTATTTTCTACTTGATTAAAAACCTTTTTCAAGTTCATTATTCCTTTTATATCACTTATTACCATGTTATGAATATTATGTAATTATTTAAGTTAATAACGGTTGTTTTGTCGATCATTGGTACTTGAGTTAAAAATAAACTTCTTATAATTACAAGTTGTTCATGTGGTAAAATATCCATTATATACAGAATTATATTCATGATTTAGATATCATATATATCATATATATCCACTATATACATGAATTTATAATATTACATAACATTTAGAGGTAAGAAATGAAATGCACCGTTCATGGAGACGGTAAGTCGTACGTATGCATGAACGCTACTTTCATTTCTATTTCATATTTAATGGAATGAAATAATAATTATATAAAGTAATATTATAATTCCAGTATAATATCATATATAATATCATTAACTCCATCCTTTATACGTCCCACATATGGCATTAACGATTCAAATCACTTTGAGGGGGCGGTAGTCCGCACTTCCTAAAATGAAGATATCGTGTTTACCCATAATGGAAACCATAATGTTATGTCATAAATGTAAAATAAATAAGCTTAATAAAAACATAAATATAATAAATATAATATATAAATATAGTGACATATTAATGTCCACCGTGAAAGGTGTTAAAATAATATTGAACAATCATCATTTCGTGAGGCAGAAATTCACCATCCACAGAAACAGTATGTTCTTTAACCATTAGACGAAGGTGTGTGTAAGTGTAGCTCTAATAATTATCATAAAACCATACTAGTATATTTAAGACACTATTTTTGTTACAAAATAAAGGAATTAAAATAGTTTAGGGGGTTGGAGAAGAAAAATAAAACAAAAGGACATAAGAGAAGACATTACCTTTATATCAGGTAACTCTCCTTGGTTTGAACCAAAATGGTTTCTTGAAGAGATTTATGCCTAAGGTAAGGCTTCTAGGATGAATAGATTGATCTTGGGATATTATTTGAGTAGAGGTTGGACGATTCAAAGGTATTGAGAAGTGTGGGTAAGGGGGTAGAGGTGGGGGGCCTTTTATAAGAGGGAGGAGGGGCACTCTTGGAATGTCATGAAATGTTACTTTATTATGAAATTATTTTCAGATTTTAAAGGTCCCAAAATCATATATTTTTAGTATAAGGGGATAAGGGTTCTAAATCCACCCATCCAATAGGTTTTCTACAAGTTTAAGTCTTATATTTTACCTTATCTTTTAATTTTATTTAAATTGTTCATTAATGAGGTAATCACTACATCATCATGGTGTCATAAATAAATTTATTTATTTAATGTCTAAAAATTATAAAAAAAATACCATTATGTAGGAAATATTTTTATCTTTAAAATTAATATTTATAGTCTAATATATCATTTATTTAAACAATATTAAAATTGTTTTACTTAGGTGATACATACTTTGGTTATATTTCTCTTTCTTTAAAAATAATATGATAAAAGGTCACTATCACACTAAAGTGATTCCATGGGGTCCCAAAGTTGGAAAAAGGAATTCCATGGTCGGACATGACTCAAAAAATATCATTAAGACACATTTTGGAGTCATTTTATATTATTATGATATTATTTTATTACCCTTAACTACCCGATTACTACTTAATCACGATAATTAAAGATAATTGTCGTCGTTACTATTCATAATGTCCAAAAACAAAAGAGTCTTAATTAAATAATTTAGACCTTATGATTACAAATATGGACTCCATTTTACCAAATTCCAAACACAAAAAATTCAGTAATTAAATTAAAAATAATTCCCGTTGTCAAAACAAATAGCGTGTTTTTAAGAAACAATATCTATCAAACGATTGACAATTGTTTATGTCCAATTTCAAAGTGAAATTAATTACAATGACCACCATTGGATTAAATGGTAAAATATATTATAATTAAAATTTAAAAAAAAAATTAAAAAGATAATCTAACCATATAATTAAATTAGTTGAAAAGGCATTTTTGAAGTAAAATGCATTATTTTTCACTATTCATTAAAAAATGAACATTGTCAGAAAAAGACCAAAAATTTATACAAAATAAATTTCAATGTCCCAATTCTAAATAATAAGTTTATTTTGACAAATAGAGCTTATAAAATTGTCAAAAGTTATATTTAAATTTGGTTTTCCATCAAAATGCGGTAAAATAATCTTTTAAAAATATTAGAGTATTCTATGATTAAGATTGGATTTATTATCTTTTTAAGCCTCTAAAACACTATCTTATTCATAAATAGACATAGATATGAAAATACATAATTCTTTACTTACTTGGGATGTTACATCCTTCCCCCTTTAGAAATGTGTGTCCCCACAAAGGATCACGTTCCAAACGTAACATGGGTAATGTGGCATTACTTTTTCGACTCAAAGCATCAGCCACTATATTTTATTTTCCTGGATGGTAATGAATTATACAATCATAATCCTTGATTAATTCTATCCATCTCCTCTGTCTCATTTTAAATTCTTTCTGAGTGAATATATACTTTAAACTTTTGTGATCGGTATATATTTCAGACTTTAATCCATACAAATGATGCCTTTAAATTTTTAAAGCGAAAACAACAGCAGCTAATTCCAAATCATGTGTAGGGTAATTTACCTCATGATTTTTCAACTGACGTGAAGAATAAGAAATTACCTGATCATTCTACATTAGGACACAACCAAGTCCTTTTAATGAAGCATCACTGTAGATAACAAACTCACCATTCTTGTAAGGTAGTGCCAAAACTGGAGCATTCACCAATCTTCTTTTCAATTCATGAAAACAATCATCACATTATTTTGTCCAGATAAACTTAACACCCTTCCGAGTTAGCTTAGTCAATGGGCTGGACAACCGTGAAATTTTTTTAACAAACCTTCGGTAATATCCTGCCAAACCAAGAAAACTATGAATCTAGGTTACATTTGTGGGTCCTGGCCATTCTTCAACAACTTTTGTTTTTGCAGGATCAACAGTTATTACATCTTTGGAAACAATGTGACCAAGGAAAGAAATTTTTTACAACCAAAATTCACACTTACTGAATTTCCCATACAATTTATTTTCTTTTAAGGTTTGCAAAATAACCCTTAAATAACATCCATGCTCCTCTTTACTTTTAGAAAACACCAAAATATCATCAATGAAAACAACCACAGACTTATCCAATAACTCATGGAAAATTATATTCATAAGGTCCATGAATACAGCAGGTACATTGGTTAACCCAAAAGGCATTACTACAAATTCATAATGGACATATCTTGTACGAAACGCGGTCTTCGGAATATCTACTTCCTTTACCTTCAACTAATGGAACCCCGATCTCAGTTCAATCTTTGAAAAATATGGAGCTCCCTGGAGATGATTAAACAAATAATCGATATGAGGCAAAGGATATTTGTTCTTAACAGTGATGTTATTCAAGTCTCTATAATCAATGCAAAGTCTCATTGAACCATCTTTCTGTTTAACAAATAAGACAGGAGCACCCCATGGTGATGTTCTAGGTCGAATGAAACCTTTATCTAATAAATCTTGCAATTGCTCCTTCAACTATAAAATTTCAATTTGATCCATTCGATAAGGGGGTTTTGAAATTGGCTTAGCATCAGGAAAAAAGTCAACAGTAAATTCAACTTTCCGATCTAGTATTATTCCAGGCAACTCATCAGGAAAAACATCAGGATACTCATTTACCACTGGAACATCATTAATCTGAACGGTTCTTTTTTTCAACAATATGTTCAAGGTAACATTCATTTCCATATTTTACAAGTTTCTCAGCCTCTTGAAATGTTATCAACAGTAAGGTTTCATTCTTATACACAAACTGAAAGTCTTTCTGAAAAGAAACCTCATTAGCTCTGCAGTCAATCTTATCATGATAAACAGAAATCCAATCCATGCCCAAAATAACATAAAACTCTACTAGAGGCAAAAAAAATAAGTTTTGCAGGTATATTCTTTCCGCACACAAGGACATGAAGGTTCTTATTATTTCTTTTTTGTCTCAACATTTCCTCTGGGTGTTTTTACCATAAGTTTAGGATTCATATCTTGAGATGGAATTCCCAATTTACTAGAAAAATTCTAAAAAATGAATGAATGTGCAGACCCTGAATCAAACAGGACATTGGCATAATCTGAACAAACAAACAGTGTACCTGATACTACTTTATTCGATGACCCAACATCTGCTGAAGTAGTTTCAAAGTATTTCACCACCCCTTTATGCTTTTAGTCTGGATTCTTTCCCTCAGTTGAGCTCTTAGTTAGAAACTCATTTGCATAATGTCTCATTTCATTACACTTAAAACATCTTACCTCTGGGTTTTCATTAACTTCTTGATCATTTTCCTTACAGTTACGAGCAATATGACTTGAATGACCACACCAGAAGCACTTTCCAGACTTGGATAAACATTATCCAGGATGCATTTTTACACACTTCTCACAGGATGGATATTTGGTTTTCTTACCTCCAGGCTTCTTTGATGAATTATTTACCTTTTCATGCCAATTGGACCTCTTATACTATTGTTTGGAAAAGAACACCTTATCATCGGCAAACTTCATTTCCACCTTCTCCGCACATCGAACAAGTTTTTCATAACTTTTGAACTCACAAGAAGCTAAAGTCCTTCGATACTTTGGATTTAACCTTGAGTAAAAATGGTTGATTTTACTATCAAGATCTTGTATGAAATTTGGAGCATACCTTGCCAGTCGAGTGAAATTTGCTTCATAAGCAGCCACTGAGTCATCCTCCTGCCTCAATTCTAGGAATTTTATTTCCATCCTAAGAAAAACCAACTTAGGAAAATATTTCTCAAGAAACATACCTTTGAATTAATCCCAGTCGAGATCATCAATCTCATCAGCGTCCCTGATATTTTTAACCATTTACCATCATTAATCTTCTTCACCTCCAAACGTTAAACAGCAAGACTAACCTTTTGATTGTATGAACACCCCATGACATCGAAAATCTTCTCCAGTACTTTAATCCACCCTTTAGATAGCACAAGGTTAGATGATCCTCTGAATGATGGGGGATGTTGCCTCATGAAATGTTTCACCACTGACATGTTCCTCTACAGTTGATCTTCCTGATCTCGTGCATGGATACCACCACCATTTATTTCTTGATTCAATTGTGCCATTACTGCAACAAAATATTCAGTTCCAATTCTGACCATCTCAGGATGCTGATTTGGAAGGTCATTTCCTTCTGTTTGTCTTCCTAGCAATGCTTCCCTATTTTTTCTACGGAAAACCATTCTGAACAAAAATGTATTAGATAAAGAAACATGGAAATCTTCAAATTCTATATCATTTCAATTTTATCATAATGTAAAAAATATATATTTTTTGATAATTATTTAATATAATTCTAACTCCTAATGTTATCTAAACCGACCTCTAATACCAATTATAAGTCCCCAGCCTTAAACATTGCTTAATATTGACTTATTACAAGAATACAAATTGAGGATATTTTCAAGTTTAGAGTTTTAGAGAATTAGATCATAAATTATGCATTGCATTCCACATTTAAACAAGGTGGTTACATAAAAGACAGTATTCATTTTCTCCCATCAAGGAAACATATTTAAAATAAAACATGGATTCTTTCTTGACACTTCCTCGACACTATCATCACATCATATACTTTTCCCTTGACCTGTGAAAAACATTTCAAAAACTAGGGATGAGTATAAAAAGCTCAGTAAGGGATATAAAAATACGGAATGAAAACATTATTCCATCTATACATAAGAATCAATGAAATCATACTTTACTCATAAAACATAGGCACTTTAACATACCTCATGAAATCATAATATTCATGAATAACTCATATAAATCATAATACATAAAGGTAACTTCTGGCATTCATAACATTCTTACATGGGGAGTAACCCTCATGGTTACGTTTGGAATACTCATCACAGTATTTTCCCTAAATATCTTCGTAAAAACCTTAGCGTTTAACCCCTTCACGTTACCCAATGCATTGGAGAGTTATATCAGGCTCACCCGCCCTTATTTTATCAAGGAACCACCTATTTTCATAAAAAATTCCCAAGAACCATAATATAATCGTATCACATAAAACATGCATAAAGGAAACATAACATTTCTACATTTCAATAACAAGATATCAAAAACACATTTATATAATCAAAACATTATCAAAACCATTTTTAATACCAAAATAAAAGAAAATTAAAACATGGTATTTATTTTTAATTAAAAAAAGTTATGGCTTATAGAGGAAGACGAAACTCAAATAATGGTCACGGCGGCGGAGAAGTCGTTGTCGCCGCATACGTAAGACAAAAACATTACCTTTTGTCATTTAGTAAAACGCTTCGTATAAAAAGATTCCTTTTGAATAAAAGTAAAAGTAAAAGGGGTTTATACACCGTATAAAATAAAGTTGTGTATAAAAAAAATATTCCTTAATGAAAGGAGATTGAGACGAAGTCCCTTACCTCGTGTCCGACTTGACTCGATCGTTCTTTAATCTCCTGAATAATAAAAAATAGTTAATTTCTACTTTCTTAAGAACCTTTTTCAAGTTCATTATTCCTTTTATATCACGTATTACCATTTTATGAACATTATTTAATTATTTAAGTTAATAACTGTCGTTTTGTCGATCATTGGTACTTGAGTCAAAAATAAAATTCTTATAATTACAAGTTGTTCATGTGGTTGTATGACCCCATTCGCCATTTATTTTACATTATTTCACTCTTTTAATAAATAGTCAGGAGCTCTGCTTATGACTATACCTCTTTAAAAAAAATGCATTTATAATATTACATAACATTTAGAGGTAAGAAATGAAATGCACCGTTCATGGAGACGGTAAGCCGTACGTACACATGAACGCTACTTTCATTTCTATTTTGTATTTAATGGAATGAAATCATAATGATATAAAGGTATATTATAATTCCAGTATAATATCATATATAATATCATTAACTCCATCCTTTATATCTCCCACATATGTCATTAACGATTCAAATCACTTTGAGGGGGCGGTAGTCCGCACTTCCTAAAATGAAGATATCGCGTTTACCCATAATAGAAACCATAAAGGTATGCCATAAATGAAAAATACATAAGCATAAGGAAAACATAAACATAATATATATCATATATAAATATAGTGACATCTTAATGGCCACCATGAAAGGTGTTAAAAGAAGATTGAACAATCATCGTTTCGTGAGGCGGAAATTCGCCATCCACAGAAACAATAAATTCTTTAACCATTAGACAGAGGTGTATATAAGTTTAGCTTGAATCCTTCTCATAAAAACATACTAGTATATTGAAGATACTGTTTTTGTAACAAAATAAAGTAATAAAAAGAGTTTAGGGGGTTTGAGAAGCAAAATAAAACAAAAGGACATAAGAGAAGACATTACCTTTAAATCGGGTAACTCCCCTTGGTTTGAACCAAAAAGTTTTCTTGAAGAGCTTTCTGCCTAAGGTAAGGCTTCTAGGATGAAGAGAGGGATCTTAGGAGATTAGTTGAGTAGATTTTGGACGATCCAAAGGGCTTGATATGTGTGGGTAAGGGGGTAGAGGTGGTGGCCTTTTATAAGAGGGAGGAGGGGCACTCTTGGAATGTCATGAAATGTTAATTTATTATGAAATGATTTTCGGATTTTAAAGGTCCCAAAATGATATATATTTCGTGGATAAGGTGATAAGGATTATAAATCCACCCATAAAATAGTTTTTAGAAAAGTTTAAGTCTTAGAGTTTACCTTATCTTTTCATTTTATTTAAATCGTTCATTAATGAGGTAATCACTGCATCATCATGGTGTCATAAATAAATTTATTTATATAATGTCTAGAAATTATAAAAAAAATAACATGATGTATGAAATATTTTTATCTTTCCAATTACTATTTATATTCTAATATATAACTTATTCAAACAAAATTAAAATTGTTTTACTTAGGTGATACATACTTTGGATATATTTCTCTTTCTTTAAAAATAATATGATAAAAGGTCACAATCACACTAAAGTGATTCCATGGGGTCCCAAAGTTGGAAAAAGGCATCCCATGGTCGTAAATGACTCAAAAAATATCATTACGACACATGTTGGTGTCATTTTATATTATTATGACATTATTTTATTACCCTTAACTACCCAATTACTACTTAATCACGATAATTAAAGATAGTTGTCGTCGTTACTATTCATAATGTCCAAAAACAAAAGAGTCTTAATTACATAATTTGGAACTGTTGATTCCAAATATGGACTCTATTCTACCAAATTACAGACACAAAAATTTCAGTAATTAAATTAAAAATAATTCCCGTTGTCAAAACAAATAGCGTGTTTTTAAGAAACAATATCTATCAAAAGATTGACAATTGTTTATGTCCAATTTCAAAGTGAAATTAATTCCAATGACCACCATTGGATTATATAGTAAAAATATATTTTAATTAAACTTTAAAACCAATTAAAAAGATAATCTGACCATATAATTAAATTAGATGAAAAAGCTGTTTTGAAGTAAAATGCAGTATATTTCACTATTCATTAAAAAATGAACATTGTCAGAAAAATGCCAAAAATTTATCCAAAATAAATTTCAATGTCAAAATTCTAAAGAATAATTTATTTTGAAAAAAATATATTATAAAACTATCAAAATATATATTTAAAAATGGTTTTCCATCAAAATTCGGTAAAACAATCTTTTAAAAATATTAGAGTATTCTATGCTTAAGATTGGATTTATTCTCATTTTAAGCCTCTAAAACACTATGTAATTCATAAATAGACATAGATCTGAAAATCCATAATTCTTTAATTACTTGGTATGTTACATATATAAACATTAAATATATCACTTTCTCCATCCATAAGATATGGTGGTGGAAAACAAATCACATCGGTTCGTGAGGTGGTAGTCCTCCAAACACATGATTGACGGTTTCATTTCTCGTTTAATGGAAGTGAAGATGGATATTGGTTATTCCATTAACATAATAACAACTAAGTATATGGGGGTACTTTTTTTATATTATAATAATTTAATAAAATTTTAAGGATGTGGAAAAAGAAATAAAATAAAAAGGCAGGTTTATAAATTTTACCTTTTCTTCAAAGAGCCTCTTTAGGTTTATACCTAAAGTATTCATAGGAGGGATACTTAATAAAATTAAGGACTAAATAATTTTTTCAATCAATTGAGTAATATATTTTTTATGTATTTTATGAATAAAATGGTTTTGTCAATGTGAAGAGGATAACATAGGGGTGGCCTTTTATAAGGGGGTGAGAGGACATATATGGAATTTTTGAAAAGAATAAAGTGTACCCAAGTTTTACTCATTAAAAAAGGCATACCAATAATTTATTTTAAATAAATAGATGTTTTAAGGTCTTAATATCTAAATAAAATGGGTTTTATCATGTTTATAGGTCATTTTACACCTTGTTTTTTTAGTTTAACACCTCAGTAAACCAATTTTAACCTTAATCACGGTAATTAATTTTTAAAAAATTTACTATTCATTTTGACCAAAAATTAAGTTTAAATTATTATATAGAATTAATTATTAATATTTCAAATATTTAATTCATTTTTTCAAATTCTGATCATAGAAGTGGAAAATTTTTATTTATAATTAAACCGGTAGATGCGATGAAAAAACAGTTTTCCAAAGAGAAAGTTTTCATATGTATAGAAAGTTTTAATATAAAAATTCAATATGAAATTTATTGAAATGACAAAAATTGGATTTATAGATATATAAATTAACTAATTTTACTTTTAAACCCTTATTAAAATAAAATGTAGCTTGTAAATTATTTAAACGAAAAAACATTTTAAAATAAAATTTAGTATTTTTACTATTTGTCGGAAAATTATTATTTTCATAAAATTTAAAAAAGTCACTCAAGGAAAATTTAGTTTATTTTTTAAAATAAATTTTCTAAAAGTGGATAAATTAGTTTTAACATGACTGTGCAGAGAGCAACGAAATTTGTTTTTAGAAAAATAAATTTTTTAAACATGAAATTGGATATATTCTTATCTAATGATTAAAAAAAATACTAGATGAATGATAAAACATTTTTTTAAATATACAATATATAAATTTCATTATAATAATCTACCAATAGTTATTAATTTAATTTATTATGATAAAAATACTTCATGTTCATAAAAAATAGTTTTTCAAAAAATATTTATTACTTTCAATTGAATTATAATTTTAATTATTAATCAACTAAGAAAAAAGGAATTTAATTTATTAATTTTTAAACCAAATAATTTTTATAATTTATTTATTATTATTCATACTTACCAAATTAATGGCTAGGTTATAAGAGTCAGGTTTAAATAATAATATTAATAGTATATTACAGTTCACTAAAACTCATTGTGCAGTATAGTGAAGGCCATCGAAGAAATTGACTTTATTTGAAAAAATATATATTTCATAAACTCTTAGGATGATATATGTGACATGATCAGAATAATTAAAGAAAATATTTAAAAAATATATAAAATCAAACACAATACACGTTTCAGCTCGATGAAGGAATATCTCTGAGCATTTCATGATGGTTTCCCCAACTTGTATCTCAAACACCCCAAGGACACAGACACATCACATGGGCCATTTCCAATAACCACCATCTATCCTCATTTCTGAGACCATAATTAATCATATCTTTATTATACAGTTTCAAAAAAATTATGATCATGAGCATAACCTCATAGGAACTATTTCCCAATCACTAGGGGTCCCATGCTCACACCTCTATAATGATGAGTAACATACCTTAGGGTGTCACCAGGAATCATTTATCCTCAACCCCTTAGGCTAAAACCCACAATATTACTTAGAAATTTATCTCTATTGGTTCAACGTCTTATTACAAGGAGGGGAGGCCCTATAAAATCCTATGTGTCTAGGAATGGTTGATTCTGGGGTGACTCAAGAAAATAAAGGGAATACACTCCCTAGATCCATTGGTCAATTTACAAGGTATAAAATATCACATGTCTCCTCAATCGATCCATCTCTAATGAATCCACCTAGTCCTAGGGGTTTCCTATGCATCAATCAAGGGGATCCAACAGTCTCCCTCAGGATGTCCAACATCCATGCTCAGGGATATACACCCACTTAACACCTCATTTCACCATTCAAATATCAATAATCATGGTTATTCATGATAGTCTTCTGGTATTTCCATTTGAATGCCATCACCTGGGAATTCAAAATGGTATCATTGTATCAAAGGAAACCTTATCATCTCGAGAATTCATGTACGCATGAAATAACTTATCTCTAATCTTTAATCCTGAGTACCACCTCAAGATATCCCCTCCTATTTTAATCTCATATATATATGATAGATGAGTTAGTAATCTACCACTAAAAATCTTTGAGCCTGGATCCTTGACATCTTGGGCATTCCTGGGTCTCTACCATATCAACATGTGATTATTAGGAGTCTCGAGAAATATTAGTAGTTCTAGGACCAATAGTTGATTCCCAATCATCCTAATAAATTAAATTTCATGATTACATAATAAAATAAAACATATCAAAGAATATAAATACACGCACACCCATCATATTGTCCATATCCCCTCTTGTTTACAAGTTTTACACAGCTTTTAATTGGTGCTTTCTACTATCTCTACACATGGATACATACCAAAGATCACGATCATCTATCAAGGGTAACCCACAAGGGTACCCTATGTCATCACTATAAAGGTGGCATCCTGCATGGGATCCCCAATCACAACTGGTCTCTCAGTCAATATTTAACTCTTGGAGGACATTACATGTGATGGCATTGTTAAAGTCATCTGACAGCATCACATGCCTTTGGGTTACACCACACTAGTGAAAGTATCGAGAGATAGCTCAAGGAAAAACTCTATATTTATAGTCTCTATAGACCCATCATCTCATCTAACCTATCTCAAATCTTTCTTAGGTCAATCCACCTATGAATAACACATTTAAAGGGTCCTCACCCAGATGACTAGGGCCATCCATCTCAAATCTAATCACATATCCCTCTTATAGGTGTCCATGTATCATGATATCTTTCTATTCCATACCTGAACCATTAGTGTTTGAGGTATCCAGACTATGCACAAGGTTCTTTGTGCCCTTTTCCCTTTACTAATTCATCCTACTAATTTTACATAGGAACAAAAATTTAAATTAAATTAACATTTTATTTGAAGTTTCTAAACTATTTAAATTAAAATATTCTTTTATATAACCAAGTTAACTCCCTCAGTGGTGTGACTTCACATTACATAATTACTAAAAAATTGAAATAAGCTATAAAAAATGTATAAAGGACCACCTTTATCATTCAGATACTTTCTAATTTATTTTAAAGTGCTAGAAGCTACTCCTAAGGCCTATCCAATCTTGTCTAGTAACATCCATTCTCATCCAAGCCTGTCTCAATGACCAGAACTCTAAATTGAATCCAAAACACAATAAATAACTAATTATAGAATATATTATTAATTATTTTAATCCAATTCAAACTTTGAATAATTTTAGATAAATTACTAAGCATCCATAAATCATTAGTTCTTAGAGCAATGGGGTTCCAACCACCATGTCACACCCTCGAACCCTAAGAGAGACAAATCCCCAACATGAAACACCTATTACACCATTAAAGAAATTAATTAAAAATAAATCTGAGGAAAAATTCATGAAATGATGTACCCTCACTATATCATTGTGTGGTGATAGGGAGAGATGGTATGGAATGTCCTCTTCCAAAGCTACATGAAGGCCCCATTTAAATCAGTATATTCCTCCATTATCTGGTGAAATTATAAGTTTTTACCAAAACCAAAACAATGTTGTATTAGTGAGAAGAATAAAGACAATATATGAGAGGAGGTATATGAGTCTGTACCTTTTTTCGATGCCAAAAATGTCCAAGAATGTCGCTCCAAACAAAGTTAAAGAAGGGAGGTAAGGGAGAGTTAGGCCCCCTTCTATGCACACTAATAGGGAGAAAGAAAATGGAGCTACCCACTTTAAACCCCAAATTGGTGGGAATGTTATTTTCCATTATCATAGGGCCACTAGCTAGCTAGTGGTTGTGGGTTATAGCCACTATGTAGCCCTGCTACCTCGGGATACCCCTAATGGCCCTTCAATTCTCCCCAATGTTAGTTTTTCCTTATTTCCAATCCAAAATACATCCTTTGAGGGGTATAAACCTTCACAATTAAATTTTGAAGTGTAGTTCAAAAATTAACCCCTCCACTAATTCAAAAACTAAAATTATACTTTAAATTAAAAACATCCATTCATATGGGGTATTATATTCCCCTTTCTAGAACTACATGTTCATTTATTCTAATTCCTACTCGATAATTACTAGATTCAAGATCACTTATATTTGGCCAGATTATATAATCTTTTCATTACCTTATATATTCAATTAAATTATAAATTGATTAACATCATGTTTTTCATGCTAGATTACCCACATTACACCATCCTAGAAATCTAGGTGAGTTACCCCACTAATTCACATCATGAATCCTTCCCTTGAATTATTCCAGGGTTTCACTTTCTATGTCCTATAATTATTTATATCTTTATTTCACTTCACATGGGATACATAGTTATGCCCAATTATTATATCATGGGTGTATACACAAATGTTTCCCTTAAACTATCCAAACTATTCAATATTTATGACATTATTTCCATTCAAAATGGTTATTAAATCAGTTATAAATAAATTCAAATCTTTTTTATCATATTCATAGTAAATAAACTTTCCATTGATATTACTCTATGTCACTACTGTATCAATTGCATGAAACTTTTTTATGATAACATGTTTAAAACATGTTTACATTTAATGGTGGAGTTTTGGATTGACTTTATCTACCCTAAACTTCATTATTTATCAATTTTTGACCCACATTTCTTTATAGTGACTTCCCATTATTGAATTTTTTGGGTATTTACTATAAAGACACCCCTTTTCACTTATAAAATGGAAACTCTCTCCTTACTTACCATCATACTATTACCTCCACATTTCAATCCAAACACTTTCAAAACCTCTTCTATACACACTTGGACATCTTGAATATGTTTTTTTCTTCTTAAAATACCATTCCTCGGAGTATCAATCCCCTTCACAAAGAAGATAATATAAGAAGTGAAGTATAAGTTATTAAGCCTCTCTTTATTTCTTGTTCCATTAAGTGCTTTTATTCTTCCCAAAATATAATTTCATCATTATAAAATGACAACATCAGTATCATTATTAAACTTTTAGGATATTATAATGGTGTTATAAGAATTAACCACCCTCCCTTCTTCCATTAAGAAAAACAAAAATGTGAATCGTTGGTTGTGCAGACTACCGCCTCCACAAAGTTTTTTGTATTCCTTTAACACCATACAAGGTTGTTCCTAATAGGGAATTTAATATATATAAATATGATATTACTAAAATATTTTATATTCTGATACAATAAACCATATTACTTATTCTCTTTGTTCTATAGAAAATGAAATCACCCACCATGCATATGTGTGGACCATCACCTCTATATGATGGTGGATGTTTTTTTTCATTACATAAATGCTTTACATGGATAGTCATGAGAATGATTTTAAAGGATAAAAATGATTTATATTTTATCATTAAGTTTCTAGTATAAAAAATTGGATAAAATAATAATGATATGATCAACAAGTCATTATCATAAATTGAAATGTTTAAAACAACCGTACTAAGTGGAAAATAATTAATTCAAATTATGTAATATTTTCATATTCATTACTTCATCTTATACCTAATTTATATTTATAACATATCACACTAATAAATAATAAATTATATCATTATTCCTCTGGTGTGATTATATAATAACTAAATCACCTCATAATCATTGATAATGGTGGTATATTCATGTTTGATGTCGTCTTGACCACATAATTGAACAATGTAATTAAATTTTGTCATTAATGATTATAACAACGTGATTAATTTTATAATATGATAAAAATATGTAAATAATGATTTTTTTCCTTAGCTCTATAAATTATTCAATAATATTTAAATCATTAATTAAGAAAACACCCTTAAGAGGTTGGAAATCATCAAAAATGCCAATCTTCATTTCCGTCTTCT
Source organism: Viscum album (assembly GCA_963277665.1). Taxonomy (NCBI): domain Eukaryota; kingdom Viridiplantae; phylum Streptophyta; class Magnoliopsida; order Santalales; family Viscaceae; genus Viscum; species Viscum album. Next base: position 939,932,516 of record OY728155.1, on the reverse strand, counting down.
TGGATAGAGAATAAAGTACTCATCGAAGGGAATTTACAAATCATAAATAATTTTAATTAATATATTATATTAAATTTAATGAAATTTTAATGATAAACATTAAAAAAGGAACAAATATTAGAACTGATTGTATGAAATTGCAATAAACGGTCAAAACTATAAACACCCAATGTGGGAAAACAAAAATTAACTAATATACATGTAGATGATGATCATAAATAGAAATTATAAATAGTTATAGGTATGGATATGGTTCTAAAATTAGATATTAATATATTTATGTTTTTTATACAAGAAAATAGAGTGAATCAAACTATGTAGGGAAACTATGTAACAATTTTTTTATCTCAAATTTGAATCCCTTGAGACATGTTTATTCTAATCCTCACATCACATTGTAAATGGTGTCATTAATACCCCATTTTTATTTTGTATCATGATTAATTTATGTTTCATCATATCTGATGTTCTATTTATTGTATTACCTCTCATGAGTATTGATTCAAAAGTTACAAAGTCTATAAGGGGTTTCGTGACTCAAATATTTTTCTTCAATCATATTCACTCAAATTTGACTATAACCATTAAATATTGGTATATTTTAAACTATGAGTATGTTATGATATATATAAAACTTCTTTTATAGGGAAACAGTAATTCATACTGAAGTATTCTTCCTTGATGATTCTATTGTTTCATTAAAATTCATTTTTATTAAGAATAACTCTGAATTATTTTAACAGGTTTTTCTTCAGTTTCCATATTTTTACTTACCACCAATGTTCTCCTTTCTCTAGTGGAAAATCAAATTTTTTTATCACCAATGGTCCTTTTAACCCATTTATTAATTTTAAAAAATGGTTTCTCTATCTTTTTAATGATTGGGGGATTCAACCTTGTTATTTAAAATTGGTCAAAAGGATTTTACATCCTTTCAAAATAAAAATTTTCATTATACTCTTCACATTTTCTTATGACAACCATTATGTCTTTTTATGGTTCCATTATTAAATGCTATTTTAAAAATTAAATATATTCAATGTATTTTCACTGATCCTTTATAAACCTTTATCGCTTTTCAAAGATATTTCATTTTAACTCTTTATAATATAGTTTGAAAAATTTATTCTCCCTACCTTATAAAAAATGTGTTTTTAATGTAATTTACACATATTCGTTTATAATAATTCTTAAAATTATTTTGTGAAAAAAAATATTTTCAATTCTATTTTTCCTCAAGTTTTATCTCTCATGAAATGATGTGTTGAGAATCCTATATATTTTATTTTGTTTTGAATCCTTTCGGAAAATGCGATTTTGATATCCTATAATCTTTTAAGTTTATGTTATGTTATGTTTTTGGAATGTTTAAGAAACCCCTTCTTTTTCTATGGGCTATTAATGATATTATGATGACTAATTTTAAGTGGAATTTATATGTATGGATTGGGATGGGTGGGATCATATATCTCCATAAATTTATTTGTTAAATCTTATATCATATGTGATAGTCAGGTATGGTAATAATGAGTTTTTTCACACACACCTGGGCATTATGGATGTGCTCACATTTTAGGAATATACATAATGAGTGTGTTTATAAAGGTGTGGTCATAATGGGTTTGTTCATATAGGATTTAATATGATTATGGTTGTTCCACATTCCCAGGTTTTGTATCAAATTATGCCAAATTTTTAAGACACATTTCATCTCCATGAAATTCCATGTTTTCATGATTATGCCTTATTTCTGATTTATTCAACAATTTTATTCCATGATCTCATGTTTTATGACTATTGAGATGTGTTCTTATCTAGTTCATATGTTTTATTCTTTCTTAACAATATTCTATGATCATATATTTCTCTAACAGGTTTTATTATTATCATCTAATGTCTTATAATATTTTATTATGATATTTATGTCTCTCATAGGTAATCATTCATGCTATGATAAGTTTGTTTCTTACTAAGTGTTTGAGATCAAACCATTTTATACTTCCAATCCCAAAGTTTAAAAGATGATTAAGTCCTGAAATCTATATTGAAAATGTTCTAGATGAGAAAAATTACAAAGAAATGCTTGCAAGTGTTACAATATAATATGTTTATGTTTCTAATCTACAAGACACTAAACCTTTCAGTCTTTGGGTTGTACACCTTTTTTTAGATGTATTATTTATATCATGAGATTAATGTATAATTTAAGTAAAGAATATTTTGGGTCACTATAGTTGGTATCAAATCATGGTTTAGTTACTTTTATAGAATAGTTTAGTTATTTTGGAGATTATTTTACTTGCTTGTGATATTAGGGTTAGAGAACCATAGATAAAACCCTAGAGTTGAGTATATATATAGGATGACATCTTAAATTATTAGCAAACAATTGAGTGGATGGATTTCCCTATCAATAAATCCCTATGAGATATTATAAGTGGACATAGGCTCTAACACAGTTCTACCTAGGGGTAATAACTGCAAAGAGGGCGTGTTGGGTATTAACATAATTGTCACCTTGTTCACAAAAAAGAGGCCTAATTACACACCTGGTTTGAAAATCCTATGGGATATTCTTTGGTTAATCATATTCTCTTTATGAACAACTATGATGGATTTATTTCCTACATACATCGAGGTATTTAAACGATAATCATAAGGTAACCAAACTCAAAGAAACAAATATAAACATAATATTGATATAGGTTGAACAAATTGAATAATGATACAATGTGAAAATGTAAAAGTACAATACATTTTAATATTTAAATTCATTTTATGATTATGAAAATTCCCTCCATGTTGTTAATAGTTTGTCACTGATGTCAACCCCTTTGGTTTTAGTAATGTATGAAACATGAAGAAGTCATGGGTGTGAGGGAAAATGAGAAGATTGCCTCAACCAACAACCCATCAAAATGGAATGTAGAATGAGAAACCTTTTGATTATGTGAAACTAGTTATCATGGTATATGACTAACAATGTAAACATAGTCGAAGTCCCAAACACACCAATAAAGAGAAAGATGGAGTCTCGTGAAAGATCAAATGATGAAGATGATTAATGAATGAATGTTCAATACCCTATAAGTGAAAAATATTAGAAGAAACACCAAGTTAATTACCTCAAGGGGACTAGAAGATTATTTACATGTATAAAATGGGGTCATCGAGCATTAAACTATTCTAGAAAATGAAGAGATCAGTTATCCTAATCGAAGTGGAAAGTGTGCATCCAAAGGCACCGCTAATGGTCTGATTCCATAAGTTTGGAAATCATGGACATTAGTCAAGTTAGTGTCAAAAAAACCAAGGAGGATAAGAATGATAATCTTGAATAACCACCACAACCAAGTGAACAACATGTAGCGTTTTTAATGACTTATGATGAGGTGAATTGTGATAACTAAATCCTCCAATCTATAATTGAGAAAATGGTATCTGTATTCTATACACTCTATGGTTCCTAGAATGTTTTCTATGTATACCACCATGATGGTTTTTTACTAAATAAAAAAAACTTATGTGATGATTGTATTTTTAAATTTAGGTTTATGAGATTATAAATCATAGTATGGGTTCTTTGGTTGGATTTGAAATTATTGAATAAATATTTCAACATACACTCCATATTTATCGACCAGGGTTAGATTACCCACAATATTGTAAGGGTTGGTGTCCTGAGAACAAACTGTTTTGTACTTTGATTACATGAATGTTCACTTATTATATATTGTTCATTGTTCTGCATGACTATAATATAATAATGTCCTGAAATATTTGTTGCATTAATAAGGTCATGGAAGATCCTCTCTATGATGAGAACCTTGAAATGCTATAACAATATTCTTAAATAATTTTCTGCGGTTGGATGACATACTATGATAGGACACATAGTATACATACTGTCATGTGCGAGTACTCATAAGAGGACAAGAATCTCTCTCATGGAGTTCACACTTGGTAATCTCCAAGATGGGAGATTATGAGAACAGACCCACCAATAGAAATTCTTCATGTCTTGGTGTAATCAAACATTTCTATCTACAAGCATGTGTAATGTTCCTTAGACTAAAAGATTATCATTAACTCATGTCATAACTCGCGCACTTAGATTTACTGACGAAAATCGCCACGCAGACAGTTGGCGGGAAGTAGGGTACGTTGGGTGCGTCACGAGTGACATGTTGTTAATGGATAAGTCAAGGAAGGATTTTTCCCTTCCATTTATGGAAGTTGATATCTCGGCCCTTTGATTGAAATAGAACTTTCGCATGAAATTCCATGGCCATGGTGTAAATGACGAGTTTATTTTAGGTAGTCAAAGAACGACGGATCAAGCATATAGGTTTATGACACTACCAAGAAACCTGCTTGATGAGATATTGAGACAAAGGGATTAAATTACATAGTAAGAATTCATATGTGGTGATACATCAATGCGGCGTCCGCTTCTTTCTCTTGGGTGCCTTGATCTGTTGCTAGACAGTAATCTTGGACTTTAGGCAAGCCTGCCTAATGCCAACGAGAAAGAGGCCTAGAGGGTCACACACTGAGTGTATTCAAGTATCACAAGTAGAATAAAGATTATTCTCGTACATGGTTTAATAATTATTCAAGGAAGCCTAAATTGTTTTAATGTTGGAGGAAGAATAAAATAAAACAAGTACACGCCATGTATCAATGATTACACGCTGTGTAGTTTTATTTTGAAAACAAGTACATGCCGTGTATTATTAAATGTACACACCGTGTAGTTTTTATTTTGTAAAGGAAATTAATAAATGAAAACAAGATATACACGTTGTATACATTGAATGTACACGTCGTGTAGTTTTCAATGAAAAACAAGTACACGCCATGTATTTATTAATACATGTCGTGTAGTTTTTCCAGTCGGTATTTTGAGGAAATATCATTTTATTAAATGATATTTATTATAATCAGCGTGAGCTCATGTAAAGGAATTAATTATTCAACATGGGGGTTTTCAATAAGAGTTAATGAAATAAGTGAAATGTTTAACGCGTTTATTTATTTTCATAGCTCTACAACCTCAAACTCGATTATAAATATCCTCACAACCCCAACACTTTTCCTACATAAGAGAATCGTTGTGCAGAACAACTCTGGGGAATTCTTTCAAGGCCGAAAGAACATCTTCCTCCAAGAACGCTCTCAATACTGAGAGAGAGCCTCTTCCATCGAATCATGACTATAAGGCCCCAGCCTTAAACCTTACTTAATATTGAGTTATTAAAAGATTACACATTGAGGATCCTTTCATGATTAGAGTTTTAGAGAATTAGATCATAAAACTTTCATTACATTCCACATTTAAACAAAGTGGTTACATAAAAGATAGTATTCATTTTTCCCATCAACGGAAACATATTTAAAATAAAACATGGATTCTTTCTTGACACTTTCTTTACACTATCATCATATCATGAACCCTTCCCTTGACCTGTGAAAAACATTTCAAAAACTTGGGATGAGCATAAAAAGCTCAGTAAGGGATATAAAAATATGGAAAGGAAACATGAGTACATGTATACATAAGAATGAAATCATAATTTACCCATAAAACATAAGAACTTTAACATACCTCATAAAATCATGAATAAATCATAGAAATCATAAGACATATAGGTAACTTGAGGAATTCATAACATTCTTACGTAGGGAGTAACCCTCTTGGTTACGTTTGGAATATCCATCACATTATATTCCCTAAATCTCTTCAAAGAAACCTTAATGTTTAACCACTTCGCGTTACCCAATGCATTGGAGAGCTATATCGGGCTCACCCGCCCTTAGTTTATCATGGAACCACCCGTCTTCATAATAATTCCCAAGAACCATAACATAATCGTATCACATAAAACATTCATAAAGGAAACATAACATTTCCACTTTTCAATCACAAGATATCAATACAACACATTGATATAAAAACATTATGAAAACCATTTTCAATACCAAAACAAAAGAAAAGTAAAACATGGTATTTATTTTTCTTTTAAAAAAGGTATGGCTTGTAGAGGAAGCCGAAACTCAAATAATGGTCACGGAGGCGGAGAATTCGTTGTCGCCGCATACGTACGACAAAAACATTCCCTTTTGTCGTTTAGTAAAACACTTAGTATAAAAAATATTCCTTTCGGATAAACGTAAAAGTCAAAGGGGTTTATACACCATATAAAAGAAGGTTGTGTATAAAACAAAATATGCCTCAATGAAAGGATATTGAGACGAAGTCCCATACAAAGACGGTATCCTTGTATTAAGGATAAATCAACTACATAATTATGTGTGAAAAAATAATACACCAAATATAAGTGGATATTAAGTGTAAAACAATCAGAGGTTATTCACACATATTCATAGAATGACATATTCAAGGAGTACAAGATTATCCCAAAAAATCAAAATTGGGTTAACAAGTTCCCTTGCAAAAATTTGACAGCCTAACGGCGTCACTACAAAATTCAGAAAATGAGTTGATGAGAGATAAAAAGGGTATCTCATCACTTGGACATAAAATTTAAATCACTAAGGATACATAAGAACATATCCCAACATAATTTTATGTGAATTAAAAGATATAACAAAAGAAGTCTTTTAAAAAGAGGAGGGTGAAAGGTTCCCTTACCGACTTGGGTAACTTTCGAAACATACACCCCATTAAAGAAGGGCCATACAATGAATATGTAAATACCCATAAATAAAATTATATTAAAAAAAGAGTATAATAATGGGATGTAAATACACCATTTAAAGGAAATCGTGGCAAATGTAGCATAAATCTCATGGTACTAAAAGTGAGATGAAAAATCCCTTATGAAAACTCGACAGCCTAACAACGCCACTTAAAACTTCCAAAAATGGATTGATGAGATCAAAGAGGGTCTATAATCATATTACAATAAAATTTACAGAAAGAGGAATATAAAATAACATCCCCCAACATTACAAAGATGAGCTTAAAATAAGTGACATAAAGGAGAGTACTTAAAAATAAAGAGAGAGGTTAGATCTCTTACGAAAATTCGGCAGCCTAACAGCGCAACTCAAAACTTCCAAAATGGATTGATGAGAGAGAATAGGGTCTCTCATAATATGAACATAAAAATTACAGTAATAGTAATATAAAAGAACATCCCAATCACAAGAAATATGAGCTTAAAAGGATTGACATAAAAGAGTGTACTTAAAAAGAAAGAGAGGAGTAGGATCCCTTACCTCGGGTCCAACTTGACCGATTGTTCTTTAACGTCCTGAATAATAAACTTGAGTTAATTTCCAATTTATTAAGAACCTTTTTCAAGTTCATTATTCCTTTTATATCACTTATTTCCATGTTATAAACATTATGTAATCATTTAAGTTAATAATGTTTGTTTTGTCGATATTTGGTTCTTAAGTCAAAAGTGGACTTCTTACAATTAAATGTTGTTCATGTGGTCAAAGGTTCATTATATCCAGAATGATATTCATGATTTGGATATCATATATATCATATATATCCAGATTATAAATGTATTTGTAATATTACATAATCATTTAGAGGTAAGAAATGAAATGCACCGTTCATGGAGACGGTAAGCCGTACGTACGCATGAACGCTACTTTCATTTCTATGTCATATTAATGGAATTAAAACCAAATGAGAGGTATGTATATTTTAATTCCAGAATTATATTCATAATTTATATGTAACATACATAATATATAATAACTTTAAATCCATCCTTTATACATCCCACATATGGAATTAACGAATCAAATCACTTCGTGGGGGCGGTAGTCCACACTTCTTAAAATGAAATTATCGTGTTTACCCTCAATGGAAACCATAAAGGTATGCCACAAAAGAAAAATACAGAAGCTTAAGTAAAACATAAACATATTATATATCATATATAAATATAGTGACATCTTATTGACCACCTTTTAAGGTGTTATATGAGTGTTGAACAATCATCGTTTCGTGAGGCAGAAATTCGCAATCCACAGAAACAGTATGTTCTTTAACCATTTGATGTAGGTGTGTGTATGTGTAGCTCGAATTATTATCATAAAAATATCCTAGTATATTAAAGATACTGGAGTTGTTACAAATGAAATGAATAAAAAGATTTTAGGGGATTGGAAAAGCAGAATAAAACAAAAGAACACAAGTGAAGACATTACCTTAAAATTGGGTAACTCTTTTTGATTTAAGCTCAAAGGCTTCCTTGAGAAGACTTCTGCCCAAAGTGAGGATTTTAGGAGTAATAGAGGGATGTGTAGAGACAAAATGGGCAGATCTTGGCTGAACCAAAGGCTTGAGAGGTGTGGGTAAGGTGATAGTGGTGGGGGCCTTTTATAAGAGGAGAGGAGGGGCACTCTTGAAAAGTAAAGAAATGTTACTTTATTTTAAAATGAGTTTCGGATTTAAAAGTTCCCACATTGATATAATTCGAGGATATGGTGATAAGGGTCCGAAATATACCCATCCAATAGGTTTTTTCCAAGTTTAGGTTTTAGTTTTTACATTATCATTTCATTTTATTTAAATCGTTAAATAATGAGTTAATCGCTGCATCATCATGATGTCATAAATAATTTAATTTATTTAATGTCTAAAAATTATTAAAAAAATACTATAATTTAGTAAATCTTTTTATCTTTCCAATTAATATTTATAGTCAAAAATATGACTTGTATAACCCCATTTAAAAATTGATTTAGTAAAACAACTCATGTTTGTTTCATTTTTACTTTTACAATAAATAAAAAGATAATAATGTCATTTTCCTTCCAAAGTGGCTCTATGGGGTCCCCAAGTTTACCCATGGATTTTCTTGGTCGTGCATGACACATCCAATAATGGTAGGACATGTGTCAAGCTCATCTCATATTATTAAAACATTACTTTCACCTTAAATTACAATAATTACCTCTAATCATGATTAAAAACCTAAAAGTGACTATTCACCAAAAATTTATTTTAGTTCCATTTAACCACATTTTACTTCTTAATGACAACCATGTATGTTGGATTTTTGAAATTCAAAACACAGAGGTGGTAAAATTTCATTTAAACGGAAAATCAGTTTTTATAAGTACCGCTTAGTGGTTTCACTATTCATCAAAAATTGAAGTTCTTCAGAAAAATACCAAAACTTTACCCTAAGCTATATTTGATATTCCAAATTCAAAAATGAATTATATTTTAAAAAATTCAAAACATATAAGTTGAATTAATTAATTTAATAATTAATTCCCACTGTCAGAGAAAATAGCGTGTTTTTATGAAACAATAAGTATCAAAAGATTGACACTAGTTTAAGTCCGATTTCAAAGTGAAATTAATTCCAATGACAACAATTGGATTAAATGGTAAAAATATACTCTAATTGAACATTAAATCAAATTCGAAATATAATCTAATCATATAAATAAATTAGATTAAAAAGTGGTTTTGAATTAAAATACAACATTTTTCACTATTCATTAAAAAATGAACTTTATCGGAAAAATACCAAAAATTTACACAAAGTAAATTTTGATGTCCCGATTCTAAAGAAGAATTTTATTTTGTCAAATATAACACATAAAAATGTTAAAAAGTGGATTTAAAATAGGTTCTCCATTAAAAGGCGGTTAATCGACCTTTTAAAGAATATTAGAATGTTTATACTTAAAAATTGGATTCATTCACATTTTTAATCCTCTAACATTTATTGTAAAGAGTAAAAATATTTGAAAAACATATATAATAATTTTTTAGTTAGTTATTTTCATTCCCTCCATTACAACGGCTAGGCGTTAACTACCATTTAAAATAATATTATTTTATTATTAGAGTGCAATGTAAGATTCCCAAGAAACTCGTTGTTGCGTATTGGGTACACCATCGAGCATAGCGTCCCCTTTAAATTAATATTAATATTTTATTCACAAAAATGGATAAATATAAAAATGTCATATTCTTTATTTACCTGGGGTGTTACATCCTTCCCCCCTTTTGGGAATTGCGTCCTCGCAATTTTAAAATTGGGCTTGGAAACATCCTTGAAAGTCCCACATCAGAACAAGAGTCGGTAAAACAATAACTTTAAAATAAAGAAATAGGAGTACAGAGGTCACCCGAGTTAACCCATAGTAGGATTCCATGTAGGAAAACATGGACATGGAGGAGAAAACATAGGGCCATGTTCTGATGGAGAGTGATAGAAAACATGTTTAGGAGAAAGTTAACCACAAGAAAATCACAAACTTGTGATGGGTTAAATCGTATTTGATTCCCCAGTAGGAAATGTTAATATACAACATTTTTTTTTAAGTTTCTTTTTATTGAGGAATTTATTCCTAAGGAAACATAATCACTTATCATGTTGACTTCCAACTTTTATTAGATTTCTTACCCAAACTCATATTTTCTCCAAAAGACGAGTATTCAGGAAGACTTGTTCACATTAAGAGTACTATAATAAACTTCTAAAGAATCACCTAATCCACAAAAGAGAACTATATACTTCCCATGTCTTTATACTTTAACCAAAACCAAAACCAAAAATGTTAGTACAAGATCAGATAATCCAGAAAAGGATAACCCTTTATAAAAAGAAAATCTATTCTTAATCTCCAAAATTTGTCCAAACAAACCCAAAGTTCAACGAGGACCATTCGATAAACAATTTGTCCATAAAATTATTCAAAGTAAACCAAACTAAGATTGAAACCCAAATATTTGAAGGATTTAGTCACATAGTCTTCCAAGTTAAATCATAACATTTATCTCCAAACAACATCAGTTGCTCTTAAAGTCTTGTATTGAAGAGTAATTAACCTAATCACATATCCTCCATGATAGGATAATAAATTTCCATAGATAACCCAAAATCAACTTACTATTAATTCATAAAATCATCTAACTAAAACGAATCAGTCAAACTAACCAGGGACTTCACGTAGTCCAGTGGTAGGCGATAAATACCAGTTGCACTTTGGTTGTGGGTTCGATTCCCGCAGCTTTTTCTGATGCGATGGGTTGTCACACGGTCTACGTGTTTTCCTTTTTATAAAACTCCAAAAATAACTCTAACATGTTTTAATCTCAATAGTTTCCTTATACCTCTCATTTCCATCCAAATTCGTTACGTTCTCAACATCTTAATTCTTGAAGTCTTATTTCACCACTATAAGATAAAATAAAACGATTCCCAAAATGAATAACAGCATACCTTGATCATGGCATCCACTCGGTTTCATCGTCATCTTGTTCATGTAGGTAGACGTCCCATGCATGACAACAATGAATTAGAGATCCTTCAAAATCATTTTCTTCCCCCATCCAAATACACCTTGTACAACATGGGTCATATGGGTGTTCACAGAAAAACAGTTTTGGAAAATAATCATGTATGACATATAATTCCAAAACATCTGATAAAACATGATTTCTATAAAATAGTCGGATAGAATTTGAGTTGAAACTTTCTATTATTGGTCCTTTTAAAATACCATAAGTATGAGCTGAGAGACTATATTTTAAATGAAAATATAAATAGGTTGCGCAAGGGTCTCCTTCCTTAGCACCACTTTTAAAATCATAATATGCTTCAAATTCTTGTGATAAGGTAAAATATTTGAAAATACCTTGATAATATTTACCTTTCTTGAAAATATGAGAATATTGTGAAAATAGTATTTGTCTAAAAACAACCCATGATCCACGATGATAACGAGGTATAAAGGAGGTGTTTGATATCTCAAACAACTGCTTGCAAGTGAGTTGTATGATAAAAAAATTTCACAATCATATGAACATGACTTTGCAATAATTATTGCAAGCACGTCATCAGGAAGAGATAGGAATGTCATTTGAGATCCTTCCCCTTCCATTCGTAACTGACTTTACTTGTCCTGAAAAAAAGTTATAAAATAAGGATTTAACTGAAATAATAGATATAGGGACTAACCATGTGTCTAACAAAAACTCCTAATCCCTAAAGTTGTCTAAACCGACCTCTGATACCAACTATAAGGCCCTAGCCTTAAACCTTACTTAATCTTGAGTTATTAAAAGATTACACATTGAGGATCTTTTCAGGTTTAGAGTTTTAGAGAATTAGATCATAAAACTTGCATTACATTCCACATTTAAACAAAGAGGTTACATAAAAGATAGTATTCATTTTTCCCATCAACGGAAACATATTTAAAATAAAACATGTATTCTTTCTTGACACTTCCTTGACACTATCATCATATTATGTACCCTTCCCATGAACTGTGAAAAACATTTCAAAGACTTGGGATGAGCATAAAAAGCTCTGTAAGGGATATAAAAATATGGAAAGGAAACATGAGTACATGTATACATAATAATGAAATCATACTTTACCCATAAAACATAAGCACTTTAACATACCTCATAAAATCATGAATAAATCATAGAAATCATAAGACATAAAGGTAACATGGGGCATTCATAACATTCTTATGTAGGGAGTAACCCTCTTGGTTACGTTTGGAATACCCATCACAGTATATTCCCTAAATCTCTTCGGAGAAACCTTAACATTTAACCCCTTTGTGTTACCCAATGCATTATATCGGGCTCACCCGCCCTTAGTTTATCACGGAACCACCCGTCTTCATAATAATTCCCAAGAACCATAACATAATCGTATCACATAAAACATGCATAAAGGAAACATAACATTTCCACTTTTCAATCACAAGATATCAATACAACACATTGATATAAAAACATTATGAAAACCATTTTCAATACCAAAATAAAAGAAAAGTAAAACATGGTATTTATTTTTCTTTTAAAAAAAAGGTATGGCTTATAGATGATTTCGAAACTCAAATAATGGTCACGGCGGCGGAGAAGTCGTTGTCGCCGCATACGTAAAACAAAAACATTCCCTTTTGTCGTTTAGTAAAACACTTTGTATAAAAAAGATTCCTTTCGGATAAAATTAAAAGTCAAAGGGGTTTATACACCGTATAAAATAAGGTTTTGTATCAACCAAAATATTCCTCAATGAAAAGAGATTGAGACGAATTCCCATACAAAGAAGGTATCCTTAGATAAAGGATAAATCAATTACATAATTATGTGTGACAAACTAATACACAAAATATAAGTGGATATTAAGTGTAAAACAATCAGAGGTTATTCACACATATTCATAGAATGAAATATTCAAGGAATACAAGCTTATCCCAAAGAATCAAAATTGGGTTAAGAAGTTCCCTTGCAAAAATTTGACAGCCTAACGGCGTCACTACAAAATTCAGAAAATGAGTTGATGAGAGATAAAAAGGGTATCTCATCACATGGACATAAAATTTAATTCACTAAGGATGTAGAAGAACATATCCCAACATAATGTTATGTGAATTAAAAGACATAACAAAAGAATTCTTTTAAAAAGAGGAGGGTGAAAGGTTCCCTTACCGACTTGGGTAACTTTCGAAACATACACCCCATTGAAGAAGGGTCATAAAATGAATATGTAAATAATCATAAATGAAATTATATTAAAAAAAGAGTATAATAATGGGAAGTAAATACACCACTCAAAAGAAATGGTGGAAAATGTAGCATAAATCTCACGGGACTAAAAGTGAGATGAAAAATCCCTTACGAAAACTCGGCAGCCTAACGGCACCACTTAAAACTTCCAAAAATGGATTGATGAGATCAAATAGGGTCTCTCATCATATTACAATAAAATGTACAGAAATATTAATATAAAATAACATCCCCCAACATAACAAATAGGATCTTAAAATAAGTGACATAAAGGAGAGAACTTAAAAAGAAAGAGAGAGGTTAGATCTCTTACGAAAATTCGGCAGCCTAACGGCGCCACTCAAAACATCCAAAATGGATTGATGAGAGAGAATAGGGTCTCTAATCATATAAACATAAAAATTACAGTAAGATTAATATAAAATAACATCCCAATCACAAGAAAGATGATCTTAAAAGGAATGACATAAAAAAGTGTACTTAAAAAGAAAGAGAGGAGTAGGATCCCTTACCTCGGGTCCGACTTGACTTGATCATTCTGTAACGTCCTGAATAATGAACTTGAGTTAATTTACACTTTATTAAGAACATTTTTCAAGTTCATTATTCCTTTTATATCACTTATTTCCATGTTATAAACATTATGTAATCATTTAAGTTAATAATGTTTGTTTTGTCGATATTTGGTTCTTAAGTCAAAAGTGGACTTCTTACAATTACATGTTGTTCATGTGGTCAAAGGTTCATTATATCCAGAATGATATTCATGATTTTTATATCATATATATCATATATATACAGAATATACATGTATTTATAATATTAAATAATCATTTAGAGGTAAGAAATAAAATGCACCGTTCATGGAGACGGTAAGCCGTACGTACGCATGAACGCTACTTTCATTTCTATGTCATATTAATGGAAGTAAAACCAAATGAGAGGTATGTATATTTTTATTCCAGAATTATATTAATAATTTATATGTAATATAAATCATAGATAATAACTTTAAATCCATCCTTTATACATCTCACATATGGCATTAACGAATCAAATCACTTTGAGGGGGCGGTAGTCCGCACTTCCTAAAATGAAATTATCGTGTTTACCCACAATGGAAACCATAAAGGTTTGCCACAAAAGAAAAATACATAAGATTAAGTAAAACATAAACATATTATCTATCATATATAAATATAGTTACATCTTAATGGCCACCTTTTAAGGTGTTATATGAGTGTTGAACAATCATCGTTTCGTGAGGCAGAGATTCGCCATCCACAGAACTATTATGTTCTTTAACCATTTGATGTAGGTGTGTGTCAGTGTAGCTCGAATTATTCTTATAAAAACATCCTAGTATATTGGAGATACTGTATTTGTTACAAAAGAAATGAATAAAAATAGTTTAGGGGGTTGGAAAAACAAAATAAAACAAAAGAACACAAGTGAAGACATTACCTTAAAATCGGGTAACTCTTTTTGATTTGAGCTCAAAGGCTTCCTTGGGAAGACTTCTGCCCAAAGTGAGGCTTCTAGGAGTAAGATAGGGATATGGAGAGACAAAATTGGTAGATTTTGGCCGAACCAAAGGCTTGAGAGGTTTGGGTAAGGTGATAGGGGTGGGGGCCTTTTATAAGAGGAGAGGAGGGGCACTCTTGGAAAGTAACGAAATGTTACTTTATTTTAAAATGATTTTCAGATTTAAAAGGTCCCACATTGATATAATTTGAGGATAAGGTGATAAGGGTCCGAAATATACCCATCCAATAGGTTTTTGACAAGTGTAGGTTTTAGTTTTTACATTATCGTTTCATTTTTTTAAATCGTTAAATAATGAGGTAATCACTGCATCATCATGATGTCGTAAATAATTTAATTTATTTAATGTCTAAAATTTATAAAACAAATACTATAATGTAGTAAATCTTTTTATCTTTCCAATGACTATTTATAGTCAAATATCTTACTTTTATAACCCCCACTTAAAAATTGTTTTAGTAAAACAACTCATGTTTGTTTCATTTTTACTTTTACATTAAATAAAAAGATAATAATGTCATTTTCCTTCCAAAGTGGCTCCATGAGGTCCCCAAGTTGACCCATGGATTTTCTTGGTCGGCAATGACACATCCAATAAGGGTAGGACATGTTTCAAGCTCATATCATGTTATTAAAACATTATTTTCACCTTAAATTACACTAATTACCTCTAATCGCGATTAAAAACTTAAAAGTTACTATTCACAAAAAAATTATTTTAATTCCATTGAACCACATTTTACTTCTTAATGACAACCATGTATGTAGGATTTTTGAAATTCAAAACACAGAGGTGGTAAAATTTCATTTAAACGGAAAATCAGTTTTTATAAGTTACACTTAGTGGTTTCACTATTCATCAAAAATTGAAGTTCTTCAGAAAAATACCAAAACTTCACCCTAAGCTATATTTGATATTACAAATTCAAAAATGAAGTCTATTTTACAAAATTCAAAACATATAAGTTGTATTAATTAATTTAATAATTAATTCCCGCTGTCAGAGCAAATAGCGTGTTTTTATGAAACAATAAGTATCAAAAGATTGACACTAGTTTAAGTCCGATTTCAAAGTGAAATTAATTCCAATGACCACAATTGGATTAAATGGTAAAAATATATTCTAATTGAACTTTAAAACCAATTCAAAATATAATCTAATCATATAAATAAATTAGATTAAAAAGTGGTTTTGAATTAAAATACAACATTTTTAACTATTCATTAAAAAAATGAACTTTATCGGAAAAATACCAAAAATTTACACAAAGTAAATTTTGATGTCCCGATTCTAAAGAAGAATTTTATTTTGTCATATATAACACATAAAATTGTTAAAAAGTGGATTTAAAAGAGGTTCGTCATCGAAAGGTGGTTAATCGACCTTTTAAAGAATATTAGAATGTTTATACTTAAAAATTGGATTCATTCGCATTTTTAATCCTCTAACATTTATTGTAAAGAGTAAAAATATTTGAAAAACATATATAATCATTTTTCTGTTAGTTATGTTCATTCCTTCCATTACAACGGCTAGGCATTAACTACCATTTAAAATAATATTATTTTATTATTAGAGTGCAACGTAAGATTCCCAAGAAACTCGTTGTTGCGTATTGGGTATGCCATCGAGCATAGCGCCCCCTTTAAAGTAATATTAATATTTTATTCACAAATATGGATAAATATAAAAATGTCATATTATTTATTTACCTAGGGTGTTACAAAGACGATCTAAGGCGGACTACGCAAGCAAAGGTTTCTCCACGCTAGCACCCGGAGACTCCATTGGCGATGTCCCGAGATACGAGGTACACGTGTGGATCACCGCTAGAGGAAGTCTACACTTGGCTTCTAGGACGCAAAAAAGAATCACATCAGATTTGATCAAGAATATCAACGAAGAAAGAACACCCAAAAGTTATTTCTTTTCAATTGATTAAATTAATTATAATCAACCTGTAACGATCCTACTTTGTGGTTCCGGGACTTTCCTTTTCTTTGTCTTTTTCTATGATTCGATCCGTGGAGACTGGCATTTATCGTCGTATTGATCCCGGGTTGATCATTGTTAATGACAAAAATCCAAGTGGGCACATCCACCCACGCGCTTCCGCTGCGTCTGGAACCTTAAAATATCCTACCGTTTAAAAATGGATGGGGGTCGAAATAGAAACCAGTAGCCGATGCGGAGAGATCTTAACATCACTGTAATAGCAGATGAAACCAATGAATCAACATCACCATAAATCAATGCACCATGACCACATATAGGCATCGATGATTATAGATAATATGAAAAAACAATTCTAATTGTTGATATAGAATTAAATTCCCCTACACCAGCACTGGTACCACATGACATGGTGGTCAGCAAAAGAAAGACGCCATTTAGTGAACTTTGAAATGAGAGTAGTTAGAGAATCATATTTGATGTCCAGAGTAAGTGAGCCCATGTAGAGTGTGTGGGAAACTATTTAGGTTTTATAAGGTCCTATTTGTATATATGAAAATCCACTTGAAGTCGACTTGGTTGTCCGTCTATACACTTCCAACCATTAGTTGAGAGGGTTTTACGGAGCAGGCAGTGCAATGACTGATGCAACAGGAGGATGAAGATATGGTTGGTATTCTATTAAAGCTAGAAAGATAGGTGATAATTAAAATAGAGATGGTACAACACAATGCATAGGAGAAAAATACTCAAAAAAGGTTCAAGAGGGATTTGGATGTAGATATCAATGAGCCTTATAATGAGGATGAGAATTATTTAGCATCTTCATCATTCGACCTCAACATTCCACCAACACCGCTAGGTTGAGGAACCATGGGGTATGGGAGGTAGTTGTTTCTGGCATAACTATTATAAAAACACGAAATAACATTTCATTCCTTAAACCAATTTATGATGATATGTCATTGTAGTTCTATACCATAAACTCAAAGAAAAATAGAATAGGTATTAACACTATACCATGAGAGGTATTTTACTCAAATGGTTAGTAATAAACACAATATCAAGATTAGGTTTATATAGATGTGATTGACGGCTCATTAGAAAATAAAATCTCAATTTTTCTTATAAATAGCCTTAGATAACTTAGTTAGTGAGTAATAATTAAAATTGTGGGGACATTATTTGTTTAAGGGGAAGAATGCAACAACCTGATATTTCAATATAAATTATCATTAAATATATATTTTGTTAATAGAATGCTTCACATGCAAAACTAAACTAAATAGAAAACCATGATATATTTAGAATATTAGATTTGATCATTAAAACATATATGTTAAATTTTCTAGTATAAATTGAAGTAAACATATCAAAAAATTACTAAAGAAAGTAACAAGAAATGGAATACAAAAGTAAAATTCTTCCATATGATGCTAGTTTTTCTAAAATTGGAAGGGGGTTTCTTCGCTAGGGTTTTTCCTTAATCAAGCCCAAGATGAACATGAGCAATTACTGTAGGAGTAAAACCGTATATAGGAGAAGAACAAGCTCATGGAGATTGTCACAAGATCTATGCTAGTTGAATCACCACATGAAATTACAACCATAGTTTATTTTATTCTTAGGTCTTATAAAAAAATATAGGTAATATACCAAAAGGAAATTTTCTATAAAAAAAGTTTTCACTAAATTTAATGTTTTTAATTAAAATAATATTAATAAATTTTTGATGTGAATTTGAGAAAATTAATATGATTTTTGGATTTATCATGTCCATTTTAGCTTAAGGAGATTTTTTGATATTTCTCTAAAATACTTAATTTTTTATTAAGTAGTGAAAAATACCGATTTTTCTAACACCACCACATTATATGTCTTATATGTTTTTGAAATATTTTTTATATAAACAATATATTTTTATAATGTAAAATAAATCATTTAAAATTACTATTTTCAAATTATAAAACCCATGATTATCATTTTATAAAATCAAGTGATAATTTATGAAAACTATTTTTCATCTAATTAAATTTACCCGTAGGGAAATTAGGTTTCAGATTTATTTTAATGTCACATAACTCTTCATTAGAAAAATAAAATCTTCTAAATATACTTAGAATAAATAGCATTCATAATTTTTTCATATATATAAACTTTATTATTAAAAATATGTTATTCTTAAAAAAAGGTTTTTGGGCATTACATGTGCTAACAGTAGGATTAATTTCCCTATAAAATGAAAGTTAATTTGATAAAATGATTTATTTATTTGAGATAGTAGTTTTCATATTATCTAATATTTCTAAATTCATTTTTGGGTAAAAATGTAAGAAATGGATTCACCATCAGCACAAAACAACACGCCCTATGCGCGGCCGCATTTTCAAAATGCTCAGGTCGTTGCCGCTCTGGCTTCTCCTCCCAGCCGGAGGCTCCTACGCAGGTGGATCTAGCTCATCTCTCGTGTCCTCCTCAGCTCAATTCGGTCAGTTTTTCTCCCTTGCATCCTCTTTGTGAGTCCCAAATACCTGGTTCAGTTTCGCGGCCCTATATTTCTTACAGTGAGGCTCTTCTTCAGCATTCTTCGCCCTCCCAGATGTGATTTCCTTAGACATCTACGAAGATTCTGGTTGCCGCTCCTATTGGGTGTGGTCTGATGTTGGAGGTCCCGACCTCAGACTTTGAAGAAGCTTCGGCCACGCTCAAGCGGACCTTGGTGGCCAGATTTGGCTTGGACAAACCGAAAATCCCTCTTTTCAGGCGATTTTTGGACTCCTGGGGACTGGAAGCTATGGCGCAGATTTCCTCCCAAAACAGAAAATCTATCTGCATTGTGTTGGCTTCAAGAGAGTATTTTTTTCAGGCGTGGTGCTCTTCTCCCAGGTTTTTTGGCCGGTGGCGCTTCATTCTCTCCCAGTGGTCGATGGAGTCCCCTTTGGAAAGCAATCCCCTCGCGTGGCGGTTTGGATCAATCTCCCCGGCCACCCTCTCCCCTTTCAAAACTTATCTATTCTTTAGGCCATTGGAGATTCTCTTGGGGTGTTTCTACGGACAGCGGAGCACGCTCTTCGGCTTCAGAAGGCTGCGGTTTCCCGGATATGCGTGGATATGGACATTTATCAACCTCTCCCTGATAAGATCCAATTACGTGTAAAAGATGCGATGGATTGGTCCCAAAGTCTCCAGTACCCATCGCACCCCAGGTTTTGTTCATTCAGCCTTCTTCACAGGCACTCATTGCACGTTTGCAGGCGATCTCGATCTGCTCGGCCTGGTGCTGATAAGCAGGATGTACCAGGGTTTGGTGTGGCGGCGTCGTTGGTTCCTGATGTTCCGGGCCAGTATGTCTTAGGGGAGTTGGTATCGGATAGGGATAGTGGCTTGGAGGCTGGGTTTGGTGCTCCTCAACAGGGAAGTTTGGGAACCCCAGATGTTGCTCCTTATTGCTTGGATCTAGTTGCCTCAGGCAGTGGAATCTTCTATGGACGGTGTAAAGACCCGTAAAATTCAAGGCACATTTTTTCTTAATTTTCTTTGGGATTTTACAATAACGCAGTTCCTGACGGCACCTGATTCTGAACCCCGGTGTAACCGAAATCATTTTCCAAAGTTTAGCTCGGGTACGTTCAGTGAACGAACGAGCGAGTTTTCCTAACTTTTGAACCGGTGCTTGGAATCGAATTTCGAGGGCAGCGATGGAATCACAGCACCGGTAATTGCTTAAGAACACCTTTTCCGGAGTTGTGTTTTCTCAGATGAGGTTATTAATTAATTGGGTTAACTAAAGAATAAAATAAAATATTGTGCAGTAGATTTTATTTTTATTCTAAATAGTGTTAATCTAGGCACGGTGGTTGGAGTGGGACCCACTAGTATCCTAACTCCTAGGTAGGATATTAGTGAGGTGGGGCCCACACGAGCCTCACCCCCTTTATTTCCTTTTACCACCCATGTGCATTTAATTTGGTAACTCACCCGCACCCCCTCTTAAATGCCAAGTCAACTCTCGCGTTTTTTTGGATTATTAAACGCCTCATTAATTGGTCAACGTTCGATAATTAAATCGTGATCTGTTTTTGAATTTCAAAAATAGTTGGAATGAGAAATAAAATAAGGCAAGACCTTATTTTATTAGGTTGTTTCGTTGTGCGAGAAGGATTGGAAGAGGAGAGCTCAAGTCTTGGAAACCTCATCTTCCTCCTTGAAGAACGCGAAGAACGCACCGTCGCCAACGAAGAACGCCAGCCTCCGACGAGGGACGATGAAGGACACGAAATCCTCGTAGATCAACGACGCGACGCCGTGTACCACGACGCCAACGTTTCTTTTCTCCGAGATGTCGATGACTCTTTCGAAACCTTCTTCCGCGATGATTACTTCCCGCAACGAACCTTCGTTCGACGACGCCTTGAGGTAGGGGTTTTTTTTGTTTTTGCCCATGAATTATTCCTTTTCCGTTCGTTGAATTCTTTTTGGGCCTCCTGTTATCGTAATAACGGGAGGAGGTCGGACCGCACGACCACGGCCGACCATCCTCCCCCTTTGATGATTGTGTTGTTGCGGTTCAAAAGAAGGCGGCGCGGTGCAACGACACCGCGCGGAAACAACACGCCCTACGCGCAAAACCATGAGAGGACTCTTTGGGAGGTAAGGAGACCATAACTTCATTGAAGATGGTTTTGGAGTCGAATGGATGAGAGGATGACTTGGTATTTATAGGGAAAATGAGGGGACAAGGCATTAATGTCCAAGGGACACCTCATTGGTGGTTTTGGCAAAACCATGGGCTTGCCCATGATATTTGTCCATTGTATTGGCCACTTGGGACACCTCACACAATAATTCATCACCTTTAGTCGAACATACCTTAAAATATCTCATGACATCATCATGACACAATTATGATATCATTTAACATACCGAAACCCTAAAACTGCATTTTTACTATTCACTAAAAATTCATCTTTCTCAGAAAAATCCCAAAAAATTACCATAACATAATATCGATGCTCTGAGTTCAAAAATAAAATCCATTTTATAAAAAAATCTAAATATTTTTAATTAAATTTTTAAATAAAAAACACTATTCACCCGAAAAAACTAATACTTGATTAATAATTT
This sequence comes from Viscum album, assembly GCA_963277665.1. Taxonomy (NCBI): domain Eukaryota; kingdom Viridiplantae; phylum Streptophyta; class Magnoliopsida; order Santalales; family Viscaceae; genus Viscum; species Viscum album. The sequence goes on along the minus strand of OY728155.1, from coordinate 939,910,350 downwards.
ATGAAACCGTTATTTAACCATTTTATTGAATCACATTACTTAATCAAGGTGTCTAAATTATGTTAAAACTTTCTTTAAGTGAGATTACTAATCCATTTGGTCACATTACTAATCCTAAGGGTAAAATCACTATTCATAATTTACTATTCATCAAAAATTAAGTTGATCTTATTAGAATCCAAATTTCTTACTGAACACTTTTGCAGAAGACCATTTTTTGAAAATCATTACACATCATTAATTATTTAATGTTTACATAAATATTTTAAAATATCATCTTTTCAAAATTCATCAATAAAATACATCCTAAAGTTATCTGGACATTTGAAATTTCACAAACATCACTAAAAGAAGAAATCTCAATTTATTCATCCCAAAGGATTACACAAAGAACCTACGGTCTCATCACATAGCCCCTTATAACACCATCATATGGACTAAGTGTAAGGTGTGCTATGGTGAGAGAATCTGAGGGAGGCTCCGATAACATTTCCCTAGTAGTAATCTCTACTAACATGAACTTCTCCTACAGGAGTTTCCGTTCAAACTTGACACGTAGAAGTTCGGCTTGGGCTTGGTCCAAAGAGAATCCCAAAGATGCCACCTCCTTCCCAAGCTCTGATAAGTGGGCTTCATAAGGTTCGAGTCTACTGGATGAATCCATCGACTCCTCTTTCTGCATTTACCATTAACATCTCTATTAAATCATTAAGAGTAAGTTAATATACTATTTAAAAAGTTTGGGTCTTTACAAGTTTAGTATCCTACGTGGGTCCCAGGATAGATGAATCAGTGGCTTTATCTGATCATATCTATCACCTTACGAAGAAGTATTCCTGTGTGAGCTGAGTCTTGACTTTCAATCATTATCTTCGATATGATTGACATGCTTTCCTATGTGGATTGTGTTGTGCTTTCCTGTGTGGATTGGGTTGTACTATCCTGTGTGGACGTGATCGAACTTGGGCTCGGGTGTTGGAGCTGAACTGGAATTGATGACTTAGGTATATGTATGTTCATATACCTAAGTAGTGTTGGTTGTTACTTCGTGATTGTATCCTTATTTTGTGGATTATCCTTTGTGGATTCTGGGAGCCCTTCGGGGGGCTCGGGGTCCCTACTGAGTAGCGTATACTCACCCCTGCACGGGCTATGCCCACACTACGTTGTGTTGGATGTAGATGATGGACAACGATGATCGCGGTAAAGGCTAGTGGAGCATTCGGTACCTGGAGGTGGACCACTGGGCGGGACGTACACGGAGCGGACGACTAGACCCGAGGAGCTGAGGTGGCTATCTGTACCCACCCTTCAGGTGGGACTTCCAGTGGACGGCTCGACGTTGCTTCTTTACTTTTAGTTGTTGTACTTTCTTTCTAGTTGTACTTTAATTTCAGTTTGGGTTTGTATTCTGGCCCATTTAGTTTTCGCACTTACTCTTGTACACATTTTTTCTTAGTGTTTACTTCTGGTGGTTTAATCTGTGGTGTTTGTTTACTTTATAAAGACAATGCCTTCCCCTTTTTGTCGGATTTACACCTTGGTGCTAGTCACTAGCCCCTGGCTTATGGGAGGCGGGCTTGGGGAAGTCACGACACGGGCCCCGAGAATGGGTCGTGAGAAATTGGTATCAGAGGAGTTTGGTTCTACCGCAGAACTCAGGACTCTGATCTTTCTTCTATGTGAAACAATAGTGTTAAGGGTATTGAGTGTGGTTATCAGTCTAGGGAGTCCAGTGTTGATGTGGCGGTCGACGTATCCGTACACCAAGACCCTGACTTCTAATTTCTGACTCAATGCACGAAAACATTGATTGCATGTGTGTTTCAAAAGTTTTCTTTCTGATTAATTTGTGTCAGCTCACTAGGTATACTGTTTGACCGCAGCACACCTGTTTCTTTTCAGGATGGCCCCTTGACGGCAGCCAGCTAGGGTTCCGAGCGTTGTGTGAGATGACATCCCACTGAGCGATGAGACCTCGGTGCAGGGCCCTTTGACAGCGGAGGCACCGACGGTACCTCTACCTACCGAGCCACTGATGTTACCATCCCCATCCGCTGATAGTGCACGTCGCCTTAGTGCACTGCACGAGTTTCAGCATCAGAGACCGCCCAGGTTCCGCGGGGAGACGGACCCTCCGACAGCCGAGAATTGGCTGGAGGTGGTTGTGCATGTTTTCAGGTTAGTGGGGACACCAGCTGACCTCATGGTGATCCTCACAGCGAGCCTCCTTCACGCGGCAACAGACAGATGGTGGAGCATGATGCTCTAGGTGCACGACAAGGCATCACTCCTCTGGAGGGACTCTGAGAGCCTCTTTCTCTCGTAGTTCGCCCCAGCCACCCTCCGTGCGATGCGCATCTAGGAGCTTCTACAGCTGCGGAAGGGAAGCATGAAAGTCGCCCAGTACTCGACGAGATTTACCGACCTCTCGTGCTATTTGACAGACATGGTACGAGACCCATTCTTCCGGGCCCGGACATTCGAGAAGGGACTGAGGCATGAGATCATGGCATCGATGATCTCCCTCAGCATTCCGACACAGGCAGGAGTACTGGAGTGATCTCTTCTCATAGGGAGATTTCTTGCCGAGCCTACGCCAGCAGCAAGACCTACCGCATGGCGGCACGTAGCAGAGTCGTCTGCAGCTGGCAGTCGATGGATGTCATAGGGGTCCAGGAGGACCAGACCATCAGGAAGACGACCTCAGGACACTGGCTCAGAGGTGCGGGGCACATGGCGCAGAGCCAGCCTTCGGAGGAGCAGACAGTGCTACGCATGCGGCGGGCAGGGCCACATGGCTCGTGACTGCCCAACCCGCCGTGCAGAGGAGCAGCAGATGGTTGAGGGGCCACCGAGGCAGAGGCAGAGGGTCGACCGTGGCGGTCCGCCGAGAGCAGGAGGACGAGGCAGGGGAGCTGGCCGACCAACAGGTGGTGGGCGACGCTTTGAGGCTTTACCACCACCACCACCAGGAGGCCCACCCCGACCACAGGGAGCTGGCGAGCAGATAGAGTCTCAGCTTCAGGCAGAAAAGGCCTACGACCACGGCGCGCCAGAGATGATTCGAGGTACTATATGTGTCTACTCCACCCTTGTTGCAGTTCTTATAGACACAAGATCGAGTCATTCCTTTATTACTGCTGCCCTTATTCGGAGCTCGGAGATTCCGACAGAGCCGTTGGCTCGATCCTTATGGCTAGAGACTCCTATAGGAGCAGACACGACGATTACGTACTAGTGCCGGTAGTGTGAGCTTATTCTAGGAGGCAAGAGCTTCGGCTAGGATCTTCTCATAGCGGCGTCGAGGCCTTACGATGTCATCTTGGGCATGGATTGGTTATCTATAGTCCATGCTCAGGTCGACTGTATTAGGCGCAAGGTGCGGTGTGTTCGCACCGATGGGAGCAGGTTCACCTTCACCGGCGAGAAGGGAGCCTTTGCAGCACAGGATAGACTCTCATAGTGGAGAGGATAGCCCATCACTCATCAATTGACTAGCCTCATCCTAGGAGCAGTTGACGTGCAGAGTCCTAGTTTTCCTGTAGTGGTGGATCAGTATGCAGACGTTTTCCCTAACGACGTTCCACGATTACCTCCTCGCAGAGAGGTAGACTTTTATATTGACCTATACCCCGGGACAGCTCCTATATCCACTCCAGTATATTGGATTGCTCCCGCTGAGCTTTGAGAGCTACGGGTACATCTGGAGGACTTGCGGAGCAAGGGATTCATCTGAACCAGTGTTTCACCCTGGGCTTCCCCGATATTGTTTGCCAAAAAGGCGGATGAGAGCTTGCGACTTTGTGTCGACTATCGTCTCCTGAACCAGGTAACCGTGAGGAACAAGTATCTGCTACCGAGGATTTACAACCTCTTCGATCAGCTCAAGGGAGCATGGTGGTTCTCAAAGATAGACCTTAGATCAGGCTATCATCAGCTCAGAGTTTGGGACGAGGACGTGCAGAAGACAGCCTTCAGATGTCGGTATGGCCACTATAAGATCTTGGTTATGCCTTTTGGCATAACCAACGCTCCAGCTGTGTTCATGGGTATCATGAACAGGATCTTTCAGCTATACCTTGATCGATTTGTCATGGTCTTCATCGACGACATTTTGATATACTCGACCACTGAGGAGGAGCATGCCTACCACTTGCGGGTTGTACTAGACACACTCCGAGAGCACCAACTTTATGGAAATCTCTCGAAGTATAAGTTCTGGTTACGTGAGGTCCACTTCTTGGGACACGTCATCTCTGAGGTGGGAGTTGCCGTGGATCCAGCGAAGATCGAGGCAGTGCTAGCTTGGGAGCCACCTAGGAGCGTGACGGAGGTGCGGAGTTTCTTGGGGCTAGCTGGGTACTACCGGAGATTTGTGCCAAACTTTTCCAGAGTTGCGGCACCACTCTCATCTTTGACGAAGAAAGGGAAACCCTTCGTGTGGTCAGAAAGTTGTCAGCAGAGCTTCCAGGAGCTGAGACAGAGATTGACCAGCGCGCCTATCTTAAGGATACCGGAGGAGGGAGTACGGTACGTAGTCTACTGCGATGCACCAGGGACCGGACTCGGATGCGTCCTGATGCAGGAGCGGGCAGTGATCGCCTATGGACCACGTCAATTGAGCCAGCATGAGCAGAACTACGCTACCAATGACCTGGAGTTAGCAGCAGGGGTCTTCGCTATGAAGATATGGCGACACTATCTGATGGGTGAGAGATTTACAGTCTACTCTGACCACCAGAGTCTCAGGTACATCTTCTCGCAGAAGGAACTGAATCTGAGACAGTGGCGATGGCTCGAGTTCCTCCAGGACTATGACTTTGAGATAGTCTATACTCATGGAAAGGGGAACATAGTAGCTGATGCTCTCAGCAGGAGGACGGGAATTCAGCTACTCGGGGAGGCGACAGAGCAGCTAGCTGCTTTGCAGATATCCTTCATGGATAGAGATGAAGCAGCCTTTCTTCAGTCACTCACAGTCACTCCTCCAGTACTACAGCAGGTCAGAGAGGCACAACGTGGGGACACTGACTGTGAGACGCGTCGTGCGTAGATATCCTCAGGACAGACACCTGATGGATTCTCAGTAGGAGGAGAGAACGTCGTCCTTTTCAGATGACATACCATGGTACCAGTTGCTTTACAGGAGGAGGTGCTGAGAGTGTTTCACACTTCCCCTATAGCGGTACATCCTGGAGTGGCAAAGATGTACCAGGATTTGAGATGACAACACTGGTGGCCGGGTATGAAGAAGGCTGTGGCATAGTTCATTTCTTGATGCCTCACCTGACAGCAGGTGAAGGCAGAGCACCAGGTACCAGCAGGCTTGTAATAGCCCTTGGAGGTCCCAGAGTGGAAGTGGGACAGGATATCTATGGATTTCATGACTGGACTTCCACATACTTCCAGAGGTCACGACTCCATTTGGGTGATTGTAGACCGACTCACTAAGTCGGCCCACTTCTTACCCATCAGAGAGCAGGGATCAGAATAGATCTTGGGACGTCTCTACGTTCAGGAGATTGTACGGCTTCATGGTGTGCCATTATCTATCGTCTCTGATCGAGATGATCGCTTTACTTCTTGACTCTGGAAGGGGTTTCAGGAGGCATTCGAGACGCAGCTACGTCTGAGCACCACGTTTCACCCACAAACGGATGGTCAGATGGAGATGACCATTCAGACTCTCGAGGACATGCTCCGCGCATGTGTCCTCAACTTTGGTCGCAGCTGGGAGGACCACCTACCCTTGGTGGAGTTCTCTTACAACAACAGCTACCACTCCACCATCGGGATGGCACCATACGAAGCATTGTACAGCCAGCCATGCAGACCACCTATGTGCTGGACAGACCCTGGGGAGTTAGCACTTGTTGGACCAGAGATGGTCCAGGCCACGACAGAGAAGGTCCAGGTCATCCAGGAGCGGATGAGGACAGCTCAGAGCAGACAGAAGTTTTATGCTGACAGGAGGCAGAGGCCACTGGAGTTCGAGGATAGCGACCATGTCTTCTTGCGGGTCTCACCTCGATGTGGATTACGAATATTTGGACGAGGCGACAAGTTATCTCCGCACTTCATCAGACCATTCCAGGTCCTCAGCAGGATAAGCGAGGTGGATTATCGCCTGGCTCTACCACCTCAGTTGCACCGGGTGCATGACGTCTTCCACGTATCTCAGTTGAGGAGATAAGTGAACGACCCAACACATATCATAGACAATGGGGAGCTGGAAATTGACGATGGGGCGACTTTTTCGGAGGTCTCAATGGAGATCGAGGATCGATAGGACCGTGTCCTACATGGACGGTCTATACCTCTAGTGCGCATCAGATGGAAGCATGGGAACCTCCAGGAGAGCTCTTGGGAGCGGGAGGATCAGATGCATGCATAATACTCACATTTGTTCCCCTAGTTTATGATGTGTCTTTACGGGGACGTAAAGCCCTGAGGTGGGAGTAATGTAAAGACCCGTAAAATTCAAGGGAAATTTTTTCTTAATTTTATTTGGGATTTTAAAAGAATGCAGTTTCTGACGGCACCTGATTCCGGGGACCAGTGTGTCCGGAATCATTTTCCAAAGTTTAGCTCAGGTACGTTCAGTGAACGAACAAGAGGGTTTTCCTAACTTTTGAACCGGTGCTCAGAATCGAATTCTGAGGGCACCGATGGAATCGCAGCGCGGGTAATTTCTTAAGAACACCTTTTCCGGAGTTGCGTTTTCTCGGATGAGGTTATTAATTAATAGGGTTAACTAAAGAATAAAATAAAATATTGTGCAACAAATTTTTTTTTTATTCTAAGTAGTGTTAATCTAGGCATGGTGGTTGGAGTGGGACCCACTGATATCCTAACTCCTAGGTAGGATATTAGTGAGGTGGGTCCCACATGATCCCCACCCCCTTTATTTCCATTTACCTCCCACGTGCATTTAATTTGGTAACTCACCTGCACCCCCTCATAAATGCCAAGTCAACTCTCGTGTTTATTTGGATTATTAAACGCCTCATTAATTAGTCAACGCTCGATAATTAAATCGTGATCTGTTTTTGAATTTCAAAAAAAATTTGGCATGAGAAATAAAATAAGGCAAGGCCTTATTTTATTAGGTTGTTTTGTTGTGCGAGAAGGATTGGAAGAGGAGAGCTCAAGTCTTGGAAACCTCATCTTCCTCCTTGAAGAATGCGAAGAACGCACCGTCGCCAACAAAGAACGCCAACCTCCGACGAGGGACGACGAAGGACGCCGAATCCTCGGATATCGACGACGCGACGCCGTGTACCGCGATGCCAATGGTTCTCTTATCTGAGACGCTGAAGACGCTTTCGAAACCTTCTTCCGCGACGATTATTTCCCACACAAACCTTCGTTCGACGATGCCTTGAGGTAGGGTTTTTTTTGTTTTTGCACGTGAATTATTACTTTGATGTTTATCGACTTCTTTTTGGGCCGCCTGTTATCATAATAACGGGAGGAGGTTGGACCGCACGAACACGGTCGACCCTCCTCCCCCTTTTATGATTATGTTTTTGAGGTTCGAAAGAAGGCGGTGTGGCGCAACGACACTGCGCGAAACATGGGGAAATATGGCGAAGATGTGCGGAGCCGTCGCGCTGCGCCGTTGAGGACAAACGAACCCGCAGCCGGAGTCGGGCCGCAGCGAAGGGGAACAGTGCCATCGCGCCGCACCGGAGAACCATGAAGACACCACGGTCGGAGCGAGGCCACAGCGGAGGGGCGCGGCGCCGTCGCGCCGCGCTTGTCGGACAAGGTCGCGGCTCAAAGCCGCAGCGGTGCAAGGCGGGGGGGCCGAAACTGCCAGCCGCCGGCACCTTGGAGGGGTGGGACCCCGGCGGTCCCGCGACAGCAGAACTGGCCGACTGGATTCCAAGAAGCCGGGGGTCGTCACCCCCGGCTAGTCGAAGGAGCGGCCCCGACGTGGGGGCCGCAGTTTGTCAATCAGGGGGGCAGCGCGCCCCCCTGTTCCGCTCAGCTCGGCGTGGATGAGCTGGCCACACGGGCCGTGAGCGTGCGCCAGGCCAGGCCAGGCTGCGCCCACCGGGCCGGGCCACTTCCTAATTGTCTGGAACCGGAACCGGTTCGGGTCGACCCGGTTCGGGCCGACCCAGGGGGGTCTTGGGTCGGGTCGTTCCGGGCCCAAAACCCCCTATTTCCGGACAGTTCCGTTCAAACACTCGTATCTTGGGTTACAGACCTTCGATTGACGCACCGTCAGTTACGATGAGATCCTTGGATCGAGAAGGTCGTTTTGGTATATTAAACTCAAGGTTTAGGAGAACTTTGGGTACACTCGGGTTGGTTCGAACACGAAACCAACCGGGCCCTCGGAGTGGAAACACTTATAACATGAGCTCTGGATGTCCGATTGACGTACTGTCGACTTTGTTGGATTCCTCTTAGTAAGACGGACCTTTTTGATTACTTCACTCAAGGTTTGGACGTAGTTGGAGTGAAGTAAGGTTGGTTTTGACTTAAAAACCAACCGGGCCCCTAGAACGAAAAAGCCAATAACTCTCCGGGCGTCCGATTGACGCGCCGTCTGTCACGTTAAGTTCCTCTTGTCGATATAGGACTTTGAGATACATCAAATCCGGAATACGTGTCATTTGATGTATCGACCCCTTGGATCGTGGAGCGGACCCTCCTGAAAACACGCATGCTGTGTGTGGGAACCCTAGACCTGGTTGTGACTGCGACTGTGGTGACTGCACTGAAATCCTATGTGGGTTCGGCAGCGATAAAGACTGGCCTGAAATCCTATGTGGGTTCGACGACGATGAAGACTGCACTGAAATCCTATGTGGGTTCAGTAGAAATGAAGACCGTACTGAAATCCTATGTGGGTTTGACAGTGATGAAGACTGCACTGAAATCCTATGTGGGTTCAGCAGCTTGGCTGGTTTAGTATCCTACGTGGGTCCCAGCATAGATGAATCAGTGGCTTTATCTGATCATCCCTATTACCTTATGAAGAAGTATACATGTGTGAGCTGAGTCTTGACTTTCAATCATTATCTTCGATATGATTGACTTGATTTCCTATGTGGATTGTGTTGTGCTTTCCTGTGTGGATTGGGTTGTACTATCCTGGGTGGACGTGATCGAACTTGGGCTCAGGTGTTGGAGCCGAACTGAAATTGATGACTTAGGTATATGTATGGGCATATACCTAAGTGGTGTTGGTTGTTACTTTGTGATTGTATACTTCTTTTTTGGATTATCCTTTCTGGATTCTGGGAGACCTTCGGGGTTCTTGGGGTCCCTATTGAGTAGCGTATACTCACCCCTGCACGGGCTATGCCCGCACTAAGTTGTGTTGGATGAAGACGACGGACAGCGCTGATCGTGGTAGAGGCTAGTAGAGTAGTCGGTACCTAGAGGTGGACCAATGGGCGGGACGTACACGGAGCGGAAGACTGGACCCGAGGAGCTGAGGTGGCTATCAGTACCCACCCTTCAGGTGGGACTTCTAGTGGACGGATCGACGTTGCTACTTTAATTTCAGTTGCTGTAATTTCTTTCCATTTGTACTTTACATTCAGTTTGGGTTTGTATTCTGGCCCATTTACTTTCCGCACTTACTCTTGTACCCAGTTTTTCTTAGTGTTTACTTCTGGTGGCTTACTCTATGGTGTTTGTTTACTTTATAAAGGAAATGCCTTCCCCTTTTTGTCGGATTTACACCTTGGTGCTAGTCGCCATCCCCTGGCCTATGGGAGGCGGGCATGGGGTAGTCACAGCACGGGCCCCGAGAATGGGTCGTGAAAGATGGTCCGGATAGGGATCATTCATGTCTTCAGAAACCATTGGATCGAGGAAAGGCCATTTCTATCAGTCCGGTTCTTCCCAAGATGATTTTTTATCGTGATCCAGGACCCTCAGATTTGGTGATGATCCCTCTTCCATCCTGTATCAGTGCCCTACCACATGAAGTACAGAGAGAGGTCTCCTCAGCTAGGTCTCCCCAGAAGCAGATGCCCGTGGATTTCCCCCTACAGAAAGTCACCCAGGTCTCCTCACCTTCTGGAACGCGCTTGCAATCCCCTTCCAAGCATGCCTCAGATCACTTTTCTCCCATTCCCTAATCTAGGGTGACGAGGAGGGTCTCAACCTGAGTTTAGGAGGATTCCCCTTTCAATGAACTGTATCCATTTTCTGAACCCAAGGGAATGCGTATGAGGTCTCAGACAAAACTTTTCTTAGCTCATTCGTCTTCTCAGTATCAAAGTGCCAAGCTTCCCGGGGCCAGTACCAAGTGCGTTCTATTTCCATGATTTTGGTGCTAATATGGAACACCCGGGTCTGGGTGACTGGTTCAAGACATACTTTATTTCCAACGAGGTCCAATCTAGTAATCTCTCTCTAGTTGTAGTAATTGATCCCAAACATAGCACCTCAAAAATATCAGAGTTCACGCATAGAATAAGGATGTGCAACTACTTGCATGTCAACCACCAAAACCATTACATTTGGAACCCAACATCTCACTGGATCTCATTGGTTCCTCAGACCAATTTATTAACACAAAAATCACTATTGGAGACAATTCCCTCTTCTTCACATTTGTCTATGGGAATTGTGATCCTCACGTTAGGGAGTCCTTGGGAAGTGATCATGAATCCTTCATGTCGGGGGGAGTCTCCATGGTTTGTTGGAGGAGACTTTAATATAGTGGTAGATCAGAAAGAGAAGAAAGGGAGAAAAGTTTTTCCTTGGAAGGCTAGTCTCAACTTACTCTCCTTCATGGCTCGATGTGGGCTGCTTGCATAGGATATAATGGCAATTTCTTTTCATGGTGCTACAACCAGAGAGGGGATCTTCAGTCTTGGTTCCACCTTGGCCATTGTCTCGCGAACTTCTAGGAAATTTCTAAATTCTCAGATGCTAAGGTAACTCACCTTGTGTAAAGTATTTCTAACCATTACCCTCTATTAGTTTCTTTGTCTACCAGGAAATATTGGAGAGTTGGCTTCTCCTTCTCTCAGCAGTGAGTATACCAAGATATCATGATGTGGTGACTACATCATGGAATAAACTGACTAAGGGAATTTCATGGATGAGGCTCCATAACAAACTCCTAAACTCAAAGACGACCTTCAATCCTTGATTAAAAACCAACCTTCCAGCTCCCAAAATATTGAGGTGACCAATAAGGAAGTTGAGTAGCTGGAGACCAATTTTAAAAGATGCTGGGATGGGAGTGTGTTAGGTCAACTGTCTAGAAAAAAATACATTTGAATAGACCTTCTTTTAAGACAGAAGTGAGTGGCGCATGAGCAGTCGAGGTTTAGATGTCTTCAAGAGGGTGATAGAAACACGACATTTTTTCATGTTTGTATCAGAGAGAATAGTCTAATCATTAGACCTAATATGAGGATATATGATGGTACTTATACAAATGATAGAGGTATGGTTGGTCATTCGGAAGAGTCCCGTTTTAAATCAATGCTTGCAGGTCTTAATCCACGCATGCAAGGTGGCTACCCGAGGGGCTTTCAGGACCTTCTAGAGTGATTCCCCAAGCGGTCTCATCCTTTGATAACATTTTCTTTGAATTCAGTCCTGAAGAAGAGGATATTTAGGAGGCAATAAGAGGTCTCTATCTAGAGAGTGTACCGAGACCAGATGGATTCTTAAGGTCCTTTTATAGGGCCTCATGGGAGTTGATTAAAATGGATGCGGTGAATGAACTGCACGATTTATTTAGAGGGGGGGTCTTCTCCTTGTGGAATGTGCAACCACACTTGTGTTGATCCCCAAGATCATGGTTCCCTTGGCTCTCCATCACTATCTCCCAGTAAGCATGTGTAATTTACCATATAAGGTACTTGTATGAGTGTTAAACAGAATATACTCAACATATCTTCCTTGATGGATATCAGATGAACAACATGTATTTTTTAAGGGGAGGAATATCCAAGCAGCGATATCCCTAGCTCAAGAAATGATCAGTGACATTAAACAAAAGGTTCTTGGATCAAACATGGCTATCAAGTTGGATATGGATAAAACATATGAGGGTGGAGTGGAATTTTATCATCAAGGTGCTGGAAAAAATGGGATTCTCTTCTCAGACCAGTGGCCTCATGTTAAAGTGTTTCAGCTCCCCTTGGCTCTCAGTCTCCTTGTTGGGGTAAACTACAGTTTCTTAAAAGATATTTTAGGACTAAGACTAGGCGACACCATTTCTACTACCATATTCATCATTTCCCAAGACTTCCTTAGTCGACTCATCAATAGGAACATTACTCGGGGGGAAGGAAATGCTTTATCTTTGTAGGAAATGCTTGTGTACCATATCTCACCTCATGTTTGTTGATGATACCATTATTTTTTATAATTATATCAAGATATTAGTTTGGGGGATTAATAAAATTCTTGATGACTATGAAAATGGATTGGTAAGATTATAAACTGAACCAAAAGCAGCTTCTATATCTCCAACAGATGCTCGAGTAGAAGAATTTCATCACTTATTAATGATCTTGACATGCCAAGGAGAACCTTCCCCATGGATTACTTGGGTGCCTCCATCTTGTCATGTAAGCCCCGTATTCATCACTTTGACAAAATAGTTGATAAGATCACTGGAAGGATTCTGAATTGGAAAAATAGATATCTCTCATTTGGTGGAATAATTGCCCGGGTAAGTAGTGTTTTTTTCTCTATTATAGTCCATGCCTTTTTAGCTACCAAAGTACCAAAATCAGTAATCTCCCATATTGACAATCTTTGATGCCTTAATGTGAAAAATATCTTGGATATGATCCACTGAATGAATGCGAAATTGGAATGAGAATTCATTGAAGAACAGACTCAATGGGATAGGTTCATGGGAATGAAATGCATCAGTGACATGTCTATGGAAAAAGGTGGTCCCTATTCTCTATGGACGGTCATTCACCCACATCTCATGAATCTAAATAATCATACCTGATGGATAATGGGATGGAGGGATATTTTGTATTGGTGTCACAATTGGGATGAGTCCAAGCTTGTGATGAAGATATTTCCAGCTGCCCGTGGTAGGTGGCCGGTGCACCAACCCCACCAGCACCATGGCTACTTCAACATTGGATGCTGCATATGTTAATTGTGTAAGCTTCCATTGTTGGCGGTAGGTGGGGATTGGTGGAGGATTTGTGTCAAACAAGGACTCTTCCACCATGGCTATATAAGGAGGCTTTGGGATGCCTTCGTCAAAAATCAGATCAAATCCGATCCAAGAGAGCTCTTCTAGCCAAGAGAGCCTTGAGAGATCTATGTGAGAGAGCTGTAGAGAGGTGTAGAGAGAATTTTTTTGTAATCTTTGTTCATGTTGAAATAAAGCCCACTTTTCTTCCATTTTCTTTCTCTATTATATCTCAATGTGTTCAGTGAACCACAACAACTTGGGTTCCCCAGCTACCTAGTCCCGAATATTTCATTCAGGAATGTGAGAAAGTACCAAAGCATCATCAATGCGACTTTGATTAAGGAACAATGGGGCCTCATCAAACTCATTGAGATAAATAATGAGTCAGACATGTGTGTTTATATGGAATCATCATCAGTAGGATTATCAGTAAAGGAATTTTGGAGGGCGCCGATGAAATACGATATTGAGGATAGGTGGGGCGAGATGTTGTAGTGTAAGGAGACCTCATCAATGTTCAACTTCCTACTTTGGTGTGTTCTGAACTGAGCCCTGCCAACAGATGATAATATCAAATGGTTAGGCATTTAAACAGTGTCTAGGTGCTCGTGTTGTTAGAACCAAATGGAGGAGAGCTCTGATCATTTATTATTTGAAGGGGACTGGGCTCGTACATTATGGAATGAGTTCGTGGAAATCACGGGTTTCTCAGATCAGCATGAATATGGTTCTTCTTTCCTGGACTGATGGTTTCTAAGAGAAGGAACTGAGGGTGTGGAGTGTAAATCCAGAGCTCTGGTTCTATTGGCAGATTGCTGAAGCATCTGGCAGGTATGCAATAACACCCGTGTCGATGGAACTTCTTGCACGGGTAGAGCTATTACTACCGGAACCAGAAATTTGCTGGTGGATATGTCTCATATATCATAAGAAGGTTAAAGGGTGAATCTAATTGAATAAGATGCTCTCGGTCTATTATTTTAGGCCTCTATAATTCTTGGTTGCTTCCTTCTCAGTGTTTCTGTTTTCTTGTTTTTGTTGGACTCATTTTTCTTTAATAATAAAAATATGATGTTAGTAGTAAAAAATGTTAATTGTTAGGATTAATGCTAATCATCATAATAGTGATGAAATAATTATGTTAAAATATCAAGAATTTATATGGAATCAATTAAATATAAACCCTTTAAATAATGAATCTAATATAATGTATAAAAAAATAAATAAATATATCAATAATTATTTAAAAGGTAATCAATACTAAATAATATTAAGAATCCCCAATGGAAAATGTCAATTTTCAACTAAAACATATTATCTAAACCTAATGTATTTGAAATTCAAAGTTAATTTTATAATATTAAGAAATTTAATTAAATGAAATTGATGATATATTTAGTTCCACACAGACAAATTTGGTTTTATGGGATATTTTATATTTTTAATAAATCATAAAATACTTAGTTAAAAACTCGCTATCAAATTTGATAGTAAAATAATTAAATGTAAAAACATTATGGTAAAAACCCTATAAAAAGTTTAAAACATGTTGTTTTTAATGGAGGTGGCCTACCTTGAATTTATCTCTAATATAATCCTTTATCTATAAATTTTTAAGCCACGTTCCTTGACAATGACATCCTATTATTGAACATATTTGGGAATGTTAAAAATGACACTCCCTTCTCACTTATAAAGGGGGAACTCTCTCATCACTTCCCCTCTCACCAATACCCCATAATATTGGGAAAAAAATCTTAACCAAACTCTTATCCACTCTTATACATATTTAGGAGGCTATGGTCTTCTCAAAATATTTTATTCCCCTTCGCAAAGGATATAATCCAAGAAGTGATCTATAAGTTCCTAAGCCAATATTTCATGAAGTTATTTTTTTTCTAAAATATCAAATCACCATCTTATAATTATAACATCACTATCATTATTATATTGGTATTTTATTATAATGATTTCACAAGCCTAATAACCGTTCCTTTTTCTATTTATAAAAACAAAAACATGAATTGTGTGTCGTGCGAACTACTTCCTCCACATCACAGTGTTTTTTAATTTTCCTTCACAACCCTATAAGGGTGGTCCTAGTTGAGAAACTAATATATATAATTATGATTTTAATGAGATATTTTATATTCTGAAATTATAAACCACATTACTCTTTTCCCCTATTCATTGTAAAATTAATTCGTTAACCATGCATATTTGTATACTACTGTCTTCATGGGATGATTGATTTCTACTTTTAATTTCATCATATTCTTACATGGATGGAAATGAAAAAGGTTTTAAAATGATAAATATTATTTTTATAATATCTTTATGTTTTTTGATGACAAAATATTGAACCTATTAATTATATTATCAACAAACAATTATCGTAAATTCGATCGTCTAGAATAAGTTTCTAAGGGAAAAATCATAAATTCAAATTATTTAATATTGTTATATACATTACATAATATTATCCTTACTTTATAATTATGATATATCATATTAATAAACACTAAATGATGTAATTTTTTCTACTAGTGTAATTATATTTATACTATATCACGTCATTACTATCGATAAACATGGTATGTTCATTTTTTGGGTCTATTTGACCACTTACTTGAATAATGATATGAAATTATTTCAAAGATGACTATGAAAACTTAATTAGTGTTATAATTTTATGTAAATATTTAAATAATGATTTTTTCTTGGTTCTATAAATGGTACTAAAATATTACACTCGTTAATTAAGAAAACACCATTTGTGGGATGTAAATCACCCAATAAAATACATGTTGTCAACTTCATCTTCTAGGATAAAGACTAAAGTACTCATGGAAGGAAATTTAAACTTCATAAATAATTATAATTAACACATTATATTAAATTTAATTAAATAGGAATGATGAAATTTATAAGAATTAATACGCAAACTGCTCCTATGAAACTGCTACAAACGGTCAAAACTATACACACCCAATATGGGAAAATAGAAAATAACTAATTAATATTTATGTAGATAATGATTATATATTGAAATTATAAATAGTTTTAGGTATGAATATAGTTTTTAAATTAGTTATTATAATATTTAGGTTTGTTATATAGGAGCATAGAGTTCATTCAACAAAGTAGGGAAACAAGGTAAGAGTTTCTTTTTATCAAATTTGAATCCCTTGAGATATGTTTATATTAAACACCATGTTTACTTTTAAATGGTGTATATAAAAACCAATTTTAATTTTGTACCATTATTATATTATATTTCATTATATTCAATGATCTATTAAATTTTTTAGCACTCCTGGGTTTTTTATTCAAAATTTACAAAGTCTATATGGGGTTTCTGTGGCTCAAATCTTTTCCTTGGATTAAATTCACTCTTCTTTGACTATAATCTTTAAATATTGATCAATTATAACATATGATGATGTTATGTTTTATATACATTTTTTTGGGTAAATCATGATTCACACTGATGTTATCTTCCATGATGACTATTGTTTCGTTAAAATTCATTTTTGTTGAGAATAACATCCAATTCTTTTATTAGATTTTTCTTCCATATACATGCTTTTACTTCTCACCAATGTTATCATTTCCCATGTGTAAACTAAAATTGTTTTTATCTCCAATCATCATTTTTCTCCAATTTATTCATTTTAAAACAAATGTTTCGCTATATTTTTAATGATGTGGGTTTTCAAAAAGGTTATTTCAAAATGATCAAAAGGTTTTTCCATCCTTTTAAAAAATTTATCATTATATCCACATTTTATTTTGAAAAACATTTTGTATTTTTCAAGGTTCCATTATTAATGATTGTTTTTCAAAGAAAATGTTTTCATTTTTTTTCAATTATCCATTATGAAACCATTATTTCATTTTATGTTTATTTTATTTATAAATTTGTATAATATGGTTTATAAAATGTATTATATTTCTGTTGTAAAAAATGAGTTTTTAAAGTAATTTTCACTATATCTTTTATAACAATGATTACTTTTTTTTTGGGAAAAGTTCTGTATTTTTATATAAATATTTCTCTTAAGGTTTATCTCTCATGGAGTGATAATGAATATAAGGACCTAGCCTTAAACATTACATAAATATTGAATTAAATGAATAATTTACATTGAGGATCTTTTCAGGTTTAGAGTTTTAGAGAATTAGGACATAACTATTACATCTCAAAAGATTTAAAAACATACACTTCAACACAGTTTCCATTTTTTTTTCATAAAATATAAACTCTTGAAAAAAAGAGCCATGTCTAGTTCCATGTTTTAGAAAACATGACTTTTCCTTGATCCCATCCTTGACCCTATTCATCTTTAAGTCCTATAAAAACATTTCAAAACTTGGGATGATCATAAAAGGCTCAGTAAGGGTTATAAAACAAAGAATGAAAAAATTTGTCCATAAATAAATACAAAACATGAACTCTTTTACTTATCTCATGAAATCATAAGATTTATGAAAGACGCATAGAAATCATAAATCATAAAGGTAAATTGTGGCATCCATATCATAATTACATTGTAGCTATCACAACTACATAGAGAGTTACTTTGGAATACCCATCACAGTATATTCCCTAAATCTCTTAGGATAAACATTCATGTTTACCTCCGTCATGTTACCCAATGCATTGGAGAGCTATCTCAGGCTCACCCGCCCTAGGTTTATCATGGAACCACCCGTATACGTAAATAATGCCCAAGAACTATAACATGATCATAACACATAACATAAGCATAAAGGAAAGACAACATTTCCACATTTCAATAACAAAATATCATTTCAAGATATTGAAATAATAAATCCATTCTCAAAATAAGTTTCAATACCAAAATACGTAAAAAGAGTATATGGTATTTATTTTTCCTTTTAAAAACATTACATCTTGTTATGGAAGCCAAATATCAAATGATACTTGCGGCGGTAGAAAGGTCATTGTCACCACTTACGTAAAAAAACATTTCTTTTTGTCATTTAGTAAAATTATTCGTATAAAAATATTCCCTTTGAATGAAATGAAAAGTCAAAGGGTTTTATACACCGTATAAAATAAAGTCATGTATAAAACTAAATATGCCTCAATGAAAGGAGATTGAGACGAAGTCCCTTACCTCGTGTCCGACTTGACTCGATCGTTATTTAATCTCCTGAATAAAAAACTAAAGTTAATTTCTACTTTCTTAAAAACATTTTTCATATTTATTATTCCTTTTATATCACTTATTACCATGTTATAAACATTATGCAATCATTTAAGTTAATAACGTCCATTTTGTCGATATTTGGTACTTGAGTCAAAAATGAACACCTTATATTTACAAGTTGTCCATGTGTTCAATATTTTATTATATCCAGAATGAAATTCATCATTTATATATCATATATATCATATATATCCAGTATATACATGTATTTATAATAGTACATAATATTTAGAGGTAAGAAATGAAATGCACCGTTCATGGAGAGGGTAAGTCGTACGTACGAATGAACACTACTTTCATCTATATTTCTTATTTTAATGGAATTAAAACATAATGATACATAGGTATATTATAATTACAGTATAATAATATCTTATATAATATCATTAACTCCATATTTTATACATCCCACATAAGGCATTAATGAGTCACATAACTTTGAGGGGGCGGTAGTCCGCACTTCTTCAAATGAGATTATAGTATTTACCCGCTATGGAAACCATAAATGTGTGATATAAATGGGAATTACATAAGAATAAGGAAATAATAAACATAATAAATATGATATATAAATACAGTTCCATAATATTGGCCACCATGAGAGGTGGTAATAGGTAATTGAACAATCATCATTTCGTGAGGCGTTAATTTTCCATCAACAGAAACAATATGTTCTTCACCCATTAGATAGAGGTGTGTGTAAGTTTAGTTAGAATACTTATTATAAAAACATCCTAGTATATTTAGGATACCGGTTTTGTTACAAAATAAAGGAATAAAAAGAGGTTAGGGGTTGGAGAAGTAAAATAAAAGAAAACAATTTAAGAGAAACTGTTACCATTAATATGGGTAACTCCCTTTGGTTTGAACCAAAGTACTTCTTGAAGTTCCTTCTATCTAAGTTAAGGCTTCTAGGAGGAGGAGATGGATATAAGGAACTTAATTAGGAAGAGTTTGGACGAGCCAAATGTCTTGTGAGGTGTGGGTAATTGGATAGAAATGGTCTCATTTTATAAGGGAGACGAGGGGCTCTTTAGGAAAGCGTGAAAACATTATTTTATTATAAACATATATTCGGTTTCAAAAGGTCCAAAAATCATTAAAGATATAGATAAGATGACTCATGGTCTAAATAAAATCATCCAATAAGAAATGGACACGTTTTGGATAATATTTTAATCATTATAATCTTATTTATTTAAATCATTTATTAATGAGGTAAATACTGCATCATTATTGTGTCATAAATAATTTAATTTATTCTATGTCTAAAAATTATAAAAAAAAACTATCATGTAGGAAATATTTTTGTCTTTCTAAATAATATTTATAGTTTAAAAAATGACTTATATAACACCATATAAAAATTAATTTACTAAAAGACTTTTGTTTATGTCATTTTTGGATTTACTTTAAATTAATTAATCTAAAGTGTCATTATCATTCATAAGTGGATCCATGGGGTCCCAAAATCGACCCAAGGATTCCCATGGTCGGAAATTACTCATCAAATATGTTTTGGACAAGTTTTAAGGTAATTTTGAATTATTATAATATTCTTTTTACCTTGAATTACCCTATTTATCTTTAACCGCGGTAAATAAAAGTCAAAAGTTACTATTCACCAAAAACTATTTTCATCTTATTGAACCAAATTTTACTTAATAATAACAACCATGTTTGTCAGATTTTTGAAATTCAATTCACAGAAGTGGTAAAAGTTCATTTAAATGAAAAAGTCAGTTTTTTAACTACTACTAAGTGGTTTCACTATTCATCAAAAATTGAAGTTTTTCAAAAAAATACCAAAAAATCAGCCCAAGATATATTTGATATTCCGAATTCAAAAATGATGTTTATTTTTCCAAATTCAAAACATAAATTTGTCATTAATTAATTTTAAAATTAATTCCTGTTGTTAAAACAAATAGCGTGTTTTTAAGAAACAATAACTATCAAAAGATTGACACTTGTTTATGTCCAATTTAAATGTGAAATTAATTCCAATGACCAACATTGGATTAAATGGTAAAAATATATTCTAATTACTCTTTAAAACCAATTAAAAAAATAATATAACCATATAAATAAATCAGATTAAAACATAGTTTTGAATTAAAATACAATATTTTCACTAGAGACGATGGCGGCTGTGGAGAGAGGTCGATGGTGAAGCCCTAGCGGCGATGGTGGCAGCGCCGGACCCTCCCTCCCCGGAGGGGGGAGGGGGAATCACTCATAGTTTTCTCCCCTTCACCAACCCCACTCTCCTCCCTTCTTTCTCGATAATTCCATTGTGCCCTAAGGTCCCTGACATTCATAAGGGATTTCCACAGCTCGTGCTTTCCACGAAGGAGTTCAACGGCACTTCGGATCTCTTCAGGATGATGCTGGTCACTCACTTTAGGGGTCGCCGCCCTTCGGTGAATGCCTTTGACAGATTCATGTTTGAATCTTGGGGACTTCAAGACCGCGCGGTGGTCGGGTTGCTCGACCGGCGTCAGATAATGGTTCGTTTTTCCTTAGAGAGTGATTTGATTGCTGCTTAGTCCAACACCCCCTGAACCCTAAATGGATGCAGATTTTACCTCCTTCGTTGGTCCTTTGAATCCATCATGAATCGGGACGAATCGATGATGACAGTGTGGGTAAGCTTCCCAAATTTGCCGCTTCCTTTTCAGATTCTGTTAATAATAAGCATGTTAGGGAACATGGTTGGTATATTTCTCTATTCGGATAGTAGGCCTGCTGCTGTTTGTCACCCTATCAACCCTCACGTTTGTGTTGAGGCTGACTTTTCTAAGCCTCCTACAGAGTGGCTTTGGATTTTGGTTGGCGAAGAATTCAGATGGAAACATCAGGTGGTCTTCAATTCTTGGCCAGCGTATTGCTCGTGTTGTCATCGTCTAGGACATTCGGTCTCGGGATGTCGTCGAGGTCCAAGGGCTCAGCAACTATTGAATCCCCAACCAGAAGAGTCTCAGGCGCAGTCCATCCCCATTTTTATTTATCAATCAGATAGAGCAGGACTGGACATGCCTGTAGAGGCGTGCAGGGTTGAACCAGGGGAACGTGATCCAGGTAGGGTTCATTTTGGACCAGGCGAGGATTTGAGGTTGGAACCGGAAGGTAGTCCTCGGGAGGTCCAGCCTTTGCAGTGGACTTATCCGGTGGTTCCAGAAGCAGTGAAGGATGTGGAGGCCAGTACCCCCTTTCCATGGGTTGTGGATGTCCTATCTCAGTTAAGGTAGGATTTCGGGATCAGTTCCCTGCAGGTGAATGGAGTGGAGGCATTGTAGGGGGAAGGAAAGGATAAATATCTATCCTTGCATGTGGATGTGGTGGAGCATCCGGTCTCAGATATAATTGTCAATATTGGTGTGGTGAAGGGTGTTAGCGAGGTCCATGGATCTGGGGGTCTTCAAGGTCAGGAATGGGAGGGATCTAACCAGCAGTCTCAATTCATGGGTCAGGGATATAAGCATCCCATAGGCCTGGTTCCGTGTAGTCAGGTCACTGAGGGTGAATTTGGAAAGGAGGTCGAACCATCTTTCAAGTAATTGCAGGGGAAATACTTTTTTCATGCAGCTACAATCTCTCTCTACGGTCAAGGAAGGCAGGAAGGGGATAGCGTATTGGGTCCTCTTGATCCAAACATGCTCATCTCGAAGTCCTCCTTCCAGATGACTGGGAGAAAGGGGAAGAAGTTGAAGGAATTGGTGGTCAAAGAATGCAAGTTTGATTCTTTGGGTAGGTCGAGGGAACTCAAAGAAGGTCCGAGGGTTGAAGTGAAAAACCAATTTGAAGGCCTGGAAACTCACGAACAATCATAGTCACAAGAGGATGAGGATTCAGGTGATGATAGTTTTAGCCAACTCTCAGTTGACAGCCTGGACCAGTTCCAAGGGAAAGGTCCCCATAGTCCAAGAAGGAAGAAGGGGAAAAAAGGAAAGCGTGACTCGGAGAAATGCATAGTGGTTCATGGGAAAAAACCCAAGGGGTGAAAAGACTACTCTCACTTGCCAAAACCAATGGAAACCAGGTCGGCCAAAAAATATGGAAGCAAGGAAAGCAAAGGCCTTCAAGACGGGGAAAGTGGGGATCTTAGTAGAGAACCAAGATTAATAGAGGAAGAGGGTGTGGAGTGTCTAAGGCTCATCTTCCACTCTAAGGAAGAGATGCTTGACAAAGTCCTTCAGCCAAATGCCTCAAATGAATAGATTTTAAGGATTTATGAAAGACACTTACAGACTGAGTCCACAGAGGAGTAAGAAGCGTGGATAGACGATCAAGACCAGATAATCGCCCGAGGCTTCTACCAAGGCAGAATCACCTTGGAGGAATTCATCCAGATAATGGACAGAGTGATTTCTCACCTTGAAGAAATTATTAGGGAGGATCCAGACACCCAGGTTAGTACTCTGCACTGGGAATTATATAGAGAATCTGACTCAAATAAACTTAGTCTTGTGTTTAACAATTATGTGAGCTCTTTCAGTACGTAGTCCTTGTGTGCGAACTTTGGTTTCCCACTTGTCCTTAAAGTGGATTAATAAAAAATATAGTTGGGTGGTCCAATATTTTCACTATTCATTAAAAAATGGACTTTATCGGAAAAATTCCAATAATTTACACAAAGTAAATTTTGATGTCCCCATTCTAAAGAATGATTTTATTTGGTTACATAGAATGTATTAAAGTAACCAAAACTAGATTTAAAGAGGGTTCTCCATTAAAAGGTGATAAATCGGCCTTTTAATGTAAATTATGCTTAAAATTAGATTCATTCAGATTTTAAGCCTCTAACATTTATTGGAAATATGTAAATACATTTAAAAAACATGTATAATCATATTTTAGTTAGTTTTGTTCATTCCCACCAATACAACGGCTAGGAGTTAACTACCATTTAAAATAATAATATTATATTATTAGTGTGCAACATAAGATTTCAAAGAAACCTGTTATTGCGTATCGGGTATGCTATCGAACATAGAAACCCTTTTAAATTAAAATTAATATTTAATTCAAAAATATTAATAAATATGAAATAAGTCTTATTCTTCATTTACTTGGGATGTTACAATGAAACCCATTATTTTTCTAAGGGTTATTTAGGATATGATGATTATTGATTTTAAGTGGAACACATATGTATGGATGATTACCAATGGATTCCAATATCAACCTCAAATGAATTAGTTTAGGCTTATATCTCATAAGATATTCAAGTTTGGATATAATGAGTTTGTTCACACAGGTGTGGGCAAGATGAGTTTGTTAACACTTCAAGCATCAACATAATGAGTTTATTTATATATTCATGGGCATAATGGGTTTTTTCACACATGTTTTCTTATGGTTATGGTTGTGCCATATTCTTATGTTTTGTATCAAGTTATACAAAATTTTCATGATGTCTTAAATTTCCATGAAATTCCATGTTTTCAAGATCATGACTTATTCATAACGTATTCCTCACTTGTATTTCATGATCACATATTACATGACTATTGAAATGTTTTTATCCATTTTATATCTTTTATTCTTTCTTAATGATATTTTATGATATTAGGTTCCTCTAAAAAATTATGATTATCATCTAAGGCCTTATGGTCTTTTATTATGATATTGCTATCTCTATCATATACCACTTTAGGTTATGATTTGTTGTTTCCTTACTAAGAATTTGATATCACCCATTTCTTATGTTTCCAATCCCAAGGTTTTCAAGATAAAAAAATCACATGATATATCTATAAAAGGTTATGGAGGAGCACAATTATAGAAAAATTGTTTTCAATTGTTATAAAATAATTTTTTTATGTATATAATCTCGACAACACTAAACATTTCTGTCATTGGGTTGTATGAAGCTTTGTGAGATTTATTATTTAAATAATGAGGTTAATGCATTTTTTATGTAAATATTATCTTGGATATCTACAGAAATAATAATAACATTACCTTAAATAGTTTAAGGTTCCTCTCCTCTATTGCCTAGAGCCTATTCCACTGTATAAACCATGCCAACAACATATCCATAACCCTGCACTTGAGGTTGATGAATCTCCTAGGACATAGAATTATGTACATTTTGAACCTATTTTTGAGGCCCTATGGATGCTCAAGGTCTTGATCATCCAGATCCCAACATTGAAGTCTTTGTAAAAAAGTACTAGAGATAACCCATATTCCCACATCAATTTAAATTATAATGAGAATTGGGAAAAAAACATGAGATGCTATCATTTCCATCCGCAATTATAACATTTGATATAACTAAATTCCATCTAGGGGGTTGAAGAACCTATGATTTGATCTAGATGTTTTTTCCACACTAGTACATATTCTTTATATTCCTCTTCATATTACTAGAATTGGCACCCATTTATCCACTAGTAAGGCCACACATCAGTCCACTAATGATATGTATAATGAAAAATACATTTTCCTCCTCTAGACCCTTCTCAATAGTAAGGGCCTTCCAAAGAACTTTTGGATATGTCTTCTAGTAGAAGATACTTACCTTAATAATCAGCTATTATTGAAATCCAATATCAATATTTCAGACATTTTATACCTCATTCCCATCTAAAATAGGTGCAAAGAGCAAAAACATTAGAAAATGAGATGAATAAGTAGCCACTGACATCAAATCTTACTAAAGCTCAATAAACTCTTAGATGTGATCTAGCTTTAGTATATTAGGGAAAAAATACTCAAAGAATAGGTTCTTGAAGGTCACCCATATAGCGACCAGGGATTAACATACATGCATATTTCATATTTTAGATGAATATTCATTATGTTAAACAAACACGAACATGAGGACCATAATATTTTAGTGCCTTTGGAAACATGGAACAAATTCTTCTAATCTAGTGAAATATCTTCAATGTCTCAAGTACAAATATTTCCCTTTATCACTCTTACTTAAAGCCCTTTTCATAACCTGGGTAAATGAAACATAAGAAAGGGTGAGTTCAGATGCTTAGTAAGGGTAAACATAAGAATTATCAATCTATGATCAAATGAAAGAATAATATAATCATAATGGTATGTGATCATGGACATATCATACAAGGTACATATCAAACATGTCATAGATGATAGAAATGAGGAAGTTTCAAAGGATCGTGTAGTCACACTGGGGGGGGTGAATCAGGTGTGACTTGTTTTTACAAAATTATTTTCTTTTTTTAAACCCCTTCGAACCTCTGTCACCTATTAAGATGAGTGGATACTGTATGAAATTAATATTTCATGTGTACTTCTTCAAACTTCATGCCTATATTTATAATGCATGAATTAAATCATGTGCATCAAAACACCTTTATAAAATTTATATAGACTAAGAAAATATACAATGCCTTCTTATTTCTACAAGTGTTTTAATAATCACATGTGTATAAACATACGCATCCATGCACACATGAACTACATCTTAACTTCTCAAATTTATACACACACAATGATCAATCCATTGCGCGCGCGCACACACACACTGTCTTTTTAAATATCCCTTTATGTGTGAAAATGAATGGAAGGTTCTGCTTGTTTGATTCTTTATATATGCACTGTCCACTTAGCATACATGCAGTCATGTACACTGCCTGCTCAATTGTGCACTTACCTTCATGCAAACCTCATGCTTAATATTACTTTACGTAATATACATAGAGTATCCACTAAAATAAAAAAATTATATGCACACATCTTACTGTATAATATTATTCTTGCATGCACAAACCTGAGCAAATATGAACTTGGTGCACGCACGGGTTTCATAATGTAGTGTATGTTTACACTATTCATGGAAACTCAAACTCTTCACGCAACAATGAGCTAAATGGAACTTTATTCTTCATGAATTAGAACAAGTGTGTCTAGCACAGGTTGTCTACATGTGGCCTTCAAGACTTCATCATGCAAATAGAAGGTGCACAGATCCCTTCACGGACAAAAAAATCACGAAACTCTTTCTCTCTCAAAAACACCTATCAGATGTGAGATAAACGCATACCACAAATGTGTTGTCTATACAAGCTGAGAAATGTGAGAGGAATAAAATTTAAGAGGAAGAAAATTGGCACAAAACACAAATTATTTTTCAAGATTTGTATTTTGTATATTTTTTGGACTACAATTGCCAACAATTTGTAGGCATTTACAAAAGAATTAAACAACCAAATTAAATGCACACATTAATGAAATAAAACAGCCACATTAAATGGACACATTAAAGAAATAAAACCACCACATTAAATGGACATGTGGGGAGAAAAAACGTGGGGGGGACACGTGTAATTAACAAACACTGTATGGAAAAAATAAAATGCGGGGAAAATAAATGCTGCTTGACGTGTGGGTTTTTTTTTTCATTTCCAACACTCCCCTTAAAACCAAAACTAGCTTCATCCCGAGCATCATTTTGAGTTTTTTGAATGCATCTGTCGGTAATGCCTTTGTGAAAATATCATCCACCTATTCCATAGTATGAAAATATTCCAATTTTATCATTTTCTATTTCACATGATCCCTAAGAAAATGAAAATGAGTAACAATGTGCTTGCTTCTTCCATGATGAACCAGATTTTTGGAAAGTTCAATTGCCAACTTGTTATCCACATATATCACTGTGGATCCATCCTACGGATGTTTCATCCTCTTCAACAGATTTCTCAACCAGATTCCTTCACAAACAATGGATGATGCCTCCACGTACTCTACTTCACATGTGGACAAAGCAACCACACTTTGCTTCCTTGAATTTCATGTGAAAGCAGTCGATCCAAGAACAAAAATACAAACTCAGTGGTGCTTTTTCTTTCATCTTGGTCGCCTCCCCAGTCACTGTTTGAGTATCCATGCAGATTTGATTCTTCATTGTATGGATAAAAAAGACCAAAATCCATCGTTCCTTTAACGTACCTGAGGATACATTTTGCTGCTATCCAGTGAGACTCTTTCGGAGCTTCCATATACCTTCTTAGAAGCCCAAAACTATAGAGAATACCAGGCCTTGTGATTGTGAGATACCCCAGGCTTCCAATTAGTGTATTTAATAGAGCCGAGTCAACACATCGTCCTTCTTCATCTTTTGTCTGTTTTAAGCTCGTTGCCACAGGTGTGTTTACAGCATTGCAATTGGCCATCTTGAATTTTTCAAGCAACTCTTTAGCATATGTCTTCTGAGAAATATAGATGCCTACATGTTGTTGCTTTACTTATATGCCCATAAAGAAGGACATGAGACCTCCATCGGTCATCTAGAACTCCTTGAACATGGCCTCCTTGAAATCATCGAACATCTGTCGACTATTCCCTGTAAACAGTAAATCATCAACATAAAAGCATGCAATAAGTAAATCGCCATGATCATTCTTCTTGATGTAAACTGCATGCTCATATGGACATTGGTCGAAGCCATTTTCTCGAAGATAGCTGTCAATGAATGCATTCCAAGAATGAGGAGCCTTCTTCAACCCATAAAGATCTTTCTTCATTCGATACAATTTGTCTTACTCCCCTTGTATAACAAAGCCTTCAGGATGGTTAACATAGACCTATTCCTCTATAATTCCATTCAGGAATGCAGACTTCATATCCAGTTGGTAGATCATCCAACTGTGATGAAAAACAAGGGAGATAATCATCCTCATAGTGTCAAGGTGAGAAAAAGGAGCGAAGAATTCTTCATAGTCCACCCCGTACTTCTATTTGTACCCCTTTTCTATGAGCCTTTCCTTGTAGAGATCGATTTCACCATCAACATTTTGCTTGATCTTGTACACCCATTTGACACCAATGGTTTTCTGGTTATTATCAAGTGTGGTTATCTCCCATGTGTCGTTTTCTATATGGAACAAATTTCTTCTTCCATATCCATTATCCAAAATTCTTCCCTTACGGCTTCTTGAAACATTAGAGGCTCATGATCTACATACAAGCAAAAAATATTTACCTCTTCAGTTTGCTCATAAATGTTTCTTATGTTTTTCATTTTTATGGGCTCCATGGGTGAGGATGATCTCACCAAATTTTGACTTGATGGAGTCCTTTTATAAGTGATGGAATGTCCTCCTGGACTCCTGTGTACTAACAATGTGCCAAAGGAAGGTGTTGTTGGTGTTTTATCCTAATGATCATGCCTTTCATTAGGATCTTCTGTTTCGACAGGAATTTCTTTGTTCGGTTCTTCATCATTCCTTTTCCAGGCTTCTTATTTACTAAAGACCACATCTCTACTCACCACTAACTTATTGGTTAGTGGATTTTAGAGCTTATAGGCTTTAGACTCTTCACTGTAGCCGATGAAGATACACTTTTCACCATGATCATCAAGCTTCCTTCTTCTTTCTTCTAGAACTTGAGCATAGGAAACACACCCAAAGATTCTTAGGTGCACTACGCTCGGTTTGTAGACACTCCATCCCTCTTGTGGTGTCACGTTTCTAACTCTCTTGGTTGGGCATTGATTGAGCATATAGGCAGTACATGCCATTGCTTCTACCCAGAAGTTCTTTGGCAGGCCTTTATTCTTCATCATGGTCCTTGTCATGTTGAGGATAGTGCGATTCTTCCTTTCTGCAATACTATTCTTCTGTGGTGTGTAGGCAGTAGTATATTGTTTCTTGATGCCTTGTTCCCTACAAAAATCTTGAAATACATTTTATAGTGACCCAGCCTTTTCTTACATTACTATTACATCATTTCAAAGATAGACAACATAATAGTATTACACATAGAGTATCTAAAGGTTTAGTGTCTTGGGAAAACTAGGACCATACATAACAAATACATCATCAACCATAAACATTTATTTAGTTTCTTCTTCTCTATCTTCAAAGTGGGACTTGTCCTCTCCTTAGTACATGTAGCCACCTGAGGATATATATAAAAAGGGGTGATATAGAAGCCTAGTAAGAGGATAGATAAAAACAATATATCATGGGGTGATCATAATCATAACATAGGCAAAAGATCATGAACATGAGAGGAGCATAAATAAAAGACTTGAAATGTGGCAATGCATAAAAATGAAACATCATGTCTTAGTGGTTAACTACCACACATACTTTTGAACCAAGCTAGAATATTATTCACACATCATTTCACATTTACTCATGAGATTCATCACTTTACCCAATGAATTGGAGTGCTATATAATTCTGGGCACACCCGTCACATTTAAACATTCATAATTGCGCTATATAATTCCGGGCGCACCCGTCACATCATAACATTATCATTATCATGCTTTCCACATAGAACAAATATCAAACATCTACATAAATAACCCATGGAAAGGAATGGGTTTCATATCATAATAACACATTCATAAGCTTTGGGTTCCCAAAAGAAAAAGGTAATAACAAACATGTTACAAGAACCATCCACTTTGAGTGAGAAGTAAAAGGGGTGTTCTTAAAAGAAGAGTTCTTTTGGAAAACATTTTGTTGGACATAAAAACCAGTGAGAAACATGTATATCCCATAAAGGTAAATTCAATGATGAAAAAATGATCTTTGAGGAGTAACCATATCAAAAATGGAGTGAAAGAGGTAGAACCCAAAGGATGAAAGTTGGGTTCGAGAATTTCCCCTTACCTTGTACCCGAATGCTTCCTTCTCTTTAATGTCCTATATAATGAAATTATATTCATTAATTAGAAATACAGAACCATTTGTACATTAATAGGGTTCATTCAGGTTTCATTATGTCATATTATGTTTCTTTGGATGACTTATACAGTTTAAAATCATTGTTCGAGGATGTTCGTTTTTATGGTTTTTCTTGGGTGGTTCACTTGTATTCTTAAATTGATGTTTGGGTAGAACATGAGTAAACATCCAGAAATGATATTACATGTTATTAATGATATTACAGTATTTTTAATTATCTTTTAATTAATTATATTAGATCCATATGGATGAATCATTAGATAAGAATTAAATGATGATTATTTGGGTTAATTTGAGCGGTTTTTGGATCACAACGAACTTGTTTTAACTTTTCACTTAGTAATATGTTCATAAGTCAGTTACAGAACATTAAATAGGAAATAATACATATATAATATTATGGTTCAACCATAAAAATGGTTTCATGACCAGATCTGAAGGTGGAAATGGAAGAAGAGAGCATGTCGTTTTTGAAGGTGATAAATTTAACACCTCATGAACAACGTTCTCTTTAATAAACTAAAAGGAAGAGGGAAAGGGGGTGGGTGATATAATATCTCATTATCATCATAAAATTCCATTATATGTATAATTATGGAGTTACAATACAATTTATATGAAGATAGGTGGGGAGAGATCAAGAAATGAACTTGAACTTGAAAGGAAATTAAAGGAGAAGAGGGAGAGAAATTACCTCTTAAATATTCCTCTTGAGATCCTCCTTAAGGAAGCTAGTCTTGGTCTTTTGATGAGACCAGAAGATTTTGGACATGGGGGAGGTGCTAGGGAAGGTGTTTGGGCAGAGTTTAGAGAAGGCTTGGAGCTTGAGAGGTGTGAGGAAATGAGGGAGTGAAGGGTGGCTTTTATAGTGGAGGGGAGAGGGGTTTCCTTAATATAAAATTCATTAGTTTTTTATTTACCCACAAGAGAAGGAATAGTGAGTCCTGAAAGGCCAATAATAGTAATTTTATAATGTAATACCGAACCAAGTGAGCTTACATCAGCAGATCATCATCGATGACTCAATTAATACATTATTTTGCATTTATTGTGAATTATCGGATTCTATTATTCATAAAAAATTCAAGTATCTCAGAAAAATCCCAAAAATTAACCCCAACCATTTTTTTGACATGTAGAATCCAAAAATGAAGTCCATTTTTGAAAAATAATTTTCTAAATATTATTAATTTAATATTTAATTAAAATCATAATTTACTTAAAAACAGTTTTTAAGATTAAAACTGATTTTATAGTGCTTTCAAAAATTATGTAGGGCCTTATAAAATTATCTAAAAACTATAAGAAATTGATTAAATAATTTATGAATACATTTTAGGGAAATATTATTTTAAATTAATTAATTAATTATAATTAATTATTTATGACTTACCAAATACCAAAACGTTTACTAAGGTCAAATTGTCACTTTCTAAGATGTCTAAATTTTATTTTATTATTCATAGGTAATGTTACTCTTATGTTGGATGATTTACTATTCATAAGGGTCATATTACTATTCATAAGGGTATGTTACTATTCATAAGGGTAGGTCACTATTCACCAAAAATTATTTTTGTTTCATTAGACTCCAAAAATCAACTTGAACACAACCGTGAATGTCAGATTTTCAAAATTCTAAACATAGGAGTGACAAACTTATGTTTAAAGGTCACTTATCACTTAGTAGTTCATTATTTTGTGTTTTCATGTTATTTTATGACATAAACATAAGAAGGGAATTTCCATTGAAAAACTTTGGGTCGTTACACATTTGAAGTGTATTCTCCACCTTTGTCAGATCTAAGAACTTTGATTTTATAACCAATTTCAGCTTCAACACGAGATTTGAACATTTTCAAGATCACAAATGCAGAAGATTTTTCTTTGATGCAATACACCTAGGGTTTCCTGCTAAAATCATCAATGAGGGTAATAAAATACATATTACCTCCAAGTGAGGGTGTTTCAAGTGGTCCGTAGATATTAGTATGAACCAAATGAAGTGGTTCATTTTCTCTTCTAGACACTCCACTTGAGAAGGAGTTCCTTTGTTGATTGTCGAGCGTACACGCCTCACACACATGATTTGGAACTTCAATCGCCAGCAATCCACACACCATGCTTGATGAGGATAAAATTTTAATCCTGCTAAAATGCAGATGTCCAAAGCACAGATGCCATCTCCATGAGTCATTATTCATGAGTCCCAATAGACACTCCTCGACCTTTGTGCTGATACACAACAAAAACATGTGATTCTTCGCCATTTGGTCTTGAGAAACAAGTCTCTTATGAGCATCACTTATAGAAAAAAAATAATTCTCCATGTTTATAACATACCCTTTCTCAAGGATTTGGCCGAGACTAATGATATTGTTTTTAATGTTTGGTACATAATACACATTAGAGATATAATTTAGATCACCATTCTTTTGATAGATTTTGATTTTACCTTTTCCAATCACATATACCTTTGATGATTCGCCAAATATCACATCACCAAAAACTTCTTCTATGAGTTCCTTAAACAGTTCATTGTTACCACTCATGTGGTTTCTTGCACCCGTGTCAAGATACCACACATCGGGGCATTCACATACTTTTTCTTGTGCGAGGAGGAGTGTTGTACCATTTTCTTCATGATGAGATGTTTCATCATAGTTGGATCATTCTTCATGATTCACTTTGCTCCAAAAATCAGAGGCATAATGGCCAAATTTCTTACAGTTGTGGCATTGAATGTTATTTGCATTTCCACGTCCACGCATGAATCGACCTCCATCATTCTCTCTTCCACGAAACCTGGTACGATTTTGTTGCTTTTTTTGATGGCTTGGATAATATCCACACCCTCTTCCTCTTACATGATGACCACCTCCTTGTGTGTGACCATTATTTTGTTCTTGTACAGTCAACTTGGACTCTAAGGCATTCTCTATTGTTGAACCGACATTCCTTTTCATCCGTTTCTCATGCACTTGCAACGACCCCATCAATTCTTCAATGGACAGTTTCTCAAAATCTTTTGATTCTTTGATTGCCACAACCACATGCTCAAACTTGGTTGTGAGAGATCAAATTGATTTTTCAATAACATGAATTTCATCCTCTTTTTCATCATTCCTTTTCAAATTGTTAATAGTAACAATTAATCTTGAGAAATAATCGGAGATACTCTCACCTTTTTCATGTGCGCCACTTAAAACTCCTCTCTTAATGTTTTAAGATGTACCAGCTTCACTCGATCAACACCTTTGAAGATGGTGGAAAGGGTATCCCAAGCTTGCTTTCTTGATGTTGATTCAACAATCTTTTTGAACGTTGATTCATCCAACCCTTGATAGAGGAGGAACAATACCATGTTGTCTTTCTTTATTTGATTTTTGAGGCCCGTGTTTTTTTCATTCATGATGGCGGCTTCTTCCTCCATAGAGGGTACAATATACCCATCGGTGACGATCTCCCATAATTCTTGTGACCTGAATAATTCCTTCATTTGGATGCACTATCTTTCATAATTGTCGTTAGACAGCTTCAGAACTTGCGGCTGGATTGCGACCATCTTAAAAAAAATTGGAGGATCTTGGTAACCGGATCTGATACCAGTTTGTTGGATATACAAGAAGAGAAATATGAGAGGAAGAAAATTGAAGAGGAAGAAAATTGGAACACAACACAAAGGAGATTTCAATCTTTGTATTTCATTTATTTTTCAGACTACAATTGCCAACAATTTATAGGCATTTACAAAGGAATGAAACAACCAAATTAAATGCACACATTAATGAAATAAAATAGCCACATTAAACAGCCACATTAAATGGACATGTGGGTAGAAAAAATGCGGGGGGGGGGATGCATGTAATTAATACACATTGTATGAAAAAAATAAAATTCGGGGAAAATAAATGCTGCTTGACGCATGGGTTTTTTTTGCATTTATAACAAAATGAACTTAGACTCAGTATTTATAGGCATTGAGCATTACCTCAGAATCTTTTGGAATCACTGAGATTCATTTCATCCTCAGCTCATTCGTACTCTTCCACTGTTCCGCGGTTTCAAGAATCACCATCTCGAATTTTAAATATTTTGAACAATAAAAAACACATGGTTTTTTCATCCTTATATTATGAAAACAAAGTTGCATAAAATATTTCGATTATATTAGGATTCTCAAAATGATGAATCGATGATGAGAGAACATGGATTGAGCTTCGATTGATACTGCCTTGGAGGTTCTATGTACAATATTGGTGAGCGAGACTTCCTGGAGAATACAATGTACTGCATAGAGATCAGACGACTCCAAATTATGTTCGAGTAGATCACCCAGATCAAATCACAGTTAGACGATCGAACAACTAAGATTTTTCATAGAATGGATTCAATGGCCGAGAGTGAATCTGCATTAAAAATTTGGTTCCCACATCAAAACACAGTAACTCTCTATGCCCCTTCATATTACAAGCCACAACATCCATGGTTCAATAACTTCTCTTCTCCCTCTCTGGTACCGCCCCATATCGATTCTCTATGGGTGCGCTTCTACACCCACCTCCACCACCGTGCTGCCCGGCATGGTGGTTGCTCTATTGCTACTCTGCTTGACATGGGTATGCCTATGTAATCTACTTCCACACACCATCTAGCTAGGTTTGAGCTCAGCCACCCACATGGTGGTGTGTGTTGCTCCCTTGGATGCCTGGTAGATGACCCATATCTTTTGTATAATGCTCCTTTAAAAATTATTGAGTCAAAAATCCATATAATAGTCAACTCCAAATAAAACACCACCAAATTCAATAACTCCTAATAAAAAATAACTCATTTTTCATGGAACTTATTTGAATGTGGAAAACATTGTGCATCTATTTGCACAAGTCTTTGGAACAAAAGAACACCTAAACAATCATCAGATTTAAAACCCTTAAAAAAATTCAAATTATCTACCAAACACTCATTGGTAAAAAATTCAATTCACTGAACACTTCAATCTACCCCTTTGAATTTTTTTTCAATACTCAAATGATATCAGTGTGTTTACTTTTCTTTCTCCTCCTTATTTGAAATGAATACAAAGGTAATTTTAGGATTTCAAAACATCAAACTTATTTAAATAATGAAATCTAATTCAATCAACAACAAAGAGCTTTTAGTTAATCAACTCTAAGTTTACGTAGGCAAGCCCGGTGTAGAAAACAAGAGAGATTACACCTAAGCTTCAAAGTTACTCAAATCTTATAAAGTGATACCAATCTAAAACTTTTTTTAACAACTTCATCTCAACAAATTTTTTGAAAAATATTGCTAAGAGATTTCCTGTGCATATCTCAACAAACGAATCATAATGTTCAAGTGAAAAAAAAATAGTGTTCCCTTTTTAAAAATTTAGATTAAAAGTATGAGAGTGATCATCATTTTTCACAGGATTTTGAAAACTGATATCTCCAAATCATCAACACTCTCCCTAAGGGATGCACCCATCTCCTTCAATTCCCTTCATGTTAGTACAAAAGAATTTAAAATTTTAAATTAGGAGGAACCGGTTTCTTCCTTAGAAATAACACTAGGACTGAGAGTTGCCTCTCAACCTTTTTTTCCTTCTTCCTATTAAACTCTGATTTGGAAGAGTTCTCCTTCATCTCTTTGGTTTTGAAATGTTTTATGTCATGCCCAATTTTTCCACACCTTTCACAATTTAATATTTTAAAGTCATTATTTGCAGATGACTCCTCATCATCATTAAATTATTTATATGTCAGAATTTTCTCTTCTTTTTCTCTAACAATCTTCTGATCTTTTTCAAATTGTTTCAGCTTCTCACAAAATTCACTAGTGACTATGGATTTCTTAACTGTCTGACTTTTCTTCTCATATTCATTATGAGGAATTTCACTTGATAAAAAAACTCTATATTTTTCACCTTTGTGACCTTCTTGACTAGATCTTCCAAAGAATACAGTTAAATTCTTCATTGACCATTTAGATAAAGTCTTGATCACAGACTTCTCTTTCTGATAATATGATCTGATCTGCTCAGAATTTCACACCCTTGAGTCATGCCTCCTCCTTGGTAGTGACATGTTATACCAAAATGAATAATATTTATGACCAAACACTCCACTACACCAATAGTATCCTCTGAACCTTGATCTTCTAGAGTGATAGAAATTTGTCTCTGAAGATTGTAGTTGTTTCTTTTTCAAAAATTGCAGATGTATCTACTTATGAGGAAATATTCTGGATGAATAAGTACATTCTTAATTTTTGAAAAATGTTTTCTCATTGGTTCTTTTGGGATAGTTATATTCATACTTTCTTTTCATATTTTTATCATTAGAAACACCAAATGTACATTGAGACTCATTTGGTTTAGAATCACCCATTTTCTCTGAAACCTTATTCTTAACGGCTTTAGAAGATTCACCCATAATCTCAAAAACTTTGGTAAAGTCTTATTTCATCTTATTCAACTCACTTTCAACTGCAAGATAGATAGATTGCGTCTCAGATATTTCTTCCTCTCTCAAAAAGTTTTTCTTCTAGATCATCCACCATCTTTTCAAATTCAGCTAATTTCAAATGGTTTTATTTATTCTCTTCAATAAATTCTAATTATTCCTTGTCAAGATATTCCATTTGAATAGTTTCAACTTTCCTTCTAACTCATCTATCTTCTTATTATTTTATCTTATCTCATTAAGACGAATCTCCTCTTTCTTGACATGTTCTTTATTCTCAAAGGACATCTTGTCCATTATTTCTTCATTTTTTTTCTTTTTTGAGTTACATATTGTCAACAAGAGTAGCTTCTAGATTTTGTTTTAACATCCATTACAAATTAGTTCTTTCATCACCTTCATCACCTTCATCACCTTAAAATGAGTTTCTAGATTTCTTAGATTTATACATAAAGCACATTTGACTCTTAGAATATCTTCCATCTTCTAACTCACAACTAGATGATGTAAATTCATCTATTTCTCTACTCATTATATTTCTCTTATTGAAAGTAAACCTCTTCTTATGTTTCATCCACTTTATTTTATGATACATATTATACTCTTCATTTGATTTAGTATCATCAACCTTCTTCTTCTTCTTATACTTTTTCTATTTATGAAATTTCTCATCTTCATCATCAGATTCCGATTCAACCATTTTAATTGGTAAATTTATGGAAAAATGTCTGATTCCATTTCATCTGAAGCACTTGAGTAGTTTCTTGCCTTTTCCTTTCCATTTATTATATCCTCACAGGCCATCTCTTCCCTTTAATTTTTCTTAAATGTTGAAAATTTTCTCATTTCATAAGATATGAGTGTATTATGATGTTCATCCAATGATAGATCTTATATATCTTCCTGTGCTGAAATCGTTGAGTTGAATATATTTAGGAAATTTCTAAGAATTTTTTTTCACAATAGTAGAATCATCCATCTTTTCTCCAAAACCACTAATATTTCTGACTATTTCATTTACTCTTGAGAAGTAGTCATCAATAAGTTTACTATCATACATTTTTATATCTTCAAACTTGATTCTCCAGATTTTCAACATGAATTCTCTAACTTTAATATTTCCTTAATAACTACTTCTCAGTTTACCCTAGATCTCCTTGATAGTTTAAAGACCCAATTACTTTAGTGTAAATTTTTTCATATAAATCCATCAATATTTCATTCTGAGCCTTCCCATAAATATCCATATTTCTTTTTCCAGTTTGAGTCATAGAAACATCTTCATTAATAGAAGGGAAACCCACTGTTGCTACATCTCTCACTTCCAGGCCAAGTGATGAAAGGCAAGGAAGCATCCTATTCCTCAAACTATGACAGTTCATTCCATAAAAAGTAGGAACTCCTCAGCTGCTCACTGAATTCAAATTATCCATTTCTCAGAAAGTATTCTAGATCTACAGAGGGTGCCATTTTCTCTGATACCAATTTAAGTTTCCAAGGATCATGTAGTCACACTGAGAGAGGGAGGGGTGAATCAGCTGTGACTTGTTTTTTAAAACATATTTCCTTTTCTTAAACCCCTTCAAACCTTTTTCAGCTGTTAAGATGAGTGGATCTAGCATGCAATTAATATTTCACGTGTACTTCTTCAAAATTCATGCATATATTTATAACATTGCATGACCTTCTAATTTTATGCATGCATTAAATCATGTGCATCAAAACACCTTTATAAAATGTATATAGGATAAGAAAATATACACTTCCTTCTTGTTCCTTCAAGTGATTTAATAATCACATGTGTATAAACATACACATGCATGCACACATGCAATGCATCTTCACTTCTCAAATATATGCACACACACTGATCAATCCTTTGCACACACACACACAAACTATATTTTTTAACATCCCTTTACATGTGCAAGTGAATGGAAGCTTATGGATTGTGCCATTCTTTACATATGCACTGCCCACTTAGAATGCACAGAGTCATGTACACTACTTGCTCAATTGTGCACTCACCTACATGCAAACCTCATTATTAATATTCCTTCACGCAAGATACCCAGAGTATCCACTAAAACAAACAAATCGAATGTACAAAGTTCACTGTATACTATTATTATTGCATGAACGAACCCAATAAAATATGAACCTAGTGCGCGCAAGGTTTTCACAATGTAGT
Source organism: Viscum album (assembly GCA_963277665.1). Classification (NCBI taxonomy): domain Eukaryota; kingdom Viridiplantae; phylum Streptophyta; class Magnoliopsida; order Santalales; family Viscaceae; genus Viscum; species Viscum album. The sequence goes on along the minus strand of OY728155.1, from coordinate 939,871,609 downwards.
GTATGTTTACACTTTTCATGGAAACTCAAACTCTTTGCACAAAAATGAGATACGTGGAACATCGTTCTTCGTGAAGTAGAATGAGTGTGTCTAGAATAGGTCGTCTACACATAGCCTTTAAGACTTCATCATGCAAATGGAAGGTTCACAAATCCCTTTGCAAACCAGACATTCATGGAACTCTTTATCTCTCAAAAACAATCATTGGATGTGAGATAAATGCATACCATAGATGAACTAGGAATCGGTATTTATGGACATTTGGAATTACCTCGGAATCTTATGGAATCACTGAGATTAAATTCATCCTCGGCTTATTTGAACTCTACCATTATTCCACGGTTTCAAGAATCACCATCACAAATTTTAAATCTTATGTACAATAACAAAAAAATGGTTTGTCCATCCTTATATTATGCAAAAAAATGTGGATAAAATATTTCGTTCATATTTGGATTCTCATAATGATGAATCGATGCTAGGAGAACATGGACTGAGCTTCGATCGATACTTCCATGGAGGCTCGATGTACAATACTAGTGAGCAAGACTTACTAGAGAAGAAAACATGCTACATGGATATCAGACGACTCCAAATTCTGTTTGAGTAGATTGCATAGATCAAATCCCAGCAAGATGATCAGATGGCTATGATATTTCACTGAAAGGATTCAACGGTCGAGATTGAATCTACGTTAAAAATTTGGTCCCCACATCAAAACACAGCAACTCGTTGTGCTCTATTATATTAGAAGCAGTGACATCCATGATTCAATCACTTATCTTCTCCCTCTTTGGCATCAACTTGTACTATTTCTCTACGAGAGCGCTTCTGTGCCCACCTCCACCACCGTGCCACCCCACATGGTGGTAGCGCCGCCACTGATCTACCTGACATGGGCATGCATATGTAATCTATCACCTCACAATGACTAACTGTGATTGAGATCAGCCACCCACACAGTGGTGTGTAGGGATCCCTTGGTTAGCTGGTAGATGGCCCATATTTTGCGTATAAAGATCCTTTAAAAATTATTGAACCAAAATTCATATAATAAACTACTCAAAATAAAACACCACCAACTTCAAAAACACCTCATAAAAAATAAATCATTTTTCATGGAACTTCTTTGAATGTTGTAAACATTATGAATCCATTTTCACAAGTCTTTGGAACAAAATACAACCTCAACAATCGTCTGATTTAAAAACCTTAAACACATTCAAATTATCCACCGAAAACTCATTGACAACAAATTCAATTCACTGAACACTTTTACATGTCATAAAGACAAGCAGTTCAAAAGATGTGAATCATAAATTAATCAATAACATGAAACATGCGAGAGTATCATAAGCATAAGACATAGATTTGTGACATACACATCAACTTATATCATTTTGAATATGTACAAGTAGAAATAAGTTCACTTATTAAGTTATGGACATGAAATCAATCCCTCATATTAACTTATGGACATGAACCCAATTCTACACATAACGTTGTCAAAATTTAATCAGGTTCATGGATAACAACATAATAGTAAAGGTTTACTCCCAATAAAATAAAAATAATAGATCCATACACACATGTTTCCCATTTTGGATCAGGAACTACTACAAATTTGGGCAAGGGAAGCACCACCTTTTATCAGCGCTAAGAAAAAAGCGCTGATAAAGGAACCCTTTATAAGCGCTAAAATTTTAGCGCTAATAAAGGAATTATTTATGAGCACTTTTCTAGCACTGATAAAGAGATTATTTATCAACGTTAATGTTTTAGTGCTTATAAATAGTACACTTTATAAACGCAAAAAAAAGTGCTGATAAAGAATGGCTTTATCAGCGCTTTTTTAGCACTGATAAAACCATAGTCCCATATTTTATAAAATCGGGTGCACAGTATCCTCTGTTTATTGTTCCCTCAAACCCTCGTGGTGTTGTACCCCTGCGACCACTCCCTTCCCCTAGATCTTCTCTTTGCCGGACCTCTGCCACTAGCCTTGCTCCTTATCCTCCCCCTCGAACCCCTTCCACGGATCCTCCTCCCCAAAAACCCTACTTCTCATCCTCTCCGCTGGACCCTACTCACCACGAACCCTACTCCTCCATTTCTCAACTGTGGCGGCTCCTCCCGTGCACCTCCCCCTATGGCGGCCGCACCTTCCCCTCTCGACGTAGCACAGAGGGATCCCTGACCACTAGGCACTTCTTCTCTACCTCCATCATGGATGCGATCTACTCTAGGTAAGTCTCCCAGTCCTCCTTTTATGTTTATTTTTGGTGTATAGGTTTTGTGAGAGTAGTTTTCATTAGGGTGATGTTTGGATTCTTCCCCATGATCACCACCCTTGGATTAAATGCTAACTGACATAGAGTTCTAAAAATCTATGTCACAAAATAACACACATAATGGATTCTTATACTTGGTTAGCAGATGATTTGAACTAAAGTATGACTTTTTAATGATTCTCCATGGGTCCTTATAATGTTTGGAACTAAAATTTATTTTTCACCAAGTGTCATATGTATGAGGGTTTGATATTCTCGTGCAACCTCAAGCTAGATCTTGTTATACATGAATATTTTATTAATTTTGAGTGTTTTTTCCTCATCCTTCTGGTGGAGTGGGTTTATCTATACTGGGGAAAGTGGTCTTTTTGTAAACCCCTTCATGAAAAAGAAGAGTTTTGATAGTACCCGCCTCATTATTAAGTGGTTACACTTTTCAAGTGTCATGATGTGATAGTGATTGTGTTTATGGGGAAGGTTCTATTTATGATAGTGATCAGGACCCCTCAAGTATAGAAAGTGTATCCAACCCTATGGATGTTAAGTTATATTTCCCTTAGTTGGTGATCATGGTTTTATGTGATGTGTGCAAGAAGAATACTTTTATTCCCAATGAAAGTTGAGGAATTATGAAATTCTTCATAAGGGAGTCTTATGGTTAACTCTTGGTAAGGATATGGTGTATGCATCAACCCATATACTAGATATGATGAGTGTCTTTGTGAATTTATAGTGTTCTAAATTGAATCTCTCCTTGAGACGGTTCATAGTGGAGCCTATAAGCCATTTAGGTTCATTTATTATTAAACCAAGATTCATGGAGTGGCCTCCAGTCTTCAAGCTCTAGGGCCATAGAAGATGAGGAGATCAGAGTAGCGCATCCATGGATAGGTGAATGGTATTCTTTGGAAAATGACTTTGGGTTTAGATAGTGGTATGAACATGTGAGAAGTTGTATTTGGGTGGTTAATTCTTTTAAGGATTGTGGGATGTCTCTTGAATTTGATCTATGGTAAATTACACACATCCTTCTTTTATGCCAAGGATAATTTAAGGGTGGTATCAACTTAGTGAACCTCTATGACCTGTTGTTCCTTGGTGCTAGTCTAGAAGGATTTTTCTTGAAAATGGGGAGACACCATGCACTTCATTCGGTAGATAGTGATTCTTCCCTAATACCTATTATGGGTATCGAGATTGTTATTTTGAATGGAGACTACTCTAGTAAAGAACTACCCTTGGTGTGTTAGGCCAAGTGATTTTGGTTAAGTACACCTACACTATGGATAACCCTATTACATGATGGGGGATGAATTTATTCTCTGGAGATTGTAAATGTCTTTCACTTGGTTGGATTGTATTTAAGCTATTTTCATTAAATCCATTAATTTATGTCGATCAATTAATAGACCAACCTCTAGTGTTTTGGGGGAATTCAACATGTAATACTAAGATTTGGATGACTATATTAGTAATCTATGAGTATTCCTATGGTTTGAGTTGATATCATAATCTTTTAAGGTTCTGATCTTCTGGGATATAGGGTTAGCAGCACCCACCCATAGTAGGTGTGTGATGGAAGTCTCATCTCAGGAGGCACTGTCATTCATAGGTACCTCAAGGATATCCCATTACTCCAAGGAATATAATATTATTGTGATGGGTATAGACATATCACATTGCATTTTCTTTAACATTCATGCTACAGTCAGAGAGGTAGTCGACGAATAGCCTAGGCAGAGGAAGGAACTTGAGAAAGGTGGTCTGTACAACACTAAAGTGATGGAGGACATCGAGGAGTATCATGAGGTGGATGGAACTTTGGTTTGATTCTACTAATACTACTCCTAAGTAGACCACTCCTATATTGTGAAGTTAGTTGTTAGAATCTCGGATAGTTGTAGTCACTAGAGTCTTTTTTCCAGGAGTCTCCAAGAGTGTTTCGAGGTACGATCTATGTTTGTTATAATTTTCTTGTAGTACTATTAGAAATAGGCACAAGAAACTATTTTTACTAATTTTTGCAATTATTTTATAAGTATATGGTAGGCGTTGGTAGAGCCTCATGTTAGTGAGGGAGAGTTATTGCATATTCTATAGATGTTCATGATAGAATTTATGTTCACTAACCTTAATTTTCTATTTCTTATGTTAATTTGGGTAAAAAAACCTATGATATTTTACATCAATTTTAGATAAACCTAGGTTATTTGTTTCCCTCACGAACCCCTTTGTGTTTGGAAATGTATTCACTATATTAGTTTTCTCATCAAAATTGTATCCTTGTTTTCATTTTATTTGAGTTTGGTCACTAGTTTTGGGATGTTTATTGTGATTATTTTATTATGAATGAGGTGGATGGTAGGGGTGGTTAAAAGGATGTTTAATGTTTTTTTTCAAGGGTGGTGGGTGCTAGAACTATTGGTAAGGGGGTTGGAAACTTTGTTGATTTTGATGGGGGGGCTATCCCGGTTCTGCTGATTTCCAAATCTTTATTGGAAATGGTTAGGCTCTAGTAATCTTTATTTTTATAAGGAAGTGGTTCTGTTCTACTATATTTGGAAGTCTTTTTTGTGTATTTGAACCATAAATACTAATATTTGAGATTCAAATAGGATGGAGATGAATAAAGATTGGACGAATTCTAATCGTTTGACAATAGAGTATGAGAACAGAGTGAAAGAGTTCATCAAGTTTACAAAGGATCATGCAAAGGATTCTTCTCAAATCCTTTGTCTGTGTTTACGTTGTTGTTATTATAGACTAATTACTCCATAGGAGTTGGAAGAACATTTTATATTTCATATAATAGATTGGAGTTATAAATGTTTGAATAAACACAGAGAAAAATCGAATGTAGCTACTGGCTGGGATAAAACTGCGTTTTATGGATCATCAAATATGAATACAAATATGGATAATGAAGAAGACCATATAGAGGATAAGATTATAGATGTCAATGATGATGAAGATCGTATTGAGGAAATGATAAAGATAGTTGAAGATGAACTCCGTGATTTCACAAAATTGTTTGAGAAGTTAAAGAGTTGTGCAAAGATGCCACTATATGCTGGTTTCATTAAATATACAACATTGTTAACTGTACTGAAGTTGTATAAATTGAAAGCAGGCAACAGATGGAGTGATGTCAGTTTTACGGAACTACTTGCTCTCTTGAATGACATTCTCCTAGAAGATAATGAGCTCCCAAATCGGACATATGAAGCTAAACGAATGCTACGCTCGATGTGTATGATTTTTGAAAGAATACATGCATGGCTGAAAGATTGTATACTATTTTGCAAGGAGAAAAAATCACTTATAGAATGCTCAAAGTGTGGTGCTTCTTGATACAAGAAATATGAATCTAGTCCTACAAAATTTGTGTGGTACTTTCCAATCATTCCAAGGTTTAGGTGTCTATATAGAAGTGAAGAAACTGCAAGACAATTGTCATGGAATGCATATAAAATAAATAAAGATGGGAAATTATGTAACACGGCCGACTCTCCTCAATGGAAAATAATTGATCATGAGTGTCCTGAATTTGGAAAAGAGCCAAGAAACCTTCATCTTGAATTATCTACAGATGGAGTGAATCCTTTTGGTTTTCAAACCAGCACTCATAGTACATGGCCTGTTATGTAGGTAAATTATAACTTTCCACCCTAATTATGTATGAAGAAGAAATTAATCATGTTATATATTCTTAAATCAGGACCAAAACAACCAGGTAACAATATTGATGTTTATTTGTCTCCTTTGATCGAGGATTTGAAGATATTGTGGGATTCATGTGTTATATTGTATGATGCTTAGAAAAGTGAATACTTCACATTGAGAGCGATGTTGTATGGGATGATAAATGATTTCCCGGCTTATGGAAATTTGTCAGGATATAGCATTAAAGGAACACAAGGGTGTCCCTTGTGAAAAGAAGATACAAAATCAATTAGGTTGAAACATTCACTGAAATATGTGTTTCTAGGACATCGTAGATTTCTACCTCATCATCATAAGTACCGATCTTGGACAAAATCATTCAATGGAAGTTCAAAACAATGCACAACACCGTCTCCACTAATAGAAGATCAGCTATTTGATAAAGTAAAGGATGTAAACACTGTTTTTGGTAAACCATTTTCGAAAAACCTTACGAAAATCAGTTTGAAAAAGAGATTAGTTTTTTTTGAATTACCATACTGGAATTGTTTGTACGTCAGACATTTTCTTGATGTGATGCATGTGGAAAAACATGTATGTGATAGTGTTATCAGAACATTTCTAAATACCTCTGAAAAAAGGATGAAATTAAGGCAAGGTTGGACATGGTTGACATGGGAATATAAGAAGAGTTGGCTCCTGTGAAGGGTGAAAATAGAATGTTTCTTCCTCCAGCTACTTACACTCTTTCCAGGGAGGATAGATATCAATTTTGAAACTTCTTCAATGATGTAAAGGTTCTAGAGGGGTATTCATCAAATATCAAGAACACTGTGTCAATGAACGATTAGAAGTTAAAAGGTTTGAAATCACATGACATTCATGTTTTGATGAAAGATTTAACTACTACAGCTTTGCTTTGCATTTTTCCCAAGAATGTTCGTCGTACGTTAACCAAACTTTGTTTCTTTTTCAAATCTATATGTAGCAAAGTTTTAGACCCGGTGAAATTGCCAACTATGGAAAGAGAAATTTTTATCATATTATGTGAATTAGAAATGTTCTTCCCTCCAACATTATTTGATATGATGGTTCATTTGATGCTTCACTTAGTGAGAGAGATTCAACTTTGTGGTCCTGTGCACTATAGATGGATGTACCCCATTGAACTGTATATGAGTATTTTGAAAGGGTATGCCAAAATTCGAAGTTGTCCAGAGGGTTGTATAGTGGAGAAATATATTGTTGAGGAAGCCGTTGAATTCTATACCGAATGCCTATCTGATGTGAAAATCATTGGTCTCCCGAAATCTCATAAAACTAGATGCATTGAGGGTGAGAGAATTTCTTGAAGAGATGTTGTGACAATCAATATTACAAATCGGGAGTAGGCTTACCATTATGTTTTTCATAATAGTTGGGAGGTTGATCCATATATTGAAATCCAAAAAGAAATTATTAGGAAGTTGAAACCATCAAGGGATGAAAAATGGATATCAAATACACATAATCACCAGTTTATAGGATGGTTTCAGGACCATATTTTTAAGGAGTTAGATGAAAATATGAATTGAATTTCAGAACGACTTCGATGGATAGCTTCCAGACCAAGTGTGTACGTATCATCTTATAATGGTTATGTAATTAATGGTTATACATTCTATATAGATGAACATGATGAAGATAGTACCATGAAAAATAGTGGATTTACACTTGTGGATGAAGCGATGCATGTTTCTGGTAGTAAGGACATAAATCCAATTTATGAAAATATGTTATAATTTTCCATTATAAAACAAATATGAGAGTTGGATTATACGACATTACAATTGCCAAATTTTCAATGCAAATGGGTTGATAACAATAGTCATGTTAAAATAGATGAATTGGGATTTGTGAAAGTTGATTTTAGTAAAGATGGGTACAAAGACGAATAGTTTATAATGGCATCACAAGAGGTACAAGTATTTTATGTTCCAAATCCCGCAAACCGAAAGCTGTCGATTGTTCTATTATCATCCAAAACCACTGAAGGGTCCAATGAAAATTCAATTGAGGATGATTCTTTCAGTGGTACGTTGCAATGATTTCGTAGCTGTCCCAATGTAGATGATGTTTTATATGTTAGAGGAGACCACAATGAAGGGATTTGGATAATCGATAGAGGTGTCAAATCCCTTTATCCTTTGAAAAAAAGAAAGAGAGTTCAATAAATAGGTTATATTTTGTTTGTAATATAGATCTTGTTATCTCATGTTATTATCTTATCAGTACTAAATTTATATAATCTAAATTAACTGTTCAACCACTTTGGAAGATAATGAATTTTGCACATTCTGGTGCTCCTAACCTCGAGGATGAACAAGTCTCTCAAGCTATTGTTGTTGCTGCTGCTGCGACTGCTCACAGTGTAGAACAACAACAAGTTTCTGAACTTGTTGTTGTTCCTAGTGTTGAGGTCCAACAACCATCGCACATGTCATTTCTATCATTTCAGATGAACATATAGATGATGTTGATATCGATGAAATGGTCGGGTATGAAGGACTGACGTCGCAGAAAACACAGGTGTGTCGTAGTTTGACGGTGTTAGCCAAAGTTTTTAAGGCGAAAAACAAAGGCATAAAATTTGACATCGAATGGAATGCACAAGGTCAACATGTGAATCCCAACAAGGCTATGTTTAGTAGTTACATTGGAATTGCCACTCGGAAACGCATGCCAATTGACATAGATTCATGGCACCATGTTGTGTTCAGGCTGAAGGCTGTTATCTGGGAAGAAATTATGGTAACATTATTAATTTATTTATTTAATTTAGTAGCAAATAAAATAATGAAAAAGTGTCTTAATCTTCTCAATCTATTACAGAGTACATTTATAGTAGATTATTCACACAATAATTATGTACAAAGTCTTGCAGGAAAGATTCATCGAGGTTTTCACACTATTTTAATAAAATGTCACCTGAAATATAACAAAGGTAAAATAAACCCGCACGCACCCCTTGTCTACACTCACTTGATATCCCAAGAAGCATGGGATGCATTTATTGGCCACTATGGGGATGTGAAGTTTCAGGTACATTGTGGCTGATAATACGTTGTTTGTGGATACATGTATTCATCACTTTGATTGTCAATATTTCATTTATGAAACAACAACTCAGTATTGAAAATAAGGAAAGTTCCTCAAAACCAACATACCCCTATCGTAAAGCAAGGATGGGGTACACATCACTAGAAAAGAAAATGGTATGCATTTTAAATTTATAGTAATATTGTTAGGTGCCAAGAAACAACATCATAATTATCTTTATATATTTATATGTAGATTGATGTGTCTAAAACCAAAGAAACTTCCATCCCACATCATGTGCTATGGAAGGAGGCATGTGTGTATAAGGAAGGGAAGATAGTAGATAAAAACACACAAAAGGTGTCGGAAATATGTGTAAGTATGACACGATAAAAATATTTTTTTTAAATTGATTTTACATAAAAATAATTTGTTATTTTTATATATCTAATAGTCATAGGAATCAGATACTCCTGTAGCGGATGAAGACCTATTATCGACGGCTTTGAAGTGGCCAGAACAATACGGTCATGTCAGAGGTGCGGGGTTTGGGGTGACACCCTGAGTATATTATGAGGAAAAAAAACAAACGGATGATAGTGATGAAAAAAATGAAACAAATGAGCGAAAGACTAGAAACTCTTGAAGAACGGTTTCAATGTTAGGGAGAGTTTCTAGAAAAGTTTATGGGTGGGAAGCAAGGAGAAGACACAACTCAGGAACAACCAGCGCCTAAAGATCCTGCCCCACCCCCACCAACTTTGAGGCGAGCCATTCCCCTCAAAGAACTGTCTTAGCCATGGTAATAAATATTCTAATAATTGTTCCCATGAAATGTGAATCATACAAACACTGATACTTTTCCTATACTAATATTCTACAGAGTGATAATGACTATGATTTATATCTGTCAACACCCAACTATCACCTTGTAGTGAGGGATACGGTGTTCAACATCCCAGAGGACAAGCTGCATAATAGACCACTTCCGAAAGATCATCTGAAAGTGATGATTACTGTAGCTCATGAGCCAAATGCAGAGCTACCTATTCCACTTGATGACAATGATATTCATAAGGTCGAAAAGGATATTGGGACATTCATTGCATGTCCATCACAACATGTAAGTGTACATATGGACAAAGAGGTATTTATTTCCATTTTTTCAAGATAAACCTTTAACAATTAATGAAAAAAGGGTCTGAACCAATGAATGTTATTATATACGGAGAAAGGGAATGGGGTGACAAGAAACATCGGCTTAAAAGAATATGAAGGATCGACCAAACGATCCCAAAGAGCTACTGAAACCACAATAACACCACCTGTTATCTATCCACATTTACTAGCATTGAAGACTCATGTGGATATGAAGCTAGGAGGTGGTAGTAGTCATATAGTGGTTTTTGAAAAGAATATATATATAGAGGAAATTCAAGATTTCATTGCTGCTAAAAATGTAAATTAGATCCTTGAATACGGTTGGCTAGGCGTCATAGTAGTAAATTTATATATGAGGTATGTTTTCATGAATTGATTTTCTAAAAGCTGATATAATGTGAAAATTATGACTAAATGCATTTTATATTATTGACAGATGTATATATGAAAAACTTTTGAAGGAATTTTCCCATGAGCCAAAATTCAGACTTGTTAGTCCTCATACCACATCAACACAACTAAAGAAATTAGAGCCATCAAAAAAGGATGAAATAGTGAACGACTTGCTGAAAACATTTGAAATCAAGATTACAGATGACATACTCTTCCTAATACCAACAATACAGGGGTAAAACTCTATGATTAAATCATATCAATTATATTTTTACTTCTTTTATTACTTATTCATTTTTGTGTTTTTAGGGAACATGGCTGCTAATTGCGGTGAACTTGGATACTCCAAAGATTTATTTTCTAGATTCAATGCAAGGATATCCAACAAACCGACCACACATGATGGAGTTTGTGAATCTGTAAGACACAACATCCTACATTTTAGGTCTCAACATCAAGTAATATAATTTATATTATCTTTCAATTAGGATTATGTTATGATAGGGTAGTGTATCATTATCATCTAAAAAAGGAATGAGGATGGGGGAAAATCATAAGGAGGCGAGCAAGTACTACATTTGGAAAAATATCAGGGTATATATAATAAAATTTCACTATCCAAACACATATCAACACAAATTACTTATTCTCTTAATGATCAAATTTTTTGTAGTGTCCAAAACAAACAAATGATAATGATTGCAGTTATTATGTTTGTAAATTTATGAAAGAGATCGTTTTTCATCAACAAACTAGCATCCCTAAAGAGTTATTTTCAAAAACAACTACTATTTCATTTAAATTATTTATTAATTATTTATTTATATATTTTACAGTACTACTATGACTGTCGAAAAGCCTCATACTCACAAGATGATATAGATTTTTTTAGAAATGAGTGGGCCACATACCTGATGGAATATTGTACACAAATAGCATGAAGATTTGACTTGGGGACGCATACAATTGGTCGTCATTTTTGAGAGGGATTAAGGGGATCAAAAGATGAAAATTTTTTGTATGTAAATGTTTGTAGGAAAATTGAAATTGTTATTAAATAAAACATCCTTTATCTAATGAGTCATTTTCTCATTTTAATAGATGAAATGCACCAGCAACATGCAAGAATGATGAACCACTTTTCTTTGGGCTTTGGATAAGAAAAACCTGTAAAATATCCAAAATACCTTCATATCTATCTAAACACATTAATATTGTGTTGATACTTTAGGATAATGATCCATGGATCATTTTCCATGTGTATGAGTCAACCCCACCTCAATCTGAGGCATGGTGTGGCCGATATCACTCAAAGTGTCTCTCTTTTGTTTAAAATGGACAGAATTTTAAGTGAAAACAACAACTGACGTACGGAAATCAAACCAAAACATTTTGATTGTGTTGATACTTTAGGGGAATGATACATGGGTCATTTTTTATGTGTATGAGTCAACCCCACCTCAATCTGAGGCATGGTGTGGCCGGTATCACTCAAAGTCTCTCTTTTGTTTAAAATGGACAGAATTTTAAGTGAAAACAACAATTGACATACAAAACTCTGACCAAAAGCATTTTTATTGTGTTGATACTTTAGGTTAACGATCCATGGGTCATTTATGATGTGTACGAGTCAACATCCCCTCAATCCAAGGCATGGTGTGGTCGATATCACTCAAATTGAATCACTTTTGTTTAAAATGGATAGAATTTTAAGTGAAAACAACAACTGACGTACGAAAATCCAACCAAAAACATTAGGATTGTGTTGATACTTTAGAGGAACTATCCATGGGTCATTTTAGATGTTTAAGAGTCAACCTCACCTCAATACAAGGCACGGTGTAGCCGATATCACTCAAATTATCTCTCTTTTTTTAAAATAGACATAACTCTAAGTGAAAACAACAACTGACGTACGAAAATCTGAACAAACGCATTCAGATTGTGTTGATACTTTAGAGGAACAATCCATGAGTCATTTCTGATGTGTATGAGTCAACAATACCTCAATCCGAGGCATGGTGTGGTCGGTATCACTCAAAGTGTCTCTCTTTTGTTTAAAATGGATGAAATTTTAAGTGAAAACAACAACTGGCATACAGAAATCTGACCAAATGAATTTAGATTCTGTTAATACTTTAGGGGAATGATCCATGGGTTATTTGTGACATGTAAGAGTCAACCCATCCTCAATCTGAGGCATGGTGTGGTCGGTATCACTCAAAATGTCTCTCTTTGGTTTAAAATGGACAGATTTTTAAGTGAAAACATCATCTAATGTATGTAAATCCAAAAAACGTATTTGGATTGTGGTGATACTTTATTAGAATGATACATGGGTCATTTTTGACGTGTATGAGTCAACCCCACCCCAATCCAAGGCACGGTGTGGCCGGTATCACTCAAAGTGTCTCTCTTTTGATTAAATTGGACAAAATTTTAAGTGAAAACAACAACTGACATATGAAAATCCAACCAAATGCTTTTGTATTGTGTTGATACATTATGGAAACGATATATGGGTCATTTTTGACATTTATGAGTCAACCTCGCCTCAATACGAGGTAAAATGTGGTCGATATCACTCAAAGTGTCTCTCTTTTGTTTAAAATGGACAAAATTTTAAGGGAAAACAACAACTAACGTACAGAAATCCAATCAAATGCATTAATATTGTGTTTAAACTTTAGGATAACAATCCATGGATCATTTTTGATGCATAAGAGTCAAACATTCATCAATCTGAGGCACAGTGTGGCCGGTATCACTCAAAGTGATTCTCTTTTGTTTAAAATGGACAAAATTTTAAGTGAAAACAACAACTGACGTACGGAACTCTGACCAAATGCATTTAGATTGTGTTGATACTTTAGGGGAACGGTCCATGGGTCATTTTGGATGTGTACGAGTCAACCCCGCCTCAATCTGAGGCACGTGGTGGCCAATATCACTCAAAGTGTCTCTCTTTTGTTTAAAATGGACAAAAAAATTTGTGAAAACAACAACTGACGTACGGAAATCCAACCAAAAACATTCAAATTGTTTTGATACTTTAGTTGAATGATCCATGTGTCATTTGTGACGTGTAAAAGTCAACTCTACCTCAATCTGAGGCACTATGTGGCCGATATCTCTCAAAGTGTCTCTCTTTTGATTAAAATGGACATAATTTTATGTGAAAACAACAATTGACATACGAAAATCCAACCAAACGCATTAGGATTATTTTGATAATTTAGGAGAATGATCCATAGGTAATCTTTGACATATAAGAGTCAACTCCGCCTCAATCTGAGGCATGGTGTGGCTGGTATCACTCAAAGTGTCTCTCTATTGTTTAAAATGGACAAAAGTTTAAGTGAAAACAACAACTGACATACAAAAATCTGAAGAAACGCATTAATATTGTGTTGGTACTTTATAATAACGATCCATGGGTCATTTGTGACGTGTACGAGTCAACCCCACCTCAATCCAAGGCATGGTGTGGTCGTTATCACCCAAAGTGTCTCTGTTTTGTTTAAAATGGACATAATTTTAAGTGAAAACAAGAACTAACATACGTAAATCTGACAAACACATTAGTATTGTGTTGAAAATTTAGGGAAATGATACATGAGTCATTTTTGATGTGTATGAGTCAACTGACCCTCAATCCGAGGCACGGTGTGACCGGTATCACTGAAAGTGTCTCTCTTTTATTTAAAATGGACAAAATTTTAAGTGAAAACAACAACTAACATACAAAAATCTAACCAAAACCATTAGGATTGTATTGATAATTTAGGGTAATGATACATGGGTCATTTGTGATGCGCAAGAGTCAACCTTGATTCAATCCAAGGCACAGTGTGGTTGGTATCACTCAAAGTGTCTCTCTTTTGTTAAAAATGGACATAATTTTAAGTGAAAACAACAACTGACGTACGGAAATCTGACCAAAAGCATTAGTATTGTGTTGATACTTTAGGATAACGATACATGGGTAATTTTTGATGTGTATGAGTCAACTCCATCTCAATTTGAGGTACAGTGTGGCCGGTATCACTCAAAGTGTATCTCCTTTGTTTAAAATGGACAAAATTTTAAGTGAAAACAACAACTGACGTACGGAACTCTGACCAAACACATTTGGATTATGTTGATACTTTAGGGGAACGATACATGGATCATTTTTCACATGTACGAGTCAACCCAACCTCAATCCGATGCACGGTGTGGCTGGTATCACTCAAATTGTCTCTCTTTTGTTTAAAATGGACAGAATTTTAAGTGAAAACAACAACTAACATACGGAAATCCAACCAAATGCATTCAGATTGTGTTGATACTTTAGGAGAACAATGCATGGGTCATTTTTGATGTGTAAGAGTCAACCTCGCCTCAATCAGAGGTGTGGTGTGGCCGATATCACTCAAAGTGTCTCTCTTTTGTTTAAAATGGACAAAATTTTAAGTGAAAACAACAACTGACATACGGAAATCCAACCAAATGCATTCATATTGTGTTTATACTTTAGGGGAATGATACATGGGTCATTAGTAACATGTACGAGTCAACCCTGCCTCAATTTGAGAAACGGTGTGGCCAGTATCACTCAAAGTGTCTCTCTTTTGTTTAAAATGGACAGAATTTTAAGTGAAAACAACAACTGACATACGAAAATCCAACCAAACACATTCGGATTGTGTTGATAATTTAGGAGAATTGTCCATGGGACATTTTTGATGTGTAAGAGTCAACCCCACCTCAATCCAAGATACAGTATGACCGGTATCACTCAAAGTGTCTCTATTTTGTTTAAAATGGATATAATTTTAAGTGCAAACAACAACTGACGTGCGTAAATCCAACCAAACACATTCGGATTCTATTGATACTTTAGTAGAATGATACATGGGTCATTTGTGACATGTAAGAGTCAACCTCGCCTCAATCTGAGGCACGGTGTGGCCGGTATCACTTAAAGTGTATTTTTTTTAAAAATGGACATAATTTTAAGTGAAGACAACAACTGACATACGGAAATCCAACCAAACGCATTCGGATTGTTTTGATACTTTAGAATAATGACCCGTGGGTCATTGTTTACATTTAAGAGTTAACCCAATGGACACCACCCCACCCCCTGGACACCCCCTGGACAGCCCCCCACCACCCTCGACAACCCCCCACCCCCTGGACACCCACCAACCCCCTGGATGGTACCCCCACCCCTCCTAGACACCACCCCACCACCTAGACACCCCCAAAACCTGGACACCCCCACCCCCATGGACAGCCACCCCCACCCCCTGGACACAACCCCACCCCCTTGGACAACCCCACCAACCCCCTTGACACCACCTACCCCCTTGGACAACCCCACCAACCCCCTAGACCGACCCCACCCCCTGGACACCCCCACCCCCTAGAAAGCCTCCCCAACCCCCTGGACACCACCCCACCCCCCTAGACACCACCATGGATAGTCCCCACCACCCTGGACAACCCCCACCCCCTGGACGCCCCCACCCCCTAGACACCCCTACCCCTCCTAGACATCACCCCACCACCTGGACACCCCCACCCCCATGGATAGCCACCCCCACCCCCATGGATAGCCACCCCCACCCCCTGGACACCACCCCACCCCCTTGACACCCCCACCCCTCGAGACACCCCCACTCCCTGGAAAGCCCCCCCAACCCCCTAGAAACCCCCACCCATGGACACCCCCATGGAAAACCCCCCTGGATAGCCCCCCTTGACACCCCCACCCCTTGGACACCCACCAATCCCCTGGACAGCACCCCCACCCCTCTTGGACACCACCCCACCACCTGGACACCCCCACCCATAGACACCCCACCCCCTTGGACAACCACCCCAACCCTTGAACACCACACCAAGCCCCTTGGATAGCCCCACCAACCCCATGTACCACCCCCACCCCCTAGACACCACCCCACCCCTCTACACCCCACCCCCTGGAAAGCCCCCCCCCCCCCCCCCCAACACCCTGGACACCCCCACCTCCTGGAGACCCCCATGGACAACCCCCCCCCCCCCCCCCCCACCCTGAACAACACCCACCCCCTAGACACCCCACCATCCCCCTGGACAGCCCCCCACCCCTAGACGCCCCCACCCCTCCTCAACACCACCCCACCACTTGGACCCCCCATCCCCTGGACAACCCCACCCCCATGGACAGCCCCCACCACCCCTTGGACACCACCCCACCCCCCTTAGATAGCCCGAAACCTCCTGGACCGCCCCCACCCCCTGGACACCCCTATCCCCCTGGACACCCCCATCCCCCCGGACACCCCCACCCCCCTAGACACCTCCTACCCTTCTTGGACAACCACCCCAAACCCCTGAATAGCCCCCAACCCCTTGAATTCTGAATTGAATTATTTATGTATTTAATTAACTTATGAATTATGTGTTAATGTTGTATGGGTATACTTTCTGTAATTACCTTATGAATTATGTGTTAATTTTTTATGGGTATACTTGTTGATATGCTAATTTTTTTGCAGGTCTTGTTTTGGTGTGCTGCCGTAGAATTTTATGTTATAGCAGGCTGGGCATTTATCAGCACTAAAAAGGAACTGATAAAGAATCCATTTATCAGTTCTTTTTTAGAACTGATAAAGGTAGCCTTTATCATCACCTTTTTAGTGCTGATAAAGTATCCCTTTATCAGTGCTCTTTTAGCAAAGATAAACGATACCTTTATCAGTGCTTTTTTAGCACTGAAAAAGGGACCCCCCTTTATCAGCACTGAGCTTTACAGTGCCTTTTTAGCACTGTCAAAGCCCGTTTTGAGCGCTGATAAAGCCCGTTTTTTGTAGCAGTGAGGAGACACCTATTTGCCATTGTGGATCAGGATACACCTATTTCCCATTTTGGATCTAGAAAAACCTTTTCTCCATTTTGGATCAATCCCATCGACTTATTTCCCATCATTATAACATGAGATATAAATCATTACCCAATGCATTAGAGGGAGATATATCTCCTACCTAACATATAATTAAATATTACATATGTGTGACACAAGATCATAAACATTCATCATATCATAACCCATGAAATGAAATGAGTATCATAAACATATCATCATATCATAACCTGTGGAAAATAGATAGGTTTCATAATCATTTCATCAAATCATCACCCATGAAAATAAATGGGTTTCATAATAATATAACGTATTAAAGAGAACCGGGTTAAATGAACATATAACATGTGAAAGAGAAAAGTGTTTCATATAAATCACGTCATCAAAACATAAACCATTCAGAGAAAGAATATGAATGGTACCCATGGATCATATCCCTATTTAGGCATGAGTAACACCAATAGATGTCATCATAGATGTTAAATAATTTTTAAACATCTATTAAAAACATTTTTTGATAAAATTAGATTTTATTTAAAAAGTTCTTTGAATAACCTTTTCTTTGAAAATGACCTTTTAAAAACATATTTAGGAATATTTGAAAATAATTTAAACCAATTCATGAACATAAAACACTTTTCAAAAAACTTTTTATTTGAAAATAACTTTGAAAACTTATAAAATAATCATTGAAATAATTTAAATCCTTTTTGATTGAAAATAACCTTTTGAAAACTTATAATGAAATCCTGAAAACATTTTGAAAACATTTTACTTGAAAATATTTTTGAAAACTTATAAAGGAAGATTGAAAATATTTTAAAAACCTTTTAAAAACATAAACACATTTAAAAAGTTTTTCCTTGAAAATTATATTAAAATATTATTTAAAAAAAATTGAAAACATTTTTAGGAGACATTTTTTTTGAATAAAATAGAATTCCAACCAAAGAGATAAATAAATTCATATTTTCTTGAAAATATTCTCTTAATTATCATAAGTACCCAAGAGTATAAAATTGTACCATGGATTTAAGATATCATGAATAACCATAGGATAAGAAAATTCATGATAATTTTTTAGAGATGGGTAATAAGATTTCATTAATATAATCATAATCATAAATAATCCTGATAAATAATGAGATTGTCGAAATAAACTCTTACCACCTTAAAAACATTGAATCATAATACCCATAAAATAATAAAATTATATGAAGCTTAAAACAAAATTAAATAATGTAGATTCATGAAATAAAATGTTATATGGAATTATATACAACTCGTAAAAGAATATAGGTGCACAAAAAAACATCTATCTCAAAGAAGGAAAATCGAGACAAAATTACCTTACCGATTTGGTAACTTTTGAATAATAAAACACTACGAAATAGAAATAATAAAATGGAAATGTAAATAACCATAAATTCAAGTATAATAATAAAATAATACATTCATGGGTTGTATATACACCACACAGAAGAAACAATGGGTGAATAAGGCATAAGTCTCACAGAAATAAATGCGAGAAAAGAAATCACTTTAGTACTTGAGTAACTTTTGAATAATGAGATTCATGAAAGAATAATATAAATCGAAACTTTAAAGATCATTAAATATATTAAATTAATTATATAACAAGTAGTGGGTAATTATATACACCACACAATAAGAATAAGTGGTGAATATATCATATATCTCACATAAATAAAATTAAGATGAGGAAACTCTTACCTTAAGTCTCAACTTTCCTCATACACATTCAAACCCCCTGTATAATAAAAATAATTTTATTATACATCTACCAAAAAACCATATTATTATATATAATACCATATATAATTTTATTATGACTTTATATTACACGTTTATTAATAAATCCATGTTAAAGTTACATTTCAGGCAATAACCCCTTTATTTTTTGCATGTGTTTTGATTTGTTATATTTTTGGTCCTCTTTATTATATCATGATTTAATTACCTCAAGAATGATAAACATTATATAAATTTAATATATATTCAGTATATATTTATTTATAATTATCTATAAATGATATTAATATGAAATGGAATACACCATTCAGGGAGAAGGTAGGTTGTACGTACGCATGAACGTTGTTTCCATTTTCTTATCGTATTGAAAGAAAGAATGTAAATGTAATATATATATATATATATATTATAATTTTTGAATAATTATTATTTCATATATATTATATTAATTTACTAAATCCATCCATAATACATTCCATGTAATGTGTGAACAAATCACATCACTTTAAGGAGGCGTTAGTCCACACGTCAACAAACAAAGTTACCATATTCCCAAAAAATTGAAATCATGAATGTATGTGTTATATAAGAATTAAATACTAATAAATAAATCATAAATATAATATATATCATATAAAAATATTAATTCCATCATTATTCCCAACCTTGAGATGTGTTAATGGAATAACGAAAGACATCAGTTCACGAGGTGGTAGTCTATCATACATGCAAACGATGATTACATATACCATTTGATGGATGTGTATATAGGTTTAGATATAAAACTTAACATAAAACAATATTATTATATTTAGGATACTGATTTTATTATATAATAATGTAATAAGAATATTTTAAGGGGTGGAGAAAGAAATAAAACAAAATTTCTTATTGAAGAATGTTACCTCTTCTTTGGGTAATTCCTTTTTGTTTGCACCAAAAGACTAACTTGGTTTGTTTTATTCCAAAATTGAGGATTATAGGATGATATGAGGGAATGTGAGAGATTATTTATTCAAGGTTTTTATGATCAAAAGGTTTTTATAGGTGTTAAGAAGTGAGGGGGGAGAGTGCCCTTTTATAGTGGAGGAGGGGTGATGTTCTTGTAAATATAAAAAGGTAAACACTATTGAGAGCTCTCCCATAAATTATTTTCCTCCAATAATGGTCCATTTTTTATACAAGGGAGTATCTGGTCGAAATATTTCCACCCAATTTATTTAGTACATGTTTCAAGGTTATTTTCACCCTTAAGTTAATGTTTAACCACTAAGTAAACTCGTTTTTACCTTAATCACTGTAATTATTTTTAATTATTTTCACTAATATTTTTGGTAAAAAAACTCAGTTTGAATTAATATAAATTATAAATTATTATTTTTCCAAATTATAAAAATATAAATATGATAAATTACTTTAAAATTAATCCTACAGACGGGACGTTATAACGACTTTTTAAAGTGAAAATGTTCAAAGTTTTAAATGTTTTTATATCAAATTTCTATGTGAAACTAATTACAATTAACAAAAATTTATTTATATATGTATAATATATCTAAATATACATTAAAACCGATTTAAAATATAATTTAACTATATTAATAAATTAGATAAAAATTCATTTTTCTATTAAAATTCAGTGTTTTCACTATTCATCAAAAATGAAACTTCTTATAAAAATACCAAAAAAAATAATAATGAAAAGTAAATATTGCTATTAAAATTTAGAAAATGAAATTTATTTTTTCAAATAAATATTATAAAGTTTAAAATATTAGTTTTAAAAGAAGTCTTCCATTAAAAGGTGGTAAAATTGTCTTTTAGAATAATACCACTTTTTATGCCTAAAACTGAATTTATTCTAAGTTTATGACTATAAAACTTATTTTATGAATGTTAAAACATTTGGTTTAATTTATAATATATAAATTTCATCAATATGTCTAACTAATAGTGATTAAATTAATTTTTAAGCTAAAACACCTTTGTTATCATAAAAATAGTTTTTTTTTCATAAAAACACTTCCTTTATATTCAATTGGTTTTTATTTTCATTTATATTTAATTGATAACCAAATAATTCATTTTATAAACATGTGTAAACCATAGTTTCATAATTTAGTTAATATTATTCCTATCTACCATTCTAATGGCTTACTGATAAATATACCGATATTTTAAAAATATTAATAGTATATTATAGTTCGATGAAACTTGGTCTTGTGTGTAGTGAAAGCTATCAAACAAACTCAACATTGAGTATGACACATTATAAACATAGTTTTGCATGTAAATAAAGCTAAGATCATTATTACGTGTGATGTAATATAATATTGGTGTTGTGTGTAATGAACGCTTAACTTGGTGTTACGTTTAATGAATGCTTAACTCGGTGTAGTTTGTAATATAGGAAATCAAAGAATTATAATTTATTTGAAAAAAGTTAAATCATAAAAACTTAGGTTGTTACATTATACCCCCATTAAAAATGAATTTATCACTCTAAATTCATCTGGTTCATCAATTTTTTAATACTTGAAGGTTACTTTCAAAGTAACCCACATAACACAAATGAGTACTGTAACTTCATTTAGAAAGAGAAAATTGTAAACTTAAAATTTACCCAAATAAACTCATAACTATGTTTCTACATATGATAACATAGGTGTAAAGTGAAAACATGGACATTGGAGGGAAATATAAGTATCATGTTCTGTTGTAGATTGATAGGGGACATGGTCATGAGGAAGTTAATGACCATAAATCCATAAAACAAAGCTGCTTGAAAAAGGTCATTGATATCATAAAAAATGATGATAATGAGACAACATTTTATTTAAAGTCCCTTTTCCAAAATTTTAATAATTTAAACGAGGATGTATAATTATATGATTTAATTCCATTTTATATGAACTATATCACCCTATGGCTGTGTCTTGACCAATTTATACTTCATCTCCTACTCCAGAAATGATGGTGATTTTTTATGCCTGAAGTACTAAAGAGTCATATGATCTATAATTAGAATGATAAGTAATTCCATCTTTCTTGAGTTATCATCAGAAAAAAATGCTTATCACAGGTTATCCAATATGCATAAATCCTCATATAGAGAGATAATACTTTAATCTCTGAACCCTCATCCGAAATTTAACCTAAATCATTCCATAAATGGTAAACCTTGAAACCATTTTGAAAGATAAAAATATAAAACTTTAGAAAAAAAGGGAACTAAAATTTTCAAATCCATATTAACATTTATCCCCCATATATCATAAAGTATCTCTTGTTTGTCACATACCAAACATGTGAATACATTCATCATGTACTCTATTGAAACATGGTAATAACTTGAATTTCTATAAATCCTTATAGAAAACAAGCATGATTACTCATTACAAAGATTATTGGATATATTCCTTAAATCCAAAAAACTTGAAAACTTCATCAATGATATCATAAACAACTTTTTAAACAAATCCTTTATCAGTTATGAGGTTATAAATACTATCCATTTTACTTTATCCATATCATCTTCTATTTATCCGTACTCAATATCATTTTCTCATCCTCAAGAAATTGTTAAGGGTTACCTTACCTTAATGAAACCATTCCATTAAATCAATTTTCTTGGTCATCTATGTCATTTGACATATTCTTGAAAATACTTAAAGAAAACTTCTACTAACAATCCTTATATATTTTATGAATAATATAATTAATCCTTAAATTAAAATACATTAATACTTGGATCATTACACCACTTTATTAAGACATTAACATAGATTAATTATCTAATTACTTAATATTAATTTCCCAAAAATATGAAACAAAAATCATGTCTAATTAATTTAACCATTCTTCTAAAAAATATTTTTAGAAATAAACATACCTTTCATATGTCACTCATGGTCTCTTTATCATTAGTAGCATAACCATTACTCTTACAAACTTCCATAATACCCACATGATATTTCCCCTAAGACATTGATTTTCATAATTCCCATACTTTACACATTTAAATCATTATACATTCAATGATACCTTAGGGAGTACATTATTCACATCCATTGAATTAACTGAAATTTTTATTTTCCACGTGTAGTTACTTTCTTTGTGTCCTTTTATTCAAAACATCTTTTTATTCCCCTAATAAATCCACTTGTAGTATCAAGACAATGATGCAATTTCTTAGAAACCACTATATCAATCCTTCACCAAAATTCTAGGAAATTTTCTTAATCTTTTACTCATCCTTAGAATTCTCCTTAGAGAAAACCTTATAAATATCTATAGAAATATTTATAGGGATCTCACTAATGTTTTTACATCATAGTTTCAAAAGGTTGAATAAAAATTTCCTTTGATACCAAATATAATGACCTAAGGCTTAACATACATGGATATTACATATTTTAGATGAATATTAATTTCATTATACAAACATGAGACTAAGGACCATACTAGAATAGTGCCTTTGGAAACATAGAACACATTCTTCTAATATGGAGAAATATCATAAATGTATCCAGTAAATATCACCCCCTTTAGAACTCCTGCATAAATAATTTATTTATAACTTAGGGAAAGGAAACATAAGAAATGGCGATATCAGAAAATTAGTAAGGGTATAGGATCTAGTATTTTCTAAAGCCAATATCATATCTTCATTGAACCCTTACATTTTCTCTTGGTTCACCCCAAGACCTTATTCCCCACGAATTCATGTGTTTTGTTGTGGCCTTCGGATTCAGTTTCCCTTAGAGTCTCATGTTGCTTGTGTGACCCTCTATTTTGGCCCAAGGAGGAGTTGTTGATCAACTGTTGTTCCAAGTATGGATTTCATTAATCTCTATTAATTGCGTATCATGTAGGGTGGGTATCTAAATGTTTCCTTATGAAGATGTAAGAATCCTAAATTAACATTGATAATTGAATCTTTTAAATATCAATATAAAGTGACTGAGGAAAAGTGATGCATGATTTTTTTTATTATTATTGATATTATGATTTTTATTAGCTATATGCCTTATGAAAATCATGGTCATTGGTGGTCTCTATTTGTGCACCTATATGGATTGTGGATTATTGTTTAAAACTTGAAAATTGGACTAATCACATATACCCAATTAAATAAATGGATGACCCAAGATTGAAATTGTTCGGTGATCATCCCGAAATCTTAAAAGTGGAATTAAAGAATGAGTGATGATAAACATGAATACACTATAACTGTTTGGTGTGGATGTCTGTTGTGTGTGGTTCTGTTCTTCCTTGTGTCTTGTGCTAATAATGTGGTGTTGTGGTTGGGGGCATGGTTGTGTGTATTAGGTGTTACAGGTGGTGTAATGGAATTTCCGGTTGAGAGATTGGTTGATTGTGGAATGGATGAACTTTCTATGCAGTGGGACTACATATTGAATATTTTATGGTTGTTAGGGCATGGTATATTTATACAACAGGGCTGCCAATGGTTTTGTTTTTGGGGATATGGATTTTTATGACTATGGTGAGTGTGTGTGGATATATAGTGGGGCTGCCGAGCATGGTTGTGATGAGGTGTGTTGTGGGGTTTATCTGTAAGTTAAGGGTTTTATTGTTGATAGAAAGGATAGGTCGGAATGAGTTTGAAGAATAATAATGGTATTGGTTGTCTTGGGTGCTATGTGGGGAGGAAGTGTGAAGGGGTGTTTTCTCATATTTCTCTTCCTCGGTTTGGCTTGGTTGTAATGCTAGTCATTTTCTATGGTTGTTAGTTTCCCATGTAGGGATAAAATAACTGGTAAATTCTTAATAACATCAAAAATTATTGGGTGTTAAGTGGATTTATTTTATCGAATTCACAAGTGATCTTCATTCATTCTGATACATTCATTTAGAAGTAGCAGCAAAGTTGGTAGTATCATAGGGTGATTGTTTTCTTAGAAAACCCATAGGTTTGGTTGAGTAATTGGTACCTGTGTGTGTGTGTGTGTGTGTCATTAGTTCTTTTTTATTTCTATATACTCCCCACCTATGTTGAGCACTACATGAAAACACTCCCATTGTTATGGGGGAGGGTGTCTTTCCCAAGAATCTTGGTGGGAGAATGGATGGTTGGCCACCCACTCTTCCTTTCTCCCTCTTCCAAGCAGTGATAGCCCAAGATTCTTCATGTAGGTTGTGGTTTGTGAGGCCCAGGTGTGTGTGGGTGAGTTTTACTTCCCAGGTGTCTTCGGGATGAGGTGTGTTGTACTTCCCTAGTGACTTTGAGATGAGATATGTTGTGGTTCCCATGTGTCTTCAGGATATGTTGTGGTTTGTTTCCTAGGTGTCTATAGGCAGGATGAGATGTGGTTGTGAGGCCTAGGTATCTGTAGGAGGGATGTGGGTTGGTATGTTCATAAGAGGTGGGAGCCCCGAGAAATTTTTCATTAGGGTGTGAGAGAAGCTAATCAGTGGGAAAGTGGTGTGGGGTACCCTATCATCGATGTGCTTACTACCTTAATTAATTTGACTTGCGTTATTTAATGAGTGTTCCTTAGTGAGGTTGGGGTGGATAGTATACCTTTTTAGGTACTTTTGATTTTTTGTTGTTTTTCTCATAGGGGCATTAGTATGCTTCCCCCACTTTTGAAAAAGGGACTTTGTCTTTTCTTTCTGAGTATACTTGTATGTTTACCCTAAATATATAAAACTGTTTTTAGGTTACTAGGGATATTACATGGACCATTATGGACTGTACTATCTCGAGTGTTGGGGAGAGTTTTTATGTCACTTCTTAGCTTTTATTTTCGTATTTTACTTTGGAGACTCTTTCTTTTGTATCAGTTACATTTTGAAACATGAATATGGGATGGATTTTGGATTTATTCTATATATATATATATATCTGTGTGTGTCTTGGAGTTGTTTTTTGGTTGATAGATCTTATCTCCTAATATTGGTTATTATAAAAAGGGTAATACCTCCCATTATTGTGAGATTTATATACCCTTTGGTGTTATTCACCACCCCAGCGCCTACTAGAGGCAGGACTCGGGGGTCATTATCTCTCTTTCTTCTTTGCCAGCTCAAGAGGGTTATCTTTAGAGGGAGGGGGTCATGAAAGAATGGTATCAGAGCTGATGTTTGAGATATAGAAGGGAGTTTAGAGTTAATCATAGTGAGGATTGCATGGGTTGGTATGGAAACAATGTTAGGTGATCTTGGTGTGTGACATAGTCCGAGGAAGACCGGTTAGGACATGGGATTTTAGGGGGGCCCATGATCTAATGTAAGGAATATGAGCTTACCGAACAACCAAGTGAGGCTACAACATTTCTAGGGTAAAGAACCTAGGAAACGTACATGCATTATAATGACTTGTGTTCTTGTTTTTCTTGTGAATTTTTTGTAGTTTATAATAAATCATTAGTTAAAATAATTTCTAAATAAAATTTAATATTAATCAGTCTTAGGAGTTCCTTGTTTACTCTTTTAGATATGTCACTCGGTCATCATTCATGTGCAGTGCAGGACGTGGAGGCCCAGAAGGCTAACCTGGTTGACTGGTAGAGGGTCGGTCCTATGGAGAAATATGATCAATGGTAGAAGACACTTTGTTCCTTCTAGTGGAAGACTCTATGGAAGTACGAAGGAAACATTTCAAATATAGATATGGAGAGTTTACTTGAGGAGTTTGTGATCGCCTTTATCTTGATTCAGTCTTCGATGGAGTACTAGGTTCCTCTGGTAGTAATCCAAATGTGGGGAGTTGCATGTTAGTGGTGGATTCTTTGCCTAGGGGAGAGGAAGGAGACTGATGTCCTGTGGGTCGATTTTGAGATGGAGTTATGGGAAGAATTCCTTTCTTCGACCATGAAGGATGAAAAGAGGTAGGAGTTACTATTCCTACGGCAGGGGAGTATGTTAGTACGAGAGTTGGGGATCAAGTTAAATGATCTTCTTTACTTTGATCTAGATCTCTTTCTGGATGAGGAGTCTCAGCCAAGATGCTTAGAGGATGCACTCTATCCTTCTCTCAAGTATGAAGTTACTCCTTTCACCTTAACAACATGCATATAGGTATAGAAGAAGGATGAGGAAGTTGAGAGGATTAAATCATCAGGAGTTCTACCATAAGAGGGGAACCAAAATAGTTCTTTGAAGGGAAAGGCTACCAATGTCATGTCTCAGGCACCATGGCCTTTGAGGTTTCGATCATCATGGATTCGACCACAGTAGTTTTTGTTTCGACCTTCTAGTCCTCGTGCTTATCCTGAGGGTATGGGTCCAGTGTTTTTTATTTATGGAGTTCATGGGAATCTTTAGAGTTAGTTCCCAATTACCATTTGAGCTTGTTATAGTGGAGGTGGGAAGGTTCAATGCCTTCTTCAGTAGAAGTTTCCAGCCAGGATTTTTCAGTAGCAGTGAAAGCAGGCTCCTGCTCTACTGAGGGGAGACGGAGTAGGTAGAGGCCGAACTTAGGGAATTTCTAAGGGACCATGAACCAAGTGTTTTTGAGGATTTAATATCTCATATTTTTCAATGTATAATTTTTAAATATTATATGGAATTATTTCAAGACCAGACCTTTCGATGGCGTGCGATTCCGAGGCCCGAAGTGCCCAGAATAAATGTTTGAAATAAATTAAACTTTAAACAGAAAGCATGATCAGTTTTCCTGAAAAAGTGTAATAACTTTTAAATGAGTGCCTGGATCAAAAATATGAGTAAACCATTGCATTTAGAGTAGTGACTTTTCCTTAGGCAAGGCCTAACATCGATCGGTGCAGGTCGGCTGTAAAAGTTAGTTTTTTGACCTTTAAAGGAAATAAAATAAATTGGAAATTAATTTATTTAAAATGTTTTCAATTTTCACAGTGACCTAATTCCTCCCCTTTAAATATATGCTTATAAAAATTTCACAGGGTTAGCCGCATAACCCTAAGAATTTATAATTTTCTGTTGGATCTTTGGAGGAGAACCCGTTGGCGGACGATGACGACATGATCGATCGATGCATCCTAGATTCGACGAACCTCACCAATGAACGTGACAGAATGATCCTTCTTCAACCAAATTGAGGTAGGGGTTTTTATTTCAATTCTTCTTTTCCTCATTATTAAATTAAACTATGAACACGAATCAACCCACAAACAGGGTGACCCGTGGATTGTGCATTCTTGTGGGAGGGTGTCAATTTCCTTTTCTTTTGGTGTTTTTTATTTGGGAATTGATTTTATGATGATCTTTGGTTTGTGATTTTGATTCACCAATTAAAAATATTAACGTTAGTGGATCGATGTCGTCACGAACGACGGAAGAGGTGCATTCCTCCTTATTTTATTGATTTTCTTCCCCCTTTTCAATGCCATGTTCTTTGTGTTCTTCATGGGGTTATAAACAACGGATCATTGAACATCCGTTACAAAATGTAACGATCCCAAAATGGAGGTCCAACATCGTGATGACCCATCAGAGGTGTGACAACGATGGTGGCAGACGAATCAGAACGGTTCAGGATTTCTCATTTTTTGATCATTCTTCATGCGAGAGAATCAAAACATGTTTTCATGGATGATCAGAGGCCCGAAACCTATGGAATTGCCTTCGTGAAGTCGGTGAAACCTAAAACTTTGAGTTTCATGGAGATCGGATGGCCAGATCGAAGATCAGAGCATCACAGGAGGCACACCAATGAAGAACAGTGATTCTAGAAATTCCTAAAGAACACGGCATGTATCTTGAAGAATAAGCCATGTGGGACAGGCTCAGTGGTGAATAGGGTTCTGCGATGAACAAAGAGATGACATGGTGTGTTCTCTTAAGAACATGGCGTGTGGGTCCTTACACGGTTCTCGCCCTGTATCTCAGACAATACACGGATATGGGGTGGAGTACGCGGTCGTGTACTCTACCACACAGCCAAACCAAGCGGGATTCATGGGTTACCCCATGTACCAGTTATACGTTTTGTAACACACGGGTTGAAGTCATGTATGGGAACATGGCTAGCATACATGGAGTCCTCCCAGGATAGAGTAACATTGTGTGTCACTCTCTTACATGTCGTGTATACCTTCTTCTACACGATAATCCTTGCAACACATGTCGTTGTACACGGATAGTACCCAGGGTTAGAGGACACGGTGTGTGAACCTTCTACACACTGTGTACTTTTTAGTACATGGATTGATCCTCTTGTCCACCATTCCTTGGACAAGTTTTTCAGCAGGAATTTCTGAGATAGAGTCAGGTATCCCTCTAAGAGGCCCAAAGAAAGATCCTATATACATTCTTGACCCTAGGTAGAGTCAGGTATCGACATTACTACTCCAACAGGATGTCGATCCTCTATGAAGTAGGTGAATATGGATGAGTCGTGGTATTATCCAAGGCCCTGGAAGTGATCCTCGTATGTGTATCATGATATTTCCCAATTAGGAGTGTGTTCTCCTAGAATGAGTGTATGTATCCCTCATGGATTTTCTTGAAAAACAATACTTCTCGGACAAATGGCATTAGAGCTATCAGACTCGTGGAGTGAATTCTCCCAGATGAGTGCTTCGAGGAACGTTAGAACTGAATCCCTAGTGTGGGTATGTGGTTGTGTGACTTGTCTCTAGAATACGGGTCTAGGTTTTGAGTATATCTAGATTTTGTTACTCTTTCTATATGTTCAGTCGACATATATTGTGTAGAGATGATTGTGCCTTTACTTCATGTATTGCTTTGTGGTTTTTGGGGTCCTCTACGGAGTATTGTTATACTCACCCCTGCACAGGATTCTCCTGCACGTGTCGTGTCTTGTGAATATGAGTGGCCTTTTGATGGAGTCCAGGGTAGACCAGGACTGGACTGACCTTTCTGAGTTCCCTACTTGCCGTGGGGCTCCTATGGCTATGATCATAAGTCCCAGTACCTCTTTGTGTTTATATGTTGGACTTTGTATTTTTCAGACTCTTATTTTTGGTGGGATTGTATTCTGGCCCAGTTTAGTTTCCATACTTTACTTTTGTTGTACTCTGCTGGTTGGGTTTAGTTGTATGCATGCATTTTGTTCCTTAGTGGTTTTTACATTTCAATATTTTTGGGCTTGGAGATGTGTGTGTGTGTGTGTGTGTATAGGTACTTAGGAAATGCTCTCATGTTAGTGATATGCCTACTCGGTTCTAGTCCCCAGCCTTTGGCCTATTGGTGGTGGGATTGGGGAGTCGTAGCACAGGCCCCACTAGGTCGTGTCATGATAAAGGAGGTGGCTGATAGCAGAGGGTAAGAGGATTTGGGTGTGGTTATTTTCATGCCGCAGAGGTAGCAGTTCCAGCAAGGTTAAAGATAATTCAATGTATGATCAGTTTGTTCAGTAATCTTCCTTGTACTTTGTTTGATTTAGGAGTTTTTCACTCCTTCATTACACCCTCTCTAGACCATTTTTGGGACTATAAATAGAGATACTTTCTATGCCCCTAGTGTTGAGTACACCAGATGGAGGTCAGACTAGCTTGTTTTTATGTTTTCTGGGGATGTAGACCGATGTTGGGGCCACATCAGTCTAGTGGGGATCTTGTCTTCCTATATATTCATCCATACGATGTCATCATTAGCATCGATTGGTTGTTTTCCACGCATTATGTCATCAAATTCTTCCATAGGAGAGTCATTTTTTCAGACATGGATGGAAAATATGTGGCTTTTTTTGGTGAGTGGAGTTTTCAGGTGGGCAGTCGGTGTGTCGAGCCTCCTCTTTCCTTATTGGACGAGATGTTAGTGGAATCAGTGGAGGTTCCCAGTGTTTTTAGGTAGTTCTTGGATGTTTTACCCGATGATTTTGTGACTCTACCCCCTCAAAAAGATGTTGAGTTCAGGATAGACTTATATCCAGGTGCTCATCCGATTTCGATGGCTTCTTATTGGATGAAACCTTTTTATTTGTGGGAGCTGCATATTTAGATTGAAAATTTGATGAATAAGGGATTTATCTGGCTCAGTTTATCACCATGATGTGCTCTAGTCTTGTTCAAAAATAAAGAATATGGTGGTGTAAGGTTGTGCATAGACTATTGGAGGTTGAATCAGGTTATGGTCAAGAACCCTTACCCACTTCTTAGGATAAATGATCTTCTCGGCCAGATGAGGGGAGAAATTTGGTTCTCTAAGATTGATCTGTGGTCTGGATATCACCGGTTGAGATTGAAGGAGGGTGACATCTTAAAGGCTTCTTTCAGATGCAGGTATGGGCACTTTGAGTTCCTGATCATGCCATTCGGTGTTACGAACTCACTAGCTGTGTTCAAGGGGCTCATGAAATTTTTCTTCCATGATTTCCTGCATATTTTTTTCATCATGTTCATCAATGGCATGCCGATCTACCCGAAGTCATAGGAGGACCATAATGAGCATCTCAAAACTATCTTTTAGGTTCTACAATGCCACCAACTCTTTGGGAAGTTTTCCTAATGTAAGTTTTGTACATTATTGGTGCACATAATTGGACTTTTGGTGTCTTATAAGGGGACATGAGGGGGGCCATCAAAGGTCAAGGTAGTTATTTATTGGGTAGCACCCAATAATGTGGTGAAAGTTCACAGATTTCTTGGTCTTGAGGGCTATTACTGGATATTTATACCTGGTTTCTCTTGATTTGTAGCTCCATTGATGGCTTTAAATAGGAAAGACTGGGCCTTTTTATGGAGTGAGCAGTGTTATGTAGCATTTATCTATCTGAAGTGGAAGTTTCTCAGTTCTTCAGTGCTCTGGTTACCAAAGGAAGGGGTGATGTTTGAGGTATTATGTGATGCTTCCCATATAGTCTTGGGAAGTGTGTTAATGCAGCAATGGGAAGTGATCTCTTATGGGTCTAGGAAGTTATTTCCCCATGAACATAACTATTCCAACCATGATTTGGATCTAGCAGCAGTCGGGTTTGCACTTAAGTTGTGCCAGAATTACCACATTGGGGAGCATTTTGTGGTCTTCATGGATCACAAGATCTTAAGGCATATCTTCTCCCAATGATATTTAAACTTGTGATATCGTAGGTGGATGGAGTTTCACTAGGACTACGACTTAGATATCTATTATACCTTAGGTAAGGGGAACATTTTTGCTGATTCTTTGAACAAGAAGTCATAGAGAGAGGTAGTTTGAGAATCTACAGACGCTTTGAAAGTGATGGAGGAGTTGGGTGCTTTGCACTGAGATGTGGGAATGGATGATTATAGAGTTTTTCTATTTCATAAGGTAGTGTAGTCATCTATGATGTAGAAGGTTTATGAGTATCAGTGGGGAAACTCAGAGATATAGGTTATGTGTGATCTCATTTACCATGATGATGCTCTGAAGGGGTGGTTAGAGGATGTTTAGAATCAGATGTTGTTCTATGGGAAGTTGTTTGTACCAGTGGCAATGCATGAGGGGGTTCTCAGCGAGTTTCATATAGAACACTTGGAGGTACAACTAGGAGTTTCGAAGATGTACCATGGTTTAAGGGGGTAGTTTTGGTGGCCCAGGATAAAGTGGGTAGTGGAGGAGTTTGTGGAAAGGTGTCAAGTGTGCCAGCAGGTGAAGGATAAGGAGCATGTTCCCAGTGGTTTTTTGTATCCCTTACATGTCTCCGAGTGTAAGTGGGATGACATATCAATGGATTTTTTCACAGTTCTACCTAGTGCTCAGGGATCCTGCGACGCTATCTTGGTAGTAATGGATTGGCTGACAAAATCGGGTCACTTCTTAGAAATTAAGGAGTTGGGCGCAGTGGATTCCTTGGAAAAAAGTTTGTGGATGAGTTAGTACATATTCATGGGGTTCTGAGGTCCATTATCTCAGATCGGGATGTGCGGTTTAACTCATGAGTCTGGAGAGGGATACATCATGCTTTTGGCACTTAGTTACACCCCAACACTACTTTTCACCGTTAGACCTATGGGCAGACAGAGCGGATCATCTAGACATTAGAGGATATGTTGCGGGCATGTGTTCTGGACTTTGTATGATCATGGGTATGACACTTTCCCTTGTCTGAGTTTTCTTATAATAATAAATATCACCCCACCATTGTCATGTACCCGTTTCAAGCCTTGTACGAAAGACTGTGCAATTCACCATTGTGCTAGACAGAGGATGGGGAAACAACTGTTCTTAGGTCAGATGTGGTTCAAATCATGACGGAGAAATTCCATCTTGTGCATGAGAGAATTAAGGAAGCTCAAGACTAGAAGAATTCATATGTCAATCATAGTAGGAGTCCCCTGGAGTTCATGTTTGGAGACCATGTGTTCTTGAAGGTCTCCCCTTGGCATGGGAAGTGTAGGTTTGGTAGAGAAAGAAAAATTTCTCTAAGTTTCATTGAATCCTTCAAGGTGTTAAGGTGATTTGTTGAGGTGTTATACTCGTTGGCATTTCCACCAAAGATGGGGAGGATCCATGATGTCTTCCATGTATCCCATCTTCTCCGGTATCTACACGATGACTCCAACGTCATTAACTGGGAATATTTGGATATTGAGGATGACACAACATTCATGGAGCGGCCAGTGTAGATCATGAATCATCAGTATAAGGTGTTGTACGAACAGAACATTCCCTTGGTTCATGTGTTTTGGAGTCGTGGTGTCCTAGAGGAGAGTACTTGGGAGTGAGAGGTGCAGATATGTGCCCATTACCCAGGGTTGTTTTGATTTTTACTTGTGTTCTTTTTTTATGATGTAATTATCAAACCTTGTTTATAAGATGATTTATTTCCTTGTTTTAAAATTTGTGATAAATTCCTAACCGTGGGTAGGGGGGACCTGATTCTTAATCAAGACACATTAATTGAGATGAGAATAAACTTGTGTGAGAGGGTCAGTGCCTCCAGAGCAGATAATATCTTGGTATGGAGGGAGGAATTCCTTAATTCATGTGTTTGAAAATTTTGTGTTTGTGTAGGGTATCCTATGGTTGTTTGGGTAAGCAATTTCAAAGGAGGTTTTCTTGGATTTCAAGGTTTCACTTAACCTTTGGGACCAACAGGGTGGTTTTTCCTTGATAGATATCTCACAAGGTGGTTGTTCGAACCCCTCTTTCTTCTAGGTTTGGTTTTGAATTCTTGAGGGTGAGAATCATTTGAGATGTATATGATGTAATTTCATGGACCTCTCTGGTCTATTAATTTTTCAAATTATAGTGTTTGGGGTGTTCTGGGAGGCAACAGTAGCTCATTTTAAGAATTTCCAAAAAATCCAGTTTTTCCATTGGTGGGTCGCATCGATGAATTTTTGTCAGTGGGTCACGTCGGTGAAACAACGTCAATAGGTTGGGAAATGGTAGATCAGGCATCAGTAGATCCAGTATTATTAGGTCGGGCGTTGGTAGGTCGAGCATCGGTAGGTTGCGTGTCAATGACTTGCTTTTGGTGGGTTTCATCGGTGACTCACTATCAGTAGGTGGCATCAGGGAGTTGTTGTTGGTAGGTCATGTCGATGAGTCACTATTGTTGAGTAGCATCAGTGAGTTGTGTTGGTGGATCACATCAGTGAATCCCATTGGTGACTCAATCATAGTTGACTTGCATCAGTGACTCGCACCAATGACTTGTGTTAGTGACTCGGTCATCAGTGACTCGCATCGGTGACTCAGCCATCAGTGAATCAATTTTATTTTTTCCAGTTTCACCTCTATTACATTTTATTTGATGTAAAATTAGTTACCTATCATATTTAAGTGGTTTTAAATCCATTTTTAAGTCTATGAATCATGTCATAAATTCCTAAGGTTCAGGGGTATTTGAAATAGTCAAACCACATAATCTTGATCATGATAAAACTTTTAATGGCTTTTGAAACCATTATCCCATTGATATAGGATCTTGCCTATTCTAAAGATTATATCATCTCTTACTTGAAAACTTTCATTTTATCTTGGTGTTCCATAAGCCTTTCTTCCTCGTGGATTTGTGTGTTATGTTGTGGCCTACAGATTTAGTTTTCCATGGAGTCTTCTACTAGTTGTGTGACCCTCTGATTTGGCGCAAAGAGGAGTTGTTGATCGACTATTGTTCCAAGTAGGGATTTACTTCATCTCTCTTTACTTTGTATCATGTGGGTGGGTATAAAAATGTTTCCTTGTGAAGATAGAAGAATACATAGTTAACAAATATAATTGAATATGTTAAATATCAATATATAAGGGATATGGAAAAGTGATGCATGCTTATATTTTATTATTATTGATATTATGATTTGTATTTGTTGTATGCCTTCTAAAAATCATGGTCATTGGTGGTCTCTATTTGTGCACCTGTATGGATTGTGGATTACTATTGTAATCTTGGAAATTTGACTAATCACGTATACCCAGTTAAATAAATGGATTCCCCAGAATCGAACTTGTTCTATGATCACCCTATACTAATAAAAGTGGAATTAAAGAACAAGTGATACTAAACCTGAATACGCTTTGAGTGTTTGGTACGGTTGTGTGCTATGTGTGATTCTATTCAGCCTTGTGTCTTGTACTGATCATGTGGTGTTGGGACTAGGGGTGTGGTTGTGTATATGAGGGGGTACGGGTGGTGAAATGGAATCTCAGATTGAGATATTGGTTGATTGTGGAATGGATGAACTTGTTATTCTATGGAACTGCATCTGGGTTGTTTTATGGTTGTTAGGGTGTGGTATGTTTATGCAGCGAGGTTGTTGATGGTTGTGTTTGGGGGGAGATGTATTTTTATGGATGTGGTGAGTGTGGTGTGGATATGTAGTGGGGATACTGATCATGGTTGTGATGATGTGTTTTTTGGGGTTTAGTTATAAGTTGGGGGGTTTTCTTATTGAGAGAAGGGATAGGGCCACATGAATTTGAAGAATGATAATGGCAGCGGTTGGCTTGGGTTCTAAGTGGGGAGGAAATCTAAAGTGGTGTTTTTTCATTGTTTTCTCCTCTATTTATCTTGGTTGTGAGGCTGGTCATGTGTAGTGGTTGTTAGTTTCACGGGTAAGGATGTAATAACTGGTAAATGATTAATAAAGTCAAAATGATTGGCTATTTAGTGGATTTATTTTATAAAATTCATAAGTTACCTTTGTTTGTTCTGATATATGAATTTATAAGTAGCAGAAAAGTTGGTAGAATCATAGGGTGATTGTTTTCTTAGAAAATCCATAGGTTGGGCTAAGTGTTTGGTACCTATATATATCTATATTTCTTTGTTATTTTTATACTCACCCCACTGTTGTTGAGAACTACATGTCAAACACCACCATTGTTATGGGGGAGGGTGTCTTTCCCAAACATCCTAGTGGAAGGATGGATGGATAGCCATATAATCTTCCATGTTCCCTCTTCTAGGCGATGATAGCATAAGATTCTTCAGGTAGGTTTTGTTTTGTGAGTCACATACGTGTGCTGGTGATTTGTACTTCCTAGGTGTCTTTGGGATGAGGTGTGTTGTACTTCCCAGTTGTCTTCGGGATGAGATGTGTTGTGGTTTCTAGGTGTCTTTGGGATGTGGTGTGGTTTGGGGCCCAGGTGTCTATAAGTGGGATGTGGGTTGGTATGTTCAGAAGAGGTGGGAGTTCCATGACATTTTCTGTTAGGGTGTGAGAGTGGCTAATTAGTGGGAAAATGGTGTCGAGTACCATATCATTGATGTTACTACTAACTTACTTTACTTGAATTGAGTATTTTTGTGAGTGTAACTTGGTGAGGATGGGGTGGATAGTATACCTGGTTATGTGATTTTGAGTTTCTGTTGTTTTTCTCATAGGGGTATTAGTATGTTTCCCCCACTTTTGCACAAGAGACTTTGGATTTACCTACTGAGTATACTTATATGCTCACCCTACGTATATAAAAATATTTTCAATTTTCTAGGGATATTATGTGGACCGTGATATACTTTACTATCTCGGGTGTCGGGGAAAACTGTTGTGTCACTGTTGAACTTTTATTTTTTTATTTTACTTTGGAGACTCTTTCTTTTGTATCAGTTTCATTTTGAAACATGCATGTGGTATTGATTTTGTCTTTCATATATATATATATATATGAGTGTGTGTGTGTGTGTGTATTGGATTTTTTTTTTGTGGTTGATACATCTTATTTCCTGATCTTGATTACCATAAAAAGTGTAATGCCTCCCATTTTTGTTATATTTATATACCCTTGGTGTTGTTCTCCACCCCAGGGCCTACTAGAGGCGGGACTCAGGGGTCATTATCTCTCTTCCTTCATTGTTATCTCAGGAGGGGTATCATTGGAGGGAGGGGGTCATGATAGAATGGTATCAGAGCTAATGGTCAAGAGATAGAATGGAGTTTCGATTTAGGCATAATGAGGATTGCATTGGTTGGTAGGGAAATAGTACTAGGTGATCTTGGTGTGTGATATAGGCTAGGGAATACAAGCTAGGACATGGGATTTTAGGGGGCCCTATGATTCAATACAAGGACTCTGAGCTTACCAAATGACCAAGTGAGGCTACACCATTTGAATGGTAGAGACCTTAAGAAAGTTACATGCATCATAATGACTTTTGTTCTTGTTTGTCTTGTGAATTTTGAGAATTTAAAATAAATTGTGGGTTAAAATGATTTCTAAATAAAATTCTATACTACTCAGGCTTAGGAGTTCCCTGTTTACTCTTTCATCTATGGAACATGGTCATCATCCACATTCAGTGAAGGCAGTGGAGGCCTAGCAAGCTGACCCAGTTGATCGGCAGATGGTCAATCCTCTGGAGAAATATGATCAGTGGAATAAGACACTTCGTGCTTTCAAGTGGCAGACTATGGGAAAGTAAAAAAGGTAGAATTTTAGATACAGAGATGAATCTTTGGATTGAAGATCTGGTGATCACCTTTAGCTTAATCTAGGCTCCGATAGAGTACTGGGTTCCTCTGGCAGTAAGCCAGATACGGGGAGCTATGTGTTAGTGATGTATGCTCTACCTGGGTAAGAGGAAGGAGACCAATGTTCTTTGGTTCGATTTTGAGATAGATATCCGAGAAGAATTCTTTTCTAAGAACATAAAGGCAAAAAATAGGAAGGAATTACTCTACCTTCTCTAGGGGAGTATGTTGGTACATGTGTTGGGGATCAAGTTCAAGGATCTCCTTCACTTTTCTCTGAATCTCTTTCCCGAGGAGGAGTTTTTGGAGAGATGCTTAGAGGAGGCACTCCTTCCTTCTCTCCAATATGTGGTTACTCCCTTCATCTTACCAATATGATTAGAGTAATAGAAGAAGGCTGAGGTAGTTGAGAGGATTCACTCATGATGAGGTCTACTATGATAGGGGATCTAGTAGGGTTATTCGGAGAGAAAGGCTACCCGCAGCAGGTCTCAGGCACCATCACCATTGAGGTTTTGACCATCAGGGAGTCGACCTCAGCATTTTCCATTTTTGGTCTTTTGGTCTTCGTGCATATCCTACAGGCTTAGGGATGATGTGTTTTATCTATGGAGTTTCTGGGAACCTTCAGAGTCAGTTCCTGATGACCATCTGAGCACATTATAGTGAAGGTAGGAAGGTTTAGCACCCACCTCAGTAGCAGTTGTAGTCCATGTCGTTTCAGCAGTTGGGATAGTAGGATCCTGCTCCATTGAGGTGAGATGGAGTAGGTGGAGTCTAACCTTATAGAATTCCTCAGGGGCCTTAACCTGAGCATATTTGGGGATGTTGTCGATATCACAGTGGAAGAGAATCTGGTCATGGTCAGTTGTACATCATAGAGGTAGCAATTTCAACAGGGACGAAGATCGTTCGAGGTACGATTAGTTTGTTCAGTACTCTTGATTTTGATTTTTTTATTTAGAAGATTCTCAATCCTTAGTTTCATCTACTTTATCCCATTTTTTGGGAATATACATAGAGATAATTTCCATTCCCTTGGTGTTGAGTACATCATTCAGAGTTCAGACCATCTTTTTTGATGTTTTATAGGGATGTAGACTGATGTTGGGGCCGCATCAGTCCATTGGGGATCTCTTCTTTCTACAGATGCAGCCATAAAATTTCATCCTTGGAATAAAATGGTTGTTTTTTGTGCATGATTTCATAAAATTATTCTAGAGGAGAGATATGTTTTTATACATGGATGTCCAGGGTGTGGATTTCATTGGCAAGCGAAGTTGTCAAGTGGGTAGCCAACATGTGGAGCCTCTTCTTTCCTTGTTCGCTGACCTGTCAGTGGAATCAGTGGATATTGAGATGGTGGAGGTTCCCAAAATTTTTAGGGAGTTATTGGATGTTTTCACCAATTATTTTTTGACTCTACCCTCTCGTCATGATGTTGATTTCGTGATAGACTTACATCCTGATGCTCATCCAATTTTGATGGATCCTTATCGGATTGTACCTTCTGAGTTGTGGGAACTGCAGATTCATATTGATGACTTAATGAAGAAGGGATTTATCTATCCTAGTGTCTTTTCATGGGGTGCTCTAGTCTTCTTCACAAAGAAAGAATATGGTGGTCTTAGTATGTTAATAGACTAATGGAGGTTGAATCAGGTTACAGTCAATAACTTTTACCCCCTTTCGAGGATAGATGATCTTTTCGATCAGCTGATGGGAGAAAGTTCGTTCTATAAGATAGATTTTTGGTCTATATATCACCAATTTAGAGTGAAGGAGGGTGAAATCCTGAAGACTTCTTTCAGGTGCAGTTATGGGCACTTCGAGTTCATGGTCATGCAATTCGGTGTTACGAACGCATCAGCCGTGTTCATAGGGCTCATGAACTCTATCTTCCGTGAGTTCCTAGACCAGTCCATCATCGTGTTCATATATGACTTCCTAATATACTTGATGTTAGAGTAGGATCATATTGAGCATCTCAGAACTATCTTATAGGTTCTTTGAAACCACCATATCTATGGGAATTTGTCGAATTGTAAGTTTTGGACATTAGAGGTTCACTTCCCTGGACATGTATTGTCTCAATAGGGGATGTCATTGGACCTATCAAAGGTCAAGGAAGTTGTTTCATGGGTAGCACCCAAGAATGAGGTGTAAGTTCACAACTTTATTGGTCTGGTGGGATATTACTAGATATTTGTACCGGATTTCTCTCGAGTTGTAGCTCCATTGATGGAATTGACCAGGAAAGACCAGGCCTTTGTGTGGAGTGATCAGTGTCATGAAGCATTCATCTATCTGAAGGTAAAGTTGGTCAATTCTCTAGTGCTCTGGTTACCAGATTAAGGGGTGATGTTCAAGGTATTATGTTATGCTTCCCATATGGGATTTGGATGCATGCTGATGCAGCAATAGAAAGTGATCTCTTATGGGTCTAGGTAGTTACATCCCCATGAACGTAACTATGCCACCCATGATCTAGAGATAACAGCAATCATGTTTGTGCTGATGTTGTGGAGACATTACCTTATTGGGGATCATTTTGTAGTCTTCATGGATCAAAAGAGATTGTGGTATGTCATCTCCCAGTGAGATATGAACTTGCGAAAGTGGAGGTGGATGGGGTTTATCTAGGAATATGAATTTAATATATCTTACACCTTAGGGAGGGGGAACATCATGTATGATTCTTTAAGTAATAATTCACAGAGAGAGGTAGTTCATGAATCTAAAGATGCTTGGAATGTGATGGAGGAGTTGGTTTCCTTGCACTTAGATGTGGGAACAGATGGTTCCAGAGGTTATCTATTTTAGATAGAAGTCCATTCATCTCTCATGCAGAAAGTGGAGGAGTCTTAGTGGTGAGACTCAGATATAGAGGTTATTTGTGGTTGTTTTTATGAGGATTCTACTCTGGATGGGTGGTCGGAGGATGGTCAGAATCAGATGTTATTCTGTGGGAAGTTGTTTTCCCAGTGGAAATGTGTGAGGGAGTTCTCGATGATTTTCAAATCTCACCCTTGGGGGTACACCCTAGGAGTTTCTAAGATGTTCCATGGATTAAGGGAGCCGTTTTGGTGGCCATAGATGAAGTAGGAAGTAGAGTTTGTGGCATGAATCTTAGTGTGCCAAAATGTTAAGGTTGAGCACCATGTTACCTGTGGTTTGTTTCATCCCTTAGATTTCCCTGAGTGGAAGTGGGATGACATCTCAATGGATTTATCTATAGGTATACCCATAGCTCAGGGAGGCTGTGATGATATCTATGTAGTAGTGGATCAACTGATGAAATTGGAACACTTTTTAGAAATTAAAGAGTCGAGTTTAGTGGATGCCTTATCAAAAAGGTATGTGGATGAGGTAGTGTGGCTGTATGGGGTTTTGATGTCCATAATCTCTAATTGGGATTCATGGTTTACCTCACAAGTCTGGAGAGGGTTATAGCATGCTTTTGGCACTTAGTTATGCCTTAGAACTACTTTTCACCATAAAACCCATGGGCAGAAAGAGCAGACCATTCAAACACTAGATGATATGTTGTGGGAGTGTGTTTGAAACTTTGGAGGATCACGGGTATGACACTTTCCCTTGGTTTAGTTTTCTTAAAATAATATATATCACTCCACCATTTTAATGGAATCAATTGAATCATTTTATGGAAGACCATGTCGTTCACCTTTGTGCTGGACAGAGGTTAGGGAAATAGCTTTTCTTGGGCCGGATGTGGTGCAATAAATGACAGAGAAATTTCAGCTTTTGAATGAGAGGATGAAGGAATATTAGTAATGACATAAGTCATATTCCAATTATAGGAGGAGGCCCTTATAGTTTGAGGTTTGGGACCACATTTTCTTGAAGGTCTCCCCTCGGTGTGGGCAGCAGAGGAAGCATACTTTCTCAAAGGTTAATCAGACCCTTCGAGGTGTTGGGTCGAGTTGGGGAGGTAGAATACTAGTTGGAATTGACACCATAGATGGAGAGGATCCATGACATCTTCCAAATCTCCCAGCTTTGATGGGAAATACACGATGATTACCATGTCATTGACTGGGGAGAGTTGGATATAGGGGAAGACGCAACATGTGTGGAGCATTCAGTGGAGATCTAGGATCATTAGGAGAAGATAATTTATGGATGGACCATTCCCTTGGTTCATGTGTTGTGAAAGTATGGTGCCTAGGAGGAGAGTACTTGGGAGTGATATGCACATATGTGTGCCCAGTACCTGGATCTATTTTGAGTTTTACTAGTGTTCTTTGTTTATGATGTAATTCTCGAACCTTGTTTATAAGATGAGTTATTTCCTTGTTCTAAAATGTGTGATAAATTCCTGACCCTGAAGAGAGGAGGACCTGATTCCTAATCAAGACGCATTAATTGAGATGTGATTAAACCCGTGTGGGTGATTCAGTGCTACCTAGAGTGGATAGTATCTTGATATGGAGGAAGTAATTACCTAATTCATGTGTCTCAATTTTTGGGGCTTGTGTGGGGTATCTTGTGGTTATTTGGGTTAGCAATGTCAGAGTATGTTTTCTTGGATGTCTAGGTTTCACTCCACCTTTGGGACTAACATGGTGGTTTTTCCTTGAGAGGAATCTCACAGGGTAGTTGTTTGGACCCCTCTTTATTCTAGGTTTGGTTTTGAATTCTTAAGGGTGATAATGGTTTGAGAGGTATCTGATGTAATGGTTCGGACCTCTACGGTCCATTACTTTTTCAAATTTCAGTGTTTGGGGTGTTCTGGGAGGCAAAGGTAGATGATTTCAAGAGTTTTCCAAAATTAAATTTTTTTAATCAGTGGGTCACATTGGTGTCTCAACGTCGATGGGTCGCATTGGTGACTCAGCATCGGTGGGTCACATTGGTGAACAACATCAGTAGGTTGGGCATCTATAGGTTGGGCATCGGTAGGTCGGCCATCGGTAGGTCAATCATCAGTAGTTAGGGTGTCGGTGACTCGATGTCGGTGGGCCGCATCAGTGACTCGTTATCGGTAGGTGGCATCAGTGAGTCATTATCGGTAGGTCATGTCAATGAGTCTATATTGGTGAGTGGATTTGGTGAGTCATGTTGGTGTCTCATGTTGGTCCCCCAGCCATCATTGACTCACATCGGTGACTCAGTCATTGATGATTCATTTCCAAAAAAAATCAATTTTTCTAGTTTCACCCCTCTAACATTTTATTTGATGTGAAATGAGTTACCTATCATATTTAAGAAGTTTTAAAGATGTTTCAAAGGATATGAATCATATATTAAATTCCTAAGGTTTAGGGGGATTTGAAAAAGTCAAACTATGTAATCTTGATCATGATCCGACTTTTAATGGATTTTGAAACCATTCTCCCATTGATATAGGATCTATCATTTTCTAAAGATGAGATCCTCTATTCCTTGAACCCTTCCATTTTATCTTTGTGTTCCTCGAGCACTTCTTCCTTGTGGATTCATGTTTTGTGTTTTAGCCTTTGGATTTAGTTTC
Source organism: Viscum album (assembly GCA_963277665.1). Classification (NCBI taxonomy): domain Eukaryota; kingdom Viridiplantae; phylum Streptophyta; class Magnoliopsida; order Santalales; family Viscaceae; genus Viscum; species Viscum album. The sequence continues at coordinate 939,828,073 of OY728155.1, read as the reverse complement.
CCTTGGAGTCTCATGCTACTTGCGCGGCCCTCTATTTTGGCACAAGGAGGAGTTGTTAATCGGCTGTTGTTCCACTAGGGATTCCCTTCGTCTCTCTTAACTATGTATTATGTAGGGTGGGTATAAGAATGTTTACTTGTGAAGATGTAAGAATCCCAAATTAATAAAGATAATTGAATATATTAAATATCAGTGTACAGGGGCTGGGAAAAAGTTATGTATGCTTTTGTTTTATTATTATTGATATTATGATTTTTATTAGATGTATGCCTTCTGAAAATCAGTGTTATTGGTGGTCACTATTTTCACACTTGTATGGCTTGTGGATTACTCTTTAAACTTAGAAATCTAACTAATCATGTATACCCAGTTAAATAAATGAGTTCCATGGGATTGAACATGTTCTCTGATCACCCCTAAATAATAAAATTGGAATTAAAGAATGAGTGATTCTAAACCTGAATACATTTTGATTGTTTGGTGTGGTTGTGCGTTGTGTGTGGTTCTATTCGGACTTGTGTCTCGGGCTGATCATGTGGTGTTGTGGCTGGGGGTGTGGCTATGTTTATGAGGTGGTATGGGTGGTGTAATAGTATCTCAAGTTGAGAGATTGGTTGATTGTGGAATGGATCAACTTGTTATGCAGTGGTATTGTATCTGGGCTATGTTATGGTTGTTAGGGCATGGTATGTATATGTAGTTGGGCTACCTATGGTTGTGTTTGGGGGGAGATGGATGTTTATGGATTTGGTGAGTGTGGTGTGGATATGTAGTGGGTCTATCGAGCTTGGTTTTGAGGAGGTGTGTTGTGGGTTTTAGCTATAAGTTGGGGGGTTTTCTTGTTAATAGAAAGAAAAGGGTAGCTTGACTTTGGAAAATGATAATGTTAGTGGTTGGATTGGGTGCTAAGTGGGGAGGAAGCGTGAAGGGGTGTTTTCTCATAGTTTTCTTCATCTTTTTGGCTTGGTTGTGAGGTTGTTCGTGTGATATGGTTGTTATTTGCCTGGGTAGGTATGGAATAACTGTTAAATGATTGATAACAACAAAATGATTGGGTGTTGAGAAGATTTCTTTTATCGAATTTAGAGGTGACCGATGTTCGTTCTGATACGTTCATTTAGAATTAGCAGCAAAGCTTGAAGTATCATAAGGTGATTTTTTTCTTGGAAAACCCATAGGTTTAGATGAGTGTTTGGTACCTATATATATTTAGTTTCTTGTGATTTATATATGCACCCCACCCATGTTAGGAACTATGTGCCTAAAATCCCCATTTTTATGGGGGAGGGTTTCTTTCCCAAACTTCCTAATGAGAGGATGGATGGCTGGCCACCCACTCTTCCCTGACCCTTCTTCTAGGTAGTGATATCCCAAGATTCTTCAGGAAGGTTGTGGTTCGTGATGCCTAGGTTTGTGTGGCTGAGTTGTACTTCCCAGGTGTCTTTGGGGTGATGTGTGTTGTACTTCCCATGTATCTTTGGGATGAGATGTGTTGTGATTCCAAGGTGTCTCCAAGATGTGGTGTGGTGTGTGGCCCAAGTGTTTATGGGTGGATGATATGTTCTTGTGAGGCCTAGGTGTCTATAGGTGGGATGTGGGTTGGTATGTTCGAATGAGGTGGGAGCACCAGGATGTTTTCTATTAGTGTGTGAGAGTGTCTAATCAGTGGGAAAGTGGTGTAGGGTACCCAATCATCGATGTGCTTACTACATTAGTTTACTTGAATTTTGTAATTTGGTGAGCATGACTTGGTGAGGTTGGGGTGGATAGTATACCATGTCAAGTTCTTTTGAGTTTATACTATTTTTCTCATAGGGGAATTAGTATGATTCCCCCACTTGTGCACGAGAGACTTTGGCTTTTCCTACTGAGTATACTTGTATGCTCACCCTATATATATAAAAAAAATTAGGTTTTGAAGGATATTACATAGACCATGATAGACTATTCTAGCTCGGGTGTTGGGGATAGTTATTGTATCATTCATTAGATTTTATTTTGGTATTTTACTTTGGTGACCCTTTCTTTTGTATCAGTTACATTTTGAAACATGCATGTGGGAAGGATTTTGGATTTCTTCTATATATATGTCTTGGAGTTGTTTTGTGGTTGATAAATCTTATCTCCCAATCTTGGTAATGATAAAAAGTGTAATGCCTCCCATTTTTGTGATAATTATATACCCTTGGTGCTAGTCACCACCCCAGGGACCTACTGGAGGTGGGACTCGGGGGTCATTATCTCTCTTCCTTCATTGCCTTCTCAAGAGTGTAATCTTTGGAGGGAGGGGTCATGATAGTTGAGACACTACGTAGTGAACATATTATCATGGAGAGGAGATGTGACAAATATTTCCCTAACTTTTTCTTGGACCAGTGGGTCTAGCGAGCATATCTTGCCTTTCACAAGGGTTATAAACCCTATGACATTTATGCCTTTTATTTTTACACCCTATTTTTTGCCTAAACTCCTAGAGTGAGGATTTTAGAAGGCAAAGACTTTACTTTTTATCAGGTCTCCCTTTATGGGATTTCGGCCTAACGATTTTTCTATCTCTTTTGTTAGTAGTTTAAGGTCTTTGTATTTGGACCACTATGGGCTAGAGTTTAAGGTCATATAGCTTTGACCAAAGCACAGATAGTTTAGGGTCATTGCTTGCATGGACCTGACATGGAGGATGTGGAAAAAATATTAATTAGGATAACCATGGTTTAGAGTGCCCCCAACATCTTCTCAAGAATGGAAGGTAAATTATGTAAATCATGGATCAAGTTTCTCAGGTCATGAGTTCTGACATGGGACAATCATACAAGCAGAATTTCAGAAACACTAGGTTTTTTAGTGACTTTTTGACAATGTTAGGGATCATGAGAATTGGAATTTCCTTTTTCAGTGTGACACATTTGGTTGATGGTCAAAGGTGTATATATAGGATCCATGGGATGCATTCATAGTTAACCAAAGGGTCATTGAAGGTGGGAATACTTTCAAAGGGCCATGGAAGTTTGATGATTGCATGAGAAAATCAATACACGAAGTGTGATATGCGGATTTTAGGTTATCTTAAAATATGGTGTAAGAACCCCATACTATGGTTGACCATGGTAAGCCTCTTTCGGTCCTTTGATGAGGAGTGAAAAATAGGAGATGGTCTGCACAAATCATTGTCATGTAGTGGGTACATGTTTGAATCTGTGCAGTTTGATGTCATGAGGTGAGTACATCATGTTGTGCAATTTAAATTCATGTAGCAAGGACATACTATCATCCGATTTAACATCACGTGGAAAGGACATGCATCCATTCAATTTAATATCATGCAGTAAGGATGTGCTTTTGTGTAGTTTAACTTTATGTTTTAAAGATATAGGAACTAACACAAAAGGTGTTAATGTTTTGGTTGGTCCCAAATAATGGAACTTGGGTGTCACTACGTATCCCATGAAAGTGAGAATCAGGCTATACTTAGTTTTGGGTGGTCATATAGTTTAATTTATTATGGTGAGGATAATGTTGTATAGTTTAATGTTGCATTGCAGGGACATATGCAGATAGTTTAGGTTCATGTGGATTAGACCATAGGGTGGAGTTCCTAACATGAGGGTTCAAGGCATGGTTCCATGAAGAAATCTTCTATGAATGAAGACTAAATAAGTCTCAACCACACCACGCACCTTTTCAGGAAGACTCAAGCCAAAGGGACAAAAAGGGTTATGGTTGTGGTTGGGCCTGAAGATGAAATTTCTAGGTGTTCCTACATCTCTCATTAAGTTGAGAATCAAGCCACACATAGTTATGGAAAAGGAAAAACTTTAGGTAGGTCTAACCCATATGTAGAGGTGGTAATTATCTCTATTGACAGTTGCAGCTAGGCCTAGGATTGAAGATATGGGCATCACTATGTATCCTATATGGGCAGGAATCAAGCTACACGTCATTCTCAAAGTTCCATATAGTTTAACTTCATGCGTTGAGGATGAAGGTGGATCGATGTGAATTGGTGGTAACATCATCATTGGTCCCAAGGATAGAATCATGGATTTCACTACATATATCATGGGGATGAGACTCAAACCACACATAGTTATTGGTGGACCGTGCAATTTAATGTCGTGTGGAATAGACATCGACCATGTAGTTTAACATCATGCGGTGAGGACTTATGTAATACATTTTATGGTCTTTCACTCAATAATGTAATGGATCCTTTGTGTACCTCTAAGCCTTTATTTTGTGGGTATGTCCCTACTGTAATTCCTAAGCTCATGTGAGCTATGCTCGGTGTGAGAAACAAGGAGAGGCAATGGTTCTCCTATAGTACAGAGGAAAAATAGGGGTATAACACTATAATTTTTTATGATTCAGTGTCTTAACCAATATATAGGATCAAGGCATCCCTACATATCTCATTGAGAATGAGAATCAAGTTGTACTTAGTTCTATAGAAACTGTTCAGTTTAAAGTCATGTGGTAAGGAAATTGATTACCCCAAATGAAGGGGAATGGGAGTTTTGGATTCATGCGGTTTTATGTCATGTGGTAAGGACATTGGCCATGAAGTTTAATGTCTTACAGTAATGAAGAACTCTATACAATTTAATATCTTATGATCTGGATGAAATGTTTCATGTATTTTAGAATCATGTGGTGAGGACGAATGATATGGATTACTCTGATGTGGATTCTTGTTTTCTTAAAAGCTTATGAAAAGTATTTCTTGACAAATATTACATTGGTGAAAGGTGTGACATGGTCCCCATCCATGGTGGCCAGCAAATATGATCTATTATGATAGACCTTATGTATGATGTAAGGAAATTTCCACTTGGGCTCCAATTTCAAGGGCTTCTTTCCCAGTATCATTAGGGTTCCGATAGACAACACTAGTTCTCCCATAAGGAATGAGTGGAGGAAAACCTTTTTTATTAAAAAATATTGGAATATGATTCTGGTGGACTTCGAGGTTGTTCAGTGTACACAACCTCTTCTCAGCTGGTCATTCTAACTCATCCAGTTTTTTCTGTGATTTTTCATCATCTAAGAGTTGTCCAAAAATGGATATTCGAAGTGAGGGTAGCTGGACCTCTATGGGAAACACTACCTCGGTCTCGTACACTGGTGAGTATGGCATTTCTTGTGTATTAGTACACGTGGTAGTTCAATAGGCCCACAAATCATTGAAGAGTTTATCTGCCCAAGACTTATTATCCTTGTTCATCATCTTATGGAGTATGATCGATAAGGTATTATTGAAGGCATCTATCTATCCATTTATCACTACATGATAGCGGGAAGAGTGATTGGAGTCGAAGTTGTACTCCTGGTAAAGCATCTTCAACTTCATGGAATAGAAGTTGGTGTCGTTGTATGTTAATATTATGTGAGGGAATATGAACCTGGAGATAATATCAGACATCATGAAGTTAATGATATTATTCATCCTGAATTCGTTGAGGGTATCACCTCATCCCATTTGGAAGAGAAGTCGGTGGCAATAAGGATGTACTTGAACTACTTAGCAGTGGTTGGGGATATGGCCCCACAACATCCATCTGCCAAATGGAAAGTGGCCATGAATATTTAGCGGTATACATTAATTATGGGGATTGATGTATGATTTTTTCATGGATCTGTAATAAATGAAATTTCTTAGTGAATTCCACACAATATTATATCATTGTTTTCCAGTAATATCCCAACCTCTTGATTTTGTGAGAGATCCTATTTCCAGATTGATGGGTGTTGCAAGAGCCTAAATGGACTTCCTCCAGGTCGGTAATAACTTATCCTTCTTCTATGAACCTGAGGATAATTCCATCAAATTCGTTATTATAGGGTACTTTTTGCTCATTTGGGTCGTCCTGCAGAGTGAAGTTCACTACTTGGTGTCGAATCTGTTCCCTTCCAGCAAGATCTGTTGGGAGAGTCCTGCCTTTAAAATAGCTGATTATGGACTCCATCCATCCAAGGGTGGTCATTGGTTCATCATGCTCTGGGGAGGTTCTTACCTAGTTGACCTCTTTCATATCGTATATAAAGATTGATGACATCATTCTTTGATGTGTAATAAGGAAAGGTGGCTTCCTGTTAATCAGGTTTGGCTAAGACAGAGGTTGTATTGGCCAGCGTGTCAACACGAGCATTTTGTTATGGGGGGACATAATGCAATGTGGTGTCAAAGGGGAATTCTTTCATTAGTCCCCTAATGTAGCCAGTGATGGGGGGTCAGTTCCTCTTTTTTTATGGAATATTCTCCATTTACTTACTTTATCACTAACTCTAAATCCCCTTTGATGTTCAGGTAGGCTATGTGAAACTATAGGGATAGTTTCAATATATCTATGAGGGATTGGTATTCTACCTCATTATTTGTGCAACCTTCAGACATTGATAAAGAGTAAGGAAAAACTGTTCTATATGGGGAGACAAATACAATCCCTAGACCAAACTGGTTGAGTTTTAAGTTCTCTATTTTGGTACTAATAGGATTCTAGAAGGCACCCTCAAAGTACATCTTCCATGTCCATTGAGTTTCATAGGAATAAAAAAACTCTTCATTGGAGATCTTAGTGCATTCTAGTGTATTTTCCAGGGCAGGGTGTGCTGTGAGGAAATCATCCAGGGCTTTCCCTTTCACTGATTTTTCCAACAAAAACGAAATGTCATATTGCTAAAGAATGACTGCCCATTGATCCAAGCACCCAGTCAACATGGGGCAGACAAGGATGAACTTGAGCGGATCAATATGAGATATTAGGTGGACCTCATGGTGCTGAAAGTAGTGCCTCAGCTTTTCCACGACGATGTTGAGTGTGAGTTGTTTCTTCTCAACATCGTAGTATCGAGTCTTAGTACCTAGAATTGTCTGGATGATGTAGTATAGACTATTATCACTTCCAGTATCATTATTCTGGTAAATAAGGGAACCCAATGAGAATTACATGGTGGCCACATATAAGATGAGTGGATTCCCTTACACCAGGGGAATCTGAACTAGTGGGTGTATTAGGTACTGCTTGAGACTCTCGAAGTATTTCTAAGATTCATCATCCCATTGGTAGAAAAGTCCCTTCTCAATTATCCCAGTGAAGGGTAGATCTTGGCCGGCCAGTTCGGCTATGAATCCCTGAATATAGGTGAGGTTCTTTTATAGTCCCCTTAGTTCTTTCAGGTTCCTATGGGGTGACATTTCCATAATATCGCTAGTCTTCTATGGGTCAACCACAATTTTGTGGCGGTGTACCACAAATCCAAAGAACTTGTCTGATGTTACCCCAAAGTCACATTTCAAGGGATTCATCTTTAGACTATGTTTTTGCAACGTGTCGATGATTGCTCAGATATCCATGAAGTGATGACATCGCTGTCAGGATTTAACGACTAGGTTGTCGACATAACAATTGACTATCCTTCTCAATAATAGATTAAAGATGTGATACATGGAACATTGATATGTATCACCCTCATTATTTAATCCATAGGGAATGACCTGATGGTAGAAGATCCCTTGGTAGTGGATTATTCATCCTCAAGGGCCGTCTTGATTTGATTGTACCTTGAGTACCTGTCCATGAAATAAAGTTCTTAGAAGCCATTAGTTTCATCGATTAAGAGTTCTATGATCGATAATGGGAAATCGTCCTTTGGTAAATGCTAATTAAGGTCTCTGAAGTCAATATAGACCATAATCTTCATGTTCTTCTTCTTGAAGGGGGAGATGTTGGAAATACATATCAGTTATTGCACTTATCAGAAAAAGTTGTCTTTGATCAACTTGTAGAATTATAACTCTACATTGGTGGAATGAGAGGGGTGAATCCTACTAGCTGATTTCTTGAATCCCTGATGCTCATCGGGTAGTTTGAGATGATGCATAGCCACATCTAGATTTGGTCCAAGAATTTATGTGTAATTCAATAAAAAACATATTGAAACTATTTTAGAAATGAAATTTACATATCATTCTCTTTGAGAGTCATGGTGGAACTAATCAAGGTAGGTTGTGGGTCTTCTTTTATCCCCAGATTTATCCACCTGAGCTCATATATGGTAGTGGAGATTGCTTCCTCGAATGAAGGAAGGGCCTTTATGAGATCTTCCTCATCTATTTTGGAGTATATGGAGACATATTCAGGTGAAGATGGAAGTCTAGGGGACTCTATATTAGTATCAGGGTGAGGGAGGACATTACAAGATATATCACCATCCACTTCTATCTAGGTTATTTTAAAGAGGTGTTGGAGATGATTGTCTCTAAGTAGGGATAGTTTTGTACCTCTAGGGTCAGATATGTTACCCCTTCCATGTTTATGGGGATCACATAGTCATAATTGAGCATTCTTTAGGGACTGATAGGGGCGGTTCCTAATCCATTAGGAGATTAAACCTATATTTCATCATCTAACACCATTTTCTTTCCTCACTTCTTATATAAATATACTTAGACATATATTTCTATGAAATCCTCGAAGGGGGAGTTGTCACCATGTAGTATGATGACCTTTCAATTGATGGGGTACTTCATAAATTGATGGTATTTTGATGGTACTACAAGGTGGCTATGGATCTAGGGCCTTCAAAGTCGGATGTTATATGTGGTATCCTGCTAGATAACCATGAACTTGGAATTAGATGTGAACTCCCCAAATTGGGTTTTGAGTTTGATATTTTCTAGGGGTATCTTCTCAAACTTTTCATATCTCTGGATGGTTAGCTTTTTAGGGGATAAATACCCTTCTATATACCCTAGTCATCGGAGGGTCTAGATTGGGAAAAGATTCATCCCTGATCCTTTATCAATCAGCACCCTTTGGATATTGAAATTATTGAGTTTGTCCAAAATATATAAGGGTATGATGTTCCCATGGATGACCTCCTATTGATCTAGATCAGTGAATGATATGGAAACACGGAATCCTAAGGACATAGTCTCCACTCAATATACCTCTTCAACATTGACGTCTATCTCAAATTCTTGTGGGCTCTAGAGGGATTCGATGAGTGTCTCCTTGAGTTAGTTTGAAAGACATAGGGCATCCAATATCGAGAGGTTGGTCAGGATAATGAATAGATGTTTCAGAACATTATACTTTTTCACTAGAGGTTGTAACTTCCTGATATGGAGTTTCTCTTGGGAATGTGGTTTAGGAGTTGGAGCATCCGCGATCGATAGACTCGATGCTTGTGCTGAGGTTGATGGAATATCTGATGTCAGTGGTACAAGTTGTACCAACCTTCCATGTTGCTTGGGTTGATTAGATTGGACCCCCTCTAGGAAGTCATGCAATACAATCAGATTCATGAGACTATTGGAGGGCTCTGAGGAACCTCCTCACCTCCTTTGAGCCGGCTGGAGTGTCTTCCCTCAAGTCTTGGCTACATATATGTCCTCCATGGGGACATGACCATAATATTGAGTCTGACCACATCCACACTACCCCCTATATCCTTGAATCCTACACATGTGTTCTCCTGTTCCTCAGTTATATGTGGTAAAACCATATTTTGGTGCATACTCATCATTAGATAAGGGGTATGTCAAGTGTATTGTGTTGATATAAAAAAAATGAGTTCCTCATTTGAAGAAGATTGTGTTTGGTGGGGTAGTTACCATATTGTCGATGTCATAGGGAATGAATCAGTTAGGGTTAACTCCTACTTTGGAGGATAATATGACTCTTTCTCTTCTATTTCATTCCACCACTAGTGTTCGTGTCAACCTCGGGGAGGAACATATTCAGCCTCTTTCTTAGGTGGTGGATTTTCTACTGGATTGCGCAACTATGCTCTTAGAGTGGTGTGGGTTAGATTACTATATTCTGAACCATTGAGTTGTTGAATTTTCATAGAAGTCTAGTCGGGACCTCCTTCCAATCATCTTCATATTTTGGTTGGATCATGGTTATGTAAGCTGCTTAATATGGGGAATTATCCAGCACCACTTTTCCAGAATCAATCATGCCTTGAAGGACATCTTTGATGATGAAACAATTCTAGATATTATGACCCAGAATAATATGGAAAGGGTATCAATTAGGTCAGTCGATGAGGTTGAACTCATTGGGATTCCTAGGTTTTAGAAGCATGAGAAGGTTATTGTCCATGGATGCCATGAAATAATCAGGGACCTGTTCATTCCATAATAAGTACACCTTATTCATCCATTCTTCAAATCCTAAATGACCTTGATTTATCTGTCCTTCTATTTGAGGGAGATTTTGTGGTTTTCACCACTCAATATGAGGTTTTGGGTTGTTTTGGGCCTACTTGAGAATCTAGATAGGTGTTGCTATAGGATTGAGAGTGATATTTGTAGCTTCCATTCTAGTTGGCCTTTTCCCCTATGTCGCGGGCATGAGTCAAGTTTTGGATTAGGTTCTCTAAATAGCCTCTTCAAGGAATTATACTATTTTAGAAAATTTTCCGAATCCACCCAGATATTTCATTGGAATCAAGGGTGTATGCAACTCATCCTTAATATTTTATGCATTGATTTTTAGTAGCTTCTCTTGTGAGAGAGGGGTGTTGAGTGAGGTCAAACCATTCCACCTTACTATGAAATTAGACACCCTCTCATTTTTGTGTTGTTTTATGTTTTTCATGTCGATGATCATTGTCATCCTCAGTATAGAGCTGAATTGGTAAAGGAAATGAAGATGGAGGTCTTCTTATCCTAACACAGATCCTTCTATCAGACTTCTTACCAAACAAAGGTTTTCCCTATTAGAGTTTGTAAAAAACACCTTATCTTGGTTGCCTCCTGTTGATCTCAAGGTCCCATCATCAGCGCACATCGGTACACAAATTGTGTGAGATTTTCTCGGGGTCTCTCTCACCATCAAAGGTGAAGAAGGTAGGATTTCCAATTTTGGGTGAAGGTGGGATATCATAATCCCATTCGATATATGGATTCATTTCAGGCTTCGCAGGTGCACAAAACCCTTCCATGGATTCTATTAGAGTAGTCAGGGACTCGATTAGGTTAAGGAGATCTAGTGGCTCTATTACCGAGAACATATATCTCCCATGGGGATCCAGTAGTGGTTGATGAGGTGGCCTCTTTTTTATCTCCTTCTAATTTTTAATTCGTTCGAGGACTGAACGGTTATCCTGGTGGGGAAGAGGTTTTTGACACAATAGAGGGAATTTATGATCATTTTTGACTTCCTCATGTATGTGGGCTGGTGTCCTAGACCCATATCCAATTTTTTATTCACAAGATACCCTTCATGATGGATTAGTTGTAGGAGGGAGAACAATTGTCTTTGTATAGAGACGATACCCCTCAGGGATATTTCCCCTGAGTAACTCCTAATTAAGTTTCCAAAGAGCATGTATTTCACACTCATTTTGTGACAATCAGTCCTCTAGGGAAGGAACCTCGCTCCTCCTAGTAGGTGATCGAGATGTGGTTGTACCCTTCCCCTTGGAAGTATTTTGTCAGGGAGGTGGAAACTCGATATTCGGAATTTCAATGTTTTGGTTTCGTCTCTAGTTCCTGGTGTGGGTAGCCTCATTCGGTGCATTCAAGTCACCCTCTTAAAAAGGTATTTTTTTCATGTCATGGCCTTCTATATTTGCATCATGATCATTATATTCCATGTAGATAGTGACAACATTCATAGAGGCATATCAGGCAATGGTGGTCATGACATTAATTTCAACACAACATGATAATTTTGCACAACATCCATCAGAGTCATTATTCAAACCCTTGGACTTATTGGTCTACTTTATCTTGTGACCCTGGTGGGGATTAACCATCCTTACTACACGTTCCTCCCACTTTTGTCTATGAACAATGATCCTAAGGGAGTTCTCGGTCTAGTTTTCCGAACGGGCCCCTACCACTATAGGTGTGTCTCGTGGTAGGTAGGATTCCAACCATTGATTCCTTTCTCCTAATTTAGAGAAGATGGATTCCCTCTATGGGGGTAATGATGATGAAAATTCCCCCAACCCTATGTGGTGGGGGTCATTCAGGGCTGTAGTTGGCACTGATTGGTCCAATTTTTGAGGATTCAATGGCTCCAGTCGAGGATTTGACGACTCCCAGGATTGACATGATTATATAAATTCCCCCAGTCCAGCAGGGTGGGGTTGTTCTAGGATCACTGATGATGTTATAGGGTCCTCTAAGGGATGATGAACTTGGGGATATTGATTGAGATATAAATTCTCCCAGCCTAGCGGGTTCGGATTCTCTTACAACTACTACATATGTGTCCCAAATTCTCTCAGAAATTGATGATCCTAGAGGTGGAGGTGGTAGTAGATATTCCCCTATCTCGATGGGTTGGTTCTACTCCTAGATGGATGATACCATAGATGAAATATTGTCCCACTTGATGTGGTTCAATTTTACTCTTGTAGGAGCTTGGTGCGATGGTGACCCGTGATGAGAATCATTTCTCATGGGAAGTTGTCTGAGTGATCGTAAGTTCGATCTCTATGTTTGAAATGTCTTCTTATTGTTTTGAGGGGCCCAGTTTGAAGTCATTTTGTTTATCCTTTCTCTCTATCCATAATTTTTTATCATTTTTGGAGTAGAGGAATTATGTGGTAGTGCCCAACTAGCTCAAGCATTTCTTGATCCCTTGATCTCACCAAAGGATATAACATTGTTGGATTATATATCTAAATTTATTTTATTAAATGGAGTGGCAAATTGTAATGCTCTATACTGTCCCCATCCTCAAATATGGATGCATGGTGTGGCTTAGGAGATCAGATGTCAAAGAGTTGTGATGCAATGGAATCAAGTGTGTTGTATGTTTGCACTATGATTTTATGGTTTTGGATCTTGGACTATCGAGATAGAAACCATTTCTAGCTAACAAAATAGTATATTCATCGTCTGGAGGTGATACTCATGTCCTGGATATGGGAGATGCCGAGCCTTCAGTCTCTAATGAGTGGGTCACTTATTCTGGTGTAGATAAGGCATGTATTCATTCTCTAGCTCCTATGGGATCTTATAGTCAGTTGTGGAGAGGGTCTAGAACATGATGGGTAGGTTGTTTTCGGCTAACTCTATCTCTATGTCCTTTTAGGCCTCCTCTATATCAGACATACAAGCCTCCATCCAATCAAACCATAGAGGATGGCTCTGATGGTCTCCTTCTAGTAGGAATGGGGTGATGCTGGAAGTTGATGAGGAACCATATACAATTGACCCTGATGATTCGAGAACCTTTCTGTATGAAGGTGTCATATTTTGGAACACCTCTTCATACGGAGGTATTTGGGAAAGGGGAGGACTTCCTTGTCCATGGGAGATATCACCATGGGGAGGATAACCATAGTGGATTTCAGGAGTAGAGTCCATGCAATCCATCTCCACACTAACATGAGGAGGACTATCATGGTAATGAACTCCTTCAACTTATTCTTTGATGTAAGAGACGATGAACCCTTGTGGTGTTGATAATGTGTCTTGAACAACCTCAAGGACATGGAAATTGAGAAGATTAGGGATATGGTCCATGTTCTACATTGTTGTTGGAATATACTGTCCTGGCTATTGGAGTTGTGCAGGGGTATGCGCCTACTATATAATGATTTTCATAACTTATATATAACCATATAACATGGTAGGGATACAAGCCTACTGGTGAGAAACTTCCAGAATATGCCGATGAGTTTTCTCATTATTGACAGGAATGTGAGCATTTCCTAAGGCGTGTGCCACTCTCACTTGTTGAGCCTCAGTTAGGACATGATTATGAGCTTGATCCTGAAACTTTGGTATATGTCTCTAGTATTTCTTGGGAGGAATATGAGCATTCCCCAAGCTGTGTTCTTCTCTCACATATTTGGATCTATTTGGATTAAGAATATGAACCTGGTTTGAATATGGATTCCACACCGAAATATGCCGAAAGACCTCCAAAATGGGATAAGGAATACGAACCTTCCCCTGTATTGCCTTGGAATGATACTGGCATAGTCATTCTTCGGCAAAACTACGAATATGTGCCTAACTTCGATGATCTATCGGAATATGCTATATAGATCCATTTACATGAATATGAGCTGTCCTAAGGCTTGTGCTATTCCCACATGGTTAGCCTAGGCTAGAACAGGGATATATTTATAATCATGGGACTTTAGAGTTTGTTTTCGGACTTCTTCGATAGGCATGTCCCCTTATCCAAAGGTGTTTGCCTCTCTCACCTAGTTTACCCTGATTGGAACAGTGATATGATCCTGATCTGATGCCTCTCCCTTCATCGTAATATGGTGATAATCCTCTCGGGCGAGATAAAGAGTGTGTGATTTCTCTTATATAGCCACTTATTCATGATGATTAGATTGTTTTGCTACCCTGGCTGTAGGTATAGAAGTATGCACATGTCCCTTCATCTACCACAGTGACAAAATATACCAACAAAGTTATCCAGTTGTTGCTAAAATGTATTGGAATTTTAGAAGAAATTTTTGTGCAGGGATATGAGTACACACATTTTATGTCTCTATGATGAATTGGAATATGTCTTCTATTGAAGTGGGGGATATGTGCCCACTTCTACCCTCCTTGTTCCATTGGGGTATTCTGATGGAATTCGTATACGGGGGTAGGAATATGAGCCCCCCCATTATTATTATGAGAATATGCCCGCATACTTGTTCAAATCAAGCAGGGATATGAGCCTCTTGGTTGGTCCCTACCTGAGTATATAGGTAGTCATTGTGGGTAGAAGAAGGGATATTCACACTCTCTTAGATATCTGACACCTTTCTCCTCTGATGGGTTTTCCTTATAGCCCGTGCATGGGAATCAGAGGATGTTGTGTATTAGATGGTATCCTCAGCATGCAACTGAGGGGTACTGGTGGAATGGTGTCAACAACAGAGGTTAATAGGGGCCCTCCTGGGTGGCTATTAAACATGAAGGGATTCGTATCTGGATTCCTAGTCCACATTACTCATATACAGAAGGTGGCAGTTATCTTGCAATTGGGATAAGCTCTCGAACTGTTGGTTGTGGCGATGAGAGCCACATGTTTAGCTGCATCCTTCCCATGGAAATGTTGTCTCTCTGACTTTCACATCTTGAGGACTTAATGAGAAGCCTCCATGGTAGGGATAGTACCATATCAGTGGTACTCCTGGACCATCGTATTCGCTACATGTCGTTGAAGTTGTTGTACAAGTTAGATTGTTTTACGATCTATGGAAGTTGCAATTGTGGTAATGTTGGATAATGATGTCATCACCTCAAGTCAGGCTGCTAAAGCTGTATCTACAATTATATAGACAATAAATAACAACATTATCGATTAGTTCAGTATCATAGGAATAATATACTCAAACAGATATGCAAGGTTAACTCTTTTTTTCTTTTATTCCTGATTCGGCCATTCCACTCATTTGGACTTATCAAAAAGATGATAGACTTATGAGAACTCTAGTTACAAAGGATCATTTGAAAGATTATACTGGTCTTATTTCTTTTTTTGTATAGGGTTTTTAAAACAAAGTGTCCTAATGAAATATAACCCAATCATTTTTTCATTGGATAGATTCATGTCAGGTTCACTAATTTTATTTCATCAAGTTTTTTTAGATGTGGAATGTGGATTAGGATTTCCCTTGATGGTTTTATTGAGTGTTATTTTGTGTCCTCTCTAAATCACATAAATTAGGCCCACTATTTGTTTCACTTTCCCTAGAAACTTCCAATGGTTCCCTTATCCATAGCTGGGTACGAACTTGATTTCCAATGGCCGGGGATTATCCAGGTTTTTAGGACTATAGAATCTTGGGGACTCGCATTGGTTGAGAGGATTGGATGTCAAGCTCATCTAACCCTTTTGGGGATAATTATGGGCTAATCCAAGACTCAATTATAGATTTATGATATTTTTATGAATCTCTTCCTAATCCTGATATGGGACCGATTACCCAAGAAAATGGTTTATCAGTTAATTCTCTTTTCAAATGAAGAAGGGGGTCTAATCGAGGTATCCATCAGTATGTATCTGAGGTTTTTCATCCATTTCCCTAATGGAGAATATCTTCTTTATGTGTTGTAACCATATAACCAAGTGCTTCAGAATGTGATGACATATGAGGAGGTGGTTGATATTCTGAGGAGGGGATTGAGCCATTATGAGGCCTCCTACTTATCCTAAATGTTGCAAGAATCAAAAACCACATATTTCATTGAGGTTCTTGGGACTTACCCCAAATTATATACCCTTATATGTGGGGTATTCATTCAAGATTCCTAAGGAGATGTTCATTCATACCTCCCTAATCCCACGTGAGCTATGCTTGGTCTGAGAAATAAGGAGGATAGATGATCATCCTCACAATGTGTATGTATGGTAAATACTTACTAAGATGGTCCTGGGGTGTTTGGTATAAAGATAAGGCCCTGGGAGGGTACATTATGTATCCTTAATATGACAGGAATCAGAGCCATCATCATTTGGTTGATGTATGGGACTTAAATATTGAGTCTTCCCTATACCATGGACATTTATGATGCCTAATGAGGTTTTCGTTGCATCCCACTAAGAACACATGAGCTATGCTCGGTGTGAGAAACAAGGGGGATCAGATGATTGGCCTTAGGATATATGGAAATGGGACTTGTGTATTGGGATAGTCCCTGAGGATGTTTGGCATGGAGCTCGGGCCTTGGGAATGTGTCCTACGTATCCTGGTTATGGCGGGGATCAGAGTCCTTAGTAGTTTATATAATGTCAGGGCTTATACACTGAGGCTACCCTATGCCATTGTAGGGGTTTATAGGTTATATGATATGACCATTAAAACTATCTAATCCCATATGATCCATGATCATTTTCAACAAACAAGGGATAGAAAGTAATCAATGTCGTTGCTTTAGACAAGAGACTCATATGCTCATCCCTCCATGGACAATCGATATAGTGCCTGGACCTCAGTGGTAGGTGGCCTACATATCCTAAATATGGCAGTAATTAGAGTCGTTGTAGTTAACTTTATGTCAGGGCTTACACACTAAGGTTTCCCTATTGATCGGGGCTCACACGCCGATGAAAGATAACATTGTCAAATCCTCAGATGCCCTGAGAGCCATCACATAACCTGTATTGACACAAATATAAAGTTTCATGAGATCCATTATTCCAAAGTCCAAGGGGTGTTGAATATCTTGGAAGACACCTCTAGGATTCATCGCAAGACCTGGCGGACATGTTTGGAGGGCATCGTGAGTCTTAGCTGACTTGCCTGGAGGGTGTCACAAGAGCTTGGTTATCATGTCCAGATGATTTAATGAGACTCAAATGACATGATTGAATGTCGTTATGTGAGTCATGTGATGTGTCCAAGTGACATCGAAAGTCTTGGGTGGTGGACCCAAAGGGTTCGTAAGATTGAAGTGGCACCCGTGGGGGCACTGTATTATGTGCCCTGACATGTATGGAGGACTTCACGTGTCCCATATGACATGTTAAAGGGGTGTCATGAAATCTGGGTGATGTGTATTGGTTTTGTATCATGTCTTGAGATGACACTCGTGAATTTCTTGAGGGGCATCAAGAATGTATTTCTCTTAGGCCTTTTTCCTTTGATCTTCATTCTAACCATTATATTGAAAATTCCTTGGTTTCATTATGTGTTAATTTGTCTTGAGTCTCGCATGATCTAGTAGAATTACAGAACAGTCGTCACATAGCCTACCAAAGATCCTTCACATGATCTATGAATAATCAGGCGAAGTGCTTTATGCCTAGTGCATGACTACTCTGGTTGTCTTTCGATGTATTACCTAATGGAAAGATTTCTGGTCGTGTGATATACTACTCTGACAAGTCCATAAGAGTTGACAGTCAAATTCTCTAGAGTTTGTACATACAGAGTGCATAGTAGTAGTCAAGAATCCTGCTTTCTTTGTGTTGGGGTAGTAAATGTATAGGCCTCACTGCACTGAGTACTCATCGGTTTGTGCAGCATATCTAGCACAATTCTAAGATGGAGCCAATGAATGGCATCTGCCACACGCAGTTTTTTGAGTCTCTATCATGGAATTCTTTGGGAACATCACCTAATTTTCAACGATAACAAGTCTCTTTCTTTATCAGATTATTTCTGATTATTGTAAACCTGCTTGATTATGCGGACATGTCGAAAAACTTTCATGTTGTCAGGTTTACTAGTCTAAGGGAATTTACAGGATCTAAGTGCTTGTGATAGGACACTCACAAGACCTTAGAAGACATGTCCTGGGGTCTCACAGGATAGCACTAGGGTGCACTTGGCACGTCCCATGTCTTTTAGTGATTGCAAGTACCTCTCACCTCCTCCCTTTTGATCAAATTTGTTTGATGTAATAAGGATAGGAGTCATGAGAGATTTCATGTGTATTGTTGAGGGTATTTATTCTATTATTTTATATGCGTTGTGTGATCAATATGGATCGTATGGGGGTGCGCAAGCATTCCATGTCCTAAGGATGAGGATGAAAAGCCAAAGGGCTTCCATGAGATGAGGAAGGCATTTCACTGAGGTATTGTGGTCTCTTTTGGGTCATCAAGGGCACTTTTCATGTCATTCAGTGACTCTGGACCCCTCTCACCTCCTCCCTATTTTTATCATTTCTTTTATTTTACAAAGGTCCGGGATCATGTGAGTTGGAACGAGTAGTATCTATGATTTTAACTCTATTTTTGGATGATGTATCTCTTGACCAATGTGGGTCATATAGAGAGTGTGAAATAATGCGATGAAAATGTCTATCTTCCTGTCCTTAAAGTGCCATATATTTTTCTGGACACTCCTAAGGACTTCCATGTAGCAAGGATGGAAAGATAGATGGATTTTGTGAGGTTTCTTTGTGTCTTGTGGATCACTCGGGGTGCATGTTGCATGTTCTTCAGTGACCGCGAACCCCTATCACCACCTCCCCTTTATCTCACTCATTTTGTGTGGTGAAGTATAAGAGGTCATGTGAGATTTCTTAGATATCACCAAGGGATTTTATTCTTCCTAATGATGATTTAGTAGATGAGATTCATGACCACTGGTGGTATCTTCCATTGAATGTCACCCTACTTTATTTTTGAAGGATTCTTGGTGGTTTGTTAAGAACGTTCCAATGAAAAATCATGTGGCCTAAGGGCGCTCATTCGATTGTCTGGGGGGCCTTCTCAAGGGAAAGCAGGTTTGTTGAAGGGGGCTCTTCAAGACTAACCATGAGTGATGTATCATGCATGGAGCCTTCACATTACATTGAAATGGTCACATGATTGTGAGTCTCTTAGAGGATTCATGAGTCTTAAAACATCCTATTATTCTTTACTTTTATATGGAAAATAATGCCAATATTTAGGTATTTCTACCTTTGTGATTTTTTCGATGCTTATTTGGCATGCATAAATAGTTAGCCCAAAAGTTCCAATAAGAGTGAACTAGGAAACAAACAATTCATAGCATTGAAACTAATACACAAGCTTATATTCTTAATGAAATATTTATTAGGGAGTAGTGTTGTAAGGTTCCATCCTTAAACATTACATATTCTAGTGTTTTTGAACTAGGATTAACATTTGAGGATCATATCAGTTTAGATTTTTATAGAATTAGGAAAAAATATTACAAATTAAACCCATACATTACAAATGGACACTTATACTCAGTATCCATTTTTTCACCTAAAAATGGACTTTAAAATAAAACAATGTTTTATCTTTATGAAAAATCTTCACATTTATCCACTTGATCTCATACTTATGTATATTCCCCCCTTAAATCCTATGAAAAACATTTTCAAACTTGGGTTGAGCACAAAATTCTCAGTAAGTAACATAAGATAGTAAATTGTTAGTCCAATGAAAACATGAAAACCTATTAAAAACATTCTTAAAAAAACTCATGAACAAGCATAGAAAATTCACATAGGTGCCTTGGGAAATAATTACCAAATCACCCTTACAGTCATCCTTTCAAATTAAATAGCCTTATTGTTGACTTCCATCTCTAGAATACTCAATGAATTATAGAGTTATAATGGGGCTTAACCTTTGTGTAAGATTTATTGAGATCACCCATTTATCATGATATATAATGGGGATCAATCCTTTATATAAGCTATATCGGGCTCACCCATAAGATATAATGGGGTCAACCCTTCATATAAGCTATATAAGGCTCACCCATAAGTTATAATAGAGATTAACCATTCGTATAAGCTATATTGGGCTCACCAATTAGTTATAATGGGGTTAAACCCTTCATATGTAATTTGCAAGGACTAATTCATGAATAAATCCCTTGAAAACTCTTTTCAACCCATGTGTAAAAAAAATTTAGATATAAAATACCCTTTTCATGTAAAAATCACTCTTAAAATATAAAAACCATGTACATAATAAACAAAGCAGTTTTTTCAAAAAGAACTATGAAAACTTCTAAAGGAAACATTAAGGAATTAAAGTGTCATGAAATCTTGAAATTTAGTTCATCCCATATATGTTAAAAACCATTCCTTTAGGATCTTGTAAAAATATTTGATAGAGTAACCTTAAAAGACATTTTTATAAGAAATTCCTTTACATAATACCTTAAAAAGAAACATTTTTATAAAATTTGAGAGAAATTAGAAGATTCCCATTTTAAAACATTCATATCAATAAGAACACATTCATAAAAATATTATTAAAGACATGGACGTTAAAGATAAATGTTTATAAAATAAATCATTAAAACATTTAAAATAAGGTTTATTTAGTTAAAAAGTCCTTTACCCTGAGTCTGACTCATTACGTAGAATCTTTATCTTCTTTAATAATAAACATGGATTAATTATTCACTTTCTTTATAAAAATTAAATGTTTATTATTACTTTTATAACACTTATTACCATGCTATAACAATTAGTTAATTATTTATGTTCATGTCATATGTATCGATGATTTTCGGTACTTTAGTCTAAAATGAATTTGGTATGATTTCAATAGTCAAAATGTTCATAATTACATCATCTCTAGAAATATTTTCATAAAAGAATAATCAATTTTATAAATTTATTATACTTTTAACTACATCTATTAAATGTGGATATGAAAAATTAACTACGTTACAATCATAGAGATGGTAAGTCATATGTACACATGAGTAACATTTTCATTTTTCAATGACCATTATAGAAACAAGGTAAGTATAGAATAATCATTATTTCATTAATATCATATTATTAATTTAATATATACTTATATATATCATTCAATCATAATATAACACATGGAAAAGAAATAAGTTTCATAAATTTCATTCCAGCATAAATATAAACCATTTTTAGAAAGAATAAGAATGATAGCATTGAATCATATCCCCAGTAAAACATAAGTAACATAAAATAATGTTATCATAGATGGAAAATAATTTTGAAAAATATTTTTAAAACATTTCTTAAGGGGGATAATTTTTCCTCTGAAAAATGATTTTTAAATCATAAAACATTTATCAAGACATTTTTTGAAAACAACCTTGAAAAATGATAAATGAATCTTTTAAACCATTTTTAAAAATCATTGAAATCCATTTTCTTGAAAATTATTAAGAGATAATTTAAAATATTTATAAAACATTTTTAGAAAACATTGTTCTGAAGGAACATGGATTTATGACCAAAGAGAGAATAACATTACATGAAGCATACAATATCATGAAAAGAAGTATATTCATGATACAACATGTCAAAGGGTAGAATATAAATCTCGTAAAAGAATATAGGTGCATTACATAACATGTGTCTCAAAGAATGAAAATTGAAACAAAATCACCTTACCGATTTGGTAACTTCTGAATCATAAACCCCATGCGAGAAAGATCATCAAATGGATATGTAAATTCCCATAAATTTAAGTATAAGGATCATAGATCACATTAATGGGTAGTATATATACCAAAAAAATGAGTGGTTAATATCGAACAAGTCTCGCAGAAATAGAATTGAGACTAGAAATCCCTTTTATAACCCCATATTAAAAATATTTCTCTAGTTAAAAATGAAAGTATTACAAAATTGAATTTCCCTTGAATATAATATTATAAAGGTTATATTCTCATCCAAAAGAAAATAAATGGTATCCTAACTGGTCCATTAATGTTAGGGATAAAAAATTATCATCCAATAAAATTATGATAAGTGTTAGAGAAATTTTATAATATTTATAATATTATATTTACCCTTAATTATCCGATTTACCATTAATCGTGGTCATAAAAAAATTATTAAAGTTACTATTCATATTGTCCAAAAATAAAAGGGACATATTTATTAAATTTAGAAATTCTAATTCAAAATATGGAATCAATTTTATAAAATTAAAAAAACATAATTTTCTAATATTAATTACAAATTAATCTCATTGATAGAACAAGAAAACAAGGTTTTAAAGTAAAAAAGTTTCAAATATTGAAAGGTTTTTATAACCAAATTCAACGTGAAATTAATTCCAATGACCTTAGTTGGATTAATTGATAAAATATTTATCTAATTGTACTTTATTACAATTGAAAAATATAATTTACCACTATAAATAAATTTGATGAAAAATTTGTTTGTAATTAAAAAGAAATATTTCTTTATTAATTATAAAAACATGAATCTTATGAGAAAAATAAAAAAACTCAACCAATGTAAATTTTGATATTATGAATTCAAATAATAATTTTATTTTGTAACATATAATTTATAAAAAGTTTTAAAACTAGATTTAAAACAAGTGCGCCATCAAAAGGTGGAAAAACATCTTTTTTTGATAAATACTTATTTTGTAAATAAATTAGATTCGCTCTTATATCATGTCTCTAAAACATATAAGATTAATAGAAAAAATTATATTGGGTTTATTATATATATTTCATTAATAGAATCAAACAAGAGTGATTTTATTATTTTATAAGCACACTTGTTCAAATTTAAATACTTTTTCAGAAAATGATTTTCTTTTTATATTAAAGGGGTTTTACATTGATTTATAATTAATTGGTAAAAAATTATACATACATGTGTAAACTATATTTTAAAATTTTAGTTAATCATGTCCATACCTGCTATTAAAACACTTAGGTTATAATATTAATATTTAAATAATAATATTTAGTTGTTCATTTAAGCTCGATGTGGCGTGTTATGTATGCCTTCAGACATAGTGTTTGTTTTAAAAAAATTAGGATGTCAAACTCTCCCCCCCCCCCGGAAATTATGTCCACAGAATTTTTGAATTCAGGCTTAGTAACTAAGTTTTGACTTTTCAAAATACCTTTATTAGAATCCCAAATTGGAAAAAAGATTAATAAAATATCTACTTTAAAAGAAATTAAGGGAAGAATGAAGGTCACATGTGATAAAACAAACTAGGTTTTCATGTAGGAAAACAAGGAAATAGAAGATAAAGATAACTCTAAAAGACTAATAGGGAGTAATAGAGAACATGATCATGGGAAAGTTAGCATTCACAAAACTATAAATATGTGATGGGTCAAAAGACCATCGATAAAAATAAATTGATAATGTTTTTGTTTGTAGAACCATTTCATAGAGTTTGGGAATTATTTTACTACCTAGATTAAGAACATAAGAAAACATACTTACTTGAAAAATATAGTTTCATCCTTTAATCATTTTCTACCACAAACTCATTATTTTCTCTGAATGATGAGTATTCAAGATTAATTTTTCACACCTGAAGCACTAGAATCAACTTCTAGAGAATCACATAATCCAAAAAATATTAACTGTCTATTTATCCTATATTTTGACATTAACTAAAACCAAAATGGTTAGTACAAGATAAAATAATTCCCATAAAAGAATAAACCTTATATGAATAAAAACTTCTTCAACCTCCAAAATTCAATAGTAATGCCCAAAGATCAACATAAACCTTTCAACAAATAAATGTCCTTAAAATTATTCAAAATAATCCAAACTAATATTGAAACACAAAATTCAGAAAAATTTGATAACATAGTCTTTCAAGATAAATTTTAACATTTATCTCCAAATAACATCAATCACTCTTCATATCATATACCAAAAATGTAATTTCCTAAAACACATAATATCTATTATTTTCTAATTATTTACCGAATGAATATAAAATAATATTTTCTTCTAGAAGATAATTAAACCTTTATTTCTCTAATAAAGTCTCACAATATTCTCTTTACCTTAATCATATAAAGTTTCCAAAATAATGAACATCTTCCAAAATAACATTAATCACTTAATCAGTAAATCATTTTCCCAATCCCAAGGTTACATATTCGAAAAAATATATATTTTAAAAATTAACTAATTATTATTCCATCAACTCATTTAACAAAAAAGAAAAATTTATACTTACCTGAGACTTCATGTAGGCTAGTGGTAGGTGATGCACCCTTATCACCCTTCTGTTGTGGGTTTGATTGTCACGACCTTTTCAGACGCGACGTGTTCTCACCCATTCTATAGACTGCACTTTTTATTATAAAATTCTGGAAAGGTGAGAAACATCCTGAAAATAAGCTTAGTATGTTTTAACCTCAAATTTTTTCCCACACCTTTCAATTTGTATCCCAAAAGGTAATAACCCATAATTACTTCAAAAATGAATGTCTTTAAAAAAACTGGTATTCACCTTAAAATTTCATAACTTAAAGCTTCAAAACGGGTTTCTAATACATTTAAATTAAGATCAACTTGATAATTAAAAACCCATGATGATAACTATAAATCATAAGAAAACAGCCTAATCTCTAATGTTGTCTAAACTATCCTATGATACCAACTATAAGTACTTAGCCTTAAAAATTACATATTATAGTGTTTTTGAACTAGGATTCTGATTTGAGGATCTTTTTAGTTTAGAGCTTTATATAATTTTGAAAAAATCTTAAAAATTAAACCCATACATTATAATTAGAAACTTATAATCAATATCCGTTTTTTTCCACCAAAAAAGTCCTTTAAAATAAAACAATGATTTCTCTTTATGAAAAATATTCACAATTATCCCCTTAATCTCATCCTTGTTTCTACTCCCCCTTAAATCCTTTTAAAAACATTTTCAAACTTGGGATGAGAAAAAAATATCAATAAGGAACAGAAGAAAGTATGTCGTTAGTCCAATGAAAACATAAAGAAACATTAAAAAAACATTTCTTAAAAAACTAATTAGAAATAATAGAATATCGTGTAGGTTCCTTCGGACATAATTACCATATCACCCTTATATTTACCCTTACAAATGGAATAACCTTGTGATCAACTTCCATCTCCATAATACCCAATGCATCGGAGAGATATAATGGGGATCACACTTCGTATAAGCTATATCAAGCTCACCCATTTCTTATGAGCCATAATGGGGATAAAAACTTTATATAAGCTATATCGGGATCACCTGTGATCTATAATGGGGTTCAAACCTTCTTATGAGCTATATCGGACTCACCCGTGAGATATAATGGGACTCAAACATGCTATATCGGGCTCACTTGTGAGCTATAATGGGCATAAACCCTTCATAGATAATTTCCAATGACTAATTCATGAATACAACCGTTGAAAATTCTTTTAAAACCATGTGTGAAACACTTTCAGATATCAAAATAACCTTTTAATTTAAAAATCAATTTTAAAATATAAAAACAACGCACATAATAATGAAAACACTATATTTCGAAATAAATACGAAAATTTATAAAGGAAACATTAAATAATTATAGCATCATGAAAGTCATAAATTTCATTCATTCCATATCTGTTAAAAATTACTTTTGGATTTTTTAAAAAAAGTTGAAAGATTTACCTTAAAAGATATTTTTAAAAGAAAATACTTTACTTAAAACCTTAAAAAGATTCATTTTTTATAACAGTTTAAATAAATTAGAAAATTACTATTTTAAAACATTCATTTTCATGTGAAAATATTCATAAAAATAATTTTAACACATGGAAAATTAAATACAAACATTTAGAAAATAAATCTTTTAAACATTTATAATAAGGTTTATTTAGATAAAAAGTTCCTCACCCTAAGTCTGACTTGTCACGTACAATATTTATATTCATGAATAACAACCTTAGATTAATTATTTAATTTATTTATAACATTTTAATATTTATTATTCTATTTATATCACCTATTATAAGTTTATAAAAATTACTTAATTATTTAAGTTCACGTTCGACATTTTGACGATATTCAGTACTTGAGTCCAAAATGAATTTGGTATGATGTCAATAGTAAAAGTGTTAAAAATTCCATCATCTCTAAAATAATATCAATGACACAATAATCAATTTTATAAATCAAATATACTTTTAAATCTATCCATTAAATATGTATATGAAAAATGAACTACATTATAATCATGGAGGCAGTAAGTCATATGTACGCATGAGTAACATTTTCATTTTTTATTGATCATTATAGAAAGAAGGTAAATATTATTTTATATTTCCAAAATGAACATAATATCATTAATATAATATTAATAATATTTATAAACATATATATACCATTCAATGATAACATAACACATGGAAAATAAATGATTTTCATAAATATCATTCCATCATAAACATAAACTATTCTTATAAAGAATAAGAATAATAGCATTTAATCATATTCCAATTAAAAAATAAGTAATATCAAATAATGTTATCTTACATGGAAAATATTTTTTAAATATTTTTTTAAAACATTTCTTGAGTAAAATATCTTTTCCTCTTCGAAAAATTATATTTAAATCATAAAACATTTATCAAAACTTTTTTCTAGAATAACCTTAAAACCTTATAAATGAAGATTTTAAATCATTTTTAAACATATTTAAAATCCATTTTCTTAACAATTCTTAAAATATCATTTAAAATACTTTTAGAAATTTTTTATAAAACATTGTTTTTAAGGAACATGGATTTCCAAAAGAAGAGTGAATAACGATACATAATATCATAAAAAGAAATGGATTCATAATAAAACATGTTAAATAATTGTATATAAACCTCTTAAAAGAATATAGGTTCATAAAAAAATATTTGTCTCAAGGAAAAGAAATTTAGACAAAATTACCTCACTGATTTGGTAATGTTTGAACTATAAACCCCATGCAGGAGAGGTTATCAAATGGATATATAAATACCCATAAATTTAAGGATAAGGATCATAGATCACATTAATGGTTAGTATATAAACCACAAAAAATAAATTTTTGGTGAATATATCATAAGTCTCACAGGAATAAAAGTGAGACTATAAATTCTTTAAATAACCCCATATCAAAAATATTTCTCATGTTAAAAACAAAAGTATTACAAAATTAGCTTTCCTTTGAATATAATATTACACAGTTTATATTCTCGTCAAAAAGCCCATAAATGGTCTCATAAACAACCCTTTAATGGTTATGGGTAAACAATACTCATCCAAAAAAATTATGACATGTGTTAGGGTAGTTTTCTAATAGTTATAATATTATTTTTACCCTTAATTACTCAATTTACCCTAAATTGTGGTAAACAATTACTAAAGTTACTATTCATATTGTCCAAAAATAAAAGGGACCTATTTACTAAATTTGTACCCTATAATTACAAATATAGAATCCATTTTTCATAATTAAAAACAGAGAATTTTCTAAAATTAATTAAAAATTAATCTCTTTGATGGAACGACAAAATAGATTTTTAAAGTAAAAAAACATTCAAAAGATTGAAATATTTTTATATCCAAATTCAATGTGAAATTAATTCCAGTTAAATTCATAGGATTAACATATAAAATATTTATCTAATTTTAGTTTAATGCCATTCAAAAATATAATTTAACAATATAAATAAATGTAATGTAAAAGTTGTTTTTAATTAAAATTCACAAAAAAATTAGTAATCATCAAAACATGAAAATAATCAAAAAAATACCAAAAAGTCAACTAAAGTAAATTTTGATATTCTAAATTCAAAGAAGATTATTTTTTCAATATAATCTATAAATGTTTCCAAAACTATATTTAAAACAAGAGTGTCATCAAAAAGGGAAAAAATTGCCTTTTCTGAAAAATAATTATTTTATTAATATAATTGGATTTATTCTAATATCATATATAGAAAAAAATATTAGATGAATTTCAAACATTATATTGAATATATATATATATATATCAATAATATAATCCAATAGAGTTATTTTATAATTTTATAAGCACACTTGATCACATTTTTATAGTTTTTCAAAAAATTATTTCCTTTTTATTTTAAAAGGGTTTTACATTGATTTATAATTATTTGGTAAAAAATTATATATACATTTATAAACCATATTTTCATAATTCAGTTAATCATGTTAATACCTGCTATTCTAACGGTTATTCAAATAATAATGTTTAGTTGTTCGTTTAAGCTCGATGTGTCATATCATGTATGCTTTCGAATGTAGTATTTATCTTCAAAAAAATCAGGATTTTATAAGTGTTGTCCCTATGGGATGTTTGGTTACACTCAGAAATTTTTTCCCAACATTTATCTCCCTTTAAAATATGAGGAAGGATCCCATTTTGTAGATTACAATGCTCATAATCTGGGTGCCCAAAATCCATTCTCAAATCAGTATAATTCAGAATACAAAAAGCATCCCCAACATGTCTTAGAAAGAAAAAGGTTTAATCAAACAATCCAATACTAAAAATTACCAAGATCAACCCAATACTAACTATTCAAATCAATATGGGGATGAATCTTTAAATTCTCAAGGGTAAGTTTAGGTAATACTATCATTGGATTTAGGTGAAATTGGTACTCTGAACAAGGATACATATTCTAGAATTCATAGTCTAGAAATTCAAATTGGCCAAATGGGTAGAGATATAGGAGGTAGAGATAAAGGGAAACTGCCCAACATAACTGAATCAAACCCAATATAAAATGTTATTGAAGTATAAACTAGGTATTTTAATAAAATTCACGAAAATTTTATTGAAAAATCTAGGTAAAAAGAAATTTATTTCATTGATGAAACTTGAACAAAAAATATGTAAAATTTCAAATCTTTAAATTTGGACCGACCTAAGGAATTTGGGAAAAGGATAACCATTCACATGAGATAACCACTAAGAAAAGTAAAATGAATTTGGATTTTATCCCAGAGGGAAATAAGAAGTTGGGTTTTGAGGATAAGGTGAATAACCAACCTATTATGATGAATTATCCCCCAACTACCTATTTTCCCCAAAGAATGAGAAAAGAAAAATGAACCCGATGACATCAAGTTTCTTCAAATGTTTAGGATATTAAATTTTAACATTCCCTTTGTGGATTCTTTGAAAAAAAATCCCTTCATAATTGAAATTCCTAATGAGATTCATAGATAATAAGATGGATTAGGGTGAGAGATCAACTATAAATTTGAATGAGTAGTGCGATGCGATAATCCAAAAGAACATCCCCCAAAAATCAAAAGACCATAACAGGCTTTTTGTATCTTGTAAAATTAGTCGAATTGAGGATATTTTGTTCTTGTGAGATTTAGGATCTAGTATCAACTTTATCCCCTACTCCCTATTCAAAAGGTTGTTTTTAAGGGAGCTGATTACAACATCATTGTCACTGCAGGTAGCTGAAAGGACACTTGACTACCCTTATGGGAGGGTAGATGACCTATTAGTTGATGTAGGGAAACTGTCTTTTCCCAATAAATTATTTATTCTACACATGGAGTGTGATAAAATGGTTCCACTAATTTTAGTTGATTTATGTTTCAAATGAGGTGTTTAGAGATAAGGTTAGAAAGTAAAATCACCATCCATTTTATGTTTTATCACTAAGACTATCAGTGAACATTTTGAATAAGTTTATTTGAATTTAAGTCTACAAAACAGCCAGAAAGGATAGGGAGAATTGAGAACCAAATTAAGAGGATAATTGTTAAGGACCATGAATTAGTCCTTCCTAAACCATTTTTTCTTACAAAAAGTTTTTATCAAACTACTTAAAGTATTCAACCCTCACATGTTCCCAACCCTAAAGTTTTTTCCTGTTCTATAAAACCTAAGGGATGTAACTCTGGTCAGGGTGTTTCTTTTTTTATGAGTAAAATTTTTGGAGATGAGGATAAGTGTGGATTTGGTTCTGTTCATCTTGAAGTTGAAGGTGTGTTTTTCTGGATCTGTTAAAAGTGGTCTAGAATAGTTTCTAGGAATTTTTCCAAAAATGGATAGTAGGAATGCACTTGCTTCTTTTCACATCTTGAATGATGGAATTTGTTTTCCATGAATTTGAGATATTCTTAAAAGAAAATGATTATTCAACCACTACCTCACCTAAGGAAGTTACCTCTAAAATTTATCTTATTATTGATAATGTTCCACCTAGAGCAACTTCTACTTCAATTTTATAAACTTTAGATACTTTAAGTTGTTGAGCAATGTATTGTTTTCAAACAATTCAAAATAATTTTTTTTAAAGGGGGAGATTATTTTAAATAATACTCTGTCTCTTTATGATGATTTTGATGCTCACAAATACCCTTAATTATTTACTAATTATTTCGTTGAGTATTTTGTAGGAATTTATTTTATTTATTTATTTCATACAACGAGATTTCATACTTCATTTATTCCGAGATCAATTTTAGCGCATTCTGGAATCACTGTAGCGCGAGATCAATTTTAGCGCGTTCTGGAATCACTGTAGCGCGAGATCAGTTTTAGCGCGTACTGGAATCACTGTTCATACCCTACGTTGATGAACGTAACGTATTGATGAAAAGTTTACTTTTTATGTTAAAAAGAAACGTATGGTTAAGGAACCTTACGTTATTTTGAAACGTATGGTTAATGAACCTTAGGTTGTTGAAAAGTATGGAAGAAGAACATTACGTTTGGAAGGAACCTTACGTTTTTGTTGTTGGACAAGTATGGAAGAGAAACCGTATGTTAGTTTTCAGTGTTGAGTTTGTTTCTCAAAAGTATGGATCATCAACCTTACTTTTATAATCAACCGTACGTTCTTTGGAGAGTTGAAGCAAGACAAAGTATGGATGATCAACCCTACGTTTGAATGCTGAAGAGAAAGTATGTATGTTCAACCTTACGTTCTGAACCTTGCGTTCTGAACCTTACGTTTGTGAACCCTACGTCTGGAGCCACGTCATCAACCCTACGTTTGGCGTCGGGATATTTTTGACAGACGATATTTCCTTTTGCATTGGTCAAACAGGCGGATTATTAAGCGGATTTCCAGCCGATTCTTAAGTATGACTTTGACTGAATCAAAGACGTTTTTCAACGGATTAATGATTGATTTAAACGGAGCTTTTTATGCCGATTCTTCAGGGGAGTTACAACAGCTCTGTTATTTCATTTAATATCGCGAATCTAAAGGAGATTTTCATGGATCTATTTATGCGGAAGATTTTCTCAGATTTGAATATATATGTTCTATCTTGGAAACTTCGGATATATATATACACAGGAAAGTGTATGAAAAATATAGATTGATCTTTTAACGAGCAAGAAACAGAGAC
Source organism: Viscum album (assembly GCA_963277665.1). Taxonomy (NCBI): domain Eukaryota; kingdom Viridiplantae; phylum Streptophyta; class Magnoliopsida; order Santalales; family Viscaceae; genus Viscum; species Viscum album. Next base: position 939,796,562 of record OY728155.1, on the reverse strand, counting down.
TGTGTGAAGGCGTTCTTTTCTGGTGTTCGAGAAGAAGTGTAAAACCTTTATTACCGAAGGAAGATCTTGATAGCAGATTCACGTGTTCTACATCGACTATCTGTTGTGAATCTACTGCTGCTGAAGTTGTGAAGTTTCTTGTAATATCTATTGCAACTGGATCGACTCAGAACTGTTTTGATTACAGATCTTTATTTTCTGAAGACGACGATCTATCTACTGTCAATTGCATTCTGTTGCAATTGTGAAGAACAACTGGAGAAGTGTTTTCTTTATCGAAACCCTTTTTATTTTTGAGTGATCAGCTTCTCGTTCTAAGCTGTGTGGGTTCGTGTTTGAACCAGGAAGGCTGTGTTTTCCTGAAACTTGTAAAGGTGTCAACTGCCTGTACTCAGTTGTGAACAGGTCTGTGGAAACGAGGACCAGATAGTGAAAATCGCCAAGCTCGTGGATTTGAGCGTTGGTGGAGTGGACTAGGGGCCTTCTGTTCCCCGAACCACTATACATCCGTGTGTTCATGATTTTACTTTTTCCGCTGCATATTTAATCGTGCTAAAGCATAGTGGACAGAATTTGTCTAAATTGAAGAGATTGTAATAATTTCGAAAAGACACAATTCACCCCCCCTCTTGTGTGTAATCCGTAGATTCAGATCCAACAATTGGTATCAGAGGAGGAGCTTCTTATTTTTAAAGTCTTATCAAGCTAGAAGTATTTAAAGATTATACATAGTGTATCATGGATGATACGAGAGAGGGAATGTCAATGGTGAGAGCACCTTACTTTAATGGAGATAATTATGGCTGCTGGAAATCACGTATGATTATTTATCTGAAAAATCTTGGTTACAGAGTCTATTCAAAGATTCTGACTCCCTATGAAATTCCTGAAATTCCTGATACATGGAGTGCTGCTACAGAGGCTGAGTATGACATGAATTCAAAAGCTATGAATGCAATTATCTGTGGTCTAGGACCGGATTAATTTAACAGAGTATCTCAATGCCCGACTGCATATGAAATGTGGCAAACAATAGCTGTTGCTTATGAAGGAACAGATAATGTAAGACAGATGAGATATGCAACTGCTAAATTAAAATTCGATACTTTCAGAATGATTGAAGGAGAGAGCATCACTCAGATGAATGGAAGATTGACAGAAATTGTCAATAATATAACAGCTCTAGGAGAACCAATCAAGCAGGCTGATCAAGCGTTAATGGTACTGAGAGTACTTCCTACTCGATGGAATGGAATCTCTGCAGCAATCAGACAATCAACTTATGTTAAAGATCTAACTATGAGAGAGCTGATTGGTACATTGATGATGTACGAGGCTGAAATGCAAGATGAGGTAAATGAGCATAAAGTCTACATAAAAAGGGAAAATACTGCTTTGAATGTGACTTCTCAACAAAATGATAGAAAGATGAAGAACAGAGAAGTAAGTGCTAAATCAGAAAGCTCTGATTCTTCAAATTCGGATGAAGAACTGGCTCAGCTAGCCAGAAAATTCAGAAAGTTCTACAGTAAGAAGAAAGACTTCAAGAAATCCTTCAAGAAGGATAGCAAGGAAGTGAGATGTTATGAATGCAAAAAGATGGGACATATCAGACCGGATTGCCCAAAATTGAAAAATGCAAAGAAGAAGAAATTTTTCAAAATAGATGATTATGAGAAGAAAGACAAGAAAGCTATGAAAGCTACTTGGAGTGTTTCTGAAGACTCAAGTAATTCTTCTGAATCAAGCTCAGAGAAGGAGGAAGCCAATTTAAAAGAAAATATGTGTTTCATGGCTGAAACTGATGAGGTACACTCATACTACTCCTCTGACTCATATAATGAATCAAACTCTGAAACAAGCTTCTCAAATAAAAAACTTACAGCTTACTGCAATATGCTTGAAGAAATGTATGACTCATTATTTAAAAAATATAAATCTATAAAGAACTTGCATAAAGCTATTTCAGATGAGAGAAATACTTTGCTAAAACAACATAAGGAATTAATTGACAAATACAACTCTGCTGACTCAAATAAAATTAATTTTGAATCAAAAATAAAAACTCTACAGGATGAAGTAGAATCTTATAAAAAGGCTGCATTAGTTTTTACAAAAGGAGAAAACGTCTTAAATGAGATACTTGGAAAAACTGTAATTAAAAAGGAAAGGTTTGGAATTGGAAGTAAAGGAGAAAAACCTAAGTTATACAAAAATTATTTTGTTCCTAGCACTAAACAGGTTATTTGTAACTTCTGTGGAACAAAAGGTCATATAGCTAAAAACTGTTTTCTAAGACAACCTCAAATATGTGGAATTAAGAAAGCTTATATTTCCAATGATCTATATGATTCAATCAATTTTAAGAAAACAAAGCAAATCTGGATACCCAGATCACTGCTTGCTAACACTCCTGGACCCAACAAAATATGGGTACCAAAGCAATTTGTTTGAATGTCTTTGCAGGTAGCAGGTCACCAAAGAAAGAAAGAAATATGGTATATGGACAGTGGCTGCTCAAGACACATGAGTGGAACTTCAGCTAATTTCTCTTCTCTTACTCGAAAGGAAGGAGGACTTGTCACCTTTGGTGACAATGCCAAAGGAAAGATTATTGGTATTGGAACAGTTGGAGATCCAAAGACAGTCTCAATCAACAAAGTACTTTATGTACAAGGGTTAAAACAAAATCTGATAAGTATCTCTCAACTCTGTGATGATGGATACACTGTTGATTTTACTAACAATAGTTGTACTGTTTCTAAATATAAACTGTTTAAGTTTAGAGCACCCAGAACTGATAATGTTTATACTTTGGATTTGTATTCCTTGTGTAAACAACAAGTAAACTGCTTAACTGCTAATATAAGTGAATCCTGGATCTGGCATAGAAGACTTGGTCATTGCAATATATATGCTTTACATAAATTATCTAAGAAACATCTAGTTTCGGATTTGCCTAGTCTCAAATTTGAAAATGACAGATTCTGTGATGCATGTCAGCTTGGCAAGCAACACAAATCATCATTCAAATCTGTTAATAAAGTTGCTACAACTAAACCTCTAGAACTTATCCATATGGATTTGTTTGGACCTTCAAGAGTAGCAAGTTTAGCTGGTAAATTATATGTTTATGTATTAGTTGATGATTATTCTAGATTTACTTGGATTTTCTTTTTGAAATTTAAAAAGTGATGCTTTTAGTTTATTTGAAGGTTTTTGTAAATCTATTCAAAATGAAAAAGGTTTTAATATAATCTCATTGAGAAGTGATCATGGTGGAGAATTTGAGAACCAGGAATTTAATTCCTTTTGCTCAAACATGGGTATTAAACACACCTTCTCTGCTCCAAGAACACCTCAACAGAATGGGATTGTAGAAAGAAGAAATAGAACTATTCAAGAAATGGCTAGAACTATGTTAAATGAATATATCCTACCTATATATTTCTGGGCAGAAGCTGTTAATACAGCTTGTTATATAATGAATAGAATTTTAATAAGACCTATTTTGAAAAAGACACCCTATGAACTATGGAATAACAAAAAACCTAAAGTAAATTACTTTAAAGTTTTTGGATGCAAGGTTTACATCTTGAATACCAAAGATAATCTTGGTAAATTTGATCCAAAATCTGATAAAGGTATTTTCTTAGGATATTCTGCAACCTCCAAAGCTTATAGAGTCTATAATAAAAAGTCAAGGATTGTTGAAGAATCAGTTCATGTGAAATTTGATGAATCTGATCCTTTTGAGAAAAGGATAGAACAAATAGATGAACCTGATTCTAATGAAAACATGAGACTTGAGAATTTAAAGAATGATTTTGAAAATGATATAAAAGAAATTCAGTCCAGTTCAGAAGAACATGACACTGAAGAACCTTTGAATGTAATGCCTAGACAGTCTAGAACCTTAAAGAATCACCCTTTAGAATCTGTGATAGGTGACTTAGAGACTGGTATTCAAACTAGAAGAAACCTTGGAAACATAGTTGAATTCTCTGCTTTCCTATCCCAACAAGAACCTAAGACCATAGAAGAAGCCTTAGATGATGAGAGCTGGGTAATAGCAATGCAGGATGAATTGAACCAGTTCAAGAGAAATAAGGTTTGGGAATTAGTTGAAAGACCACATGATTATCCAGTAATAGGATCTAAATGGGTCTTTAGGAATAAACAGGATGATCAAGGGATAATAACTAGAAATAAAGCAAGATTAGTAGCGAAAGGATATAATCAAGAAGAAGGAATAGATTATGATGAGACCTTTGCACCTGTAGCCAGGTTAGAAGCCATTAGAATTCTTTTAGCCTATGCATCTTATATGAATTTTAAATTATTTCAGATGGATGTTAAATCTGCCATTTTAAATGGTTATTTAATGGAGGAAGTTTATGTTGAGCAACCTCCTGGTTTTGAAAATTCTCAAAAACCAGATTCTGTTTTCAAACTTACTAAATATCTTTATGGCCTTAAACAAGCACCTAGAGCTTGGTATGAAAGACTAAGTTCTTTTCTTTTGAAAAATGATTTTACTGTTGGACTGGCAGATCCAACACTCTTTAAGAAAACTGTGAAAAATAATGTTTTGTTGGTTCAAATTTATGTTGATGATGTAATTTTTGGATCAACCAATAAAATTCTTTGTCATGAATTTTCAGAATTAATGCAAAAAGAATTTGAAATGAGTATGATGGGAGAATTAAATTTCTTTTTGGGTCTTCAAATATTTCAAAAAGATTTTGGAAATGTTTTAAATCAATGCAAATACATTACTGATTTACTTAAGAAATTTGGACTTGAAAACAGCAAGCCATTTACAACTCCTATGTGTACTAATATAAAACTTGACTTGGATGAAACTGGAAAATCAGTGGACAACAAGTTATATAGAGGTATGATTGGTAGTTTGTTATATCTTACTACTAGTAGACCAGATATAATGTATTCAGTATGTCTTTGTGCTCGATTTAAATCAAATCCCAAAGAATCCCATTTAACTGCTGTTAAAAGAATTTTTAGATATTTAAAAGGTACTATTTATCAATCTCTGCTTTATCCAAAAACCTCTGATTTTAATTTAATTTCATATTCAGATGCTGACTTTGGAAGCTGTAGATTAGATAGGAAGAGTACTTCAGGAACATGTCACTTTTTAGGAAAGTCTTTAGTATCATGGTCTAGTAAGAAACAACACTCAGTTGCCCTGTCAACAGCCGAGGCAGAATATGTGTCTGCAGGTAGTTGCTGTGCACAGGTGTTGTGGATGAAAAACACTCTTATGGACTTTGGATTAAATTTCAATAATACACCTATTTTATCTGATAATACTAGTGCAATTAATATTTCAAAAAATCCTATTAGTCATTCTAGAACTAAGCACATTGATATAAGACATCACTTTTTAAGAGATCATGTGTTTAAAAAGGATATATTTTTAGAATTTGTAAATACAGAAAATCAATTAGCAAATATTTTTACTAAACCACTTCCCACGGCAAGGTTTGAATTTATTAAGGGGGAGTTAGGTTTATTTAATTTTAAATAGTTTTTTTTTAAATCTTATTCTGTTTTCGAATTCTGCTTAATTTCTGTTTCCCGCTATAAGTAATTTTATTTTGTTTTAAATAAAAGTAATGATTAGTGATTACACGGGAATCAAGGCTGTCAGACCCGTTTCACCTTCTAAACTGCTTCACCTTTTTCGGAAACCCTTTCGAAAACCTAAAACTGCACATCTGCTCCAAAACCCTTTTCTGAATCATCAAACCTTAAACTTACGAACCTTCAAAAATCGTTGTTGTAATGGCAAAGACTAAGCGTCCAGATGAAGCCGAGAGCAGTGCTGCAAAGAAACCTAAGGTAGTAGATCGGAAAATACTGCAAGGTAAAGTCATAGATTTAGAGTGGCTGTTTGAAACTAATTTACTGTTGAAGCAAGCGTTGTCGTTTCAAAGCCTTGAGCAAGCTTTTAATAGTGAAAATTCTGAGTTTCTATATGAGGCAGAAATGAGACATTTCTTTAGAACTGTTCAGTTTAGCCTTGGAGATACAGAGGATAGTTTATTGGCTCAAATAGAGGATAAGGACTTTTCAATATCATCTGTAGAGATAAGTAAAATTCTTAACTGCCCTCATGAAGGAGTTTTTCATTTCGATTTACGGAATATTGGAGATTATGTACATAAGTCTGAAGACATTATGTCTTTTCTGTTTGGAACCAGAGTGATAAAGAAGATGTTTATTAAGGATTTGGAGCCCGATCAGAAAATTTTGGTAAAATTTGTTCAGACTGGTTTAGCACCAAGAATGGCTGAGATGGAGAAAATCCTATACCCGGACATGTACATAATGTATCTTCTGATGTGTGATATTAAGTTTAATTTTCCTCGGTTTATGATAAGATATCTGAGTTACTGCTGTCAGAGTGAAGCAAGAATGACCTTTTTCCCTTATGGAAGGTTCATTTCTTTGTTTTTGTTTAAAAGATGAATGATCAGATTGGTAGATACTGGGGTGAAATGTCACCACAGTAATGTTTTTAATGCTGGAACTTTGAGGAAAGTAGGATACTTCTGGAGCACAATTAAAGGAAAACTCTTACCTGTTGGAGCTGAGGAAAACTCGGAGAGTGCTCAGGCTCAATCGGCTAAGTCCAAGGAGGGACAAGCAGAATCAAGAGTTAGTACAGTGGCAAGGAGAATTCGTTTTGAGATGGAGGAAGTTGAGGAAGAGAGAAGTCAAGAAGGACTTCAATCTAGAAGGAAGAGGTCAATTGATGAAGAAATTATCTCTCCTGCCTTGAAATCCTCTGAACCGGTATTTTCTTATTCATTTGTGAGAGAAGCTGTTGTGGAGCAGACTGCACCGATAGAGGAACCAGCAGCTCAAACAGAAACTCAAAAAGAACCTCAATCTGCTGTTGTGGCTGTTGAAAAAGTAATTCAACAAGAACAACTTATGGAGGCAGTGCCTGGTGAAGAAGTGGCCCGACCTCAAGATTTACATGAAAATATTGTTCTTGACCAATCAGTAGAAGTCAGAGAGACTACTGTTCGTGATGAACATACTTCTGAAGCTAATACAGAGGTACTTCAGGAAGATTTTTCAGTGGAAGAGTTTCAGGCTTCAAAAGATAGTTCAGTGGATCAACCTTGTCAGGACAAGGACAAAGAACGGTCAGATGCAGATTCCTTACCACTTGCCCTGCTTCATCAACCTAATTCTGGACATGAGAATCGAGCACAGGGTGCCCCTGATTCGAGAAAAGAAGAAGTTGTTGAGTTGTACAAGCGTATCTCTCAGTTAGAATCTGAGAATGTTAGTCTCAGAAATTCTCTGAACTTAGAGCAGTTGAAGTTTCAGAAGCTGAAAGAATGTACTGTTTCAAGACAGGAAGTAGATTTGTTTAAGACTGATATGCTGCATGCTGTTGATCAGTTAAAATCAGAGATGGTAAAGAAAGATGATTTGTCTGAGTTGAAGATTTACATGGAGAATAAATTTGAGTCTGTTGCAAACAGTGCTGTGAGTGGATCAGGCTATTCACCTGATTTGATTCGGAAATTTCAAGCAATTACTGGAGCAATGGGCAATATGAGTGACAGATTACACGATCTTCAGTGTAATAGTGCCCCTTTGTCATGTTTGCTAGATAATCAGAGATTTTTAGTGGATCAGTTGACATCTGGAGAGCAACCGATTAGGATTCTTTTGAATCAGTTATCAGAAAAACTGGCTCTTTTTGTTGAAAAAGAAGAAAGAATGCATGAGTTTTTCAGAGTTAATTTGATTGAAGATATTCATATGACTCAAGAGAACAGAGATCTTATCATCAAGTTAGGAGATGGGATGATGAAGAGGCTCAGAGAACAGTTTATAGAGATAAAGACCGCGATTCAAAGGAGATAGACACCTTTTTCCCTGTCTTATCTATGAACCTTGATTCCTCTGTATATCACAATCGTTTATATATAACAGCTTGTGAATGAAAATTCTTTTCTTACTTCTTTTTTGTTTTGTTGTTTATTGATTTATGATTAAGTTAGCCAGTATAACAAATTCACTTATTCATACACAGTTAATTATAGCATTTACTTATAGTTCAGTGCAATATTGAATGTGTTCAAATCCGTAATTTTTCATTCTTTTTGATATCACAAAAAGGGGGAGAATTTGGATAAACACAACATTTAAATTCATTTGTTTCCTATGAAGAAATTTGGATATATGGGAGAATTTGGATATATACGACATTTATCTTTTATCTATTTTTAGCGGAAAATTTATTTTTATGGGGGAGAAATTTTATTATAGTTAAATATTGTTTTAATCCTTTCAAAATTCTAAAATTTTATAAAACTAATTTTTCAATAAAGATTGCAATTAAATTAGTTCTATTATTTTATGGGTCTTGTGATCATCAAAAAGGGGGAGATTGTTGAGCAATGTATTGTTTTCAAACAATTCAAAATAATGTTTTTTAAAGGGGGAGATTATTTTAAATAATACTCTGTCTCTTTATGATGATTTTGATGCTCACAAATACCCTTAATTATTTACTAATTATTTCGTTGAGTATTTTGCAGGAATTTATTTTATTTATTTATTTCATACAACGAGATTTCATACTTCATTTATTCCGAGATCAATTTTAGCGCATTCTGGAATCACTGTAGCACGAGATCAATTTTAGCGCGTTCTGGAATCACTGTAGCGCGAGATCAGTTTTAGCGTGTACTGGAATCACTGTTCATACCCTACGTTGATGAATGTAACGTATGGATGAAAAGTTTACTTTTTATGTTAAAAAGAAACGTATGGTTAAGGAACCTTACGTTATTTTGAAACGTATGGTTAATGAACCTTACATTGTTGAAAAGTATGGAAGAAGAACATTACGTTTGGAAGGAACCTTACGTTTTTGTTGTTGGACAAGTATGGAAGAGAAACCGTACGTTAGTTTTCAGTGTTGAGTTTGTTTCTCAAAAGTATGGATCATCAACCTTACTTTTATAATCAACCGTACGTTCTTTGGAGAGTTGAAGCAAGACAAAGTATGGATGATCAACCCTACGTTTGAATGCTGAAGAGAAAGTATGTATGTTCAACCTTACGTTCTGAACCTTACGTTCTGAACCTTACGTTCTGAACCTTACGTTTGTGAACCTTACGTTTGTGAACCCTACGTCTGGAGCCACGTCATCAACCCTACGTTTGGCGTCGGGATATTTTTGACAGACGATATTTCCTTTTGCATTGGTCAAACAGGCGGGTTATTAAGCGGATTTCGAGACGATTCTTAAGTACGACTTTGACTGAATCAAAGACGTTTTTCAACGGATTAATGATTGATTTAAACGGAGCTTTTTATGCCGATTCTTCAAGGGAGTTACAACGGCTTTGTTATTTCATTTAATATCGCGAATCTAAAGGAGATTTTCATGGATCTATTTATGCGGAAGATTTTCTCAGATTTGAATATATATGTTCTATCTTGGAAACTTCGGATATATATATATACACAGGAAAGTGTATGAAATATATAGATTGATCTTTTAACGAGAAAGAAACAGAGACTGTGTGAAGGCGTTCTTTTCTGGTGTTCGAGAAGAAGTGTAAAACCTTTATTACCGAAGGAAGATCTTGATAGCAGATTCACGTGTTCTACATCGACTATCTGTTGTGAATCTACTGCTGCTGAAGTTGTGAAGTTTCTTGTAAAATCTATTGCAACTGGATCGACTCAGAACTGTTTTGATTACAGATCTTTATTTTCTGAAGACGACGATCTATCTACTGTCAATTGCATTCTGTTGAAATTGTGAAGAACAACTGGAGAAGTGTTTTCTTTATCGAAACCCTTTTTATTTTTGAGTGATCAGCTTCTCGTTCTAAGATGTGTGGGTTCGTGTTTGAACCAGGAAGGCTGTGTTTGCCTGAAACTTGTAAAGGTGTCAACTGCCTGTACTCAGTTGTGAACAGGTCTGTGGAAACGAGGACCAGATAGTGAAAATCGCCAAGCTCGTGGATTTGAGCGTTGGTGGAGTGGACTAGGGGCCTTCTGTTCCCCGAACCACTATACATCCGTGTGTTCATGCTTTTACTTTTTCTGCTGCATATTTAATCGTGCTAAAGCATAGTGGACAGAATTTGTCTAAATTGAAGAGATTGTAATAATTTTGAAAAGACACAATTCACCCCCCCCTCTTGTGTGTAATCCGTTGATTCAGATCCAACATAAGTGTGGGAGGAAATATGAGGGATCCCTTTCAGAGTGAAGTTGGATATCTTGGATATCATGCTGATATTTTTTCAGATTTACCTAATTCATTGAGTAATATTCAATATTTTGATGTCATTGATGGATTCAGGCTTAGTCCTCAGGTTCTAGAATTTTTTACAAGACTTCATCAAGCTACTAAGTTACATGAGGTTTTGAGTGAACTTTCAAAAATTTCAAAAGTAAATGCCCAAGCCCCAATTTATGATGAATCTTACCCACTGAATGACGAAAGCTAAAATCATTAGGGGATTGACTCTGGCTAGGGACTATAAAACTAGTTCTACATGGGAGGCTATACATGATTTTTCTTATTTTTAGATTTATATTTCTATTTTAATAAATACCCCTTTCTTATTTATCTATCTCCCTAAATCTATAACCCAATACTTTTGTAGTTTTTGTTTGATGATTTCTCTTGTTTGATGGTTATTTGTTTCATAATATTGGTGTTCACTGAACATGAGGTGGAAATAGTGTGCTTCATGTGAAGTACCATTACAAGTGGTCTTATAGCTAATCAAGTGACCATATAAATAGAGTGTGGTTTGTTGTGATATTTTATTACCAGCGGAAGATTCTGTTTGAACATCAATGCCCAAAGTAGCTTCAAGTGGATAAAATAGTATAATGCTTCCCTCAAGTCAAACTCTAGTAAATTTAAAATTCTATTTTAAATTATCAAATGTCTTATGTTCATCTTTTCAAATTGTAGGAACTTCAAATTGTCAACTAGATGACTATTTTCAATTGTTGTGGGGGAGGTTACACATTTATTGTATAACATTGAAATAGATTCTTTTTATCTTGTAACTATTTTAATTAGTCTTAATATTTTTCTAGTGCTTATACTTGTTTCATTTAACTAACTGATTTCAATTTTTTACTGAATTATTTTCTTCCATGCTGAATTTCTATTTGTTGCTTTATAATTTCATGTTAAATTTTGACGCGACTTTGAAAATAATTCATGAACTCACCTATATCATGAAAAGTTTTGAAAAATAATTTTATATAATTGACATTATGATAGTTTTGAATAGATTTACCTTGTGAATAATGTGGTTTTTGTGAGTACTGTGTGGAAAATTGTGTTTTAACTTTATTATCACTCTTCAAAACAGAATCTATTCTTTGAAACATTTCATAATTTTTTAAATAACATTTGTTAAATTATTTATCCTACCTTGAGATTCAACAATGGGGACATTTTTGAGTATTATGTTTTGGGGATGTGTCTTAATTAATCTTAACTATCCTTAATTGCAACCCATCAAAACCCTAAAATTCAAAATTTCTCCCTTGAATGCTTCGATTTAGGTTGTTTTTGAAAAAAATAAAAAATATCAAAACTAAAAAAAACAATAACAAACTGATAAAAAAACAAAACCATTGCATCCTTATTAGGTGAAAATTTTATTCTAGATTTAGGGGTTTCAAAGTGTCTGGTGTTTCTAGAATTTTAGGTTTTTTAGTGTTTTTCCCCACTGTTTTTGTAGAAATTAACTTTAGGAACTAGGAAAAGGAGTGTTATGGGAGATATCTTTTTGGAATTTTGATCTTAACTTGAGAAAACTAGAAATTTTAACTTGAACATAGAGGACACTCTATTTTTTGAACAAACACTTTAGGGTTCTTAACTCAAATGATAATCATTTTATCCCATTGAATCCAAAGTAAAATGGTAAAATGGGATCATAGTGAGAGATTTATTTCTTCAAATAAATAAAATCCATTTTTCAAATTTAATAAGTTCATTGAACAGTGCTATATAAAAGAAATAAGTCTAGGAAAAATTAAAATAAAAGGGCCTTTTCAAAAAAAATCTCATGTAGTTGAGGGGAATTTTGAAACCAAAAGAAGAAGGGGAAGATTGACTTATATAATAATCATTTGAGTTGTATAAATGATGTTAAGGTTGGGCCTTTGATTTTTGGAACCTATAATAGATTGAATAATTATGGTGTCTCTTATTAAAATTTGATTTCCATTTTTTAACCTATTTAACTCCTAGAATTGGAACCCATTATGAATTGAAATAGGGAAGTTGGTAATATTCACATAGGTGACATTAATTTACAATATTTAGAAGGATTTTTTATCTCCTTTGTTTTTTGGAGTGTTATGGAACTTAAGAAAGTTGTCCTTTTCTTTCTTTTAGACAATTTTTAAATAAATAAAATATGTTGAATTTCCTGAGAGTGAAATTGATTAAATGTGGGGGTATTTTATGTGGCCTTTATTTTCATGTTTTCACATCATTTTAATAGTTAAATTGTGTTAGTAACATTGGTTTTGACATTAATGTGGTCAATTATCATTTTTGGGTTAATTTATAATCCGAATAGTAAATTAATGTTTTCATAATAATATTTTCTGTTTTATCATTTAATTTAACATTTTTTCATTATTTTTATTATTTAATAATGTTTGTTTTATTTTTTGTTTGTTTTTATTTTGATTTTATCAATCGTTTTAATTATTTTATTTATTTCTTTGTTCTGCATTTTTATTTTTTTCACTTTAGTTTTATTATTTAAAATAACTAAACATTTTGATTATTTTATTTAAAAAAATTAATATTTATTAATATTTAATTATAATATTATTCTTTGATAATATTTTTTAATTATATTAATTAATTAATTAATTAATTAATATAAATAGATTTATTTTAATTATTTATAATAATTTATTTTATTAATTTATTTTACATAAAATGATAAAATTGGTTTTTAATTATTTTGGAAATTGTAAGTTATTAATTTATTCTTTGTTTAATTAATAATTCTTTTATTTTTTTATTTTTTTTTTCACAGTGGTGTTACCACCAGAACAAGGCATCTGTCGGTTCACCTAATATCACCAAAGTAGCGGATTTGTCAATTTTATAAAAATAGAGCATTCACTAGTAGATCCATGTGATGTTGTTTGGAAGATCCACCAATATCCTTACTTCCATAGCTAAAACTCCTCCAATATCATTACATCCATCGTTGCAACAATCCACCACCAACACCCCAATCTGACATTGCATCAATCCACCGCCATCCCTTCTGATATTATTGGCCACATAGATCCACCACCAACACCTCCCCACACATCCACTATCAACAATCAACCGCTGCCTCCATATTCAACTGTTTGATTGCATCTAATGGTCCTCCACCTGACATCTATCAGTTTTCCTCCATGATCCACTATCATCCTCTCGCCACCTCATCTATTTTCACCCAACACCAGTAGATCTGGATCTATCAGTGCCTCCCAAACCACCCATGCCAATCTACACCCCAATGAATGAAATCTAAAGCCAAATCACCCTCTAAACCAGATATACTCAAATCTATCAAAGGCAAGACAAACTAATCCTCGATCTAAAGAAATCGAACCCACCACACTATTGTGTACCACCACTATGGATGGAGAACACCATTAATGGAGATCCAAATTATTGATCGATACAAGATCCACTGTCATTTGGAGCTTGAATGGCTGGTCGATTACCCCTTTGTGTCACCACCCCAATCCACATAAATCGATCCCCATTGTTGAGAAAGATTTCCAACGGGGTATATGGATGCCGAGTCAGAGCAACCCACTAATGTTGTTGAAGTTAGAGCCTCATTTTTTTGTTGAAACCACTAAGAATCTCCTAAAGCTAAGCCATTGAAGCCACTTCTTCTTGTTAGAGACCTACAAGCCACAAGTTGCTGAAGAAGGAAACCACCCTCCCCCCATTGAGCAGAATCTATGACAGCAGAAGAATAAAAAATTGAAAAATAGAAATGAATAAATTATTATTATTATGATATATAATAATATAAATAATAATAAATACAATTAGTATAACAATAATATTAATATATATAATTATAATTATAATTACTATCATGTATATAATATTTAATGAGTATTTATATATATTCACATATTTATACTAATAATGATTATTAATATAATTAAATATTATATATATATATGTGATATTTATTTATATTATTAATACTTTTAATTTTATTTATTTAATGTTTTTTGCTCAAAAACTAATGGAAACATTAAATAGGTGATGCATGGTACAAAACATTGAGTAGTTTTTCATTCCTTTTTAGCGAGATGGGCTATGATTACTAGAGGAGGAGGATGTACAGTGACATATATAACACGTGGAAGACTTGGAGTTTTGACCTAGTGGTGACTGTGGTCATGTAGAGGAAATGCATAGAATTTTTCTTTTAATTCTACAATCCATCATTCAATAGGGATAACACAAAAATAGGAGTAGATATCAGAACCATTGACTCTTATTGAAGTCATTCGACTTCAAGTTAGATCAAGAAGACAATCATCAAGAGAATATTCTTTATTATTTCTCACTTTCCTCTATTTTATTATCTTGAGATGTTTTAATTGGATTTTTTTCATTCGTACAATGTGTAGCTAAATTTCATAGGGGAATCAAATTGTTATGTTTTGAAATCCTCAATATGTTCTACTCTTAAATTCTGTAATTGTATCAGTGGATTTTAAACTCAGAGATCTCATTTCTCTACTTAATGAGAGTCATTTTCTTTTCACTATTCTATGGACCGATAGGTGATGATAGTGATCATTTTTTCAATTAATTTAACCAAAGTAATGAAAAATAAAAAATTTAACATTCTCTTATCCATTAAGATCATTTAAATTCCTTGGTAGTGATTGAAAGATCATTTCTAGGGAAAGATAGAAGGGCTATATTGATTCAGTGAAGTGAGATCTTAGTGAATCATCACCATATTTCTAAGAACTAATTAAATTGTTGTTAACTAGAGTATGAACAAAAATATCTTAATCAATTCATTACTGTCTGATCTCCCTAATCTCTACCATTGCGTGTCTATACTCAATGATTTTAATTCTCACAGAACCATTCCATTTCACCCTCATCTTCACCATTTCAAAGTTCACATTTAGTTTTTTTGGTTTTTTAGTTTTTCTTTATTCTACACAATCATTAAGATATCTATGTGTTTCCACCCTTCTTACTATGATACTAGCGTATGTTACAAATGTATATTTTCATGAGGTTCAATGACATTAATGGTAGTTAGCTATGATTCTTAGTAAGGGTAAAAAAGGTAGATATCAACATAACATGAGTATAATGGTATGAGAACATGATAATAACATTCGAAAACCATACCCTACATATCACAGATCATAAATTTGAGTCATGGAATAAATATTGGCAGTTAATAAGACCTAATTCATAAATAAATCAAATATCCTGAGCCATGAGAACAAAATATTGGCATAAGACATATATTCTTAGCATACACATAATCATTGAAAATAATTTCATTAGTAGTCAAGAATCATTGAAAATACTATTATCATTGATTGGGATCAATCCCCAAACCATTATAGTAGTCAAAATTCACTCCCAAGGTTGTCATAGTGGATTGAGTTCACTCCTCAAACCATCACAGTACTCATGGTTCACTCCCATGACTGTCATGGTGGATGAGATTCACTCCCTAGACCATCATATTAGTCATAGTTCACTC
This sequence comes from Viscum album, assembly GCA_963277665.1. Taxonomy (NCBI): domain Eukaryota; kingdom Viridiplantae; phylum Streptophyta; class Magnoliopsida; order Santalales; family Viscaceae; genus Viscum; species Viscum album. The sequence continues at coordinate 939,780,728 of OY728155.1, read as the reverse complement.
TAATTACTATCAGTGTGGACAATTTCCCTTATTAAACTAGGTTCACTTCCCATTCTATTCATGTTTATCTCATGAGATTACAATCATTAACCAATTCATTGGAAGGAGATATAGGTCCCACCCATCCTCAGTTATAATGTAACCATCATTCTTGTTTATAACATAACCACTTTAAAATAATGAAAACCAAATATAAATATTTTATAATATCATAAAACATTCATCATATCAGAACCCATGAAAAGAAATGGGTTTTATAAACAATTCAACCTATCATAACTCGTGGGAAAGGAAATACATTCATAAAAAAATTTCATCATAAACATAAACCATTCAATGAAAGAATAATAATGGTATCACTGGATCATATACCCAGTAAAGCATAAGTAACATCAAATTATGTCATCTTAAATGGAAAATTATTTTGAGAATAAAATCAATAGGAATATTTCATGAGGAAAATAACATTTCATTGATAATCAAAATTTTAAAATATTGGGGAAATAATTTACTTTTAAAATATCCTTGAAAAATTATAAATTATGATTTAAAACATTGATTGGTCATAATGGATGAAAATTACATTCATTCCATACACAATTAAAATAAAGATTACATTCACATTTTTGGTAAAATACAAATGGTCCTTATTTGAAAAATGACATAAAGATTCCTATTAAAACATTTTTTAAAAAAATAAAAAAGGGTAAAATTGACATAAAACAATCATTTGGTACTACTAAAAACTTTTTTTAAATCATTTAAAAAAACACTGATATGGAATAAAATGTTTTTTCAACTGAATAAAGAAATAATGTTTGCATTCCTTTAAAAACATTCTATTGGAATCATGAGTATATAAAGAGATGAAAATTAAATTAAGACATGTATTATGAATAAATAACTTAAGGATAATAAAATTAATGAATTTATGGAGAAATATATCATAATATTCCATCAACTAAAGCATAATCCTAAACAATTCTGATAAACAATGAGATTGTAACATCAAACCCTTATCACTTTGGTAACTTTTGAATCATAAAACACATGAAATAATAACATTAAATGAAACTAAAAATATCATAAAAATAAATAAATTCATGATATTATAATTCAAATGGGTTTTATAAACACCTTATAAAAGAAGATATGTGCACAACATAATGTATTTCCCAAAGAATACAAATTGAGACAAAAATCTCATACCAAATGTCTCAAATTCCCTCATACACATTCAAAACTCTAGTATAATATATATAGGTTTATTATAAATATATTAAAGAACCATAATTATATAAATAATACCATATATGATTTACTTTTGACCTTTTATTACTCATTTATTAACAATTCCTTATTAAAATCATGTTTCGAGTAATAACTGCTTTGTATTTCATATATGTTTTGGTTTGGTATTTTTAGTTATATTAATTATATCATGGTACCAAAATATCCAAAATTATAAAAATGATATAAATATCATATATATTCAGTATATATGTATTTATTTTAATCCATAAAATTTAGATATTAAAAATTACTTACACCGTCTATGGAGACGGTAGGCCGTATGTATGCAAGAATATTATTTCCATTTTTTGATGGATGGAAAATATTAAGGTAAATAATATATTAACTTAAAAATAATATTTTTTATGTCATATATATAACATAAATTTATTAAAAATATCCTTATAAACTTCCATAAAAATTTTAATAGAAAAAACAAATCGCATCGTTTATCGAGGCGGTAGTTCGTTGTACACACAAGAAACATTATCATATCCCCATGGAATGGTAAGTAAGAAGGTATGTGTGATATAATAATTAAAAAATTATAATTATATTACCATAATCGTATATATTAAATTAATCTATTCTTATTACCATCCTAGTAAAATGGTATTGAAAAACACATCACATTGATTCACGAGGCAGTAGTCTGTTGTACAAATGAGCGAAATAATTGCATTCTGATGGGTTGGAAGGTAAGAATTTAGATGTGACAATATAATTATGATAATTATGAAAATTTCATAAATATCATATATTATAAATCCCCAGCCTTAAACATTACTTAATCTTGAGTTATTACAAGAATACACATTGAGGATCTTTTCAGGATTAGAGTTTTAAAGAATTAGATCATAAATCATGCATTGCATTCCACATTTAAACAAGGTGGTAACATAAAAGACAGTATTCATTTTCTCCCATCAAGGAAACATATTTAAAATAAAATATGGATTATTTCTTGACACTTCCTCAACATTATCATCACATCATGTACTTTTCCCTTGACCTGTGAAACACATTTCAAAAACTTGGGATGAGAAAAAAAAGATCAGTAAGGGATATAAAAATACGGAATGAAAACATTAGTCCATGTATACATAAGAATCAATGAAATCATACATTACTCATAAAACATAATCACTTTAACATACCTCATGAAACCATAAGATTCATGAATAACTCATAGAAATCATAAGGCATGAAGGTAACTTGTGGTATTCATAACATTCTTAAGTAGGGAGTAATCCTCATGGTTAGGTTTGGAATACCCATCATAGTATATTCCCTAAATATCTTTGGAGAAACATTAGAGTTTAACCCTTTCATGTTACCCAATGCATTGGAGAGATATATCGGGCTCACCCGCCCTTAGTTTATCATGGAACCACCTGTCTTCATAAACAATGCACAAGAACCATAACATAATTGTATCGCATAAAACATGCATAAAGGAAACATAACATTTCCACATTCCAATAAAAAGATATCAAAAACACATTGATATAATCAAAACATTATCAAAACCATTTTCAATACCAAAATAAAATAAAATTAAAACATGGTATTTATTTTTCATTAAAAAAAGTTGTGGCTTGTAGAGGAAGCTGAAACTCAAATAATGGTCACGGCGGCGGAGAAGTCATTGTCGCCGCATACGTAAAAAAACATTCCCTTTTTTTGTTTAGTAAAACTCTTCGTATAAAAATATTCCTTTTGAATAAAATTAAAAGTCAAAGGGGTTTATACACTGTATAAAATAAAGTTGTGTATAAAACAAAATATGCCTCAATGAAAGAAGATTGAGACGAAGTCCCTTACCTCATTTCCGACTTGACTCGACCGTTCTTTAATCTCAGGAATAATAAACTAGAGTTAATTTCTACTTGATTAAGAACCGTTTTCAAGTTCATTATTCCTTTTATATCACTTATTACCATGTTATGAACATTATGTAATTATTTAAGTTAATAACAGTTGTTTTGTCGATCATTGGTACTTGAGTTAAAAATAAACTTCTTATAATTACAAGTTGTTCATGTGGTAAAATATAAATTATATACAGAATTATATTCATGATTTAGATATCATATATATCATATATATCCAGTATATACATGAATTTATAATATTACATAACATTTAGAGGTAATAAATGAAATGCACCGTTCATGGAGACGGTAAGGCGTACGTACGCATGAACGCTACTTTCATTTCTATTTCATATTTAATGGAATGAAATAATAATTATATAAAGGAATATTATAATTCCAGTATAATATCATATATAATATCATTAACTCCATCATTTATACATCACACATATGGCATTAACGATTCAAATCCTTTTGAGGGGGCGGTAGTCCGCACTTCCTAAAATGAAGATATAGCGTTTACCCATACTGGAAACCATAAAGTTGTGTCATAAATGAAAAATAAATAAGCTTAATAAAAACATAAATATAATATATATAATATATAAATATAGTGACATCTTAATGTCCACCATGAAAGGTGTTAAAATAAGATTGAACAATCATCGTTTCGTGAGGCAGAAATTCACCATCCACAGAAACAGTATGTTCTTTAACCATTAGACGGAGGTGTGTGTAAGTGTAGCTCTAATAATTATCATAACAACATCCTAGTATATTTAAGACAATGTTTTTGTTACAAAATAAAGGAATAAAAAGAGTTTAGGGGGTTGGAGAAGAAAAATAAAACAAAAGGACATAAGAGAAGACATTACCTTTATATCGGGTAACTCTCCTTGGTTTGAACCAAAAGGGTTTCTTGAAGAGATTTATGCCTAAGGTAAGGCTTCTAGGATGAATAGATTGATCTTCGGATATTATTTGAGTAGAGGTTGGATGATTCAAAGGGATTGAGAAGTGTGGGTAAGGGGGTAGAGGTGGGGGGCCTTTTATAAGAGGGAGGAGGGGCACTCTTGGAATGTCATGAAATGTTACTTTATTATGAAATTATTTTCAGATTTTAAAGGTCCCAAAATGATATATTTTTATTATAAGGGGTAAGGGTTCTAAATCCACCCATCCAATAGGTTTTAGACAAGTTTAAGTCTTATATTTTACCTTATCTTTTCATTTTATTTAAATCATTCATTAATGAGGTAATCACTGCATCATCATGGTGTCATAAATAAATTTATTTATTTAATGTCTAAAAATTATAAAAAAAAATACCATTATGTAGGAAATATTTTTATCTTTACAATTAATATTTATATTCTAATATATCATTTATTTAAACAATATTAAAATTGTTTTACTTAGGTGATACATACTTTGGTTATATTTCTCTTTCTTTAAAAATAATATGATAAAAGGTCACTATCACACTAAAGTGATTCCATGGGGTCCCAAAGTTGGAAAAAGGAATTCCATGGTCGGCCATGACTCAAAAAATATCATTAAGACACATTTTGGTGTCATTTTATATTATTATGATATTATTTTATTACCCTTAACTACCCGATTACTACTTAATCACGATAATTAAAGATAATTGTCGTCGTTACTATTCATAATGTCCAAAAACAAAAGAGTCTTAATTAAATAATTTAGACCTTATGATTAAAAATATGGACTCCATTTTACCAAATTCAAAACACAAAAATTTCAGTAATTAAATTAAAAATAATTCTCGTTGTCAAAAGAAATAGCGTGTTTTTAAGAAACAATATCTATCAAACGATTGACAATTGTTTATGTCCAATTTCAAAGTGAAATTAATTACAATGACCACCATTGGATTAAATGGTAAAATATATTATAATTAAAATTTAAAAAAAATTAAAAAGATAATCTAACCATATAATTAAATTAGATGAAAAGGCATTTTTGAAGTAAAATGCATTATTTTTCACTATTCATTAAAAAATGAACATTGTCAGAAAAAGACCAAAAATTTATCCAAAATAAATTTCAATGTCCCAATTCTAAATAATAAATTTATTTTGACAAATAGATCTTATAACATTGTCAAAAGTTATATTTAAATATGGTTTTCCATCAAAATGTGGTAAAAAATCTTTTAAAAATATTAGAGTATTCTATGATTAATATTGGATTTATTCTCATTTTAAGCCTCTAAAACACTATCTAATTCATAAATAGACATAGATATGAAAATAAATAATTCTTTACTTACTTGGGATGTTACATCCTTCCCCCTTTAGAAATTTTTGTCCCCACAATTTATTTACTTATCGAATAAGTGGGGGTATTTATCCCTCATTGCATTTTCAGATTTTCATGTTGCCTCTTCAGTCATGTGGTTTTTACGAAAAACATTTACTTGATGAATCAACTTATTCGGCAACACATTCTCCCTGTGGTCAAGAATCTGGACTGGTTGTTTCTCATAAGATAGATTCTCTTCCAGCTGAACTACCTCTGGACTCAAAACGTGAGATGGGTTTGGCATGTACTTACTTAACATTGAAACATGAAAAACATTATGTACCTGAGATAAAATCAGAGGTAAATCTACTCGATATGAAACTGATCCAACTCTCTCTAGAATTTCATAGGGTCCAATGAAACTTGTACTCAGCTTTCCTTTCTTAGCAAATTGCATCACACTTTTCCATGGTGAAACTTTGAGAAAGACATGATCACCTACCTCAAAAGAGAGATCCTTCCTCATGTTGTCCGCATAACTTTTCTTCCTGATCTGAGCTGTTCTAATGTGTTTCTATATCAACTAAACTTTTTCTTCCAACTCTTCTACCAATTCTGGTCCCATCAACTTCCTTTCACCTACTTTATCCCAAAAATCTAGAGTTCGACACCAGTTCCCATATAATGCCTCAAATGGTGCCATCTGTAAACTGGAATGAAAACTGTTATTATAAGAAAACTCAACCAAAGAAAGATGTTGGTCCCAACTTTCCTGATAATCAATAGAACAAGAATGTATCATATCATCCAAAGTCTGAATTGTTTGTTCCAACTGCCCGTCTGATTGAGGATGAAAAGATGTACTAAAATTTAATTCAGTACCCAGCGACTTCTAAAGTCCTTTCCAAAAGTTAAAAGTAAACCTGGGATCACGATCAGATACAATGGAGAGGGGAACTCCATGTAACCAGACTATCTCTTTAAGATACAAACGAGAAATTTGATCTAGGGAAAAAATATCTCGTATAGCAAGGAAATGAGAAGATTTAGTCAAGCGATCAACAATAACTCAGATTGCATTATTACCTCAAGGTGTCTTCGGCAATCCCACAACGAATTCCATGGATATATTATCCCATTTCCACGTTGGAACTGGTAAAGGCTAAAGCATCCCTTTCAGTATCTACCACTCTGCTTTAACCTTTTGACAAGTCAAACACTTCACAGTAAAATCAGTAGTATCTCTTTTCATTCCGTCCCACCAGTAATTCTCCCAAAGATCTCTATACATCTTAGTACTGCTAGGATGAACTGAAAACAGAGAACTATGAGCTTCACATAACAACTCTCTCTTCAACTGTGAATCAAAAGGCACACACAATCTCTTCCCAAATCTCAAAACACAATCATTATCAATGTTGAATTTAGGAAACTTATTCTTCTGAACCAGCTCTACCTTTTTTTGCAACTCACTGTCTTGCTTCTGTGCTTGCTTAATTCTGTATGATAGAGATGATTTCACTGATACCTGAAACAAAACAGAAGAACATCCTGTGCCATCAACTTCTATGCCAAATTTCATCAAATCATTAACCAAAGGATCATGTTCCAAACGTAACATGGTTAATGTGGCATTACTTTTTAGACTCAAAGCATCAGCCACTATATTTGATTTTCCTGGATGGTAATGAATTATACAATCATAATCCTTGATTAATTCTATCCATCTCCTCTGTCTCATGTTAAATTCTTTCTGAGTGAATATATACTTTAAACTTTTTTGATCGGTATATATTTCAGACTTTACTCCATACAAATGATTCCTTTAAATTTTTAAAGCAAAAACAACAGCAGCTAATTCCAAATCATGTGTAGGGTAATTTATCTCATGAGTTTTCAACTGACGTGAAGAATAAGCAATTACCTGATCATTCTGCATTAGGACACAACCAATTCCTTTTAATGAAGCATCACTGTAGATAACAAACTCACCATTCCTGTAAGGTAGTGCCAAAACAGGAGCATTCACCAATCTTCTTTTCAATTCATGAAAACAATCATCACATTATTTTGTCCAGATAAACTTAACACCCTTCCGAGTTAGCTTAGTCAATGGGCTGGACAACTGTGAAATTTTTTTAACAAACCTTCGATAATAGCCTTCCAAACCAAGAAAACTATGAATCTAGGTTAAATTTGTGGGTCTTGGCCATTCTTCAACAACTTTTGTTTTTGCAGGATCAATAGTTATTACATCTTTGGAAATAATGTGACCAAGGAAAGAAATTTGTTACAACCAAAATTCACACTTGCTGAATTTCCCATACAATTTATTTTCTTTTAATGTTTTCAAAATAACCCTTAAATAACTTTCATGCTCCGCTTTACTTTTAGAAAACATCAAAATATCATCAATGAAAACAACCACAGACTTATCCAATAACTCATGGAAAATTATATTCATAAGGTCCATGAATACAGCAGGTACATTGGTTAACCCAAAAGGCATTACTACAAATTCATAATGGACATATCTTGTACGAAACATGGTCTTCGGAATATCTACTTCCTTTACCTTCAACTGATGGAACCCTGATCTTAGGTCAATCTTTGAAAAATATGGAGCTCCCAGGAGCTGATTAAACAAATAATCGATATGAGGCAAAGGATATTTGTTCTTAACAGTGATGTTATTCAAGGATCTATAATCAATGAAAAGTCTCATTGAACCATCTTTCTGTTTAACAAATAAGATAGGAGCACCCCATGGTGATGTGCTAGGTCGAATGAAACCTTTGTCTAATAAATCTTGCAATTTCTCCTTCAACTCTAAAATTTCAATTTGAGCCATTCGATAAGGGGGTTTTGAAATTGGCTTAGCATCAGGAACTAAGTCAACAGTAAATTCAACTTCCCGATCTAGTATTATTCCAGGCAACTCATCAGGAAAAACATCAGGATACTCATTTACCACTGGAACATCATTAATCTGAACGGTTCTTTTGTTTTCAACAATATGTTCAAGGTAACATTCATTTCCATATTTTACAAGTTTCTCAGCCTCTTGACATGTTATCAACAGTAAGGTTTCATTCTTGTACACAAACTGAAAGTCTTTCTGAAAAGAAACCTCATTAGCTCTGCAGTCAATCTTATCATGATAAACAGAAAGCCAATCCATGCCCAAAATAACATAAAACTCTACTAGAGGCAAAAAAAATAAGGTTTGCAGGTATATTCTTTCCGCACACAAGGACAGGAAGGTTCTTATTATTTCTTTTTTGTCTCAACATTTCCTCTAGGTGTTTTTACCATAAGTTTAGGATTCATATCTTGAGATGGAATTCCCAATTTACTAGAAAACTTCCCAAAAATGAATGAATGTGCAGACCCTGAATCAAAAAAGACATTGGCATAATCTGAACAAACAAATAGTGTACCTGATACTACTTTATTCGATGACCCAACATCTGCTGAATTAGTTGCAAAGTATTTCACCACCCCTTTCTGCTTTTAGTCTGGATTATTTCCCTTAGTTGAGTTCTTAGTTAGACACTCATTTGTATAATGTCTCATTTCATTACACTTAAAACATCTTACCGCTGGCTTTTCATTACCTGCTTGATCATTTTCCTTACAGTTACGAGCAATATGACTTGAATTACCACACCAGAAGAACTTTCCAGACTTGGATAAACATTATCCAGGATGCATTTTTACACACTTCTCATAGGATGGATATTTAGTTTTCTTACCTACAGGCTTCTTTGATGAATTATTTACCTTTGCATGCCAATTGGACCTCTTATTCTGTTGTTTGGAAAATAACACCTTATCATCGGCAAACTTCATTTCCACCTTCTCCGCACATCGAACAAGTTTTTCAAAACTTTTGAACTCACGATAAGCTAAAGTCCTTCGATACTTTGGATTTAACCTTGAGTAAAAATGGTTGATTTTACTATCAAGATCTCGTATGAAATTTGGAGCATACCTTTCCAGTCGAGTGAAATTTGCTTCATAAGCAGCCACTGAGTCATCCTCCTGCCTCAATTCTAGGAATTTTATTTCCATCCTAAGAAAAACCAACTTAGGAAAATATTTCTCAAGAAACATACCTTTGAATTCATCCCAGTTGAGATCATCAATCTCATCAGCGTCCCTGATATTTTTAACCATTGACCATCATTGATCTGCTTCACCTCCAAACGTTAAACAGAAAGACTAACCTTTTGATTGTATGAACACCCCATGACATCGAAAATCTTCTCCAGTGATTTAATCCACCCTTTAGATAGCACAGGGTCAGATGATCCTCTGAATGATGGGGGATGTTTCCTCATGAAATGTTTCACCACTGACATGTTCCTCTGCAGTTGATCTTCCTGATCTCGTGCATGGATACCACCAGCATTTATTTCTTGATTCAACTGTGCCATTACTACAACAAAATATTCAGTTCCAATTCTGACCATCTCAGGATGCTGATTTGGACGGTCATTTCCTTCTGTATGTCTTCCTAGCACTGCTTCCCTGTTTCTTCTACGGAAAACCATTCTGAACAAAAATGTCTTAGATAAAGAAACATGGAAATCTTCAAATGCTATATCATTTCAATTTTACCATAATGTAAAAAATATATATTTTTTGATAATTATTTAATAGAATTCTAACTCCTAAAGTTATCTAAACCGACCTCTAATACCAATTATAAGGCCCCAGCCTTAAACATTACTTAATATTAAGTTATTACAAGAATACACAATGAGGATATATTCAAGTTTAGAGTTTTAGAGAATTAGATCACAAATTATGAATTGCATTCCAAATTTAAACAAGGCGGTTACATAAAAGACAGTATTAATTTTCTCCCATCAAGGAAACATATTTAAAATAAAACATGGATTCTTTCTTGACACTTCCTCGACACTATCATCACATCATATACTTTTCCCTTGACCTGTGAAAAACATTTCAAAAACTTGGGATGAGTATAAAAAGCTCAGTAAGGGATATAAAAATATGGAATGAAAACATTATTCCATCTATACATAAGAATCAATGAAATCATACTTTACTCAGAAAACATAAGCACTTTAACATACCTCATGAAATCATAATATTCATGAATAACTCATATAAATCATAATACATAAAGGTAACTTGTGGCATTCATAACATTCTTACATGGGGAGTAACCCCCATGGTTACGTTGGGAATACTCATCACAGTATATTCCCTAAATTTCCTCGTAAAAACCTTAGCGTTTAACCCCTTCGCGTTACCCAATGCATTGGAGAGTTATATCAGGCTCACCCGCCCTTATTTTATCAAGGAACCACCTTTTTTCATAAAAAAATCCCAAGAACCATAATATAATCGTATCACATAAAACATGCATAAAGGAAACATAACATTTCCACATTTCAATAACAAGATATCAAAAACACATTGATATAATCAAAACATTATCAAAACCATTTTTAATACCAAAATAAAAGAAAATTAAAACATGGTATTTATTTTTCATTAAAAAAAGTTATGGCTTGTAGAGGAAGCCAAAACTCAAATAATGGTCACGGCGGCGGAGAAGTCGTTGTCGCCGCATACGTAAGACAAAAACATTACCTTTTGTCATTTAGTAAAATGCTTCGTATAAAAAGATTCTTTTTGAATAAAAGTAAAATTCAAAGGGGTTTATACACCGTATAAAATAAAGTTGTGTATAAAACAAAATATTCCTTAATGAAAGGAGATTGAGACGAAGTCCCTTACCTCGTGTCCGACTTGACTCGATCGTTCTTTAATCTCCTGAATAATAAAAAAGAGTCAATTTCTACTTTGTTAAGAACCTTTTTCAAGTTCATTATTCCTTTTATATCACGTATTACCATTTTATGAACATTATTTAATTATTTAAGTTAATAACTGTCGTTTTGTCGATCATTGGTACTTGAGTCAAAAATAAACTTCTTATAATTACAAGTTGTTCATGTGGTTGTATGACCCCATTCGCCGTTTATTTAACATTATTTCACTCTTTTAAAAAATAGTCAGGAGCTCTGCTTCTGACTATACCTCTTTAAAAAAATGCATTTATAATATTACATAACATTTAGAGGTAAGAAATGAAATGCACCGTTCATGGAGACGGTAAGCCGTACGTACACATGAACGCTACTTTCATTTCTATTTTGTATTTAATGGAATGAAATCATAATGATATAAAGGTATATTATAATTCCAGTATAATATCATATATAATATCATATATAATATCATTAACTCCATCCTTTATATGTCCCACATATGTCATTGACGATTCAAATCACTTTGAGGGGGCGGTAGTCCGCACTTCCTAAAATGAAGATATCGCGTTTACCCATAATAGAAACCATAAAGGTATGCCATAAATGAAAAATACAGAAGCATAAGGAAAACATAAACATAATATATATCATATATAAATATAGTGACATCTTAATGGCCACCATGAAAGGTGTTAAAAGAAGATTGAACAATCATCGTTTCGTGAGGCGGAAATTCGCCATCCACAGAAACAATATATTCTTTAACCATTAGACGGAGGTGTGTATAAGTGTAGCTCGAATCCTTCTCATAACAACATAATAGTATATTGAAGATACTGTTTTTGTAACAAAATAAAGTAATAAAAAGAGTTTAGGGGTTTGAGAAGAAAAATAAAACAAAAGGACATAAGAGAAGACATTACCTTTAAATCGGGTAACTCCCCTTGGTTTGAACCAAAAAGGTTTCTTGAAGAGCTTTCTGCCTAAGGTAAGGCTTCTAGGATGAAGAGAGGGATCTTAGGAGATTATTTGAGTAGATTTTGGACGATCCAAAGGGCTTGATATGTGTGGGTAAGGGGGTAGAGGTGGGGGCCTTTTATAAGAGGGAGGAGGGGCACTCTTGGAATGTCATGAAATGTTACTTTATTATGAAATGCTTTTCAGACTTTAAAGGCCCCACAATGATATATTTCGTGGATAAGGTGATAAGGGTTATAAATCCACCCATAAATTAGTTTTTAGAAAAGTTTAAGTCTTAGAGTTTGCCTTATCTTTTCATTTTATTTAAATCGTTCATTAATGAGGTAATCACTGCATCATCATGGTGTCATAAATAAATTTATTTATTTAATGTCTAAAAATTATAAAAAAAATACCATGATGTAGGAAATCTTTTTATCTTTACAATTACTATTTATAGTCTAATATATAACTTATTCAAACAAAATTAAAATTGTTTTACTTAGGTGATACATACTTTGGATATATTTCTCTTTCTTTAAAAATAATATGATAAAAGGTCACAATCACACTAAAGTGATTCCATGGGGTCCCAAAGTTGGAAAAAGGCATCCCATGGTCTTACATGACTCAAAAAATATCATTAAGACACATGTTGGTGGCATTTTATATTATTATGATATTATTTTATTACCCTTAACTACCCAATTACTACTTAATCACGATAATTAAAGATAATTGTCGTCGTTACTATTCATAATGTCCAAAAACAAAAGAGTCTTAATTACATAATTTGGACCTTTTGATTCCAAATGTGGACTCTATTCTACCAAATTACAAACACAAAAATTTCATTAATTAAATTAAAAATAATTCCCGTTGTCAAAACAAATAGCGTGTTTTTAAGAAACAATATCTATCAAAAGATTGACAATTGTTTATGTCCAATTTCAAAGTGAAATTAATTCCAATGACCAACATTGGATTAAATAGTAAAAATATATTTTAATTAAACTTTAAAACCAATTAAAAAGATAATCTGACCATATAATTAAATTAGATGAAAAAACTGTTTTGAAGTAAAATGCAATATTTTTCACTATTCATTAAAAAATGAACATTGTCAGAAAAATACCAAAAATTTATCCAAAATAAATTTCAATGTACCAATTATAAAGAATAATTTATTTTGAAAAATATATATTATAAAATTGTCAAAAGTTAGATTTAAAAATGGTTTTCCATCAAAATTCGGTAAAACAATATTTTAAAAATATTAGAGTATTATATGCTTAAGATTGGATTTATTCTCATTTTAAGCCTCTAAAACACTATGTAATTCATAAATAGACATAGATCTGAAAATCCATAATTCTTTACTTACTTGGTATTTTACATATATAAACATTAAATATATCACTTTCTCCATCCATAAGATATGGTGGTGGAAAACAAATCACATCGGTTCGTGAGGTGGTAGTCCTCCAAACACATGATTGACGGTTTCATTTCTCGTTTAATGGAAGTGAAGATGGATATTGGTTATTCCATTAACATAATAACAACTAATTATATGGGGGTACTTTTTTATATTATAATTATTTAATAAAATTTTAAGTATGTGGAAAAAGAAATAAAATAAAAAGGCAGGTTTATAAATTTTACCTTTTCTTCAAAGAGCCTCTTTAGGTTTATACTTAAAGTATTCATAGGAGGGATACTGAATAAAATTAAGGCCTAAATAATTTTTTCAATCAATTTAGTAATATATTTTTTATGGATTTTATGAATCAAACGGTTTTGTCAGTGTGAAGAGGATAACATAGGGGTGGCCTTTTATAAGGGGGTGAGAGGACATATATGGAATTTTTGAAAAGAATAAAGTGTACCCAATTTTTACTCATTAAAAAAGGCATACAAATAATTTATTTTAAATAAATAGATGTTTTAAGGTCTTAATGGATAAATAAAATGGGTTTTATCATGTTTATAGGTCATTTTACACCTTGTTTTTTTAGTTTAACACCTCAGTAAACCCATTTTAACCTTAATCACGGTAATTAATTTTTAAAACTTTTACTATTCATTTTGACCAAAAATTAAGTTTAAATTATTATATAGAATTAATTATGAATATTTAAAATATTTAATTCATTTTTTCAAATTCTGATCATAGAAGTGGAAAAATTTTATTTATAATTAAACCGGTAGATGCGATGAAAAAACAGTTTTCCAAAGAGAAAGTTTTCATATGTATAGAAAGTTTTAATATCAAAATTCAATATGAAATTTATTGAAATGACAAAAATTGGATTTATAGATATATAATTGAACTATTTTTACTTTTAAACCCTTATGAAAATAAAATGTAGCTCGTAAATTATTTAAACGAAAAAACAGTTTTTAATAAAATTTAGTATTTTTACTATTTGTTAGAAAATTATTATTTTCATAAAATTTAAAAAAATCACTCAAAGATAATTTTTATATTTATATATCAAAATTTTATTTTATTTTTTAAAATAAATTTTCTAAAAGTGTATAAATTAGTTTTAACATGACTGTGCAGAGAGCAACGAAATTTGTTTTTAGAAAAATAAATTTTTTAAACATGAAATTGGATATATTCTTATCTAATGATTAAAAAAAATATTTGATGAATGATAAAACATTTTTTTAAATATACAATATATAAATTTCATTATAATAATCTACGAATAGTTATTAATTTAATTTATTATGATAAAAATACTTCATGTTCATAAAAAATAGTTTTTCAAAAAATATTTATTACTTTCAATTGAATTATAATTTTAATTATTAATCAACTAAGAAAAAATGAATTTAATTTATTAATTTTTAAAACAAATAATTTTTATAATTTAGTTATTATTATTCATAATTACCAAATTAATGGCTAGGTTATAAGAGTCAGGTTTAAATAATAATATTAATAGTATATTACAGTTCACTAAAACTCATTGTTGAGTATAATGAAGGCCATCGAAGAAATTGACTTTATTTGAAAAAAATATATTTCATAAACTCTTAGGATGATATATGTGACATGATCAGAATAATTAAAGAAAATATTTAAAAAATATATAAAATCAAACACAATACACGTTTCAGCTCAATGAAGGAATATCTCTGAGCATTTCATGATGGTTTCCCCAACTTGTATCTCAAACACCCCAAGGACACAGACACATCACATGGGCCATTTCCAATAACCACCATCTATCCTCATTTCTGATACCATTATTAATCATATCTGTATTAGACAGTTTCAAAAAAAAATATGATCATGAGCATAACCTCATAGGAACTTTTTCCCAATCACTAGGGGTCCCATGCTCAGACCTCTATAATGATGAGTAACATACCTTAGGGTGTCACCAGGAATCATTTATCCTCAATACCTTAGGCTAAAACCCACAATATTACTTAGAAATTTATCTCTATTGGTTCAATGTCTTATTACAAGGAGGGGAGGCCCTATAAAATCCTATGTGTCTAGGAATGGTTGATTCTGGGGTGACTCAAGAAAATAAAGGGAATACACTCCCTAGATCCATTGGTCAATTTACAAGGTATAAAATATCACATGTCTCCTCAATCGATCCATCTCTAATGAATCCACCTAGTCCTAGGGGTTTCCTATGCATCAATCAAGGGGATCCAACAGTCTCCCTCAGGATGTCCAACATCCATGCTCAGGGATATACACCCACTTAACATCTCATTTCACCATTCAAATATCAATAATCATGGTTATTCATGATAGTCTTCTGGTATTTCCATTTGAATCCCATCACCTGGGAATTTAAAATGGTATCATTGTATCAAAGGAAACCTCATCATCTCGAGAATTCATGTACGCATGAAATAACTTATCTCTAATCTTGAATCCTGAGTACCACCTCAAGAAATCCCCTCCTATTTTAATCTCATCTATATATGATAGATGAGTTAGTAATCTACCACTAAAAATCTTTGAGCCTGGATCCTTGACATCTCAGGCATTCCTAGGTCTCTACAATATCAACATGTGATTATTAGGAGTCTCGAGAAATATTAGTAGTTCTAGGACCAATAGTTGATTCCCAATCATCCTAATAAATCAAATTTCATGATTACATAATAAAATAAAACATATCAAAGAATATAAAAACACGCACACCCATCATATTGTCCATATCCCCTCTTGTTTACAAGTTTTATACAGCTTTTAATTGGTGCCTTCTACTATCTCTACACAAGGATACTTACCAAAGATCATGATCATCTATCAAGGGTAACCCACAAGGGTACCCTATGTCATCACTATAAAAGTAGCATCCTGCATGGGATCCCCAATCACAACTGGTCTCTCAGTCAATATTTAACCTTGGAGGACATTACATGTGATGGCATTGTTAAAGTCATCTGATAGCATCACATGCCTTTGGGTTACACCACACTAGTGAAAGTATCGAGAGATAGCTCAAGGAAAAACTCTATATTTATAGTCTCTATAGACCCATCATCTCATCTAACCTATCTCAAATCTTTCTTAGGTCAATCCACCTATGAATAACACATTTAAAGGGTCCTCACCCAGATGACTAGGGTCATCCATCTCAAATCTAATCACATGTCCCTCTTATAGGTGTCCATGTATCATGGTATCTTTCTATTCCATATCTAAACCATTAGTGTTTGAGGTATCCAGACTATGCACAAGGTTCTTTGTCCCCTTTTCCCTTTACTCATTCATCCTAGTAATTTTACATAGGAACAAAAATTTAAATTAAATTAACATTTTATTTGAAGTTTCCAAACTATTTAAATTAAAATTTTCTTTTATATAACCAAGTTAACTCCCTCAGTGGTGTGACTTCACATTACACAAATACTAAAAAATTGAAATAATCTATAAAAAATGTATAAAGGACCACCTTTATCATTCAGATACTTTCTAATTTATTTTAAAGTGATAGAAGCTACTCCTAAGTCCTATCCAATCTTGTCTAGTAACATCCATTCTCATCCAAGCCTGTCTCAATGACCAGAACTCTAAATTGAATCCAAAACACAATAAATAACTAATTATAGAATATATTATTAATTATTTTAATCCAATTCAAACTTTGAATAATTTTAGAAAAATTACTAAGCATCCATAAATCATTAGTTCTTAGAGCAATGGGGTTCCAACCACCATGTCACACCCTCGAACCCTAAGAGAGACAAATCCCCAACATGCAACACCTATTACACCATTAAAAAAATTAATTAAAAATAAATCTGAAGAAAAATTCATGAAATGATGTACCTTCACTATATCATTTTGTGGTGATAGGAAGATATGGTATGGAATGTCCTCTTCCAAAGCTACATGAAGGCCCCATTTAAATCAGTATATTCCACCATTATATGGTGAAATTATACGTTTTTACCAAAACCAAAACAATGTTGTATTAGTGAGAAGAATAAAGACAATATATGAGAGGAGGTATATGTGTCTGTACCTTTTTTCGATGCCAAAAATGTCCAAGAATGTCGCTCCAAACAAAGTTAAAGAAGGGAGGTAAGGGAGAGTTAGGCCCCCTTCTATGCACACTAATAGGGAGAAAGAAAATGGAGCTACCCACTTTAAACCCCAAATTGGTGGGAATGTTATTTTCCATTATCATAGGGCCACTAGCTAGCTAGTGGTTGTGGGTTATAGCCATTATGTAGCCCTGCTACCTCGGGATACCCCTAATGGCCCTTCAATTCTCCCCAATGTTAGTTTTTCCTTATTCCCAATCCAAAATACATCCTTTGAGGGGTATAAACCTTCACAATTAAATTTTGAAGTGTAGTTCAAAAATTAACCCCTCCACTAATTCAAAAACTAAAATTATACTTTAAATTAAAAACATCCATTCACATGGGGTATTATATTCCCCTTTCTAGAACTACATGTTCATTTATTCTAATTCCTACTCAATAATTACTAGATTCTAGATCACTTATATTTGGCCAGATTATATAATCTTTTCATTACCTTATATATTCAATTAAATTATAAATTGATTAACATCATGTTTTTCATGCTAGATTACCCACTTTACACCATCCTAGAAATCTAGGTGAGTTACCCCACTAATTCACATCATGAATCCTTCCCTTGAATTATACCAGGGTTTCACTTTATATGTCCTATAATTATTTATATCTTTATTTCACTTCACATGGGATACGTAGTTATGCCCAATTATTATATCATGGGTGTATACACAAATGTTTCCCTTAAAATATCCAAACTATTCAATATTAATGAAATTATTTCCATTCAAAATGGTTATTAAATTAGTTATAAATAATTTCAAGTCGTTTTTATCATATTCATAGTAAATAAACTTTCCATTGATATTACTCTATGTCACTACTGTATCAATTGCATGAAACTTTTTTATGATAACATGTTTAAAACATGTTTACATTGAATGGTGGAGTTTTGTATTGACTTTATCTACCCTAAACATCATTATTTATCAATTTTGGACCCACATTTTTTTATAGTGACTTCCCATTATTGAATTTTTTAGGTATTTACTAAAAAGACACCCCTTTTCACTTATAAAATGGAAACTCTCTCCTTACTTACCATCATACTATTACCTCCACATTTCAATACAAACACTTCCCAAACCTCTTCTATACACACTTGGACATCTTGAATATGTTTTGTTCTTCTTAAAATACCATCCCTCGGAGTATCAATCCCCTTCACAAAGGAGATAATATAAGAAGTGAAGTATAAGTTATTAAGCCTCTCTTTATTTCTTGTTCCATTAAGTGCTTTTATTCTTCCCAAAATATCATTTCATCATTATAAAATGACAACATCAGTATCATTATTAAACTTTTAGGATATTATAATGGTGTTATAAGAATTAACCACCCTCCCTTCTTCCATTAAGAAAAACAAAAATGTGAATCGTTGGTTGTGCAGACTACCGCCTCCACAAAGTTTTTTGTCTTCCTTTAACACCATACAAGGTTGTTCCTAATAGGGAATTTAATATATATAAATATGATATTAATAAAATATTTTATATTCTGATACAATAAACCATATTACTAATTCTCTTTGTTCTATAGAAAATGAAATCACCCACCATGCATATGTGTGGACCATCACCTCTATATGATGGTGGATGTTTTTTTTCATTACATAAATGCTTTACATGGATAGTCATGAGAATGATTTTAAAGGATAAAAATGATTTATATTTTATCATTAAGTTTCTAGTATAAAAAATTGGATAAAATAATAATGATATGATCAACAAGTCATTATCATAAATTGAAATATTTAAAACAACCGTACTAAGTGGAAAATCATTAATTCAAATTATGTAATATTTTCATATTCATTACTTCATCTTATACCTAATTTATATTTATAACATATCACACTAATAAATAATAAATTATATCATTATTCCTCTGGTGTGATTATATAATAACTAAATCACCTCATAATCATTGATAATGGTGGTATATTCATGTTTGATGTCGTCTTGACCACATAATTGAACAATGCAATTAAATTTTGTCATTAATGATTATAACAACGTGATTAATTTTATAATATGATAAAAATATGTAAATAATTATTTTTTTCCTTAGTTCTATAAATTATTCAATAATATTTAAATCATTAATTAAGAAAACACCCTTAAGAGGTTGGAAATCATCAAAAATGCCAATTTTCATTTCCGTCTTCTTGGATAGAGAATAAAGTACTCATCGAAGGGAATTTAAAAATCATAAATAATTTTAATTAATATATTATATTAAATTTAATGAAATTTTAATGATAAACATTAAAATAGGAACAAATATTAGAACTGATTGTATGAAATTGCAATAAACGGTCAAAACTATAAACACCCAATGTGGGAAAACAAAAATTAACTAATATACATGTAGATGATGATCATAAATAGAAATTATAAATATTTATAGGTATGGATATGGTTCTAAAATTAGATATTAAAATATTTATGTTTTTTATACAAGAAAATAGAGTGAATCAAACTATGTAGGGAAACTATGTAACAATTTTTTTATCTCAAATTTGAATCCCTTGAGACATGTTTATTCTAATACTCACATCACATTGTAAATGGTGTCATTAATACCCCATTTTTATTTTGTATCATGATTAATTTATGTTTCATCATATCTGATGTTCTATTTATTGTATTACCTCTCATGAGTATTGATTCAAATGTTACAAAGTCTATAAGGGGTTTCGTGACTCAAATATTTTTCTTCAATCATATTCACTCAAATTTGACTATAATCATTAAATATTGGTATATTTTAAACTATGAATATGTTATTTTATATATAAAACTTCTTTTATATGGAAATATTAATTCATACCGAAGTATTCTTCCATGATGATTCTATTGTTTCATTAAAATTCATTTTCATTAAGAATAATTCTGAATTATTTTAACAGGTTTTTCTTCAGTTTCCATATTTTTACTTACCACCAATGTTCTCCTTTCTCTAGTGGAAAATCAAATTTTTTTATCGCCAATGGTCCTTTTAACCCATTTATTAATTTTAAAAAATGGTGTCTCTATCTTTTTAATGATTGGGGGAGTCAACCTTGTTATTTAAAATTGGTCAAAAGGATTTTACATCCTTTCAAAATAAAAATTTTCATTATACTCTCCACATTTTCTTATGACAACTATTATGTATTTTTATGGTTCCATTATTAAATGATATTTTAAAAATTAAATGTTTTCAATGTATTTTCACTGATCCTTTTTAAACCTTTATCGCTTTTCAAGGATATTTCATTTTAACTCTTTATAATATAGTTTTCAAAATTTATTCTCCCTACCTTATAAAAAAAGTGTTTTTAATGTAATTTACACATATTAGTTTATAATAATTCTTAAAATTATTTTGTGAAAAAAAATATTTTCAATTCTATTTTTCCTCAAGTTTTATCTCTCATGAAATGATGTGTTGAGCATCCTATATATTTTATTTTGTTTTGAATCCTTTCGGAAAATGTGATTTTGATATCCTATAATCTTTTAAGTTTATGTTATGTTATGTTTTTCGAATGTTTAAGAAACCCCTTCTTTTTCTATGGGCTATTAATGATATTATGATGACTAATTTTAAGTGGAATTTATATGTATGGATGGGGATGGGTGGGATCATATATCTCCATAAATTTATTTGTTAAATCTTATATCATATGTGATAGTCAGGTATGGTAATAATGAGTTTTTTCACACACACCTGGGCATTATGGATGTGCTCACATTTTAGGAATATACATAATGAGTGTGTTTATAAAGGTGTGGTCATAATGGGTTTGTTCATATAGGCATTAATATGATTATGGTTGTTCCACATTCCCATGTTTTGTGTCAAATTATGCCAAATTTTTAAGACACATTTCATCTCCATGAAATTCCATGTTTTCATGATTATTCCTTATTTCTGATTTATTCAACAATTTTATTCCATGATCTTATGTTTTATGACTATTGAGATGTGTTTTTATCTAGTTCATATGTTTTATTCTTTCGTAACAATATTCTATGATCATATATTTCTCTAACATGTTTTATTATTATCATCTAGTGTCTTATGATATTTTATTATGATATTTATGTCTCTCATAGGTAATCATTCGTGCTATGATAAGTTTGTTTCTTACTAAGTGTTTGAGATCAAACCATTTTATACTTCCAATCCCAAAGTTTCAAAGATGATTAAGTCCTGAAATCTATATTGAAAATGTTCTAGATGAGAAAAATTACAAAGAAATGCTTGCAAGTGTTACAATATAATATGTTTATGTTTCTAATCTACAAGACACTAAACCTTTTAGTCTTTGGGTTTTACACCTTTTTTTAGATGTATTATTTATATCATGAGATTAATGTATAATTTAAGTAAAGAATATTTTGGGTCACTATAGTTGGTATCAAATCATGGTTTAGTTACTTTTATAGAATAGTTTAGTTTTTTTGGAGATTATTTTACTTGCTTGTGATATTAGGGTTAGAGAACCATAGATAAAACCCTAGAGTTGAGTATATATATAGGATGACATCTTAAATTTTTATAAAACAATTGAGTGGATGGATTTCCCTGTCAATAAATCCCTATGAGATATTATAAGTGGACATAGGCTCTAAGATATTTCTACCTAGGGGTAATAACTGCAAAGAGGGCGTGTTGGGTGTTAACATAATTGTCACCTTGTTCACAAAAAAGAGGCCTAACTACACACCTGGTTTGAAAATCCTATGGGATATTCTTTGGTTAATCATATTCTCTTTATGAACAACTATGATGGATTTATTTCCTACATACATCGAGGTATTTAAACGATAATCATAAGGTAACCAAACTCAAAGAAACAAATATAAACATAATATTGATATAGGTTGAACAAAGTGAATAATGATACAATGTGAAAATGTAAAAGTACAATACATTTTAATATTTAAATTCATTATATGATTATGAAAATTCCCTCCATGTTGTTAATAGTTTGTCACTGATGTCAACCCCTTGGGTTTTAGTAATAGATGAAACATGAAGGAGTCATGGGTGTGAGGGAAAATGAGAAGATTGCCTCAACCAACAACCCATCGAAATGGAATGTAGAATGAGAAACCTTTTGATTATGAGAAACTAGTTATCATGGTATATGACTAACAATGTAAACATAGTCGAAGTCCCAAACACACCAAAAAAGAGAAAGATGGAGTCTCGTGAAAGATCAATTGATGAAGAAGATTAATGAATGAATGTTCAATACCCTATAAGTGAAAAATATTAGAAGAAACACCAAGTTAATTACCTCAAGGGGACTAGAAGATTCTTTACATGTATAAAATGGGGTCATCGAGCATTAAACTATTCTAGAAAATGAAGAGATCAGTTATCCTAATCGAAGTGGAAAGTGTGCATCCAAAGGCACCTCTAATGGTCTGATTCCATAAGTTTGGAAATCATGGAAATTAGTCAAGTTAGTGTCAAAAAACCAAGGAGGATAAGAATGATAATCTTGAATAACCACCACAACCAAGTGAACAACATGTAGCGTTTTTAATGACTTATGATGAGGTGAATTGTGATAACTAAATCCTCCAATCTATAATTGAGAAAATGGTATCTGTATTCTATACACTCTATGGTTCCTAGAATGTTTTCTATGTATACCACCATGATGTTTTTTTATTAAATAAAAAAAAGTTATGTGATGATTGTATTTTTAAATTTAGGTTTATGAGAATATAAATCATAGTATGGGTTCTTTGGTTGGATTTGAAATTATTGAATAAATATTTCAACATACACTCCATATTTATCGACCAGGGTTAGATTACCCACAATATTGTAAGAGTTGGTGTCCTGAGAACCAACTGTTTTGTACTTTGATTACATGAATGTTCACTTATTATATATTGTTCATTGTTCTGCATGACTATAATATAATAATGTCATGAAATATTTGTTGCATTAATAAGGTCATGGCAGATCCTCTCTATGATGAGAACCTTCAAATTCTATAACAATATTCTTAAATAATTTTCTGCGGTTGGTTGACATACTATGATAGGACACATAGTATACATACTGTCATGTGCGAGTACTCGTAAGAGGACGAGAATCTCTCTCATGGAGTTCACACTTGGTAATCTCCAAGATGGGAGATTATGAGAACAGACCCACCAATAGAAATTATGCATGTCTTGGTGTCATCAAACATTGCTATCTACAAGCATTTGTAATGTTCCTTAGACTAAAAGATTATCATTAACTCATGTCATGACTCGCGCACTTAGATTTACTGACGAAAATCGTCACGCAGACAGTTGCCGGGAAGTAGGGTACGTTGGGTGCGTCACGAGTGACATGTTGTTAATGGATAAGTCAAGGAAGGATTTGTCCCTTCCATTTATGGAAGTTGATTTCTCGGCCCTTTGATTGAAATAGAACTGTCGCATGAAATTCCATGGCCATGGTGTAAATGACAAGTTTATTTCAGGTAGTCAAAGAATGACGGATCAAGCATATAGGTTTATGACACTACCAAGAAACCTGCTTGATGAGATATTGAGACAAAGGGATTAAATTACAAAGTAAGCATTCATATGTGGTGATACATCAATGAGGCGTCAGCTTCTTTCTCTTGGGTGCCTTGATCCGTTGCTAGACAGTAATCTTGGACTTTAGGAAATCCCGCCTAATGCCAACGAGAAAGAGGCCTAGAGGGTCACACACTAAGTGTATTCAAGTATCACAAGTAGAATAAAGATTATTCCCATACGTGGTTTAATAATTATTCAAGGAAGCCTAAATTGTTTTAATGTTGGAGGAAGAATAAAATAAAACAAGTACACGCCATGTATCAATGATTACACGCTGTGTAGTTTTATTTTGAAAACAAGTACATGCTGTGTATTATTAAATGTACACGCCGTGTAGTTTTTATTTTGTAAAGGAAATGAATAAATGAAAACAAGATATACATGTTGTGTACATTGAATGTACACGTTGTGTAGTTTTCAATGAAAAACAAGTACACGCCATGTATTTATTAATACATGTCGTGTAGTTTTTCCAGTCGGTATTTTGAGGAAATATCATTTTATTAAATGATATTTATTATAATCAGCATGAGCTCATGTCAAGGAATTAATTATTCGACATGGGGGTTTTCAATAAGATTTAATGAAATAAGTGAAAAGTGTAACGCGTTGATTTATTGTCATAACTCTACAACCTCAAACTCGATTATAAATATCCTCACAACCCCAACACTTTTCCTACACAAGAGAATCGTTGTGCAGAACAACTCTGGGGAATTCTTTCAAGGCCGAAAGAACATCTTCCTCCAAGAACGCTCTCAATACTGAGAGAGATCCTCTTCCATAGGATCATGACAATAAGGCCCCAGCCTTAAACCTTACTTAATCTTGAGTTATTACAAGATTACACATTGAGGATCTTTTCATGTTTAGAGTTTTAGAGAATTAGATCATAAAACTTTCATTACATTCCACATTTAAACAAAGTGGTTACATAAAAGATAGTATTCATTTTTCCCATCAACGGAAACATATTTAAAATAAAACATGGATTATTTCTTGACACTTCCTTTACACTATCATCATATCATGTACCCTTCCCTTGACCTGTGAAAAACATTTCAAAAACATGGGATGAGCATAAAAAGCTCAATAAGGGATATAAAAATATGGAAAGGAAACATGAGTACATGTATACATAAGAATGAAATCATAATTTACCCATAAAACATAAGAAATTTAACATACCTCATAAAATCAGGAATAAATCATAGAAATCATAAGACATATAGGTAACTTGAGGCATTCATAACATTCTTACGTAGGGATTAACCCTCTTGGTTACGTTTGGAATACCCATCACAGTATATTCCCTAAATCTCTTCAGAGAAACCTTAATGTTTAACCACTTTGCATTACCCAATGCATTGGAGAGCTATATCGGGCTCACCCGCCCTTAGTTTATCATGGAACCACCCGTCTTCATAATAATTCCCAAGAACCATAACATAATTGTATCACATAAAAAATTCATAAAGGAAACATAACATTTCCACTTTTCAATCACAAGATATCAATACAACACATTGATATAAAAACATTATGAAAACAATTTTCAAAACAAAAAAAAAAGAAAAGTAAAACATGGTATTTATTTTTCTTTTAAAAAAAGGTATGGCTTGTAGAGGAAGCCTAAACTCAAATAATGGTCACGGCAGCAGAGAAGTCATTTTCGTCGCATACGTACGAAAAAAACATTCCCTTTTGTCGTTTAGTAAAACACTTTGTATAAAAAATATTCCTTTTGGATAAACGTTAAAGTCAAAGGGGTTTATACACCATATAAAAGAAGGTTGTGTATAAAACAAAATATGCCTCAATGAAATGATATTGAGATGAAGTCCCATACAAAGACGGTATCCTTGGATTAAGGATAAATCGACTACATAATTATGTGTGACAAAATAATACACCAAATATAAGTGGATATTAAGTGTAAAAAAATAAGAGGTTATTCACACATATTCATAGAATGACATATTCAAGGAGTACAAGCTTATCCCAAAAAATCAAAATTGGGTTAATAATTTCCCTTGCAAAAATTTGACAGCCTAACGGCGTCACTACAAAATTCAGAAAATGAGTTGATGAGAGATAAAAAGGGTATCTCATCACTTGGACATAAAATTTAAATCACTAAGGATACAGAAGAACATATCCCAACATAATTTTATGTGAATTAAAAGATATAACAAAATAAGTCTTTTAAAAAGAGGAGGGTGAAAGGTTCCCTTACCGACTTGGGTAACTTTCGAAACATACACCCCATTGAAGAAGGGTCGTACAATGAATATGTAAATACCCATAAATAAAATTATATTAAACAAAGAGTATAATAATGGGAAGTAAATACACCACTTAAAGGAAATGGTGGCAAATGTTGCATAAATCTCAGGGGACTAAAAGTGAGATGAAAAATCTCTTATGAAAACTCGGCAGCCTAACAGCGCCACTTAAAACTTCCAAAAATGGATTGATGAGATCAAATAGGGTCTATCATCATATTACAATAAAATTTACAGAAATAGGAATATAAAAGAACATCCCCCAACATAAAAAATATGAGATTAAAATAAGTGACATAAAGGAGAGTACTTAAAAATAAAGAGAGAGGTTAGATCTCTTACGAAAATTCAGCAGCCTAACAGTGCAACTCAAAACTTCCAAAATGAGTTGATGAGAGAGAATAGGGTATCTAATAATATGAACATAAAAATTAAAGTAAGAGTAATACAAAATAAAATCCCAATCACAATAAATATGATCTTAAAAGGATTGACATAAAAGAGTGTACTTAAAAATAAAGAGAGGAGTAGGATCCCTTACCTCGGGTCCGACTTGACTCGATCGTTCTTTAACGTCCTGAATAATAAACTTGAGTTAATTTACACTTTATTAAGAACCTTTTTCAAGTTCATTATTCCTTTTATATCACTTATTTCCATGTTATAAACATTATTTAATCATTTAAGTTAATAATGTTTGTTTTGTAGATATTTGGTTCTTAAGTCAAAAGTGGACTTCTTACAATTACATGTTGTTCGTGTGGTCAAAGGTTAATTATATCCAGAATGATATTAATGACTTGGATATCATATATATCATATATATCCAGATTATAAATGTATTTATAATATTACATAATCATTTAGAGGTAAGAAATGAAATGCACCGTTCATGGAGACGGTAAGCTGTACGTACGCATGAACGCTACTTTCATTTCTATGTCATATTAATGGAATTAAAACCAAATGAGAGGTATGTATATTTTAATTCCAGAATTATATTCATCATTTATATGTAACATATATCATATATAATAACTTTAAATTCATCCTTTATACATCCCACATATGGCATTAACGAATCAAATCACTTTGAGGGGGCGGTAGTCCGCACTTCCTAAAATGAAATTATCGTGTTTACCCACAATGGAAACCATAAAGGTATGCCACAAAAGAAAAATACAGAAGCTTAAGTAAAACATAAACATATTATATATCATATATAAATATAGTGAAATCTTAATGACCACCTTTTAAGGTGTTATATGAGTGTTGAACAATCATCGTTTCGTGAGGCAGAAATTCGCAATCCACAGAAACAGTATGTTCTTTAACCATTTGATGTAGGTGTGTGTAAGTGTAGCTCGAATTATTATTATAAAAACATACTAGTATATTAAAGATATTGGAGTTGTTACAAACGAAATTAATAAAAAGATTTTAGGGGATTGGAGAAGCAAAATAAAACAAAAGAACACAAGTGAAGACATTACCTTAAAATTGGGTAACTCTTTTTGATTTAAGCTCAAAGGCTTCCTTGAGAAGACTTCTGCCCAAAGTGAGGCTTTTAGGAGTAAGAGAGGGATGTGGAGAGACAAAATGGGCAGATCTTGGCTGAACCAAAGGCTTGAGAGGTGTCAGTAAGGTGATAGTGGTGGGGGCCTTTTATAAGAGGAGAGGAGGGGCACTTTTGAAAAGTAAAGAAATGTTACTTTATTTTAAAATGAGTTTCGGATTTAAAATGTCCCACATTGATATAATTCGAGGATACGGTGATAAGGGTCCGAAATATACCCATACAATAGGTTTTTGACAAGTTTAGGTTTTAGTTTTTACATTATCTTTTCATTTTATTTAAATCGTTAAATAATGAGTTAATCGATGCATCATCATGATGTCATAAATAATTTAATTTATTTAATGTATAAAAATTATAAAAAAAATACTATAATTTAGGAAATCGTTTTAGCTTTCCAATTACTATTTATAGTCAAAAATATGACTTGTAATACCCCATTTAAAAATTGATTTAGTAAAACAACTCATGTTTGTGTCATTTTTACTTTTACATTAAATAAAAAGATAATAATGTCATTTTCCTTCCAAAGTGGCTCTATGGGGTCCCCAAGTTGACCCATGGATTTTCTTGGTCGTCCATGACACATCAAATAATGGTAGGACATGTGTCAAGCTCATATCATATTATTAAAACATTATTTTCACCTTAAATTACACTAATTACCTCTAATCGCGATTAAAAACCTAAAAGTTACTATTCACCAAAAATTTATTTTAATTCCATTTAACCACATTTTACTTCTTAATGACAACCATGTATGTTGGATTTTTGAAATTCAGAACACAGAGGTGGTAAAATTTCATTTAAACGGAAAATCAGTTTTTATAAGTACCGCTTAGTGGTTTCACTATTCATCAAAAATTGAAGTTCTTCAGAAAAATACCAAAACTTTACCCTAAGCTATATTTGATATTCCAAATTCAAAAATGAATTCTATTTTACAAAATTCAAAACATATAAGTTCCATTAATTAATTTAATAATTAATTCCCACTGTCAGAGAAAATAGCGTGTTTTTATGAAACAATAAGTATCAAAAGATTGACACTAGTTTAAGTCCGATTTCAAAGTGAAATTAATTCCAATGACCACAATTGGATTAAATGGTAAAAATATACTCTAATTGAACTTTAAATCAAATTCAAAATATAATCTAATCATATAAATAAATTAGATTAAAAAGTGGTTTTGAATTAAAATACAACATTTTCACTATTCATTAAAAAAATGAACTTTATCGGAAAAATTCCAAAAAATTACACAAAGTAAATTTTGATGTCCCGATTCTAAAGAAGAATTTTATTTTGTCAAATATAAAACATAAAAATGTTAAAAAGTGGATTTAAAAGAGGTTCTCCATTGAAAGGCGGTTAATCGACCTTTTAAAGAATATTAGAATGTTTATACTTAAAAATTGGATTCATTCGCATTTTTAATCCTCTAACATTTATTGTAAAGAGTAAAAATATTTTAAAAACATATATAATCATTTTTTAGTTAGTTATGTTCATTCCCTCCATTACAACGGCTAGGCGTTAACTACCATTTAAAATAATATTATTTTATTATTAGAGTGCAATGTAAGATTCCCAAGAAACCCGTTGTTGCGTATTGGGTACGCCATCGAGCATAGCGTCCCCTTTAAAGTAATATTAATATTTTATTCAGAAATATGGATAAATATAAAAATGTCATATTCTTTATTTACTTGGGGTGTTACATCCTTCCCCCCATTTAGGAATTGCGTCCTCGCAATTTTAAAATTGGGCTTGGAAACATCCTTGAAAGTCCCACATCGGAACAAGAGTCGGTAAAACAATCACTTTAAAATAAATAAAGAGAAGTACAGAGGTCACCTGAGTTAACCCATACTAGGATTCCATGTAGGAAAACATGGACATGGAGGAGAAAACATAGGGTCATGTTCTGATGGAGAGTGATAGAAAACATGTTTAGGAGAAAGTTAACCATAATAAAATCACAAACTTGTGATGGGTTAAATGGTATTCGATTCCCCAATAGGAAACGTTAATAGACAACATTTTTGTTTTAAGTTTCTTTTTATTGAGGAATTTATTCATAAGGAAACATAATCACTTATCATGTTGACTTCCAACTTTTATTAGATTTCTTACCCAAACTCATATTTTCTCCAAAAGATGAGTATTCAGGAAGACTTTTTCACATTAAGAGTACTATAAGAAACTTCTAGAGAATCACCTAATCCACAAAATAGAACTATATACTTCCCATGTATTTAGACTTTAACCAAAACCAAAACCAAAAAGGTTAGTACAAGATCAGATAATCCAGAAAAGGATAACCCTTTATAAAAAGAAAATCTATTCTTAATCTCCAAAATTTGTCCAAACAAACCCAAAGTTCAACGAGGACCATTCGATAAACAATTTGTCCATAAAATTATTCAAAGTAAACCAAACTAATATTGAAACCCAAATATTTGAAGGATTTAGTCACATAGTCTTCCAAGTTAAATCATAACATTTATCTCCAAACAACATCAGTTTCTCTTAAAGTCTTGTATTGAAGAGTAATTAACCTAATCACATATCCTCCATGATAGGTTAATAAATTTCCATAGATAACCCAAAATCAACTTACTATTAATTCATAAAATCATCTAACTAAAACGAATCAGTCAAACTAACCAGGGACTTCACGTAGTCCAGTGGTAGGCGATAAATACCAGTTGCACTTTTGTTGTGGGTTCGATTCCCGCAGCTTTGTCCGATGCGACGGGTTGTCACACGGTCTACGTGTTGTCCTTTTTATAAAACTCCAAAAATAACTCTAACATGTTTTAATCTAAATAGTTTCCTTATACCTATAATTTTCATCCAAATTCGTTACGTTCTCAACATCTTAATTCTTGAAGTCTTATTTCACCACCATAAGATAAAATAAAATGATTCCCAAAATGAATAAGAGCATACCTTGATCATGGCGTCCACTCGGTTTCATCGTCATCTTGTTCATGTAGGTAGACGTCCCATGCATTACAACAATGATTTAGAGATCCTTCAAAATCATTTTCTTCCCCCATCCAAATACACCTTGTACAACATGGGTCATATGGGTGTTCACAGAAAAACAGTTTTGGAAAATAATCATGTATGACATATAATTCCAAAACATCTGATAAAACATGATTTCTATAAAATAGTCAGATAGAAGTTGAGTTGAAACTTTCTATTATTTGTACTTTTAAAATACCATAAGTATGAGCTGAGAGACTATATTTTAAAAGAAAATATAAATAGGTTGCGCAAGGGTCTCCTTCCTTAGCACCATTTTTAAAATCATAATATGCTTAAAATTCTTGTGATAAGGTAAAATATTTGAAAATACCTTGATAATATTTACCTTTCTTGAAAATATGAGAATATTGTGAAAATAGTATTTTTCTAAAAACAACCCATGATCCACGATGATAACGAGGTATAGAGGAGGTGTTTGATATCTCAAACAACTTCTTGCAAGTGAGTTGTATGCTAAAAAAAATTTCACAATCATCTGAACATGACTTTGCAATAATTATTGCAAGCACGTCATCAGGAAGAGATAGGAATGTCATTTTAGATCCTTCCCCTTCCATTCATAACTAACTTTACTTGTCCTGAAAAAAAGTTATAAAATAAGGATTTAACTGAAATAATAGATATAGGGACTAACCATGTGTCTAACAAAAACTCCTAATCCCTAAAGTTGTCTAAACCGACCTCTGATACCAACAATAAGTCCCTAGCCTTAAAACTTACTTAATCTTAAGTTATTACAAGATTACACATTGAGGATCTTTTCAGGTTTAGAGTTTTAGAGAATTAGATCATAAAACTTGCATTACATTCCACATTTAAACAAAGTGGTTACATAAAAGATAGTATTCATTTTTCCTATCAACGGAAACATATTTAAAATAAAACATGGATTCTTTCTTGACACTTCCTTGACACTATCATCATATTATGTACCCTTCCCTTGACCTGTGAAAAACATTTCAAAGACTTGGGATGAGCATAAAAAGATCAGTAAGGGATATAAAAATATGGAAAGGAAAAATGAGTACATGTATACATAATAATGAAATCATACTTTACCCATAAAACATAAGCACTTTAACATACCTCATAAAATCATGAATAAATCATATAAATCATAAGACATAAAGGTAACTTGAGGCATTCATAACATTCTTATGTAGGGAGTAACCCTCTTTGTTACGTTTGGAATACCCATCACAGTATATTCCCTAAATCTCTTCGGAGAAACCTTAACATTTAACCCCTTTGCGTTACCCAATGCATTAGAAAGCTATATCGGGCTCACCCGCCCTTAGTTTATCATGGAACCACCCGTCTTCATAATAATTCCCAAGAACCATAACATAATCTTATCACATAAAACATGCATAAAGGAAACATAACATTTCCACTTTTCAATCACAAGATATCAATACAACACATTGATATAAAAACATTATGAAAACTATTTTCAATACCAAAATAAAAGAAAATTAAAAAATGGTATTTATTTTTCTTTTAAAAAAAAGGTATGGCTTGTAGATGAGGTCGAAACTCAAATAATGGTCACGGCAGCGGAGAAGTCATTGTCGCCGCATACGTGCGACAAAAACATTCCCTTTTGTCGTTTAGTAAAACGCTTTGTATAAAAAAGATTCCTTTCGGATAAACGTAAAAGTCAAAGGGGTTTATACACCGTATAAAAGAAGGTTGTGTATAAAACAAAATATTCCTCAATGAAAGGAGATTGAGACGAATTCCAATACAAAGACGGTATCCTTGGATAAAGGATAAATCAATTACATAATTATGTGTGACAAACTAATACACCAAATTTAAGTGGATATTAAGTGTAAAAAAATCAGAGGTTATTCACACATATTCATAGAACGACATATTCAAGGAGTACAAGCTTATCCCAAAGAATCAAAATTGGCTTAAGAAGTTCCCTTGCAAAAATTTGACAGTCTAACGGCGTCACTACAAAATTAAGAAAATGAGTTGATGAGAGATAAAAAGGGTATCTCATCACTTGTACATAAAATTTAAATCACTAAGGATGTAGAAGAACATATCCCAACATAATGTTATGTGAATTAAAAGACATAACAAAAGAAGTCTTTTAAAAAGAGGAGGGTGAAAGGTTCCCTTACTGACTTGGGTAACTTTCTAAACATACACCCCATTGAAGAAGGGTCATACAATGAATATGTAAATACCCATAAATGAAATTATATTAAACAAAGAGTATAATAATGGGAAGTACATACACCACTCAAAAGAAATGGTGGAAAATGTAGCATAAATCTCACGGGACTAAAAGTGAGATGAAAAATCCCTTACAAAAACTCGACAGCCTAACGGCACCACTTAAAACTTCCAAAAATGGATTGATGAGATCAAATATGGTCTCTCATCATATTACAATAAAATGTACAGAAAGAGTAATATAAAATAACATCCCCCAACATATCAAAGAGGAGCTTAAAAGAAGTGACATAAAGGAGATAACTTAAAAAGAAAGAGAGATGTTAGATCTCTTACGAAAATTCGGCAGCCTAACGGCGCCACT
The DNA here is from genome assembly GCA_963277665.1 of Viscum album. Lineage (NCBI taxonomy): Eukaryota > Viridiplantae > Streptophyta > Magnoliopsida > Santalales > Viscaceae > Viscum > Viscum album. The sequence goes on along the minus strand of OY728155.1, from coordinate 939,746,862 downwards.
CAAAACTTCCAAAATGGATTGATGAGAGAGAATAGGGTCTGTCATCATATAAACATAAAACTTACAGTAAGATTAATATAAAATAACATCCCAATCACAAGAAAGATGATCTTAAAAGGAATGACATAAAAAAGTGTACTTAAAAAGAAAGAGAGGAGTAGGATCCCTTACCTCGGGTCCGACTTGACTCGATCGTTCTTTAACGTCCTGAATAATGAACTTGAGTTAATTTCCACTTTATTAAGAACATTTTTAAAGTTCATTATTCCTTTTATATCACTTATTGACATGTTAGAAACATTATGTAATCATTTAAGTTAATAATGTTTGTTTTGTCGATATTTGGTTCTTAAGTCGAAAGTGGACTTCTTACAATTACATGTTGTTCGTGTGGTCAAAGGTTCATTATATAAAGAATGATATTCATGATTTTTATATCATATATATCATATATATTCAGAATATGAATTTATTTATAATATTACATAATCATTTAGAGGTAAGAAATAAAATGCACCGTTCATGGAGACGGTAAGCCGTACGTACGCATGAACGCTACTTTCATTTCTATGTCATATTAATGGAATTAAAACCAAATGAGAGGTATGTATATTTTAATTCCAGAATTATATTCATCATTTATATGTAATATAAATCATATATAATAACTTTAAATCCATCCTTTATACATCCCACATATGGCATTAACGAATCAAATCACTTTGAGGGGGCGGTAGTCCGCACTTCCTAAAATGAAATTATCGTGTTTACCCACAATGGAAACCATAAAGGTATGCCACAAAAGAAAAATACAGAAGATTAAGTAAAACATAAACATATTATATATCATATATAAATATAGTGACATCTTAATGGCCACCTTTTAAGGTGTTATATGAGTGTTGAACAATCATCATTTCGTGAGGCAGAGATTCGCCATCCACAGAAATAGTATGTTCTTTAACCATTTGATGTAGGTGTGTGTAATTGTAGATCTAATTATTCTTATAAAAACATCCTAGTATATTTTAGATACTGGATTTGTTACAAAATAAATGAATAAAAAGAGTTTAGGGGGTTGGAGAAGCAAAATAAAACAAAAGAACACAAGTGAAGACATTACCTTAAAATCGGCTAACTCTTTTTGATTTGAGCTCAAAGGCTTCCTTGGGAAGACTTCTGCCCAAAGTGAGGCTTCTAGGAGTAATATAGGGATATGGAGAGACAAAATTGGTAGAGCTTGGTCGAACCAAAGGCTTGAGAGGTGTGGTTAAGGTGATAGTTGTGGGGGGGCTTTTATAAGAGGAGAGGAGGGGCACTCTTGGAAAGTAAAGAAATGTTACTTTATTTTAAAATTAGTTTCAGATTTAAAAGGTCCCACATTGATATAATTTGAGGATAAGGTAATAAGGGTCCGAAATATACCCATACAATAGGTTTTTGAAAAGTGTAGGTTTTAGTTTTTACATTATCGTTTCATTTTTTTTAAATCGTTAAATAATGAGGTAATCACTGCGTCATCATGAAGTCATAAATAATTTAATTTATTTAATGTCTAAAAATTATAAAACAAATACTATAATGTAGGAAATTTTTTTAGCTTTCCAATGAATATTTATAGTCAAATATCTTACTTTTATAACCCCCACTTAAAAATTGTTTTAGTAAAACAACTCATGTTTGTTTCATTTTTACTTTTACATTAAATAAAAAGATAATAATGCCATTTTCCTTCCAAAGTGGCTCCATGAGGTCCCCAAGTTTACCCATGGATTTTATTGGTCGGCCATGACATATCCAATAAGGGTAGTACATTTTTCATGCTCATCTCATATTATTAAAATATTATTTTCACCTTAAATTACACTAATTACCTCTAATCGCGATTAAAAACTTAAAAGTTACTGTTCACCAAAAATTATTTTAATTACATTGAACCACATTTTATGTAACACCCCAAGATTTCATAGTGTGTTATTTCTTCAAAATAATTCAATAACTTGCACTACACGCAACACCGAGTTCAATCACACCATGACTTACAAAAAAAAGGCATTCAAAAGAGGTTATGAATACTATTATATAAATTTTAAACTTTATATAATCCTTATAATTTTAGAATCCATATTATGAGTTTCTTAGATATAATACAAGAACAAATTCATTTTCAGTATTGCCCTTTTATCAACTTTTAATAGTGAACCCTTTTTTACAATATTTTAAACTTTTTGACTAAATGGGGACATCAAAAATTTAAAATGAAACATCCCAAGCTTTCACGGTACACTTTCTTTGAATAATACAGTAGCGTGTGTTGTACGCAACCTTGAGTTTTAACACACACCACAACCAATCAAACTAGCCGTTATGAATAGTAATACCTACTTTTTGAAATTATATATATTTTTTATTTTAAAATGGACTTCATTTTTGGATTCAGAATATCGAATTTAGCCTATGGTGAAATTTTGGTACATTTCGGATAAATTTCATATTTTGATGAATAGTGAAAATTACTAAATTTTAATTAAAAACAACTTTTTTAATAAAAATAATTAATAGTGATAAATTATGAATTTTAGTAGTTTTAGAGTATATTTAGAATATATTTTTACCATTTAATATAATTTTGGTCATTGGACATAATTTTACAATTAAACCGAACATAAACAAGTGTCAATCTTTTGATAGTTATTATCTCTTAAAAACACGCTTTTTGTTTTGACAGCGGGAATTAATTTTAAATTAATTTCTGCCACTACTGTGTTTTGAATTTAGGAAAATGGATTCCATATTTGGAATCAGGATGTTCAAATTGTGTAAATAGGTAACTTTTATTTTTAGACATTTTGAATAATTACTGCGGTAAATATTTTATTTACCATGGTTAAGGGTAAATCCGGTAAATAAGGGTTAAAAAATAATATTATAATAATACTAAATTACCCTAAAACGTGTCTTAACCCTATTGGTTGATACATGGTCGACCATGGGCATCATTGGGTCTATTTTTGGACCCCATGGATCCACTTGTAAGTGATAATGACACTTTATTTTAATTAAGTCAAAATGAATACAAAAATGACACAAGCATATATCTTTTAGCAAAACAATTGTTACATAGGGTTATATAAGATGGATTTTAGATTATAAATATTCATTAGAAAGATAAAAAGATTTCCTACATAATGATATTTTATTTATAATTTTTAGACATTAAATAATTTATTTTATTTATTACACAATGATGATGCAGTAATTACCATAATAGTGAAAAATTAAAATAATTGATATTATAAATACCCACATAAATATAATATGAACCTTTTAATGAATTAAACTAATTTTCTAGGATAATATGATATATTAGGATTGATTTAATTGACTTTGTTCGAAGTAATCAACCTGTGATGAGTTTCACAAAAATCAACTATTGAATAGTGTCAAAATTGACATAAAAGAGTTTTTAAAAAAAATATTATATTATTAATTGATATTAAATTCCTAAAAATCTAAGGTTCGGCCAAGAGACTTATTTCATGATAGTTGCATCATTAATGGACCACTTGGGGGTCTCTTGGATGTATGTAGTAAGTTTATTAACCATATTATATAAAAATACAAAGAGACATTGTAAAAGTGAAACTAATTAACTTAGAGTTAATACTTAAAGATAAGGTTAATATAAGTACCCAAACCTGTCTAAATTCTATTTGTTGAGTGGTTTTCGACCTATCCCCACCTTAAACTTTGAATAATAAACTTTGGAGCCATTAGAAACCGAATATGAATTTATTATAAATTAATATTTCTAGCTTTTCCAAAGGTGCCCCTCACCCCTCTTATAAAAGGGCACTCCTCTTTCTCATTTCTTCACACCTTACAAGCCTTTTGGTTCGGCCAAACTCTGCCCAAATACTCTCCCAACTTCCATCACTACAACCTAGGGGCCTTAGTTTGATCAGAAAGCCAACCTAAGGAGCCCTTTTGATCAAATCAAAAGGAAGAACCCGAAGAAGAGGTAATGATTTCACCACCCTTTTCTAAGTTCCTTTCTTCTTCCACTTCTTCTTCCTTTGTTCTTACCATTCTAAAATAATAACTCCAGTATCTCACATATACTGTGATGTTATTATAAATATGGTACAACCATATTCAGTATTCTATCCACCCTTTGAATAACATGTCACCATACGTGCGTACGTATGGCTTACCGTCTCCACGTCGTGGTGTAATTGTTATTCAATATATTATTATGTGGATGGGTATAATAATGATGTGTAACTCATTTAAATAATAAATATAACATGTTAATGATTCTTTATATATGATATACCATCCATTTATATATTATTTTAATATCAAAAGAATGATATTGTCGCTCGTGCGTACGTACGGACTACCGTCTCTACGAACGTGATGAGATTCATTCTCCATCGTATCCATTCAAGTATAATTATCATTTGATGATTTAAAAATGATGTTTAAGGACTTGATACCATTCTAGATTTTAATAATATACAACTTATCCTTTACAAACATGTCTTACGTAACAAAACATACAAAAGCAAACAAGTAAGTTCACACCCGAAACAACGATAATACTAAGATATTATTATCAAATCAATATTAAAAGATCATATATGATATCATATTAATGTATATGATTCTTGTATAATTTAATAACAATTATTTCACCATTATACAGGAGGTTAACCTACCCCAACCAAGGAAAAGTACAAGGTAAGGGTTATTTCACAATCTCTTCATTATCCGAGGTTGTTTATACGTAATAATCTACTGGGATCTCTTTATCATCCACATCCATGTTTCTTAAAAATGTATTTCAAAACATTTTTACTATTTACTAAAATATGAGTTAAAGTCATTTATACCCTTTTTGACTTTTATAAGTGGTTTATAAAGGAATCTTTCCATTATTTTCAAAACAAGGTCCTTTTTAACCTTTTCGACAGAATTGAGGTAAGAATGTTTTTTTAACTTATACGGTGGATGCGGTTATTTTACGCCGTTATAAAATCTTCAAAGCTTTCCTTACAAGCTTATAAGAATATTTTCAAATAAAATGTTTTATTTTATATGGATATTAAATGATTTCAAAATAAAAGGAGATATTTCTTTAAAAAGAATTTTGATTTCATCTATGTCAACATCCTTTGATGGATTTTAAGATTATTTTAAGTTGATTTATTATGATACAAAACTTCTATATTGTATTGAAGGTTTTGTGATATGTTTGACTATGGATGTGCTATTTTTATACCATTCATAGTTTATGGTGGAATTATTGACATTCCGTATTCTAGTTTTAATACGAATGTTTATGTTATGTTTAAACCTTTTCATATGGGAATGCATTGGACTTAATAAGTGACGGGTGGAGCCCGCTATAGCTCCTCGATACATCGGTAGGTCTCATGAGACAAACTAGTGTCTTGGCACAAGGCCTTGACAAATTCTTATTTGTAGTCTTGGCACGAGGCCTTGGCTATGTGGTTATGATAGTCTGGCATTATGCATTCCAACATTATGAAAGTGGTTATTGATTTTTGCATGTGATAATTCGATTAGTAGAATATCCATGTGAATAAATAAATGGCATTATTTCATTTTATTTATGCCATACCATGTTGAAAGTCCATGTTTAAAAGGCTTTTGTTTTAGTTATACATTTCCTTAAATGTTTATTCTTATTGATGAAAGTTTCCGCTATATTGTTATCCTTACTGGGCATTTGAGCTCACCCCTTTTCTATGTTTTATTTTTCCCAGGAAGTGAAGATGTAAGTTATGAATGACCTGCAGGGATTTTATGAGAGGATTATAGTGTGGACTGTGGAAACATTATGTCGTTGTAGTAGTTTTTCATTTTATGATGTAATGTAAAACTTATGAATATATCTAGTGTTTCCAAGGCTACTAAACCAATCGGTCTTTCGAGATTTGATCTTTCTTGTGATCATGCCAATGTTATGTAATTAATGCACCGACTCTGGGCAACTGGGGTCGGGGCGTTACAGTTGGTATCAGAGGAAGTTTAGTACAAACCTTGGAATCTAGATTTAGATAAACTCTGATTAGAGCACGTAGACCTAAGATGAACTTTGAGGATTAGTATAGAAGAACTTCCTAGAATTTTGGTATTGTAGAGATTTTGTGAGTTTTCCGAGCAATACATCCCTGTCTGGATACGAGCAGGTAGAGGCGGCTCTGGCACAGATGTACCTAGGGGTAAAACCCGAAAACACCGCTTTGAGCTAGACTCGAACGGGAACTAGTGCACGACAACGGGCCTTGCTGCACTCTTGGTTACGACACTCCCGGGGGATATGCTTAGAATAATTCTCATTTTCTTTACAAACCATTATGAAGGGTTTATGAGTATATACATCCTCAAATGAGACATTTTTATGATTATGGATTATATCCATAAATAGTTCAATTTATGTTAAGTGTTTTATAAGTATGGGATTATGTATTTTGATTCATAAACTGATCGAGTGTATTCCATTGTTTAGAAATGGCGCCCAGTAGAAGGAATGAGAACTCCAGAAATGCACATGATCCAAAGAGAAGGAAGGATCATATCTTTCATGGTCTTAAGCTAGAATTTATAAGAGAAATAGTCTCCCATGTATTATCATCATATGAAGAAATAATATCATGTGTTGATAAGATAAGTAAAGAGTTCACTGAGTCCTATGGCTTTGAAGGGAAGCAAGAGAAGAAAAGGATAGAAGAGAGAAAGATGGATAAAGGGAAGAGGGAAAAGAAGTATTTTCCCATATGTGGTAACTGTGGAAAGAAACACCCTGGAACTTGCCTGAAAGGAATGGGAGTTTGTTATAAGTGTGGAGGAAAAGGGCACAAAGTACATGACTGCAAGGGTAAGAAAATGGTTTCAAATGTACAATGCTTCATTTGCAAGGAGTTTGGACACTACGCGAACCTATGTCCCAGTCATCAGAATATGCCGCAAATGATGTTATTGGATAATAATCAAGTTATGATACTACCACAGATGAAGAGGAATGATTAGAGTTCTTATGTTGATTATGTCAATTGAGTGTTGTATAAAAAATGTACTTGTTATAATAATTATGGAGTATATAAGGATTGTACTGCAGTACTATTTCATTAAGGACTTGAGATTGTGTGGACCAAAGAAAAGTGACTCAATAGCAGGATAAATTTTTGGAAAATATATGGTTGAGAGAATGATAAATCATAATATAGTTCTGATACTGAGGTAGTGATTTTGGAATAATATGTGATTGTTTTGGATAAATTGGATATTCATGACTACCTTAGAACTGATTAATGGTTTGTGTATTCCATCATTGTTGGGGTTTAAAACATTTTTGGATTAATGAAGTATATCCAGCATTCTATATGGAATAAGGGAGCATGAATGTAATCAATAAGGAATATGGTAATACATGATGAAGGTATTAATATGCTATTACGGGGTGAAAAGGCTCTATATTATGTTTACCTTCCTTATAAATGTTGGACTGTGATTTTGGACAGAAGTATTTTGGATAGTTCTAGTTTGGATTATTTTGGATTGCCATAAAAGGACAACCCGGAGGTCGGGTGGCAACCCGTCGCGTCCGGCAGGGCTGCGAGACTTGAACCCGCAACCGAAGGGCGACAAGGGTGTATCACCTACCACTGGCCCACGAGATGTCCTGGAATAAATAATGTAGTTTTTATTAAAATATCTTGTAGATGAATTATAAATTCGTTTATTTTGGAACCCTATACGAATAGTGTAAATAGAATTTTTACATTCTATTATCTTTTAGAGTGAAAGATGAGTTTGTAGTAGAAATTTATTAATGGATAAAACTCTAATTATAATGTAAGTATATCTCCTTATGATCTTAGCCAATCTCATAAACAAATTCCTCAACATTAAGAAAAGAAACTTAGAACAAAAATGTTTTCCTAGATGGTACCTTAAATCATCACTAATTTATGGCTTTGGGATTGTTGGCCTTTTCATAGCCATGTTCTCTACCACTCTCCATCAGAGAATTGATGGTTATATTTTTCTTCCATATCCATATTTTCCTACATGGAACCCTAGTATGTGTTATTTTCGGTATTCTTCATACATTCGACTCTTTATTTTAAATAGAGGCCTCATTAATTCATTTTTCGATGTGGGATTTCTACTAAGATATTTTGAAACGTCAAAAATGTGTTATCCTAATACCCTATGTTTTGTTGAACCGATGGTATTTCAAATCATCATAGATTGATGATTTTAAGGACCTCAATTTTATACTTTTTTGTGATTGATGACCTCAATCACTACCTATAAATATTTACGTTTTTCCTCCAATTATATGTCTCTAATTTCCACCAATGTTCTCCTAATAGAGATCATAATTTGGTGGTGATCCTTTCATTTCTCTTTTCCTCATATTAAGACTAAATTTTAGTAACCAAATTTCCGATGTGGGTTTTCCCACAAATATATTTTCTATTTTCAACTTTTTATTTTCGAAGAACAATTTCAAATTGCGAGGACGCAATTTATCGAAGGAGGGGAGAATGTAACACCCCAAGATTTCATAGTGTGTTATTTCTTCAAAATAATTCAATAACTTGCACTACACGCAACACCGAGTTCAATCACACCATGAATTACAAAAAAAAAAGGCATTCAAAAGAGGTTATGAATAGTATTATATAAATTTTAAACTTCATATAATCCTTATAATTTTAGAATCCATATTATGAGTTTCTTAGATATAATACAAGAACAAATTCATTTTCAGTATTTCCCTTTTATCAACTTTTAATAGTGAACCCTTTTTTACAATATTTTAAACTTTTTTACTAAATGGGGACATCAAAAATTTAAAATGAAACATCCCAAGCTTTCACGGTACACTTTCTTTGAATAATACAGTAGCGTGTGTTGTACGCAACCTTGAGTTTTAACACACACCACAACCAATCAAACTAGCCGTTATGAATAGTAATACCTACTTTTTGAAATTATATATATTTTTTATTTTAACATGGACTTCATTTTTGGATTCGGAATATCGAATTTAGCCTATGGTGAAATTTTGGTACATTTCGGATAACTTTCATATTTTGATGAATAGTGAAAATTACTAAATTTTAATTAAAAACAACTTTTTTAATAAAAATAATTAATAGTGATAAATTATGAATTTTAGTACTTTTAAAGTATATTTAGAATATATTTTTACCATTTAATATAATTTTGGTCATTGGACATAATTTTACAATTAAACCGAACATAAACAAGTGTCAATCTTTTGATAGTTATTATCTCTTAAAAACACGCTTTTTGTTATGACAGCGGGAATTAATTTTAAATTAATTTCTGCCACTACTGTGTTTTGAATTTAGGAAAATGGATTCCATATTTGGAATCAGGATGTTCAAATTGTGTAAATAGGTAACTTTTATTTTTAGACATTTTGAATAATTACTGTGGTAAATATTTTATTTACCATGGTTAAGGGTAAATCCGGTAAATAAGGGTTAAAAAATAATATTATAATAATACTAAATTACCCTAAAACGTGTCTTAACCCTATTGGTTGATACATGGTCGACCATGGGCATCTTTGGGTCTATTTTGGGACCCCATGGATCCACTTGTAAGTGATAATGACACTTTATTTTAATTAAGTCAAAATGAATACAAAAATGACACAAGCATATATCTTTTAGAAAAACAATTGTTACATAGGGTTATATAAGATGGATTTTAGATTATAAATATTCATTAGAAAGATACAAAGCTTTCCTACATAAGGCTAGTTTATTTATAATTTTTAGACATTGAATAATTTATTTTATTTATGACACAATGATGATGCAGTAATTACCATAATAGTGAAAAATTAAAATAATTGATATTATAAATACCCAAATAAATATAATATGAAACTTTTAATGAATTAAACTAACTTTCTAGGATAATATGATATATTAGGATTGATTTAATTGACTTTGTTCGAAGTAATCAACCTGTTATGAGTTTCACAAAAATCAACTATTGAATAGTGTCAAAATTGACATAAAAGGGTTTTTAAAACAAATATTATATTATTAATTGATATTAAATTCCTAAAAATCTAAGGTTCGGCCAAGAGACTTATTTCATGATAGGTGCATCATTAATGGACCACTTGGGGGTCTCTTGGATGTATGTAGTAAGTTTATTAACCATATTATATAAAAATACAAAGAGACATTGTAAAAGTGAAACTAATTAACTTAGAGTTAATACTTAAAGATAAGGTTAATATAAGTACCCAAACCTGTCTAAATTCTATTGGTTGAGTGTTTTTCGACCTATCCCCACCTTAACCTTTGAATAATCAACTTTGGAGCCATTAGAAACCGAATATGAATTTATTATAAATTAATATTTCTAGCTTTTCCAAAGGTGCCCCTCACCCCTCTTATAAAAGGGCACTCCTCTTTCTCATTTCTTCACACCTTCCAAGCCTTTTGGTTCGGCCAAACTCTGCCCAAATACTCTCCCAACTTCCCTCACTACAACCTAGGGGCCTTAGTTTGATCAGAAAGCCAACCTAAGGAGCCCTTTTGATCAAATCAAAAGGAAGAACCCGAAGAAGAGGTAATGATTTCACCACCCTTTTCTAAGTTCCTTTCTTCTTCCACTTCTTCTTCCTTTGTTCTTACCATTCTAAAATAATAACTCCAGTATCTCACATATACTGTGATGTTATTATAAATATGGTACAACCATATTCAGTATTCTATCCACCCTTTGAATAACATGTCACCATACGTGCGTACGTACGGCTTACCGTCTCCACGTCGTGGTGTAATTGTTATTCAATATATTATTATGTGGATGGGTATAATAATGATGTGTAACTCATGTAAATAATAAATATAACATGTTAATGATTCTTTATATATGATATACCATCCATTTATATATTATTTTAATATCAAAAGAATGATATTGTCGCTCGTGCGTACGTACGGACTACCGTCTCCACGAACGTGATGAGATTCATTCTCCATCGTATCCATTCAAGTATAATTATCATTTGATGATTTAAAAATGATGTTTAAGGACTTGATACCATTCTAGATTTTAATAATATACAACTTATCCTTTACAAACATGTCTTACGTAACAAAACATACAAAAGCAAACAAGTAAGTTCACACCCGAAACAACGATAATACTAAGATATTATTATCAAATCAATATTAAAAGATCATATATGATATCATATTAATGTATATGATTCTTGTATAATTTAATAACAATTATTTCACCATTATACAGGAGGTTAACCTACCCCAACCAAGGAAAAGTACAAGGTAAGGGTTATTTCACAATCTATTCATTATCCGAGGTTGTTTATACGTAATAATCTACTGGGATCTCTTTATCATCCACATCCATGTTTCTTAAAAATGTATTTCAAAACATTTTTACTATTTACTAAAATATGAGTTAAAGTCATTTATACCCTTTTTGACTTTTATAAGTGGTTTATAAAGGAATCTTTCCATCATTTTCAAAACAAGGTCCTTTTTAACCTTTTCGACAGAATTGAGGTAAGAATGTTTTTTTAACTTATACGGCGGATGCGGTTATTTTACGCCGTTATAAAATCTTCAAAGCTTTCCTTACAAGCTTATAAGAATATTTTCAAAGAAAATGTTTTATTTTATATGGATATTAAATGATTTCAAAATAAAAGGAGATATTTCTTTAAAAAGAATTTTGATTTCATCTATGTCAACATCCTTTGATGGATTTTAAGATTATTTGAAGTTGATTTATTATGATACAAAACTTCTATATTGTATTGAAGGTTTTGTGATATGTTTGACTATGGATGTGCTATTTTTATACCATTCATAGTTTATGGTGGAATTATTGACATTTCGTATGCTAGTTTTAATACGAATGTTTATGTTATGTTTAAACCTTTTCATATGGGAATGCATTGGACTTAATAAGTGACGGGTGGAGCCCGCTATAGCTCCTCGATGCATCGGTAGGTCTCATGAGACAAACTAGTGTCTTGGCACAAGGCCTTGACAAATTCTTATTTGTAGTCTTGGCACGAGGCCTTGGCTATGTGGTTATGATAGTCTGGCATTATGCATTCCAACATTATGAAAGTGGTTATTGATTTTTGCATGTGATAATTCGATTAGTAGAATATCCATGTGAATAAATAAATGGCATTATTTCATTTTATTTATGCCATACCATGTTGAAAGTCCATGTTTAAAAGGCTTTTGTTTTAGTTATACATTTCCTTAAATGTTTATTCTTATTGATGAAAGTTTCCGCTATATTGTTATCCTTACTGGGCATTTGAGCTCACCCCTTTTCTATGTTTTATTTTTCCCAGGAAGTGAAGATGTAAGTTATGAATGACCTGCAGGGATTTTATGAGGGGATTATAGTGTGGACTGTGGAAACATTATGTTTTTTTAGTAGTTTTTCATTTTATGATGTAATGTAAAACTTATGAATATATCTAGTGTTTACAAGGCTACTAAACCAATCGGTCTTTCGAGATTTGATCTTTCTTGTGATCATGCCAATGTTATGTAATTAATGCACCGACTCTGGGCAACTGGGGTCGGGGTGTTACAGTTGGTATCAGAGGAAGTTTAGTACAAACCTTGGAATCTAGATTTAGATAAACTCTGATTAGAGCACGTAGACCTAAGATGAACTTTGAGGATTAGTATAGAAGAACTTCCTAGAATTTTGGTATTGTAGAGATTTTGTGAGTTTTCCGAGCAATACATCCCTGTCTGGATACGAGCAGGTAGAGGCGGCTCTGGCACAGATGTACCTAGGGGTAAAACCCGAAAACACCACTTTGAGCTAGACTCGAACGGGAACTGGTGCACAACAACGGGCCTTGCTGCACTCTTGGTTACGACACTCCCGGGGGATATGCTTAGAATAATTCTCATTTTCTTTACAAACCATTATGAAGGGTTTATGAGTATATACATCCTCAAATGAGACATTTTTATGATTATGGATTATATCCATAAATAGTTCAATTTATGTTAAGTGTTTTATAAGTATGGGATTATGTATTTTGATTCATAAACTGATCGAGTGTATTCCATTGTTTAGAAATGGCGCCCAGTAGAAGGAATGAGAACTCCAGAAATGCACATGATCCAAAGAGAAGGAAGGATCATATCTTTCATGGTCTTAAGCTAGAATTTATAAGAGAAATAGTCTCCCATGTATTATCATCATATGAAGAAATAATATCATGTGTTGATAAGATAAGTAAAGAGTTTACTGAGTCCTATGGCTTTGAAGGGAAGCAAGAGAAGAAAAGGATAGAAGAGAGAAAGATGGATAAAGGGAAGAGGGAAAAGAAGTATTTTCCCATATGTGGTAATTGTGGAAAGAAACACCCTGGAACTTGCCTGAAAGGAATGGGAGTTTGTTATAAGTGTGGAGGAAAAGGGCACAAAGTACATGACTACAAGGGTAAGAAAATGGTTTCAAATGTACAATGCTTCATTTGCAAGGAGTTTGGACACTACGCGAACCTATGTCCCAGTCATCAGAATATGCCGCAAATGATGTTATTGGATAATAATCAAGTTATGATACTACCACAGATGAAGAGGAATGATTAGAGTTCTTATGTTGATTATGTCAATTGAGTGTTGTATAAACAATGTACTTGTTATAATAATTATGGAGTATATAAGGATTGTACTGCAGTACTATTTCATTAAGGACTTGAGATTGTGTGGAACAAAGAAAAGTGACTCAATAGCAGGATAAATTTTTGGAAAATATATGGTTGAGAGAATGATAAATCATAATATAGTTCTGATACTGAGGTAGTGATTTTGGAATAATATGTGATTGTTTTGGATAAATTGGATATTCATGACTACCTTAGAACTGATTAATGATTTGTGTATTCCATCATTGTTGGGGTTTAAAACATTTTTGGATTAATGAAGTATATCCAGCATTCTATATGGAATAAGGGAGCATGAATGTAATCAATAAGGAATATGGTAATACATGATGAAGGTATTAATATGCTATTACGGGGTAAAAAGGCTCTATATTATGTTTACCTTCCTTATAAATGTTGGACTGTGATTTTGGACAGAAGTATTTTGGATAGTTCTAGTTTGGATTATTTTGGATTGCCATAAAAGGACAACCCGGAGGTCGGGTGGCAACCCGTCGCGTCCGGCAGGGCTGCGAGACTTGAACCCGCAACCGAAGGGCGACAAGGGTGTATCACCTACCACTGGCCCACGAGATGTCCTGGAATAAATAATGTAGTTTTTATTAAAATATCTTGTAGATGAATTATAAATTCGTTTATTTTGGAACCCTATACGAATAGTGTAAATAGAATTTTTACATTCTATTATCTTTTAGAGTGAAAGATGAGTTTGTAGTAGAAATTTATTAATGGATAAAACTCTAATTATAATGTAAGTATATCTCCTTATGATCTTAGCCAATCTCATAAATAAATTCCTCAACATTAAGAAAAGAAACTTAGAACAAAAATGTTTTCCTAGATGGTACCTTAAATCATCACTAATTTATGGCTTTGGGATTGTTGGCCTTTTCATAGCCATGTTCTCTACCACTCTCCATCAGAGAATTGATGGTTATATTTTTCTTCCATATCCATATTTTCCTACATGGAACCCTAGTATGTGTTATTTTCGGTATTCTTCATACATTCGACTCTTTATTTTAAATAGAGGCCTCATTAATTCATTTTTCGATGTGGGATTTCTACTAAGATATTTTGAAACGTCAAAAATGTGTTATCCTAATACCCTATGTTTTGTTGAACCGATGGTATTTCAAATCATCATAGATTGATGATTTTAAGGACCTCAATTTTATACTTTTTTGTGATTGATGACCTCAATCACTACCTATAAATATTTACGTTTTTCCTCCAATTATATGTCTCTAATTTCCACCAATGTTCTCCTAATAGAGATCATAATTTTGTGGTGATCCTTTCATTTCTCTTTTCCTCATATTAAGACTAAATTTTAGTAACCAAATTTCCGATGTGGGTTTTCCCACAAATATATTTTCTATTTTCAACTTTTTATTTTCGAAGAACAATTTCAAATTGCGAGGACGCAATTTATCGAAGGAGGGGAGAATGTAACACCCCAAGATTTCATAGTGTGTTATTTCTTCAAAATAATTCAATAACTTGCACTACACGCAACACTGAGTTCAATCACACCATGACTTACAAAAAAAAGGCATTCAAAAGAGGTTATGAATAGTATTATATAAATTTTAAACTTTATATAATCCTTATAATTTTAGAATCCATATTATGAGTTTCTTAGATATAATACAAGAACAAATTCATTTTCAGTATTTCCCTTTTATCAAATTTTAATAGTGAACCCTTTTTTACAATATTTTAAACTTTTTGACTAAATGGGGACATCAAAAATTTAAAATGAAACATCCCAATCTTTCACGGTACACTTTCTTTGAATAATACAGTAGCATGTGTTGTACGCAACCTTGAGTTTTAACACACACCACAACCAATCAAACTAGCTGTTATGAATAGTAATACCTACTTTTTGAAATTATATATATTTTTTATTTTAAAATGGACTTCATTTTTGGATTCGGAATATCGAATTTAGCCTATGGTGAAATTTTGGTACATTTCGGATAACTTTCATATTTTGATGAATAGTGAAAATTACTAAATTTTAATTAAAAACAACTTTTTTAATAAAAATAATTAATAGTGATAAATTATGAATTTTAGTAGTTTTAAAGTATATTTAGAATATATTTTTACCATTTAATATAATTTTGGTCATTGGACATAATTTTACAATTAAACCGAACATAAACAAGTGTCAATCTTTTGATAGTTATTATCTCTTAAAAACACGCTTTTTGTTTTGACAGCGGGAATTAATTTTAAATTAATTTCTGCCACTACTGTGTTTTGAATTTAGGAAAATGGATTCCATATTTGGAATCAGGATGTTCAAATTGTGTAAATAGGTAACTTTTATTTTTAGACATTTTGAATAATTACTGCGGTAAATATTTTATTTACCATGGTTAAGGGTAAATCCGGTAAATAAGGGTTAAAAATAATATTATAATAATACTAAATTACCCTAAAACGTGTCTTAACCCTATTGGTTGATACATGGTCGACCATGGGCATCTTTGGGTCTATTTTGGGACCCCATGGATCCACTTGTAAGTGATAATGACACTTTATTTTAATTAAGTCAAAATGAATACAAAAATGACACAAGCATATATCTTTTAGCAAAACAATTGTTACATAGGGTTATATAAGATGTATTTTAGATTATAAATATTAATTAGAAAGATAAAAAGATTTCCTACATAAGGATATTTTATTTATAATTTTTAGACATTAAATAACTTATTTTATTTATGACACAATGATGATGTAGTAATTACCATAATAGTGAAAAATTAAAATAATTGATATTATAAATACCCAAATAAATATAATATGAAACTTTTAATGAATTAAACTAATTTTCTAGGATAATATGATATATTAGGATTGATTTAATTGACTTTGTTCGAAGTAATCAACCTGTTATGAGTTTCACAAAAATCAACTATTGAATAGTGTCAAAATTGACATAAAAGAGTTTTTAAAACAAATATTATATTATTAATTGATATTAAATTCCTAAAAATCTAAGGTTCGGCCAAGAGACTTATTTCATGATAGGTGCATCATTAATGGACCACTTGGGGGTCGCTTGTATGTATGTAGTAAGTTTATTAACCATATTATATAAAAATACAAAGAGACATTGTAAAAGTGAAACTAATTAACTTAGAGTTAATACTTAAAGATAAGGTTAATATAAGTACCCAAACCTGTCTAAATTCTATTGGTTGAGTGGTTTTCGACCTATCCCCACCTTAACCTTTGAATAATCAACTTTGGAGCCATTAGAAACCGAATATGAATTTATTATAAATTAATATTTCTAGCTTTTCCAAAGGTGCCCCTCACCCATCTTATAAAAGGGCACTCCTCTTTCTCATTTATTCACACCTTCCAAGCCTTTTGGTTCGGCCAAACTCTGCCCAAATACTCTCCCAACTTCCCTCACTACAACCTAGGGGCCTTAGTTTGATCATAAAGCCAACCTAAGGAGCCCTTTTGATCAAATCAAAAGGAAGAACCCGAAGAAGAGGTAATGATTTCACCACCCTTTTCTAAGTTCCTTTCTTCTTCCACTTCTTCTTCCTTTGTTCTTACCATTCTAAAATAATAACTCCAGTATCTCACATATAATGTGATGTTATTATAAATATGGTACAACCATATTCAGTATTCTATCCACCCTTTGAATAACATGTCACCATACGTGCGTACGTACGGCTTACCGTCTCCACGTCGTGGTGTAATTGTTATTCAATATATTATTATGTGGATGGGTATAATAATGATGTGTAACTCATGTAAATAATAAATATAACATGTTAATGATTCTTTATATATGATATAACATCCATTTATATATTATTTTAATATCAAAAGAATGATATTGTCGCTCGTGCGTACGTACGGACTACCGTCTCCACGAACGTGATGAGATTCATTCTCCATCGTATCCATTCAAGTATAATTATCATTTGATGATTTAAAAATGATGTTTAAGGACTTGATACCATTCTAGATTTTAATAATATACAACTTATCCTTTACAAACATGTCTTACGTAACAAAACATACAAAAGCAAACAAGTAAGTTCACACCCGAAACAACGATAATACTAAGATATTATTATCAAATCAATATTAAAAGATCATATATGATATCATATTAATGTATATGATTCTTGTATAATTTAATAACAATTATTTCACCATTATACAGGAGGTTAACCTACCCCAACCAAGGAAAAGTACAAGGTAAGGGTTATTTCACAATCTCTTCATTATCCGAGGTTGTTTATACGTAATAATCTACTGGGATCTCTTTATCATCCACATCCATGTTTCTTAAAAATGTATTTCAAAACATTTTTACTATTTACTAAAATATGAGTTAAAGTCATTTATACCCTTTTTGACTTTTATAAGTGGTTTATAAAGGAATCTTTCCATCATTTTCAAAACAAGGTCCTTTTTAACCTTTTCGACAGAATTGAGGTAAGAATGTTTTTTTAACTTATACGGCGGATGCGGTTATTTTACGCCGTTATAAAATCTTCAAAGCTTTCCTTACAAGCTTATAAGAATATTTTCAAAGAAAATGTTTTATTTTATATGGATATTAAATGATTTCAAAATAAAAGGAGATATTTCTTTAAAAAGAATTTTGATTTCATCTATGTCAACATCCTTTGATGGATTTTAAGATTATTTTAAGTTGATTTATTATGATACAAAACTTCTATATTGTATTGAAGGTTTTGTGATATGTTTGACTATGGATGTGATATTTTTATACCATTCATAGTTTATGGTGGAATTATTGACATTTCGTATGCTAGTTTTAATACGAATGTTTATGTTATGTTTAAACCTTTTCATATGGGAATGCATTGGACTTAATAAGTGACGGGTGGAGCCCGCTATAGCTCCTCGATGCATCGGTAGGTCTCATGAGACAAACTAGTGTCTTGGAACAAGGCCTTGACAAATTCTTATTTGTAGTCTTGGCACGAGGCCTTGGCTATGTGGTTATGATAGTCTGGCATTATGCATTCCAACATTATGAAAGTGGTTATTGATTTTTGCATGTGATAATTCGATTAGTAGAATATCCATGTGAATAAATAAATGGCATTATTTCATTTTATTTATGCCATACCATGTTGAAAGTCCATGTTTAAAAGGCTTTTGTTTTAGTTATACATTTCCTTAAATGTTTATTCTTATTGATGAAAGTTTCCGCTATATTGTTATCCTTACTGGGCATTTGAGCTCACCCCTTTTCTATGTTTTATTTTTCCCAGGAAGTGAAGATGTAAGTTATGAATGACCTGCAGGGATTTTATGAGGGGATTATAGTGTGGACTGTGGAAACATTATGTTGTTGTAGTAGTTTTTCATTTTATGATGTAATGTAAAACTTATGAATATATCTAGTGTTTCCAAGGCTACTAAACCAATCGGTCTTTCGAGATTTGATCTTTCTTGTGATCATGCCAATGTTATGTAATTAATGCACCGACTCTGGGCAACTGGGGTCGGGGCGTTACAGTTGGTATCAGAGGAAGTTTAGTACAAACCTTGGAATCTAGATTTAGATAAACTCTGATTAGAGCACGTAGACCTAAGATGAACTTTGAGGATTAGTATAGAAGAACTTCCTAGAATTTTGGTATTGTAGAGATTTTGTGAGTTTTCCGAGCAATACATCCCTGTCTGGATACGAGCAGGTAGAGGCGGCTCTGGCACAGATGTACCTAGGGGTAAAACCCGAAAACACCGCTTTGAGCTAGACTCGAACGGGAACTGGTGCACGACAACGGGCCTTGCTGCACTCTTGGTTACGACACTCCCGGGGGATATGTTTAGAATAATTCTCATTTTCTTTACAAACCATTATGAAGGGTTTATGAGTATATACATCCTCAAATGAGACATTTTTATGATTATGGATTATATCCATAAATAGTTCAATTTATGTTAAGTGTTTTATAAGTATGGGATTATGTATTTTGATTCATAAACTGATCGAGTGTATTCCATTGTTTAGAAATGGCGCCCAGTAGAAGGAATGAGAACTCCAGAAATTCACATGATCCAAAGAGAAGGAAGGATCATATCTTTCATGGTCTTAAGCTAGAATTTATAAGAGAAATAGTCTCCCATGTATTATCATAATATGAAGAAATAATATCATGTGTTGATAAGATAAGTAAAGAGTTTACTGAGTCCTATTGCTTTGAAGGGAAGCAAGAGAAGAAAAGGATAGAAGAGAGAAAGATGGATAAAGGGAAGAGGGAAAAGAAGTATTTTCCCATATGTGGTAACTGTGGAAAGAAACACCCTGGAACTTGCCTGAAAGGAATGGGAGTTTGTTATAAGTGTGGAGGAAAAGGGCACAAAGTACATGACTGCAAGGGTAAGAAAATGGTTTCAAATGTACAATGCTTCATTTGCAAGGAGTTTGGACACTACGCGAACCTATGTCCCAGTCATCAGAATATGCCGCAAATGATGTTATTGGATAATAATCAAGTTATGATACTACCACAGATGAAGAGGAATGATTAGAGTTCTTATGTTGATTATGTCAATTGAGTGTTGTATAAACAATGTACTTGTTATAATAATTATGGAGTATATAAGGATTGTATTGCAGTACTATTTCATTAAGGACTTGAGATTGTGTGGAACAAAGAAAAGTGACTCAATAGCAGGATAAATTTTTGGAAAATATATGGTTGAGAGAATGATAAATCATAATATAGTTCTGATACTGAGGTAGTGATTTTGGAATAATATGTGATTGTTTTGGATAAATTGGATATTCATGACTACCTTAGAACTGATTAATGATTTGTGTATTCCATCATTGTTGGGGTTTAAAACATTTTTGTATTAATGAAGTATATCCAGCATTCTATATGGAATAAGGGAGCATGAATGTAATCAATAAGGAATATGGTAATACATGATGAAGATATTAATATGATATTACGGGGTAAAAAGGCTCTATATTATGTTTACCTTCCTTATAAATGTTGGACTGTGATTTTGGACAGAAGTATTTTGGATAGTTCTAGTTTGGATTATTTTGGATTGCCATAAAAGGACAACCCGGAGGTCGGGTGGCAACCCGTCGCGTCCGGCAGGGCTGCGAGACTTGAACCCGCAACCGAAGGGCGACAAGGGTGTATCACCTACCACTGGCCCACGAGATGTCCTGGAATAAATAATGTAGTTTTTATTAAAATATCATGTAGATGAATTATAAATTCGTTTATTTTGGAACCCTATACGAATAGTGTAAATAGAATTTTTACATTCTATTATCTTTTAGAGTGAAAGATGAGTTTGTAGTAGAAATTTATTAATGGATAAAACTCTAATTATAATGTAAGTATATCTCCTTATGATCTTAGCCAATCTCATAAATAAATTCCTCAACATTAAGAAAAGAAACTTAGAACAAAAATGTTTTCCTAGATGGTACCTTAAATCATCACTAATTTATGGCTTTGGGATTGTTGGCCTTTTCATAGCCATGTTCTCTACCACTCTCCATCAGAGAATTGATGGTTATATTTTTCTTCCATATCCATATTTTCCTACATGGAACCCTAGTATGTGTTATTTTCGGTATTCTTCATACATTCGACTCTTTATTTTAAATAGAGGCCTCATTAATTCATTTTTCGATGTGGGATTTCTACTAAGATATTTTGAAACGTCAAAAATGTGTTATCCTAATACCCTATGTTTTGTTGAACCGATGTTATTTCAAATCATCATAGATTGATGATTTTAAGGACCTCAATTTTATACTTTTTTGTGATTGATGACCTCAATCACTACCTATAAATATTTACGTTTTTCCTCCAATTATATGTCTCTAATTTCCACCAATGTTCTCCTAATAGAGATCATAATTTGGTGGTGATCCTTTCATTTCTCTTTTCCTCATATTAAGACTAAATTTTAGTAACCAAATTTCTGATGTGGGTTTTCCCACAAATATATTTTCTATTTTCAACTTTTTATTTTCGAAGAACAATTTCAAATTGCGAGGACGCAATTTATCAAAGGAGGGGAGAATGTAACACCCCAAGATTTCATAGTGTGTTATTTCTTCAAAATAATTCAATAACTTGCACTACACGCAACACCGAGTTCAATCACACCATGACTTACAAAAAAAAAGGCATTCAAAAGAGGTTATGAATAGTATTATATAAATTTTAAACTTTATATAAACCTTATAATTTTAGAATCCATATTATGAGTTTCTTAGACATAATACAAGAACAAATTCATTTTCAGAATTTCCCTTTTATCAACTTTTAATAGTGAACCCTTTTTTACAATATTTAAAACTTTTTGACTAAATGGGGACATCAAAAATTTAAAATGAAACATCCCAATCTTTCACGGTACACTTTCTTTGAATAATACAGTAGCGTGTGTTGTACGCAACCTTGAGTTTTAACACACACCACAACCAATCAAACTAGCCGTTATGAATAGTAATACCTACTTTTTGAAATTATATATATTTTTTATTTTAAAATGGACTTCATTTTTGGATTCGGAATATCGAATTTAGCCTATGGTGAAATTTTGGTACATTTCGTATAACTTTCATATTTTGATGAATAGTGAAAATTACTAAATTTTAATTAAAAACAACTTTTTTAATAAAAATAATTAATAGTGATAAATTATGAATTTTAGTAGTTTTAAAGTATATTTAGAATATATTTTTACCATTTAATATAATTTTGGTCATTGGACATAATTTTACAATTAAACCGAACATAAACAAGTGTCAATCTTTTGATAGTTATTATCTCTTAAAAACACGCTTTTTGTTTTGACAGCGGGAATTAATTTTAAATTAATTTCTGCCACTACTGTGTTTTGAATTTAGGAAAATGGATTCCATATTTGGAATCATGATGTTCAAATTGTGTAAATAGGTAACTTTTATTTTTAGACATTTTGAATAATTACTGCGGTAAATATTTTATTTACCATGGTTAAGGGTAAATCCGGTAAATAAGGGTTAAAAAATAATATTATAATAATACTAAATTACCCTAAAACGTGTCTTAACCCTATTGGTTGATACATGGTCGACCATGGGCATCTTTGGGTCTATTTTGGGACCCCATGGATCCACTTGTAAGTGATAATGACACTTTATTTTAATTAAGTCAAAATGAATACAAAAATGACACAAGCATATATCTTTTAGAAAAACAATTGTTACATAGGGTTATATAAGATGGATTTTAGATTATAAATATTCATTAGAAATATAAAAAGATTTCCTACATAAGGATAGTTTATTTATAATTTTTAGACATTAAATAATTTATTTTATTTATGACACAATGATGATGCAGTAATTACCATAATAGTGAAAAATTAAAATAATTGATATTATAAATACCCAAATAAATATAATATGAAACTTTTAATGAATTAAACTAATTTTATAGGATAATATGATATATTAGGATTGATTTAATTGACTTTGTTCGAAGTAATCAACCTGTTATGAGTTTCACAAAAATCAACTATTGAATAGTGTCAAAATTGACATAAAAGAGTTTTTAAAACAAATATTATGTTATTAATTGATATTAAATTCCTAAAAATCTAAGGTTCGGCCAAGAGACTTATTTCATGATAGGTGCATCATTAATGGACCACTTTGGGGTCGCTTGGATGTATGTAGTAAGTTTATTAACCATATTATATAAAAATACAAAGAGACATTGTAAAAGTGAAACTAATTAACTTAGAGTTAATACTTAAAGATAAGGTTAATATAAGTACCCAAACCTGTCTAAATTCTATTGGTTGAGTGGTTTTCGACCTATCCCCACCTTAACCTTTGAATAATCAACTTTGGAGCCATTAGAAACCGAATATGAATTTATTATAAATTAATATTTCTAGCTTTTCCAAAGGTGCCCCTCACCCCTCTTATAAAAGGGCACTCCTCTTTCCCATTTCTTCACACCTTCCAAGCCTTTTGGTTCGGCCAAACTCTGCCCAAATACTCTCCCAACTTCCCTCACTACAACCTAGGGGCCTTAGTTTGATCAGAAAGCCAACCTAAGGAGCCCTTTTGATCAAATCAAAAGGAAGAACCCGAAGAAGAGGTAATGATTTCACCACCCTTTTCTAAGTTCCTTTCTTCTTCCACTTCTTCTTCCTTTGTTCTTACCATTCTAAAATAATAACTCCAGTATCTCACATATACTGTGATGTTATTATAAATATGGTACAACCATATTCAGTATTCTATCCACCCTTTGAATAACATGTCACCATACGTGCGTACGTACGGCTTACCGTCTCCACGTCGTGGTGTAATTGTTATTCAATATATTATTATGTGGATGGGTATAATAATGATGTGTAAATCATGTAAATAATAAATATAACATGTTAATGATTCTTTATATATGATATACCATCCATTTATATATTATTTTAATATCAAAAGAATGATATTGTCGCTCGTGCGTACGTACGGACTACCGTCTCCACGAACGTGATGAGATTCATTCTCCATCGTATCCATTCAAGTATAATTATCATTTGATGATTTAAAAATGATGTTTAAGGACTTGATACCATTCTAGATTTGAATAATATACAACTTATCCTTTACAAACATGTCTTACGTAACAAAACATACAAAAGCAAACAAGTAAGTTCACACCCGAAACAACGATAATACTAAGATATTATTATCAAATCAAT
The DNA here is from genome assembly GCA_963277665.1 of Viscum album. Taxonomy (NCBI): domain Eukaryota; kingdom Viridiplantae; phylum Streptophyta; class Magnoliopsida; order Santalales; family Viscaceae; genus Viscum; species Viscum album. The sequence goes on along the minus strand of OY728155.1, from coordinate 939,722,324 downwards.
ATTAAAAGATCATATATGATATCATATTAATGTATATGATTCTTGTATAATTTAATAACAATTATTTCACCATTATACAGGAGGTTAACCTACCCCAACCAAGGAAAAGTACAAGGTAAGGGTTATTTCACAATCTCTTCATTATCCGAGGTTGTTTATACGTAATAATCTACTGGGATCTCTTTATCATCCACATCCATGTTTCTTAAAAATGTATTTCAAAACATTTTTACTATTTACTAAAATATGAGTTAAAGTCATTTATACCCTTTTTGACTTTTATAAGTGGTTTATAAAGGAATCTTTCCATCATTTTCAAAACAAGGTCCTTTTTAACCTTTTCGACAGAATTGAGGTAAGAATGTTTTTTTAACTTATACGGCGGATGCGGTTATTTTACGCCGTTATAAAATCTTCAAAGCTTTCCTTACAAGCTTATAAGAATATTTTCAAAGAAAATGTTTTATTTTATATGGATATTAAATGATTTCAAAATAAAAGGAGATATTTCTTTAAAAAGAATTTTGATTTCATCTATGTCAACATCCTTTGATGGATTTTAAGATTATTTGAAGTTGATTTATTATGATACAAAACTTCTATATTGTATTGAAGGTTTTGTGATATGTTTGACTATGGATGTGATATTTTTATACCATTCATAGTTTATGGTGGAATTATTGACATTTCGTATGCTAGTTTTAATACGAATGTTTATGTTATGTTTAAACCTTTTCATATGGGAATGCATTGGACTTAATAAGTGACGGGTGGAGCCCGCTATAGCTCCTCGATGCATCGGTAGGTCTCATGAGACAAACTAGTGTCTTGGCACAAGGCCTTGACAAATTCTTATTTGTAGTCTTGGCACGAGGCCTTGGCTATGTGGTTATGATAGTCTGGCATTATGCATTCCAACATTATGAAAGTGGTTATTGATTTTTGCATGTGATAATTCGATTAGTAGAATATCCATGTGAATAAATAAATGGCATTATTTCATTTTATTTATGCCATACCATGTTGAAAGTCCATGTTTAAAAGGCTTTTGTTTTAGTTATACATTTCCTATAAATGTTTATTCTTATTGATGAAAGTTTCCGCTATATTGTTATCCTTACTGGGCATTTGAGCTCACCCCTTTTCTATGTTTTATTTTTCCCAGGAAGTGAAGATGTAAGTTATGAATGACCTGCAGGGATTTTATGAGGGGATTATAGTGTGGACTGTGGAAACATTATGTTTTTGTAGTAGTTTTTCATTTTATGATGTAATGTAAAACTTATGAATATATCTAGTGTTTCCAAGGCTACTAAACCAATCGGTCTTTCGAGATTTGATCTTTCTTGTGATCATGCCAATGTTATGTAATTAATGCACCGACTCTGGGAAACTGGGGTCGGGGCGTTACATTTTACTTCTTAATGACAACCATGTATGTAGGATTTTTGAAATTCAAAACACAGAGGTGGTAAAATTTCATTTAAATGGAAAATCAGTTTTTATAAGTACCACTTAGTGGTTTCACTATTCATCAAAAATTGAAGTTCTTCAGAAAAATACCAAAACTTCACCCTAAGCTATATTTGATATTCCAAATTAAAGAATGAAGTCTATTTTACAAAATTCAAAACATATAAGTTTTATTAATTAATTTAATAATTAATTCCCGATGTCAGAGCAAATAGCGTGTTTTTATGAAACAATAAGTATCAAAAGATTGGCACTAGTTTAAGTCCGATTTCAAAGTGAAATTAATTCCAATGACCACAATTTGATTAAGTGGTAAAAATCTATTCTAATTGAACTTTAAAACCAATTCAAAATATAATCTAATCATATAAATAAATTAGATTAAAAAGTGGTTTTGAATTAAAATACAACATTTTTCACTATTCATTAAAAAAATGAACTTTATCGGAAAAATACCAAAAATTTACACAAAGTAAATTTTGATGTCCCGATTCTAAAGAAGAATTTTATTTTGTCATATATAACACATAAAATTGTTAAAAAGTGGATTTAAAAGAGGTTCGTCATCGAAAGGAGGCTAATCGACCTTTTAGAGAATATTAGAATGTTTATACTTAAAAATTGGATTCATTCGCATTTTTAATCCTCTAACATTTATTGTAAAGAGTAAAAATATTTGAAAAACATATATAATCATTTTTTAGTTAGTTCTGTTCATTCCCACCATTACAACGGCTAGGCATTAACTACCATTTAAAATAATATTATTTTATTATTAGAGTGCAACGTAAGATTCCCAAGAAACTCGTTGTTGCGTATTGGGTACTCCATCGAGCATAGTGCCCCCTTTAAAGTAATATTAATATTTTATTCACAAATATGGATAAATATAAAAATGTCATATTCTTTATTTACCTGGGGTGTTACAAAGACGATCTAAGGCGGACTACGCCAGCAAAGGTTTCTCCACTCTATACTTGGAGACTCCTTTGGCGATGTCCCGAGATACGAGGTACACGTGTGGATCACCGCTAAAGGAAGTCTACACTTGGCTTCTAGGACGCAACAAAGAATCACATCAGATTTGATCAAGAACATCAATGAAGAAAGAACACCCAAAAGGTATTTCTATTCAATTGATTAAATTAATTATAATCAACCTGTAACGATCCTACTTTGTGGTTCCGGGACTTTCCTTTTCTTTGTCTTTTTCTATGATTCGATCCGTGGAGACTGGAGTTTATCGTCGTATTGATCTCGGGTTGATCATTGCTAATGACAAAAGTCTAAGTGGGCACATCCACCCACGTGCTTCCGCTGCGTCTGGAACATTCAAATATCCTACCTTTTAAAAATGGATGGGGGTCGAAATAGAAACCAGTAGCCGATGCGGAGAGATCATAACATCACTGTAATAGCAGATGAAACCAATGAATCAACATCATCATAAATCAATGCACCATGACCACATATAGTCATCGATGATTATAGATAATATGAACAAACCATTCCAATTGTTGATATAGAATTAAATTCCCCTACAACAGCACTGGTACCACATGACATGGTGGTCAGCAAAAGAAAGACGCCATTTAGTGAACTTTGAAATGAGAGTAGTTAGAGAATCATATTTGATGTCCAGAGTAAGTGAGCCCGTGTAGAGTGTGGGGGAAACTATTTAGGTTTTAGAAGGTCCTATTTTTATATATGAAAATCCACTTGAATTCGACTTGGTTGTCCCTCTATACACTTCCAACCATTAGTTGAGAGGGTTTTACGGAGCAGGCAGTGCAATGACTGATGCAACAGGAGGACGAAGAGATGGGTGGTATTCTATTAAAGCTAGAAACATAGGTGATAATTAAAATAGAGATGGTACAAGACAATGCATAGGAGACAAATACTCAAAAAGGGTTCAGGAGGGATTTGGATGTAGATCTCAATGAGCCTTATAATGAGGATGAGAATTATTTAGCATCTTCATCATTCGACCGCAACATTCCACCAACACCGCTAGGTTGAGGAACCATGGGGTATGGGAGGTAGTTGTTTCTGGCATAACTATTATAAAAACACGAAATAACATTTCATTCCTTAAACCAATTTATGATGATATGTCATTGTAGGTCTATACCATAAACTCAAAGAAAAATAGAATAGGTATTAACACTATACCATGAGAGGTATTTTACTCAAATGGTTAGGAATAAACACAATATCAAGATTACGTTTATATAGGTGTGATTGACGGCTCATTAGAAAATTAAATCTCAATTTGTCTTATAAATAGCCTTAGCTAACTTAGTTAGTGAGTAATAATTAAAATTGTGAGGACATTATTTGTTTAAGGGGAAGAATTCAAAAACCTGATATTTCACTATAAATTATCATTAAATATATATTTTGTTAATAGAATGCTTCATATGAAAAACTAAACTAAATAGAAAACCATGATATATTTAGAATATTAGATTTGATCATTAAAACATATATGTTAAATTTTCTAGTATAAATTTAAGTAAACATATCAAAAAATTACTAAATAAAGTAACAAGAAATGTAATAAAAAAGTAAAAGTCTTCCATATGAAGCTAGTTTTTTCTAAAATTGGAAGGGGGTTTCTTCGCTAGGGTTTTTCCTTAACCAAGCCCAAGACGAACTTGAGCAATTACTGTTTGAGTAAAACCGTATATAGGAGAAGAACAAGCTCATGGAGATTGTCACAAGATATATGCTAGTTGAATCACCACATTAAATTGCAACCATAGTTTATTTGATTCTTAGGTCTTATAAAAAAATATAGGTAATATACCAAAAGGAAATTTTCTATAGAAAAAGTTTTCACTACATTTAATGTTTTTAATTAAAATAACATTTATAAATTTTTTATGTGAATTTGAGAAAATTAACAGGATTTTTGGATTTATCATGTCCATTTTAGCTTAAGTAGATTTTTTGATATTTCTCTAAAATACATGATTTTTTATTAAGTAGTGAAAAATACCGATTTTTCTAACACCACCACATTATATGTCTTATATGTTTTTGAAATATTTTTTATATAAACAATATATTTTTATAATGGAAAATAAATCATTTAAAAGTACTATTTTCAAATTATAAAACCCATGATTATCATTTTATAAAATCAAGTGATAATTTATGGAAACTGTTTTTTATCTAATTAAATTTACCCGTAGGGAAATTATGTTTCAGATTTATTTTAATGTCACATAACTCTTCATTAGAAAAATAAAATCTTCTAAATATACTTAGAATATATAGCATTCATAATTTTTTCATATATATAAACTTTATTCTTAAAAATATGTTATTCTTAAAAAAAGTTTTTTGGGCATTACATGTGCTAACAGTACGATTAATTTCCCTATAAAATGAAAGTTAATTTGATAAAATGATTCATTTATTTGAGATAGTAGTTTTCATATTATCTAATATGTCTAATTTCATTTTTGTGTAAAAATGTAAGAAATGGCTTCACCATCAGCACAAAACAACACGCCCTACGCGCGACCGCATTTTCAAAATTCTCAGGTCGTTGCCGCTCTGGCTTCTCCTCCCAGCTGGAGGCTCCTACGCAGGTGGATCTAGCTCATCTCTCATGTCCTCCTCAGCTCAATTCGGGCAGTTTTTCTCCCTTGCATTGTCTTTGTGAGTCCCAAATACCTGGTTCAGTTTCGCGGCCCTAGATTTCTTATAGTGAGGCTCTTCTTCAGCATTCTTCTCCCTCCCAGATTTGATTTCCTTAGACCTCTATGAAGATTCTGGTTTCCGCTCCTATTGGGTGTGGTCCGATGTTGGAGGTCCCGGCCTCAGACTTTGAAGAAGCTTCGGCCACGCTCAAGCGGACCTTGGTGGCCATATTTGGCTTGGACAAACCGAAAATCCCTCTTTTCAGGCGATTTTTGGACTCCTGGGGACTGGAAGCTCCAGCGCAGATTTCCTCCCAAAATAGAAAATCTATCTGCATTGTGTTGGCTTCATGAGAGTATTTTGTTCAGGCGTGGTGCTCTTCTCCTAGGTTTTTTGGCCGGTGGCGCTTCATTCTCTCCTAGTGTTTGATGGAGTCCCCTTTGGAAAGGAATCCCCTCGCGTGGCGGTTTGGATCAATCTCCCCAGCCACCCTCTCCCCTTTCAAAACTTATCTATTCTTTAGGCCATTGGAGATTCGCTTGGGGTGTTTCTACGGACAGCGGAGCGCGCTCTTCGGCTTGAGGAGGCTGCGGTTTCCCGGATATGCGTGGATATGGACATTTATCAACCTCTCCCTGATAAGATACAATTGCGTGTAAAAGATGTGATGGATTGGTCCCAAAGTCTCCAGTACCCATCGCACCCCAGGTTTTGTTCATTCGGCCTTCTTCACAGGCACTCATTGCCCGTTTGTAGGCGATCTCGATCTGCTCAGCCTGGTGCTGATAAGCATGATGTACCAGGGTTTGGTGTGGCGGCGTCATTGGTTCTTGATGTTCCGGGCCAGTATGTCTTAGGGAAGTTGGTATCGGATAGGGATAGTGGCTTGGAGGCTGGTTTTGGTGCTCCTCAACAGGGCAGTTTGGGAACCCCATATGTAGCTCCTTATTGCTTGGCTCTAGTTGCCTCAGGCAGTGGAATCTTTTATGGATGGTGTAAAGACCCGTAAAATTCAAGGCACATTTTTTATTAATTTTCTTTGGGATTTTACAATAACGCAGTTCCTGACGGCACCTGATTCCGAACCCTGGTCTACCCGAAATCATTTTCCAAAGTTTATCTCGGGTACGTTCAGTGAACGAACGAGCGAGTTTTCCTAACTTTTGAATCGGTGCTTGGAATCGAATTCCAAGGGCAGCGATGGAATCGCAGCGCCAGTAATTTCTTAAGAACACCTTTTTCGGAGTTGTGTTTGCTCGGATGAGGTTATTAATTAATTGGGTTAACTAAAGAATAAAATAAAATATTGTGCAACAGATTTTATTTTTATTCTAAATAGTTTTAATCTAGGCACGGTGGTTGGAGTGGGACCCACAGATATCCTAACTCCTAGGTAGGATATTAGTGAGGTGGGGCCCACACGAGCCTCACCCCCTTTATTTCTTTTTTGGGCCACCTGTTATCATAATAACGGGAGGAGGTCGGACCGCACGAACACGGCCGACCCTCCTCCCCCTTTGATGATTGTGTTGTTGCGGTTCAAAAGAATGCGGCGCGGTGCAACGACACCGCGCGGAAACAACACGCCCTACGCGCAAAACCATGGGAGGACTCTTTGGGAGGTAAGGAGACCATAACTTCATTGAGGATGGTTTTGGAGTCGAATGGATGAGAGGATGACTTGGTATTTTATAGGGAAAATGAGGGGACAAGGCATTAATGGCCAAGGGACACCTCATTGGTGGTTTTGGAAAAACCATGGGCTTACCCATGATATTTGTCCATTGTATTGGCCACTTGGGACACCTCACAAAATAATTCATCACCTTTAGTCGACCATACCTTAAAATATCTCATGACATCATCATGACACAATTATGATATCATTTAACATACTGAAACCCTAAAACTGCATTTTTACTATTCACTAAATATTCATCTTTCTCAGAAAATTCCCAAAAAATTACCATAACATAATATCGATGATCTGAGTTCAAAAATAAAATCCATTTTATAAAAAAAATTCTAAATATTTTTAATTAAATTTTTAAATAAAAAACACTATTCACCCGAAAAAACTAATACTTGATTAATAATTTATGAAACCGTTATTTAACCATTTTATTGAATCACATTACTTAATCAAGGTGTCTAAATTATGTTAAAACTTTCTTTAAGTGAGATTACTAATCCATTTGGTCACATTACTAATCCTAAGGGTAAAATCACTATTCATAATTTACTATTCATCAAAAATTAAGTTGATCTTATTAGAATCCAAATTTCTTACTGAACACTTTTGCAGAAGACCATTTTTTGAAAATCATTACACATCATTAATTATTTAAGGTTTACATAAATATTTTAAAATATCATCTTTTCAAAATTCATCAATAAAATACATCCTAAAGTTATCCGGACATTTGAAATTTCACAAACATCACTAAAGGAAGAAATCTCAATTTATTCATCCCAAAGGATTACACAAAGAACCTACGGTCTCGTCACATAGCCCCTTATAACACCAGCATATGAACTAAGTGTAAGGTGTGCTATGGTGAGAGAATCTGAGGGAGGCTCCGATAACATTTCCCTAGTAGTAATCTCTACTAACTTGAACTTCTCCTGCAGGCGTTTCTGTTCAAACTTGACACGCTGGAGTTCGTCTTGATCTTGGTCCAAAGCGAAGCCCAAAGATGCCACCTCCTTCCCAAGCTCTGATAAGTGGGCTTCATATGGTTCGAGTCTATTGGATGAAGCCATCGACTCCTCTTTCTTCTTTTACCATTAACATCTCTATTAAATAATTAAGAGTAAGTTAATATACTATTTAAAAAGTTTGGGTCTTTACAAGTTTAGTATCCTACGTGGGTCCCAGGATAGATAAATCAGTGGTTTTATCTGATCATATCTATCACCTTACGAAGAAGTATACATGTGTGAGCGGAGTCTTGACTTTCAATCATTATCTTCGATATGATTGACTTGCTTTCCTATGTGGATTGTGTTGTGCTTTCCTGTGTGGATTGGGTTGTACTATCCTGTGTGGACGTGATCGAACTTGGGCTCGGGTGTTGGAGCTGAACTGGAATTGATGACTTAGGTATATGTATGGTCATATACCTAAGTAGTGTTGGTTTTTACTTCGTGATTGTATCCTTCTTTTGTGGATTATCCTTTCTGGATTCTGGGAGCCCTTCAGGGGTCTCAGGGTCCCTACTGAGTAGCATATACTCACCCCTACATGGGCTATGCCCGCACTACATTGTGTTGGATGCAGATGACGGACAACGATGATCGCGGTAAAGGCTAGTGGAGCAGTCGGTACCTGGAGGTGGACCACTAGGCGGGACGTACACGGAGCGGACGACTAGACCCGAGGAGGTGAGGTGGCTATCTGTACCCACCCTTTAGGTGGGACTTCCAGTGGACGGCTTGACATTGTTGCTTTACTTTTAGTTGCTGTACTTTCTTTCCAGTTGTACTTTACTTTGAGTTTGGGTTTGTATTCTGGCCCATTTAGTTTCTTCACTTACTCTTGTACCCATTTTTTCTTAGTGTTTACTTATGGTAGTTTAATCTGTGGTGTTTGTTTACTTTATAAAGACAATGTCTTCCCCTTTTTTCGGACTTACGCCTTGGTTCTAGTCACCAGCCCCTGGCCTATGGGAGGCGGGCTTGGGGAAGTCACGGCACGGGCCCCGAGAACGGGTCGTGACAAATTGGGATCAGAGGAGTTTGGTTATACCGCGGAACTCAGGACTCTGATCTTTCTTCTATGTGAAACAATAGTGTTAAGGGTATTGAGTGTGGTTATCAGTCTAGGGAGTCCAGTGTTGGTGTGGCGGCCGACGTATCCGTACACCAGGACCCTGAATTCTAATTACTGACTCAATGCACGAAAACATTGATTGCATGTGTGTTTCAAAAGTTTTCTTTCTGATTACTTTGTGTCAGCTCACTAGGTATACTTTTTGACCGCAGCACACTTGTTTCTTTTCAGGATGGCCCCATGACGGCAGCCAGCTAGGGTTCCGAGCGTTGTGCGAGATGACAGCCCACTGAGCGATGATACCTCGGTGCAGGGCCCTTTGACAGCGGAGGCACCGACGGTACCTCTACCTGCCGAGCCACCGATGCTACCAGCCCCAGCCGCTGATAGTGCACGTTGCCTTAGTGCACTGCACGAGTTTCAGCATTAGAGACCGCCCAGGTTCCGCGGGGAGACGGACCCTCCGACAGCCGAGAATTGGATGGAGGTGGTTGTGCATGTTTTCATGTTAGTGGGGACACCAGCTGACCTCATGGTGATCCTCACAGCGAGCCTCCTGCACGCGGCAGCAGAAAGATGGTGGAGCTTGATGCTCTAGGTGCACGACAAGGCATCACTACTCTGGATGGACTTTGAGAGCCTCTTCCGCTCGGAGTTCGTCCCAGCCACCCTCCGTGCGGTGCGCATCCAGGAGCTTCTATAGCTGCGGCAGGGAAGCATGACAGTCGCCCAGTACTCGGCGAGATTTGCCGACCTCTCGTGCTATTTGACGGACATGGTTCGAGACCCATTCTTTCGGGCCCAGACCTTCGAGCAGGGACTGAGGCATGAGATAAGGGCATCTATGATCTCCCTCAGCATTCCGACACATGCAGGAGTACTGGAGTGATCTCTTCTCATAGGGAGCTTTCTTGCCGAGCCTACGCCAGAAGCAAGACCTATCGCATGGCGGCACGTAGCAGAGTCATCTGCAGCTGGCAATCGACGGATGTCACAGGGGTCCAGGCGGACCGGACCATCAGGAAGACGACCTCAGGACACTGGCTCAGAGGTGCGGGGAACATGGCACAGAGCCAGCCTTCCGAGGAGCAGACAGTGCTACGCATGCGGCGGGCAGGGCCACATGGCTCGTGACTGCCTAACCCACCGTGCAGAGGAGCATCAGATGGTTGAGGGGCCACCGAGGAAGAGGCAGAGGGTCGACAGTGGCGGTCCGCCGAGAGCAGGCGGACGAGGTAGGGGAGCTGGCCGACCAACAGGTGGTGGGTGACGCTTTGAGGCTTTACCACCACCACCACCAGGAGGCCCACCCCGACCACAGGGAGCTGGCGAGCAGAGACAGGATCAGCTTCAGGCAACAGAGGCCTACGACCACGGCGCGCCAGAGATGATTCGAGGTACTATCTATGTCTACTCCACCCTTGATACAGTTCTTATAGACACGGGATCGAGTCATTCCTTTATTACTGCTACCCTTATTCGGAGCTCGGAGATTCCGATTGAGCTGTTGGATCAATCCTTACAGCTTGAGACTCCTATGGGAGCAGACACGACGATTATGTACTAGTGCCGACAGTGTGAGCTTACCCTAGGAGGCAAGAGCTTCGGCTAGGATCTTCTCATAGCGGCGTCGAGGCCTTACGATGTCATCTTGGGCATGGATTGGTTATCTATAGTCCATGCTCAGGTCGACTGTATTAGGCATAAGGTGCGGTGTGTTCGCACTGATGGGAGCAGGTTCACCTTCACCAGCGAGAAGGGAGACTTTGCAGCACAGGATGGACTCTCGTAGAGGAGAGGATAGCCCATCACTCATCAATTGACTAGCCTCATCCTAGGAGCAGTTGACGTGTAGAGTCCTAGTTTTCCTGTAGTGGTGGATCAGTATGCAGACGTTTTCCCTGACGACGTTCCACGATTACCTCCTCGCAGAGAGGTAGACTTTTATATTGACCTATACCCCGGGACAGCTCCGATATCCACTCCAGCATATCGGATTGCTCCCGCTGAGCTTCGAGAGCTACGGGTATAGCTGGAGGACTTGCGGAGAAAGGGATTCATCCGAACCAGTGTTTTACCCTGGGCTTCCCCGATATTGTTTGCCAAGAAGGCGGATGAGAGCTTGCGACTTTGTGTCGACTATCGTCTCCTGAACTAGGTAACCGTGAGGAACAAGTATCCGCTACCGAGGATTGACAACCTCTTCGATCAGCTCAAGGGAGCATGGTGGTTCTCAAAGATAGACCTTAGATCAGGCTATCATCAGCTCAGAGTTCGGGAAAAGGACGTGCAGAAGACAGCCTTCAGATGTCGGTATGGCCACTATAAGTTCTTGGTTATGCCTTTTGGCATAACCAACGCTCCAGCAGTGTTCATGGGTCTCATGAACAGGATCTTTCAGCCATACCTTGACGATTTGTCATGGTCTTCATCGACGACATTTTGATATACTCGACCACTGAGGAGGAGCATGCCTACCACTTGCGGGTTGTACTAGACACACTCCGAGAGCACCAACTTTATGGAAATCTCTCGAAGTATCAGTTCTAGTTACGTGAGGTCCACTTCTTGGGACACGTCATCTCTGAGGTGTGAGTTTTCATGGATCCAGCGAAGATCGAGGCAGTTCTAGCTTGGGAGCCACCTAGGAGCGTGACGGGGGTGCGGAGTTTCTTGGGGCTAGCTGGGTACTACCGGAGATTTGTGCCAAACTTTTCCAGAGTGGCGGCACCACTCTCATCTTTGACGAAGAAAGGGAAACCCTTCGTGTGGTCAGAAAGAGGTCAGCAGAGCTTCCAGGAGCTGAGACAGAGATTGACCAGCGCGCCTATCTTGAGGCTACCGGAGGAGGGAGTAGGGTACGTAGTCTACTGTGATGCATTAGGGACCGGACTCGGATGCGTGCTAATGCAGGACCGGGCAGTGATCGCCTATGTATCACGTCAATTGAGCTAGCATGAGCAGAAATACGCTACCAATGACCTGGAGTTAGCAGCAGTGGTCTTCGCTATGAAGATATGGCGACACTATCTGATGGGCGAGAGCTTTACAGTATACTCTGACCACTAGAGTCTTAGGTACATCTTCTCGCAGAAGGAACTGAATCTGAGACAGCGGCGATGACTTGAGTTCCTCAAGGACTATGACTTTGAGATAGTCTATACTCATGGAAAGGGGAACGTAGTAGCCGATGCTCTCAGCAGGAGGACGGGCATTCAGCTACTCGGGGAGGCGACAGAGGAGCTAGCTGCTTTGCAGATATCCTTCATGGATAGGGATGAAGCAGCCTTTCTTCAGTCACTCACAGTCACTCCTCCAGTACTACAGCGGGTCAGAGAGGCACAACGTGGGGACACTGACTGTGAGACGCGTCGTGCGTAGATATCCTCAGAACAGACACCTGATGGATTCTCGGTAGGAGGAGAGAACGTCGTCCTTTTCAGATGACATACCATGGTACCAGTTGCTTTACAGGAGGAGGTGCTGAGAGAGTTTCACACTTCCCCTATAGCGGTACATCCTGGAGTGGCAAAGATGTACCAGGATTTCGAACGACAACATTGGTGGCCGGGTATGAAGAAGGCTGTGGCAGAGTTCATTTCTCGATGCCTCACCTGCCAGCAGGTGAAGGCAGAGCACCAGGTACCAGCAGGCTTGTTATAGCCCTTGGAGGTCCCAGAGTGGAAGTGGGATGGGATATCTATGGATTTCATGACTAGACTTCCACATACTTCTAGAGGTCACGACTCCATTTGGGTGATTGTCGACCGACTCACCAAGTCAGCCCACTTCTTACCCATCAGAGAGCAGGGCTCAGTAGAGATATTGGGACGTCTCTACGTTCAGGAGACAGTATGGCTTCATGGTGTGCCATTATCTATCGTCTCCGATCGAGATGCTCGCTTTACTTATCGACTTTGGAAGGGGTTTCAGGAGGCATTCGAGACGCAGCTACGTCTGAGCACCGTGTTTCACCCTAAAACGGATGGTCAGACAGAGATGACCATTCAGACTCTCGCGGACATGCTCCGTGCATGTGTCCTAGACTTTGGTCACAGCTGGGAGGACCACCTACCCTTGGTGGAGTTCTCTTACAACAACAGCTACCACTCCACCATCGGGATGGCACCATACAAGGCATTGTACAGCCATCCATGCAGATCACCTATGTGCTGGACAGACCCTGGGGAGTCAGCACTTGTTAGACTAGAGATGGTCCAGGCCACGACAGAGAAGGTCCAGGTTATCCAGGAGCGGATGAGGACAGCTTAGAGCAGACAGAAGTTTTATGCTGACAGGAGGAGGAGGCCACTGGAGTTCGAGGATAGCGACCACGTCTTCTTGCGGGTCTCACCTCGATGTGGATTACGAAGATTTGGACGAGGCGACAAGTTATCTCCGCACTTCATCAGACCATTCCAGGTCCTCAGCAGGATAAGCGAGGTGGCTTATCACCTGGCTCTACCACCTCAGTTGCACCGGGTGCATGACGTCTTCCACGTATCTCAGTTGAGGAGATACGTGCACGACACGACACATATCATAGACAATGGGGAGCTGGACATTGACGATGGGCGACTTTTTCGGAGGTCTCGATGGAGATCGAGGATCGACAGGACCGTGTCCTACATGGACGGTCTATACCTCTAGTGCGCATCAGATGGAAGCACGGGAACCTCCAGGAGAGCACTTGGGAGCGGGAGGATCAGATGCATGCATAATACCCACATTTGTTCCCCTAGTTTATGATGTATCTTTACAGGGACGTAAATCCCTAAGGTGGGAGTAATTTAAAGACCCGTAAAATTCAAGGGAAATTTTTTCTTAATTTTATTTGGGATTTTACAAGAACTCAGTTTCTGACGGCACCTGATTCCAGGGCCCGGTGTGTCCGGAATCATTTTCCAAAGTTTAGCTCAGGTACGTTTAGTGAACGAACAAGCGGGTTTTCCTACCTTTTGAACCGGTGCTCGGAATCGAATTCCAAGGGCACCGATGGAATCGCAACGCCGATAATTTCTTAAGAACACCTTTTCCGGAGTTGCGTTTTCTCGGGTGAGGTTATTAATTAATAGGGTTAACTAAAGAATAAAATAAAATATTGTGCAACAAATTTTATTTTTATTCTAAGTAGTGTTAATCTAGGCATGGTGGTTGGAGTGGGACCCACTGATATCCTAACTCCTAGGTAGGATATTAGTGAGGTGGGGCCCACATGATCCCCACCCCCTTTATTTCCATTTACCTCCCACGTGCATTTAATTTGGTAACTCACCTGTACCCCCTCTTAAATGCCAAGTCAACTCTCGTGTTTATTTTGATTATTAAACGCCTCATTAATTGGTCAACGCTCGATAATTAAATCGTGATCTGTTTTTGAATTTCAAAAAAAATTGGCATGAGAAATAAAATAAGGCAAGGCCTTATTTTATTAGGTTGTTTCTTTGTGTGATAAGGATTGGAAGAGGAGAGCTCAAGTCTTGGAAACCTCATCTTCCTCCTTGAAGAACGCGAAGAACGCACCGTCGCCAACAAAGAACGCCAGCCTCTGACGAGGGACGATGAAGGACGCCGAATCCTCGGATATCGACGACGCGACGCCGTGTACCGCGATGCCAACGTTTCTCTTCTCTGAGACGCTGACGATGCTTTCGAAACCTTCTTCCACGACGATTATTTCCTGCACGAACCTTCGTTCGACGATGCCTTGAGGTACGGTTTTTTTTTTGTTTTTGCCCGTGAATTATTACTTTGACGTTTGTCGACTTCTTTTTGGGCCGCCTGTTATCGTAATAACGGGAGGAGGTCGGACCGCATTAACACGGTCGACCATCCTCCCCCTTTTATGATTATGTTGTTGTGGTTCGAAAGAAGGTGGTGCGGTGCAATGACACTGCGCGGAAACAGGGGGAAATATGGTGAAGATGTGCGGAGCAGTCGCGCTGCGCCGTTGAGGCCAAATGAACCCGCAGCCGGAGTCGGGCCGCAGCGAAGGGGCATGGGGCCATCGCGCCACGCCGGAGAACCATGAAGACACCGCGGCCGGAGCGGGGCCGTGGCGGAGGGGCGCGGAGCCGTCGCGCCGCGCCAGTCAGACAAGGTCGCGTCTCAAAGCCGCAGTGGTGCAAGGTGGGGCGGCCGAAACCGCCGGCCGCCGGCACCTTGGAGGGGCGAGACCCCGGCGGTCCCGCGGCAGTAGAACCGGCCGACCGGCTTCCAAGAATCCGGGGGTCATAACCCCCGGCTGGCCGAAGGAGCGGCCCCGATGTGGGGGCTGCAGTTTGTCAATCAGGGGGGCAGCGCACCCCCCTGTTCCGCTCAGCTCGGCGTGGATGAGCTGGCCACGCGGGCCGTGAGCGTGCGCCAGGCCAGGCCAGGCTGCGCCCACCGGGCCAGGCCGCTCCCTAATGGGCTGGAACCGAAACCGGTTCGGGTCGACCCAGTTCGGGCCGACCCAGGGGGGTCTTGGGTCAGGTCGGTCCGGGCCCAAAACCCCCTATTTCCGGACAGTTCTGTTCAAACACCCGTATCTTGGGTTACAGACCTTCGATTGACACACCGTCAGTTGCGATGAGATCCGTGGATCGAGACGGTCGTTTAGGTATATTAAACTCAAGGTTTAGGAGAACTTTGGGTACACCCGGGTTGGTTCGAACACGAAACCAACCGGGCCCTCGGAGTGGAAACACTTATAACTTGAGCTCTGGATGTCCGATTGACGTACTGTCGACTTTTTTGGATTCCTCTTAGTAAGACGGACCTTTTGGATTACTTCACTCAAGGTTTGGACGCAGTTGGAGTGCAGTCAGGTTGGTTTTGACTTAAAAACCAACCGGGCCCCTGGAACAAAAAGGCCAATAACTCTCTGGGCGTCCGATTGACGCGCCGTCTGTCACGTTAAGTTCCTCTTGTCGATATAGGACTTTTAGATACATAAAATCTGGACTACGTGTCATTTGATGTATCAACCCCTTGGATCATGGAGCGGACCCTCCTGAAAACGCGCATGCTGTGTGCGGGAACCCTAGACCTGGTTGCGACTGCGATTGTGGCAACTGCACTGAAATCCTATGTGGGTTCGGCAGCGATGAAAACCGGCCTGAAATCCTATGTGGGTTCGACGATGATGAATACTGCACTGAAATCCTATGTGGGTTCAGTAGAAATGAAGACCGTACTGAAATCCTATGTTGGTTTGACGGTGATGAAGACTGCACTGAAATCCTATGTGGGTTCAGCAGCTTGGCTGGTTTAGTATCCTACGTGGGTCCCAGCATAGATGAATCATTGGCTTTATCTGATCATCCCTATTACCTTATGAAGAAGTATACCTGTGTGAGCTGAGTCTTGACTTTCAATCATTATCTTCGATATGATTGACTTGCTTTCCTATGTGGATTGTGTTGTGCTTTCCTATGTGGATTGGGTTGTACTATCCTGGGTGGATGTGATCGAACTTGGGCTCAGGTGTTGGAGCCGAACTGAAATTGATGACTTAGGTATATGTATGGGCATATACCTAAGTGGTGTTGGTTGTTACTTCGTGATTGTATCCTTCTTTTTTGGATTATCCTTTGTGGATTTTGGGAGACCTTCGGGGGTCTCGGGGTCCCTACTGAGTAGCGTATACTCACCCCTGCACGGGCTATGCCCGCACTAAGTTGCGTTGGATGCAGATGATGGACATCGCTGATCGTGGTAGAGGCTAGTGGAGTAGTCGGTACCTAGAGGTGGACCACTGGGCGGGACGTACACAGAGCGGACGACTGGACCCGAGGAGCTGAGGTGGCTATCTGTACCCACCCTTCAGGTGGAACTTCTAGTGGACGGATCGACGTTGCTGGTTTACTTTCAGTTGCTGTAATTTCTTTCCATTTGTACTTTACATTCAGTTTGGGTTTTTATTCTGGCCCATTTACTTTCCGAACTTACTCTTGTACCCAGTTTTTCTTAGTGTTTACTTCTGGTGGCTTACTCTGTGGTGTTTGTTTACTTTATAAAGGCAATGCCTTCCCCTTTTTGTCGGATTTACGCCTTAGTGCTAGTCGCTATCCCCTGGCCTATGGGAGGCGGGCTTGGGGTAGTCACAGCATGGGCCCTGAGAACGGGTCCTGAAAGATGGTCCGGATAGGGATCATTCATGTCTTCAGAAACCATTGGATCGAGGAAAGGCCATTTCTTTTAGTCCGGTTCTTCCCAAGCTGATTTTTTATCATGATCCAGGACCCTCAGATTTGGTGATGCTCCCTCTTCCATCCTGTATCAGTGCTCTACCACATGAAGTACAGAGAGAGGTCTCCTCAGCTAGGTCTCCCCAGAAGCAGATGCCCGTGGATTTCCCCCAGCAGAAGGTCACCCAGGTCTCCTCACCTTCTGGAACGCGCTTGAAATCCCCTTCCAAGCATGCCTCAGATCACTTTTCTCCCATTCCCTAATCTAGGGTGGAGAGGAGGGTCTCAACCCGAGTTTTAGAGGATTCCCCTTTCAATGAACTGTATCCATTTTCTGAACCCAAGGGAATGCATATGAGGTCTCAGACAAAACTTTTCTTAGCACGTTCGTCTTCTCAGTATCAAAGTGCCAAGCTTCCCGGGGCCAGTACCAAGTGCGTTCTATTTCCATGATTTTGGTGCTAATATGGAACACCCGGGTCTGGGTGACTGGTAAAGACGTACTTTATTTCCAATGAGGTCTAATCTAGTAATCTCTCTCTAGTTGTAGTAATAGATCCCAAACACAGCACCTCAAAAATATCAGAGTTCACGCATAGAATAAGGATGTG
The DNA here is from genome assembly GCA_963277665.1 of Viscum album. Taxonomy (NCBI): domain Eukaryota; kingdom Viridiplantae; phylum Streptophyta; class Magnoliopsida; order Santalales; family Viscaceae; genus Viscum; species Viscum album. The sequence goes on along the minus strand of OY728155.1, from coordinate 939,704,643 downwards.
CAACTACTTGCATGTCAACCACCAAAACCATTACATTTGGAACCCAACATCTCACTGGATCTCATTGGTGCCTCAGTCCAATTTATTAACACAAAAATCACTATTGGAGACAATTCCCTCTTCTTCACATTTGTCTATGGGAATTGTGATCCTCACGTTAAGGATTCCTTGTGGAGTGATCTTGAATCCTTCATGTCGAGGGGAGTCTCTATGGTTTGTTGGAGGAGACTTTAATATAGTGGTAGATAAGAAAGAGAAGAAAGGGAGAAAAGTTTTTCCTTGGAAGGCTAGTCTCAACTTACTCTTCTTCATGGCTCGATGTGGGCTGCTTGCATAGGATATAATGGCAATTTCTTTTCATGGTGCTACAACCAGAGAGGGGATCTTCAGTCTTGGTTCCACCTTAACCATTGTCTCGCCAACTTCTAGGAAATTTTTAAATTCTCAGATGCTAAGGTAACTCACCTTGTGCAAAGTATTTCTAACCATTACCCTCTATTAGTTTCTTTGTCTACCAGGAAATATTGGAGAGCTGGCTTCTCCTTCTCTCAGCAGTGAGTATACCAAGATATCATGATGTGGTGACTACATCATGGAATAAACTGACTAAGGGAATTTCATGGATGAGGCTCCATAACAAACTCCTAAACTCAAAGATGACCTTCAATCCTTGATTAAAAACCAACCTTCCAACTCCCAAAATATTGAGGTGACCAATAAGGAATTTGAGTAGATGGAGACCAATTTGAAAAGATGCTGGGATGGGAGTGTGTTCGGTCAGCTATCTAGTAAAAATACATTTGAATAGACCTGCTTTTAAGACAGAAGTGAGTGGCGCATGAGCAGTCGAGGTTTAGATATCTTCAAGAGGGTGATAGAAACACGACATTTTTTTCATGCTTGTATCAGAGAGAATAGGATAATCATTAGACCTAATATGAGGATAGATGATGGTACTTATACAAATGACAAAGGTATGGTTGGTCATTTGGAAGAGTCCCATTTTATATCAATGCTTGCAGGTCTTAATCCTCGCATGCAAGGTGGCTACCCGAGGGGCTTTCAGGACCTTCTATAGTGATTACCCAAGCGGTCTCATCCTTTGATAACATTTTCTTTGAATTCAGTCCTGAAGAATAGGATATTTATGAGGTAGTAAGAGGTCTCTATCTAGAGAGTGTAACGAGACCAGAAGGATTCTCAAGGTCCTTTTATAGGGCCTCATGGGAGTTGATTAAAATGGATGTGGTGAATGAACTGCACGATTTATTTAGAGGGGGGGTCTTCTCCTTGTGGAATGTGCAACCACACTTGTGTTGATCCCCAAGATCAAGGTTCCCTCGGCTCTCCATCACTATCACTCGGTAAGCATGTGTAATTTACCATATAAGGTACTTGTAGGAGTGTTAAACAGAATATACTCAACATATCTTCCTTGATGGATATCAGATGAACAACATGTATTTTTTAAGGGGAGGAATATCCACGCAGCGATATCCCTAGCTCAAGAAATGGTCAGTGGCATTGAACAAAAGGTTCTTGGATCAAACATGGCTATCAAGTTGGATATGGATAAAACATATGAGGGTGGAGTGGAATTTTATCATCAAGGTGCTGGAAAAAATGGGATTCTCTTCTCAGACCAATGGCCTCATGTTAAAGTGTTTCAGCTCCCCTTGTATCTCGATCTCCTTCTTGGGGTAAACTACAGTTTCTTAAAAGATATTTTAGGACTAAGACTAGGCGACACCCTTTCTACTACCATATTCATCATTTCCCAAGACTTCCTTAGTAGACTCATCAATAGGAACATTACTCGGGGGGAAGGAAATGCTTTATCTTTGTAGGAAATGCTTGTGTACCATATCTCACCTCATGTTTGTTGATGATACCATTATTTTTGATAATTATATCAAGATATTAGTTTGATGGATTAATAAAATTCTTTATGACTATTGAAAATGAAGTGGGAAGATTATAAACTGAACCAAAAGCAGCTTCTATATCTCCAACAGATGCTCGAGTAGAAGAATTTCATCACTTATTAATGATCTTGACATGCAGAGGAGAACCATCCCCATGGATTACTTGGGTGCCTCCATCTTGTCATGTAGGCCCCGTATTCATCACTTTGACAAAATAGTTGATAAGATCACTGGAAGGATTCTGAATTGGAAAAATATATATCTCTCATTTGGTGGAATAATTGCCCTGGTAAGTAGTGTTTTTTTCTCTATTATAGTTCATGCCTTTTTATCTACCAAAGTACCAAAATCAGTAATCTCCCATATTGACAATCTTCGATGCCTTAATGTGAAAAATCTCTTGGATATGATCCACTGCATGCATGCGAAATTGGAATGAGAATTCCTTGAAGAAAAGACTCAATGGGATAGGTTCATGGGAATGAAATGCATCAGTGACATGTCTATGGAAAAAGGTGGTCCCTATTCTCTATGGACGGTCATTCACCCACATCTCATGACTCTAAATAATCATACCCGATGGATAATGGGATGGAGGGATATTTCGTGTTGGCGTCACAATTGGGATGAGTCCAAGCCTGTGATGAAGATATTTCCAGCTGCCCGTGGTAGGTGGCCGGTGCACCAACCCCAACAGCACCATGGCTGCTTCAACATTGGCTGCTGCATATGTTAATTGTGTAAGTTTCCATTGTTGACGGTAAGTGGGGATTGGTGGAGGATTTGTGTCAAACATGGACTCTTCCACCATGGCTATATAAGGAGGCTTTGGGATGCCTCCGTCAAAAATCCGATCAAATCCGAGCCAAGAGAGCTCTTCTTGCCAAGAGAGCCTTGAGAGATCCATGTGAGAGAGCTGTAGAGAGGTGTAGAGAGAATTTTTTGTAAACTTTGTTCACGTTGAAATAAATCCCACTTTTCTTCCATTTTCTTTCTATATTATCTCTCAATGTGGTCAGCGAACCACAACAACTTGGGTTCCCCAGCTACCTAGTCCCGAATATTTCATTCAGGGATGTGAGAAAGTACCAAAGCATCATCAATGCGACTTTGATTAAGGAGAAATGGGGCCTCATCAAACTCATTGAGATAAATAATGAGTTAGACATGTGTGTTTATATGGAATCATCATCAGTAGGATTATCAGTAAAGGAATTTTGGAGGGCGCCGATGAAATACGATATTGAGGATAGGTGGGACGAGATGTTGTAGTGTAAGGAGACCTCATCAAAGTTCAACTTCCTGCTGTGGTGTATTCTGAACTGAGCCCTGCCAATAGATGATAATATCAAATGGTTAGGCATTTAAACAGTTTCTAGGTGCTCGTGTTGTTACAACCAATTGGAGGAGAGCTCTGATCATTTATTATTTGAAGGGGACTGGGCTCATACATTATGGAATGAGTTCGTGGAAATCACGGGTTTCTCAGATCAGTATGAATATGGTTCTTCTTTCCTGGACTGATGGTTTCTAAGAGAAGGAACTGAGGGTGTGGAGTGTAAATCCAGAGCTCTGGTTCTATTGGCAGATTGGTGAAGCATCTGGCAGGCATGCAATAACAACCGTGTCGATGGAACTTCTTGCATGGGTAGAGCTATTACAACCAGAACCAGAAATTTGCTGGTGGATATGTCTCATATATCATAAGAAGGTGCAAAGGTGAATCTAATGGAAGAAGATGCTCTCGGTCTATTATTTTAGGCCTCTCTAATTCTTGGTTTCTTCCTTCTCAGTGTTTCTGTTTTCTTGTTTTTGTTGGACTCATTTTTCTTTGATAATAAAAATATGATGTTTGTAGTAAAAAATGTTAATTGTTAGGATTAATGCTAATTATCACAATAGTGATGAAATAATTATGTTAAAATATCAAGAATTTATATGGAATCAATTAAATATAAACCCTTTAAATAATGAATCTAATATAATGTATAAAAACATAAATAAATATATCAATAATTATTTAAATGGTAATCAATACTAAATAATATTAAGAATCCCCAATGGAAAATGTCAATTTTAAACTAAAACATATTATCTAAACCTAATTTATTTTAAATTCAAAGTTAATTTTATAATATTAATAAATTTAATTAAATTAAATTGATGATATATTTAGTTCCACACACACAAATTTGGTTTTATGGGTTATTCTATATTTTTAATAAATCATAAAATACTTAGTTAAAAACTCGCTATCAAATTTGAAAGTAAAATAATTAAATGTAAATACATTATGGTAAAAACCCTATAAAAATTTTAAAACATGTTGTTTTTAATGGAGGTGGCCTACCTTGAATTTATCTCTAATATAATCCTTTATCTATAAATTTTTAAGCCACGTTCCTTGACAATGACATCCTATTATTGAACATATTTGGGAATGTTAAAAATGAAACTCCCTTCTCACTTATAAAGGGGGAACTCTCTCATCACTTCCCCTCTCACCAATACCCCATAATATTGGGAAAAAAATATTAACCAAACTCTTATCCACTCTTATACATATTTAGGAGGCTATGGTCTTCTCAAAATATTTTATTCCCCTTCACAAAGGATATAATCCAAGAAGTGATCTATAAGTTCCTAAGCCAATATTTCATGAAGTTATTTTTTTCCTAAAATATCAAATCACCATCTTATAATTATAACATCACTATAATTATTATATTGGTATGTTATTATAATGATTGCACATGCCTAATAACCGTTCCTTTTTCTATTTATAAAAACAAAAACATGAATTGTGTGTCGTGCGAACTATTGCCTCCACAACCCTATAAGGGTGGTCATAGTTGAGAAACTAATATATATAATTATTATTTTAATGAGATATTTTATATTCTGAAATTATAAACCACATTACTCTTTTCCCCTATTCATTGTAAAATTAATTCGTTAACCATGCATATTTGTGGACTACTGTCTTCATGGGATGATTGATTTCTACTTTTCATTTCATCATATTCTTACATGGATAGAAATGAAAAAGGTTTTAAAATGATAAATATTATTTTTATAATATCTTTATGTTTTTTAATGACAAAATATTGAACCTACTAATTATATTATCAACAAACAATTATCGTAAATTCGATCGTCTAGAATAAGTTTCTAAGGGGAAAATCATTAATTCAAATTATTTAATATTGTTATATACATTACATAATATTATCCTTACATTATAATTATGATATATCATATTAATAAACACTAAATGATGTAATTTTTTCTACTATTGTAATTATATTTATACTATATCACGTCATTACTATCGATAAACATGGTATGTTCATTTTTTGGGTCTGTTTGACCACTTACTTGAATAATGCTATGAAATTATTTAAAAGATGACTATGAAAACTTAATTAGTGTTATAATTTTATATAAATATTTAAATAATTATTTTTTCTTGGTTCTATAAATGGTACTAAAATATTACACTCGTTAATTAAGAAAACACCATTTGTGGGATGTAAATCACCCAAAAAAATACATGTTGTCAACTTCATCTTCTAGGATAAAGACTAAAGTACTCATGGAAGGAAATTTAAACTTCATAAATAATTATAATTAACACATTATATTAAATTTAATTAAATAGGAATGATGAAATTTATAAGAATGAATACTCACACCGCTCCTATGAAACTGCTAAAAACGGTCAAAACTATAAACACCCAATATGGGAAAATAGAAAATAACTAATTAATATTTATGTAGATAATGATTATATATTGAAATTATAAATAGTTTTAGGTATGAATATAGTTTTTAAATTAGTTATTATAATATTTAGGTTTGTTATATAGGAGCATAGAGTGCATTCAACAAAGTAGGGAAATAAGGTAAGAGTTTCTTTTTATCAAATTTGAATCCCTTGAGATATGTTTATATTAAACACCATGTTTACTTTTAAATGGTGTATATAAAAACCAATTTTCATTTTGTACCATTATTATATTATATTTCATTATATTCAATGATCTATTAAATTTTTTACCACTCCTGGGTTTTTTATTCAAAATTTACAAAGTCTGTATGGGGATTCTGTGGCTCAAATCTTTTCCATGGATTAAATTCACTCTTCTTTGACTATAATCATTAAATATTGATCAATTATAACATATGATGATGTTATGTTGTATATATAGTTTTTTGGGTAAATCATGATTCACACCGATGTTATCTTTCATGATGACTGTTGTTTCGTTAAATTTCATTTTTGTTGAGAATAACATCCAATTCTTTTATTAGATTTTTCTTCCATATACATGCTTTTACTTCTCACCAATGTTATCCTTTCCCAAGTGTAAACTAAAATTGTTTTTATCTCCAATCATCATTTTTCTCCCATTTATTCATTTTAAAACAAATGTTTCGCTATATTTTTAATGATGTGGGTTTTCAAAAAGGTTATTTCAAAATGATCAAAAGGTTTTTCCATCCATTAAAAAAACTTATCATTATCTCCACATTTTATTTTGAAAAACATTATGTATTTTTCAAGGTTCCATTATTAATGATTATTTTTCAAAGAAAATGTTTTCATTTTTTTTCAATTATCCATTATGAAACCATTATTTCATTTTAAGGGTATTTTATTTATAAATTTGTATAATATGGTTTATAAAATGTTTTATATTTTTGTTGTAAAAAATGAGTTTTTTAAAGTAATTTTCACTATATCTTTTATAACAATTATTACTTTTTTTTTGGGAAAAGTTCTGTATTTTTATATATATATTTATCCTAAGGTTTATCTCTCATGGAGTGATAATAAATATAAGGACCTAGCCTTAAAAATTACATAAATATTGAATTAAATGAATAATTCAAATTGAGGATCTTTTCAGGTTTAGAGTTTTAGAGAATTAGGACATAACTATTACATCTCAAAAGATTTAAAAACAGACTCTTCAACACAGTTTCCATTTTTTTTCATAAAATATAAACTCTTGAAAAAAAGAGTCATGTCTAGTTCCATGTTTTAGACAACATGACTTTTACTTGATCCCATCCTTGACCCTATTCATCTTTAAGTCCTGTGAAAACATTTCAAAACTTGGGATGAGCATAAAAGGCTCAGTAGGGGTTATAAAACAAAGAATGAAAAAATTTGTTCATAAATACATACAAAACATGAACTCTTTTAACTATCTCATGAAATCATAAGATTTATGAAAGACGCATAGAAATCATAAATCATAAAGGTAAATTGTGGCATCCATATCATAATTACATTGTAGCTATCACAACTACATAGGGAGTTACTTTGGAATACCCATCACAGTATATTCCCTAAATCTCTTAGGATAAACATTCACGTTTACCTCCGTCATGTTACCCAATGCATTGGAGGGCTATCTCAGGCTCACCCGCCATAGGTTTATCATGGAACCACCCGTATACGTAAATAATGCTCAAGAACTATAACATGATCATAACACATAACATATGCATAAAGTAAAGATAACATTTCCACATTTTAATAACAAAATATCATTTCAAGATATTGAAATAATAAATCCATTTTCAAAATAATTTTCAATACCAAAATACGTAAAAACAGTATATGGTATTTATTTTTCCTTTTAAAAACATTACAGCTTGTTATGGAAGCCAAATATCAAATAATACTTGCGGCGGCAAAAAGGTCGTTGTCACCACTTACGTAAAAAAACATTTCTTTTTGTCGTTTAGTAAAATTATTCGTATAAAAATATTCCCTTTGAATGAAATGAAAATTCAAATGGGTTTATACACCGTATAAAATAAAGTCATGTATAAAACTAAATATGCCTTAAGGAAAGGAGATTGAGACGAAGTCCCTTACCTCGTGTCCGACTTGACTCGATCGTTCTTTAATCTCCTGAATAAAAAACTAAAGTTAATTTCTACTTTCTTAAAAACATTTTTCATGTTTATTATTCCTTTTATATCACTTATTACCATGTTATAAACATTATGCAATCATTTAAGTTAATAACGTCCATTTTGTCGATATTTGGTACTTGAGTCAAAAATGAACACCTTATATTTACAAGTTGTCCATGTGTTCAATACTTTATTATATCCAAAATGAAATTCATCATTTAGATATCATATATATCATATATATCCAGTATATACATGTATTTATAATAGTACATAACATTTAGAGGTAAGAAATGAAATGCACCGTTCATGGAGACGGTAAGTCATACGTACGAATGAACACTACTTTCATCTATATTTATTATTTTAATGGAATTAAAACATAATGATACATAGGTATATTATAATTAAAGTATAATAATATCATATATAATATCATTAACTTCATATTTTATACATCCCACATAAGGCATTAATGAGTCACATCACTTTGAGGGGGCGGTAGTCCACACTTCTTCAAATGAGATTATAGTATTTACCCACTATGGAAACCATAAAGGTGTGATATAAATGGGAATTACATAAGAATAAGGAAATAATAAACATAATAAATATGATATATAAATACAGTGCCATCATAATGGCCACCATGAGAGGTGGTAATAGGTAATTGAACAATCATCATTTCGTGAGGCGTTAATTTTCCATCCACAGAAACAGTATGTTCTTCACCCATTAGATAGAGGTGTGTGTAAGTTTAGTTAGAATACTTATTATAAAAACATCCTAGTATATTTAGGATACTGGTTTTGTTACAAAATAAAGGAATAAAAATAGTTTAGGGGTTGGAGAAGTAAAATAAAAGAAAACAATTTAAGAGAAACCGTTACCTTTAATTTGGGTAACTCCCTTTGGTTTGAACCAAAGTACTTCTTGAAGTTCCTTCTAACTAAGTTAAGGCTTCTAGGAGGAGGAGATGGATATAATGAACTTAATTAGGAAGAGTTTGGACAAGCCAAATGTCTTGAGAGGTGTGGGTAATTGGATAGAAATGGTCTCATTTTATAAGGGAGACGAGGGGCTCTTTAGGAAAGCGTGAAAACATTATTTTATTATAAACATATATTCGGTTTCAAAAGGTCCAAGAATCATTAAAGATATAGATAAGATGACTCATGGTCTAAATAAAATCATCCAATCAGAATTGGACATGTTTTGGATAATATTTTAATCATTATAATCTTATTTATTTAAATCATTTATTAATGAGGTAAATACTGCATCATTATTGTGTCATAAATAATTTAATTTATTCTATGTCTAAAAATTATAAAAAAAACTATCATGTAGGAAAAAATTTTATCTTTCTAAATAATATTTATAGTTGAAAAAATGACTTATATAACACCATATAAAAATTAATTTACTAAAAGACTTTTGTTTATGTCATTTTTGGCTTTACTTTAAATTAATTAATCTAAAGTGTCATTATCATTCATAAGTGGATCCATGGGGTCCCAAAATCGACCCAAGGATTCCCATGGTCGGTCATTACTCATAAAATAAGTTTTGGACAAGTTTTAAGGTAATTTTGAATTATTATAATATTCTTTTTACCTTGAATTACCCTATTTATCTTTAACCGCGGTAAATAAAAGTCAAAAGTTACTATTCACCAAAAACTATTTTCATCTTATTGAACCAAATTTTACTTAATAATAACAACCATGTTTGTCAGATTTTTGAAATTCAATTCACAGAAGTGGTAAAATTTCATTTAAATGAAAAAGTCAGTTTTTTAACTACTACTAAGTGGTTTCACTATTCATCAAAAATTGAAGTTTTTCAGAAAAATACCAAAAAATCAGCCCAAGATATATTTGATATTCCGAATTCAAAAATGATGTTTATTTTTCCAAATTCAAAACATAAAAGTGTCATTAATTAATTTTAAAATTAATTCCTGTTATTAAAACAAATAGCGTGTTTTTAAGAAACAATAACTATCAAAAGATTGACACTTGTTTGTGTCCAATTTCAAAGTAAAATTAATTCCAATGACCAAAATTGGATTAAATGGTAAAAATATATTCTAATTAATCTTTAAAACCAATTAAAAAGATAATATAACCATATAAATAAATCAGATTAAAACATAGTTTTGAATTAAAATACAATATTTTCACTAGAGACGATGGCGGCTGCGGAGCGAGGTCGATGGTGAAGCCCTAACGGCGATGGTGGCAGAGCCAGCCCCTCCCTCCCCGGAGGGGGGAGGGGGAATCACTCCGATTTTTATCCCCTTCACCAACCCCACTCTCCTCCCTCCTTTCTCGATAATTCCATTGTGCCCTAAGGTCCCTGACCTTCATAAGGGATTTCCACAGCTCGTGCTTTCCACGAAGGAGTTCAACGGCACTTTGGATCTCTTCAGGATGACGCTGGTCACTCACTTTAGGGGTCGCCGCCCTTCGTTGAATGCCTTTGACAGATTCGTGTTTGAATCTTGGGGACTTCAAGACCGCGCGGTGGTCGGGTTGCTCGACCGGCATCAGATAATGGTTCGTTTTTCCTCAGAGAGTGATTTGATTACTGCTTAGTCCAACACCCCCCGAACCCTCAATGGATACAGATTTTACCTCCTTTGCTGGTCCTTTGAATCCATAATGAATCGGGACTAATCGATGATGAAAGTGTGGGTAAGCTTCCCAAATTTGCCGCTTCCTTTTCATATTCCGTTAATAATAATCATGTTAGGGAACATGGTTGGTATATTTCTCTGTTCGGATAGTAGGACTGCTGCTATTTGTCACCCTATCAACCCTCACGTTTGTGTTGAGGCCGACTTTTCTAAGCCTCCTACAGAGTGGATTTGGATTTTGGTTGGAGAAGAATTCAGATGGAAACATCAGGTGGTCTTCAAGTCTTGGCCAGCGTATTGCTCGGGTTGTCATCGTCTAGGACATTCGGTCCCGGGATGTCGTCGAGGTCCAAGGGATCAGCAACTGTTGAATCCCCAACCAGAAGAGTCCCAGGCACAGTCCATCCCCATTGTGATTTAGCAATCAGATAGAGTAGGACTGGACATGCTTGTAGAGGCACGCAGGGTTGAACCAGGGGAACATGATCCAGGCAGGGTTCATTTTGGTCCAGGCGAGGATTTGAGGTTGGAACCAGAAGGCAGTCCTCGGGAGGGCCAGCCTTTGCAGTGGACTTATCCGGTGGTTCCAGAAGCAGTGAAGTATGTGGAGGCTAGTGCCCCCTTTCCATGGGTTGTGGATGTCCTATCTCAGTTAAGGTAGGATTTCGGGATCAGTTCCTTGCAGGTGAATGGAGTGGAGGCATTGTAGGGGGAAGGAAAGGATAAAGATCTATCCTTGCATGTGGATGTGGTAGAGCATCCGGTCTCAGATATAATTGTAAATATTGGTGTGGTGAAGGGTGTTAGCGAGGTCCATGGCCCTGGGGGTCATCAAGGTCGGGAATGGGAGGGATCTAACCAGCAGTCTCAATTCATGGGTCATGGATATGAGCAGCCCATAGGCCTGGTTCCGTGTAGTGAGGTCACTGAGGGTGAATTTGGAAAGGAGGCCAAACCATCTTTCAAGTCATTGCAGGGGAAATCCTTTTTCTTGCATCTACAATCTCTCTCCACGGTCATGGAAGGAAGGAAGGGGATAGCGTATTAGGTCCTCTTGATCCAAACACGTTCATCTCGAAGTCCTCCTTCCAGATGACTGGGAGAGAGGGAAAGAAGTTGAAGGAATTGGTGGTCAAAGCAGGCAAGTTGGATTCTTTGGGTAGGTCGAGGGCTCTCAAAGAAGGTCCGGGGGTTGAATTGAAAAACCGATTTGAAGGCCTGGCAACTCAAGAACAATCATAGTCACAAGAGGATGAGGATTCAGGTGATAATAGTTTTAGACAACTCTCTGTTGATAGCCCGGACCGGTTCCAAGGGAAAGGTCCCCACAGTCCAAGAAGGAAGAAGGGGAAAAAAGGAAAGCGTGACTCGGAGAAATGCATAGTGGTTCATGGGCAAAACCCAAGGGGTGCAAAGACTACTCTCACTTGCCAAAACCAATGGAAACCAGGTCGGCCAAAAAAATATGGAAGCAAGGAAAGCAAAGGCCTTCAAGACGGGGAAAGTGGGGATCTTAGCAGAGAACCAAGAGTAATAGAGGAAGAGGGTGTGGAGTGTCTAAGGCTCATCTGCCACTCTAAGGAAGAGATGCTTGACAAAGTCCTTCAGCCAAATGACTCAAATGAATAGATTTTAAGGATTTATGAAAGACACTTATAGACTGAATCCACAGAGGAGTAAGAAGCGTGGATAGACGAGCAAGACCAGATCATCTCCCGAGGCTTCTACCAAGGTAGAATCACCTAGGAGAAATTCATCCAGATAATGGACAGAATGATTTCTCACCTTGAAGAAATTATTAGGGAGGATCCAGACACCCAGGTTAGTACTCTGCACTGGGAATTATATAGAGAATCTGACTCAAATAAACTTAGTCTTGTGTTTAACAATTCTGTGAGCTCTTTCAGTACGTAGTCCTTGTGTGCGAACTTTGGTTTCCCACTTGTCCTTAAAGTGGATTAATAAAAAAATATAGTTGGGTAGTCCAATATTTTCACTATTCATTAAAAAATGGACTTTATCGGAAAAATTCCAATAATTTACACAAAGTAAATTTTGATGTCCCCATTCTAAAGAAGGGTTTTATTTGGTTACATAGAATGTATTAAAGTAACCAAAACTATATTTAAAGAGGGTTCTCCATTAAAAGGTGATAAATCGGCCTTTTAATGTAAATTATGCTTAAAATTAGATTCATTCAGATTTTAAGCCTCTAACATTTATTGGATAAATGTAAATACATTTAACAAATATGTATAATCATACTTTAGTTAGTTTTGTTCATTCCCACCAATACAACGGCTAGGAGTTAACTACCATTTAAAATAATAATATTATATTATTAGTGTGCAACATAAGATTTCAAAGAAACCCGTTGTTGCGTATCGGGTATGCTATCGAAAATAGCAACCCTTTTAAAGTAAAATTAATATTTAATTCAAAAATATTAATAAATATGAAATAAGTCTTATTCTTCATTTACTTGGGATGTTACAATGAAACCCATTATTTTTCTAAGGGTTATTTAGGATATGATGATTATTGATTTTAAGTGGAACACATTTGTATGGATGATTACCAATGGATTCCAATATCAACCTCAAATGAATTAGTTTAGGCTTATATCTCATAAGATATTAAAAGTTTGGATATAATGAGTTTGTTCACACAGGTGTGGGCAAGATGAGTTTGTTAACACTTCAGGAATCAACATAATGAGTTTGTTTATATATTCATGGGAATAATGGGTTTTTTCACACATGTTTTCTTATGGTTATGGTTGTGCCATATTCTTATGTTCTGTATCAAGTTATACAAAAATTTTCATGATGTCTTAAATTTCCATGAAATTCCATGTTTTCAAGATCATGACTTATTCATAACGTATTCCTCACTTGTATTTCATGATCACATATTACATGAATATTGAAATTTTTTTATCCATTTTATATCTTTTATTATTTCTTAATTATATTTTATGATATTAGGTTCCTCTAAAAAATTATGATTATCATCTAAGGCCTTATGGTCTTTTATTATGATATTGTTATCTCTATCATATACCACTTTAGGTTATGATTTGTTGTTTCCTTACTAAGAATTTGATATCACCCATTTCTTATGTTTCCAATCCCAAGGTTTTCAAGATAAAACAATTCACATGATATATCTATAAAAGGTTATGGAGGATCACAATTATAGAAAAATTGTTTTCAATTGTTATAAAATAAGTTTTTTGTGTATATAATCTCGACAACACTAAACATTTTTGTCATTGGGTTGTATGAATCTTTGTGAGATTTATTATTTAAATAATGAGGTTAATGCATTTTTTATGTAAATATTATCTTGGATATCTAAAGAAATAATAATAACATTACCTTAAATAGTTGAAGGTCCCTCTCCTCTATTACCTAGAGCTTATTCCACTATATAAACCATGCCAAAAACAGATCCATAACCCTGCACTTGAGGTTGATGAATCTCCTAGGACATAGAATTATGTAGAGTTTGAACCTATTTTTTGAGGCTCTATGGATGCTCAAGGTCTTGATCATCCAGATCCCAACATTGAAGTCTTTGTAAAAAAGTACTAGAGATAAACCATATTCCCACATCAATTGAAATTATAATGAGAATTGGGAAAAAACATGAGATGCTATCATTTCCATCCGCAATTATAACATTTGAAATAACTAAATTCCATCTAGGGGGTTGAATAACCTATGATTTGATCTAGATGTTTTTTCCACACTAGTACATATTCTTTATATTCCTCTTCATATTACTAGAATTGGCACCCATTTATCCACTAGTAAGGCCACACATCAGTCCACTAATGATATGTATAATGAAAAATACATTTTCCTCCTCTAGACCCTTCTCAATAGTAAGGGCCTTCCAAAGAACTTTTGGATATGTCTTCTAGTAGAAGATACTTACCTTAATAATCAGTTATTATTGAAATCCAATATCAATATTTCAGACATTTTATACCTCATTCCCATCTAAAATAGGTGCAAAGCGCAAAAACATTAGAAAATGAGATGAATAAGTAGCCACTGACATCAAATCTTACTAAAGCTTAATAAACTCTTGGATGTGATCTAGCTTTAGTATATTAGGGAAAAAAATACTCAAAGAATAGGTTCTTGAAGGTCACCCATATAGCGACCAGGGATTAACATACATGCATATTGCATATTTTAGATTAATATTCATTATGTTATAAAAACACGAGCATGAGGACCATAATTTTTTTAGTGCCTTTGGAAACATGGAACAAATTATTCTAATCTAGTGAAATATCTTCAATGTCTCAAGTACAAATCTTTCCCTTTATCACTCTTACTTAAAGCCCTTTTCATAACCTGGGTAAATGAAACATAAGAAAGGGTGAGTTCAGATGCTTAGTAAGGGTAAACATAAGAATTATCAATCTATGATCAAATGAAAGAATAATATAATCATAATGGTATGTGATCATGGACATATCATACAAGGTACATATCAAACATGTCATAGATGAAAGAAATGAGGAAGTTTCAAAGGATCGTGTAGTCACACTGAGGGGGGGGTGAATCAGGTGTGACTTGTTTTTACAAAATTATTTTCTTTTTTTAAACCCCTTCGAACCTCTGTCACCTGTTAAGATGAGTGGATCCTGTATGAAATTAATATTTCATGTGTACTTCTTCAAACTTCATGCCTATATTTATAATGCATGAATTAAATCATGTGCATCAAAACAACTTTATAAAATTTATATAGACTAAGAAAATATACAATGCCTTCTTATTTCTACAAGTGTTTTAATAATCACATGTGTATAAACATACACATCAATGCACACATCAACTACATATTAACTTCTCAAATTTATACACACACAATGATCAATCCATTGTACGCGCGCACACACACACTGTCTTTTTAAATATCCCTTTATGTGTGAAAATGAATGGAAGGTTCTTCTTGTTTGATTCTTTATATATGCACTGTCCACTTAGCATACATGCAGTCATGTACACTGCCTGCTCAATTGTGCACTTACCTTCATGCAAACCTCATGATTAATATTACTTTACGTAATATACATAGAGTATCCACTAAAATAAAAAAATTATATGCACACATATTACTGTATAATATTCTTCTTGCATGCACAAACCTGAGCGAATATGAACTTGGTGCACGCACGGGTTTCACAATGTAGTGTATGTTTACACTATTCATGGAAACTCAAACTCTTCACGCAACAATGAGCTAATTGGAACTTCATTCTTCATGAATTAGAACAAGTGTGTCTAGCACAGGTTGTCTACATGTGGCCTTCAAGACTTCATCATGCAAATAGAAGGTGCATAGATCCCTTCACGGACAAAAAATTCACGAAACTCTTTCTCTCTCAAAAACACCTATCAGATGTGAGATAAACGCATACCAAAAATGTGTTGGCTATACAAGCTGAGAAATATGAGAGGAATAAAATTTAAGAGGAAGAAAATTGGCACAAAACACAAATTATTTTTCAAGATTTGTATTTTGTATATTTTTTGGACTACAATTGACAACAATTTATAGGCACTTACAAAAGAATGAAACAACCAAATTAAATGCACACATTAATGAAATAAAATAGCCACATTAAATGGACACATTAAAGAAATAAAACCACCACATTAAATGGACATGTGGGGAGAAAAAATGTGGGGGGGGACATGTGTAATTAATAAACACTGTATGGAAAAAATAAAATGCGGGGAAAATAAATGCAGCTTGACATGTGGGCTTTGTTTTCATTTCCAACACTCCCCTTCAAACCAAAACTAGCTTCATCCCGAGCATCATTCTGAGTTTTTTGAATGCATCTGTCGGTAATGCCTTTGTGAAAATATCAGCCACCTATTCCATATTATGAAAATATTCCAATTTTATCATTTTCTATTTCACATGATCCCTGAGAAAATGAAAATGAGTAACAATGTGCTTGCTTCTTCCATGATGCACCAGATTTTTGGCAAGTTCAATTGCCAACTTGTTATCCACATATATCACTATGGATCCATCCTACGGATGTTTCATCCCCTTCAACAGATTTATCAACCAGATTCCTTCACAAACAATGGATGATGCCGCCACGTACTCTGCTTCACATGTGGACAAAGAAACCACACTTTGCTTCCTTGAATTTCACGTGAAAGCAGTCGATCCAAGAACAAAAATACAAACTCAGTCGTGCTTTTTCTTTCATCTTGGTCGCCTCCCCAGTCACTGTCTGAGTATCCATGAAGATTTTCTTCTTCATTGTATGGATAAAAAAGACCAAAATCCATCGTTCCTTTAACGTACCTGAGGATACATTTTGCTGCTAGCCAGTGAGACTCTTTCGGAGCTTCCATATACCTTCTTAGAAGCCCAACACTATAGAGAATACCAGGCCTTGTGATTGTGAGATACCCCAGGCTTCCAATTAGTGTCTTTAATAGAGATGAGTCAACACATCTTCCTTCTTCATCTTTTGTCTGTTTTAAGCTCGTTGCCACAGGTGTGTTTACAGCATTGCAATTGGCCATCTTTAATTTTTCAAGAAACTCTTTAGCATATGTCTTCTGAAAAATATAGATGCCTCCATGTTTTTTCTTTACTTATATGCCCATAAAGAAGGACATGAGACCTCCATCAATCATCTAGAACTCCTTGAACATGGCCTCCTTGAAATCATCGAACATCTGTCGACTATTCCCTGTAAACAGTAAATCATCAACATAAAAGCATGCAATAAATATATCGCCATGATCATTCTTCTTGATGTAAACTGCATGATCATATGGACACTGGTCGAAGCCATTTTCTCAAAGATAGCTGTCAATTCATGCATTCCAAGAATGAGGAGCCTTCTTCAACCCATAAAGAGATTTCTTCATTCAATACAATTTTTCTTACTCCCCTTGCATAACAAAGCCTTCAGGATGGTTAACATAGACCTATTCCTCTATAATTCCATTCAGGAATGCAGACTTCATATCCAGTTGGTAGATCATCCAACTGTGATGAAAAAAAAGGGAGATAATCATCCTCATAGTGTCAAGGTGAGAAAAAGGAGTGAAGAATTCTTCATAGTCCACCCCGTACTTCTATTTGTACCCCTTTTTTATGAGCCTTTCCTTGTAGCGATCGATTTCACCATCAACATTTTGCTTGATCTTGTACACCCATTTGACACCAATGGTTTTCTGGTTATTAGGAAGTGTGGTCATCTCCCATGTGTAGTTTTCTATATGGCACAAATTTCTTCTTCCATATCCATTCTCCAAAATTCTTCCCTTACAGCTTCTTGAAACATTAGAGGCTCACGATCTACATACAAGCAAAAAAGATTTACCTCTTCGGTTTGCTCATAAATGTTTCTTATTTTTTTCATTTTTATGGGCTCCATGGGTGAGGATGAGCTCACCAAATTTTGACTTGATGGAGTCCTTTTAGAAATGATGGAATGTCCTCCTGGACTCCTGTGTACTAACAATGTGCCAAAGGAAGGTGTTGTTGGTGTTTGCTCTTAATGATCATGACTTTCATTAGGATCTTCTGTTTCGACAGGAATTTATTTGTTCGGTTCTTCATCATTCCTTTTCCAGGCTTCTTATTTACTAAATACCACATCTCTACTCACCACTAACTTATTGGTTAGTGGATTTTAGAGCTTATAGGCTTTAGACTCTTCACTGTAGCCGATGAAGATACACTTTTCACCACGATCATCAAGCTTCCTTCTTCTTGCTTCTGGAACTTTAGTGTAGGAAACACACCCAAAGATTCTTAGGTGCACTACGCTCGATTTGTAGACACTCCATCCCTCTTGTGGTGTCACGTTTCTAACGCTCTTGGTTGGGCATTGATTGAGCATATAGGAAGTAAATGCCATTGCTTCTACCCAGAAGTTCTTTGGCAGGACTTTCTTCTTCAACATGGTCCTTGTCATGTCGAGGATGGTGCGATTCTTCCTTTCTGCAATACCATTCTGCTGTGGTGTGTAGGCAGTAGTATATTGTTGCTTGATGCCTTGTTCCCTACAAAAATCTTGAAATACATTTTATAGCGACCCAGCCTTTTCTTACATTACTATTACATCATTTCAAAGATAAACAACATAATAGTATTACACATAGAGTATCCAAAGGTTTAGTTTCTTGGGAAAACTAGGACCATACATGACAAATACATCATCAACCATAAACATTTATTTAGTTTCTTCTTCTTTATCTTCTAAGTGGGACTTGTCATCTCCTTAGTACATGTAGCCACCTGAGGATATATATAAAAAGGGTTGAGATAGATTCCCAGTAATAGGATAGATAAAAACAATATATCATGGGGTTATCATAATCATAACATAGGCAAAAGATCATGAACATGAGAGGAGCATAAATAAAAGACTTGAAATTTGGCAATGCATAAAAATGAAACATCATGTCTTAGTGGTTAACTACCACACATACTTGTGAACCAAGCTAGAATCTTATTCACACATCATTTCACATTTACTCATGAGATTCATCACTTTACCCAATGCATTGGAGTGCTATATAATTCTGGGCACATCCGTCACATTTAAACATTCATAATTGCGCTATATAATTCCGGGCGCACCCGTCACATCATAACATTATCATTATCATGCATTCCACATAGAACAAATATCAAAAATCTACATAAATAACCCATGGAAAGGAATGGGTTTCATATCATAATAACACATTCATAAGCTTTGGGTTCCCAAAATAAAGAGGTAATAACAAACATGTTACAAGAACCATCCACTTTGAGTGAGAAGTAAAAGGGGTGTTCTTAAAAGAAGAGTTCTTTTGGAAAAAATTTTGTTGGACATAAAAACCAGTGAGAAACATGTATATCCCATAAAAGTAAATTCTATTATGAAAAAATGATCTTTGAGGAGTAACCATATCAAAAATGGAGTGAAAGAGGTAGAACCCAAAGGATGAAAGTTGGGTTCGAGAATTTCCCCTTACCTTGTACCCGAATGCTTCCTTCTCTTTAATGTCCTATATAATGACATTATATTCATTAATTAGAAATACAGAACCATTTTTACATTAATAGGGTTCATTTGGGTTTCATTATGTCATATTATGTTTCTTTGGATGACTTATAGAGTTTAAAAACATTGTTCGAGGATGTTCATTTTTATGGTTTTTCTTGGGTGGTTCACATGTATTCTTAAATTGATGTTTGGGTAGAACATGAGTAAACATCAAGAAATGATATTACATGTTATTAATGATATTACAGGAGTTTTAATGGTCTTTTAATTAATTATATTAGATCCATGTGGACGAATCATTAGATAAGAATTAAATGATGATTATTTGGGTTAATTTGATCGGTTTTTGGATCACAACGAACTTGTTTTAACTTTTCACTTAGTAATATGTTCATAAGTCAGTTACAGAACATTAAATAGGAAATAATACATATATAATATTATGGTTCAACCATAAAAATGGTTTCATTACTAGATCTGAAGGTGGAAATGGAAGAAGAGAGCATGTCGTTTTTGAAGGTGATAAATTTAACACCTCACGAACAACGTTCTCTTTAATAAACTAAAAGGAAGAGGGAAAGCGGGTGGGGTGATATAATATCTCATTATCATCATAAAATTCCATTAGATGTATAATTATGGAGTTACAATACAATTTATATGAAGATAGGTGGGGAGAGTTCAAGAAATGAACTTGAACTTGAAAGGAAATTAAAGGAGAAGAGGGAGAGAAATTACCTCTTAAATCTTCATCTTGAGATCCTCCTTAAGGAAGATAGTCTTGTTCTTTTGATGAGACAAGAATATTTTGGACATGGGGGAGGTTCTAGGGAAGGTGTTTGGGAAGAGTTTAGAGAAGGCTTGGATCTTGAGAGGTGTGAGGAAATGAGGGAGTGAAGGGTGGCTTTTATAGTGGAGGGGAGAGGGGTTTCCTTAATATAAATTTCATTAGTTTATTATTTACCAACAAGACAAGGAATAGTGAGTCATGAAAGGCCAATAATAGTAATTTTGTAATGTAATACCGAACCAAGTGAGCTTACATCAGAGGAGCATCATCGATGACTCAATTAATACATTATTTAGAATTTATTGTGAATTATCGGATTCTATTATTCATAAAAAATTCAAGTATCTCAGAAAAATCCCAAAAATTTACCCCAACCATTTTTTGATGAGTAGAATCCAAAAATGAAGTCCATTTTTGAAAAATAATTTTCTAAATATTATTAATTTAATATTTAATTAAAATCATAATTTACTTAAAAAACTGTTTTTAAGATTAAAACTGATTTTATAGTGCTTTCAAAAATTATGTAGGGCCTTATAAAATTATCTAAAAACTAAAAGAAATTGATTAAATAATTTATGAATGAATTTTAGGGAAATATTATTTTAAATTAATTAATTAATTATAATTATTTATTTATGACTTACAAAATACAAAAACGTTTACTAAGGTCAAATTGTCACTTTCTAAGATGTCTAAATTTTATTTTATTATTCATAGGTAATGTTACTCTTATGTTTGATGATTTACTATTCATAAGGGTCATATTACTATTCATAAGGGTATGTTACTATTCATATGGGTAGGTCACTATTCACCAAAAATTATTTTTGTTTCATTAGACTCCAAAAATCATCTTGAACGCAACCGTGAATGTCAGATTTTCAAAATTCCAAACATAGGAGTGACAAACTTATGTTTAAAGGTCACTTATCACTTAGTAGTTCATTATTTTGTGTTTTCATGTTATTTTATGACATAAATATAAGAAGGGAATTTCCATTGAAAAACTTTGGGTCGTTACAAATTTTAAGTGTATTCTCTACCTTTGTCAGATCTAAGAACTTTGATTTTATAACCAATTTCAGCTTCAACACGAGATTTGAACATTTTCAAGATCACAAATGCAGAAGACTTTTCTTTGATCCAATACACCTAGGGTTTCCTGCTAAAATCATCAATGAGGGTAATAAAATAAATATTACCTCCAAGTGAGGGTGTTTCAAGTGGTCTGTAGATATTAGTACGAACCAACTGAAGTGGTTCATTTGCTCTTCTAGACACTCCACTTGAGAAGGAGTTCCTTTGTTGATTGCCGAGCGTACACGCCTCACACACATGATTTGGAACTTCAATTGCCAGCAATCCACACACCATGCTTGATGAGGATAAAAGTTTAATCCTGCTAAAATGCAGATGTCCAAAGTGCAGATGCCATCTCCATGAGTCATTCTTCATGAGTCCCAATAGACACTCCTCGGCCTTTGTGCTGATACACAACAAAAACATGTGATTCTTCGCCATTTGGTATTGAGCAACAAGTCTCTTATGAGCATCCCTTATAGAAAAAAAATAATTCTACATGTTTATAACATACCCTTTCTCAAGGATTTGGCCGAGACTAATGATATTGTTTTTCATGTTTGGTACATAATACACATTAGAGATGTAATTTGGATCACCATTCTTTTGATAGATTTTGATTTTACATTTTCCAATCACAGATACCTTTGATGAGTCGCCAAATATCACATCACCAAAAACATCTTCTATGAGTTCCCCAAATAGTTCTTTGTTACCACTCATGTGGTTTCTTGCACCCGTGTCAAGATACCACACATCGTGGCGTTCACATGCCTTTTCTTGTGCGAGGAGGAGTGTTGTACCTTTTTCTTCATGATGAGATGTTTCAGCATAGTTGGATCATTCTTCATGATTCACTTTGCTCCAAAAATCAGAGGCATAATGGCCAAATTTATTATAGTTGTGGCATTGAATGTTCTTTTCATTTCCACGTCCACTCACGAATCGACCTCCATCATTCTCTCTTCCACGAAACCTGGTAGGATTTTGTTGCTTTTTTTGATGGCTTGGATAATATCCACACCCTCTTCCTCTTGAATGATGACCACCTCCTTGTGTGTGACCATTATTTTGTTCTTGTAGAGTCAACTTGGACTCTAAGGCATGCTCTATTGTTGAACCGACATTCCTTTTCATCCGTTGCTCATGCACTTGCAACGACCCCATCAATTCTTCAATAGACAGTTTCTCAAAATCTTTTGATTCTTTGATTGCCACAACCACATGCTCAAACTTGGTTGTGAGAGATCAAATTGATTTTTCAATAACTTGAATTTCATCCACTTTTTCATCATTCCTTTTCAAAGTGTTAACAGTAACAATTAATCTTGAGAAATAATCGGAGATACTCTCACCTTCTTTCATGTGCGCCACTTAAAACTCCTCTCTTAATGTTTTAAGATGTACCCGCTTCACTCGATCAACACCTTTGAAGATGGTGGAAAGGGTATCCCAATCTTGCTTTCTTGATGTTGATTCAACAATCTTTTTGAACGTTGATTCATCCAACCCTTGATAGAGGAGGAACAATACCTTGTTGTCTTTCTTTATTTGATTTTTGAGGCCCGTGTTTTCTTCATTCGTGATGGCGGCTTCTTCCTCCATAGAGGGTACAATATACCCATCGGTGACGATCTCCCATAATTCTTGTGACCTTAATAATTCCTTCATTTGGATGCACTATCTTTCATAATTGTCGTTAGACAGCTTCAGAACTTGCGGCTGGATTGCGACCATCTTAAAAAAAAAATTGGAGGATCTTGGTAACCGGATCTGATACCAGTTTGTTGGATATACAAGACGAGAAATATGAGAGGAAGAAAATTGAAGAGGAAGAAAATTGGAACACAACACAAAGGAGATTTCAAGCTTTGTATTTCATATATTTTTCAGACTATAATTGCCAACAATTTATAGGCATTTACAAAGGAATGAAACAACCAAATTAAATGCACACATTAATGAAATAAAATAGCCACATTAAACAGCCACATTAAATGGACATGTGGGTAGAAAAAATGCGGGGGGGGGGATGCATGTAATTAATACACATTGTATGAAAAAAATAAAATTCGGGGAAAATAAATGCTGCTTGACGCATGGGTTTTTTTTGCATTTATAACAAAATGAACTTAGACTCAGTATTTATAGGCATTGAGCATTACCTCAGAATCTTTTGGAATCACTGAGATTCATTTCATCCTCAGCTCATTCGTACTCTTCCACTGTTCCGCGGTTTCAAGAATCACCATCTCGAATTTTAAATATTTTGAACAATAAAAAACACATGGTTTTTTCATCCTTATATTATGAAAACAAAGTTGCATAAAATATTTCGATTATATTAGGATTCTCAAAATGATGAATCGATGATGAGAGAACAGGGATTGAGCTTCGATTGATACTGCCTTGGAGGTTCTATGTACAATATTGGTGAGCGAGACTTCCTGGAGAATACAATGTACTGCATAGAGATCAGACGACTCCAAATTATGTTCGAGTAGATCACCCAGATCAAATCACAGTTAGACGATCGAACAACTAAGATTTTTCATAGAATGGATTCAATGGCCGAGAGTGAATCTGCATTAAAAATTTGGTTCCCACATCAAAACACAGTAACTCTCTATGCCCCTTCATATTACAAGCCACAACATCCATGGTTCAATAACTTCTCTTCTCCCTCTCTGGTACCGCCCCATATCAATTCTCTATGGGTGCGCTTCTGCACCCACCTCCACCACCGTGTTGCCCGGCATGGTGGTTGCTCTATTGTTGCTCTGCTTGACATGGGTATGCCTATGTAATCTACTTCCACACACCATCTAGCTGGGTTTGAGCTCAACCACCCACATGGTGGTGTGTTCTGCTCCCTTGGATGGCTGGTAGATGACCCATATTTTTTGTATAATGCTCCTTTAAAAATTATTGAGTCAAAATCCATATAATAGCCAACTCCAAATAAAACACCACCAAATTCAAAAACTCCTAATGAAAAATAACTCATTTTTCATGGAACTTATTTGAATGTGGCAAACATTGTGCATCTATTTGCACAATTCTTTGGAACAAAAGAACCCCTAAACAATAATCTGATTTAAAATCCTTAAACACATTCAAATTATCTACCAAACACTCATTGGTAAAAAATACAATTCACTGAACACTTCAATCTACCCCTTTGAATTTCTTTTTCAATACTCAAATGATATCAGTGTGTTTACTTTTCTTTCTCCTCCTTATTGGAAATGAATACCAAGGTAATTTTAGGATTTCAAAACATCAAACTTATTAAAATAATGAAATCTAATTCAATCAACAACAAAGAGCTTTTAGTTAATCAACTCTAAGTTTACGTAGGCAAGCCCGGTGTAGAAAACAAGAGAGATTACACCTAAGCATCAAAGTTACTCAAATCTTATAAAGTGATACCAATCTAAAACTTTTTTTAACAACTTCATCTCAAGAAATTTTTTTAACAAGATTGCTAAGATATTTCCTGTGCATATCTCAACAAATGAATCATAATGTTCAAGTGAAAAAACAAATAGCGTTCCCTTTTTAAAAATTTAGATTAAAAGTATGAGAGTGATCATCATTTTTCATAGGATTTTGAAAAACTGATAGCTCCAAATCATCAACACTCTCCCTAAGGGATGCACCCATCTCCTTAAATTCCCTTCATGTTAGTACAAAAGAATTTAAAATTTTAAATTAGGAGGAACCAGTTTATTCCTTAGAAATAACACTCAGACTGAGAGTTGCCTCTCAACCTTTTTTTCCTTCTTCCTACTAAACTCTGATTTGGAAGAGTTATCCTTCATCTCTTGGGTTGTGCAATGTTTTATGTCATGCCCAATTTTTCCACACCTTTCACACTTTAATATTTTAAAGTCATTATTTGCAGATGACTCCTTATCATCATTAAATTATTCATATGTCAGAATTTTCTCTTCTTTTTCTCTAACAATCTTCTGATCTTTTTCAAATTGTTTCATCTTCTCACGAAATTCACTAGTGACTACGGATTTCTTAACTGTCTGACTTTTCTTCTCATATTCATTATGAGGAATTTCACTTGATAAAAAAACTCTATATTTTTCACCTTTGTGACCTTCTTGACTAGATCTTCCAAAGAATATAGTTAAATTCTGCATTGACCGTTTAGATAAAGTCTTGATCAGAGACTTCTCTTTCTGATAATCTGATCTGATCTGCTCAGAATTTCACCCCCTTGAGTCATGCCTCCTCCTTGTTAGTGACACGTTATACCAAAATGAATAAGATTTATGACCAAACACTCCACTACACCAATAGTATCCTCTGAACCTTGATCTTCTAGAGTGATAGAAATTTTTCTCTGAAGATTGTAGTTGTTGCTTTTTCACAAACTACAGATGTATCTACTTAGGAGGAAATATTTTGGATGAATAAGTACATTCTTAATTTTTGAAAAATGTTTTCTCATTGGTTCTTTGGGGATAGTTAGATTCATACTTTCTTTTCATATTTTTATCATTAGAAACACCAAATGTACATTGAGACTCATTTGGTTTAGAATCACCCTTTTTCTCTGAAACCTTATTCTTAACAGCTTTAGAAGATTCACCCATAATCTCAAAAACTTTGGTAAAGTCTTATTTCATCTTATTCAACTCACTTTCAGCTGCAAGATAGATAGATTGTGTCTCAAATATTTCTTCCTCTCTCAACAAGTTTTTCTTCTAGATCATCCACCATCTTTTCAAATTCAGCTAATTTCAAATGGTTTTATTTATTCTCTTCAATAAATGCTAATTATTCCTTGTCAAGAAATTCCATTCGAATAGTTTCAACTTTCCTTCTAACTCATCTATCTTCTTATTATTTTATCTTATCTCATTAAGACGAATCTCCTCTTTCTTGACACATTCTTTATTCTCAAAGGACATCTTGTCAATTATTTCTTCAGTTTTTTTCTTTTTTGAGTTACATATTGTCAACAAGAGTAGCTTATAGATTTTGTTTTAACATCCATTACAAATAAGTTCCTTCATCACCTTCATCACCTTAAAATGAGTTTCTAGATTTCTTAGATTTATCCATAAAGCACATTTGATTCTTAGAATATCTTCCATCTTCTAACTCACAACTTGATGATGTAAATTCATCTATTTCTCTACTCATTATATTTCTCTTCTTGAAAGTAAACCTCTTCTTATGTTTCATCCACTTTCTTTTATGATACATATTATAATCTTCATTTGATTTAGTATCATCAACCTTCTTCTTCTTCTTATACTTTTTCTATTTATGATATTTCTCATCTTCATCATCAGATTCCTATTCAACCCTTTTAATTGGTAAATTTATGGAAAAATTTCCGATTCAATTTCATCTGAAGCACTTGAGTAGTTTCTTGCCTTTTCCTTTCCATTTATTATATCCTAAAAGGCCATCTCTTCCCTTTCATTTTTCTTAAATGTTGGTAATTTTCTCATTTCATAAGATATGAGTGTATTATGATGTTCATCCAATGATAGATCTTATATATCTTCCTGTGCTAAAATCGTTGAGTTGAATATATTTAGGAAATTTCTCAGAAGTTTTTTTCACAATAGTAGAATCATCCATCTTTTCTCCAAAACCTCTAATATTTCTGACTATTTCATTTACTCTTGAGAAGTAGTCATCAATAAGTTTACTATCATACATTTTTATATCTTCAAACTTGATTCTCCAGATTTTCAACATGAACTCTCTAACTTTAATATTTCCTTAATAACTACTTCTCATTTTACCCTAGATCTCCTTGATAGTTTAAAGACCCAATTACTTTAGTGTAAATTTTTTCATATAAAACCATCAAGATTTCATTCTGAGCCTTCCCATAAATATACATATTTCTTTTGTCAGTTTGAGTCATAGAAACATCTTCATTAATAGAAGGGAAACCCACTGTTGCTACATCTCTCACTTCCAGGCCAAGTGATGAAAGGCAAGGAAGCATCATATTCCTCGAACTATGACAGTTCATTCCATAAAAATTAGGAACTCCTCAGCTGCTCACTGAATTCAAATTATCCATTTCTCAGAAAGTATTCTAGATCTACAGAGGGTGCCATTTTCTCTGATACAAATTTAAGTGTCCAAGGATCATGTAGTCAAACTGAGAGAGGGAGGGGTGAATCAGGTGTGACTTGTTTTTTAAAACATATTTCCTTTTCTTAAACCCCTTCAAACCTTTGTCACCTGTTAAGATGAGTGGATCTAGCATGCAATTAATATTTCACGTGTACTTATTCAAAATTCATGCATATATTTATAACATTGCACGACCTTCTAATTTTATGCATGAATTAAATCATGTGCATCAAAACACCTTTATAAAACGTATATAGGATAAGAAAATATACACTTCATTCTTGTTCCTTCAAGTGATTTAATAATCACATGTGTATAAACATACACATGCATGCAGACATGCAATGCATCTTCACTTCTCAAATATATGCACACACACTGATCAATCCTTTGCACACACACACACTATCGTTTTTAACATCCCTTTACATGTGCAAGTGAATGGAAGCTTATGGATCATGCCATTCTTTACATATGCACTTTCCACTTAGAATGCACAGATTCATGTACACTACTTGCTCAATTGTGCACTCACCTCCATGCAAACCTCATTATTAATATTCCTTCACGCAAGATACCTAGAGTATCCACTAAAACAAACAAATCTAATGTACAAAGTTCACTGTATACTATTATTATTGCATGAACGAACCCAATAAAATATGAACCTGGTTCGCGCAAGGTTTTCACAATGTAGTGTATGTTTACACTTTTCATGGAAACTCAAACTCTTTGCACAACAATGAGATACGTGGAACTTCGTTCTTCATGAAGTAGAATGAGTGTGTCTAGAACAGGTCGTCTACACATAGCCTTTGAGACTTCATCATGAAAATGGAAGGTTCACAAATCTCTTTGCGAACCAGACATTCATGGAACTCTTTCTCTCTCAAAAATAATCATTGGATGTGAGATAAATGCATACCGTAGATGAACTAGGCATCGGTATTTATGGACATTTGGAATTACCTCAGAATCTTATGGAATCACTGAGATTAAATTCATCCTCAGCTTATTTGAACTCTACCAATATTCCACGGTTTCAAGAATCACCATCACGAATTTTAAATCTTATGTACAATAACAAAAACATGGTTTGTTCATCCTTATATTATGCAAAAAAATGTGGATAAAATATTTCGGTCATATTTGGATTCTCAGAATGATGAATCGATGCTAGGAGAACATGGATTGAGCTTCGATCGATACTTCCATGGAGGCTCGATGTACAATACTAGTGAGCGAGACTTCCTGGAGAAGAAAACATGCTACATGGATATCAGACGACTCCAAATTCTGTTTGAGTAGATTGCATAGATCAAATCCCAGCAAGATGATCGGATGGCTATGATATTTCACTGAAAGGATTCAACGGTCGAGATTGAATCTACGTTAAAAATTTGGTCCCCACATCAAAACACAACAACTCGTTGTGCTCTATTATATTAGAAGAAGTGACATCCATGATTCAATCACTTATCTTCTCCCTCTTTGGCATCAACTTGTACTAGTTCTCTACGAGAGCGCTTTTCTGCCCACCTCCACCGCCGTGCCACCCCACATGGTGGTAGAGCCGCCACTAATCTACCTGACATGGGAATGCATATGTAATCTATCACCTCACAATGACTAACTGGGATTGAGATCAGCCACCCACACAGTGGTGTGTGGTGATCCCTTGGTTGGCTGGTAGATGGCCCATATTTTGCGTATAAAGATCCTTTAAAAATTATTGAACCAAAATCCATATAATAAACAACTCAAAATAAAACACCACCAACTTCAAAAACACCTCATAAAAAATAAATCATTTTTCATGGAACTTCTTTGAATGTTGTAAACATTTTGCATCCATTTTCACAAGTCTTTGGAACAAAATAACACCTCAACAATCGTCTGATTTAAAAACCTTAAACACATTCAAATTATCCACCGAAAACTCATTGACAATAAATTCAATTCACTGAACACTTTTACATGTCATAAAGACAAGCAGTTCAAAAGATGTGAATCATAAAATAATCAATAACATGAAACATGTGAGAGTATCATAAGAATAAGACATAGATTTGTGACATACACATCAACTTATATCATTTTGAATATGTACAAGTATAAATAAGTTCCCTTATTAAGTTATGGATATGAAATAAATCCCTCATATTAACTTATGGACATGAACCCAATTCTACACATAACATTGTCAAAATTTAATCAGGTTCATGCATAACAACATAATAGTAAAGGTTTACTACCAATAAAATAAAAATAATAGATCCATTAACACTTGTTTCCCATTTTGGATCAGGAACTACTACTAATATGGGCAAGGGAAGCACCACCTTTTATCAGCGCTAAGAAAAAAGCGCTGATAAAGGAACCCTTTATAAGTGCTAAAATCTTAGCGCTGATAAAGGAATTCTTTATGATCACTTTTCTAGCACCGATAAAGAGATTATTTATCAACGTTAAAGTTTTAGTGCTTACAAATAGTACACTTTATAAATGAAAAAAAAAGTGCTGATAAAGAATGCCTTTATCAGCGCTTTTTTAGCGCTGATAAAACCATAGTCCCATATTTTATAAAATCGGGTGCACAGTATCCTCTATTTATTGTGCCCTCAAACCCTCGTAGTGATGTACCCCTGCTACCACTCCCTTCCCCTCGATCTTCTCTTTGCCGGACCTCTGCCACTAGCCTTACTCCTTATCCTCCCCCTTGAACCCCTTCCACGGATCCTCCTCCCCAAAACCCTACTTCTCATCCTCTCCGCTGGACCCTACTCCCCACGAACCCTACTCCTACATTTCTCAACTGTGGCGGCTCCTCCCGTGCACTACCCCCTATGGCGGCCGCACCTTCCCCTCTCGACGTAGCGCAGAGGGCTCCCTGACCACTAGGCGCTTCTTCTCTCCCTCCATCATGGATGCGATCTACTCTAGGTAAGTCTCCCACTCCTCCTTTTAGGTTTATTTTTTGTGGATAGGTTTTGTGAGAGTAGTTTTCATTAGGGTGATGTTTTGATTCTTCCCCATGATCACCACCCTTGGATTAGATGCTAACTGACATAGAGTTCTAACAATCTATGTCACAAAATAACGCACGTAATGGATTCTTATACTTGGTTAGCAGATGATTTGAACTAAAGTATGACAATTATGATTCCCCATGGGTCCTTATAATGTTTAGAACTAGAATTTATTTTTCACCAAGTGTCATATGTATGAGGGTTTGATATTCTCGTGCAACCTCAAGCTAGATCTTGTTATACATGAATATTTTATTAATTTTGAGTGTTTTTCCTCATCCGTCTGGTGGAGTGGGTTTATCTATACTGGGGAAAGTGGTCTTTTTGTAAACCCCTTCATGAAAAAGAAGAGTTTTGATAGTACCCGCCTCATTATTAACTGGTTACACTTTTCAAGTGTCATGATGTGATAGTGATTGTGTTTATGGGGAAGGTTCTATTTATGATAGTGATCAGGACCCCTCAAGTATAGAAAGTGTATCCAACCCTATGGATGTTAAGTTATATTTCCCTTAGTTGGTGATCATGGTTTTATGTGATGTGTGAAAGAAGAATACTTTTCTTCCCAATGAAAGTTGAGGAATTCTGAAATGCTTCATAAGGGAGTCTTATGGTTAACTCTTGGTAAGTATATGGTGTATGCATCAACCCATATACTAGATATGATGAGTGTCTTTGTGAATTTATAGTGTTCTAAATTGAATCTCTCATTGAGACGGTTCATAGTGGAGCCTATAAGCCATTTAGGTTTATTTATTATTAAACCAAGATTCATGGAGTGGCCTCCAGTCTTCAAGATCTAGGGCCATAGAAGATGAGGAGATCAGAGTAGCGCATCCATGGAAAGGTGAATGGTATTCTTTGGAAAAGGACTTTGGGTTTAGATAGTGGTATGAACATGTGAGAAGTTGTATTTGGGTGGTTAATTCTTTTAAGGATTGTGGGATGTCTCTTGACTTCGATCTATGGTAAATTACACACATCTTTCTTTTATGCCAAGGATAATTTAAGGGTGGTATCAACTTAGTTAACCTCTATGACCGGTTGTTCCTTGGTGCTAGTCTAGAAGGACTTTTCTTGAAAATGGGGAGACACCATTCACTTCATTCAGTAGATAGTGATTCTTCCCTAATACCTATTATGGGTATCAAGATTGTTATTTTGAATGGAGACTGCTCTAGTAAAGAACTACCCTTGGTGTGTCAGGCCAAGTGATTTTGGTTAAGTACACCTACACTATGGAGAACCCGATTACGTGATGGGGGTGAATTTATTCTCTGGAGATTGTAAATGTCTTTCACTTGGTTGGATTGTATTTAAGCTATTTTCATTAAATCCATTAATTTATGTTGATCAATTCATAGACCAACCTATAGTGTTTTGGGGGAATTCAACATGTAATACTAAGCTTTGGATGACTATATTAGTAATCTATGTGTATTCCTATGGTTTGAGTTGATATCATAATCTTTTAAGGTTCTGATCTTCTGGGATGTAGGGTTAACA
Organism: Viscum album; assembly: GCA_963277665.1. NCBI lineage: Eukaryota > Viridiplantae > Streptophyta > Magnoliopsida > Santalales > Viscaceae > Viscum > Viscum album. The sequence goes on along the minus strand of OY728155.1, from coordinate 939,672,551 downwards.
TCACCCACCCATATTAGGTGTGTGATGGAAGTCTCATCTCAGGAGGCACTGTCATTCATAGGTACCTCAAGGATAGCCCATTACTCCAAGGAATATAATATTATTGTGATGGGTATAGACATATCACATTGAATTTTCTTTAACATTCATTCTACAGTCAGAGAGGTAGTCGACGAATAGCCTAGGCAGAGGAAGGAACTTGAGAAAGGTGGTCTGTACAACACTAAAGTGATGGAGGACATCGGGGAGTATCATGAGGTGGATGGAACTTTGGTTTGATTTTACTAATACTACCCCTAAGTAGACCACTCCTATATTGTGAAGTTAGTTGTTAGAATCTCAGATAGTTGTAGTCACTAGAGTCTTTTTACCAGGAGGCTCCAGGAGTGTTTGGAGGTACGATCTATGTTTGTTATAATTTTCTTGTAGTACTATTAGAAATAGGCACAAGAAACTATTTTTCCTAATTTTTGTAATTATTTTATAAGTATATGGTAGGCGTTGGTATAGCCCCATGTTATTGAGGAAGAGTTATTGCATATTCTATAGATGTTCATGATAGAATTTATGTTCACTAACCTTAATTTTCTATTTCTTATGTTAATTTGGGTAACAAAACCTATGATATTTTACAGCAATTTTGGATAAACCTAGGTTATTTGTTTCCCTCACGAACCCCTTTGTGTTTGTAAATGTATTCACTATATAAGGGGGTTGGAAAGTGTGTTGATTTTCATGGGGGGTCTATCCCGGTTCTTCTGATTTCCATATCTTTATTGGAAATGGTTAGGCTCTAGTAATATCTATTTTTATAAGGAAGTGGTTCTGTTCTACTGTATTTGGAAGTCTTTTTTTGTGTATTTGAATCATAAATACTAATATTTGAGATTCAAATAGGATGGAGATGAATAAATATTGGACAAATGCTAATCGTTTGACAATAGAGTATGAGAACAGAGTGAAAGAGTTCATCAAGTTTACAAAGGATCACGCAAAGGATTCTTCTCAAATCCTTTGTCTGTGTTTACGTTATTGTTATTATAGAATAATTACTCCATAGGAGTTGGAAGAAAATTTTATATTTCATATAATAGATTGTAGTTATAAATGTTGGAATAAACACAGAGAAAAAGCGAATGTAGCTACTGGCTGTGATAAAACTGCGTCTTATGGATCATCAAATATGAATACAAATATGGATAATGAAGAATACCGTGTAGAGGATACGATTATAGATGTCAATGATGATGAAGATCGTATTGAGGAAATTACAAAGATAGTTGAAGATGAACTCCGTGATTTCACAAAATTGTTTGAGAAGTTAAAGAGTTGTGAAAAGATGCCACTATATGCTGGTTGCATTAAATATACAACATTGTCAGCTGTACTGAAGTTGTATAAATTGAAAGCAGGCAATAGATGGAGTGATGTCAGTTTTACGGAGCTACGTGCTCTCTTGAATGACATTCTCCTAGAAGATAATGAGCTCCCAAATCGGACATATGAAGCTAAACGAATGCTACGTCGATGTGTATGATTTTTGAAAGAATACATGCATGGCTGAAAGACTGTATACTATTTTGCAAGGAGAAAAAATCACTTATAGAATGCCCAAAGTGTGGTGCTTCTTGATACAAGAAATATGAATCCAGTCCTAAAAATTTTGTGTGGTACTTTCCAATCATTCCAAGGTTTAGGTGTCTATATAGAAGTGAAGAAACTGCAAGACAATTGTCGTGGAATGCATATAAAAGAAATAAATATGGGAAATTATGTAACCCGGTCGACTCTCCTCAATGGAAAATAATTGATCATGAGTGTCCTGAATTTGGAAAAGAGCCAAGAAACCTTCATCTTGAATTATCTACAGATGGAGTGAATCGTTTTGGTTTTCAAACCAGCACTCATAGTACATGGCCTGTTATGTAGGTAAATTATAACTTTCCACCCTAATTATGTATGATGTAGAAATTCATCATGTTATATATGCTTATATCTGGACCAAAACAACCAGGTAACAATATTGATGTTTATTTGTCTCCTTTGATCGAGGATTTGAAGTTATTGTGGGATTCATGTGTTATATTGTATGATGCTTATAAAAGTGAATACTTCACATTGAGAGCGATGTTGTATGGGATGATAAATGATTTCCCAGCTTATGGAAATTTGTCAGGCTATAGCATTAAAGGAACTCAAGGGTGTCCCTTGTGAAAAGAAGATACAAAATCAAGTAGGTTGAAACATTCACTGAAATATGTGTTTCTAGGACATCGTAGATTTCTACCTCGTCATCATAAGTACCGATCTTGGACAAAATCCTTCAATGGAAGTTCAAAACAATGCACAACACCATCTCCACTAATATAAGATCATCTATTTGAGAAAGTAAAGGATGTAAACACTGTTCTTGGTAAACCATTTTCGAAAAACCTTACGAAAATCAGTTTGAAAAAGAGATTAGTTTTTTTTGAATTACCATACTGGAATTGTTTGTACGTCAGACATTTTCTTGATGTGATGCATGTGGAAAACATGTATGTGATAGTGTTATCAGAACATTTCTAAATATCGCTGAAAAAAAGGATGAAATTAAGGCAAGGTTGGACATGGTTTACATGGGAATATAAGAAGAGTTGGCTCCCGTGAAGGGTGAAAATCGAATGTTTCTTCCTCCAGATACTTACACTCTTTCCAGGGAGGAGAGATATCAAATTTGAAACTTCTTCAATGATGTAAATGTTCTAGAGGGGTATTCATCAAATATCAAGAACACTGTGTCAATGAAAGATTAGAAGTTAAAAGGTTTGAAATAACATGACATTCATGTTTTGATGAAATATTTAACTAATATAGATTTGCATTGCATTTTTCCCAAGAATGTGCATCATACGTTAACCAAACTTTTTTTCTTTTTCAAATCTATATGTAGAAAAGTTTTAGACCCGGTGAAATTGCCAACTATGGAAAGAGAAATTTTCATCATATTATGTGAATTAGAAATGTTCTTCCCTCCAACATTCTTTGATATGATGGTTCATTTGATGCTTCACTTGGTGAGAGAGATTCAACTTTGTGGTCCTGTGCACTATAGATGGATGTACCCCATTGAACAGTATATGAGTATTTTGAAAGGGTATGCCAAAATTCGAAGTTGGCCAGAGGGTTGTATAGTGGAGAAATATATTGTTGAGGAAGCCATTGAATTCTATACCGAATACCTATCTGATGTGAAAATCATTGGTCTCCCGAAATCTCGTAACACTAGATGCATTGAGGGTGAGATAATTTCTTGAAGAGATGTTGTGACAATCAATATTACAAATCGGGAGTAGGCTTACCATTATGTTTTGCATAATAGTTGGGAGGTTGATCCATATATTGAAATCCAAAAAGAAATTATTAGGCAGTTGAAACCATCAAGGGATGAAAAATGGATATCAAATACACATAATCACCAGTTTATAGGACGGTTTTAGGACCATATTTTTAAGGAGTTAGATGAAAATATGAATTCAATTTCTGAACGACTTCGATGGAGAGCTTCCAGACCAAGTGTGTATGTATCATCTTACAATGGTTATGTAATTAATGGTTATACATTCTATATAGATGAACATGATGAAGATAGTACCATGAAAAATAGTGGAGTTACACTTGTGGATGAAGCGATGCATGTTTCTGGTAGTAAGGACATAAATCCAATTTATGAAAATATGTTATAATTTTCCATTATAAAACAAATATGAGAGTTGGATTATACGACATTACAATTGCCAAATTTTCAATGAAAATGGGTTGATAACAATAGTCATGTTAAAATAGATGAATTGGGATTTGTGAAAGTTGATTTTAGTAAAGAAGGTTACAAAGACGAATAGTTTATAATGGAATCACAAGAGGTACAAGTATTTTATATTCCAAATCCCGCAAACCGAAAGCTGTCGATTGTTCTATTATCATCCAAAACCACTGAAGGGTCCAAAGAAAATTCAATTGAGGATGATTATTTCAGTGGTACATTGCAATAATTTCGTAGCTTTCCCAATGTAGATGATGTTTTATATGTTAGAGGAGACCACAATGAAGGGATTTGGATAATCGATAGAGGTGTCAAATCCCTTTATCCTTTGAAAAAAAGAAAGAGAGTTCAATAAATAGGTTATATTTTGTTTGTAATATAGATCTTGTTATCTCATGTTATTATCTTATCAGTACTAAATTTATATAATCTAAATTAACTGTTCAACCACTTTGGCAGATAATGAATTTTGCACATTCTGGTGCTCCTAACCTCGAGGATGAACAAGTCTCTCAAGCTATTGTTGTTGCTGCTGCTGCGACTGCTCACAGTGTAGAACAACAACAAGTTTCTGAACCTGTTGCTGCTCCTAGTGTTGAGGTCCAACAACCATCGCACATGTCATTTCTATCATTTAAGATGAACATATAGATTATGTTGATATCGATGAAATGGTCGGGTATGAAGGACCGACGTCGCAGAAAACACAGGTGTGTCGTAGTTTGACGGTGTTAGCCAAAGTTTTTAAGGCGAAAAACAAAGGCATAAAATTTGACATCGTATGGAATGCACAAGGACAACATGTGAATCCCAACAAGGCTATGTTTAGTAGTTACATTGGAATTGCCACTCGGAAGCGCATGCCAATTGACATAGATTCATGGCACCATGTTGTGTTCGGGCTGAAGGCTGTTATCTGGGAAGAAATTACGGTAACATTATTAATTTATTTATTTAATTTAGTAGCAAATAAAATAATAAAAAAGTGTCTTACTCTTCTCAATCTATTGCATAGTACATTTATAGTAGATTATTCACACAATAATTAAGTACAAAGTCTTGCAGGAAAGATTCATTGAGGTTTTCACACTATTTTAATAAAATGTCACCTGAAATATAACAAAGGTAAAATAAAACTGCACGTACCCCTTGTCTACACTCACTTGATATCCCAAGAAGCATGGGATGCATTTATTGGCCACTATGGGGATGTGAAGTTTCAGGTACATTGTGGCTGATAATACATTGTTTGTGGATACATGTATTCATCACTTTGATTGTCAATATTTCATTTATGAAAAAACAACTCAGTATTGAAAATAAGGAACGTTCCTCAAAACCAACATACCCCTATCATAAAGCAAGGATGGGGTACCCATCACTAGAAAAGAAAATGGTACGTATTTTAAATTTATAGTAATATTGTTAGGTTCCAAGAAACAACATCATAATTATCTTTATATATTTATATGTAGATTGATGTGTCTAAAACCAAAGAAACTTACATCCCACATCATGTGCTATGGAAGGAGGCATGTGTGAATAAGGAAGGGAAGCTAGTAGATAAAAACACACAAAAGGTGTGGGAAATATGTGTATGTATGACACGATAAAAATATTTTTTTAAAATTGATTTTACATAAAAATAATTTGTTATTTTCATATATCTAATAGTCATAGGAATCAGCTAATCCTGTAGCGGATGCAGACCTATTATCGACGGCTTTGAAGCGGCCAGAACAATACGGTCATGTCAGAGGTGCGGGGTTTGGGGTGACACCCCGAGTATATTATGAGGAAAAAAAACGGATGATAGTGATGAAAAAAATGAAACAAATGAGCGAAAGACTAGCAACTCTTGAAGAACGATTTCAATGTTAGGGAGAGTTGCTAGAACATTTTATGGGTGGGAAGCAAGGAGAAGACACAACTCAGGAACAACCAGCGCCTAAAGATCCTGCCCCACCCCCACCAGCTTTGAGGCGAGCCATTCCCCTCAAAGAACTGTCTTAGCCATGGTAATAAATATTCTAATAATTGTTCCCATGAAATGTGAATCAGACAAACACTGATACTTTTCCAATACTAATATTGTACAGAGTGATAATGACTATGATTTATATCTGTCAACACCCACCTATCACCTTGTAGTGAGGGCTACGGTGTTCAACATCCCAGAGGACAAGCTGCATAATAGACCACTTCCGAAAGATCATCTGAAAGTGATGATTACTGTAGCTCATGAGCCAAATGCAGAGCTACCTATTCCACTTGATGACGATGATATTCATATGGTCGAAAAGGATATTGGGACATTCATTGCATGGCCATCACAACATTTAAGTGTACATATGGACAAAGTGGTATTTATTTCCATTTTTTCAAGATAAACCTTTAACAATTAATGAAAAAAGGGTCTGAACCAATGAATGTTATTATAGACGGAGAAAGGGAATGGGGTGACAAGAAACGTTGGCTTAAAATCATATAAAGGATCGACAAAACGATCCCAAAGAGCTACTGAAACCACAATAACACCACCTGTTATCTATCCACATTTACTAGCATTGAAGAATCATGTGGATACGAAGCTAAGAGGTGGTAGTAGTCATATAGTGGTTTTTGAAAAGAATATATATAGAGAGGAAATTCAAGATTTCATTGCTGCTAAAAATGTAAATTAGATCCTTGAATATGGTTGGCTAGGCGTCATAGTTGTAAATTTATATATGAGGTATGTTTTCATGAATTTATTTTCTAAAAGCTGATATAATGTAAAAATTATGACTAAATGCATTTTATATTATTGACAGATGTATATATGAAAAAAATTTGAAGGAATTTTCCCATGAGCCAAAATTCGGACTTGTTAGTCCTCATACCACATCAACACAACTAAAGAAATTATAGCCATCAAAAAAGGATGAAATAGTGAACGGCTTGTTGAAAACATTTGAAATCAAGATTACAGATGACATACTCTTCCTAATACCAACAATACAGGGGTAAAACTCTATGATTAAATCTTATCAATTATATTTTTACTTCTTTTATTACTTATTCCTTTTTGTGTTTTTAGGGAACATTGGCTGCTAATTGCGGTGAACTTGGATACTCCAAAAATTTATTTTCTAGATTCAATGTAAGGATATCCAACAAACCGACCACACATGATGGAGTTTGTGAATCTGTAAGACACAACATCCTACATTTTAGGTCTCAACATCAAGTAATATAATTTATATTATCTTTTAATGATGATTATGTTATGATAGGGTAGTGTATCATTATCGTCTAAAAAAGGAATGAGGATGGGGCAAATCATAAGGAGGCGAGCAAGTACTATGTTTGGAAAAATATCAGGGTATATATAATAAAATTTCACTATCCAAACACATATCAACACAAGTTACTTATTCTCTTAATGATCAAATTTTTTGTAGTGTCCAAAAAAAACAAATGATAATGATTGAAGTTATTATGTTTGTAAATTTATGAAAGAGATCGTTTTTCATCAACAAACTAGCATCCCTAAAGAGTTATTTTCAAAAACAACTACTATTTCATTTAAATTATTTATTAATGATTTATTTATATATTTTACAGTACTGCTATGACTGTCGAAAAGCCTCATACTCACAAGATGATATAGATTTTTTCAGAAATGAGTGGGCCACATACCTGATGGAATATTGTACACAAATAGCATGAAGATTTGACTTGGGGACGCATACAATTGGACGTCATTTTTGAGAGGGATTAAGGGGGTCAAAAGATGAAATTTTTTTGTATGTAAATGTTTGTAGGAAAATTGAAATTGTTATTAAATAAAACATCCTTTATCTAATGAGTCATTTTCTCATTTTAATAGATGAAATGCACCAGCAACATGCAAGAATGATGAACCACTTTTCTTTTGGCTTTGGATAAGAAAAACCAGTAAAATATCCAAAATACCTTCATATCTATCTAAACACATTAATATTGTGTTGATACTTTAGGATAATGATCCATGGGTCATTTGCGATGTGTATGAGTCAACCCCACCTCAATCCGAGGCACGGTGTGGCCGATATCACTCAAAGTGTCTCTCTTTTGTTTAAAATGGACAGAATTTTAAGTGAAAACAACAACTGACGTACGGAAATCAAACCAAAACATTTTGATTGTGTTTATACTTTAGGGAAATGATCCATGGGTCATTTTTGATGTGTATGAGTCAACCCCACCTCAATTCGAGGCATGGTGTGGCCGGTATCACTCAAAGTCTCTATTTTGTTTAAAATGGACAGAATTTTAAGTGAAAACAACAACTGACATACAAAACTCTGACCAAAAGTATTTTTATTGTGTTGATACTTTAGGGTAACGATACATGGGTCATTTATGATGTGTACAAGTCAACATCCCCTCAATCCAAGGCATGGTGTGGTCGATATCACTCAAATTGAATCACTTTTGTTTAAAATGGATAGAATTTTAAGTCAAAACAACAACTGACGTACGAAAATCCGACCAAAAACATTAGGATTGTGTTGATACTTTAGGGGAACTATCCATGGGTCATTTTTGATGTGTAAGAGTAAACCTCACCTCAATACAAGGCACGGTGTAGCCGATATCACTCAAAGTATCTCTCTTTTTTTAAAATAGACATAATTCTAAGTGAAAACAACAACTGACGTACGAAAATCTGAACAAACGCATTCAGATTGTTTTGATACTTTAGAGGAACGATCCATGAGTCATTTTTGATGTGTATGAGTCAACCCTACCTCAATCCAAGGCATGTTGTGACCGGTATCACTCAAAGTGTCTCTCTTTTGTTTAAAATGGATGAAATTTTAAGTGAAAACAACAACTGACATACAGAAATCTGACCAAATGCATTCGGATTGTGTTAATACTTTAGGGGAATGATACATGGGTCATTTGTGACATGTAAGAGTCAACCCATCCTCAATATGAGGCATGGTGTGGTCGGTATCACTCAAAATGTCTCTCTTTGGTTTAAAATGGACAGATTTTTAAGTGAAAACATCATCTAATGTATGTAAATCCAAAAAAAATATTTGGATTTTGTTGATACTTTATTAGAATTATACATGGGTCATTTTTGACATGTATGAGTCAACCCCACCCCAATCCAAGGCACGGTGTGGCCTGTATCACTCAAAGTGTCTCTCTTTTGATTAAAATGGACAAAATTTTAAGTGAAAACAACAACTGACATATGAAAATCCAACCAAATTCTTTTGGATTGTGTTGATACATTAGGGTAACGATATATGAGTCATTTTTGACATTTATGAGTCAACCTCGCCTCAATACGAGGTACAATGTGGTCGATATCACTCAAAGTGTCTCTCTTTTATTTAAAATGGACAAAATTTTAAGGGAAAACAACAACTAACGTACGGAAATCCAATCAAATGCATTAATATTGTGTTTAAACTTTAGGAGAACAATCCATGGATCATTTTTGATGCATAAGATTCAAACATTCCTCAATCAGAGGCACATTGTGGCTAGTATCACTCAAAGTGTTTCTCTTTTGTTTAAAATGGACAAAATTTTAAGTGAAAACAACAACTGACATACGGAACTCTGACCAAATGCATTTAGATTGTGTTGATACTTTAGGGGAACGGTACATGGGTCATTTTGGATGTGTAAAATTCAACCCCGCCTCAATCTGAGGCATGTGGTGGCCAATATCACTCAAAGTGTCTCTCTTTTGTTTAAAATGGACAAAAAATTTTGTGAAAACAACAAATGACGTACGGAAATCCAACCAAAAACATTCAAATTGTGTTGATACATTAGGTGAATGATCCATGTGTCATTTTTGACATGTACAATTCAACTCTACCTCAATCTGAGGCACTATGTGGCCGATATCTCTCAAAGTGTCTCTCTTTTTTTAAAATGGACATAATTTTATGTGAAAACAACAATTGATATACGGAAATCCAACCAAATGCATTTGGATTATGTTGATAATTTAGGAGAATGATCCATAGGTCATTTTTGACAAATAAGAGTCAACTCCGCCTCAATCTGAGGCATGGTGTGGCCGGTATCACTCAAAGTGTCTCTCTATTGTTTAAAATGGACAAAAGTTTAAGTGAAAACAACAACTGACATACAAAAATCTGACGAAACGCATTAATATTGTGTTGGTACTTTGTAATAACGATCCATGGGTCATTTTTTGATGTGTACGAGTCAACCCCACCTCAATCCAAGTCATGGTGTGGTCGTTATCACCCAAAGTGTCTCTGTTTTGTTTAAAATAGACAGAATTTTAAGTGAAAACAACAAATGACATACGTAAATCTGACCAAACACATTAATATTATGTTGATAATTTAGTGAAATGATACATGAGTCATTTTTGATGTGTATGAGTCAACTGACCCTCAATCCGAGGCACGGTGTGACCGGTATCACTGAAAGTGTCTCTCTTTTATTTAAAATGGACAAAATTTTAAGTGAAAACAACAACTAACATACAAAAATCTAACCAAAACCATTCGGATTGTATTGATACTTTATGTTAATGATACATGGGTCATTTGTGATGCGTAAGAGTCAACCTTGATTCAATCCAAGGCACAGTGTGGTTGGTATCACTCAAAGTGTCTCTCTTTTGTTAAAAATGGACAGAATTTTAAGTGAAAACAACAACTGACGTATGGAAATATGACCAAAAGCATTAGTATTGTGTTGATACTTTAGGATAACAATACATGGGTAATTTTTGATGTGTATGAGTCAACTCCGTCTCAATTTGAGGTACAGTGTGGCTGGTATCACTCAAAGTGTCTCTCCTTTGTTTAAAATGGTCAAAATTTTAAGTGAAAACAACAACTGACGTATGGAACTCTGACCAAACACATTTGGATTATGTTGATACTTTAGGGGAATGATCCATGGATCATTTTTCACATGTACGAGTCAACCCCACCTCAATCCGATGCACGGTGTGGCTGGTATCACTCAAAGTGTCTCTCTTTTGTTTAAAATGGACAGAATTATAAGTGAAAACAACAACTAACATACGGAAATCCAACCAAATGCATTCCGATTGTGTTGATACTTTAGGAGAACAATTCATGGGTCATTTTTGATGTGTAATAGTCAACCTCGCCTCAATCAGAGGTTCTGTGTGGCCGATATCACTCAAAGTGTCTCTCTTTTGTTTAAAATGGACAAAATTTTAAGTGAAAACAACAACTGACATACGGAAATCCAACCAAATGAATTCATATTGTGTTTATACTTTAGGGGAATGATCCATGGGTCATTAGTAACATGTACGAGTCAACCCTGCCTCAATTTGAGAAACGGTGTGGCCAGTATCACTCAAAGTGTCTCTCTTTTGTTTAAAATGGACAGAATTTTAAGTGAAAACAACAACTGACATACGAAAATCAAACCAAACACATTCGGATTGTGTTGATAATTTAGGAGAATTATCCATGGGTCATTTTTGATGTGTAAGAGTCAACCCCACCTCAATCCAAGATACAGTATGACCAGTATCACTCAAAGTGTCTCTATTTTGTTTAAAATGGATATAATTTTAAGTGAAAACAACAACTGACATGCGGAAATCCAACCAAACACATTCGGATTTTGTTGATACTTTAGTAGAATGATACATGGGTCATTTGTGACATGTACGAGTCAACCTCACCTCAATCTGAGGCACGGTGTGACTGGTATCACTTAAAGTGCATTTTTTTTAAAAATGGACATAATTTTAAGTGAAGACAACAACTGACATACGGAAATCCAACCAAACGCATTCGGATTGTTTTGATACTTTAGAAGAATGACCCGTGGGTCATTGTTTACATTTAAGAGTTAACCCACTGGACACCACCCCGCCCCCCTGGACACCCCCTGGACAGCCCCCCACCACCCTCGACAACCCCCCACCCCCTGGACACCCACCAACACCCTGGATGGTACCCCCACCCCTCCTAGACACCACCCCACCACCTAGACACCCCCAAAACCTGGACACCCCCACCCCAATGTAAAGCCACCCCCACCCCCTGGACACAACCTCACCCCCTTGGACAACCCCACCAACCCCCTTGACACCACCTACCCCCTTGGACAACCCCACCAACCCCCTAGACCGCCCCCACCCCCTGGACACCCCCACCCCCTAGAAAGCCTCCCCAACCCCCTGGACACCACCCCACCCCCTAGACACCCCCATGGACACCACCCCACCCCCTGGACACCACCCCACCCCCTGGACACCCCCACCCCTCGAGACACCCCCACTCCCTGGAAAGCCCCCCCAACCCCCTGGAAACCCCCACCCATGGACACCCCCATGGAAAACCCACTGGATAGCCCCCCTAGACACCCCCACCCCTTAGACACCCACCAATCCCCGGGACAGCACCCCCACCCCTCTTGGACACCACCCCACCACCTGGACACCCCCACCCCTAGACACCCCACCCCCTTGGACAACCACCCCAACCCTTGAACACCACACCAAGCTCCTTGGATAGCCCCACCAACCCCCTGTACCACCCCCACCCCCTACACACCACCCCACCCCTCTACACCCTCACCCCCTGGAAATCCCCCCCAACACCCTAGACACCCCCACCTCCTGGAGACCCCTATGGACAACCCCCCCCCCCCCCACCCTGAACAACCCCCACCCCCTAGACACCCCACCATCCCCCTGGATAGCCCCCCACCCCTAGACGCCCCCACCCCTCCTCAACACCACCCCACCACTTGGACCCCCCATCCCCTGGACAACCCCACCCCCATGGACATCCCCCCCCCCCACCCCTTGGACACCACCCCACCCCCCTTAGATAGACCGCAACCTCCTGGACCACCCCCACCCCCTGGACACCCCTATCCCCCCGGACACCCCCATCCCCCCGGACACCCCCACCCCCCTGGACACCTCCTACCCCTCTTGGACAGCCACCCCAAACCCCTGAATAGCCCCCAACCCCTTGAATTCTGAATTGAATTATTTATGTATTTAATTAACTTATGAATTATGTTTTAATGGTGTATGGGTATACTTGCTGTAATTACCTTATGAATTATGTGTTAATTTTTTTATGGGTATACGTGTTGATATGCTAATTTTTTTGCAGGTCTTTTTTTGGTGTGCTGCCGTAGAATTTTATGTTACAGCAGGCTGGGCATTTATCAACACTAAAAAGGAACTGATAAAGAATCCATTTATCAGTTCTTTTTTAGCACTGATAAAGGTAGCCTTTATCGTCACCTTTTTAGTGCTGATAAAGGATCCCTTTATCAGTTCTCTTTTAACACAGATAAACAATACCTTTATCAGTGCTTTTTTAGCACTGAAAAAGGGACCCCCCTTTATCAGCACTGAGCTTTATAGTGCCTTTTTAGCAATGTCAAAGCCCGTTTTGAGCGCTGATAAAGCCCGTTTTTGTAGCAGTGAGGAGACACCTATTTCCCATTGTGGATCAGGATACACCTATTTCCCATTTTGGATCTAGAAAAACCTTTTCTCCATTTTGGATCAATCCCATCAACTTATTTCCCATCATTATCACATGAGATATAAATCATTACCCAATGCATTAGAGGGAGATATATATCCTACCTAAAATATAATTAAATATTACATATGTGTGACACAAGATCATAAACATTCATCATATCATAACCCATGAAATGAAATGAGTATCATAAACATATCATCATATCATAACCTGTGGAAAATAGATAGGTTTCATAATCATTTCATCAAATCATTACCCATGAAAATAAATGGGTTTCATAATAATATAATGCATTAAAGAGAACCGGGTTAAATGAACATATAACATGTGAAAGAGAAAAGTGTTTCATATAAATCACGTCATCAAAACATAAACCATTCATAGAAAGAATATGAATGGTACCCATGGATCATATCCCTATTTAGGCATGAGTAACACCAATAGATGTCATCATAGATGTAAAATAATTTTGAAACATCTATTAAAAACATTTTTTGATAAAATTAGATTTTATTTAAAAGGTACTTTGAATAACCTTTTCCTTGAAAATAACCTTTTAAAAACATATAAAGGAAGATTTGAAAATAATTTAAACCAATTCATGAACATAAAACACTTTTGAAAAACTTTTTCTTTGAAAATAACTTTGAAAACTTATAAAATAATCATTGAAATAATTTAAATACTTTTTGATTGAAAATAACCTTTTGAAAACTTATAAAGAAAGCCTGATAACATTTTGAAAACATTTTATTTGAAAATATTTTTGAAAACTTATAAAGGAAGACTGAAAATATTTTAAAAACCTTTAAAAAACATAAACACATTTAAAAACTTTTTCCTTGAAAATTATATTAAAATATTATTTAAAAAAAATTGAAAACATTTTTAGGAGACATTTTTTTTGAATAAAATAGAATTCCAACCAAAGAGATAAATAAATTCATATTTTCTTGAAAATATTCTCTTAATTATCATAATTACCAAAGATTATAAAATTGTACCATGGATTTAAGATATCATGAATAACCATAGGATAAGAAAATTCATGATAATTTTTTAGATATGGATAATAAGATTTCATTAATATAATCATAATCATAAATAATCCTGATAAACAATGAGATTATAGAAATAAACTCTTACCACCTTAAAAACATTGAATCATAATACCCATAAAATAATAAAATTATATGAAGCTTAAAATAAAATTAAATAATGTAGATTCATGAAATAAAATGTTATATGGAATTATATACAACTCGTAAAAGAATATAGGTGCACAAAAAAACATCTATCTCAAAGAAGGAAAATCGAGACAAAATTACCTTACCGATTTGGTAACTTTTGAATAATAAAACACTACGAAATAGAAATAATAAAATGGACATGTAAATAACCATAAATTCAAGTATAATAATAAAATAATACATTCATGGGTTGTATATACACCACATAGAAGAAACAATGGGTGAATAAGGCATAAGTCTCACAGAAATAAATGTGAGAAAAGAAATCACTTTAGTACTTGAGTAACTTTTGAATAATGAGATTCATGAAAGAATAATATAAATTGAAAAATTAAATATCATTAAATATATTAAATTAATTATATAACAAGTAATGGGTAATTATATACACCACACAATAAGAATAAGTGGTGAATATATCATATATCTCACATAAATAAAATTAAGATGAGGAAACTCTTACCTTAAGTCTCAACTTTCCTCATACACATTCAAACCCCATGTATAATAAAAATAATTTTTTTATACATCTACAAAAAAACCATATTATTATATATAATACCATATATAATTTTATTATGACTTTATATTACACGTTTATTAAAAAATCCATGTTAAAGTTACATTTCAGGCAATAACCCCTTTATTTTTTGCATGTGTTTTGATTTGTTATATTTTTGGTCCTCTTTATTATATCATGATTTAATTACCTAAATAATGATAAACATTATATAAATTTAATATATATTCAGTATATATTTATTTATAATTATCTATAAATGATATTAATATGAAATGGAATACACCATTCAGGGAGAAGGTAGGTTGTACGTACGCATGAACGTTGTTTCCATTTTCTTATCGTATTGAAAGAAAGAATGTAAATGTAATATATATATATATATATATATATTATAATTTTTGAATAATTATTATTTCATATATATTATATTAATTTACTAAATCCATCCATAATACATTCCATGTAATGTGTGAACGAATCACATCACTTTAAGGAGGCGTTAGTCCACACGTCAACAAACAAAGTTACCATATTCCCAAAATATTGAAATCATGAATGTATGTGTTATATAAGAATTAAATACTAATAAATAAATCATAAATATAATATATATCATATAAAAATAGTAATTCCATCATTATTCCCAACCTTGAGATGTGTTAATGGAATAACGAAAGACATCAGTTCACGAGGCGGTAGTCTATCATACATGCAAACGATGATTACATATACCATTTGATGGAAGTGTGTATAGGTTTAGATATAAAACTTAACATAAAACAATATTATTATATTTAGGATACTGATTTTATTATATAATAATGTAATAAGAATATTTTAAGGGGTGGAGAAAGAAATAAAACAAAAGTTCTTATTGAAGAATGTTACCTCTTCTTTGGGTAATTCCTTTTTGTTTGCACCAAAAGACTAACATGGTTTGTTTTATTCCAAAATTGAGGATTATAGGATGATATGAGGGAATGTGAGATATTATTTATTCAGGGTTTTTATGATCAAAAGGTTTTTATAGGTGTTAATAATTGAGGGGGGAGAGTTCCCTTTTATAGTGGAGGAGGGGTGATGTTCTTGTAAATATAAAAAGGTAAACACTATTGAGAGCTCTACCATAAATAATTTTCCTCAAATAATGGTCCATTTTTTATACAAGGGAGTATCTGGTCGAAATATTTCCACCCAATGTATTTAGTACATGTTTTAAGATTATTTTCACCCTTAAGTTAATGTTTAACCACTAAGTAAACTCGTATTTACCTTAATCACTATAATTATTTTTAATTATTTTCTCTAATATTTTTGGTAAAAAAACTAAGTTTGAATTAATATAAATTATAAATTATTATTTTTCCAAATTATAAAAATATAATTAGGATAAATTAATTTAAAATTAATCCTACAGACGGGACGTTATAACGACTTTTTAAAGTGAAAATGTTCAAAGTTTTAAATGTTTTTATATCAAATGTCTATGTGAAATTAATTACAATGAACAAAAATTTATTTATATATGTATAATATATCTAAATATACTTTAAAACCGATTTAAAATATAATTTAACTATATTAATAAATTAGATAAAAATTCATTTTTCTATTAAAATTCAGTGTTTTCACTATTCATCAAAAATGAAACTTCTTATAAAAATACCAAAAAAATAATGCAAAGTAAATATTGCTATTAAAATTTAGAAAATGAAATTTATTTTTTCAAATAAATATTATAAAGTTTAAAAAATTAGTTTTAAAAGAAGTCTTCCATTAAAAGGTGGTAAAATTGTCTTTTAGAATAATACCACTTTTTCTGCCTAAAACTGTATTTATTCTTAGTTTATGACTATAAAACTTATTGTATGAATGTTAAAACATTTTGTTTAATTTATAATATATAAATTTCATCAATATGTCTAACTAATAGTGATTAAATTAATTTTTATGCTAAAACACCTTTGTTATCATAAAAATAGTTTTTTTTCATAAAAACACTTCCTTTATATTCAATTGGTTTTTATTTTCATTTATATTTAATTGATAACAAAATAATTCATTTTATAAACATGTGTAAACCATAGTTTCATAATTTAGTTAATCTTATTCCTATCTACCATTCTAATGGCTTACTGATAACTATACCGATATTTTAATAATATTAATAGTATATTATAGTTCGATGAAACTTGGTCTTCTGTGTAGTGAAAGCTATCAAACAAACTCAACATTGAGTATGACACATTATAAACATAGTTTTGAATGTAAAGAAAGCTAAGATCATTATTACGTGTGATGTAATATAATATTGGTGTTGTGTGTAATGAACGCTTAACTTGGTGTTACGTTTAATGAATGCTTAACTCGGTGTAGTTTGTAATATAGGACATCAAAGAATTATAATTTATTTGAAAAAAATTAAATCATAAAAACTTAGGGTGTTACATTATACCCCCATTAAAAATGAATTTATCACTCTAAATTCATCTGGTTCATCAATTTTTTAATACTTGAAGGTTACTTTCAAAGTAACCCACATAACACAAATGAGTACTATAACTTCATTTAGAAAGAGAAAATTGTAAACTTAAAATTTACCCAAATAAACTCATAACTATGTTTCTAAATATGATAACATAGGTGTAAAGTGAAAACATGGGCATTGTAGAGAAATATAAGTATCATGTTCTGTTGTAGATTGATAGGGGACATAGTCATGAGGAAGTTAATGATCATAAATCCATAAAACAAAGCTGCTTGAAAAAGGTCATTGATATCATAAAAAATGATGATAATGAGACAACATTTTATTTAAAGTCCCTTTTCCAAAATTTTAATAATTTAAACGAGGATGTATAATTATATGATTTAATTCCATTTTATATGAACTATATCACCCTATGGCTGTGTCTTGACCAATTTATACTTCATCTCCTACTCCAGAAATGATGGTGATTTTTTATGCCTGAAGTACTAAAGAATCATATGATCTATAATTAGAATGATAAGTAATTCCATCTTTCTTGAGTTATCATCACAAAAAAATGCTTATCACAGGTTATCCAATATGCATAAATCCTCATATAGAGAGATAATACTTTAATCTCTGAACCCTCATCCAAAATTTAACCTAAATCATTCCATAAATGGTAAAACTTGAAACCATTTTGAAAGATAAAAATATAAAACTTTAGAAAAAAAGGGAACTAAAATTTTCAAATCCATATTAACATTTATCCCCCATATATCATAAAGTATCTCTTGTTTGTCACATACCAAACATGTGAATACATTCATCATGTACTCTATTGAAACATGGTAATAACTTGAATTTCCATAAATCCTTATAGAAAACATGCATGATTACTCATTCCAAAGATTATTTGATATATTCCTTAAATCCAAAAAACTTGAAAACTTCATCAATGATATCATAAACAACTTTTTAAACAAATCCTTTATCAGTTATGAGGTTATAAATACTATCCATTTTACATTATCCATATCATCTTCTATTTATCCATACTCAATATCATTTTCTCATCCTTAAGAAATTGTTAAGGGTTACCTTACCTTAATGAAACCATTCCATTAAATCAATTTTCTTGGTCATCTGTGTCATTTGACATATTCTTGAAAATACTTAAAGAAAACTTCTACTAACAATCCTTATATATTTTATGAATAATATAATTAATCCTTAAATTCAAATACATTAATACTTGGATCATTCCACCACTTTATTAAGACATTAACATAGCTTAATTATCTAATTACTTAATATTACTTTCCCAAAAATATGAAACAAAAATCATGTCTAATTAATTTAATCATGCTTCTAAAAAATATTTTTAGAAATAAACATACCTTTCATATGTCACTCATGGTCTCTTTATCATTAGTAGCATAACCATTACTCTTACAACCTTCCATAATACCCTCATGATATTTCCCCTAAGACATTGATTTTCATAATTCCCATACTTTACACATTTAAATCATTATACATTCAATGATACCTTAGGGAGTACATTATTCACATCCATTGAATTAACTGAAATTTTTATTTTACACTTGTAGTTACTTTCTTTGTGTCCTTTTATTCAAAACATCTTTTTATTCCCCTAATAAATCCACTTGTAGTATCAAGACAATGATGTAATTTCTTAGAAACCACTATATCAATCCTTCACCAAAATTCTAGGAAATTTTCTTAATCTTTTACTCATCCTTAGACTTTTCCTTAGAGAAAACCTTATAAATATCTATAGAAATATTTATAGGGATCTCACTAATGTTTTTCCATAATAGTTTCAAAAGGTTGAATAAAAATTTCCTTTGATACCAATTATAATGACCTAAGGCTTAACATACATGGATATTACATATTTTAGATGAATATTAATTTCATTACACAAACATGAGCCTAAGGACCATACTAGAATAGTGCCTTTGGAAACATAGAACACATTCTTCTAATATGGAGAAATATCTTCAATGTATCCAGTAAATATCATCCCCTTTAGAAATCCTGCATAAATAATTTATTTATAACTTAGGGAAAGGAAACATAAGAAATGGCGATATCAGAAAATTAGTAAGGGTATAGGATCTAGTCTTTTCTAAATCCAATATCATATCTTCATTGAACCCTTACATTTTCTCTTAGTTCACCCCAAGACCTTCTTCCCCACGAAGTTAGGTGTTTTATTGTGGCCTTCGGATTCAGTTTCCCTTAGAGTCTCATGTTTCTTGTGTGACCCTCTATTTTGGCCCAAGGAGGAGTTGTTGATCAACTATTGTTCCAAGTATGGATTTCATTAATCTCTCTTAATTGTGTATCATGCAGGGTGGGTATCTAAATGTTTCCTTATGAAGATGTAAGAATCATAAATTAACATAGATAATTGATTCTTTTAAATATCAATATAAAGTGACTGAGGAAAAGTGATGCATGATTTTTTTTTATTATTGATATTATGATTTGTATTAGATATATGCCTTATGAAAATCATGGTCATTGGTGGTATCTATTTGTGCACCTATATGGATTGTGGATTACTGTTTTAAACTTGAAAATTTGACTAATCAAATATACCAAATTAAATAAATGGATGACCCAAGATTGAAATTGTTCGGTGATCATCCCGAAATATTAAAAGTGGAATTAAAGAATGAGTGATGATAAACATGAATACACTATAAGTGTTTGGTGTGGATGTCTGTTGTGTGTGGTTCTGTTCTTCCTTGTGTCTTGTGCTAATAATGTGGTGTTGTGGTTGGGGGCATGGTTGTGTGTATTAGGTGGTACAGGTTGTGTAATGGAATTTCAGGTTGAGAGATTGGTTGATTGTGGAATGGATGAACTTTCTATGAAGTGGGACTACATATTGGATATTTTATGGTTGTTAGGGCATGGTATATTTATACAACAGGGCTTCCAATGGTTTTGTTTTTGGGTATATGGATTTTTATGACTATGGTGAGTGTGTGTGGATATGTAGTGGGGCTGCCGTGCATTGTTGTGATGAGGTGTGTTGTGGGGTTTATCTATAAGTTAAGGGTTTTATTGTTGATAGAAAGGATAGGTCGGAATGAGTTTGAATAATAATAATGGTATTGGTTGTCTTGGGTGCTATGTGGGGAGGAAGTGTGAAGGGGTGTTTTCTCATAGTTTTCTTCCTCAGTTTGGCTTGGTTGTAACGCTAGTCATTTTCTGTGGTTGTTAGTTTCCCATGTAGGGATAAAATAACTGGTAAATTCTTAATAACATCAAAAATTATTGGGTGTTAAGTGGATTTATTTTATCGAATTCATAAGTGATCTTTGTTCATTCTGATATGTTCATTTAGAAGTAGCAGCAAAGTTGGTAGTATCATAGGGTGATTGTTTTCTTAGAAAACCCATAGGTTTGGCTGAGTGATTGGTACCTGTGTGTGTGTGTGTGCGTCATTAGTTCTTTTTTATTTCTATATACACCCCCACCTATGTTGAGCACTACATGAAAACACTCCCATTGTTATGGGGGAGGGTGTCTTTCCCAAGAATCTTGGTGGGAGAATGGATGGTTGGCCACCCACTCTTCCTTTCTCCCTCTTCCAAACAGTGATAGCCCAAGATTCTTCATGTAGGTTGTGGTTTGTGAGGCCCAGGTGTGTGTGGGTGAGTTTTACTTCCCAGGTGTCTTCGGGATGAGGTGTGTTGTACTTCCCAGGTGACTTTGAGATGAGATGTGTTGTGGTTCCCATGTGTCTTCAGGATGTGTTGTGGTTTGTTTCCTAGGTGTCTACAGGCAGGATGATATGTGGTTTTGAGGCCTAGGTATCTGCAGGAGGGATGTGGGTTGGTATGTTCATAAGAGGTGGGAGCCCCGAGAAATTTTTCATTAGGGTGTGAGAGAAGCTAATTAGTGGGAAAGTGGTGTGGGGTACCCTATCATCGATGTGCTTACTACCTTAATTAATTTGACTTGCAATATTTAATGAGTGTGCCTTAGTGAGGTTGGGGTGGATAGTAAACCTTTTTAGGTACTTTTTGATTTTCTGTTGTTTTTCTCATAGGGGCATTAGTATGCTTCCCCCACTTTTGAAAAAGAGACTTTGTCTTTTCTTTCTGAGTATACTTGTATGCTTACCCTACATATATAAAACTGTTTTTAGGTTACTAGGGATATTACATGGACCATTATGAACTGTACTATCTCGAGTGTTGGGGATAGTTTTTATGTCACTTCTTAGCTTTTATTTTGGTATTTTACTTTGGAGACTCTTTCTTTTGTATCAGTTACATTTTGAAACATGAATATGGGATGGATTTTGGATTTATTCTATATATATATATATCTGTGTGTGTCTTGGAGTTGTTTTTTGGTTGATAGATCTTATCTCCTAATCTTGGTTATTATAAAAAGGGTAATACCTCCCATTATTGTGATATTTATATACCCTTTGGTGTTATTCACCACCCCAGCGCCTACTAGAGGCAGGACTCGGGGGTCATTATCTCTCTTTCTTCTTTGCCAGCTCAAGAGGGTTATCTTTAGAGGGAGGGGGTCATGAAAGAATGGTATCAGAGCTGATGGTTGAGATATAGAAGGGAGTTTAGAGTTAGGCATAGTGAGGATTGCATGGGTTGGTATGGAAACAATGTTAGGTGATCTTGGTGTGTGACATAGGTCGAGGAAGACCGGTTATGACATGGGATTTTAGGGGCACCCATGATCTAATTTAAGGAATATGAGCTTACCGAACAACCAAGTGAGGCTACAACATTTCTAGGGTAAAGAACCTAGGAAAGGTACATGCATTATAATGACTTGTGTTCTTGTTTTTCTTGTGAATTTTTTGTAGTTTATAATAAATCATTAGTTAAAATAATTTCTAAATAAAATTTAATACTAATCAGTCTTAGGAGTTCCTTGTTTACTCTTTTAGATATGTCACTCGGTCATCATTCATGTGCAGTGCAGGACGTGGAGGCCCAGAAGGCTAACCTGGTTGACTGGTAGAGGGTCGGTCCTATGGAGAAATATGATCAGTGGTAGAAGACACTTTGTTCCTTCTAGTGGAAGACTCTATGGAAGTACGAATGAAACATTTCAAATATAGATATGGAGAGTTTACTTGAGGAGTTTGTGATTGCCTTTATCTTGATTCAGTCTTCGATGGAGTACTAGGTTCCTCTGGTAGTAATCCAAATGTGGGGAGTTGCATGTTAGTGGTGGATGCTTTGCCTAGGGGAGAGGAAGGAGACTAATGTTCTGTGGGTCGATTTTGAGATGGAGTTACGGGAAGAATTCCTTTCTTCGACCATGAAGGATGAAAAGAGGTAGGAGTTACTATTCCTACGGCAGGGGAGTATGTTAGTACGAGAGTTGGGGATCAAGTTAAATGATCTTCTTTACTTTGATCTAGATCTCTTTCCAGATGAGGAGTCTCAGCCATGATGCTTAGAGGATGCACTCCATCCTTCTCTTAAGTATGAAGTTACTCCCTTCACCTTAACAACATGAATAGAGGTATAGAAGAAGGATGAGGTAGTTGAGAGGATTAAATCATCAGGAGTTCTACCATAAGAGGGGAACCAAAATAGTTCTTTGAAGGGAAAGGCTACCAATGTCATGTCTTAGGCACCATGGCCTTTGAGGTTTCGATCATCATGGATTCGACCACAATAGTTTTTGTTTCGACCTTCTAGTCCTCGTGCTTATCCTGAGGGTATGGGTCCAGTGTGTTTTATTTGTGGAGTTCATGGGAATCTTTAGAGTTAGTTCCCAATTACCATTTGAGATTGTTATAGTGGAGGTGGGAAGGTTCAATGCCTTCTTCAGTAGAAGTTTCCAGCCAGGATTTTTCAATAGCAGTGAAAGCAGGCTCCTGCTCTACTGAGGGGAGACGGAGTAGGTAAAGGCCGAACATAGGGAATTTCTAAGGGACCATGAACCAAGTGTTTTTGAGGATGTAATATATCATATTTTTCAATGTATCATTTTTAAATATTATATGTAATTATTTCAAGACCAGTCCTTTCGATGGCGTGTGATTCCGAGGCCCGAAGTGCCCGGAATAAATGTTTGAAATAAATTAAACTTTAAACAGAAAGCATGATCAGTTTTCCTGAAAAAGTGTAATAACTTTTAAATGAGTGCCCTGATCAAAAATATTAGGAAACCATTTCATTTAGAGTAGTGACTTTTCCTTAGGCAAGGCCTAACATCGATCGGTGCAGGTCGGCTGTAAAAGTTAGTTTTTGGATCTTTAAAGGAAATAAAATAAATTGGAAATTAATTTATTTAAAATGTTTTCTTTTTTCACAGTGACCTAATTCCTCCCCTTTAAATATATGCTTATAAAAATTTCATAGGGTTATCCGCATAACCCTAAGAATTTATAATTTTCTGTTGGATCTTTGGAGGAGAACCCGTTGGCAGACGATGACGACATGATCGATCGATGCATCCCAGATTTGACGAACCTCACCAATGAACGTGATAGAACGATCCTTCTTCAACCAAATTGAGGTAGGGGTTTTTATTTCAATTCTTCTTTTCCTCATTCTTAAATTAAACTATGAACACGAATCAACTCACAAACAGGGTGACCCGCGGATTTTGCGTTCTTGTGGGAGGGTGTCAATTTCCTTTTCTTTTGGTGTTTTTTATTTGGGAATTGATTTTATGATGATCTTTGGTTTGTGATTTTGATTCACCAATTAAAAATATTAATGTTAGTGGATCGATGTCATCACGAACGACGACAGAGGTGCGTTCCTCCTTTGTTTATTGATTTTCTTCCCCCTTTTCAATGCCATGTTCTTTGTGTTCTTCATGTGGTTATAAACAACGGATCATTGAACATCTGTTACACAATGTAACGATCCCAAAACGGAGTTCCAACATCATGATGACCCATCAGAGGTGTGACAACGATGGTGGCAGACGAATCAAAACGGTTCAGGATTTCTCATTTTTTGATCATTCTTCATGCGAGAGAATCAAAATGTGTTTTCATGGATGATCAGAGGCCCGAAACCTATGGAATTGGCTTCATGATGTCGGTGAAACCTAAAACTTTGAGTTTCATGGAGATCGGATGGCCAGATCGAAGATCAGAGCATCACAGGAGGCACACCAATGAAGAACAGTGATTCTAGAAATTCCTAAAGAACACGGCATGTATATTGAAGAATAAGCCATGTGGGACAGGCTCAGTGGTGAATAGGGTTCTGCGATGAACGAAGAGATGACATGGTGTGTTCTCCTAAGAACATGGCGTGTGGGTCCTTACGTGGTACTTGCCCTGTATCTCGGACAATACACGGATATGGGGTGGAGTACACAGTCATGTAATCTACCACACAGCCAGACCAAGCTAGATTCAGGGGTTACCCCATGTACCAGTTACACGTTTTGTAACACACGGGTTGAATTCATGTATGGGCACATGGCTAGCATACATGGAGTCCTCCCAGGATAGAGTAACATTGTGTGTCACTCTCTTACATGTCGTGTATACCTTCTTCTACACGATAAGCCTTGCAACACAAGTTGTTGTACACGGATAGTACCCAGGGTTAGAGGACACGGTGTGTGACCCTTCTACACGCTGTGTACTTTTTAGTACATGGATTGATCCTCTTGTCCACCATTCCTTGGACAAGTTTTGTTTGGGTTAGTTCCCCTTTTTCTCATTCCCCTAAAGCTCAAGTATTGTTTCCATCCGTAGGAGTATGATCCCTTCAGCAGGAATTTCTGAGATAGAGTCAGGTATCCCTCTAAGAGGCCCAAAGAAAGATCCTATATACATTCTTGACCCTAGGTAGAGTCAGGTATCGACATTACTACTCCAACAGGATGTCGATCCCCTATTAAGTAGGTGAATATGGATGAGTCGCGGTATTCTCCAAGGCCCTGGAAGTGATCCTCATATGTGTATCATGATATTTCCCACTTAGGAGTGTGTTCTCCTAGAATGAGTGTATGTATCCCTCATGGATTTTCCTGAAAAACTATACTTCTCGGACAAATGGCATTAGAGCTATCAGAATCGTGGAGTTCATTCTCCCAGATGAGTGCTTCGAGGAACATTAGAACTGAATCCCTAGCGTGGGTATGTGGTTGTGTGACTTGTCTCTAGAATACGGGTCTAGGTTTTGAGTATATCTAGATTGTGTTACTCTTTCTATATGTTCAGTCGACATATATTTTTTAGAGATGATTGTGCCTTTACTTCATGTATTGCTTTGTGGTTTTTGGGGTCCTCTACGGAGTATTGTTATACTCACCCCTACACAGGCTTTTCCTGCACGTGTCGTGTCTTGTGAATATGAGTGGCCTTTTGATGGAGTCCAGGGCAGACCAGGACCGGACTAACCTTTCTGAGTTCCCTACTGGCCGTGGGGCTCCTATGGCTATGATCAAAAGTCCCAGTACCTCTTTGTTTTTATATGTTGGACTTTGTATTTTTCAGACTCTTATTTTTGGTGGGATTGTATTCTGGCCGAGTTTAGTTTCCATACTTTACTTTTTTGTACTCTGCTGGTTGGGTTTAGTTGTATGCATGCATTTTGTTCCTTAGTGGTTTTTACATTTCAATATTTTTGGGCTTGGAGATGTGTGTGTGTGTGTGTGTGTGTATAGGTACTTAGGCAATGCTCTCATGTTAGTGATATGCCTACTCGGTTCTAGTCCCCAGCCTTTGTCCTATTGGTGGTGGGATTGGGGAGTCGTAGCACGGGACCCACTAGGTCGTGTCATGATAAAGGAGGTGGCTGATAGCAGAGGGTAAGAGGATTTGGGTGTGGTTATTTTCATGCCGCAGAGGCAGCAGTTCCAGCAAGGTTAGAGATAATTCAAGGTATGATCAGTTTGTTCAGTACTCTTCCTTGTACTTTGTTTGATTTAGGAGTTTTTCACTCCTTCATTACACCCTCTCTAGACCATTTTTGGGACTATAAATAGAGATACTTTCTATGCCCCTGGTGTTGAGTACACCAGATGGAGGTCAGACTAGCTTGTTTTATGTTTTCTGGGGATGTAGACCGATGTTGGGGCCACATCAGTCTAGTGGGGATCTCGTCTTCCTATATATTCATCCATACGATGTCATCATTAGCATCGATTGGTTGTTTTCCACGCATTATTTCATCAAATTCTTCCAGAGGAGAGTCATGTTTTCAGACATGGATGGAAAATATGTGGATTTTTTTGGTGAGTGGAGTTGTCAGGTGGGCAGTCGGTGTGTCGAGCCTCCTCTTTCCTTATTGGTCGAGATGTTAGTGGAATCAGTGGAGGTTCCCAGTGTTTTTAGGTAGTTCTTGGATGTTTTACCCGATGATTTTGTGACTCTACCCCCTCAAAATGATGTTGAGTTCGGGATAGACTTATATCCAGGTGCTCATCCGATTTCGATGGCTTCTTATCGGATGGAACCTTTTTATTTGTGGGAGCTGCATATTTAGATTGAAAATTTGATGAATAAGGGATTTATCTAGCTCAGTTTATCACCATGATGTGCTCTGGTCTTGTTCAAAAATAATTAATATGGTGGTCTAAGGTTGTGCATAGACTATTGGAGGTTGAATCAGGTTATGGTCAAGAACCCTTACCCACTTCTGAGGATAAATGATCTTCTTGACCAGATGAGGGGAGAAATTTGGTTCTCTAAGATTGATCTGTGGTCTGGATATCACTGGTTGAGATTGAAGGAGGGTGACATCTTAAAGGCTACTTTCAGATGCAGGTATGGGCACTTCGAGTTCATGATCATGCCATTCGGTGTTACGAACTCACTAGCTGTGTTCATGGGGCTCATGAAATTTTTCTTCCATGATTTCCTGCATCTTTTTTTCATCATTTTCATCAATGGCATGCCGATCTACCCGAAGTCATAGGAGGACCATAATGAGCATCTCAAAACTATCTTGTAGGTTCTACAATGCCACCAACTCTTTGGTAAGTTTTCCTAGTGTAAGTTTTGTACATTATTGGTGCACATAATTGGACTTGTGGTGTCTTATAAGGAGACATCAGGGGGCCCATCGAAGGTCAAGGTAGTTATTTATTGGGTAGCACCCAATAATGTGGTGAAAGTTCACAGATTTCTTGGTCTTGAGGGCTATTACTGGATATTTATACCTGGTTTCTCTTGATTTGTAGCTCCATTGATGTCTTTAAATAGGAAAGACTAGACCTTTGTATGGAGTGAGTAGTGTTAGGTAGAATTTATCTATCTGAAGTGGAAGTTTCTCAGTTCTTCAGTGCTCTGGTTACCAAAGGAAGGGGTGATGTTTGAGGTATTATGTGATGCTTCCAATATAGTCTTGGGAAGTGTGTTAATGCAGCAATGGGGAGTGATCTCTTATGGGTCTAGGAAGTTATTTCCCCATGAACATAACTATTCCAACCATGATTTGGATCTAGCAGCAGTCGTGTTTGTACTTAAGTTGTGCCGGAATTACCACATTGGGGAGCATTTTGTGGTCTTCATGGATCACAAGATCTTAAGGCATATCTTCTCCCAATGATATTTAAACTTGTGATATCGTAGGTGGATGGAGTTTCACTAGGACTACGACTTAGAGATATATTATACCTCATGTAAGGGGAACATTTTGGCTGATTCTTTGAACAAGAAGTCATAGAGAGAGGTAGTTTGAGAATCTACAGACTCTTGGAAAGTGATGGAGGAGTTGGGTGCTTTGCACTGAGATGTGGGAATGGATGATTATAGAGTTTTTCTATTTCATAAGGTAGTGTAGTCATCTCTGGTGTAGAAGGTTTAGGAGTATCAGTGGGGAAACTCAGAGATATAGGTTATGTGTGATCTCATTTACCATGATGATGCTCTGAAGGGGTGGTTAGAGGATGTTTAGAATCAGATGTTGTTCTATGGGAAGTTGTTTGTACTAGTGGCAATGCATGAGGGGGTTCTCAGTGAGTTTCATATAGAACACTTGGAGGTACAACTAGGAGTTTTGAATATGTACCATGGTTTAAGGGGGTAGTTTTGGTGGCCCAGGATAAAGTGGGTAGTGGAGGAGTTTGTGGAAAGGTGTCAAGTGTGCCAGTAGGTGAAGGATAAGGAGCATGTTCCCAGTGGTTTTTTGTATCCCTTACATGTCCCCGAGTTTAAGTGGGATGACATATCAATGGATTTTTTCACAGTTCTACCTAGTGCTCAGGGAGCATGCGACGCTATCTTGGTAGTAATGGATTGGCTGACAAAATCGGGTCACTTCTTAGAAATTAAGGAGTTGGGCGCAGTGGATTCCTTGGAAAAAAGTTTTTGGATGAGTTAGTACATATTCATGGGGTTCTGAGGTCCATTATCTTAGATCGGGATGTGCGGTTTAAGTCATGAGTCTGGAGAGGGATACATCATGCTTTTGGCACTTAGTTACACCCCAGCACTACTTTTCACCGTTAAACCTATGGGCAGACAGAGCGGATCATCTAGACATTAGAGGATATGTTGCGGGCATGTGTTCTGGACTTTGTAGGATCATGGGTATGACACTTTCCCTTGTCTTATTTTTCTTATAATAATAAATATCACTCCACCATTGTCATGTACCCATTTCAATCCTTGTACGAAAGACTGTACAATTCACCATTGTGCTAGACAGAGGATGGGGAAACAACTGTTCTTGGGTCATATGTGGTTCAAATCATGACGGAGAAATTCTAGCTTGTGCATGAGATAATTAAGTAAGCTCAAGACTAGAAGAATTCACATGTCAATCATAGTAGGAGTCCCCTGGAGTTCAAGGTTGGATACCATGTGTTCTTGAAGGTCTCCCCTTGGCATGGGAAGTGTAGGTTTGGTAGAGAAAGAAAAATTTCTCTAAGTTTCATCGAATCCTTCAAGGTGTTAAGGTGAGTTGTTGAGGTGTTATACTAGTTGGAATTTCCACCAAAGATGGGGAGGATCCATGATGTCTTCCATGTATCCCATCTTCGCCGGTATCTACACGATGACTCCCATGTCATTAACTGGGAATATTTGGATATTGAGGATGACACAACATTCATGGAGCGGCTAGTGTAGATCTCGAATCATCAGTATAAGGTGTTGTACGAACAAAAAATTCCCTTGGTTCATGTGTTTTGGAGTCGTGGTGGCCTAGAGGAGAGTACTTGGGAGTGATAGGTGCAGATATGTGCCCATTACCCAGGGTTGTTTTGATTTTTACTTGTGTTCTTTTTTTATGATGTAATTATCAAACCTTGTTTATAAGATGATTTATTTCCTTGTTTTAAAATTTGTGATAAATTCCTAACCGTGGGTAGGGGGAACTGATTCTTAATCAAGACACATTAATTGAGATGAGAATAAACTTGTGTGAGAGAGTCAGTGCCTCCAGAGCAGATAATATCTTGGTATGGAGGGAGGAATTCCTTAATTCATGTGTTTGAAAAGTTTGTGTTTGTGTAGGGTATCCTTTGGTTGTTTGGGTAAGCAATTTCAAAGGAGGTGTTCTTGGATTTCAAGGTTTCACTTAACCTTTTGGACCAACAGGGTGGTTTTTCCTTGATAGATATCTCACAAGGTGGTTGTTCGAACCCCTCTTTCTTTTAGGTTTGGTTTTGAATTCTTGAGGGTGAGAATCATTTGAGATGTATATGATGTAATTTCTTGGACGTCTCTGGTCTATTAATTTTTCAAATTATAGTGTTTGGGGTGTTCTGGGAGGCAACGGTATCTCATTTCAAGAATTTCCAAAAAATCCAGTTTTTCCATCGGTGGGTTGCATCGATGACTTGGTGTCAGTGGGTCACGTCGGTGACACAGCGTCAATAGGTTGGGAAATGGTATATCGGGCATCAGTAGATCTAGCATTATTAGGTCGGGCGTTGGTAGGTCGAGCATCGGTAGGTTGTGTGTCAATGACTTGCTTTTGGTGGGTTTCATCGGTGACTCACTACCAGTAGGTGGCATCAGGGAGTTGTTGTTGGTAGGTCATGTCAATGAGTCACTATTGTTGAGTAGCATCAGTGAGTTGTGTTGGTGGATCACATCGGTGACTCCCATTGGTGACTCAATCATAGTTGACTTGAATCAGTGACTCGCACCAATGACTTGTGTTAGTGACTCGGTCATCAGTGACTCGCATCGGTGACTCATCCATCAGTGAATCAATTTTATTTTTTCCAGTTTCACCTCTATTACATTTTATTTGATGTAAAATTAGTTACCTATCATATTTAAGTGGTTTTAAATCCATTTTTAAGTCTATGAATCATGTCATAAATTCATAAGGTTCAGGGGGATTTGAAATAGTCAAACCACATAATCTTGATCATGATACAACTTTTAATGGCTTTTGAAACCATTATCCCATTGATATAGGATCTTGCCTATTCTAAAGATTATACCATCTCTTACTTGAAACCTTTCATTTTATCTTGGTGTTCCATAAGCCTTTCTTCCTCGTGGATTTGTGTGTTATGTTGTGGCCTTCAGATTTAGTTTTCCTTGGAGTCTTCTACTACTTGTGTGACCCTCTGATTTGGCGCAAGGAGGAGTTGTTGATCGACTATTGTTCCAAGTAGGGATTTACTTCATCTCTCTTTACTTCGTATCATGTTGGTGGGTATACAAATGTTTCCTTGTGAAGATAGAAGAATACATAGTTAACAAATATAATTGAATATGTTAAATATCAATACATAAGGGATATGGAAAAGTGATGCATGCTTATATTTTATTATTATTGATATTATGATTTGTATTTGTTGTATGCCTTCTGAAAATCATGGTCGTTGTTGGTCTCTATTTGTGCACCTGTATGGCTTGTGGATTACTATTGTAATCTTGGAAATTTGACTAATCACGTATACACAGTTAAATAAATGGATTCCCCAGAATCGAACTTGTTCTATGATCACCCTATAATAATAAAAGTGGAATTAAAGAACAAGTGATACTAAACCTGAATACGCTTTGAGTGTTTGGTACGGTTGTGTGCTATGTGTGATTCTATTCAGACTTGTGTCTTGTACTGATCATGTGGTGTTGGGACTGGGGGTGTGGTTGTGTGTATGAGGGGGTACAGGTGGTGAAATGGAATCTCAGATTGAGATATTGGTTGATTGTAGAATGGATGAACTTGTTATTCTGTGGGACTGCATCTGGGTTGTGTTATGGTTGTTAGGGTGTGGTATGTTTATGCAGCGAGGTTTTTGATGGTTGTGTTTGGGGGGAGATGTATTTTTATGGATGTGGTGAGTGTGGTGTGGATATGTAGTGGGGATACTGAGCATGGTTGTGATGAGGTGTTTTTTGGGGTTTTGATATAAGTTGGGGGGTTTTCTTGTTGAGAGAAGGGATAGGGCCACATGAATTTGAAGAATGATAATGGCAGCGGTTGGCTTGGGTTCTAAGTGAGGAGGAAATCTAAATTGGTGTTTTTTCATTGTTTTCTTCCTCTATTTATCTTGGTTGTGAGGCTGGTCATGTGTAGTGGTTGTTAGTTTCACGGGTAAGGATGTAATAACTGGTAAATGATTAATAAAGTCAAAATGATTGGATATTTAGTGGATTTATTTTATAAAATTCATAAGTGACCTTCTTTTGTTCTGATACATGAATTTAGAAGTAGCAGAAAAGTTGGTAGAATCATAGGGTGATTCTTTTCTTAGAAAATCCATAGGTTGGGCTGAGTGTTTGGTACCTATATATATCTATATTTCTTTGTTATTTTTATACTCACCCCACTGTTGTTGAGCACTACATGTCAAACACCACCATTGTTATGGGGGAGGGTGTCTTTCCCAAACATCCTAGTGGAAGGATGGATGGATAGACATATAATCTTCCATGTTCCATCTTCTAGGCGATGATAGCATAAGATTCTTCAGGTAGGTTTTGTTTTGTGAGTCACATACGTGTGCTGGTGATTTGTACTTCCTAGGTGTCTTTGGGATGAGGTGTGTTGTACTTCCCAGTTGTCTTCGGGATGAGATGTGTTGTGGTTTCTAGGTGTCTTTGGGATGTGGTTTGGTTTGGTGCCCAGGTGTCTATAGGTGGGATGTGGGTTGGTATGTTCAGAAGAGGTGGGAGTTCCATGACGTTTTCTGTTTGGGTATGAGAGTGGCTAATTAGTGGGAAACTGGTGTCGGGTACCATATCATTGATGTTACTACTAACTTACTTTACTTGAATTGAGTTTTTTTGTGAGTGTAACTTGGTGAGGATGGGGTGGATATTATACTTGGTTATGTGATTTTGAGTTTCTGTTGTTTTTCTCATAGGGGTATTAGTATGTTTCCTCCACTTTTGCACAAGAGACTTTGGATTTACCTACTGAGTATACTTATATGCTCACCCTACGTATATAAAAATATTTTCAGTTTTCTAGGGATATTATGTGGACCGTGATATACTTTACTATCTCGGGTGTTGGGGACAACTGTTGTGTCACTACTGAGCTTTTATTTTTTTATTTTACTTTGGAGACTCTTTCTTTTGTATCAGTTTCATTGTGAAACATGCATGTGGGATGAATTTTGTCTTTCATATATATATATATGTGTGTGTGTGTGTGTGTGTTGGATTTTTTTTTGTGGTTGATACATCTTATATCCTGATCTTGATTACCATAAAAAGTGTAATGCCTCCCATTTTTGTTATATTTATATACCCTTGGTGTTGTTCACCACCCCAGGGCCTACTAGAGGCGGGACTCAGGGGTCATTATCTCTCTTCCTTCATTGTTATCTCAGGAGGGGTATCATTGGAGGGAGGGGGTCATGATAGAATGGTATCAGTGAAAATGTTCAAGAGATAGAATGGAGTTTCGAGTTAGGCATAATGAGGATTGCATTGGTTGGTAGGGAAATAGGGTTAGGTGATCTTGGGGTGTGATATAGGCTAGGGAATACAAGCTAGGACATGGGATTTTAGGGGGCCCTATGATTCAATACAAGGACTCTGAGCTTACCAAATGACCAAGTGAGGCTACACCATTTGAATGGTAGAGACCTTGAGAAAGTTACATGCATCATAATGACTTTTGTTCTTGTTTGTCTTGGGAATTTTGAGAATTTAAAATAAATTGTGGGTTAAAATGATTTCTAAATAAAATTCTATACTACTCAGGCATAGGAGTTCCCTGTTTACTCTTTCATCTATGGAACACGGTCATCATCCACATTCAGTGAAGGTAGTGGAGGCCTAGAAAGAGGACCCAGTTGATCGGCGGATGGTCAATCCTCTGGAGAAATATGATCAGTGGAATAAGACACTTTGTGCTTTCAAGTGGCAGACTCTGGGAAAGTAAAAAATGTAGAATTTTAGATATAGATATGAATATTTGGATTGAAGATCTGGTGATCACCTTTAGCTTAATCTAGGCTCCGATAGAGTACTGGGTTCCTCTGGCAGTAAGCCAGATATGGGGAGCTATGTGTTAGTGATGTATGCTCTACCTGGGTAAGAGGAAGGAGACCAATGTTCTTTGGTTCGATTTTGAGATAGATATCTGAGCAGAATTATTTTCTAAGAACATAAAGGCCAAAAATAGGAAGGAATTACTCTACCTTCTCTAGGGGAGTATGTTGGTACAGGTGTTGGGGATCAAGTTCAAGGATCTCCTTCACTTTTCTCTGAATCTCTTTCCCGAGGAGGAGTTTTTGGTGAGATGCTTAGAGGAGGCACTCCTTCCTTCTCTCCAATATGCGGTTACTCCCTTCATCTTACCAATATGATTAGAGTTATAGAAGAAGGCCGAGGTAGTTGAGAGGATTCACTCATGATGAGGTCTACTATGATAGGGGATCTAGTAGGGTTATTCGGAGAGCAAGGCTACCCGCAGCAGGTCTCAGGCACCATCACCTTTGAGGTTTTGACCATCAGGGAGTCGACCTCAGCATTTTCCATTTTGGTCTTCTGGTCTTCGTGCATATCCTACAGGCTTAGGGCTGATGTGTTTTATCTATGGATTTTCTGGGAACCTTCAGAGTAGGTTCCTAATGACCATCTGAGAAAATTATGGTGAAGGTAGGAACGTTTATCACCCACCTCAGTAGCAGTTGTAGTCCATGTCGTTTCAGCAGTTGGGATAGTAGGATACTGCTCCATTGAGGTGAGATGGAGTAGGTGGAGTCTAACCTTAGATAATTCCTCAGGGGCCTTAACCTGAGCATATTTGGGGATGTGGTCGATATCATAGTGGAAGAGAATCTGGTCATGGTCAGTTGTACATCATAGAGGTAGCAATTTCAACAGGGATGAAGATTGTTCGAGGTACGATCAGTTTGTTCAGTACTCTTGATTTTGATTTTTTTATTTAGAAGATTCTCAATCCTTAGTTTCATCTACTTTATCCCATTTTTTGGGACTATACAGAGAGATACTTTCCATTCCCTTGGTGTTGAGTACATCATTCAGAGTTCAGACCATCTTTTTTATGTTTTATAGGGATGTAGACTGATGTTGGGGATGCATCAGTCCATTGGGGATCTCTTCTTTCTACAGATGCAGCCATAAAATTTCATCCTTGGCATAAAATGGTTGTTTTTTGTGCATGATTTCATAAAATTATTCTAGAGGAGAGATATGTTTTTATACATGGATGTCCATGGTGTGGATTTCATTGGCAAGCGAAGTTGTCAAGTGGGTAGCCAACATGTGGAGCCTCTTCTTTCCTTGTTTGCTGACCTGTCAGTGGAATCAGTGGATATTGAGATGGTGGAGGTTCCCAACATTTTTAGGGAGTTATTGGATGTTTTCACCAAGTATTTTTTGACTCTACCCTCTCGTCATGATGTTGAGTTCGTGATAGACTTACATCCTGATGCTCATCCAATTTTGATGGATCCTTATCGGATTGTACCTTATGAGTTGTGGGAACTGCAGATTCATATTGACGACTTAATGAAGAATGGATTTATCTGTCCTAGTGTCTTTTCATGGGGTGCTCTAGTCTTGTTCACAAAGAAAGAATATGGTGGTCTTAGTATGTTCATAGACTAATGGAGGTTGAATCAGGTTACAGTCAATAAATTTTACCCCCTTTCGAGGATAGATGATCTTTTCGATCAGCTGAGGGGAGAAAGTTGGTTCTATAAGATATATTTTTGGTCTATATATCACCAATTTAGTGTGAAGGAGGGTGAAATCCTGAAGACTTCTTTCAGGTGCAGTTATGGGCACTTCGAGTTCATGGTCATGCAATTCGGTGTTACGAACGCATCAGCCGTGTTCATGGGGCTCATGAACTCTATCTTTGGTGAGTTCCTAGACCAGTCCATCATCATGTTCATAGATGACATCCTAATATACTTGAAGTTAGAGTAGGATCATATTGATCATCTCAGAACTATCTTATAGGTTCTTTGAAACCACCATCTCTATGGGAATTTGTCGAATTGTAAGTTTTGGACATTAGAGGTTCACTTACTTGGACATGTATTGTCTCAAGAGGGGATATCATTGGACCTATCAAAGGTCGAGGAAGTTGTTTCATGGGTAGCACCCAAGAATGAGGTGTAAGTTCACAACTTTATTGGTCTGGTGGGATATTACTAGATATTTGTACCATATTTCTCTCGAGTTGTAGCTCCATTGACGGAATTGACCAGGAAAGACCAGGCCTTTGTGTGGAGTGATCAGTGTCATGAAGCATTCATCTATCTGAAGGTAAAGTTGGTCAATTCTCTAGTGCTCTGGTTACCAGATGAAGGGGTGATGTTCAAGGTATTATGTTATTCTTCCCATATGGGATTTGGATGCATGCTGATGCAACAATAGAAAGTGATCTCCTATGGGTCTAGGTAGTTACATCCCCATGAACGTAACTATGCCACCCATGATCTAGAGATAACAGCAATCATGTTTGTTCTGAAGTTGTGGAGACATTACCTTATTGGGGATCATTTTTTGGTCTTCATGGATCAAAAGGGATTGCGGTATATCATCTCCCAGTGAGATTTGAACTTGCGAAAGTGGAGGTGGATGGGGTTTATCTAGGAATATGACTTTAATATATCTTACACCTTAGGGAGGGGGAACATCATGGATGATTCTTTAAGTAAGAATTCACAGAGAGAGGTAGTTCATGAATCTAAAGATGCTTGGAATGTGATGGAGGAGTTGGTTTCCTTGCACTTAGATGTGGGAACAGATGGTTCCAGAGGTTATCTATTTTTGATGGAAGTCCATTCATCTCTCATGCAGAAAGTGGAGGAGTATTAGTGGTGAGACTCAGATATAGAGGTTATTTTTGGTTGTGTTGATGAGGATTCTACTCTGGATGGGTGGTCGGAGGATGGTTAGAATCAGATGTTATTCTGTGGGAAGCTGTTTTCCCAGTGGAAATGTGTGAGGGAGTTATCGATGATTTTCAAATCTCACCCTTGGGGGTACACCCTAGGAGTTTCTAATATGTTCCATGGATTAAGGGAGCCGTTTTGGTGGCCTTAGATGAAGTAGGAAGTAGAGTTTGTGGCATGAATCTTAGTGTGCCAAAATGTGAAGGTTGAGCACCATGTTACCTGTGGTTTGTTTCATCCCTTAGATTTCCCTGAGTGAAAGTGGGATGACATATCAATGGATTTATCTATAGGTATACCCATAGATCAGGGAGGCTGTGATGATATCTATGTAGTAGTGGATCATCTGATGAAATTGGCACACTTTTTAGCAATTAAAGAGTCGAGAGTAGTGGATGAATTATCAAAAAGGTATGTGGATGAGGTAGTGTGGCTGCATGGGGTTTTGATGTCCATAATCTCTAATTGGGATTCATGGTTTACCTCACAAGTCTGGAGAGGGTTATAGCATGCTTTTGGCACTTAGTTATGCCTTAGCACTACTTTTCACCATAAAACCCATGGGCAGAAAGAGCAGACCATTCAAACACTAGATGATATGTTGTGGGAGTGTGTTTTAAACTTTGGAGGATCGTGGGTATGACACTTTCCCTTGGTTTAGTTTTCTTAAAATAATATATATCACTCCACCATTTTAATGGAATCAATTGAATCATTTTATGGAATACCATGTCATTCACCTTTGTGCTGGACAGAGGTTAGGGAAATAGATTTTCTTGGGCCGGATGTGGTGCAATAAATGACAGTGAAATTTCAGCTTTTGAATGAGAGGATGAAGGAATATTAGGAACAACATAAGTAATATTCCAATTATAGGAGGAGGCCCTTATAGTTTGAGGTTTGGGACCACATTTTCTTGAAGGTCTCCCCTCGGTGTGGGCAGCAGAGGTTTGGCAGAGGAAGCAAGCTTTCTCTAAGGTTAATCAGACCCTTCGAGGTGTTGGGGCGAGTTGGGGAGGTAGAATACTAGTTGGAATTGACACCATAGATAGAGAGGATCCATGACATCTTCTACATCTCCCAGCTTTGATGGGAAATACACGATGATTACCATGTCATTGACTGGGGAGAGTTGGATATAGGGGAAGACACAACATGTGTGGAGCATCCAGTAGATATCTAGGATCATTAGGAGAAGATAATTTATGGATGGACCATTCCCTTGGTTCATGTGTTGTGAAGGTATGGTGGCTAGGAGGAGAGTACTTGGGAGTGAGAGGCACATATGTGTGCCCAGTACCTGGATCTATTTTGAGTTTCACTAGTATTCTTTGTTTATGATGTAATACTCGAACCTTGTTTATAAGATGAGTTATTTCCTTGTTCTAAAATGTGTGATAAATTCCTGACCATGAAGAGAGGAGGACCTGATTCCTAATCAAGACACATTAATTGAGATGTGATTAAACCCGTGTGGGCGATTCAGTGCTACCTAGAGTGGATAGTATCTTGATATGGAGGAAGTAATTACCTAATTCATGTGTCTCAATTTTTGGGGCTTGTGTGGGGTATCTTGTGGTTATTTGGGTTAGAAATGTCAGAGTATGTTTTCTTGGATGTCTAGGTTTCACTCCACCTTTGGGACTAACATGGTGGTTTTTCCTTGAGAGGAATCTCACGGGGTAGTTGTTTGGACCCCTCTTTATTCTAGGTTTCGTTTTGAATTCTTAAGGGTGATAATGGTTTGAGAGGTATCTGATGTAATGGTTCGGACCTCTACAGTCCATTACTTTTTCAAATTTCAGTGTTTGGGGTGTTCTGGGAGGCAAAGGTAGATGATTTCAAGAGTTTTCCGAAATTAAAGTTTTTTAATCAGTGGGTCACATTGGTGGCTCAACATCGATGGGTCGCATTGGTGACTCAGCATCGGTGGGTCACATTGGTGAACAACATCAGTAGGTTGGGCATCTATAGGTTGGGCATCGGTAGGTCGGCCATCGGTAGGTCAATCATCGGTAGTTGGGGTGTTGGTGACTCGATGTCGGTGGGCCGCATCAGTGACTCGTTATCGGTAGGTGGCATCGGTGAGTCGTTATCGGTAGGTCATGTCAATGAGTCTATATTGGTGAGTGGATTCGGTGAGTCATGTTGGTGTCTCATGTTGGTCCCTCATCCATCATTGACTCACATCGGTGACTCAGTCATTGATGATTCATTTCCAAAAAAAATCAATTTTTCTAGTTTCGCCCCTCTAACATTTTATTTGATGTGAAATGATTTACCTATCATATTTAAGAAGTTTTAAAGATGTTTCAAAGGATATGAATCATATCTTAAATTCCTAAGGTTTAGGGGGATTTGAAAAATTCAAACTATGTAATCTTGATCATGATCCGACATTTAATGGATTTTGAAACCATTCTCCCATTGATATAGGATCTATCCTTTTCTAAAGATGAGATCCTCTATTCCTTGAACCCTTCCATTCTATCTTGGTGTTCCTCGAGCACTTCTTCCTTGTGGATTCATGTTTTGTGTTTTAGCCATTGGATTCAGTTTCCCTTTGAGTCTCATGCTACTTGCGCGACCCTCTATTTTGGCACAAGGAGGAGTTGTTAATCGGCTGTTGTTCCACTAGGGATTCCCTTCGTCTCGCTTAACTATGTATTATGCAGGGTGGGTATAAGAATGTTTCCTTGTGAAGATGTAAGAATCCCAAATTAATAAAGATAATTGAATCTATTAAATATCAGTGTACAGGGGCTGGGAAAAAGTTATGTATGCTTTTGTTTTATTATTATTGATATTATGATTTTTATTAGATGTATGCCTTCTGAAAATCAGTGTTATTGGTGGTCACTATTTGCACACTTGTATGGTTGTTGGATTACTCCTTTAAACTTAGAAATCTAACTAATCATGTATACCCAGTTAAATAAATGGATTCCCTGGGATTGAACATGTTCTCTGATCACCCCTGAATAATAAAATTGGAATTAAAGAATGAGTGATTCTAAACCTGAATACATTTTGATTGTTTGGTGTGGTTGTGCGTTGTGTGTGGTTCTATTCGGACTTGTGTCTTGGGCTGATCATGTGGTGTTGTGGCTGGGGGTGTGGCTATGTTTATGAGGTGGTATGGGTGGTGTAATAGTATCTCAAGTTGAGAGATTGGTTGATTGTGGAATGGATCAAATTGTTATGCAGTGGTATTGTATCTGGGCTATGTTATGGTTGTTGGGGCATGGTATGTATATGTAGTTGGGCTACCTATGGTTGTGTTTAGGGGAGATGGATGTTTATGGATGTGGTGAGTGTGGTGTGGATATGTAGTGGGTCTATCGAGATTGGTTTTGAGGAGGTGTGTTGTGGGTTTTAGCTATAAGTTGGGGGTTTTCTTGTTAAGAGAAAGAAAAGGGTAGCTTGACTTTGGAAAATGATAATGGTAGTGGTTGGATTGGGTGATAAGTGGGGAGGAAGCGTGAAGGGGTGTTTTATCATAGTTTTCTTCATCTTTTTGGCTTGGTTGTGAGGTTGTTCGTGTGCTATGGTTGTTATTTTCCTGGGTAGGTATGGAATAACTGGTAAATGATTAATAACAGCAAAATGATTGGGTGTTGAGAAGATTTCTTTTATCGAATTTAGAGGTGACCGCTGTTCGTTCTGATACGTTCATTTAGAATTAGCAGCAATGCTTGAAGTATCATAAGGTGATTTTTTTCTTGGAAAACCCATAGGTTTAGATGAGTGTTTGGTACCTATATATATTTAGTTTCTTGTGATTTATATATGCACCCCACCCATGTTGGGAACTATGTGCCTAAAATCCCCATTTTTATGGGGGAGGGTGTCTTTCCCAAACTTCCTAATGAGAGGATGGCTGGCTGGCCACCCACTCTTCCCTGACCCTTCTTCTAGGTAGTGATATCCCAAGATTCTTCAGGAAGGTTGTGGTTTGTGATGCCTAGGTTTGTGCGGTTGAGTTGTACTTCCCATGTGTCATTGGGGTGATGTGTGTTGTACTTCCCATGTATCTTTGGGATGAGATGTGTTGTGATTCCAAGGTGTCTCCAAGATGTGGTGTGGTGTGTGGCCCAAGTGTTTATGGGTGTATGATATGTTCTTGTGAGGCCTAGGTGTCTATAGGTGGGATGTGGGTTGGTATGTTTGAATGAGGTGGGAGCACCAGGATGTTTTCTATTAGGGTGTGAGAGTGGCTAATCAGTGGGAAAGTGGTGTAGGGTACCCAATCATCGATGTGCTTACTACATTAGTTTACTTGAATTTTTTAATTTGGTGAGCATGACTTGGTGAGGTTGGGGTGGATAGTATACCATGTCAAGTTCTTTTGAGTTTATACTATTTTTCTCATAGGGGAATTAGTATGATTCCCCCACTTGTGCACGAGAGACGTTGGCTTTTCCTACTGTGTATACCTGTATGCTCACCCTATATATATAAATTTTTTTTAGGTTTTGAAGGATATTACATAGACCATGATAGACTATTCTAGCTCGGGTGTTGGGGATAGTTGTTGTATCATTCATTAGATTTTATTTTGGTATTTTACTTTGGTGACCCTTTCTTTTGTATCAGTTACATTTTGAAACATGCATGTGGGAAGGATTTTGGATTTCTTCTATATATATGTCTTGGAGTTGTTTTGTGGTTGATAAATCTTATCTCCCAATCTTGGTAATGATAAAAAGTGTAATGCCTCCCATTTTTGTGATAATTATATACCCTTGGTTCTAGTCACCACCCCAGGGACCTACTGGAGGTGGGACTCGGGGGTCATTATCTCTCTTCCTTCATTGCCTTCTCAAGAGTGTAATCTTTGGAGGGAGGGGTCATGATTGTTGAGACACTACATAGTGAACATATTATCATGGAGAGGAGATGTGACAAATATTTCCCTAACTTTTTCTTGGACCAGTGGGTCCAGTGACCATATCTTGGCTTTCACTAGGGTTATAAACCCTATGAGATTTATGCCTTTTATTTTTACACCCTATTTTTTTGCCTAAACTCTTGGAGTGAAGATTTCAGTAGGAAAAGACTTTACTTTTTATCAGGTCTCCCTTTATGGGTTTTCGGCCTAACGATTTTTCTATCTCTTTTGTTAGTAGTTTAAGGTCTTTGTATTTGGACCACTATGGGCTAGAGTTTAAGGTCATATAGCTTTGACCAAAGCACAGATAGTTTAGGGTCATTACTTGCATGGACCTGACATGGAGGATGTGGAAAAAAAGATTAATTAGGATAACCGTGGATTAGAGTTCCCCCAACATCTTCTCAAGAATGGAAGGTAAATTATGTAAATCATGGATCAAGTTTCTCAGGTCATGAGTTCTGACATGGGACAATCATACAAGCAGAATTTCAGAAACACTAGGTTTTTTAGTGATTTTTTGACAATGTTAGGGATCATGAGAATTGGAATGTCCTTTTTCAGAGTGACACATTTGGTTGATGGTCAAAGGTGTATATATAGGATCCATTGGATGAATTCATAGTTAACCAAAGGGTCATTGAAGGTGGTAATACTTTCAAAGGGCCATGGAAGTTTGATGATGGCATGAGAAAATCAATACACGAAGTGTGATATGCGGATTTTAGGTTATCTTAAAATATGGTGGAAGAACCCCATACTATGGTTGACCAAGGTAAGTCTTTCGGTCCTTTGATGAGGAGTGAAAAATAGGAGATGGTCTGCACAATTCATTGTCATGTAGTGGGTACATGTTTGAATCTGTGCAGTTTGATGTCATGAGGTGAGTACATCATGTTGTGCAGTTTAAATTCATGTAGCAAGGACATACTACCATCAAATTTAACATCACGTGGAAAGGACATGAATCCATTCAATTTAATATCATGGAGTAAGGATGTGCTTTTGTGTAGTTTAACTTTATGTTTTAAAGATATAGGAACTAACACAAAAGGTGTTAATGTTTTGGCTGGTCCCAAATAATGGAACTTGGGTGTCACTACGTATCCCATGAAAGTGATAATCAGGTTATACTTAGTTTTGGGTGGTCATATAGTTTAATTTATTATGGTGAGGATAATGTTGTATAGTTTAATGTTTCATTATAGGGACATATGCAGATAGTTTAGGTTCATGTGGATTAGACCATAGGGTGGAGTTCCTAACATGAGGGTTCAAGGCATGGTTCCATGAAGAAATCTTTTGTTAATTAAGACTAAATAAGTCTCAACCACACCACGCACCTTTTCAGGAAGACTCAAGCCAAAGGGACAAAAAGGTTTATGGTTGTGGTTGGGCCTGAAGATGAAATTTCTAGGTGTTGCTATATCTCTCATTAAGTTGAGAATCAAGCCACACATATTTCTGGAAAAGGAAAAACTTTAGGTAGGTCTAACCCATATGTAGAGTTGGTAATTATCTCTATTGACAGTTGCAGCTAGGCCTAGGATTGAAGATCTGGGCATCACTATGTATCCTGTATGGGCAGGAATCAAGCTACACGTCATTCTCAAAGTTCCATACAGTTTAACTTCATGAGTTGAGGATGAAGGTGGATCGATGTGAATTGGTGGGAACATCATCATTGGTCCCAAGGATAGAATCATGGATTTCACTACATATATCATGGGGATGAGACTCAAACCACACATAGTTATTGGTGGACCGTGCAATTTAATGTCGTGTGGCATAGACATCGACCATGTAGTTTAACATCATGCAGTGAGGACTTATGTAATACCTTTTATGGTCTTTCAATCAATACTGTAATGGATCCTTTGTGTACCTCTAAGCCTTTATTTTGTGGGTAAGTCCCTACTGTAATTCCTAAGCTCATGTGAGCTATGCTCGTTGTGAGAAACAAGGAGAGGCAATGGTTCTCCTATAGTGCAGAGGAAAAATAGGGGTATAACACTATAATTTTTTATGATTCAGTGTCTTAACCAATATCTAGGGTCAAGGAATCCCTACATATCTCATTGATAATGAGAATCAAGTTGTACTTAGTTCTAGAGAAACTGTTCAGTTTAAATTCATGCGGTAAGGAAATTGATTACCCCAAATGAAGGGGAAGGGGAGTTTTGGATTCATGCGGTTTTATGTCATGTGGTAAGGACATTGGCCATGAAGTTTAATGTCTTACAGTAATGAAGAACTCTATACAATTTAATATCTTGTGATCTGGATGAAATGTTTCATGTATTTTAGCATCATGCGGTGAGGACGAATGATATGGATTACTCTGATGTGGATTCTTGTTTTCTTAACAGCTTATGAAAAGTATTTCTTGACAAATATTACATTGGTGAGAGGTGTGACATGATCCCCATCCATGGTGGCCAGCAAATATGATCTATTATGATAGACCTTATGTATGATGTAAGGAAATTTCCACTTGGTCTCAAATTTCAGGGGCTTCTTTCCCAGTATCATCAGGGTTCTGATAGACAACACTAGTTCTCCCA
This sequence comes from Viscum album, assembly GCA_963277665.1. Lineage (NCBI taxonomy): Eukaryota > Viridiplantae > Streptophyta > Magnoliopsida > Santalales > Viscaceae > Viscum > Viscum album. Next base: position 939,628,210 of record OY728155.1, on the reverse strand, counting down.
TAAGGAATGAGTGGAGGAAAACCTTTTTTATTAAAAAATATTGCAATATGATTCTGGTGGACTTCGAGGTTGTTCAGTGTACACAACCTCTTCTTAGCTGGTCATTCTAACTCATCCAGTTGTTTCTGTGATTTTTCATCATCTAAGAGTTGTCCACAAATGGATATTCGAAGTGAGGGTAGCTGGACCTCTATGGGAAACACTACCCCGGTCTCGTACACCGGTGAGTATGGCATTGCTTGTGTATCAGTACACGTGGTAGTTCAATAGGCCCACAAATCATTGAGGAGTTTATCTGCCCACGACTTATTATCCTTGTTCATCATCTTCTGGAGTATGATCGATAAGGTATTATTTAAGGCATCTATCTATCCATTTATCACTACATGATAGCGGGAAGATTGATTGGAGTCGATGTTGTACTCCTAGTAAAGCATCTTCAACTTCGTGGAATAGAAGTTGGTGTCGTTGTATGTTAATATTATGTGAGGGAATATGAACCGGGAGATAATATCAGACATCATGAAGTTAATGATATTATTCATCCTGAATTCGTTGAGGGTATCACCTCAGCCCATTTGGAAAAGAAGTCGGTGGGAATAAGGATGCACTTGAACTACTTAGCAGTGGTTGGGGATATGGCCCCACAACATCCATCTGCCAAATGGAAAGTGGCCATGAATATTTAGCGGTATACATTAATTATGGGGATTGATGTATGATTTTTTCATGGATCTGTAATAAATGAAATTTCTTAGTGAATTCCACACAATATTATATCATGGTTTTCCAGTAATATCCCAACCTCTTGATTTTGTGGGAGATCCTATTTCCCGATTGATGGGTGTTGCAAGAGCCTAAATGGACTTCCTCCAGGTCGGTAATAACTTATCCTTCTTCTATGAACCTGAGGATAATTCCATCAAATTCGTTATTATAGGGTACTTTTTGCTCATTTGGGTCATCCTACAGAGTGAAGTTCACTACTTGGTGTCGAATCTGTTCCCTTCCAGCAAGATCTGTTGGGAGAGTCCTGCCTTAAAAATAGCTGATTATGGACTCCATCCATCCAAGGGTGTCCATTGGTTCATCATGCTCTGGGGAGGTTCTTACCTAGTTGACCTCTTTCATATCGCATATAAAGATTGATGACACCATTCTTTGATGTGTAATAAGGAAAGTTGGCTTCCTGTTAATCAGGTTCTTCTAAGACAGAGGTTGTATTGGCCAGCGTGTCAGCACGAGCATTTTGTTATTGGGGGACATAATGAAATGTGGTGTCAAAGGGGAATTCTTTCATTAGTCCCCTAACGTAGCCAGTGATGGGGGGGTTAGTTCCTCTTTTTTTATGGAATATTCTCCATTGACTTACTTTATCACTAACTCTAAATCCCCTTTGATGTTCAGGTAGGCTATGTGAAACTATAGGGATAGTTCCAATATATCTATGAGGGATTGGTATTCTACCTCATTATTTGTGCAACCTTCAGACATTGATAAAGAGTAAGGAAAAACTGTTCTATATGGGGAGACAAATACAATCCCTAGACCAAACTGGTTGAGTTTTAAGTTCTCTATTTTGGTACTAATAGGATTCTAGAAGGCACCCTCAAAGTACATCTTCCATGTCCATTGAGTTTCATAGGAATAAAAAAACTCTTCATTGGAGATCTTAGTGCATTCTGGTGTATTTTCCAGGGCAGGGTGTGCTGTGAGGAAATCATCCAGGGCTTTCCCTTTCACTGATTTTTCCAACAAAAACCAAATGTCATATTGCTAAAGAATGACTGCCCATTGATCCAAGCACCCAGTCAACATGGCGCATACAAGGATGTACTTTAGCGGATCAATATGAGATATTAGGTGGACCTCATGGTGCTGAAAGTAGTGCCTCAGCTTTTCCACGACGATGTTTAGTGTGAGGTGTTTCTTCTCAACATCGTAGTATCGAGTCTTAGTACCTAGCATTGTCTGGATGATGTAGTAAAGACTATTATCACTTCCAGTATCATTCTTCTGGTAAATAAGGGAACCCAATGAGCATTCCATGGTGGCCACATATAAGATGAGTGGCTTCCCTTCCACCAGGGGAATCTGAACTGGTGGGTGTATTAGGTACTTCTTGAGACTCTCGAATTATTTCTAAGATTCATCATCCCATTGGTAGAAAAGTCCCTTCTCAATTATCCCAATGAAGGGTAGATCCTGGTCGGCCAGTTCGGCTATGAATCCCTGAATATAGGTGAGGTTCTTTTAGAGTCCCCTGAGTTCTTTCAGGTTCCTAGGGGGTGACATTTCCATAATATCACTAGTCTTCTATGGGTCAACCACAATTTTGTGGCGGTGTACCACAAATCCAAAGAACTTGTCTGATGTTACCCCAAAGTCACATTTCATGGGATTCATCTTTAGACTATGTTTTTGCAACTTGTCGATGATTGCTCAGATATCCATGAAGTGATGACATCGCTGTCAGGATTTAACGACTAGGTTGTCGACATAACAATTGACTATCCTTCTCAATAATAGATTAAAGATGTGATACATGGAACATTGATATGTAGCACCCTCATTATTTAATCCATAGGGAATGACCTGATGGTAGAATATCCCTTGGTAGTGGATTATTCATCCTCAGGGGCCGTCTTGATTTGATTGTACCTTGAGTACATGTCCATGAAATAAAGTTCTTAGAAGCCATTATTTTTATCGATCAAGAGTTCTATGATCGATAATGGGAAATCATCCTTTGGTAAATGCCAATTAAGGTCTCTGAAGTCAATATAGACCATAATCTTCATGTTCTTCTTCTTGAAGGGGGAGATGTTGGAAATACATATCAGGTATTGCACTTATCATAAAAAGTTGTCTTTGATCAACTTGTAGAATTATAACTCTACATTGGTGGAATGAGAGGGGTGAATCCTACTAGCTGATTTCTTGAATCCCTGATTCTCATCGGGTAGTTTGAGATGATGCATAGCCACATCTAGATTTGGTCCAAGAATTTATGTGTAATTCTATAAAAAACATATTGAAACTGCTTTAGAAATGAAATGTACATATCTTTCTCTTTGAGAGTCATGGTGGAACTAATCAAGGTAGGTTGTGGGTCTTCTTTTATCCCCAGATTTATCCACCTGAGCTCATATATGGTAGTGGAGATTGCTTCCTCGAATGTAGGAGGGGCCTTTCTGAGATCTTCCTCATCTATTTTTGAGTATATGGAGACGTATTCAGGTGAAGATGGAAGTCTAGGGGAATCTATATTAGTATCAGGGTGTGGGAGTCCATTACAAGATATATCACCATCCACTTCTATCTAGGTTATTTTAAAGAGATGCTGGAGATGATTGTCTCTAAGTAGGGATAGTTTTGTACCTCTAGGGTCAGATATGTTACCCCTTCCATGTTTATGGGGATCACATAATCATAATTGATCATTATTTAAGGACTGATAGGGGCGGTTCCTAATCCATTAGGAGATTAAACCTATATTTCATCATCTAACACCAGTTTATTTCCTCACTTCTTATATAAATATACTTAGACATATATTTCTATGCAATCCTCGAAGGGGGAGTTGTCACCGTGTAGTATGATGATCTTTCAATTGATGGGGTACTTCATAAATTGATGGTATTTTGATGGTACTACAAGGTGGCTATGGATCTAGGGCCTTCAAAGTCGGATGTTATATGTGGTATCCTGCTAGATAACCATGAACTTGGAATTAGATGTAAACTCCCCAAATTGGGTTTTGAGTTTGATATTTTCTAGGGGTCTCTTCTCAAACTTTTCATATCTCTGGATGGTTAGATTTTTAGGGGATAAATACCCTTCTATATACCCCAGTCATCAGAGGGTCTAGATTGGGAAAAGATTCATCCATGATCCTTTATGAATCAGCACCCTTTGGATATTGAAATTATTGAGTCTGTCCAAAATATATAAGGGTATGATGTTCCCATGGATGACCTCCTATTGATCTAGATCAGTGAATGTTATGGAAACATGGAATCCTAAGGACACAGTCTTCACTCAATATACCTCGTCAACATTGAATTCTATCTCAAATTCTTGTGGGATCTAGAGGGATTCAACAAGTGTCTCCTTGAGTTAGTTTGAAAGACATAGGGCATCCAATATCGAGAGCTTGTTCAGGATAATGAATAGATGTTTCAGAACATTATACTTTTTCACTAGAGGTTGTAACTTCCTGATATGGAGTTTCTCTTGGGAATGTGGTTTAGGAGTTGGAGCATCCGCAATCGATAGACTCGATGCTTGTGCTGAGGTTGATGGAATATCTGATGCTAGTGGTACAAGTTGCACCGTCCTTCCATGTTGCTTGGGTTGATTAGATTGGACCCCCTCTAGGAAGTCATGCAATACAATCAGATTCATGAGACTACTGGAGGGCTCTGAGGAACCTCCTCGACTCCTTTGAGCCTGCTGGAGTGTCTTCCCTCAAGTCTTGGCTGCATATATGTCCTACATGGGGACATGACCATAATATTGAGTCTGACCACATCCACACTACCCCCTATATCCTTGAATCCTACACATGTGTTCTCCTGTTCCTCAGTTATATGTGGTAAAACCATATTTTGGGGCATACTCATCATTAGATAAGGGGTATGTCAAGTGTATTGTGTTGATATAAAAAAAAATGAGTTCCTCATTTGAAGAAGATTGTGTTTGGTGGGGTAGTTACCATATTGTCGATGTCATAGGGAATGAATCAGTTAGGGTTAACTCCTACTTTGGAGGATAATATGACTCTTTCTCTTCTATTTCATTCCACCACTAGTGTTTATGTCAACCTCTGGGAGGAACATATTCAACCTCTTTCTTAGGTGGTGGATTTTCTACTGGATTGCGCAACTATGATCTTAGAGTGGTGTGGGCTCGATTACTATATTCTGAACCATTGATTTGTTGAATTTTCATAGAAGTCTAGTCGGGACCTCCTTCCAATCATCTTCATATTTTGGTTGGATCATGGTTATGTAAGCCGCTTAATATGGGGAATTATCCAGCACCACTTTTCCAGAATCAATCATGCCTTGAAGGAAATCTTTGAAGATGAAACAATTCTAGATATTATGACCCAGAATAATATGGAAAGGGTATCAATTAGGTCAGTCGATGAGGTTGAACTCATTGGGCTTCCTAGGTTTTAGAAGCATGAGAAGGTTATTGTCCATGGATGCCATGAAATAATCGGGGACCTGTTCATTCCATAATAAGTACACCTTATTCATCCATTTTTCAAATCCTGAATGACCTTGATTTATCTGTCCTTCTATTTGAGGGAGATTTTGTGGTTTTCACCACTAAATATTAGGTGTTGGGTGGTTTTGGGCCTACTTGAGAATCTAGATAGGTGTTGTTATAGGATTGAGAGTGATATTTGTAGCTTCCATTCTAGTTTGTTTTTTCCCCTATGTCGCGGGCATGAGTCGAGCTTTGGATCAGGTTCGCTAAATAGCCTCTTCAAGGAATTATACTATTTTAGAAAATTTTTCGAATCCACCCAGATATTTCATTGGAATCAAGGGTGTATGCAACTCATCCTTAATATTTTATGCATAGATTTTTAGTAGATTCTCTTGTGATAGAGGGGTGTTGAGTGAGGTCAAACCATTCCACCTTACTATGAAATTAGACACCCTCTCATTTTTGCATTGTTTTATGTTTTTCATGTCGATGATCATTGTCATCCTCAGTATAGAGATGAATTGGTAAAGGAAATGATGATGGGGGTCTTCTTATCCTAACACAGATCCTGCTATCAGACTTCTTACCAAACAATGGTTTTCCCTATTAGAGTTTGTAAAAAACACCTTAGCTTGGTTGCCTCCTGTTGATCTCAAGGTCCCATCATCAGCCCACATCGGTACACAAATTGTGTGAGATTTTCTCGGGGTCTCTCTCACCATCAAAGGTGAAGAAGGTAGGATTTCCAATTTTGGGTGAAGGTGGGATATCATAATCCCATTCGATATATGGATTCATTTCAGGCTTCGCAGGTGCACACAACCCTTCCATGGATTCTATTAGAGTAGTCAGTGACTCGATTAGGTTGAGGAGATCTAGAGGCTCTATTAACTAGAACATATATCGCCCATAGGGAGCCAGTAGTGGTTGATGAGGTGGCCTCTTTTTTATCTCCTTCTAATTTTTAATTCGTTCGAGGACTGAACGGTTATCCTGGTGGGGAAGAGGTTTTTGACACAATAGAGGGAATTCATGATCATTTTTGACTTCCTCATGTATGTGGGCTGGTGTCCTAGACCCAGATCCAATTTTTTATTCAGAAGATAACCTTCATGATGGATTAGTTGTAGGAGGGAGAAAAATTGTCTTTGTATAGAGACGATACCCCTCATGGATATTTCCCATGAGTAACTCCTAATTAAGTTTCCGAAGAGCTTGTATTTCACACTCATTTTGTGACAATCAGTCCTCTAGGGAAGGAACCTCGCTCCTCCTAGGAGGTGATCGAGATGTGGTTGTACCCTTCCCCTTGGCAGTATTTTGTCAGGGAGGTGGAAACTCGATATTCGGAATTTCAATGTTTTGGTTTCATCTCTAGTTCCTGGTGTGGGTAGCCTCATTCGGTGCATTCAAGTCTCCCTCTTAAAAAGGTATTTTTTTCATGTCATGGCCTTCTATATTTGCATCATGATCATTATATTCCATGTAGATAGTGACAACATTCATAGATGCATATCAGGCAATGGTGGTCATGCCATTAATTTCAACACAACATGATAATTTTTCACAACATCCATCAGAGTCATTATTCAAACCCTTGGACTTATTGGTCTACTTTATCCTGTGACCCTGGTGGGGCTTAACCTTCCTTAATACACGTTCCTCCCACTTTTGTCTATGAACAATGATCCTAAGGGAGTTCTCGGTCTAGTTTGTCGAACGGGCCCCTACCACTATAGGTGTGTCTCGTGGTAGGTAGGATTCCAACCATTGATTCATTTCTCCTAATTTAGAGAAGACTAATTCCCTCTATGGGGGTAATGATGATGAAAATTCCCCCAACCCTATGTGGTGGGGGTCGTTCAGGGCTGCAGTTGGCACTGATTGGTCCAATTTTTGAGGATTCAATGGATCCAGTCGAGGATTTGACGACTCCCAGGATAGACATGATTATATAAATTCCCCCAGTCCAGCAGGGTGGGGTTGTTCTAGGATCACCGATGATGTTATAGGGTCCTCTCAGGGATGATGAACTTGGGGATATTGATTGAGATATAAATGCCCCCAGCCTAGCAGGTTGGGATTCTCTTACAACTACTGCATATGTGTCCCAAATTATCTCAGAAATTGATGATCCTAGAGGTGGAGGTGGTAGTAGATATTCCCCTATCTCGATGGGTTGGTTCTACTCCTAGATGGATGATACCATAGATGAAATATTGTCCCACTTGATGTGGTTCAATTTTACTCTTGTAGGAGCTTGGTGCGATGGCGACCCGTGATGAGAATCATTTCTCATGGGAAGTTGTCTGAGTGATCGTAAGTTTGATCTCTATGTTTGAAATGTCTTCTTATTGTTTTGAGGGGCCTAGTTTGAAGTCATTTTGTTTATCCTTTCCTCTATCCATAATTTCTGATCATTTTTTGAGTAGAGGAATTATGTGGTAGTGCCCAACTAGCTCGAGCATTTCTTGATCCCTTGATCTCACCAAAGGATATAACATTGTTGGATTCTATATCTAAATTTATTTTCTTAAATGGAGTGGCAAAGTGTAATGCTCTATACTGTCCCCATCCTCAAATATGGATGCATGGTGTGGCTTAGAAGATCATATGTCAAAGAGTTTTGATGCAATGGAAGCAAGTGTGTTGTATATTTGCACTATGATTTTATGGTTTTGGATATTGGACTATCGAGATAGAAACCATTTCTAGCTAACAACATAGTATATTCATCGTCTGGAGGTGATACTCATATCCTGGATATGGGAGATGCCGAGCCTTCAGTCTCTGATGAGTGGGTCACTTATTCTAGTATAGATAAGGCATGTATTCATTCTCTAGCTCCTATGGGATCTTATAGTCAGTTGTGGAGAGGGTCTAGAACATGATGGGTAGGTTGTTTTCGGCTAACTCTATCTCTATGTCCTTTTAGGCCTCCTCTATATCAGACTTACAAGACTCCATCCAATCAAACCATAGAGGATGGCTCTGATGGTCTCCTTCTAGTAGGAATGAGGTGATGCTGGAAGTTGATGAGGAACCATATACAATTGACCCTGATGATTCGAGAACCTTTCTGTATGAAGGTGTCAGATTTTGGAACACCTCTTCATACGGAGGTATTTGGGAAAGGGGAGGACTTCCTTATCCATGGGAGATATCACCATGGGGAGGATGACCATAGTGGATTTCAGGAGTAGAGTCCATGCAATCCATCTCCACACTAACATGAGGAGGACTATCATGGTAATGAACTCCTTCAACTTATGATTTGATGTAAGAGACGACGAACACTTGTGGTTTTGATAATGTGTCTTGAACAACCTCAAGGACATGGAAATTTAGAAGATTAGGGATATGGTCCATGTTCTACATTGTTGTTGGAATATACTGTCCTGGCTATTGGAGTTGTGCAGGGGTATGCGCCTACTATATAATGATTTTCATAACTTATATATAACCATATAAAATGGTAGGGATACAAGCCTACTGCTGAGAAACTTCCAGAATATGCCGATGAGTTTTCTCATTATTGACAGGATTGTGAGCATGTCCTGAGGCGTGTGCCACTCTCACTTGCTGAGCCTCAGTTAGGACATGATTATGAGCTCGATCCTGAAAATTTGGTATATGTCACTAGTCTTTCTTGGGAGGAATATGAGCATGCCCCAAGCTGTGTTCTTCTCTCACATATTTGGATCTATTTGGATTAAGAATATGAACCTGGTTTGAATATGGATTCCACACAAAAATATGCCGAAAGACCTCCAAAATGGGATAAGGAATACGAACCTTCCCCTGTATTGCCTTGGAATGATACTGGCATAGTCATTCTTCAGAAAAACTACGAATATGTGCCTAACTTTGATGATCTATCAAAATATGCTATATGGATCCATTTACATAAATATGAGCCGTCCTAAGGCTTGTGCTATTCCCACATGGTTAGCCTTGGCTAGAATAGGGATATATTTATAATCATGGGAATTTAGAGTATGTTTTCGGACTTCTTCGATAGGCATGTCCCCTTATCCAAAGGTGTTTGCCTCTCTCACCTAGTTTACCCTGATTGGAACAGTGATTTGATCCTGATCCGATGCCTCTCCCTTCATCGTAATATGGTGATAATCCTCTCGGGCGAGATAAAGAGTGTGTGATTTCTCTTATATATCCACTTATTCATGATGATTATATTGTTTTTCTACCCTGGATGTAGGGATAGAAGTATGCACATGTCCCTTCATCTACCAAAGTGACAAAATATACCAACAAAGTTATTCAGTTGTTGCTAAAATGTATTGGAATTTTAGAAGAAATTTTTGTGCAGGGATATGAGTACACACATTTTATGTCTCTGTGATGAATTGGAATATGTCTTCTATTGAAGTGGGGGATATGTGCCCACTTCTACCCTCCTTTTTCCATTGGGGTATTCTGATGGAATTCGTATACGGGGGTAGGAATATGAGCCCCCCCCCCCCCATTATTATTGTGAGAATATGCCCGCATACTTGTTCAAATCAAGCAGGGATATGAGCGTCTTGGTTGGTCCCTACCTGAGTATATAGGTAGTCATTGTGGGTAGGAGAAGGGATATTCACACTCTCTTAGATATCTGACACCTTTCTCCTTTGATGGGTTTTCCTTATAGCCCATGAATGGGAATCAGAGGATGTTGTGTATTAGATGGTATCCTCAGCATGCAACTGAGGGGGCACTGGTGGAATGGTGTCAACAACAGAGGTTAATAGGGGCCCTCCTGGGTGGCTATTAAACATGAAGGGAGTCGTATCTGGATTCCTAGTCCACCTTACTCATATACAGAAGGTGGCAGTTATCATGCAATTGGGATAAGCTCTCGAACTGTTGGTTGTGGCGATGAGAGCCACGTGTTTAGAAGCAGCCTTCCCATGGAAATGTTGTCTCTCTGACTTTCACATCTTGAGGACTTAATGAGAAGCCTCCATGGTAGGGATAGTACCATATCAGTGGTACTCCTGGACCATCGTATTCGCTACATGTCGTTGAAGTTGTTGTACAAGTTAGATTGTTTTATGATTTGTGGAAGTTGCAATTGTGGTAATGTTGGATAATGATGTCATCACCTCAAGTTAGGCTACTAAAGCTGTATCTACAATTATATAGACAATAAATAACAACATTATCGATTAGTTCAGTATCATAGGAATAATATACTCAAACAGGTATGAAAGGTTAACTCTTTTTTTCTTTTATTCCTGATTCGGCCATTCCAATCATTTGGACTTATCAAAAAGATGATAGACTTATGAGAACTCTAGTTACAAAGGATCATTTGAAAGATTATACTGGTCTTATTTCTTTGTTTGTATAGGGTTTTTAAAACAAAGTGTCCTAATGAAATATAACCCAATCATTTTTTCATTGAAGAGATTCATGTCGGGTTCACCATTTTTATTTCATCAAGTTTTTTTAGATGTGGAATGTGGATTGGGATTTCCCTTGATGGTTTTATTGAGGGTTATTTTGTGTCCTCTCTAAATCACATAAATTAGGCCCACTATTTGTTTCACTTTCCCTAGAAACTTCCAATGGTTCCCTTATCCATAGCTGGGTACGAACTTGATTTCCAATGTCCGGGGATTGTCTAGGTTTTTAAGACTATAGAATCTTGGGGACTCGCATTGGTTGAGAGGATTGGATGTCAAGCTCATCGAACCCTTTTGGGGATAATTATGGGCTAATCCAAGACTCAATTATAGATTTATGATATGTTTATGAATCTCTTCCTAATCCTGATATGGGACTGATTACCCAAGAAAATGGTTTATCAGTTAATTATCTTTTCAAATGAAGAAGGGGGTCTAATCGAGGTATCCATCAGTATGTATCTGTGGTTTTTCATCCATTTCCCTAATGGAGAATAGCTTCTTTATGTGTTGTAACCATATAACCAAGTGCTTCAGAATGTGATGCCATATGAGGAGGTGGTTGATATTCTGGGGAGGGGATTGAGCCATTATGAGGCCTCCTACTTATCCTAAGTGTTGAAAGAATCAAAAACCACATATTTCATTGAGGTTCTTGGGACTTACCCCAAATTATATACCCTTATATGAGGGGTATTCATTCAAGATTCCTAAGTAGATGTTCATTCATACCTCCCTAAGACCATGTGAGCTATGCTTGGTCTGAGAAATAAGGAGGATAGATGATCATCCTCACAATGTGTATGTATGGTAAATACTTACTAAGATGGTCCTGGGGTGTTTGGTATAAAGATAAGGCCCTGGGAGGGTACATTATGTATCCTTAATATGACAGGAATCAGAGCCATCATCATTTGGTTGATGTATGGGACTTAAATATTGAGTCTTCCCTATACCATGGACATTTATGATGCCTAATGAGGTGTTCGTTGCATCCCCCTAAGAACACATGAGCTATGCTCGGTGTGAGAAACAAGCGGGATCAGATGATTGGCCTCACGATATATGGATATGGGACTTGTGTATTGGGATAGTCCCTGAGGATGTTTGGCATGGAGCTCGGGCCTTGGGAAGGTGTCCTACATATCCTTGTTATGGCGGGGATCAGAGTCCTTCGTAGTTTATATAATGTCAGGGCTTATACACTGAGGCTACCCTATTCCATTTTAGGGGTTTATAGGTTATATGATATGACCATTAAAACTCTCTAATCCCATATGATCCATGATCATTTTCAACAAACGAGGGATAGAAAGTAATCAATGTCGTTGCTTTAGAAAAGAGACTCATATGCTCATCCCTCTATGGACGATCGATATAGTGCTTGGACCTTAGAGGTAGGTGGCCTACATATCCTAAATATGGCAGGAATTAGATTCGTTGTAGTTAACTTTATGGCAGGGCTTACACACTAAGGTTTCCCTATTGATCGGGGCTCACACGCCGATGAACGATAACATTGTCAAATCCTCAGATGCCCTGAGAGCCATCACATAACCTGTATTGACACAAATATAAAGTGTCATGAGAGCCATTATTCCAAAGTCCAAGGGGTGTTGAATATCTTGGAAGACACCTCTAGGATTCATCGCAAGACCTGGCTGACATGTTTGGAGGGCATCGTGAGTCTTAGCTGACTTTCCTGGAGGGTGTCACAAGAGCTTGGTTATCATGTCCAGATGATTTAATGAGACTCAAATTACATGATTGAATGTCGTTATGTGAGTCATGTGATGTGTCCAAGTGACATCGAAAGTATTGGGTGGTGGACCCAAAGGGTTCGCAAGATTGAAGTGGCACCCGTGGGGGCACTGTATTATGTGCCCTGACATGTATGGAGGACTTCACGTGTCCCATATGACATGTTAAAGGGGTGTCATGAAATCTGGGTGACGTGTATTGGTGTTTTATCATGTCTTGAGATGACACTCTTGAATTTTATGAGGGGCATCAAGAATGTATTTCTCTTAGGACTTTTGCCTTTGATCTTCATTCTAACCATTATATTGAAATTTCCTTGGTTTCATTAAGTGTTAATTTGTCTTGAGTCTCGCATGATCTAGTAGAATTACAGAACAGTCTTCACATAGCCTACCAAATATCCTTCACATGATCTATGAATAATCAGGCGAAGTGCTTTATGCCTAGTGCATGACTACTCTGGTTGTCTTTCGATGTATTACCTAATGGAAAGATTTCTGGTCGTGTGATATACTACTCTGACAAGTCCATAAGAGTTGAGAGTCAAATTCTCTAGAGTCTGTACATACAGAGTGCATAGTAGTAGTCAAGAATCCTGCTTTCTTTGTGTTGGGGTAGGAAATTTATAGGCCTCACTGCACCGAGTACTCATCGGTTTGTGCAGCATATCTAGCACAATTCTAAGATGGAGCCAACGAAGGGCATCTGCCACACACAGTTTTTTGAGTCTCTATCATGGAATTCTTTGGGAACATCACCTGATTTTCAACGATAACGAGTCTCTTTCTTTATCATATTATTTCTGATTATTGTAAACCTGCTTGATTATGCGGACATGTAGAAAAACTTTCATGTTGTCAAGTTGACTAGTCCAAGGGAATTTACAGGATCTAAGTGCTTGTGAGAGGACACTCGCAGGACCTTAGAAGACATGTCCTAGGGTCTCACAGGATAGAACTATGGGTGCACTTGGCACGTCCCATGCCTTTTAGTGATCGCAAGTACCTCTCGCCTCCTCCCTTTTGATCAAATTTGTTTGATGTAATAAGGATAGGAGTCATGAGAGATTTCATGTGTATTGTTGAGGGTATTTATTCTATTATTTTATATGCGTTTTGTGACCAATATGGGTCGTATGGGGGTGCGCAAGCATTCTATGTCCTAAGGATGAGGATGAAAAGCCAAAGGGCCTCCATGAGATGAGGAAGGCATTTCACTGAGGGATTGTGGTGTCTTTTGGGTCATCAAGGGCACTTTTCATGTCATTCAGTGACTCTGGACCCCTCTCACCTCCTCCCTATTTTTATCATTTGTTTTATTTTACAAAGGTCCGGGATCATGCGAGTTGGAACGAGTAGTATCTATGATTTTTACTCTATTTTTGGATGATGTATCTCTTGACCAATGTGGGTCATATAGAGAGTGTCAAATAATGCAATGAAAATGTCTATCTTCCTATCCTTAAAGTGCCATAGAGTTCTCTGGACACTCCTGGGGACTTCCATGTAGCAAGTATGGAAAGATAGATGGATTTTGTGAGGTTTCTTTGTGTCTTGTGGATCACTCGGGGTGCACGTTGCATGTTCTTCAGTGACCGCGAACCCCTATCACCACCTCCCCTTTATCTCACTCATTTTTTGTGGTGAAGTATAAGAGGTCATGTGAGATTTCTTAGATATCACCAAGGGATTTTATTCTTCCTAATGATGATTTAGCAGATGAGATTCATGACCACTGGTGGTATCTTCCATTGAATGTCACCCTACTTTATTTTCGAAGGATTCTTGGTGGTTTGTTAAGAACGTTCCAATGAAAAACCATGTGGCCTAAGGGAACTCATTCGATTGTCTGGGGGGCCTTCGCAAGGGAAAGCAGGTTTGTTGAAGGGGGCTCTTCAAGACTAACCATGAGTGATGTATCATGCATGGAGCCTTCACATTACATTGAAATGGTCACATGATTGTGATTCTCTTAGAGGATTCATGAGTCTTAAAACATCCTCTTATTATTTACTTTCATATGGAAAATAATGCCAATATTTAGGTATTTCTCCCTTTGTGATTTTTTCGATGCTTATTTGGCATGCATAAATAGTTAGCCCAAAATTTCCAATAAGAGTGAACTAGGAAACAAACAATTCATAGCATTGAATATAATACACAAGCTTATATTCTTAATGAAATATTTATTAGGGAGTAGTGTTGTAAGGTTACATCCTTAAACATTACATATTCTAGTGTTTTTGAACTAGGATTAACATTTGAGGATCATATCAGTTTAGATTTTTATAGAATTAGGAAAAACTCTTACAAATTAAACCCATACATTACAAATGGGCACTTATACTCAGTATCCATTTTTTCACCTAACAATGGACTTTAAAATAAAACAATGTTTTATCTTTATGAAAAATCTTCACATTTATCCACTTGATCTCATACTTATGTATATTCCCCCCTTAAATCCTATGAAAAACATTTTCAAACTTGGGTTGAGCACAAAATTCTCAGTAAGTAACATAAGATAGTAAATTGTTAGTCCAATGAAAACATGAAAACCTATTAAAAACATTCTTAAAAAAATCTCATGACCAAGAATAGAAAATTCACATAGGTGCCTTGGGAAATAATTACCAAATCACCCTTACATTCATCCTTTCAAATTAAATAACCTTATTGTCGACTTCCATCTCTAGAATACTCAATGAATTATAGAGTTATAATGGGGCTTACCCTTTGTGTAAGATTTATTGAGATCACCCATTTATCATGATATATAATGGGGATCAATCCTTTATATAAGCTATATCGGGCTCACCCATAAGATATAATGGGGTCAACCCTTCATATAAGCTATATAAGGCTCACCCATAAGCTACAATAGAGATCAACCATTCGTATAAGCTATATTGGGCTCACCAATGAGTTATAATGGGGTTCAACCCTTCATATGTAATTTGCAAGGACTAATTCATGAATAAATCCCTTGAAAACTCTTTTCAACCCATGTGTAAAAAAAATTTAGATATAAAATACCCTTTTCATGTAGAAATCACTCTTAAAATATAAAAACCATGTACATAATAAACAAAGCAGTTTTTTCAAAAAGAACTATGAAAACTTATAAAGGAAACATTAAGGAATTAAAGTGTCATGAAATCTTGAAATTTAGTTCATGCCATATATGTTAAAAACCATTCCTTTAAAATCTTGTAAAAATAGTTGATAGAGTAACCTTAAAAGACATTTTTATAAGAAATTCCTTTACATAATACCTTAAAAAGAAACATTTTTATAAAATTTGAGAGAAATTAGAAGATTCCCATCTTAAAACATTCATATCCATAAGAACACATTCATAAAAATATTATTAAATACATGGACATTAAAGATAAATGTTTATAAAATAAATCATTAAAACATTTAAAATAAGGTTTATTTAGTTAAAAAGTCCTTTACCCTGAGTCTGACTCATTACGTACAATCTTTATCTTCTTTAATAATAAACATGGATTAATTATTCACTTTCTTTATAAAAATTAAATGTTTATTATTACTTTTATAACACTTATTACCATGCTATAACAATTAGTTAATTATTTATGTTCATGTCATATGTATCGATGATTTTCGGTACTTTAGTCTAAAATGAATTTGGTATGATTTCAATAGTCAAAATGTTCATAATTTCATCATCTCCAGAAATATTTTCATAAAAGAATAATCAATTTTATAAATTTATTATACTTTTAACTACATCTATTAAATGTGGATATGAAAAATTAACTATGTTACAATCATAGAGATGGTAAGTCATATGTACACATGAGTAACATTTTCATTTTTCAATGACTATTATAGAAACAAGGTAAGTATAGAATAATCATTATGTCATTAATATCATATTATTAATTTAATATATACTTATATATATCATTCAATCATAATATAACACATGGAAAAGAAATAAGTTTCATAAATTTCATTCCAGCATAAACATAAACCATTTTTAGAAAGAATAAGAATGATAGCATTGAATCATATCCCTAGTAAAACATAAGTAACATAAAATAATGTTATCATAGATGGAAAATAATTTTGAAAAATCTTTCTAAAACATTTCTTAATGGGATAATTTTTCCTCTGAAAAATGATTTTTAAATCATAAAACATTTATCAAGCCATTTTTTGAAAATAACCTTGAAAAATTATAAATGAATCTTTTAAACCATTTTTAAAAATCATTGAAATCTATTTTCTTGAAAATTATTAAGAGATAATTTAAAATATTTATAAAACATTTTTAGAAAACATTGTTCTGAAGGAACATAGATTTATGACCAAAGAGAGAATAACATTACATGAAGCATACAATATCATGAAAAGAAGTATATTCATGATACAACATGTCAAAGGGTAGAATATAAACCTCGTAAAAGAATATAGGTGCATTACATAACATGTGTCTCAAAGAATGAAAATTGAAACAAAATCACCTTACCGATTTGGTAACTTCTGAATCATAAACCCCATGCCAGAAAGATCATCAAATGGATATGTAAATTCCCATAAATTTAAGTATAAGGATCATAGATCACATTAATGGGTAGTATATATACCAAAAAAATGAGTGGTTAATATCGAACAAGTCTCGCAGAAATAGAATTGAGACTAGAAATCCCTTTTATAACCCCATATTAAAAATATTTCTCTTGTTAAAAATGAAAGTATTACAAAATTGAATTTCCCTTGAATATAATATTATAAAGGTTATATTCTCATCCAAAAGAAAATAAATGGTATCCTAACTGGTCCATTAATGTTAGGGATAAAAAATGCTCATCCAATAAAATTATGATAAGTGTTAGAGAAATTTTATAATATTTATAATATTATATTTACCCTTAATTACCCGATTTACCATTAACCGTGGTCATAAAAAAATTATTAAAGTTACTATTCATATTGTCCAAAAATAAAAGGGACATATTTATTAAATTTAGAAATTCTAATTCAAAATATGGAATCAATTTTATAAAATTAAAAAAACATAATTTTCTAATATTAATTATAAATTAATCTCATTGATAGAACAAGAAAACAAGGTTTTAAAGTAAAAAAGTTTCAAATATTGAAAGGTTTTTATAACCAAATTCAACGTGAAAATAATTCCAATGACCTTGGTTGGATTAATTGATAAAATATTTATCTAATTGTACTTTATTACAATTGAAAAATATAATTTAACACTATAAATAAATTTGATGAAAAAGTTGTTTGTAATTAAAAAGAAATATTTCTTCATTAATTATCAAAACATGAAACTTATGAGAAAAATAAAAAAACTCAACCAATGTAAATTTTTATATTATGATTTCAAATAATAATTTTATTTTGTAACATATAAATTATAAAAAGTTTTAAAACTATATTTAAAACAAGTGCGCCATCAAAGGGCGGAAAAACTTCTTTTTTTGATAAATACTTATTTTGTAAATAAATTAGATTCACTCTTATATCATGTCTCTAAAACATATAATATGAATAAAAAAATTATATTGGGTTTATTATATATATTTCATTAATAGAATCAAACAAGAGTGATTTTATTATTTTATAAGCACACTTGTTCAAATTTAAATAGTTTTTCAGAAAATGATTTTCTTTTTATATCAAAAGGGTTTTACATTGATTTATAATTAATTGGTAAACAATTATACATACATGTGTAAACTATATTTTAAAATTTTAGTTAATCATTTCCATACCCACTATTCAAACACTTAGGTTATAATGTTAATATTTAAATAATAATATTTAGTTGTTCATTTAAGCTCGATGTGGCGTGTTATGTATGCCTTCAGACATAGTGTTTGTTTTAAAAAAATTAGGATTTCAAACTCTCCCCCCCCCCCCGGAAATTATGTCCACAGAATTTTTGAATTCAGGCTTAGTAACTAAGTTTTGACTTTTCAAAATACCTTTATTAGAATCCCAAATTGGAAAAAAGATTAATAAAATATCTACTTTAAAAGAAATTAAGGGAATAATGAAGGTCACATGTGATAAAACAAACTAGGTTTTCATGTAGGAAAACAAGGAAATAAAAGATAAAGATAACTCTAAAAGACTAATAGAGAGTAATAGAAAACATGATCATGATAAAGTTAGCAATCACAAAACTATAAATATGTGATGGGTCAAAAGACCATCGATAAAAATAAATGGATAATGTTTTTGTTTGTAGAACCATTTCATAGAGTTTGGGAATTATTTTACTACCTAGATTAAGAACATAAGGAAACATACTTACTTGAAAAGTATAGTTTCATCCTTTAATCATTTTCTACCACAAACTCATCATTTTCTCTGAATGATGAGTATTCAAGATGAATTTTTCACACCTGAAGCACTAGAATCAACTTCTAGAGAATCACATAATCCAAAAAATATTAACTGTCTATTTATCCTATATTTTGAAATTAACTAAAACCAAAATGGTTAGTACAAGATAAAATAATTCCCATAAAAGAATAAACCTTATATGAATAAAAACTTCTTCAATCTCCAAAATTCAATAGTAATGCCCAAAGATCAACATAAACATTTCAACAAATAAATGTCCTTAAAATTATTCAAAATAATCCAAACTAATATTGAAACACAAAATTCAGAAAAATTTGAAAACATAGTCTTCCAAGATAAATTTTAACATTTATCTCCAAATAACATCAATCACTCTTCATATCATATACCAAAAATGTAATTTCCTAAATCACATAATATCTATTATTTGCTAATTATTTACAGAATGAATATAAAATAATATTTTCTTCTAGAATATAATTAAACCTTTATTTCTCTAATAAAGTCTCACAATATTATCTTTACCTTAATCATATAAAGTTACCAAAATAATGAACATCTTCCAAAATAACATTAATCAGTAAATCATTTTCCCAATCCCAAGGTTACATATTCGAAAAAATATATATTTTAAAAATTAACTAATTATTATTCCATCAACTCATTTAACAAAAAAGAAAAATTTATACTTACCCGAGACTTCATGTAGGCTAGTGGTAGGTGATGCACCCTTATCACCCTTATGTTGTGGGTTTGATTGTCACGAACTTTTCAGACGCGACGTGTTGTCACCCATTCTATAGACTTCCCTTTTTATTATAAAATTCTGGAAAGGTGAGAAACATCCTGAAAATAAGCTTAGTATGTTTTAACCTCAAATTTTTTCCCACACCTTTCAATTTTTATCCCAAAAGGTAATAACCCATAATTACTTCAAAAATGAATGTCTTAAAAAAAACTAGTATTCACCTTAAAATTTCATAACTTAAAGCTTCAAAACAGTTTTCTAAGACATTTAAATTAAGATCAACTTGATAATTAAAAACCCATGATGATAACTATAACTCATAAGAAAACAGCCTAATCTCGAATGTTGTCTAAACTATCCTATGATACCAACTATAAGTACTTAGCCTTAAAAATTACATATTATAGTGTTTTTGAACTAGGATTCTCATTTGAGGATCTTTTTAGTTTAGAGTTTTATATAATTTTGAAAAACATTTAAAAATTAAACCCATACATTATAATTGGATACTTATACTCAATATCCATTTTTTTCCACCAAAAAAGTCCTTTAAAATAAAACAATGATTTCTCTTTATGAAAAATATTCACAATTATCCCCTTAATCTCATCCTTGTTTCTACTCCCCCTTAAATACTTTTAAAAACATTTTCAAACTTGGGATGAGAAAAAAATATCAATATGGAACATAAGAAAGTACGTCGTTAGTCCAATGAAAACATAAAGAAACATTAAAAAAACATTTATTAAAAAACTAATTAGAAATAATAGAATATCTTGTAGGTTCCTTGGTACATAATTACCATATCACCCTTATATTTACCCTTACAAATGGAATAACCTTGTGATCAACTTCCATCTCCATAATACCCAATGCATTGGAGAGATATAATGGAGCTCACACTTCGTATAAGCTATATCAGGCTCACCCATTTCTTATGAGCCATAATGGGGATAAAAACTTTATATAAGCTATATCGGGATCACCTGTGAGCTATAATTTGGTTCAACCCTTCTTATGAGCTATATCGGACTCACCCGTGAGATATAATGGGACTCAAATATGCTATATCGGGCTCACTTGTGAGCTATAATGGGCATAAACCCTTCATAGATAATTTCCAATGACTAATTCATGAATAAAACCCTTGAAAATTCTTTTAAAACCATGTGTGAAACACTTTCATATATCAAAATAACCTTTTCATTTAAAAATCAATTTTAAAATATAAAAACAACGCACATAATAATGAAAACACTATATTTGGAAATAAATATGAAAATTTATAAAGGAAACATTAAATAATTATAGCATCATGAAAGTCATAAATTTCATTCATTCCATATCTGTTAAAAAATTACTTTTGTATTTTTAAAAAATAGTTGAAAGATTTACCTTAAAAGATATTTTTAAAAGAAAATAATTTACTTAAAACCATAAAACGATTCATTTTTTATAACAGTTTAAATAAATTAGACAATTACTATTTTAAAACATTCATTTTCATGTGAAAACATTCATAAAAATAATTTTAACACATGGAAAATTAAATACAAACATTTAGAAAATAAATCTTTTAAACATTTATAATAAGGTTTATTTAGATAAAAAGTTCCTCACCCTAAGTCCGACTTGTCATGTACAATATTTATATTCATGAATAACAAACTTAGATTAATTATTTACTTTATTTATAACATTTTAATTTTTATTATTCTATTTATATCACCTATTATAAGTTTATAAAAATTACTTAATTATTTAAGTTCACGTTCGACATTTTGACGATATTCAGTACTTGAGTCCAAAATGAATTTGGTATGATGTCAATAGTAAAAGTGTTAAAAATTCCATCATCTCTAAAATAATATCAATGACACAATAATCAATTTTATAAATCAAATATACTTTTAAATCTATCCATTAAATATGTATATGAAAAATTAACTACATTACAATCATGGAGACAGTAAGTCATATGTACGTATGAGTAACATTTTCATTTTTTATTGATCATTATAAAAAGAAGGTAAATATTATTTTATATTTCCAAAATGAACATAATATCATTAATATAATATTAATAATATTTATAAACATATATATACCATTCAATGATAACATAACACATGGAAAATAAATGAGTTTCATAAATATCATTCCATCATAAACATAAACTATTCTTATAAAGAATAAGAATAGTAGCATTTAATCATATTACAATTAAAACATAAGTAATATCAAATAATTTTATCTTACATGGAAAATAAATTTTAAATATTTTTTTAAAACATTTCTTGAGTAAAATATCTTTTCCTCTTCGAAAAATGATATTTAAATCATAAAACAAATATCAAAATTTTTTTCTAGAATAACCTTAAACCCTTATAAATGAAGATTTTAAATCATTTTTAAACATATTTAAAATCCATTTTCTTAACAATTATTAAAACATCATTTAAAATACTTTTAGAAATTTTTTATAAAACATTGTTTTGAAGGAACATAGATTTCAAAAAGAAGAGTGAATAACGATACATAATATCATAAAACGAAATGGATTCATAATAAAAAATGTTAAATAATTGTATATAAACCTCTTAAAAGAATATAGGTTCATAAAAATATATTTGTCTCAAGGAAAAGAAATTTAGACAAAATTACCTCACTGATTTGGTAATGTTTGAACTATAAACCCCATGCAGGATAGGTTATCAAATGGATATGTAAATACCCATAAATTTAAGGATAAGGATCATAGATCACACTAATGGTTAGTATATAAACCACAAAAAATAAATTTTTGGTGAATATATCATAAGTCTCACAGGAATAAAAGTGAGACTATAAATTCCTTAAATAACCCCATATCAAAAATATTTCTCATGTTAAAAACAAAAGTATTACAAAATTAGCTTTCCTTTGAATATAATATTATACAGTTTATATTCTCGTCAAAAAGCCCATAAATGGTCTCATAAACAACCCTTTAATGGTTATGGGTAAACAATAATCATCCAAAAAAATTATGACATGTGTTAGGGTAATTTTCTAATAGTTATAATATTATTTTTACCCTTAATTACTCAATTTACCCTAAATTGTGGTAAAAAATTACAAAAGTTACTATTCATATTGTCCAAAAATAAAAGGGACCTATTTACTAAATTTGGACCCTATAATTACAAATATAGAATCCATTTTTCATAATTAAAAACACATAATTTTCTAAAATTAATTAAAAATTAATCTCTTTGAGGGAATGACAAAATAGATTTTTAAAGTAAAAAAACATTCAAAAGATTGAAATATTTTTATATCCAAATTCAATGTGAAATTAATTCCAGTTAAATTCATAGGATTAACTTATAAAATATTTATCTAATTTTAGTTTAATTCCATTGAAAAATATAATTTAACAATATAAATAAATGTAATGTAAAAGTTGTTTTTAATTAAAATTCAAAAAAAAAATTAGTAATCATCGAAACATGAAAATAATCAAAAAAAATACCAAAAAGTCAACTAAAGTAAATTTTGATATTCTAAATTCAAAGAAGTTTATTTTTTCAATATAATCTATAAAAGTTTCCAAAACTATATTTAAAACAAGTGTGTCATCAAAAAGTGACAAAATTGTCTTTTCTAAAAAATAATTATTTTATTAATATAATTGGATTTATTCTAATATCATATATAAAAAAAAATATTAGATGAATGTTAAACATTAGATTTAATATATATATATATATATATCAATAATATAATCCAATAGAGTTATTTTATTATTTTATAAGCACACTTGATCACATTTTTATAGTTTTTCAAAAAATTATTTCCTTTTTATTTTAAAAGGGTTTTACATTGATTTATAATTATTTGGTAAAAAAGTATATATACATTTATAAACCATATTTTCATAATTCAGTTAATCATGTTAATACCTACTATTCTAACGGTTATTCAAATAATAATGTTTAGTTGTTCTTTTAAGCTCGATGTGGCATATCATGTATGCTTTCGAATGCAGTATTTATCTTCAAAAAAATCAGGATTTTATAAGTGTTGCCCCTATGGGATGTTTGGTTACACTCAGAAATTTTTTCCCAACTTTTATCTCCCTTTAAAATATGAGGAAATATCCCATTTTGTAGATTACAATGCTCAGAATATGGGTGCCCAAAATCCATTCTCAAATCAGTATAATTCATAATACAAAAAGCATCCCCAACATGTCTTAGAAAGAAAAAGGTTTAATCAAACAATCCAATACTAAAAATTACCAAGCTCAACCCAGTACTAACTATTCAAATCAATATGGGGATGAATATTTAAATTCTCAAGGGTATGTTTAGGTAATACTATCATTGGATTTAGGTGAAATTGGTACTCGGAACAAGGATACATATTCCAGAATTCATAGTCTAGAAATTCAAATTGGCCAAATGGGTAGAGATATAGGAGGTAGAGATAAAGGGAAACCGCCCAACATAACTGAATCAAACCCAAGATAAAATGTGATTGAAGTATAAACTAGGTCTTTTAATAAAATTCATGAAACTTTTAGAGAAAAATCTTGGTAATAAGAAATTTATTTCATTGATGAAACTTGAACAAAAAATATGTAAAATTTCAAATCTTTAAATTTGGACCGACCTAAGGAATTTGGGAAAAGGATAACCATTCACATGAGATAACCACTGAGAAAAGTAAAATGAATTTGGATTTTATCCCAGAGGGAAATAAGACGTTTGGTTTTGAGGATAAGGTGAATAACCAACCTATTATGATGAATTATCCCCCAATTATCTATTTTCCCCAAAGAATGAGAAAATAAAAATGAACCTGATGACATCAAGTTTCTTCAAATGTTTAGGATATTAAATTTTAACATTCCCTTTGTGGATTCTTTGAAAAAAATCCCTTCATAATTGAAATTCCTAATGAGATTCATAGATAATAAGATGCATTAGGGTGAGAGATCAACTATAAATTTGAATGAGTAGTGCGATGCGATAATCCAAAAGAACATCCCCCAAAAATCAAAAGACCATAACAGGCTTTTTGTATCTTGTAAAATTAGTCGAATTGAGGATATTTTGTTCTTGTGAGATTTAGGATCTAGTATCAACTTTATTCCCTACTCCCTATTCAAAAGGTTGTTTTTTAGGGAGCTGATTACAACATCATTGTCACTGCAGGTAGCTGAAAGGACACTTGACTACCCTTATAGGAGGGTAGATGACCTATTAGTTGATGTAGGGAAACTGTCTTTTCCCAATAAATTATTTATTCTACACATGGAGTGTGATAAAATGGTTCCACTAATTTTAAGTAGTCCATTAATAGCCACTTATAAAATTTTCATTGACGTCTCAAAGTCTAATCCTACCCTCCAAGATTCTGAGGACCAAGAGGAATTTCAAGTTTATAATGAGTCTCTACTTGAGGTGAGATTTTAGTTGATTTATGTTGCAAATGAGGTGTTTAGAGCTAAGGTTAGAAAGTAACATCACCATCCATTTTATGTTTTATCACTAAGACTATCAGTGAACATTTTGAAGAAATTTTTTTGAATTTAAGTATACAAAATAGCTAGAAAGGATAGGGAGAATTGAGAACCAAATTAAGAGGATATTTGTTAAGGACCATGAATTAGTCCTTCCTAAACCATTTTTTCTTACAAAAATCTTTTATCAAACTACTTAAAGTATTCAACCCTCACATGTTCCCAACCCTAAATTTTTTTCCTGTTCTATAAAACCTAAGGGATGTAACTCTGGTCAGGGTGTTTCTTTTGTTATGAGTAAAATTTTTAGAGATGAGGATAAGTGTGGATTTGGTTCTGTTCATCTTGAAGTTGAAGGTGTGTTTTTCTGGATATGTTAAAAGTGGTCTAGAATAGTTTCTAGGAATTTATCCAAAAATGGATAGTAGGAATGCACTTGCTTCTTTGCACATCTTGAATGATGGAATTTTTTTTCCATGAATTTGAGATATTCTTAAAAGAAAATGATTATTCAACCACTACCTCACCTAAGGAAGTTACCTCTAAAATCTATCTTATTATTGATAATGGTCCACCTAGATAAACTTCTACTTCAATTTTATGAACTTTAGATACTTTAAGTGTGGGGGGGAATATGAGGGATCCCTTTCAGAGTGAAGTTGGATATCTTGGATATCATGCTGATATTTTTTCAGATTTACCTAATTCATTGAGTAATATTCTATATTTTGATGTCATTGATGGATTCAGGCTTAGTCCTCAGGTTCTAGAATTTTTTACAAGACTTCATCAAGCTACTAAGTTACATGAGGTTTTGAGTGAACTTTCAAAAATTTCAAAAGTAAATGCCCAAGCCCCAATTTCTGATGAATCTTACCCACTGAATGACGAAAGCTAAAATCATTAGGGGATTGACTCTGGCTAGGGACTATAAAACTAGTTCTACATGGGAGGCTACACATGATTTTTCTTATTTTTAGATTTATATTTCTATTTGAATAAATACCCCTTTCTTATTTATCTGTCTCCCTAAATCTATAACCCAATATTTTTGTAGTTTTTGTTGGATGATTTCTCTTGTTTGATGGTTATTTGTTTCATAATGTTGGTGTTCACTGGACATGAGGTGGAAATAGTGTGCTTCATGTGAAGTACCATTACAAGTGGTCTTATAGTTGATCAAGTGACCATATAAATAGAGTGTGGTTTGTTGTGATATTTTATTACCAGTGGCAGATTCTGTTTGAACATCAATGCCCAAAGTAGCTTCAAGTGGATAAAATAGTATAATGCTTCCCTCAAGTCAAACTCTAGTAAATTTCAAATTCTATTTTAAATTATCAAATGTCTTATGTTCATCTTTTCAAATTGTAGGAACTTCAAATTCTCAACTAGATGACTATTTTCAATTATTGTGGGGGAGGTTACACATTTATTGTATAACATTGAAATAGATTCTTTTTATCTTGTAACTATTTTAATTAGTCTTAATATTTTTCTAGTGCTTATACTTGTTTCATTTAACTAACTGATTTCAATTTTTTACTGAATTTTTTTCTTCCATGCTGAATTTCTATTCGTTGCTTTATAATTTCATGTTAAATTTTGACGTGACTTTGAAAATAATTCATGAACTCACCTATAGCATGAAAAGTTTTGAAAAATAATTTTATATAATTGACTTTCTGATAGTTTTGAATAGATTTACCTTGTGAATAATGTGGTTTTTGTGAGTATTGTGTGGAAAATTGTGTTTTAACTTTATTATCACTCCTCAAAACAGAATCTATTCTTTGAAACATTTCATAATTTTTTAAATCAAATTTGTTAAATTATTTCTCCTACCTTGAGATTCAACAATGGGGACATTTTTGAGTATTATTTTTTTGGGATGTGTCTTAATTAATCTTAACTATCCTTAATTGCAACCCATCAAAACCCTAAAAATTCAAAATTTCTCCCTTGAATGCTTTGATTTAGGTTGTTTTTGAAAAGAATAAAAAATATCAAAACTAAAAAAACAATAACAAACTTATAAAAAAACAAAACCATTTCATCCTTATTAGGTGAAAATTTCATTCTAGATTGTGGGGTTTCAAAGTGTCTGGTGTTTCTAGAATTTTAGGTTTTTTAGTGTTTTTGCCCCACTGTTTTTCACAGTGGTGTTACCACCAGAACAAGGCATCTGTCAGTTCACCTAATATCACCAAAGTAGCGGATTTGTCAATTTTATAAAAATAGAGCATTCACTAGTAGATCCATGTGATGTTGTTTGGAAGATCCACCAATATCCTTACTTCCATAGCTAAAACTCCTCCAATATCATTACATCCATCATTGCAACAATCCACCACCAACACCCCAATATGACATTGCATCAATCCACCGCCATCCCTTCTGATATTATTGGCCACATAGATCCACCACCAAAACCTCTCCACACATCCACTATCAACAATCAATCGTTGCCTCCATCTTCAACTGTTTGATTGCATCTAACGGTCCTCCACCTGACATCTATCAGTTTTACTCCATGATCCACTATCATCCTCTCGCCACCTCATCTATTTTCACCCAACACCAGTAGATCTGGATCTATCAGTGCCTCCCAAACCACCCATGCCAATCTACACCCCAATGAATGAAATCTAAATCCAAAGCACCCTCTAAACCAGATATACTCAAATCTATCAAAGGCAAGCCAAACTAATCCTCGATCTAAAGAAATCGAACCCACCACACTATTGTGTACCACCACTATGGATGGAGAACACCATTAATGGAGATCCAAATTATTGATCGATCCAAGATCCATTGTCATGTGGAGTTTGAATGGTTGGTCGATTACCCCTTTGTTTCACCACCCCAATCCACATAAATCGAACCCCATTGTTGAGAAAAGATTTCCAACGGGGTATATGGATGTCGAGTCAGAGCCACCCACTAATGTTGTTGAAGTTAGAGCCTCATTTTTTTCTTGAAACCACTAAGAATCTCCTAAAGCTAAGCCACTTAAGCCACTACTTCTTGTTAGAGACCTACAAGCCACAAGTTGCTGAAGAAGGAAACCACCCTCCCCCCATTGAGCAGAATCTATGACAGCAGAAGAATAAAAAATCAAAAAATAGAAATGAATAAATTATTATTATTATGATATATAATAATATAAATAATAATAAATATAATTAGTATAACAATAATATTAATATATATAATTATAATTATAATTACTATCATGTATATAATATTTATTGAGTATTTATATATATTCACATATTTATACTAATAATGATTATTAATATAAATAAATATTATATATATATATGTGATATTTATTTATATTATTAATACTTTTAATTTTATTTATTTAATGTTTTTTTCTCAGAAACTAATGGAAACATTAAATAGGTGATGCATGGTACTAAACATTGAGTAGTTTTTCATTCCTTTTTAGCGAGAAGGGCTATGATTACTAGAGGAGGAGGATATACAGTGACATATATAACACGTGGAAGACATGGAGTTTTGACCTAGTGGTGACTGTGGTCATGTAGAGGACATGCATAGAATTTTTCTTTTAATTCTACAATCCATCATTCAATAGGGATAACACAAAAATAGGAGTAGATATCAGAACCATTGAATCTTATTGAAGTCATTCGACTTCAAGTTAGATCAAGAAGAAAATCATCAAGAGAATATTCTTTATTATTTCTCACTTTCCTCTATTTTATTATCTTGAGATGTTTTAATTGGATTTTTTTCATTCTTAGAATGTGTAGCTAAATTTCATAGGGGAATCAAATTGTTATGTTTTGAAATTCTCAATATGTTCTACTCTTAAATTCTGTAATTGTATCAGTGGATTTTAAACTCAGAGATCTCATTTATCTACTTAATGAGAGTCATTTTCTTTTCACTATTCTATGGACCGATAGGTAATGATAGTGATCATTTTTTAAATTAATTTAACCAAAGTAATGAAAATTAAAAAAATTAACATTCTCTTATCCATTAAGATCATTTAAATTCCTTGGTAATGATTGAAATTTCATTTCTAGGGAAAGATAGAAGGGCTATGTTGATTCAGTGAAGTGAGAGCTTAGTGAATCATCCCCATATTTCTAAGAACTAATTAAATTGTGGTTAACTAGAGTATGAACAAAAAATATCTTAATCAATTCATTACTGTCTGATCTCCCTAATCTCTACCATTGCGTGTCTCTACTCGATGATTTTAATTCTCACATAACCATTCCATTTCACCCTCATCTTCACCATTTCAAAGTTCACATTTAGTTTTTTTGGTTTTTTTAGTTTTTCTTTATTCTACACAGTCATTAAGATATCTATGTGTTTCCACCCTTCTTACTATGATACAAGCGTATGTTACAAATGTAAAGTTTCATTAGGTTCAATGACATTAATGGTAGTTAGCTATGATTCTTAGTAAGGGTAAAAAAGGTAGATATCAATATAACATGAGAATAATGGTATGAGAACATGATAATAACATTTGAAAACCATACCCTATATATCATAGATCATAAATTTGAGTCATGGAATAAATATTGGCAGTTAATAAGACCTAATTCAGAAATAAATCAAATATCCTGAGCCATGAGAACAAAATATTGGCATAAGACATATATTCTTAGCATACACATAATCATTGAAAATCATTTCATTAGTAGTCAAGAATCATTGAAAATACTATTATCATTGATTGGGATCAATCCCCAAACCATTATAGTAGTCAAAATTCACTCCCAAGGTTGTCATAGTGGATTGAGTTCACTCCTCAAACCATCACAGTACTCATGGTTCACTCCCATGACTGTCATGGTGGATGAGATTCACTCCCTAGACCATCATATTAGTCATAGTTCACTCTAATGACTATCAGTGTGGACAATTTACCTTATTAAACTAGGTTCACTTCCAATTCTATTCATGTTTATCTCATGAGATTACAATCATTAACCAATTCATTGGAAGGAGATATAGGTCCCACCCATCCTCAGTTATAATGTAACCATCATTCTTGTTTATAACATAACCACTTTCAAATAATGAAAACCAAATATAAGTATTTTATAATATCATAAAACATTCATCATATCAGAACCCATGAAAAGAAATGGGTTTTATAAACAATTCAACCTATCATAACTCGTGGGAAAGGAAATACATTCATAAAAAAATTTCATCATAAACATAAACCATTCAATGAAAGAATAATAATGGTATCACTGGATCATATACCCATTAAATCATAAGTAACATCAAATTATGTCATCTTAAATGGAAAATTATTTTGAGAATAAAATCAATAGGAATATTTCATGAGGAAAATAACATTTCATTGATAATCAAAATTTTAAAATATTGGGGAAATAATTTACTTTTAAAATATCTTTGAAAAATAAAAAATTATGATTTAAAACATTGATTGGTCATAATGGATGAAAATTACATTCATTCCATACACAATTAAAATAAATATTACATTCACATTTTTGGTAAAATACAAAAGGGCCTTATTTGAAAAATGACATAAAGATTCCTATTAAACCATTTTTTAAAAAATAAAAAAGGGTAAAATTGACATAAAACAATAATTTGGTACTACTAAAAACTTTTTTTAAATCATTTAAAAAAACATTGATATGGAATAAAATGTTTTTTCAACTGAATAAAGAAATAATGTTTGCATTCCTTTAAAAACATTCTATTGGAATCATGAGTATATAAAGAGATGAAAATTAAATTCAGACATGTATTATGAATAAATAACTTAAGGATAATAAAATTAATGAATTTATGGAGAAATATATCATAATATTCCATCATCTAAAGCATAATCCTAAACAATTCTGATAAACAATGAGATTGTAACATCAAACCCTTATCACTTTGGTAACTTTTGAATCATAAAACACATGAAATAATAACATTAAATGAAACTAAAAATATCATAAAAATAAATAAATTCATGATATTATAATTCAAATGGGTTTTATATACACCTTATAAAAGAAGATGTGTGCACAACATAATGTATTTCCCAAAGAATACAAATTGAGACAAAAATCTCTTACCTAATGTCTCAAATTCCCTCATACACATTCAAAACTCTAGTATAATATATATAGGTTTATTATAAATATATTAAAGAACCATAATTATATATATAATACCATATATTATTTACTTTTGACCTTTTATTACTCATTTATTAACAATTCCTTATTAAAATCATGTTTCGAGTAATAACTGCTTTGTATTTCATATATGTTTTGGTTTGGTATTTTTAGTTATATTAATTATATCATGGTACAAAAATATCCAAAATTATAAAAATGATATAAATATAATATATATTCACTATATATGTATTTATTTTAATCCATAAAATTTAGATATTGAAAATTACTTACACCGTCTATGGAGACGGTAGGCCGTATGTATGCATGAATATTATTTCCATTTTTTTGATGGATGAAAAACATTAAGGTAAATAATATATTAACTTCAAAATAATATTTTTTATGTCATATATATAACATAAATTTATTAAAAATATCCTCATAAACTTCCATAAAAATTTTAAGAGAAAAAACAAATCGCATCGTTTATCGAGGCGGTAGTTCGCTGTACACACAAGCAACATTCTCATATCCCCATGGAATGGTAAGTAAGAAGGTATGTGTGATATATTAATTAAAAAATTATAATTATATTACCATAAACATATATATTAATTTAATATATTCTTATTACCATCCTAGTAAAATGGTATTGAAAAACACATCACATTGATTCACGAGGCGGTAGTCCGTTGTACAAATGAGCGAAATAATTGCATTCTGATGGGTTGGAAGGTAAGAATTTAGATGTGACAATATAATTATGATAATTATGACAATTTAATAAATATCATATATTATAAATCCCCAGCCTTAAAAATTACTTAATCTTGAGTTATTACAAGAATACACATTGAGGATCTTTTCAGGTTTAGAGTTTTAGAGAATTAGATCATAAATCATGCATTGCATTCCACATTTAAACAAGGTGGTAACATAAAAGACAGTATTCATTTTCTCCCATCAAGGAAACATATTTAAAATAAAATATGGATTATTTCTTAACACTTCCTCAACATTATCATCATATCATGTACTTTTCCCTTGACCTGTGAAACACATTTCAAAAACTTGGGATGAGCAAAAAAAAGATCAATAAGGGATATAAAAATACGGAATGAAAACATTAGTCCATGTATACATAAGAATCAATTAAATCATACTTTACTCATAAAACATAATCACTTTAACATACCTCATGAAACCATAAGATTCATGAATAACTCATAGAAATCATAAAGCATAAAGGTAACTTGTGGCATTCATAACATTCTTAAGTAGGGAGTAATCCTCATGGTTAGTTTTGGAATACCCATCATAGTATATTCCCTAAATATCTTTGGAGAAACATTAGCATTAACCCCTTCACGTTACCCAATGCATTGGAGAGCTATATCGGTCTCACCCGCCCTTAGTTTATCACGGAACCACCTGTCTTCATAAACAATTCACAAGAATCATAACATAATTGTATCGCATAAAACATGCATAAAGGAAACATAACATTTCCACATTCCAATCAAAAGATATCAAAAACACATTGATATAATCAAAACATTATCAAAACCATTTTCAATACCAAAATAAAATAAAATTAAAACATGGTATTTATTTTTCATTAAAAAAAGTTGTGGCTTGTAGAGGAAGCTGAAACTCAAATAATGGTCACGGCGGCGGAGAAGTCGTCGTCGCCGCATACGTAAGAAAAAATCATTCCCTTTTGTTTTTTAGTAAAACTCTTCGTATAAAAATATTCCTTTTGAATAAAAGTAAAATTCAAAGGGTTTTATACACTGTATAAAAGAAAGTTGTGTATAAAACAAAATATGCCTCAATGAAAGAAGATTGAGACGAAGTCCCTTACCTCATGTCCGACTTGACTCGATCGTTCTTTGATCTCAGGAATAATAAACTAGAGTTAATTTCTACTTGATTAAGAACCTTTTTCAAGTTCATTATTACTTTTATATCACTTATTACCATGTTATGAACATTATGTAATTATTTAAGTTAATAACGGTTGTTTTGTCGATCATTGGTACTTGAGTTAAAAATAAACTTCTTATAATTACAAGTTGTTCATGTGGTAAAATATCCATTATATACAGAATTATATTCATGATTTAGATATCATATATATCATATATATCCAGTATATACATGAATTTATAATATTACATAACATTTATAGGTAAGAAATTAAATGCACCGTTCATGGAGATGGTAAGTCGTACGTACGCATGAACGCTACTTTCATTTCTATTTCATATTTAATGGAATGAAATAATAATTATATAAAGGAATATTATAATTCCAGTATAATATCATATATAATATCATTAACTCCATCCTTTATACGTCCCACATATGGAATTAACGATTCAAATCACTTTGAGGGGGCGGTAGTCCGCACTTCCTAAAATGAAGATATCGCGTTTACCCATAATGGAAACCATAAAGTTATGTCATAAATGAAAAATAAATAAGCTTAATAAAAACTTAAATATAATATATATAATATATAAATATAGTGACATATTAATTTCCACCATGAAAGGTGTTAAAATAAGATTGAACAATCATCGTTTCGTGAGGCAGAAATTCACCATCCACAGAAACAGTATGTTCTTTAACCATTAGACGGAGGTGTGTGTAAGTGTAGCTCTAATAATTATCATAAAAACATCCTAGTATATTTAAGACACTGTTTTTGTTACAAAATAAAGGAATAAAAAGAGTTTAGTGGGTTGGAGAATCAAAATAAAACAAAAGGACATAAGAGAAGACATTACCTTTATATCGGGTAACTCTCCTTGGTTTGAACCAAAAGGGTTTCTTGAAGAGCTTTATGCCTAAGGTAAGGCTTCTAGGATGAATAGATTGATATTGGGATATTATTTGAGTATAGGTTGGACGATTCAAAGGGATTGAGAAGTGTGGGTAAGGGGGTAGAGGTGGGGGGCCTTTTATAAGAGGGAGGAGGGGCACTCTTGGATTGTCATGAAATGTTACTTTATTATGAAATTATTTTCAGATTTTAAAGGTCCCAAAATGATATATTTTTAGTATAAGGGGATATGGGTTCTAAATCCACCCATCCAATAGGTTTTCGACAAGTTTAAGTCTTATATTTTACCTTATCTTTTCATTTTATTTAAATCGTTCATTAATGAGGTAATCACTGCATCATCATGGTGTCATAAATAAATTTATTTATTTAATGTCTAAAAATTATAAAAAAAATACCATTATGTAGGAAATATTTTTATCTTTACAATGAATATTTATAGTCTAATATATCATTTATTTAAACAATATTAAAATTGTTTTACTTAGGTGATACATACTTTGGTTATATTTCTCTTTCTTTAAAAATAATATGATAAAAGGTCACTATCACACTAAAGTGATTCCATGGGGTCCCAAAGTTGGAAAAAGGAATTTCATGGTCGGCCATGACTCAAAAAATATCATTAAGACACATTTTGGTGTCATTTTATATTATTATGATATTATTTTATTACCCTTAACTACCCGATTACTAGTTAATCACGATAATTAAAGATAATTGTCGTCGTTACTATTCATAATGTCCAAAAACAAAAGAGTCTTAATTAAATAATTTAGACCTTATGATTACAAATATGGACTCCATTTTACCAAATTCCAAACACAAAAATTTCAGTAATTAAATTAAAAATAATTCTCGTTGTCAAAACAAATAGCGTGTTTTTAAGAAACAATATCTATCAAACGATTGACAATTGTTTATGTCCAATTTCAAAGTGAAATTAATTACAATGACCACCATTGGATTAAATGGTAAAATATATTATAATTAAAATTTAAAAAAAATTAAAAAGATAATCTAACCATATAATTAAATTAGATGAAAAGGCATTTTTGAAGTAAAATGCATTATTTTTCACTATTCATTAAAAAATGAACATTGTCAGAAAAAGACCAAAAATTTATCCAAAATAAATTTCAATGTCCCAAATCTAAATAATAAGTTTATTTTGACAAATAGAGCTTATAAAATTGTCAAAAGTTATATTTAAATATGGTTTTCCATCAAAATGCGGTAAAACAATCTTTTAAAAATATTAGAGTATTCTATGATTAAGATTGGATTTATTCTCATTTTAAGCCTCTAAAACACTATCTAATTCATAAATAGACATAGATATGAAAATAAATAATTCTTTACTTACTTGGGATGTTACATCCTTCCCCCTTTAGAAATTTGTGTCCCCACAATTTATTTACTTATCGAATAAGTGGGGGTATTTATCCCTCATTGCATTTTCAGAATTTCATGTTGCCTCTTCAATCATGTGGTTTTTACGAAAAACCTTTACTTGATGAATCAACTTATTCTGCAACACTTGCTCCCTATGGTCAATAATCTGGACCAGTTTTTCCTCATAAGATAGATTCTCTTCCAGCTGAACTACCTCTGGACTCAAAACATGAGATGGGTTTGGCATGTACTTCCTTAACATTGAAACATGAAAAACATTATGTACCTGAGATAAAATCAGAGGTAAAGCCACTCGATATGCAACTGATCCAACTCTATCTAGAATTTCATAGGGTCCAATGAAACTTGTACTCATCTTTCCTTTCTTATAAAATCGCATCACACTTTTCCATGGTGAAACTTTGAGAAAGACATGATCACCTACCTCAAAAGAGAGATCCTTCCTCATGTTGTCCGCATAACTTTTCTGCCTACTCTGAGTTGTTATCATGTGTTTCTATATCAACTAAACTTTTTCTTCCAACTCTTCTACCAATTCTGGTCCCATCAACTTCCTTTCACCTACTTTATCCCAAAAATCTAGAGTTCGACATCGGTTCCCATATAATGCCTCAAATGGTGCCATCTGTAAACTGGAATGAAAACTATTATTATAAGAAAACTCAACCAAAGAAAGATGTTGGTCCTAACTTTCCTGATAATCCATAGAACAAGCATGTATCATATCATCCAAAGTCTGAATTTTTTGTTCCAACTGCCCATATGATTGAGGATGAAAAGATGTAATAAAATTTAATTCAGTACCCAACGACTTCTAAAGTCCTTTCCAAATGTTAGAAGTAAACCTGGGATCACGATCAGATACAATGGAGAGGGGAACTCCATGTAACCTGACTATATCTTTAAGATACAAACGAGAAAGTTGATCTAGGGAAAAAATATCTCATATAGCAAGGAAATGAGCAGATTTAGTCAAGCGATCAACAATAACCCAGATTGCATTATTACCTCAAGGTGTCTTCGGCAATCCCACAATGAATTCCATGGATATATTATCCCATTTCCACTTTGGCACTGCCCTTTCAGTAACTACCGCTCTTCTTTAACCTGTTGACAAGTCAAACACTTCACAGTAAAATCAGTCGTATCTCTTTTCATTCCGTCCCACCAGTAATTCTCCCAAAGATCTCTATACATCTTAGTACTTCTAGGATGAACTGAAAACGGAGAACTATGAGCTTCACATAACAACTCTCTCTTCAACTGTGAATCACAAGGCACACACAATCTCTTCCCAAATCTCAAAACACAATCATTATCAATGTTGAATTCAGGAAACTTATCCTTCTGAACCAGCTCTACCTTTTTTTGCAACTCACTATCTTGCTTCTGTGCTTTCTTAATTCTGTATGATAGAGATGATTTCACTGATACCTGAAACAAAATAGAAGAACATCCTGCGCCATCAACTTCTATGCCAAAGTTCATCAAATCCTTAACCAAAGGATCACGTTCTAAACGTAACATGGTTAATGTGGCATTACTTTTTCGACTCAAAGCATCAGCCACTATATTTGATTTTCCCAGATGGTAATGAATTATACAATCATAATCCTTGATTAATTCTATCCATCTCCTCTGTCTCGTGTTAAATTCTTTCTGAGTGAATATATAATTTAAACTTTTGTGATCGGTATATATTTCAGACTTTAATCCATACAAATGATGCCTTTAAATTTTTAAAGCGAAAACAACAGCAGCTAATTCCAAATCATGTGTAGGGTAATTTACCTCATGAGTTTTCAACTGACGTGAAGAATAAGAAATTACTTGATCATTCTGCATTAGGACACAACCAAGTCCTTTTAATGAAGCATAACTGTAGATAACAAACTCACCATTCCTGTAAGGTAGTGCCAAAACTGGAGCATTCACCAATCTTCTTTTCAATTCATGAAAACAATCATCACATTATTTTTTCCAGATAAACTTAACACCCTTCTGAGTTAGCTTAGTCAATGGGCTGGACAACCGTGAATTTTTTTTAACAAACCTTCGGTAATAGACTGCCAAACCAAGAAAACTATGAATCTAGGTTACATTTGTGGGTCTTGGCCATTCTTCAACAACTTTTGTTTTTGTAGGATCAACAGTTATTACATCTTTGGAAACAA
The DNA here is from genome assembly GCA_963277665.1 of Viscum album. Taxonomy (NCBI): domain Eukaryota; kingdom Viridiplantae; phylum Streptophyta; class Magnoliopsida; order Santalales; family Viscaceae; genus Viscum; species Viscum album. Next base: position 939,590,606 of record OY728155.1, on the reverse strand, counting down.
TGTGACCAAGGAAAGAAATTTGTTACAACCAAAATTCACACTTGCTGAATTTCCCATACAATTTATTTTCTTTTAAGGTTTGCATAATAACCCTTAAATAACTTTCATGCTCCACTTTACTTTTAGAAAACAACAAAATATCATCAATGAAAACAACCACAGACTTATCCAATAAATCATGGAAAATTATATTCATAAGGTCCATGAATACAGCAGGTACATTGGTTAACCCAAAAGGCATTACTACAAATTCATAATGGACATATCTTGTACGAAACGCGGTCTTCGGAATATCTACTTCCTTTACCTTCAACTAATGGAACCCCGATCTCAGGTCAATCTTTGAAAAATATGGAGCTCCCTGGAGCTGATTAAACAAATAATCGATATGAGGAAAAGGATATTTGTTCTTAACAGTGATGTTATTCAAGGCTCTATAATCAATGCAAAGTCTCATTGAACCATCTTTCTGTTTAACAAATAAGACAGGATCACCCCATGGTGATGTTCTAGGTCGAATGAAACCTTTATCTAATAAATCTTGCAATTTCTCCTTCAACTCTAAAATTTCAATTTGAGCCATTCGATAAGGGGGTTTTGAAATTGGCTTAGCATCAGGAACTAAGTCAACAGTAAATTCAACTTCCCGATCTAGTATTATTCCAGGAAACTCATCAGGAAAAACATCAGGATACTCATTTACCACTGGAACATCATTAATCTGAACGGTTCTTTTGTTTTCACAATATGTTCAAGGTAACATTCATTTCCATATTTTACAAGTTTCTCAGCCTCTTGACATGTTATCAACAGTAGGGTTTCATTCTTGTACACAAACTGAAAGTCTTTCTGAAAAGAAACCTCATTAGCTCTGCAGTCAATCTTATCATGATAAACAGAAAGCCAATCCATGCCCAAAATAACATAAAACTCTACTGGAGGCAAAAAAATAAGGTTTGCAGGTATATTTTTTCCGCACACAAGGACATGAAGGTTCTTATTATTTCTTTTTTTCCTCAACATTTCCTCTGGGTGTTTTTGCCATAAGTTTAGGATTCATATCTTGAGATGGAATTCCCAATTTACTAGAAAACTTCTCAAAAATGAATGAATGTGCAGACCCTGAATCAAACAGGACATTGGCATAATCTGAACAAACAAACAGTGTACCTGATACTACTTTATTCGATGACCCAACATCTGCTGAAGTAGTTGCAAAGTATTTCACCACCCCTTTCTGCTTTTAGTCTGGATTCTTTCCCTCAGTTGAGTTCTTAGTTAGACACTCATTTGCATAATGTCTCATTTCATTACACTTAAAACATCTTACCACTGGCTTTTCATTACCTACTTGATCATTTTCCTTAGAGTTACGAGCAATATGACTTGAATTACCACACCAGAAGCACTTTCTAGACTTGGATAAACATTATCCAGGATGCATGTTTACACACTTCTCACAGGATGGATATTTGGTTTTCTTACCTCCAGGATTCTTTGATGAATTATTTACCTTTTCATGCCAATTGGACCTCTTATTCTGTTGTTTGGAAAAGAACACCTTATCATCGGCAAACTTCATTTCCACCTTCTCCGCACATCGAACAAGTTTTTCATAACTTTTGAACTCACGAGAAGCTAAATTCCTTCGATACTTTGGATTTAACCTTGAGTAAAAATGGTTGATTTTACTATCAAGATATCGTATGAAATTTGGAGCATACCTTGCCAGTCGAGTGAAATTTGCTTCATAAGCAGCCACTGATTCATCCTCCTGCCTCAATTCTAGGAATTTTATTTCCATCCTAAGAAAAACCAACTTAGGAAAATATTTCTCAAGAAACATACCTTTGAATTCATCCCAGTCGAGATCATCAATCTCATCAGCGTCCCTGATATTTTTAACCATTGACCATCATTGATCTTCTTCACCTCCAAACGTTAAACAGCAAGACTAACCTTTTGATTGTATGAACACCCCATGACATCGAAAATCTTCTCCAGTGCTTTAATCCACCCTTTAGATAGCACAGGGTCAGATGATCCTCTGAATGATGGGGGATGTTGCCTCATGAAATGTTTTACCACTGACATGTTCCTCTGCAGTTGATCTGCCTGATCTCGTGCATGGATACCACCACCATTTATTTCTTGATTCAACTGTGCCATTACTGCAACAAAATATTTAGTTCCAATTCTGACCATCTCAGGATGCTGATTTGGAAGGTCATTTCCTTCTGTATGTCTTCCTAGCACTGCTTCCCTGTTTCTTCTACGGAAAACCATTCTGAACAAAAATGTCTTAGATAAAGAAACATGGCAATCTTCAAATGCTATATCATTTCAATTTTACCATAATGTAAAATATATATTTTTTTTTGATAATTATTTAATAGAATTCTAACTCCTAAAGTTATCTAAACCGACCTCTAATACCAATTATAAGGCCCCAGCCTTAAACATTACTTAATATTGAGTTATTACAAGAATACACATTGAGGATATTTTAAAGTTTAGAGTTTTAGAGAATTAGATCATAAATTATGCATTGCATTCCACATTTAAACAAGGCGGTTACATAAAAGACAGTATTCACTTTCTCCCATCAAGGAAACATATTTAAAATAAAACATGGATTCTTTCTTAACATTTCCTCGACACTATCATCACATCATATACTTTTCCCTTGAACTGTGAAAAACATTTCAAAAACTTGGGATGAGTATAAAAAGCTCAGTAAGGGATATAAAAATACGGAATGAAAACATTATTCCATCTATACATAAGAATCAATGAAATCATACTTTACTCATAAAACATAAGCACTTTAACATACCTCATGAAATCATAATATTCATGAATAAATCATATAAATCATAATACATAAAGGTAACTTGTGGCATTCATAACATTCTTACATGGGGAGTAACCCTCATGGTTACGTTTGGAATACTCATCACAGTATATTCCCTAAATCTCTTCCTAAAAACCTTAGCGTTTAACCCCTTCGCGTTACCCAATGCATTAGAGAGTTATATCAGGCTCACCCGCCCTTATTTTATCAAGGAACCACCTATTTTCATAAACAATTCCCAAGAACCATAATATAATCGTATCACATAAAACATGCATAAAGGAAACATAACATTTCCACATTTCAATAACAAGATATCAAAAACACATTGATATAATCAAAACATTATCAAAACCATTTTTAATACCAAAATGAAAGAAAATTAAAACATGGTATTTATTTTTCATTAAAAAAAGTTATGGCTTGTAGAGGAAGCCGAAACTCAAATAATGGTCACGGCGGCGGAGAAGTCATTGTCGCCGTATACGTAAGACAAAAACATTACCTTTTGTCATTTAGTAAAACGCTTCGTATAAAAAGATTTTTTTTGAATAAAAGTAAAAGTCAAAGGGGTTTATACACCGTATAAAATAAAGTTGTGTATAAAACAAAATATTCCTTAATGAAAGGAGATTGAGACGAAGTCCCTTACCTCGTGTCTGACTTGACTCGATCGTTCTTTAATCTCCTGAATAATAAAAAAGAGTTAATTTCTACTTTCTTAAGAACATTTTTCAAGTTCATTATTCCTTTTATATCACGTATTACCATTTAATGAACATTATTTAATTATTTAAGTTAATAACTGTCGTTTTTTTGATCATTGGTACTTGAGTCAAAAATAAACTTCTTATAATTACAAGTTGTTCATGTGGTTGTATGACCCCATTCGCCATTTATTTTACATTATTTCACTCTTTTAATAAATAGTCAGGAGCTCTGCTTCTGACTATACCTCTTTAAAAAAATTCATTTATAATATTACATAACATTTAGAGGTAAGAAATGAAATGCACCGTTCATGGAGACGGTAAGCCGTACGTACACATGAACGCTACTTTCATTTCTATTTTGTATTTAATGGAATGAAATCATAATGATATAAAGGTATATTATAATTCCAGTATAATATCATATATAATATCATTAACTCCATCCTTTATATGTACCACATATGTCATTAACGATTCAAATCACTTTGAGGGGGCGGTAGTCCGCACTTCCTAAAATGAAGATATCGCATTTACCCATAATAGAAACCATAAAGGTATGCCATAAATGAAAAATACAGAAGCATAAGGAAAACATAAACATAATATATATCATATATAAATATAGTGACATCTTAATGGCCACCATGAAAGGTGTTAAAATAAGATTGAACAATCATCGTTTCGTGAGGCGGAAATTCGCCATCTACAGAAACAATATATTCTTTAACCATTAGACGGAGGTGTGTATAAGCGTAGCTCGAATCCTTCTCATAAAAACATACTAGTATATTGAAGATACTGTTTTGTAACAAAATAAATTAATAAAAAGAGTTTAGGGGGTTTGAGAAGAAAAATAAAACAAAAGGACATAAGAGAAGACATTACCTTTAAATCGGGTAACTCCCCTTGGTTTGAACCAAAAAGGTTTCTTGAAGAGCTTTCTGCCTAAGGTAAGGCTTCTAGGATGAAGAGAGGGATCTTAGGAGATTATTTGAGTAGATTTTGGACGATCCAAAGGGCTTGATATGTGTGGGTAAGGGGGTAGAGGTGGGGGCCTTTTATAAGAGGGAGGAGGGGCACTCTTGGAATGTCATGAAATGTTACTTTATTATGAAATGATTTTCGGATTTTAAAGGTCCCACAATGATATATTTCGTGGATAAGGTGATAAGGGTTATAAATCCACCCATAAAATAGTTTTTAGAAAAGTTTAAGTCTTAGTGTTTACCTTATCTTTTCATTTTATTTAAATCGTTCATTAATGAGGTAATCACTACATCATCATGGTGTCATAAATAAATTTATTTATTTAATGTCTAAAAATTATAAAAAAAATACCATGATGTAGGAAATCTTTTTATCTTTCCAATTACTATTTATAGTCTAATATATAACTTATTCATACAAAATTAAAAAAAATTTACTTAGGTGATACATACTTTGGATATATTTCTCTTTCTTTAAAAATAATATGATAAAAGGTCACAATCACACTAAAGTGATTCCATGGGGTCCCAAAGTTGGAAAAAGGAATCCCATGGTCGTAAATGACTTAAAAAATATCATTAAGACACATGTTGGTGTCATTTTATATTATTATGATATTATTTTATTACACTTAACTACCCAATTACTACTTAATCACGATAATTAAAGATAATTGTCGTCGTTACTATTCATAATGTCCAAAAAACAAAAGAGTCTTAATTACATAATTTGGACCTTTTGATTCCAAATATGGACTCTATTATACCAAATTAAAAACACAAAAATTTCAGTAATTAAATTAAAAATAATTCCCGTTGTCAAAACAAATAGCGTATTTTTAAGAAACAATATCTATCAAAAGATTGACAATTGTTTATGTCCAATTTCAAAGTGAAATTAATTCCAATGACCACCATTGGATTAAATAGTAAAAATATATTTTAATTAAACTTTAAAACCAATTAAAAAGATAATCTAACCATATAATTAAATTAGATGAAAAAGCTGTTTTGAAGTAAAATGCAGTATTTTTCACTATTCATTAAAAAATGAACATTGTCAGAAAAATATCAAAAAAATTTCCAAAATAAATTTCAATGTCCCAATTCTAAAGAATAATTTATTTGGAAAAATATATATTATAAAATTGTCAAAAGTTAGTTTTAAAAATGGTTTTCCATCAAAATTTGGTAAAACAATCTTTTAAAAATATTAGAGTATTTTATGCTTAAGATTGGATTTATTCTCATTTTAAGCCTCTAAAACACTATGTAATTCATAAATAGACATATATCTGAAAATCCATAATTCTTTACTTACTTGGTATGTTACATATATAAACATTAAATATATCACTTTCTCCATCCATAAGATATGGTGGTGGAAAACAAATCACATCGGTTCGTGAGGTGGTAGTCCTCCAAACACATGATTGACGGTTTCATTTCTCGTTTAATGGAAGTGAAGATGGATATTGGTTATTCCATTAACATAATAACAACTAAGTATATGGGGGTACTTTTTTATATTATAATTATTTAATAAAATGTTAAGGATGTGGAAAAAGAAATAAAATAAAAAGGCAGGTTTATAAATTTTACCTTTTCTTCAAAGAGCCTCTTTAGGTTTATACCTAAAGTATTCATAGGAGGGATACTTAATAAAATTAAGGCCTAAATAATTTTTTCAATAAATTGAGTAATATATTTTTTATGTATTTTATGAATCAAATGGTTTTGTCAGTGTGAAGAGGATAACATAGGGGTGGCCTTTTATAAGGGGGTGAGAGGACATATATGGAATTTTTGAAAAGAATAAAGTGTACCCAAGTTTTACTCATTAAAAAAGGCATACCAATAATTTATTTTAAATAAATAGATGTTTTAAGGTCTTAATAGATAAATAAAATGGGTTTTATCATGTTTATAGGTCATTTTACACCTTGTTTTTTTAGTTTAACACCTCAGTAAACCCATTTTAACCTTAATCACGGTAATTAATTTTTAAAAATTTTACTATTCATTTTGACCAAAAATTAAGTTTAAATTATTATATAGAATTAATTATGAATATTTCAAATATTTAATTCATTTTTTAAAATTCTGATCATAGAAGTGGAAAATTTTTATTTATAATTAAACCGGTAGATGCGATGAAAAAACAGTTTTCCAAAGAGAAAGTTTTCATATGTATAGAAAGTTTTAATATCAAAATTCAATATGAAATTTATTGAAATGACAAAAATTGGGTTTATAGATATATAATTGAACTAATTTTACTTTTAAACCCTTATGAAAATAAAATGTAGCTTGTAAATTATTTAAACAAAAAAACAGTTTTTAATAAAATTTAGTATTTTTACTATTTGTCAGAAAATTATTATTTTCATAAAATTTAAAAAAATCACTCAAAGATAATTTTTATATTTATATATCAAAAATTTAGTTTATTTTTTAAAATAAATTTTATAAAAGTGGATAAATTAGTTTTAACATGACTGTGCAGAGAGCAACGAAATTTGTTTTTAGAAAAATAAATTTTTTAAACATGAAATTGGATATATTCTTATCTAATGATTAAAAAAAATATTAGATGAATGATAAAACATTTTTTTAAATATAAAATATATAAATTTAATTATAATAATCTACCAATAGTTATTAATTTAATTTATTATGATAAAAATACTTCATGTTCATAAAAAATAATTTTTCAAAAAATATTTATTACTTTCAATTGAATTATAATTTTAATTATTAATCAACTAAGAAAAAATGAATTTAATTTACTAATTTTTAAACCAAATAATTTTTATAATTTAGTTATTATTATTCATACTTACCAAATTAATGGCTAGGTTATAAGAGTCAGGTTTAAATAATAATATTAATAGTATATTACTGTTCACTAAAACTCATTGTTGAGTATAGTGAAGGCCATCAAAGAAATTGACTTTATTTGAAAAATATATATTTCATAAACTCTTAGGATGATATATGTGACATGATCAGAATAATTAAAGAAAATATTTAAAAAATGTATAAAATCAAACACAATACACGTTTCAGCTCGATGAAGGAATATCTCTGAGCATTTCATGATGGTTGCCCCAACTTGAATCTCAAACACCCCAAGGAAACAGACACATCACATGGGCCATTTCCAATAACCACCATCTATCCTCATTTCTGAGACCATAATTAATCATATCTGTATTAGACAGTTTCAAAAAAAATATGATCATGAGAATAACCTCATAGGAACTTTTTCCCAATCACTAGGGGTCCCATGCTTACACCTCTATAATGATGAGTAACATACCATAGGGTGTCACCAGGAATCATTTATCCTCAATCCCTTAGGCTAAAACCCACAATATTACTTAGAAATTTATCTCTAGTGGTTCAACGTCTTATTACAAGGAGGGGAGGCCCTATAAAATCCTATGTGTTTAGGAATGATTGTTTCTGGGGTGACTCAAGAAAATAAAGGGAATACACTCCCTAGATCCATTGGTAAATTTACAAGGTATAAAATATCACATGTATCCTAAATTTTTCCATCTCTAATGAATCCACCTAGTCCTAGGGGTTTCCTATGCATCAATCAAGGGGATCCAACAGTCTCCCTCAGGATATCCAATATCCATGCTCAGGGATATACACCCACTTAACACCTCATTTCACCATTCAAATATCAATAATCATGGTTATTCATGATAGTATTCTGGTATTTCCATTTGAATCCCATCACCTGGGAATTCAAAATGGTATCATTGTATCAAAGGAAACCTTATCATCTCGAGAATTCATGTACACGTGAAATAACTTATCTCTAATCTTGAATCCTGAGTACCACCTCAAGAAATCCCCTCCTATTTTAATCTCATCTATATATGATAGATGAGTTAGTAATCTACCACTAAAAATCTTTGAGCCTGGATCCTTGACATCTCGGGCATTCCTGGGTCTCTACCATATCAACATGTGATTATTAGGAGTCTCGAGAAATATTAGTAGTTCTAGGACCAATAGTTGATTCCCAATCATCCTAATAAATCAAATTTCATGATTACATAATAAAATAAAACATATAAAAGAATATAAAAACACGCACACCCATCATATTGTCCATATCCCCTCTTGTTTACAAGTTTTATACTGCTTTTAATTGGTTCCTTCTACTATCTCTACACATGGATACATACCAAAGATCATGATCATCTATCAAGGGTAACCCACAAGGGTACCCTATGTCATCACTATAAAGGTGGCATCCTGCATGGGATCCCCAATCACAACTGGTCTCTCATTCAATATTTAACTCTTGGAGGACATTACATGTGATGGCATTGTTAAAGTCATCTGACAGCATCACATGCCTTTGGGTTACACCACACTAGTGAAAGTATCGAGAGATAGCTCAAGGAAAAACTCTATATTTATAGTCGCTATAGACCCATCATCTCATCTAACCTATCTCAAATCTTTCTTAGGTCAATCCACCTATGAATAACACATTTAAAGGGTCCTCACCCAGATGACTAGGGTCATCCATCTCAAATCTAATCACATATCCCTCTTATAGGTGTCCATGTATCATGGTATATTTCTATTCCATACCTAAACCATTATTGTTTGAGGTATCCAGACTATGCACAAGGTTCTTTGTGCCCTTTTCCCTTTACTCATTCATCCTAGTAATTTTACATAGGAACAAAAATTTAAATTAAATTAACATTTTATTTGAAGTTTCCAAACTATTTAAATTAAAATATTCTTTTATATAACCAAGTTAACTCCCTCAGTGGTGTGACTTCACATTACACAAATACTAAAAAATTGAAATAAGCTATAAAAAATGTATAAAGGACCACCTTTATCATTCAGATACTTTCTAATTTATTTTAAAGTACTAGAAGCTACTCCTAAGGCCTATCCAATCTTGTCTGGTAACATCCATTCTCATCCAAGCCTGTCTCAATGACCAGAACTCTAAATTGAATCCAAAACACAATAAATAACTAATTATATAATATATTATTAATTATTTTAATCCAATTCAAACTTTGAATAATTTTAAATAAATTACTAAGCATCTAGAAATCATTAGTTCTTAGAGCAATGGGGTTCCAACCACCATGTCACACCCTCGAACCCTAAGAGAGACAAATCCCCAACATGCAACACCTATTACACCATTAAAAAAATTAATTAAAAATAAATCTGAAGAAAAATTCATGAAATGATGTACCTTCACTATATCATTGTGTGGTGATAGGAAGAGATGGTATGGAATGTCCTCTTCCAAAGCTACATGAAGGCCCCATTTAAATCAGTATATTCCACCACTATCTGGTGAAATTATAAGTTTTTACCAAAACCAAAACAATGTTGTATTAGTGAGAAGAATAAAGACAATATATGAGAAGAGGTATATGAGTCTGTACCTTTTTTCAATGCCAAAAATTTCCAAGAATGTCGCTCCAAACAAAGTTAAAGAAGGGAGGTAAGGGAGAGTTAGGCCCCCTTCTATGAACACTAATAGGGAGAAAGAAAATGGAGCTACCCACTTTAAACCCCAAATTGGTGGGAATGTTATTTTCCATTATCATAGGGCCACTAGCTAGCTAGTGGTTGTGGGTTATAGCCACTATGTAGCCCTGCTGCCTCGGGATACCCCTAATGGCCCTTCAATTCTCCCCAATGTTAGTTTTTCCTTATTCCCAATCCAAAATACATCCTTTGAGGGTGATAAACCTTCACAATTAAATTTTGAAGTGTAGTTCAAAAATTAACCCCTCCACTAATTCAAAAACTAAATTATACTTTAAATTAAAAACATCCATTCACATGGGGTATTATATTACCCTTTCTATAACTACATGTTCATTTATTCTAATTCCTACTCGATAATTACTAGGTTCTAGATCACTTATATTTGTCCAGATTATATAATCTTTTCATTACCTTATATATTCAATTAAATTATAAATTGATTAACATCATGTTTTTCATGCTAGATTACCCACTTTACACCATCCGAGAAATCTAGGTGATTTACCCCACTAATTCACATCATGAATCCTTCCCTTGAATTATACCAGGGTTTCACTTTCTATGTCCTATAATTATTTATATCTTTATTTCACTTCACATGGGATACGTAGTTATGCCCAATTATTATATCATGGGTGTATACACAAATGTTTCCCTTAAACTATCCAAACTATTCAATATTTATGACATTATTTCCTTTCAAAATGGTTATTAAATTAGGTATAAATAATTTCAAGTCGTTTTTATCATATTTATAGTAAATAAACTTTCCATTGATATTACTCTATGTCACTACTGTATCAATTGCATGAAAATTTTTTATGATAACATGTTTAAAACATGTTTACATTGAATGGTGGAGTTTTGGATTGACTTTATCTACCCTAAACTTCATTATTTATCAATTTTTGACCCAAATTTTTTTATAGTGACTTCCCATTATTGAATTTTTTGGGTATTTACTAAAAAGACACCCCTTTTCACTTATAAAATGGAAACTCTCTCCTTACTTACCATCATACTATTACCTCCACATTTCAATCCAAACACTTCCCAAACCTCTTCTATACACACTTGGACATCTTGAATATGTTTTGTTCTTCTTAAAATACCATCCCTAGGAGTATCAATCCCCTTCACAAAGGAGATAATATAAGAAGTGAAGTATAAGTTATTAAGCCTCTCTTTATTTCTTGTTCCATTAAGTGCTTTTATTCTTCCCAAAATATCATTTCATCATTATAAAATGACAAAATCAGTATCATTATTAAACTTTTAGGATATTATAATGGTGTTATAAGAATTAACCACCCTCCCTTCTTCCATTAAGAAAAACAAAAATGTGAATTGTCGGTTGTGTAGACTACCGCCTCCACAAAGTTTTTTGTCTTCCTTTAACACCATACAAGGTTGTTCCTAATAGGGAATTTAATATATATAAATATGATATTAATAAAATATTTTATATTCTGATACAATAAACCATATTACTTATTCTCTTTGTTCTATAGAAAATGAAATCACCCACCATGCATATGTGTGGACCATCACCTCTATATGATGGTGGATGTTTTTTTTCATTACATAAATGCTTTACATGGATAGTCATGAGAATTATTTTAAAGGATAAAAATGATTTATATTTTATAATTAAGTTTCTAGTATAAAAAATTGGATAAAATAATAATGATATGATCAACAAGTCATTATCATAAATTGAAATGTTTAAAACAATCGTACTAAGTGGAAAATCATTAATTCAAAATATGTAATATTTTCATATTCATTACTTCATCTTATACCTAATTTATATTTATAACATATCACACTAATAAATAATAAATTATATCAGTATTCCTCTGGTGTGATTATATAATAACTAAATCACCTCATAATCATTGATAATGGTGGTATATTCATGTTTGATGTCATCTTGACCACATAATTGAACAATGCAATTAAATTTTGTCATTAATGATTATAACAACGTGATTAATTTTATAATATGATAAAAATATGTAAATACTGATTTTTTTCCTTAGTTCTATAAATTATTCAATAATATTTAAATCATTAATTAAGAAAACACCCTTAAGAGGTTGGAAATCATCAAAAATGCCAATTTTCATTTCCTTCTTCTTGGATAGAGAATAAAGTACTCATCGAAGGGAATTTAAAAATCATAAATAATTTTAATTAAAATATTATATTAAATTTAATGAAATTTTAATGATAAACATTAAAAGAGGAAAAAATATTAAAACTGATTGTATGAAATTGCAATAAACGGTCAAAACTATAAACACCCAATGTGGGAAAACAAAAATTAACTAATATACATGTAGATGATGATCATAAATATAAATTATAAATAGTTATAGGTATGGATATGGTTCTAAAATTAGATATTAATATATTTATGTTTTTTATACAAGAAAATAGAGTGAATCAAACTATGTAGGGAAACTATGTAACAATTTTTTTATCTCAAATTTGAATCCCTTGAGACATGTTTATTCTAATCCTCACATCACATTGTAAATGGTGTCATTAATACCCCATTTTTATTTTGTATCGTGATTAATTTATGTTTCATCATATCTGATGTTCTATTTATTGTATTACCTCTCATGAGTATTGATTCAAAAGTTACAAAGTCTATAAGGGGTTTCGTGACTCAAATATTTTTCTTCAATCATATTCACTCAAATTTGACTATAATCATTAAATATTGGTATATTTTAAACTATGAATATGTTATTTTATATATAAAACTTCTTTTATAGGGAAATAGTAATTCATACCGAAGTGTTTTTCCTTGATGATTCTATTGTTTCATTAAAATTAATTTTTATTAAGAATAATTCTGAATTATTTTAACAGGTTTTTCTTCAGTTTCCATATTTTTACTTACCACCAATGTTCTCCTTTCTCTAGTGGAAAATCAATTTTTTTTTATCTCCAATGGTCCTTTTAACCCATTTATTAATTTTAAAAAATGGTTTCTCTATCTTTTTAATGATTGGGGGATTCAACCTTGTTATTTAAAATTGGTCAAAAGGATTTTACATCCTTTCAAAATAAAAATTTTCATTATACTCTTCACATTTTCTTATGACAACCTTTATGTCTTTTTATGGTTCCATTATTAAATGCTGTTTTAAAAATTAAATGTTTTCAATGTATTTTCACTGATCCTTTTTAAAACTTTATCGCTTTTCAAAGATATTTAATTTTAACTATTTATAATATAGTTTGAAAAATTTATTCTCCCTACCTTATAAAAAATGTGTTTTTAATGTAATTTACACATATTCGTTTATAATAATTCTTAAAATTATTTTTTGAAAATAAATATTTTCAATTCTATTTTTCCTCAAGTTTTATCTCTCATGAAATGATGTGTTGATCATCCTATATATTTTATTTGGTTTTGAATCCTTTCGGAAAATGCAATTTTGATATCCTATAATTTTTTAAGTTTATGTTATGTTATGTTTTTGGAATGTTTAAGAAACCCCTTCTTTTTCTATGGGCTATTAATGATATTATGATGACTAATTTTAAGTGGAATTTATATGTATGGATGGGGATGGGTGGGATCATATATTTCCATAAATTTATTTGTTAAATCTTATATCATATGTGATAGTCAGGTATGGTAATAATGAGTTTTTTCACACACACCTGGGCATTATGGATGTGCTCACATTTTAGGAATATACATAATGAGTGTGTTTATAAAGGTGTGGTCATAATGGGTTTGTTCATATAGGCTTTAATATGATTATGGTTGTTCCACATTCCCATGTTTTGTATCAAATTATGCCAAATTTTTAAGACACATTTTATCTCCATGAAATTCCATGTTTTCATGATTATGCCTTATTTCTGATTTATTCAACAATTTTATTCCATGATCTCATGTTTTATGACTATTGAGATGTGTTTTTATCTAGTTCATATGTTTTATTCTTTCTTAACAATATTCTATGATCATATATTTATCTAACATGTTTTATTATTATCATCTAGTGTCTTATGATATTTTATTATGATATTTATGTCTCTCATAGGTAATCATTTGTTCTATGATAAGTTTGTTTCTTACTAAGTGTTTGAGATCAAACCATTTTATACTTCCAATCCCAAAGTTTCAAAGATGATTAAGTCCTGAAATCTATATTGAAAATGTTCTAGATGATAAAAATTACAAAGAAATGCTTGAAAGTGTTACAATATAATATGTTTATGTTTCTAATCTACAAGACACTAAACCTTTCAGTCTTTGGGTTGTACACCTTTTTTTAGATGTATTATTTATATCATGAGATTAATGTATAATTTAAGTAAAGAATATTTTGGGTCACTATAGTTGGTATCAAATCATGGTTTAGTTACTTTTATAGAATAGTTTAGTTATTTTGGAGATTATTTTACTTGCTTGTGATATTAGGGTTAGAGAACCATAGATAAAACCCTAGAGTTGAGTATATATATAGGATGACATATTAAATTATTAGAAAATAATTGAGTGGATGGATTTCCCTATCAATAAATCCCTATGAGATATTATAAGTGGACATAGGCTCTAACATAGTTCTACCTAGGGGTAATAACTGCAAAGATGGCGTGTTGGGTATTAACATAATTGTCACCTTGTTCACAAAAAAGAGGCCTAACTACACACCTGGTTTGAAAATCCTATGGGATATTCTTTGGTTAATCATATTCTCTTTATGAACAACTATGATGGATTTATTTCCTACATACATCAAGGTATTTAAACGATAATCATAAGGTAACCAAACTCAAAGAAACAAATATAAACATAATATTGATATAGGTTGAACAAAGTGTATAATGATACAATTTGAAAATGTAAAAGTACAATACATTTTAATATTTAAATTCATTTTATGGTTATGAAAATTACCTCCATGTTGTTAATAGTTTGTCACTGATGTCAACCCCTTTGGTTTTAGTAATGGATGAAACATGAAGGAGTCATGGGTGTGAGGGAAAATGAGAAGATTGCCTCAACCAACAACCCATCGAAATGGAATGTAGAATAAGAAACCTTTTGATTATGAGAAACTAGTTATCATGGTATATGACTAACAATGTAAACATAGTTGAAGTCCCAAACACACCAATAAAGAGAAAGATGGAGTCTCGTGAAAGATCAAATGATGAAGATGATTAATGAATGAATTTTCAATACCCTATAAGTGAAAAATATTAGAAGAAACACCAAGTTAATTACCTCAAGGGGACTAGAAGATTATTTACATGTATAAAATAGGGTCATCGAGCATTAAACTATTCTATAAAATGAAGAGATCAGTTATCCTAATCGAAGTGGAAAGTGTGTATCCAAAGGCACCGCTAATGGTCTTATTCCATAAGTTTGGAAATCATGGACATTAGTCAAGTTAGTGTCAAAAAACCAAGGAGGATAAGAATGATAATCTTGAATAACCACCACAACCAAGTGAACAACATGTAGCGTTTTTAATGACTTATGATGAGGTGAATTGTGATAACTAAATCCTCCAATCTATAATTGAGAAAATGGTATCTGTATTCTATACACTCTATGGTTCCTAGAATGTTTTCTATGTATACAACCATGATGTTTTTTTATTAAATAAAAAAAAGTTATGTGATGATTGTATTTTTAAATTTAGGTTTCTGAGAATATAAATCATAGTATGGGTTCTTTGGTTGGATTTGAAATTATTGAATAAATATTTCAACATACACTCCATATTTATTGACCAGGGTTAGATTACCCACAATATTGTAAGCGTTGGTGTCCTGAGAACCAACTGTTTTGTACTTTGATTACATGAATGTTCACTTATTATATATTGTTCATTGTTCTGCATGACTATAATATAATAATGTCCTGAAATATTTGTTGCATTAATAAGGTCATGTCAGATCCTCTCTATGATGAGAACCTTGAAATGCTATAACAATATTCTTAAATAATTTTCTGCGGTTGGATGACATACTATGATAGGACACATAGTATACATACTGTCATGTGCGAGTACTCGTAAGAGGACGAGAATCTCTCTCATGGAGTTCACACTTGGTAATCTCCAAGATGGGAGATTATGAGAACAGACCCACCAATAGAAATTCTGCATGTCTTGGTGTCATCAAACATTTCTATCTACAAGCGTGTGTAATGTTCCTTAGACTAAAAGATTATCATTAACTCATGTAATGACTCGTGCACTTAGATTTACTGACGAAAATCATCACGCAGACAGTTGGCGGGAAGTAGGGTACGTTGGGTGCGTCACGAGTGACATGTTGTTAATGGATAAGTCAAGGAAGGATTTTTCCCTTCCATTTATGGAAGTTGATATCTCAGCCCTTTGATTGAAATAGAACTGTCGCATGAAATTACATGGCCATGGTGTAAATGACGAGTTTATTTCAGGTAGTCAAAGAACGACGGATCAAGCATATAGGTTTATGACACTACCAAGAAACCTGCTTGATGAGATATTGAGACAAAGGGATTAAATTACACAGTAAGCATTCATATGTGGTGATACATCAATGCGGCGTCAGCTTCTTTCTCTTGGGTTCCTTGATCCGTTGCTAGATAGTAATCTTGGACTTTAGGCAAGCCCGCCTAATGCCAACGAGAAAGAGGCCTAGAGGGTCACACACTAAGTGTATTCAAGTATCATAAGTAGAATAAAAATTATTCCCGTACGGGGTTTAATAATTATTCAAGGAAGCCTAAATTGTTTTAATGTTGGAGGAAGAATAAAATAAAACAAGTACACGCCATGTATCAATGATTACACGTTGTGTAGTTTTATTTTGAAAACAAGTACATGTCGTGTATTATTAAATGTACACGCCGTGTAGTTTTTATTTTGTAAAGGAAATGAATAAATGAAAACAAGATATACACGTTGTGTACATTGAATGTACACGTCGTGTAGTTTTCAATGAAAAACAAGTACACGCCATGTATTTATTAATACATGTCGTGTAGTTTTTCCAGTTGGTATTTTGAGGAAATATCCTTTTATTAAATGATATTTATTATAATCAGCGTGAGCTCATGTCAAGGAATTAATTATTCGACATGGGGGTTTTCAATAAGAGTTAATGAAATAAGTTAAATGCGTAACGCGTTTATTTATTTTCATAACTCTACAACCTCAAACTCGATTATAAATATCCTCACAACCCCAACACTTTTTCTACACAATAGAATCGTTGTGCAGAACAACTCTGGGGAATTCTTTCAAGGCCGAAAGAACATCTTCCTCCAAGAACGCTCTCAATACTGAGAGAGATCCTCTTCCATAGGATCATGACTATAAGGCCCCAACCTTAAACCTTACTTAATCTTGAGTTATTACAAGATTACACATTGAGGATCTTTTCATGTTTATATTTTTAGAGAATTAGATCATAAAACTTTCATTACATTCCACATTTAAACAAAGTGGTTACATAAAAGATAGTATTCATTTTTCCCATCAACGGAAACATATTTAAAATAAAACATGGATTCTTTCTTGACACTTCCTTTACACTATCATCATATCATGTACCCTTCCCTTGACCTGTGAAAAACATTTCAAAAACTTGGGATGAGCATAAAAAGCTCAGTAAG
This sequence comes from Viscum album, assembly GCA_963277665.1. NCBI lineage: Eukaryota > Viridiplantae > Streptophyta > Magnoliopsida > Santalales > Viscaceae > Viscum > Viscum album. Next base: position 939,572,837 of record OY728155.1, on the reverse strand, counting down.
GGATATAAAAATATGGAAAGGAAACATGAGTACATGTATACATAAGAATGAAATCATAATTTACCCATAAAACCTAATAACTTTAACATACCTCATAAAATCATGAATAAATCATATAAATCATAAGACATATAGGTAACTTGAGGCATTCACAACATTCTTACGTAGGGAGTAACCCTCTTGGTTACGTTTGGAATACCCATCACAGTATATTCCCTAAATCTCTTCAGAGAAACCTTAATGTTTAACCACTTCGCGTTACCCAATGCATTGGAGAGCTATATCGGGCTCACCCGCCCTTAGTTTATCATGGAACCACCCGTCTTCATAATAATGCCCAAGAACCATAACATAATCGTATCACATAAAACATGCATAAAGGAAACATAACATTTCCACTTTTCAATCACAAGATATCAATACAACACATTGATATAAAAACATTATGAAAACCATTTTCAATACCAAAACAAAAGAAAAGTAAAAAATGGTATTTATTTTTCTTTTAAAAAAAGTTATGGCTTGTAGAGGAAGCCGAAACTCAAATAATGGTCACGGCGGCGGAGAAGTCGTTGTCGCCGCATACGTACGACAAAAACATTCCCTTTTGTCATTTAGTAAAACACTTTGTATAAAAAATATTCCTTTCGGATAAACGTAAAAGTAAAAGGGGTTTATACACCGTATAAAAGAAGGTTGTGTATAAAACAAAATATGCCTCAATGAAAGGATATTGAGATGAAGTCCCATACAAAACGGTATCCTTGGATTAAGGATAAATCAACTACATTATTATGTGTGACAAACTAATACACCAAATATAAGTGGATATTAAGTGTAAAACAATCAGAGGTTATTCACACATATTCATAGAATGACATATTCAAGGAGTACAAGCTTATCCCAAAGAATCAAAATTGGGTTAAGAAGTTCCCTTGCAAAAATTTGACAGCCTAACAACGTCACTACAAAATTCAGAAAATGAGTTGATGAGAGATAAAAAGGGTATCTCATCACTTGGACATAAAATTTAAATCACTAAGGATACAGAAGAACATATCCCAACATAATTTTATGTGAATTAAAAGATATAAAAAAATAAGTCTTTTAAAAAGAGGAGGGTGAAAGGTTCCCTTACCGACTTGGGTAGCTTTCGAAACATACACCCCATTGAAGAAGGGTCATAAAATGAATATGTAAATACCCATAAATAAAATTATATTAAACAAAGAGTATAATAATGGGAATTAAATACACCACTTAAAGGAAATGGTGGAAAATGTAGCATAAATCTCGTGGGACTAAAAGAGAGATGAAAAATACCTTATGAAAACTCGGCAGCCTAACAACGCCACTTAAAACTTCCAAAAATGGATTGATGAGATAAAATAGGGTCTATCATCATATTACAATAAAATGTACAGAAAGAGGAATATAAAATAACATCCCCCAACATAAAAAATATGAGCTTAAAATAAGTGACATAAAGGAGAGTACTTAAAAATAAAGAGAGAGGTTAGATCTCTTACGAAAATTCGGCAGCCTAACAGCGCAACTCAAAACTTCCAAAATGGATTGATGAGAGAGAATAGGGTCTCTCATAATATGAACATAAAAATTACAGTAAGATTAATATAAAAGAACATCCCAATCACAAGAAATATGAGCTTAAAAGGATTGACATAAAAGAGTGTACTTAAAAAGAAAGAGAGGAGTAGGATCCCTTACCTCGGGTCCGACTTGACTCGATCGTTCTTTAACGTCCTGAATAATAAACTTGAGTTAATTTCCACTTTATTAAGAACCTTTTTAAAGTTCATTATTCATTTTATATCACTTATTTCCATGTTATAAACATTATGTAATCATTTAAGTTAATAATGTTTGTTTTGTCGATATTTGGTTCTTAAGTCAAAAGTGGACTTCTTACAATTACATGTTGTTCGTGTGGTCAAAGGTTCATTATATCCAAAATTATATTCATGATTTGGATATAATATATATAATATATATCCAGATTATAAATGTATTTATAATATTACATAATCATTTAGAGGTAAGAAATGAAATGCACCGTTCATGGAGACGGTAAGCCGTACATACGCATGAATGCTAATTTCATTTCTATGTCATATTAATGGAATTAAAACCAAATGAGAGGTATGTATATTTTAATTCCAGAATTATATTCATCATTTATATGTAACATACATCATATATAATAACTTTAAATCCATCCTTTATACATCCCACATATGGCATTAACGAATCAAATCACTTTGAGGGGGCGGTAGTCCGCACTTCCTAAAATGAAATTATCGTGTTTACCCACAATGGAAACCATAAAGGTATGCCACAAAAGAAAAATACAGAAGCTTAAGAAAAACATAAACATATTATATATCATATATAAATATAGTTACATCTTAATGACCACCTTTTATGGTGTTATATGAGTGTTGAACAATCATCGTTTCGTGAGGCAGAAATTCGCAATCCACAGAAACAGTATGTTCTTTAACCATTTGATGTAGGTGTGTGTAAGTGTAGCTCAAATTATTATTATAAAAACATCCTAGTATATTAAAGATACTAGAGTTTTTACAAATGAAATGAATAAAAAGAATTTAGGGGATTGGAGAAGCAAAATAAAACAAAAGAACACAAGTGAAGACATTACCTTAAAATTGGGTAACTCTTTTTGATTTAAGCTCAAAGGCTTCCTTGAGAAGACTTCTGGCCAAAGTGAGGATTTTAGGAGTAAGAGAGGGATGTGGAGAGACAAAATGGGAAGATCTTGGCTGAACCAAAGGCTTGAGAGGTGTGGGTAAGGTGATAGTGGTGGGGGCCTTTTATAAGAGGAGAGGAGGGGCACTCTTGAAAAGTAAAGAAATGTTACTTTATTTTAAAATGAGTTTCGGATTTAAAAGGTCCCAAATTGATATAATTCGATGATACCATGATAAGGGTCAGAAATATACCCATCCAATAGGTTTTTGACAAGTTTAGGTTTTAGTTTTTACATTATCTTTTCATTTTATTTAAATCGTTAAATAATGAGTTAATCGATGCATCATCATGATGTCATAAATAATTTAATTTATTTAATGTCTAAAAATTATAAAGAAAATACTATAATTTAGGAAATCTTTTTAGATTTCCAATGACTATTTATAGTCAAAAATATGACTTGTATAACTCCATTTAAAAATTGATTTAGTAAAACAACTCATGTTTGTGTCATTTTTACTTTTACATTAAATAAAAAGATAATAATGTCATTTTCCTTCCAAAGTGGCTCTATGGGGTCCCCAAGTTGACCCATGAATTTTCTTGGTCGTCCATGACACATCCAATAAGGGTAGGACATGTTTCAAGCTCATCTCATATTATTAAAACATTATTTTCACCTTAAATTACACTAATTACCTCTAATCGCGATTAAAAACCTAAAAGTTACTATTCACCAAAATTTTATTTTAATTCCATTTAACCACATTTTACTTCTTAATGACAACCATGTATGTTGGATTTTTGAAATTCAAAACACAGAGGTGGTAAAATTTCATTTAAACAGAAAATCAGTTTTTATAAGTACCGCCTAGTGGTTTCACTATTCATCAAAAATTGAAGTTCTTCAGAAAAATACCAAAACTTTACCCTAAGATATATTTGATATTCCAAATACAAAAATGAATTCTATTTTAAAAAATTAAAAACATATAAGTTGCATTAATTAATTTAATAATTAATTCCCACTGTCAGAGAAAATAGCGTGTTTTTATGAAACAATAAGTATCAAAAGATTGACACTAGTTTAAGTCCGGTTTCAAAGTGAAATTAATTCCAATGACAAAAATTGGATTAAATGGTAAAAATATACTCTAATTGAACATTAAATCAAATTCAAAATATAATCTAATCATATAAATAAATTAGATTAAAAAGTGGTTTTGAATTAAAATACAACATTTTTCACTATTCATTAAAAAAATGAACTTTATCGGAAAAATACCAAAAATTTACACAAAGTAAATTTTGATGTCCCGATTCTAAAGAAGAATTTTATTTTGTCAAATATAACACATAAAAATGTTAAAAAGTGGATTTAAAAGAGGTTCTCCATTGAAAGGCGGTTAATCGACCTTTTAAAGAATATTAGAATGTTTATACTTAAAAATTGGATTCATTCGCATTTTTAATCCTCTAACATTTATTGTAAAGAGTAAAAATATTTGAAAAACATATATAATAATTTTTAGTTAGTTATGTTCATTCCCTCCATTACAACGGCTAGGTGTTAACTACCATTTAAAATAATATTATTTTATTATTAGAGTGCAATGTAAGATTCCCAAGAAACTCGTTGTTGCGTATTGGGTACACCATCGAGCATAGCGTCCCCTTTAATGTAATATTAATATTTTATTCACAAATATGGATAAATATAAAAATGTCATATTCTTTATTTACCTGGGGTGTTACATCCTTCCCCCCTTTTGGGAATTGCGTCGTCACAATTTTAAAATTGGGCTTGGAAATATCCTTGAAAGTCCCACATCGGAACAAGAGTTGGTAAAACAATCACTTTAAAATAAAGAAAGATAAGTACAGAGGTCACCCGATTTAACCCATACTAGGATTCCATGTAGGAAAACATGGACATGGAGGAGAAAACATAGGGTCATGTTCTGATGGAGAGTGATAGAAAACATGTTTAGGAGAAAGTTAACCACAAGAAAATCACAAACTTGTGATGGGTTAAATGGTATTCGATTCCCCAGTAGGAAACGTTAATAGACAACATTTTTGTTTTAAGTTTCTTTTTATTGAGGAATTTATTCATAAGGAAACATAATCGCTTATCATGTTGACTTCCAACTTTTATTAGATTTCTTACCCAAACTCATATTTTCTCCAAAAGACGAGTATTCAGGAAGACTTTTTCACATTAAGAGTACTATAATAAACTTATAGAGAATCACCTAATCCACAAAAGTGAACTATATAATTCCCATGTCTTTAGACTTTAACCAAAACCAAAACCAAAAAGGTTAGTACAAGATCAGATAATCCAGAAAAGGATAACCCTTTATAAAAAGAAAATCTATTCTTAATCTCCAAAATTTGTCCAAACAAACCCAAAGTTCAACGAGGACCATTCGATAAACAATTTGTCCATAAAATTCTTCAAATTAAACCAAACTAAGATTGAAACCCAAATATTTGAAGGATTTAGTCACATAGTCTTCCAAGTTAAATCATAACATTTATCTGCAAACAACATCAGTTGCTCTTAAAGTCTTGTATTGAAGAGTAATTAACCTAATCACATATCCTCCATGATAGGTTAATAAATTTCCATAGATAACCCAAAATCAACTTACTATTAATTCATAAAATCATCTAACTAAAACGAATCAGTCAAACTAACCAGGGACTTCACGTAGTCCAGTGGTAGGCGATAAATACCAGTTGCACTTTGGTTGTGGGTTCGATTCCTATAGCTTTGTCCGATGCGACGGGTTGTCACACGGTCTACGTGTTGTCCTTTTTATAAAACTCCAAAAATAACTCTAACATGTTTTAATCTAAATAGTTTATTTATACCTCTCATTTTCATCCAAATTCGTTACGTTCTCAACATCTTAATTCTTGAAGTCTTATTTCACCACTATAAGATAAAATAAAACGATTCCCAAAATGAATAACAGCGTACCTTGATCATGGCGTCCACTCGGTTTCATCGTCATCTTGTTCATGTAGGTAGACGTCCCATGCATTACAACAATGATTTAGAGATCCTTCAAAATCATTTTCCTCCCCCATCCAAATACACCTTTTACAACATGGGTCATATGGGTGTTCACAGAAAAACAGTTTTGGAAAATAATCATGTATGACATATAATTCCAAAACATCTGATAAAACATGATTTCTATAAAATAGTCGGATAGAATTTGAGTTGAAACTTTCTATTATTGGTCCTTTTAAAATACCATAAGTATGAGCTGAGAGACTATATTTTAAAATCAAATATAAATAGGTTGCACAAGGGTCTCCTTCTTTAGCACCATTTTTAAAATCATAATATGCTTCAAATTCTTGTGATACGGTAAAATATTTGAAAATACCTTGATAATATTTACCTTTCTTGAAAATATGAGAATATTGTGAAAATAGTATTTGTCTAAAAACAACCCATGATCCACGATGATAACGAGGTATAGAGGAGGTGTTTGATATCTCAAACAACTGCTTGAAAGTGAGTTGTATGCTAAAAAAATTTTCACAATCATCTGAACATGACTTTGCAATAATTATTGCAAGCACGTCATCAGGAAGAGATAGGAATGTCATTTGAGATCCTTCCCCTTCCATTCGTAACTGACTTTACTTGTCCTGAAAAAAAGTTATAAAATAAGGATTTAACTGAAATAATAGATATAGGGACTAACCATGTGTCTAACAAAACCCCTAATCCCTGAAGTTGTCTAAACCGACCTCTGATACCAACTATAAGGCCCTAGCCTTAAACCTTACTTAATCTTGAGTTATTACAAGATTACACATTGAGGATCTTTTCAGGTTTAGAGTTTTAGAGAATTATATCATAAAACTTGCATTACATTCCACATTTAAACAAAGTGGTTACATAAAAGATAGTATTCATTTTTCCCATCAACGGAAATATATTTAAAATAAAACATGGATTCTTTCTTGACACTTCCTTGACACTATCATCATATTATGTACCCTTCCCTTGACCTGTGAAAAACATTTCAAAGACTTGGGATGAGCATAAAAAGCTCAGTAAGGGATATAAAAATATGGAAAGGAAACATGAGTACATGTATACATAATAATTAAATCATATGTTACCCATAAAACATAAGCACTTTAACATACCTCATAAAATCATGAATAAATCATAGAAATCATAAGACATAAAGGTAACTTGAGGCATTCATAACATTCTTATGTAGGGAGTAACCCTCTTGGTTACGTTTGGAATACCCATCACAGTATATTCCCTAAATCTCTTCGAAGAAACCTTAACGTTTAACCCCTTTGCATTACCCAATGCATTAGAAAGCTATATCGGGCTCACCCGCCCTTAGTTTATCACAGAACCACCCGTATTCATAATAATTCCCAAGAACCATAACATAATCGTATCACATAAAACATGCATAAAGGAAACATAACATTTCCACTTTTCAATCACAAGATATCAATACAACACATTGATATAAAAACATTATGAAAACCATTTTCAATACCAAAATAAAAGAAAATTAAAACATGGTATTTATTTTTCTTTTAAAAAAAAGGTATGGCTTGTAGATGAAGTCGAAACTCAAATAATGGTCACAGCGGCGGAGAATTCGTTGTCGCCGCATACGTACGACAAAAACATTCCCTTTTGTCGTTTAGTAAAACGCTTTGTATAAAAAAGATTCCTTTCGGATAAACGTAAAAGTCAAAGGGGTTTATGCACCGTAGAAAAGCAGGTTGTGTATAAAACAAAATATTCCTCAATGAAAGGAGATTGAGATGAATTCCCATACAAAGACGGTATCCTTGGATAAAGGATAAATCAATTACATAATTATGTGTGACAAACTAATACACCAAATATAAGTGGATATTAAGTGTAAAACAATCAGAGGTTATTAACACATATTCATAGAACGACATATTCAAGGAGTACAAGCTTATCCCAAAGAATCAAAATTGGGATAAGAAGTTCCCTTGCAAAAATTTGACAGCCTAACGGCGTCACTACAAAATTCAGAAAATGAGTTGATGAGAGATAAAAAGGGTATCTCATCACTTGGACATAAAATTTAAATCACTAAGGATGTAGAAGAACATATCCCAACATAATGTTTTGTGAATTAAAAGACATAACAAAAGAAGTCTTTTAAAAAGAGGAGGGGGAAAGGTTCCCTTACCGACTTGGGTAACTTTCGAAACATACACCCCATTGAAGAAGGGTCATACAATGAATATGTAAATACCCATAAATGAAATTATATTAAACAAAGAGTATAATAATGGAAAGTACATACACCACTCCAAATAAATGGTGGCAAATGTAGCATAAATCTCACGGGACTAAAAGTGAGATGAAAAATCCCTTACGAAAACTCGGCAGCCTAACGGCACCACTTAAAACTTCCAAAAATGGATTGATGAGATCAAATAGGGTCTCTCATCATATTACAATAAAATGTACAGAAAGAGTAATATAAAATAACATCCCCCAACATAACAAAGAGGAGCTTAAAAGAAGTGACATAAAGGAGATAACTTAAAAAGAAATAGAGAGGTTAGATCTCTTACGAAAATTCGGCAGCCTAACGGCGCCACTCAAAACTTCCAAAATGGATTGATGAGAGAGAATAGGGTCTCTCATCATATAAACATAAAACTTACAGTAAGAGTAATATAAAATAACATCCCAATCACAAGAAAGATGATCTTAAAAGTAATGACATAAAAAAGTGTACTTAAAAAGAAAGAGAGGAGTAGGATCCCTTACCTCGGGTCCGACTTGACTCGATCGTTCTTTAACGTCCTGAATAATGAACTTGAGTTAATTTCCACTTTATTAAGAAAAGTTTTCAAGTTCATTATTCCTTTTATATCACTTATTTTCATGTTATAAACATTATGTAATCATTTAAGTTAATAATGTTTGTTTTGTCGATATTTGGTTCTTAAGTCGAAAGTGGACTTCTTACAATTACATGTTGTTCGTGTGGTCAAAGGTTCATTATATCCAGAATTATATTCATGATTTGTATATCATATATATCATATATATCCAGAATATACATGTATTTATAATATTACATAATCATTTAGAGGTAAGAAATAAAATGCACCGTTCATGGAGACGGTAAGCCGTACGTACGCATGAACGCTACTTTCATTTCTATGTCATATTAATGGAATTAAAACCAAATGAGAGGTATGTATATTTTAATTACAGAATTATATTCATCATTTATATGTAATATAAATCATATATAATAACTTTAAATCCCTCCTTTATACATCCCACATATGGCATTAACGAATCAAATGACTTTGAGGGGGCGGTAGTCCGCACTTCCTAAAATGAAATTATCGTGTTTACCCACAATGGAAACCATAAAGGTATGCCACAAAAGAAAAATACAGAAGATTAAGTAAAACATAAACATATTATATATCATATATAAATATGGTGACATCTTAATGGCCACCTTTTAAGGTGTTATATGAGTGTTGAACAATCATCGTTTCGTGAGGCAGAGATTCGCCATCCACAGAAATAGTATGTTCTTTAACCATTTGATGTAGGTTTGTGTAAGTGTGGATCTAATTATTCTTATAAAAACATCCTAGTATATTGGAGATACTGGATTTGTTACAAAATAAATGAATAAAAAGAGTTTATGTGGTTGGAGAAGCAAAATAAAACAAAAGAACACAAGTGAAGACATTACCTTAAAATCGGGTAACTCTTTTTGATTTGAGCTCAAAGGCTTCCTTGGGAATACTTCTGCCCAAAGTGAGGCTTCTAGGAGTAATATAGAGATATGGAGAGACAAAATTGGTATATCTTGGCCGAACCAAAGTCTTGAGAGGTGTGGGTATGGTGATAGTGGTGGGGGCCTTTAATAAGAGGAGAGGAGGGGCACTCTTGGAAAGTAAAGAAATGTTACTTTATTTTAAAATGAGTTTCAGATTTAAAAGGTCCCACATTGATATAATTTGAGGATAAGGTGATAAGGGTCCGAAATATACCCATCCAATAGGTTTTTGACAAGTGTAGGTTTTATTTTTTACATTATCGTTTCATTTTTTTAAAATCGTTAAATAATGAGGTAATCACTGCATCATCATGATGTCATAAATAATTTAATTTATTTAATGTCTAAAAATTATAAAACAAATAATATAATGTAGGAAATCTTTTTATCTTTCCAATTACTATTTATAGTCAAATATATTACTTTTATAACCCCCACTTAAAAATTGTTTTAGTAAAACAACTCATGTTTGTTTCATTTTTACTTTTACATTAAATAAAAAGATAATAATGTCATTTTCCTTCCAAAGTGGCCCCATGAGGTCCCCAAGTTGACCCATGGATTTTCTTGGTCGGCCATGACACATCCAATAAGGGTAGGACATGTTTCAAGCTCATATCATATTATTAAAACATTATTTTCACCTTAAATTACACTAATTACCTCTAATCGCGATTAAAAACTTAAAAGTTACTATTCACCAAAAAATTATTTTAATTCCATTGAACCACATTTTACTTCTTAAGGACAACCATGTATGTAGGATTTTTGAAATTCAAAACACAGAGGTGGTAAAATTTCATTTAAACGGAAAATCAGTTTTTATAAGTACCACTTAGTGGTTTCACTATTCATCAAAAATTGAAGTTCTTCAGAAAAATACCAAAACTTCACCCTAAGCTATATTTGATATTCCAAATTCAAAAATGAAGTCTATTTTACAAAATTCAAAACATATAAGTTGTATTAATTAATTTAATAATTAATTCCCGTTGTCAGAGCAAATATCGTGTTTTTATGAAACAGTAAGTATCAAAAGATTGACACTAGTTTAAGTCCGATTTCAAAGTGAAATTAATTCCAATGACCAAAATTGGATTAAATAGTAAAAATATATTCTAATTGAACTTTAAAACCAATTCAAAATATAATCTAATCATATAAATAAATTAGATTAAAAAGTGGTTTTGAATTAAAATACAACATTTTTCACTATTCATTAAAAAAATGAACTTTATCGGAAAAAATACCAAAAATTTACACAAAGTAAATTTTGATGTCCCGATTCTAAAGAAGAATTTTATTTTGTCATATATAACACATAAAATTGTTAAAAAGTGGATTTAAAAGAGGTTCGTCATCAAAAGGCGGTTAATCGACCTTTTAAAGAATATTAGATTGTTTATACTTAAAAATTGGATTCATTCGCATTTTTAATCCTCTAACATTTATTGTAAAGAGTAAAAATATTTGAAAAACATATATAATCATTTTTTAGTTAGTTCTGTTCATTCCCGTCATTACAACGGCTAGGCGTTAACTACCATTTAAAATAATATTATTTTATTATTAGAGTGCAACGTAAGATTCCCAAGAAACTCATTGTTGCGTATTGGGTACGCCATCGAGCATAGAATCCCATTTAAAGTAATATTAATATTTTATTCACAAATATGGATAAATATAAAAATGTCATATTCTTTATTTACCTGGGGTGTTACAAAGATGATCTAAGGCGGACTACGTAAGCAAAGGTTTCTCCACGCTAGCACCCAGAGACTCCTTTGGCGATGTCCTGAGATACGAGGTACACGTGTGGATCACCGCTAGAGGAAGTCTACACTTGGCTTCTAGGACGCAACAAAGAATCACATTAGATTTGTTCAAGAACATCAACGAAGAAAGAACACCCAAAAGGTATTTCTTTTCAATTGATTAAATTATTTATAATCAACCTGTAACGATCCTACTTTGTGGTTCCGGGACTTTCCTTTTATTTGTCTTTTTCTATGATTCGATCCGTGGAGACTGGCGTTTATCGTCGTATTGATCCCGGGTTGATCATTATTAATGACAAAAGTCCAAGTGGGCACATCCACCCACGCGCTTCCGCTGCGTCTGGAACCTTCAAATATCCTACCTTTTAAAAATGGATGGGGGTAGAAATAGAAACCAGTAGCCGATGCGGAGAGATCTTAACATCATTGTAATAGCAGATGAAACCAATGAATCAACATCATCATAAATCAATTCACCATGACCACATATAGGCATCGATGATTATAGATAATATGAACAAACCATTCCAATTGTTGATATAGAATTAAATTCCCCTACACCAGCACTGGTACCACATGACATGGTGGTCAGCAAAAGAAAGACGCCATTTAGTGAACTTTGAAATGAGAGTAGTTAGAGAATCATATTTGATGTCCAGAGTAAGTGAGCCCATGTAGAGTGTGTGGGAAACTATTTAGGTTTTAGAAGGTCCTATTTGTATATATGAAAATCCACTTGAAGTCGACTTGGTTGTCCGTCTATACACTTCCAACCATTAGTTGAGAGGGTTTTACGGAGCAGGCAGTGCAATGACTGATGCAACAGGAGGGCGAAGAGATGGGTGGTATTCTATTAAAGCTAGAAACATAGGTGATAATTAAAATAGAGATGGTACAAGACAATGCATAGGAGACAAATACTCAAAAATGGTTCAGGAGGGATTTGGATGTAGATCTCAATGAGCCTTATAATGAGGATGAGAATTATTTAGCATCTTCATCATTCGACCTCAACATTCCACCAACACCGCTAGGTTGAATAACCATGGGGTATGGGAGGTAGTTGTTTCTGGCATAACTATTATAAAAACACGAAATAACATTTCATTCCTTAAACCAATTTATGATGATATGTCATTGTAGGTCTATACCATAAACTCAAAGAAAAATAGAATAGGTATTAACACTATACCATGAGATGTATTTTACTCAAATGGTTAGGAATAAACCCAATATCAAGATTACGTTTATATAGATGTGATTGATGGCTCATTAGAAAATTAAATCTCAATTTGTCTTATAAATAGGCTTAGCTAACTTAGTTAGTGAGTAATAATTAAAATTGTGAGGACATTATTTGTTTAAGGGGAAGAATGCAACAACCTGGTATTTCACTATAAATTATCATTAAATATATATTTTGTTAATAGAATGATTCACATGCCAAACTAAACTAAATAGAAAACCATGATATATTTAGAATATTAGATTTGATCATTAAAACATATATGCTAAATTTTCTAGTATAAATTGAAGTAAACATATCAAAAAATTACTAAAGAAAGTAACAAGAAATGGAATACAAAAGTAAAAGTCTTCCATATGAAGCTAGTTTTTCTAAAATTGGAAGGGGGTTTCTTCGCTAGGGTTTTTCCTTAACCAAGCCCAAGACGAACTTGAGCAATTACTGTTTGAGTAAAACCGTATATAGGAGAAGAACAAGCTCATGGAGATTGTCACAAGATCTATGCTAGTTGAATCACCACATGAAATTACAACCATAGTTTATTTGATTCTTAGGTCTTATAAAAAAATATAGGTAATATACCAAAAGGAAATTTTCTATAAAAAAAGTTTTCACTACATTTAATGTTTTTAATTAAAATAACATTTATAAATTTTTGATGTGAATTTGAGAAAATTAACAGGATTTTTGGATTTATCATGTCCATTTTAGCTTAAGGAGATTTTTTGATATTTCTCTAAAATACTTGATTTTTTATTAAGTAGTGAAAAATACCGATTTTTCTAACACCACCACATTATATGTCTTATTTGTTTTTGAAATATTTTTTATATAAACAATATATTTTTATAATGTAAAATAAATCATTTAAAAGTACTATTTTCAAATTATAAAACCCATGATTATCATTTTATAAAATCAAGTGATAATTTATGAAAACTGTTTTTCATCTAATTAAATTTACCCGTAGGGAGATTAGGTTTCAGATTTATTTTAATGTCACATAACACTTCATTAGAAAAATAAAATCTTCTAAATATACTTAGAATCAATAGCATTCATAATTTTTTCATATATATAAAGTTTATTCTTAAAAATATGTTATTCTTAAAAAAAGGTTTTTGGGCATTACATGTGCTAACAGTAGGATTAATTTCCCAATAAAATGAAAGTTAATTTGATAAAATGATTCATTTATTTGAGATAGTAGTTTTCATATTATCTAATATGTCTAATTTCATTTTTGGGTAAAAATGTAAGAAATGGCTTCACCATCAGCACAAAACAACACGCCCTACGCGCGGCCGCATTTACAGTGAGGCTCTTCTTCAGCATTCTTCGCCCTCCCAGATGTGATTTCCTTAGACCTCTACGAAGATTCTGGTTGCCGCTCCTATTGGGTGTGGTCCGATGTTGGAGGTCCCGGCCTCAGACTTTGAAGAAGCTTCCGCCACGCTCAAGCGGACCTTGGTGGCCAGATTTGGCTTGGACAAACCGAAAATCCCTCTTTTCAGGCGATTTTTGGACTCCTGGGGACTGGAAGCTCCGGCGCAGATTTCCTCCCAAAACAGAAAATCTATCTGCATTGTGTTGGCTTCAAGAGAGTATTTTGTTCAGGCGTGGTGCTCTTCTCCCAGGTTTTTTGGCCGGTGGCGCTTCATTCTCTCCCAGTGGTCGATGGAGTCCCCTTTGGAAAGGAATCCCCTCGCGTGGCGGTTTGGATCAATCTCCCCGGCCACCCTCTCCCCTTTCAAAACTTAATCCATTCTTCAGGCCATTGGAGATTCGCTTGGGGTGTTTCTACGCACAGCGGAGCGCGGTCTTTGGCTTGAGGAGGCTGCGGTTTCCAGGATATGCGTGGATATGGGCATTTATCAACCTCTCCCTGATAAGATCCAATTGCGTGTAAAAGATGCGATGGATTGGTCCCAAAGTCTCCAGTGCCCATCGCACCCCAGGTTTTGTTCATTCTGCCTTATTCACAGGCACTCATTGCCCGTTTGCAGGCGATCTCGATCTGCTCGGCCTGGTGCTGATAAGCAGGATGTACCAGGGTTTGGTGTGGCGGCGTCGTTGGTTCCTGATGTTCCGGGCCAGTATGTCTTAGGGCAGTTGGTATCGGATAGGGATAGTGGCTTGGAGGCTGGTTTTGGTGCTCAACAGGGCAGTTTGGGAACCCCAAAGGTAGCTCCTTATTGCTTGGCTCTAGTTCCCAATCATCCTCAGGCAGTGGAATCTTCTATGAATGGTGTAAAGACCTGTAAAATTCAAGAGAAATTTTTTCTTAATTTTCTTTTATATTTTACAAGAACGCAGTTTCTGACGGCACCTGATTCCGAGACCCGATATGCCCGAAATCATTTTCCAAAGTTTAGCTCGGGTACGTTCAGTGAACGAACGAGCGGATTTTCCTAACTTTTGAACCGGTGCTCGGAATCGAATTCCGATGGCACCGATGGAATCGCAGCGCCGGTAGTTGTTTAACAACACCTTTTCCGGAGTTGCGTTTGCTCGGGCGGGATTATTAATTAATTGGGTTAACTAAAGAATAAAATAAAATATTGTGCAACATATTTTATTTTTATTCTAAGTAGTGTTAATTTAGGCATGGTGGTTGGAGTGAGACCCACTGATATCCTAACTCCTAGGTAGGATATTAGTGAGGTGAGGCCTACACAATCCTCACTCCATTTATTTATTTCCTTTTACCTCCCACGTGCATTTAATTTGGTAACTCACCCGCACCCCCTCTTAAATGTCAAGTCAACGCTCGCGTTTATTTGGATTATTAAACGCCTCATTAATTGGTCAACGCTCGATAATTAAATCGTGATCTGTTTTTGAATTTCAAAAACAGTTGGCATGAGAAATAAAATAAGGCAAAGCCTTATTTTATTAGGTTGTTTCGTTGTGTGAGAAGGATTGTAAGATGAGAGTTCAAGTCATGGAAACCTCATCTTCCTCCTTGAAGAACGTGAAGAACGCACCGTCGCCAACGAAGAACGCCAGCCTCCGACGAGGGACGACGAAGAACGCCGAATCCTTGGAGATCGACAACGCGACGCCGTGTACCGCGACGCCAACGTTTCTCTTCTCCGAGACGTCGACGACGCCTTGAGGTAGGGGTTTTTTGTTTTGTTTTTGCCCGTGAATTATTCCTTTGCCGTTCGTCGACTTCTTTTTGGGCCACTTGTTCTTGTAATAACGGGAGGAGGTCAGACCGCACGAACACGGCCGACCCTCCTCCCCTTTTGATGATTGTGTTGTTGCGGTTCGAAAGAAGGCGGCGCGGTGCAACGACACCGCGCGAAAACATGGCAAAATGTGGCGAAGATGCGTGGCGCCGTCGCGCCGCGCCGTTGAGGTCAAACGAACCCGCGACCGGAGTCGGGTCGCAGCGAAGGGGCGCGGCGCCGTCGCGCTGCGCCGGAGAACCACGAAGACACCGCGGTCGGAGCGGGGCCGCGGCGGAGGGGCGCGGAGCCGTCGCGCCGCGCCGGTCGGGCAAGGCCGCGACTCGAAACCGCGGCGGTGCAAGTCAGGGCGCCCGGAACCGCTGGGCCGCGCCCTAATGGGCCGAACCCGGACCTGGTTCGGGTCGACCCGGGGGGGTCTTGGGCCGGGTCGGTCCGGGCCCAAAACCCCTATTTCCGGACAGTTCCGTTCAAACGCCCATATCTTGGGATACGAACCTCTGATCTACGCACCGTCAGTTGCGATGCGATCCTTGGATCAAGACGGTCGTTTCAGTATATTACACTTAAGGTTTTGGAGAACTTTGGGTACGACCGGGTTGGTTCAAACACGAAACCAACCGGGCCCTTAGAGCGGAAACGCTTATAACTTGAGCTCCGGACGTCTGATTGACGTTCCGTCGACTTTGTTGGATTCCTCTTAGTGAGACGGACCTTTTGGCTTACTCCGCTCGAGGTTCGGCCGCAGTTGGAGTGCAGTCAGGTTGGTTTTGACTTAAAAACCAACCGCCCCCTGGAACGAAAAAGCTAATAACTCTCAGACTGGGCGTCCGATTGACGCGTCGTCTATCACGTTGAGTTCCTCTTGTCGAGACAGGACTTTGAGATACATCAACTCCGGACTACGTGCCAGTTGATGTATCGACCTCTTGGCTCGTGGAGCGGACCCTCCTAGAAACGAGCATACTGTGTGCAAGAACCCTAGAACTGGCTGCGACTGCGACTGTGGCGACTGCACTGAAATCCTATGTGGGTTCGGCAGCGATGAAGGCCGTCCTGAAATCCTATGTGGGTTCGACGGGCGATGAATACTGCACTGAAATCCTATGTGGGTTCGGCAGCAATGAAGACCGTACTGAAATCCTATGTGGGTTCGACGGCGATGAAGACTGCACTGAAATCCTATGTGGGTTCGGCGGCTTGGCTGGTTTTGTGGCATCCCGCCTTTTTATAACATAAACATTCATTACATTACACAAAACTGAGGATCTTTAAGGTTTAGTGTCTTGGAAACCAGGAACATAATACATGAAAACAACATAAAACATTCTTCTTAAACACTTGAAAGGCTTCTCCTTAAGTTCATCCTAGGTTCATTACTACATCTCATAACCTGGGGACATATATCAAAAGAAAGGGTGAGCAGAAGGCCCAGTAAGGGAAACAAGAGAAACATTTTACATGTGAACTTGAGATACTTCAATAAGGTCATGAAAAGAACTTTGAGACATGATAAAGAAATCACGAGGCATATCATAATGAAAATAACATTTTTCATAACTTGAAGATGTGGCTACAACATTTAATATTGAAAATCATTTCTGTTTCACCAAGGTCCATCCCCAAGGTGTTATTAAAAATTACCGAGATTATTCACCAAGGCGTCGTTAAAAATAGTAATCTCTAGAGATTAAGTCTTTACCTAATGCATTGGAGCGCTATCAGGGCACAGCCTTGACATGTCTTTATTATCATGTGAGCCACATATATTATCATGCGAGCCACATATATCATCATAAATCATTTCATAAACAACTCATATAGCATAAAAGAAATGAGTTTCATTTCATAATCATAACGTTTTAAAAAAACTGCTTTAATGACATGATCTTTGTGTCACTTTAAAACCCACAGAAAAGGGAGGTGAGTCTCATGTATGTAAATCCCAAAATTTAAAATAGAACATTTTGGTATATATGTGAATACCCCTATAGAAGAGAGAGCTTCGAGTATTCACTTAATAAAATAAAAGAACTTTAGAATAAGAGATAGAGACATTTTGAGACGGAAATTCTGCAGCATAACGACTATGTTTCGGGGTTTTAGAAAACATTGAAAAGAGAGGGGACATGGGTCAAACATTAATAAATGATCCATAAAACAGTAGAGGGACATAATATGAAGGATATATGAACATGGTAATGAAATTTGAAAGATATACCATATGAAATGAAGAACATGAAAGGAAGACAAAAATAAGATTTCTCTTATGAAAATTCAGCAGCCTAACAACGTCACTTAAACTTCAAAAAATGAATTGACAAGATCAAATAGGGTCTCTCATCATATGAACATAAAAGATCAGTATGATAGATATAGAGATCATACCCCAACATAATAACAAGGAACTTGAAAGACTTGACATGGAAGTAGAACTTTGAAAAATTAGAAAGGTGAACGAACCCCTTAAAAATTCGGCAGCCTAACAGCGCCACTTAAAACTTCAAAATACTGAATTGAAGAGATCAAATAGGGTCTCTCATCATACGAACATAAAAGATCAGTATGATAGATATAGAGATCATGCCCCAACAAAATAAAAAGGAATTTGAAAGACTTGAAATGAAAGTAGAACTTTGAAAAATGAGAAAGGTGAACGAATCCCTTAAAAATTCGGCAGCCTAATGGCGCCACTTAAACATTCTTAAAACAAATTGATGAGAGCAAGAGGGGGTCTCTCATCATATGAAAATGAAAAGGGAAGTAATATGAATATACAAGAACATCCTCCAACATAATAACATGGAGAATAAAAGGAATGACATAAAAGAGATTACTTGAAAAGAAAGAGAGAGGTTGGATCCCTTACCTTAAACGTAACTCTTAAAACTCAAAGGTTGGGACCTTGAGAGGCTTGAGGGCACCTTGGGAGGACTCCATGGGATGTAAGGAGACCAGAACTTCGTTGAGGATGGTTTTGGAGTCGAATGGATGAGAGGATGGCTTGGTATTTATAGGGAAAGTGAGGGGACAAGGCATTAATGGCCAAGGGACACCTCATTGGTGGTTTTGGCAAAACCATGGGCTTGCCCATGGTATTTGCCCATGGTATTGGCCACTTGGGACACCTCACACAATAATTCATCTCCTTTAGTCGACCATCCCTTAAAATATCTCATGAAATTATCATGACACAATTATGATGTCATTTAACATACCGAAACCCTAAAACTGCATTTTTACTATTCACTGAAAATTCATCTTTCTCAGAAAAATCCGAAAAAATTATCATAACATAATATCGATGCTCTAAGTTCAAAAATAAAGTCCATTTTATAAAAATAATTTTCTAAATATTTTTAATTAAATTTTTAAATAAAAAACACTATTCACCCGAAAAAACTAATACTTGATTAATAATTTATAAAACCGTTATTTAACAATTTTATTGACTCACATTACTTAATCAAGGTGTCTAAATTATATTAAAACTTTCTTTAAGTGAGATTACTAATCCATTTGGTCACATTACTAATCCCAAGCGTAAAATCACTATTCATAATATACTATTCATCAAAAATTAAGTTGATCTTATTAGACTCCAAATTCCTTACTGAACACTTTTGCAGAAGACCATTTTTTGAAAATCATTACACATCATTAATTATTTAAGGTTTACATAAATATTTTAAAATATCCTTTTTTCAAAATTCATCAGTAAAATACATCCTAAAGTTATCCGGACATTTGAAATTTCACAAACATCACTAAAGGAAGAAATATCAATTTATTCATCCCAAAGGATTACACAAAGAAGCTATGGTATCGTCACATAGCGCCTTATAACACCAACATATGACCTAAGTGTAAGGTGTGCTATGGTGAGAGAATCTGAGGGAGGCTCAGATAACATTGCCCTAGTAGTAATCTCTACTAACTTGAACTTCTCCCGCAGGCGTTTCCGTTCAAGCTTGACACACTAGAGTTCGGCTTGGGCTTGGTCTAAAGCGAAGCCCAAAGATGCCACCTCCTTCCCAACCTCTGATAAGTGGGCTTCATAAGGTTCGAGTCTACTGTATGAAGCCATCGACTCCTCTTTTTTTATTAACCATTAACATCTCTATTAAATATTTAAGAGTAAGTTAATATACTATTTAAAAAGTTTGGTTCGTTACAGGTTTAGTATCCTACGTGGGTCCCAGGATAGATGAATCAGTGGCTTTATCTGATCATCTCTATCACCTTACGAAGAAGTATACCTGTGTGAGCTGAGTCTTGACTTTCAATCATTATCTTCGATATGATTGACTTGCTTTCCTATGTGGATTGTGTTGTGCTTTCTTGTGTGGATTGGGCTGTACTATCCTGTGTGGACGTGATCGAACTTGGGCTCGGGTGTTGGAGTTGAACTGGAATTGATGACTTAGGTATATGTATGGGCATATACCTAAGTAGTGTTGGTTGTTACTTCGTGATTGTATCCTTATTTTGTGGATTATCCTTTGTGGATTCTGGGAGCCCTTCGGGGGTCTCGGGGTCCCTACTGAGTAGCATATACTCACCCTTGCACGGGCTATGCCCGCACTACATTGTGTTGGATGCAGACGACGGACAGGGCTGATCGCGGTAGATGCTAGTGGAGCAGTCGGTACCTGGAGGTGGACCACTGGGTGAGACGTACACGGAGCGGACGGCTGGACCCGAGGAGCTGAAGTGGCTATCTGTACCCACCCTTCAGGTGGGACTTCAAGTGGACAGCTCGACGTTGCTGCATTACTTTCAGTTGTTGTACTTTCTTTCCAGTTGTACTTTACTTTCAGTTTGGGTTTGTATTCTGGCCCATTTACTTTCCACACTTACTCTTGTACCCAATTTTTCTTAGTATTTACTTCTAGTGGCTTACTCTGTGGTGTTTGTTTACTTTATAAAGGCAATGCCTTCCCCTTTTGTCGGATTTACGTCTTGGTGCTAGTCGCCAGCCCCTGGACTATGGGAGGCGGGCTTGGGGTAGTCACGGCACGGGCTCCGAGAACGGGTCGTGACAAATTGGTATCAGAGGAGTTCGGTTCTACCGCAGAACTCAGGACTCTGGTCTTTCTTTTAAGTGAAGCAATAGTGTTAAGGGTATTGAGTGTGGTTATCAGTCCAGGGAGTCCAGTGTTGGTGCGGCGGCCGACGTATCCGTACGCCAGGACCCTGACTTTTGATTTCCGACTCAATGCACGAAAACATTGATTGCATGTGTGTTTCAAAAGTTTTCTTTGTGATTACTTTGTGTCAGCTCACCATGTATACTGTTTGACCATGGTGCACCTTTTTCTTTTCAGGATGGCCCCACGATGGTAGCCAACTAGGGTTCCGAGCGTTGTGCGAGACGACAGCCCACCGAGCGACGAGGCCTCGGTGCAGGGCCCTTTGACAGCGGAGGCACCGACGGTACCTCTACCCGCCGAGCCACCGATGCTACCAGCCCCAACCGCTCATAGTGCACATCACCTTAGTGCGCTGCACGAGTTTCAGCGTCAGAGACCGCCCAGGTTCCGCGGGGAGACGGACCCTCAGGCAGCCGAGGATTGGTTGGAGGCGGTTGTGCGAGTTTTCAGGTTAGTGGGGACAACAACTGACCTCATGGTGATCCTCGCAACGAGCCTCCTATACGCGGCAACAGACAGATGGTGGAGCTTGATGCTCCAGGTGCACGACGAGGCATTACTCCTCTGGACGGACTTTGAGAGCCTCTTCCGCTCGGAGTTCGTCCCAGCCACCCTCCGTGCGGTGCACATCCAGGAGATTCTACAGCTGCGGTAGGGCAGCATGACAGTCACCCAGTACTCGGTGAGATTTACCGACCTCTCACGCTATTCGACAGACATGGTATGGGACCCATTCTTCCGGGCCCAGACCTTCGAGTAGGGGCTGAGCCTTGAGATCAGGGCATCGATCATCTCCCTTAGCATTCCGACACAGGCAGGAGTACTGGAGTGATCTCTTCTCAGAGAGAGCTTTCTTGGCGAGCCTACGCCAGCAGCGAGACCTACCGCAGGGCGACACGTAGTAGAGTCGTCTGCAGCTGGCAGTCAACGGATGTCACAGGGGTCCAGGTGGACCGGACCATCAGACAGATGACCTCAGGACACTGGCTCAGAGGTGCGGGGCACATGGCGTAGAGCCAGCTTTCTGAGGAGAAGATAGTGCTACGCATGTGGCGGGCAGAGCCACATGGCTCGTGACTGCCCGACCCACCGTGCAGAGGAGCAGCAGACGGTTGAGGGGCCACCGAGGCAGAGGTAGAGGGTCGACCGTGGTGGTCCGCCGAGAGCAGGCGGACGAGGTGGGGGAGATGGCCGAGCAGCAGGTGGTGGGCGATGCTTTGAGGCTTTACCACCACCACTACCAGGAGGCCCACCTCGACCACAGGGAGCTGGCGGGCAGAGACAGGCTCAGCTTCAGGCAGCAGAGGCCTACGACCACGGCGTGCCAGAGATGATTTGAGGTACTATTTGTGTCTACTCCACCCTTGTTGCAGTTCTTATAGACACAAAAGTGAGTCATTCCTTTATTGCTGCTGCCCTTATTCAGAGCTCAGAGATTCCGATGGAGCCGTTGGCTCGATCCTTACGGCTAGAGACTCATACGGGAACAGACTCGACGATTATGCACTAGTGCCGACAGTGTGAGCTTACTCTAGGAGGTGAGAGCTTCGGCTGGGATATTCTCGTAGCGGCGTCAAGGCCTTACAACGTCATCTTGGGCATGGATTGGTTATCTACACTCCATGCTCAGATCGACTGTATTAGGTGCAAGGTGCGGTGTGTTCGCACCGATGGGAGCAGGTTCACCTTCACTGGCGAGAAGGGAGCCTTTGCAGCACAGGATGGACTCTCGCAGAGGAGAGTACAACCCATCACTCATCAGTTGGCTAGCCTCATCCTAGGAGCAATTGACGTGTAGAGTCCTAGTTTTCCTATAGTGGTGGATCAATATGAGGACGTTTTCCCTGACGACGTTCCAGGATTACCTCCTCGTAGAGAGGTAGACTTTTATATTGACCTATACCCTGGGACAACCCCGATATCCACTCCAGAATATCGGATGGCTCCCACTGAGCTTCGAGAGCTACGAGTACAGCTGGAGGACTTGCAGAGCAAGGGATTCATCCGAATTAGTGTTTCACCCTGGGCTTCACCGATATTGTTTGCCAAGAAGGCGGACGGTAGCTTGCGACTTTGTGTCGACTATCATCTCCTGAACCAAGTAACTATGAGGAACAAGTATCCGCTACCAAGGATTGATGACCTCTTCGATCAGCTCAAGGGAGCACGATGGTTCTCAAAGATAGAGCTTAGATTAGGCTATCATCAGCTCAGAGTTCGGGACGAGGACGTGCAGAAGACAACCTTCAGATATCGGTATGGCCACTATGAGTTCTTGGTTATGCCTTTCGGTGTAACCAACGCTCCAGCAGTGTTCATGGGTCTCATGAACAGGATCTTTCAGCCATACCTCGATCGATTTGTCATGGTCTTCATCGACGATATTTTGATATACTCGACCACTGAGGAGGAACACGCCTACCACTTGCAGGTTTTACTAGACACACTCTGAGAGCACCAACTTTATGGAAAGCTCTCGAAGTGTCAGTTATGGTTACGTGAGGTCCACTTCTTGGGACACATCATCTCTGAGGCAGGAGTTGTGGTGGATCCTGTGAAGATCGAGGCAATGCTAGCTTGGGAGCCACCCAGGAGCGTGACAGAGGTGCAGAGTTTCTTGGGGCTAGCTGGGTACTACCGGAGATTTGTGCCAAACTTTTCCAGAGTTACGGCACCACTCTCAGCTTTAAAGAAGAAGGGAAAAACCTTCGTGTGGTCATACAATGTCAGCAGAGCTTACAGGAGCTGAGACAGAGATTGAACAGCACGCCTATCTTGAGGCTACCGGAGGAGGGAGTAGGGTACGTAGTCTACTGCGATGCATCAGGGACCAGACTCGGATGTGTCCTGATGCAGGAGCGGGTAGTGATCGCCTATAGATCACGTCAGTTGAGGCAGCATGAGCAGAACTATGCTACCCATGACCTGGAGTTAGCAACAATGGTGTTCGCTCTGAAGATGTGTCGAAACTATCTGATGGGCGAGCGCTTTACAGTCTAGTCTGACCACCAGAGTCTCAGGTACATCTTCTCGCAGAAGGACCTGAATCTGAGACAGCGGCGATGGCTCGAGTTCCTCCAGGACTATGACTTTGAGATAGTCTATACTCCTGGAAAGGGGAATATATTAGCCGATGCTCTCAGTAGGAGGACAAACATTCAACTACTCGGGGAGGCGACAGAGCAGCTAGCTGCTTTGAAGATATCCTTCATGGATAGAGATGAAGCATTCTTTCTTCAGTCACTCACAGTCACTTCTCTACTACTGCAGCGGGTCAGAGAGGCACAACGTGGGGACGCTGACTGTGAGACGCAGCGTGCGCAGATATCCTCAGGACAGGCACCTGATGGATTCTCTGTAGGAGGAGGGAACGTCATCCTTTTCAGAGGACATACCATGGTACCAGTTGATTTACAGGAGGAGGTGCTGAGAGAGTTTCACACTTTCCTTTTAGCGGTACATCCTGGAGTGGCAAAGATGTACCCGGATCTCAGACGACAGCACTGGTGGCCGGGTATGAAGAAGGCTGTGGCAGAGTTCGTTTCTCGATGCCTCACCTACCAGCAGGTGAAGGCAGAGCACCAGGTACCAGCAGGCTTGGTACAGCCCTTGGAGGTCCCGGAGTGGAAGTGGGAAGGGATATCTATGGATTTCGTGACTGGACTTCCACATACTTCCAGAGGTCACGACTCCATTTGGGTGATTGTCGACTGACTCACCAAGTCGGCCCACTTCTTACCCATCAGAGAGTAGAGCTCAGTAGAGAGCTTGGGACGTCTCTACGTTCAGGAGATTGTACGGCTTCATGGTGTGCCATCATCTATCATCTCCGATCAAGATGCTCGCTTTACTTCCCAACTTTGGAAGGGGTTGCAGGAGGTATTCAGGACGCAGCTACGTTTGAGCACCACGTTTCACCCTCAGACGGATGGTCATACGGAGAGAACCATTCAGACTCTCGAGGACATGCTCAGTGCACGTGTCTTCAACTTTGGTCGCAGTTGGGAGGACCACCTACCCTTGGTAGAGTTCGCGTACGACAATAGCTACCACTCCACCATCGGGATGACACCATTCGAGGCATTGTACGATCGACCATGCATATCACCTCTGTGCTGGACAGACCCTGGGGAGTCAGCACTTTTTGGACCAGAGATGGTCCATGCCATGACAGAGAAGGTCCAGGTCATCCAGGAGTGGATGAGGACAGCTCAGAGCCGACAGAAGTCTTATGCTGACAGGAGGCACAGGCCACTGGAGTTCGAGGATGGCGACCACGTCTTCTTGTGGGTCTCACCTCGACTTGGATTACGGAGATTTGGACGATGCGGCAAGTTATCTCCGCGCTTCATTGGACCATTCTAAGTCCTCAGCAGGATAGGCGAGGTGGCTTATCGCCTGGATCTACCACCTCAGTTGCAATGGGTGCACGACGTCTTTCAAGTATCTCAGCTGAGGAGATATATGCACGACCTGACGCATATCATCGACCATGGGGAGCTGGACATTGACGATGTGGTGACTTTTGCGGAGGTCCCGATGGAGATCGAGGATCGACAGGAGCGGGTCCTATGTGGATGGTCGATACCTCTAGTGCACATCAGATGGCAGCATGAGAACCTCCAGGAGAGTACTTGGGAGCAGGAGGCTCAGATGCGTGCGTAGTACCCACATTTGTTCCCCTAGTTTATGATGTATCTTTACGGGGACGTAAAGCCCTGAGGTGGGAGTAATGTAAAGACCTGTAAAATTCAAGGGAAATTTTTTCTTAATTTTCTTTGGGATTTTACAAGAACGCAGTTTCTGACATCACCTGATTCCGAGGCCCGGTGTGCCCGGAATCATTTTCCAAAGTTTAGCTCGGGTACGTTCAGTGAACGAACGAGCGGGTTTTCCTAACTTTTGAACCGGTGCTCAGAATTGAATTCCGAGGGCACCGATGGAATCGCAGCGCCGGTAATTGCTTAAGAACACCTTTTTCGGAGTTTCATTTGCTCGGGTGAGGTTTTTAATTAATTGGGTTAACTAAAGAATAAAATAAAATATTGTGCAACAGATTTTATTTTTATTCTAAGTAGTGTTAATCTAGGCATGGTGGTTGGAGTGGGACCCACTGATATCCTAACTCCTAGGTAGGATATTAGTGAGGTGGGGCCCACATGAGCCCCATCCCCCTTTATTTACTTTTACCTCCCACGTGCATTTAATTTGGTAACTCACCCGCACCCTCTCTTAAATGCCAAGTCAACTCTCGCGTTTATTTGGATTATTAAACGCCTCATTAATTGGTCAACGCTCGATAATTTAATCGTGATCTGTTTTTGAATTTTAAAAACAGTTGACATGAGAAATAAAATAAGGCAAGGCCTTATTTTATTAGGTTTTTTCATTGTGCGAGATGGATTTGAAGAGGAGAGCTCAAGTCTTGGAAACCTCATCTTCCTCCTTGAAGAACGCGAAGAACGCACCGTCGCCAATGAAGAATGCCAACCTCCGACGAGGGATGACGAAGGATGCCGAATCCTTGGAGATCGACGACGCGACGCCATGTACTGCGACGCCAACGTTTCTCTTCTTCGAGACGTCAGCGATGCTTTTGGAACCTTCTTCCACGACGATTATTTCCCGTGATGAACCTTCGTTCGACGACGCCTTGAGGTAGGGTTTTTTTTGTTTTTGCCCGTGAATTATTACTTTGCCATTCGTCGACTTCTTTTTGGGCCACCTGTTATCATAATAACGGGAGGAGGTCGGATTGCATGAACACGACCGACCCTCCTCCCCCTTTGATGATTGTGTTGTTGCGGTTCGAAAGAAGGTGGTGTGGTGCAACGACACCGCGCAGAAACATGGGGAAATGTGGAAAAGTTGCGCGGAGCCGTCACGCCGCGCTGTTGAGGCCAAAAAAACCTGCGGCCGAAGTCGGGCTGCAGCGAAGGGGCGCGGCGCCATTGCGCTGCGCCGGAGAACCACGAAGACACCGCGGCCGGAGAGGGGCCGCGGCGGAGGGGCGCGGTGCCGTCGCGCTGCGCCGATCGGGCAAGGCCGCGACTCGAAGCAGCGACGTTGCAAGGTGGGGCGGCCGGAACTGCCTGCCACCGACACCTCGTAGGGGCGGGACCCCGACGGTCCCACGGCAGCAGCACCGGCTGGCCAACTTCCAAGAAGCGGGGGGTCGTAACCCCCGGCTGGCCGAAGGAGCGGCCCCCACGTGGGGGTCGCGGTTTGTCAATCAGGGGGCAGCGCGCCCCCCTGTTCCGCTCAGCTCGGCGTGGACGAGCTGGCCACACGGGCCGCGAGCGCTTGCCAGGCTAGGCCGGGCCGCGCCCACCGGGTCGGGCCGTGCCCTAATGGGCCAGACCCAGACCCGGTTCAGGTCGAACCGGTTCGGGCCGACCCAGGGGGGTCTTGGGCCGGGTCGGTCCGGGCCCAAAACCCTCTATTTCCGGACAGTTCTGTTCAAACACCCGTATCTTGGGCTACTGACCTATGATCGATGCACCGTCAGTTTTTATGAGATCCTTGGATCGATATGGTCGTTTTAGTATATTACACTCAAGGTTTTGGAGAACTTTGGGTAAACCTGGGTTGGTTCGAACACGAAACCAACCGCGCCCTCGGAGCAGAAACACTTATAACTTGAGCTCCGAATGTCCGATTGACGTGCCGTCGACTTTGTTGGATTCCTCTTAGTAAGACGGACCTTTTGGA
The DNA here is from genome assembly GCA_963277665.1 of Viscum album. NCBI lineage: Eukaryota > Viridiplantae > Streptophyta > Magnoliopsida > Santalales > Viscaceae > Viscum > Viscum album. The sequence continues at coordinate 939,545,168 of OY728155.1, read as the reverse complement.
TTACTCTTCTCGATGTTTGGACGCATTTGGAGTGTGTTTAGGTTGGTTTTGACTTAAAAACCAACCGGGCCCCTCGAACGAAAAAGCCAATAACTCTCAGACCGGGCGTCCGATTGACGAGCCGTCTGTCACGTTGAGTTCCTCTTGTCGGGACGGGACTTTGAGATAATCAACTCCGGACTACGTGTCAGTTGATGTATCGACCCCTTGGCTCATGGAGCGGACCCTCCCGGAAACGAGCATGCTGTGTGCGGGAACCCTAGAGCTGGTTGCGACTACGACTGTGGCGACTGCACCGAAATCCTATGTGGGTTCGGCAGCGATGAAGACCATCCCGAAATCCTATGTGGGTTCGACGGCGATGAAGACTGCACTGAAATCTTATGTGGGTTCGGCAGCAATGAAGACCGTACTGAAATCCTATGTGGGTTCGACGGTGATGAAGACTGCACTGAAATCCTATGTGGGTTCGGCAGCTTGGCTGGTTTAGTATCCTACGTGGGTCCCAACATAGATGAATCAGTGGCTTTATCTGATCATCTCTATTACCTTACGAAGAAGTATACCTGTGTGAGCTGAGTCTTAACTTTCAATCATTATCTTCGATATGATTGACTTGCTTTCCTATGTGGATTATGTTGTGCTTTCCTGTGTGGATTGGGTTGTACTATCCTGTGTGGACGTGATCGAACTTGGGCTCGGGTGTTGGAGCCGAACTGAAATTGATGATATAGGTATATGTATGGGCATATACCTAATTAGTGTTGGTTGTTACTTCATGATTGTATCCTTCTTTTGTGGATTATACTTTGTGGATTCTGGGAGACCTTCGGGGGTCTCAGGATCCCTACTGAGTAGCGTATACTCACCCCTGCACGGGCTATGCCCGCACTAAGTTGTATTGGATGCAGACGATGGACAACGCTGATCACGGTAGAGGCTAGTGGAGCAGTCGGTACCTAGAGGTGGACCACTGGGCGAGACGTACATGGAGTGGACGGCTGGACCCGAGGAGCTGAGGTGGCTATCTGTACCCACCCTTCAGGTGGGACTTCCAGTGGATGGCTCGACGTTGCTGCTTTACTTTCAGTTATTGTACTTTCTTTCCAGTTGTACTTTACTTTCAGTTTGGGTTTGTATTCTGGCCCATTTACTTTTCACACTTACTATTGTACCCAGTTTTTCTTAGTGTTTACTTTTGGTGGCTTACTCTGTGGTGTTTGTTTACTTTATAAAGTCAACGCCTTCCCCTTTTTGTCGGATTTACGCCTTGGTGCTAGTCGCCAGCCCCTGGCCTATGGGAGGCGGGCTTGGGGTAGTCACGGCACGGGCCCCGAGAACGTGTCGTGATAGATGGTCCGAATAGGGATCATTCATGTCTTCAGAAACCATTGGATCGAGGAAAGGCCATTTCTTTCAGTCTAGTTCTTCCCAAGCTGATTTTTTATCGTGATCCAGGACCCTCAGATTTGGTGATGCTCCCTCTTCCATCCTGTATCAGTGCTCTACCACATGAAGTACAGAGAGAGGTCTCCCCGTCTAGGTCTCCCCTGAAGTAGATGGCCGTGGATTTCCCCCAGCAGAAGGTCACCCAGGTCTCCTCACCTTCTGGAACGTGCTTGCAATCCCCTTCCAAGCATGCCTCAGATCACTTTTCTCCCATTCCATACTCTAGGGTGGTGAGGAGGGTCTCAACCCGAGTTTAGGAGGCTTCCCCTTTCAATTAACTGTATCGATTTTCTGAACCCAAGGGAATGCGTATGAGGTCTCAGACAAAACTTTTCTCAGCACGTTCGTCTTCTCAGTATCAAAGTGCCAAGCTTCCCGGGGCCAGTACCAGGTGCGTTCTATTTCCATGATTTTGGTGCTAATATGGAACACCCGGGTCTGGGTGACTGGTTCAAGACAGACTTCATTGCCAATGAGGTCTAATCTAGTAATGCCTCTCTAGTTGTAGTAATTGATCCCAAACACAGCACCTCAAAAATATCAGAGCTCACACATAGAATAAGTATGTGCAACTACTTGCATTTCAACCACCAAAACCATTACATTTGGAACCCAACATCTCACTGGATCTCATTGGTGCCTCAGACCAATTTATTAACACAAAAATCACTATTGGAGACAATTCCCACTTCTTCACATTTGTCTATGGGAATTGTGATCCTCACGTTAGGGAGTCTTTGTGGAGTGATCTTGAATCCTTCATGTCGGGGGGAGTCTCCATGGTTTGTTGGAGGAGACTTTAATATAGTGGTAGATCAGAAAGAGAAGAAAGGGAGCAAAGTTTTTACTCAGAAGGCTAGTCTCAACTTCCTTTCCTTCATTTCTCGATGTGGACTGCTTTCATAGGATATAATGGCAATTTCTTTTCATGGTGCTACAACCAGAGAGGGGATCTCCAGTATTGGTGCCACCTTGACCATTGTCTCACCAACTGCTAGGCCATTTCTAAATTCTCAGATGCTAAGGTAACTCACCTTGTGCAAAATATTTCTAACCATTCCCCTCTATTAGTTTCTTTTTCTACCAGGAAATATTGGAGAGCTGGCTTCTCCTTCTCTCAGTAGTGAGTATACCAAGATATCATGATTTGGTGACTGCATCATGGAATAAACTGACTAATGGAATTTCATGGATGAGGCTCCATAACAAACTTCTAAACTCAAAGAAGACATTCAATCCTTGATTAAAAACCAACCTTCCAACTCCCAAAATATTGAGGTGACCAATAAAGAAGTTGAGTAGCTGGAGACCAATTTGAAAAGATGCTGGGATGAGAGTATGTTCGGTCAGCTGTCTAGTAAAAAATACATTCTAACAGAACTACTTTTAAGACATAAGTGAGTGGTGCAAGAGCAGTCGAGGTTTAGATGTCTTCAAGAGGGTGATAGAAACACGACATTTTTTCATGCTTGTATCAGAGAGAATAGGCTCATAATTAGACCTAATATGAGGCTGGATGATGGTACTTATACAAATGATAGAGGTATGGTTGGTCATTTGGAAGAGTCCCATTTTAAATCAATGCTTGCAGGTCTTAATCCACGCATGCAAGGTGGCTACCCGAGGGGCTTTCAGGACCTTATAGAGTGATTCCCCAAGTGGTCTCATCCTTTGATAACATTGTCTTTGAATTCAGTCCTGAAGAAGAGGATATTTATGAGGCAGTAAGAGGTCTCTATCTAGAGAGTGTACCGAGACTAGATGGATTCTCAAGGTCCTTTTATAGGGCCTCATGGGAGTTGATTAAAATGGATGCGGTGAATGAACTACACGATTTATTTAGAGGGGGGGGGGTCTTCTCCATGTGGAATGTGCAACCACACTTGTGTTGATCCCCATGATCAAGGTTCCCTCAGCTCTCCATCACTATCGCCCGGTAAGCATGTGTAATTTCCCATATAAGGTACTTGTAGGAGTGTTAAACAAAATATACTCAACATATCTTCCTTGATGGATATCATATGAACAACATGTCTTTTTTAAGGGGAGGAATATCCAAGCAGCGATATCCCTAGCTCAAGAAATGATCAGTGACATTAACCAAAAGGTTCTTGGATCAAACATGGCTATCAAGTTGGATATGGATAAAACCTATGAGAGTGGAGTGGAATTTTATCATCAAGGTGCTGGAAAAAATGGGATTCTCTTCTCAGACTAGTGGCCTCATGTTCAAGTGTTTCAGCTCCCCTTGGCTCTCGGTCTTCTTCTTGGGGTAAACTACAGTTTCTTAAAATATATTTGAGGACTAAGACTAGGAGACACCCTTTCTACTACCATATTCGTCATTTCCCAAGACGTCCTTAGTTGACTCATCAATAGGAACATTACTTGGGGGGGAGGAAACACTTTATCTTTGTAGGAAATGCTTGTGTACCATATCTCACCTCATGTTTGTTGATGATACCATTATTTTTTATAATTCTATCAAGAGATTAGTATGGGGGATTAATAAAATTCTTAATGACTATTGCAAATGGAGTGGGCATATTATAAAATGAACCAAAAGCAGCTTCTATATCTCCAACAGATGCTCGGGTAGAAGAATTTCATCACTTATTAATGATCTTGACATGCAGAGGAGAAACTTCCCCATGGATTACTTGGGTGCCTCCATCTTGTCATGCAAGCCCCGTATTCATCACTTTGACAAAATAGTTGATAAGATCACTGGAAGGATTCTGAATTGAAAAAATAGATATCTCTCATTTGGTGGAATAATTGCCCTGGTAAGTAGTGTTTTTTTCTCTATTATAGTCCATGCCTTTTTAGCTACCAAAGTACCAAAATCAGTAATCCCCCATATTGAAAATCTTCGATGCCTTAATGTGAAAAATCTCTAGGATATGCTCCACTGCTTGCATGCGAAACTGGAATGAGAATTCATTGAAGAACGGACTCAATGGGATAGGTTCATGGAAAGGAAATGCAACGGTTACATGTCTATGAAAAAAGGTGGTCCCTATTCTCTATGGACGGTCATTCACCCACATCTCATGACTCTAAAGAATAATACCCTATGGATAATGGTCTGGAGGGATATTTCGTATTGGCGTCACAATTGGGATGAGTCCAAGCTTGTGATGGAGATATTTCCAGCTGCCCGTGGTAGGTGGCCAGTGCACCAACCCCACCAGAACCATGGCTGCTTCAACATTGGCTGCTGCATATGTTAATTGTGTATGTTGACATTGTTGAAGGTAGGTGGGGATTGGTGGAGAAGTTGTGTCAAACATGGACTCTTCCACCATGGCTATATAAGGAGGCTTTGGGATGCCTCCTTCAAAAATCAGATCAAATCCGAGCCAAGAGAGCTTTTATAGCCAAGAGAGCCTTGAGAGCTCCATGTGAGAGAGCTGTAGAGAGGTGTAGAGAGAAGTTTTTGTAAGCTTTGTTCACGTTGAAATAAAGCCCATTTTTCTTCCATTTTCTTTCTCTATTATCTCTCAACGTGGTCAGCAAACCACAACAACTTGGGTTCCCCAGCTACCTAGTCCTGGATATTTCATTTAGGGATGTGAGCAAGTACCACAACATCATCAATGAGACTTTGGATAAGGAACAATGGGGCCTCATCAAACTCATTGAGATAAATAATGAGTCGGACATGTGTGTTTATATGGAATCATCATCAGGAGGATTATCAGTGAAGTAATTTTGGAGGGCGCCGATGAAATACGATATTGAGGATAGGTGGGGCGAGATGTTGTAGTGTAAGGAGAACCCATTGAAGTTGAACTTCCTACTGTGGAGTATTTTGAACTGAGCCCTGCCAACAGATGATAATATCAAATGGTTAGGCATTTACATAGTGTCCAGGTGTTCATGTTGTTAGAACCAAAGGGAGGAGAGCTCTGATCATTTATTCTTTGAAGGGGACTGGGTTCGTATATTGTGGAATGAGTTCGTGGAATTCACGGGTTTCTCAGATCAGCGTGAATATGGTTCTTCTTTCCTGAACTACTGGTTTCTAAAAGAAGGAACTGAGGGTGTGGAGTGTAAATCCAGAGCTCTGGTTCTCTTGGCAGATTGCTGGATCATCTGGCAGGCATGCAATAACACCCGTGTCGATGGAACTTCTTGCACGGGTAGAGCTATTACTACCAGAACCAGAAATTTGCTAGTGAATATGTCTCATATATCATAAGAAGGTGCAAGGGTGAATCTAATGGAAGCAGATGCTCTCGGTCTATTATTTTAGGCCTCTCTAATTCTTGGTTTCTTCCTTCTCAGTGTTTCTATTTTCTTGTTTTTGTTGGACTCATTTTTCTTTGATAATAAAAATATGATGTTAGTAGTAAAAAATGTTAATTGTTAGGATTAATGCTAATTAGCACAATAATGATGAAATAATTATGTTAAAATATCAAGAATTTATATAGAATCAATTAAATATAAATCCTTTAAATAATGAATCTAATATAATGTATAAAAACATAAATAAATATATCAATAATTATTTAAATGGTAATCAATACTAAATAATATTAAGAATCCCCAATGGAAAATGTCAATTTTCAACTAAAACATATTATCTAAACCTAATGTATTTTAAATTCAAAGTAAATTTTATAATATTAAGAAATTTAATTAAATTAAATTGATGATATATTTAGTTCCACACACACAAATTTGGTTTTATGGGTTATTCTATATTTTTAATAAATCTTAAAATACTTAGTTAAAAACTCGCTATAAAATTTGATATTAAAAGAATTAAATGTAAAAACATTATGGTAAAAACCCTATAAAAAGTTTAAAACATGTTTCTTTTTAATGGTGGTGGCCTACCTTGAATTTATCTCTAATATAATATTTTATCTATAAATTTTTAAGCCACGTTCCTTGACAGTGACATCCTATTATTGAACATATTTGGGAATGTTAAAAATGACACTCCCTTCTCACTTATAAAGGGGGAACTCTCTCATCACTTCCCCTCTCACCAATACCCCATAATATTGGGAAAGAAATATTAACCAAACTCTTATCCACTCTTATACATATTTAGGAGGCTATGGTCTTCTCAAAATATTTTATTCCCATTCGTAAAGGATATAATCCAAGAAGTGAGCTATAAGTTCCTAAGCCAATATTTCATGAAGTTATTTTTTTCCTAAAATATCAAATCACCATCTTATAATCATAACATCAATATCATTATTATATTGATATGTTATTATAATGATTGCACATGCCTAATAACCGTTCCTTTTTCTATTTATAAAAACAAAAACATGAATTGTGTGTCGTGCGAACTACTTCCTTCACATCGTAGTGTTTTTTAATTTTCCTTCAAAAACCTACAAGGGTGGTCCTAGTTGAGAAATTAATATATATAATTATGATTTTAATGAGATATTTAATATTCTGAAATTATAAACCACATTACTCTTTTCCCCTATTCATTGTAAAATGAATTCGTTAACCATGCATATTTGTGGACTTCCGTCTTCATGGGATGATTGATTTCTACTTTTCATTTCATCATCTTCTTACATGTATGGAAATTAAAAAGGTTTTAAAATGATAAATATTATGTTTATAATATTGATATGTTTTTTTAATGAAAAAATATTGAACCTATTAATTATATTATCGACAAACAATTATCGTAAATTCGATCGTCTAGAATAAGTTTCTAAGGGGAAAATCATTAATTAAAATTATGTAATATTGTTATATACATTACATAATATTATACTTACTTTATAATTATTATATATCATATTAATAAACACTAAATGATGTAATTTTTCTACTGGTGTAATTATATTTATACTATATCACGTCATTACTATCGATAAACATGGTATGTTCATTTTTTGGGTCTGTTTGACCACCTAATTGAATAATGCTATGAAATTATTTCATAGATGACTATGAAAACTTAATTAGTGTTATAATGTTATATAAATATTTAGATAATGATTTTTTTCTTGGTTCTATAAATGGTACTAAAATATTACACTCGTTAATTAAGAAAACACCATTTGTGGGATGTAAATCACCAAAAAAAATACATGTTGTCAACTTCATCTTCTAGGATAAAGACTAAAGTACTCATGGAAGGAAATTTAAAATTCACAAATAATTATAATTAATACAGTATATTAAATTTAATTAAATAGGGATGATTAAATTTATAAGAATGAATACTCGCACCACTCCTATGAAACTGCTACAAACGATCAAAACTATAAACACCCAATATGGGAAAATAGAAAATAACTAATTAATATTTATGTAGATAATGATTATATATTGAAATTATAAATAGTTTTAGGTATGAATATATTTTTTTAAATTAGTTATTATAATATTTAGGTTTGTTATATAGGAGAATAGAGTGCATTCAACGAAGTAGGGAAACAAAGTAAGAGTTTCTTTTTCTCAAATTTGAATCCCTTGAGATATGTTTATATTAAACACCATGTTTACTTTTAAATGGTGTATATAAAAACCAATTTTAATTTTGTACCATTATTATATTATATTTCATTATATTCAATGATCTATTAAATTTTTTACCACTCCTGGGTTTTTTATTCAAAAGTTACAAAGTCTGTATGGGGTTTCTGTGGTTCAAATCTTTTCCATGGATTAAATTCACTCTTCTTTGACTATATTCTTTAAATATTGATCAATTATAACATATGATGATTTTATGTTGTATATAAAGTATTTTTTTTGGGTAAATCATGATTCACACCGATGTTATCTTCTATGATGACTGTTGTTTCGTTAAAATTCATTTTTGTTGAGAATAACATCCAATTATTTTATTAGATTTTTCTTCCATATACATGCTTTTACTTCTCACCAATGTTATCCTTTACCAAGGGTAAAATAAAATTGTTTTTATCTCCAATCATCATTTTTCTCCCATTTATTCATTTTAAAACAAATGTTTCGCTATATTTTTAATGATGTGGGTTTTCAAAAAGGTTATTTCAAAATGATCAAAAGGTTTTTCCATCCTTTAAAAAAAGTTATCATTATCTCCACTTTTTATTTTGAAAAAAATTATGTATTTTTCAAGGTTCCATTATTAATTATTGTTTTTCAAAGAAAATGTTTTCATTTTTTTTTCAATTATCCATTATGAAACCATTATTTTATTTTAAGGGTATTTTATTTATAACTTTGTATAATATGGTTTATAAAATGTATTATATTTATATTGTAAAAAATGATTTTTTTTAAATTAATTTTCACTATATCTTTTATAACAATGATTACTTTTTTTTTGTGAAAAGTTATATATTTTTACATATATATTTCTCCTAAGGTTTATCTCTCATGGAGTGATAATGAATATAAGGACCCAGCCTTAAACATTACATAAATATTGAATTAAATGAATAATTCACATTGAGGATCTTTTCAGGTTTAGAGTTTTAGAGAATTAGGACATAACTATTACATCTCAAAAGATTTCAAAACAGATACTTCGACACAGTTTCCATTTTTTTTCATAAAATATAAACTCTTGAAAAAAACATTCACGTCTAGTTCCATGTTTTAGACAACATGACTTTTCCTTGATCCAATACTTTACCCTATTCATCTTTAAGTCCTGTGAAAACATTTCAAAACTTGGTATGAGCATAAAAGGCTCAGTAAGGGTTATAAAACAAAGAATGAAAACATTTCTTCATAAATGCATAAAAAACATGAACTCTTATACTTATCTCATGAAATCATAAGATTTATGAAAGACACATAGAAATCATAAACCATAAAGGTAACTTTTGGCATCTATATCATACTTACATTGTAGATATCACAACTACATAGGGAGTTACTTTGGAATACCTATCATAGTATATTCCCTGAATCTCTTAGGAGAAACATTCACGTTTACCTATGTCATGTTACCCAATGCATTGGAGTGCTATCTCAGGATCACCCTCCCTAGGTTTATCATGGAACCACCCGTATAAGTAAATAATGCCCAAGAACTATTACATGATCATAACACATAACATAAGCATAAAGGAAAGATAAAATTTCCACATTGAAATAACAAAATATTATTTCAAGATATTGAAATAATAAATCCATTATCAAAATAATTTTCAATAACAAAATAAGTAAAAAGAGTATATGGTATTTATTTTTCCTTTTAAAAACATTACAGCTTGTTATGGAAGCCAAAAATCAAATAATACTCGCGGCGACAGAAATGTCGTTGTCACCACTTACGTAAAAAAAATTCCTTTTTGTCATTTAGTAAAATTCTTCATATAAAAAGATTCCCTTTGAATGAAATGAAAAGTAAAAGGGGTTTATACACCATATAAAATAAATTCATGTATAAAACTAAATATGCCTTAATGAAAGGAGATTGAGACGAAGTCCCTTACCTCGTGTCCGACTTGACTCGATCGTTCTTTAATCTCCTGAATAAAAAACTAAAGTTAATTTATACTTTCTTAAAAACCTTTTTCATTTTTATTATTCCTTTTATATCACTTATTACCATGTTATAAACATCATGTAATCATTTAAGTTAATAACGTCCATTTTGTCGATATTTGGTACTTGAGTCAAAAATGAACACCTTATATTTACAAGTTGTCCATGTGTTCAATAGTTAATTATATAAAAAATGAAATTCATCATTTAGATATCATATATATCATATATATCCAGTATATACATGTATTTATAATAGTACATAACATTTAGAGGTAAGAAATGAAATGCACCATTCATGGAGACGGTAAGCCGTACGTACGCATGAACGCTACTTTCATCTCCATTTCTTATTTTAATGGAATTAAAACATAATTATACATAGATATATTATAATTACAGTATAATATCATATATAATATCATTAAATCCATATTTTATACATCCCACATAAGGCATTAACGAGTCACATCACTTTGAGGGGGCGGTAGTCCGCACTTTCTCAAATGAGATTATAGTATTTACCCACTATGGAAACTGTAAAGGAGTGATATAAATGGGAAGTACATAAGCATAATGAAATCATAAAAATAATATATATCATATATAAATACAATTCCATCATAATGGCCACCATGAGAGGCGGTAAGAGGTAATTGAACAATCATCATTTCATGAGGCGTTAATTTTCCATCCACAAAAACAGTATGTTCTTCACCCATTAGATAGAGGTGTGTGTAATTTTAGTTCGAATACTTCTTATAAAAACATCCTAGTATATTGAGGATACTGTTTTTGTTACAAAATAAAATAATAAAAAGAGTTTAGGGGTTGGATAAGTAAAATAAAAGAAAACAATTTAAGAGAAACCATTACCTTTAATTTGGGTAACTCCCTTTGGTTTGAATCAAAGTACTTCTTGAAGTGACTTATACCTAAGGTAAGGCTTCTAGGAGGAGTATAGGGATGTAAGGAGCTTAATTAGGCAGAGTTTGGACGAGCCAAATGGCTTGAGAGGTGTGGGGAATTGGATAGAAATGGTCTTCTTTTATAAGGGAGATGAGGGGCTCTTTAGGAAAGTGTGAAAAAATTATTTTATTATAAACATATCTTCGATTTAAAAAGGTACAAAAATCATTAAAGATAAATATAAGATGATTCATGGTCGAAATAAAATCATCCAATCAGAATTGGACCTGTTTTGGATAATCTTGTAATCATTATAATCTTAGTTATTTAAATCATTTACTAATGAGGTAAATACGGCATCATTATTGTGTCATAAATAATTTAATTTATTCTATGACTAAAAATTATAAAAAAAACACTATCATGTAGTAAATATTTTTATATTTCTAAAGAATATTTATAGTCGAAAAAATTACTTATATAACACCATATAAAAATTAATTTACTAAAAGAGTTCTGTTTATGTCATTTTTGGCTTTACTTTAAATTAATTAATCTAAAGTGTCATTATCATTCATAAGTGGATACATGGGGTCCCAAAATCAACCCAAGTATTCCCATGGTCGGCCATTACTCATCCAATAAGGTTTGGTCAAGTGTTAAGGTAATTTTGAATTATTATAATATTCTTTTTACCTTGAATTACCCTATTTATCTTTAACCGCGGTAAATAAAAGTCAAAAGTTACTATTCACCAAAAACTACTTTCATCTTATTGAACCAAATTTTACTTACTAATAACAACCATGTTTGTTGGATTTTTTAAATTCAATTCATAGAAGTGGTAAACTTTCATTTAAATGAAAAAGTCAGTTTTTTAACTACTACTAAGTGGTTTCACTATTCATCAAAAATTGAAGTTTTTCAGAAAAATACCAAAAATTCAGCCCAAGATATATTTTATATTCCGAATTCAAAAATGATGTTTATTTTTCCAAATTAAAAACATAAAAGTGAAATTAATTAATTTTCAAATTAATTCCCGTTGTTAAAACAAATAGCGTGTTTTTAAGAAACAATAACTATCAAAAGATTGACACTTGTTTATGTCCAATTTCAAAGTGAAATTACTTCCAATGACCAAAATTGGATTAAATGGTAAAAATATATTCTAATTACTCTTTAAAACTAATTAAAAAGATAATCTAACCATATAAATAAATCAGATTAAAACATAGTTTTGAATTAAAATACAATATTTTCACTAGAGATGATGGCGGCTGCAGAGCGAGGTCGATGGTGAAGCCCTAACGGTGATGGCGACAGTGCCAGCCCCTCCCTCCCCAGAGGGGGGAGGGGGAATCGCCCAAAGTTTTATCCCATTGACCAACCCCACTCTCCTTCCTCCTTTCCCGACAATTCCATTGTGCCCTAAGGTACCTAACCTTCATAAGGGATTTCCACAGCTCGCGCTTTCCACGAAGGAGTTCAATGGCACTTCGGATTTCTTCAGGACGATGCTGGTCGCTCGCTTTAGTGGCCTACGCCCTTAGGTGGATGCCTTTGACAGATTTGTGTTTGAAGCTTGGGGACTTCAAGACCGCGCGGTGGTCGGGTTTCTCGACCAGCGTCAGATGATGGTTCGTTTTTCCTCAGAGAGCGATTTGATTGCTGTTTGGTCCAATGGCCTCTAAACCCTCAATGGATGAGTATTTTACCTCCTTCGCTGGTCCTTTGAATCCATCATCAATCAGGATGAACCGACGATGACAGTGTGGATAAGCTTCCCAAATTTTCTGCTTCCTTTTCAGATTCCGTCAGTAATATGCATGTTAGGGAACATGGTTGGTATATTTCACTATTCGGATAGTAGGACTGCCGCTGTTTGTCACCCTATCAACCCTCAAGTTTGTGTTGAGTCTGACGTTTCTAAGCCTCCTACAGAGTGTCTTTGTATTTTTGTTGACGAAGAATTCAGATGGAAACAGCAGGTGGTCTTCGAGTCTTGGACAGCGTATTGCTCGGGTTGTCATCATCCAGAAAATTCGGTCCCGGGATATCATCGAGGTCCAAGGGCTCATCAACTGTTGAATCCCCAACCAGAAGAGTCTCAGGCACAGGCCATCCCCGTTGTGATTCAGCAATCAGATAGAGCAGGACTGGAGAGGCCTGTAGAGGCGCGCAAGGTTGAACTAGGGGAACGTGATCCAGGCGGGGTTCATTTTGGTCCAAGCGAGGATTTGAGGTTGGAACCAGAAGGCAGTCCTTGGGAGGGCCAGCCTTTACAGTGGACTTATCCGATGGTTCCATAAGCAGTGAAGGATGTGGAGGCCAGTACCCCCTTGCCATGGGTTGTGGATGTCCTAGCTCGATTAAGGTAGGATTTGGGGATCAGTTCCTTGAAGGTGAATGGAGTGGAGGCAGTGCAGGGGGAAGGAAAGGATAAAGAGCTATCCTTGCATGTGGATGTGGTGGAGCATCCGGTCTCAGATATAATTGTTGATATTGGTGTGGAGAAGGGTGTTAGCGAGGTACATGACCCTGGGGGTCCTCAAGTTCGGGAATGGGAGGGATCTAACCAGCAGTCTCAATTCATGGGTCGTGGATATGAGCAACCCATAGGCCTGGTTCCGTGTAGTGAGTTCACTGAGGGTGAATTTGGAAAGGAGGCTGAACCATCTGTCAAGGCATTGAAGGGGAAATCCTTTTTGCATGCAGCTACAAGCTCTCTCCACGGTCAAGGAAGGCAGGAAGGGGCTAGCGTATTGGGTCCTCTTGATCCAAACACGCTCATCTCGAAGTACTCCTTCTAGATGTCTGGGAGCAAGGGGAAGAAGAAGAAGGACTTGGTGGTCAAATCAGGCAAGTTGGATTCTTTGGGTTGGTCGAGGGCACTCAAAGAAGGTCTGGGGGTAGAAGTGAAAACCCGATTTGAAGGCCTAGCAACTCAAGAACAATCATAGTCACAAGAGGATGAGGATTCAGGTGATGATAGTTTTAGCCAAATCTCAGTTGACAGCCTGGACCGGTTCCAAGGGAAAGGTCCCCATAGTCCAAGAAGGAAGAAGGGGAAAAAAAGGAAAGCGTGACTCGGGGAAATGCATAGTGGTTCATGGGAAAAAACCCAAGGGGTGCAAAGACTACTCTCACTTGCCGAAACCAATGGAAACCAGGTCGGCCAAAAAATATGGAAGCAAGGAAAGCAAAGTCCTTAAAGACGGGGAAAGTGGGGATCCAAGCAGAGAACCAAGAGTAATAGATGAAGAGGGCGCGGAGTGTCTAAGGATCATATGCCACTCTAAGGAAGAGATTCTTGACAAAGTCCTTCGTCCAAACTCCACAAATGAAGAGATTTTAAGGATTTATGAAAGACACTTACAGACTAAGGCCATAGAGGAGCAAGAAGCGTGGATAGATGAGCAATACCGGATCATCGCCCGAGGCTTCTACCAAGGCAGAATCACCTTGGAGGAATTCATCCAAATAATGGATAGAATGATTTCTCACCTTGAAGAACTTATTAGGGATGATCCAAACACCCAGGTTAGTACTCTGCACTGGGAATTATATAGAGCATCTGACTCAAATAAACTTAGTCTTGTGTTTAACAATTCCATGAGCTCTTTCAGTACGTAGTCCTTGTGTGCGAACTTTGGTTTCCCACTTGTCCTTAAAGTGGATTAATAAAAAATTATAGTTGGGTGGTCCAATATTTTCACTATTCATTAAAAAAATGGACTTTATCGAAAAAATTCGAATAATTTAAACAAAGTAAATTTTGATGTCCCCATTCTAAAGAAGGATTTTATTTGGTCATATAGAATGTATTAAAGTAACCAAAACTATATTTAAAGAGGGTTCTCCATTAAATGGTGATAAATCGGCCTGTTAATATAAATTATGCTTAAAATTAGATTCATTCACATTTTAAGCCTCTAACATTTATTGGATAAATGTAAATACATTTAACAAACATGTATAATCATATTTTAGTTAGTTTTGTTCATTACCACCAATAAAAAGGCTAAGAGTTAACTACCATTTAAAATAATAATATTATATTATTAGTGTGCAACATAAGATTTCAAAGAAACCCGTTGTTGCGTATCTGGTACGCTATCGAACATAGCAACCCTTTTAAAGTAAAATTAATATTTAATTCAAAAATATTAATAAATATGAAATAAGTCTTATTCTTCATTTACTTGGGATATTACAATGAATCCCATTCTTTTTCTAAGGGTTATTTAGGATATGATGATTATTGATTTTAAGTGGAACACATATGTATGGATGATTACCAATGGATTCCAATATCAACCTCAAATGAATTAGTTTAGGCTTATATATCATGTGATATTCAAGTTTGGATATAATGAGTTTTTTCACACAGGTGTGGGCAAGATGAGTTTGCTAACACTTCAGGCATCAACATAATGAGTTTGTTTATATATTAATGGGAATAATGGGTTTTTCACACATGTTTTCTTATGGTTATGGTTGTGCCATATTCTTATGTTTTGTATCAAGTTATACAAAATTTTCATGATGTCTTAAATTTCCATGAAATTCCATGTTTTCAAGATCATGACTTATTCATAATGTATTCCTCACTTGTATTTCATGATCACATATTACATGACTATTGAAATGTTTTTATCCATTTATATCTTTTATTATTTCTTAATGATATTTTATGATATTAGGTTCCTATAAAAAATTATGATTATCATCTAAGGCCTTATGGTCTTTTATTATGATATTTATATCTCTATCATATACCACTTTAGGTTATGATATGTTGTTTCCTTACTAAGAATTTGATATCACCCATTTCTTATGTTTCCAATCCCAAGGTTTTCAAGATAAAAAAAAAATCACATGATATATCTATAAAAGGTTATGGAGGAGCACAACTATAGAAAAAATGTTTTCAATTGTTATAAAATAAGTTGTTTATGTATATAATCTTGACAAAACTAAACATTTCTGTCATTGGGTTGTATGAATCTTTGTGAGATTTATTATTTAAATAATGAGGTTAATGCATTGTTTATGTAAATATTATCTTGGGTATCTAAAGAAATAATGATAAAATTACCTTAAATAGTTAAAGGTCCCTCTCCTCCATTACCTAGAGCATATTAAACTATATAAACCATGCCAACAACAGATCCAGAACCCTACATTTGAGGTTGATGAATCTCCTAGGCCATAAGATTATGTAGAGTTCAAACCTATTTTTGAGGCCCTATGGATGCTCAAGGTCTTGATCATCCAGATCCCAACATTGAAGTCTTTGTAAAAAAGTACTAGAGATAACCCATATTCCCACATCAATTGAAATTATAATGAGAATTGGGACAAAACATGAGATGCTATCATTTCCATCCTCAATTATAACATTTGATATAACTAAATTCCATCTAGGGGGTTGAAGAACCTATGATTTGATCTAGATGTTTTTTCCACACTAGTACATATTCTTTATATTACTCTTCATATTACTATAATAGGCACCCATTGATCCACTAGTAAGGCCATGCGTCAGTCCACTAATGATATGTATAATGAAAAATACATTTTCCTCCTCCAGACCCTTCTCAATAGTAAGGGCCTTCCAAACAACTTTTGGATATGTCTTCTAGTAGAAGATACTTACCTTAAAAATCAGTTCTTATTGAAATCCAATCTCAATATTTCAAACATTTTTTACCTCATTCCCATCTAAAATAGGTGCAAAGCACAAAAACATTAGAAAATGAGATGAATAAGTAGCCACTGACATCAAATCTTACTAAATCTCAATAAAATGTTGGATGTGATATAGCTTTAGTATATTAGGGAAAAAAATACTCAAAGAATAGGTACTTGAAGGTCTCCCATATAGAGACCTGGGGATTAACATACATGTATATTTCATATTTTAGATGAATATTCATTATGTTATACAAACACGAGCATGAGGACCATAATATTTTAGTGCCTTTGGAAACATGGAACAAATTCTTCTAATCTAGTGAAATATCTTTAATGTCTCAAGTACAAATCTTTCCCTCTATCACTCTTACTTAAATCACTTTTCATAACCTAGGGAAATGAAACATAAGAAAGGGTGAGTTCAGATGCTTATTAAGGGTAAAAATAAGAACTATCAATCTATGATCAAATGAAAGAATAAGATAATCATAAAGGTATGTTATCATGGACATATCATACAAGGTACATATCAAACATGTCATAGATGACAGACATGAGGAAGTTTCCAAGGATCGTGAAGTCACACTGAGGGGGGGGGGGGGTGAATCAGGTGTGACCTATTTTTACAAAATTATTTTCTTTTTTTAAACCCCTTCGAACCTCTGTCACCTGTTAAGATGAGTGGATCCTGTATGAAATTAATATTTCATGTGTACTTCTTCAAACTTCATGCTTGTATTTATAATGCATGAATTAAATCATGTGCATCAAAACACCTTTATAAAATTTATATAGACTAAGAAAATATACAATGCCTTCTTGTTTCTTTAAGTGTTTTAATAATCACATGTGTATAAACATACACATCCATGCACACATGCACTACATCTTAACTTCTAAAATTTATACACACACAATGATCAATCTATTATGCACGCACGCACGCACACTGTCTTTTTCAATATCCCTTTACGTGTGAAAATGAATGGAAGGTTTTTCTTGTTCGATTCTTTATATATGCACTGTCCACTTAGCATACATGTAGTCATGTACACTGCCTGCTCAATTGTGCACTTACCTTCATGCAAACCTCATGCTTAATTTTACTTTACGTAATATACATAGAGTATCCACTAAAATAAACAAATCAGATGTGCACATCTTAATGTATACTATTCTTCTTGCATGCACAAACCTGAGCGAATATGAAATTGGTGCGTGAACGTGTTTCACAATGTAGTGTATGTTTACACTGTTCGTGGAAACTCAAATTCTTCACGCAACAATTAGCTACATGTAACTTCATTCTTCATGAATTAGAACAAGTGTGTCTAGCACTGGTTGTCTACATGCGGACTTCAAGACTTCATCATGTAAATAGAAGGTGCACAGATCCCTTCACGAACAAGAAATCCACGAAACTCTTTCTCTCTCAAAAACACCTATCAGATGTGATATAAATGCATACCACAAATGTGTTGGCTATACAAGCTGAGAAATATGAGAGGAATAAAATTGAAGAGGAAGAAAATTGGCACAAAACACAAATGATTTTTCAAGCTTTGTATTTTGTATATTTTTTGGACTACAATTTCCAACAATTTATAGGCATTTAAAATGGAATGAAACAACCAAATTAAATGCACACATTAATGATATAAAATAGCCACATTAAATGGAAACATTAACAAAATAAATCCACCACATTAAATTGACATGTGGGGAGAAAAAACGCGGGGGGGGGGGGGACACGTGTAATTAATACACACTGTATGGAAAAAATAAAATGCGGGGAAAATAAATGCTTCTTGACGCGTGGGTTTTGTTTTCATTTCCAACACTCCCCTTCAAACCAAAACTAGCTTCATCCCAAGCATCATTCTGAGTTTTTTGAATGCATCTGTCGGTAACGACTTTGTGAAAATATCAGACACCTATTCTATAGTATGAAAATATTCCAATTTTATCATTTTCTATTTCACATGATCCTTGAGAAAATGAAAATGAGTAACAATGTGCTTTCTTCTTCCATGCTGCACCAGATTTTTGGTAAGTTCAATTGCCGACTTGTTATCCACATATATCACTATAGATCCATCCTACGGATGCTTAATCTCCTTCAACAGATTTCTCAACCATATTCCTTCACAAACAATGGATGATGCCGCCATGTACTATGCTTCACATGTGGACAAAGCGACCACACTTTGCTTCCTTGAATTTCATGTGAAAGCAGTCGATCCAAGAAAAAAAATACAAACTCAGTGGTGCTTTTTCTTTCATCTTGGTCACCTCCCCAGTCACTGTCTGAGTATCCATGCATATTTTCTTCTTCATTGTATGGATAAAAAAGACCAAAATCCATCACTCCTTTAACATATCTGAGGATACATTTTTCTGCTAGCCAATGAGACTCTTTCGGAACTTCCATATACCTGCTTATAAGCCCAACACTATAGAGAATACTAGGACTTGTGATTGTGAGATACCCCAGGCTTCCAATTAGAGTCTTTAATAGAGCCGAGTCAACACATCTTCCTTCATCATATTTTGTCAGTTTTAAGCTCGTTGCCACAGGTGTGTTTACAGCATTTCAATTGGCCATCTTGAATTTTTCAAGCAACTATTTAGCATACCTTTTCTGAGAAATATAGATTCCTCCATGTTGTTTCTTTACTTCTATGCCCAGAAAGAAGGACATGAGACCTCCATCAGTCATCTCGAACTCCTTGAACATGGCCTCCTTGAAATCATTGAACATATATCAACTATTCCCTGTAAATAGTAAATCATCAACATAAAAGTATGAAATACGTATATTTCCATGATCATTCTTCTTGATGTAAACTACATAATCATATGGACATTGGGCGAAGCCATTTTCTCGAAGATAGTTGTCAATGCATGCATTCTAAGAATAAGGAGCCTTCTTCAACCCATAAATAGATTTCTTCATTTGATACAATTTGTCTTCCTCCCCTTGTATAACAAATCCTTCAGGATGGTTAACATAGACCTCTTCCTCTATAATTCCATTCAGGAATGAAGACTTCATATCCAGTTGGTAGATCATCCAACTGTGATGAAAAACAAGGGAGATAATCATCCTCACAGTGTCAAGGTGAGAAAAAGGAGTGAAGACTTATTCATAGTCCACCCCGTACTTCTATTTATACCCCTTTTCTATAAGACTTTCCTTATAGCGATCGATTTCACCATTAACATTTTTCTTGATCTTGTACACCCATTTGACACCAATGGTTTTCTGGTTATTAGGAAGTGTGGTCATCTCCCATGTGTCGTTTTCTCTATTATACAAATTTCTTCTTCCATATAAATTCTTCAACATTCTTCCCTTGCGGCTTCCTAAAACATTAGAGGCTCATGATCTACATACAAGAAAAAAAGATTTACCTCTTCGGTTTTATCATAAATATTGCTTATGTTTTTCATTTTTATGGGCGCCATGGGTGAGGATGAGCTCACCACATTTTTACTTGATGGAGTCCTTTTAGGAGTGATGGAATGTCCTCCTGGACTCCTGTGTACTAACGATGTTCCCATGGAAGGTGTTTCTAGTGTTTTCTCCTAATGATCATGCCTTTCTTTAGGATCTTTTGTTTCGACTGGAATTTCTTTGTTCGGTTCTTCATCATTCCATTTCCAAGCTTCTTCTTTACTAAAGACCACATATATACTCACCACTTACTTATTAGTTAGTGTATTGTAGAGATTATAGGCTTTATACTCTTCACTGTAGAAGATGAAGATACAATTTTCACCACGATCATCAAGCTTCCTTCTTCTCGCTTCTTGAACTTGAGAATAGGAAACACACCCAAAGATTCTTAGGTGCACTACGCTAGGTTTGTAGCCACTCCATCAGTATTGTGGTGTCAAGTTTCTGACGATCTTGGTTGGGCATTGATTGAGCAGATAGGAAGTACATGCCACTGCTTCTACCCAGAAGTTCTTTGGCAGGCCTTTCTTCTTCAGCGTGGTCCTTGTCATGTCGAGGATGGTGCAGTTCTTCCTATCTGCAATGCCATTCTACTATGGTGTGTAGGAAGCAGTATATTGTTGCTTGATGACTTGTTCCCTACAAAAATCTTGAAATAAATTTTATATCGACCCCGCCTTTTCTTATATTACTATTACATCATTTAAAAGATAAACAACATAATAGTATTACATATAGAGTATCCAAAGGTTTAGTGTCTTGGGAAAACTAGGACCATACATAACAAATACATCATCAACCATAAACATTTATTTAGTTTATTCTTCTCTATCTTCTAAGTGGAACTTGTCCTCTCCTAAGTACATGTAGCCACCTGAGTATATACATCAAAAGGGGTGATCTATAATCCCAGTAATAGGATAGATAAAAACAATATATCATGGGGTGATCATAATCATAACATAGGCAAAATATCATGAACATGAGAGGAGCATAAATAAAAGACTTGAAATGTGGAAATGTATAAAAATGAAACATCATGTCTTAGTGGTTAACTACCACACATACTTGTGAACCAAGCTAGCATCTTGTTCACACATCATTTCAAATTTACTCATGAGATTCATCACTTTACCCAATTCATTGGAGCGCTATATAATTCCGGGCGCACCCGTCACATCATAACATTATCATTATCATGTTTGCCACATAGAACACATATCAAACATGTACATAAATAACCCATGTAAAGGAATGGGTTTCATATCATAATAACACATTCATAATCTTTGGGTTCCCAAAAGAAAGAGGTAATAACAAACATGTTACAAGAACCGTCCACTTTGAGTGAGAAGTAAAAGGGGTGTTCTTAAAAGAAGAGTTCTTTTGGAAAATTTTTTGTTGGACATAAAAACCAGTGGAAAACATGTATATCCCATAAAATTAAAGGCAATGATGAAAAAATGATCTTTGAGGAGTAACCATATCAAAAATGGAGTGAAAGAGGTAGAATCCAAAGGATGAAAGTTGGGTTCGAGAATTTCCCTTTACCTTGTACCTGAATGCTTCCTTCTATTTAATGTCCTTTATAATGACATTATATTCATTAATTAGAAATCCAGAACCATGTGTACATTAATAGGGTTCATTCTGGTTTCATTACGTCATATTATGTTCCTTTGGATGACATATAGAGTTTAAAAACATTGTTCGGGGATATTCGTTTTTATGGTTTTTCTTGGATGGTTCACTTGTATTCTTAAATTGATGTTTGGGTAGAACATGAGTAAACATCCAGAAATGATATTAAATGTTATTAATGATATTACAGAAGTTTTAATGATCTTATAATTAATTATATTAGATCCATGTGGATGAATCATTAGATAAGAATTAAATGATGATTATTTGGGTTAATTTGAGCGGTTTTTGGATCACAACGAACTTGTTTTAACTTTTCACTTAGTAATATGTTCATAAGTAAGTTCCAGAACATTAAATAGGACATAATACATATATAATATTCTGGTTCAACCATAAAATTTGTTTCATGACCAGATCTGAAGGTAGAAATGGAAGAAGAGAGCATGTCGTTTTTGAAGGTGATAAATTTAACACCTCATGAACAACGTTCTCTTTAATAAACTAAAAGGAAGTGGGAAAGGGGGTGGGGTGATATAATATCTCATTATCATCATAAAATTCCATTAGATGTATAATTATGGAGTTACAATACAATTTAGATGAAGATAGGTGGGGAGAGATCAAGAAATGAACTTGAACTTGAAAGGAAATTAAAGGAGAAGAGGGAGAGAAATTACCTCTTAAATCTTCCTCTTGAGATCCTCCTTAAGGAAGCTAGTATTGGTATTTTGATGATACCAGTAGATTTTGGACGTAGGGGAGGTTCTAGGGAAGGTGTTTGGGCAGATTTTAGAGAAGTCTTGGAGCTTGAGAGGTGTGTGGAAATGAGGGAGTGAAGGGTGGCTTTTTTAGTGGAGGGGAGAGGGGTTTCCTTAATATAAAATTCATTAGTTTATTATTTCCCCAAAAGACAAGGAATAGTGAGTCTTGAATAACCAAGAATAGTAATTTTATAATGTAATACCGAACCAAGTGGGCTTACATCAGCAGAGAATCATCGATGACTCAATTAATACATTATTTAGCATTTATTGTGAATTATCAGATTCTACTATTCATAAAAAATTCAAGTATCTCAGAAAAATACAAAAAATTTACCCCAACCATTTTTTGACGTGTAAAATCCAAAAATGAAGTCCATATTTGAAAAATAATTTTATAAATATTATTAATTTATTTTTAATTAAAATCATAATTTACTTAAAAAAACAGTTTTTAAGATTAAAACTGATTTTATAGTGCTTTCAAAAATTACGTAGGGTCTTATAAAATTATCTAAAAACTATAAGACATTGATTAAATAATTTATGAATACATTTTAGGGAAATATTCTTTTAAATTAATTAATTAATTATAATTAATTATTTATGACTTACAAAATACCAAAACATTTACTAAGGTCAAATTGTCACTTTCTAAGATGTCTAAATTTTATTTTATTATTCATAGGTAATGTTACTCTTATGTCAGATGATTTACTATTCATAAGGTTCATATTGATATTTATAAGGGTATGTTACTATTCATAAGGGTATGTCACTATTCACCAAAAATTATTTTTGTTTCATTAGACTCCAAAAATCATCTTGAACACAACCGTGAATGTCAAATTTTCAAAATTCCAAACATAGGAGTGACAAACTTATGTTTAAAGGTCACTTATCACTTAGTAGTTCATTATTTTGTGTTTTCATGTTATTTTATGACATAAATATAAGAAGGTAATTTCCATTGAAAAACTTTGGGTCGTTACACATTTGAAGTGTATTCTCCACCTTTGTCAGATCTAAGAACTTTGATTTTATAACCAATTTCAGCTTCAACAGGAGATTTGAACATTTTCAAGATCACAAATGTAGAAGATTTTTCTTTGATTCAATACACCCAGGGTTTCCTTCTAAAATCATCAATGAGGGTAATAAAATACATATTACCTCCAGGTGAGGGTGTTTCAAGCGGTCCGTAGATATCAGTGAGAACCAACTGAAGTGGTTCATTTGCTATTCTAGACACTCCACTTGAGAAGGAGTTCCTTTGTTGATTGCCGAGCATACACGCCTCACACACATGATTTGGTACTTCAATCACCAGAAATCCACACACCATGCTTGATGAGGATAAAAGTTTAATCCTACTAAAATGCAGATGTCCAAAGTGCAGATGCCATCTCCATGAGTCATTCTTCATGAGTCCCAATAGACACTCCTCGACCTTTGTGCTGATACACAACAAAAACATGTGATTCTTCGCCAATTGGTCTTGAGCAACAATTCTCCTATGAGCATCCATTATAGACAAAAAATAATTCTCCACATGTATAACATACCCTTTCTCAAGGAGTTGGCCGAGACTAATGATATTGTTTTTCATGTTTGGTACATAATACACATTAGAGATGTAATTTGGCTCACCATTCTTCTGATAGATTTTGATTTTACCTTTTCCAATCACATATACCTTTGATGAGTCGCCAATTCTCACATCACCACAAACTTCTTCTATGAGTTCCTCAAATAGTTTTTTGTTACCACTCATGTGGTTGCTTGCACCCGTGTCAAGATACCACACATCAGGGCGTTCACATGCCTTTTCTTGTGCGAGGAGGAGTGTGGTACATTTTTCTTTATGATGAGATGTTTCAGCATAGTTGGATCATTCTTCATGATCCACTTTTCTCCAACAATCAGAGGCATAATGACCAAATTTCTTACAGTCGTGGCATTGAATGTTCTTTGCGTTTCCACGTCCACGCATGAATCGACCTCCACCATTCCCTCTTCCACGAAAGCTGGTAGGATTTTGTTGCTTTTTTTGATGGCTTGGATAATATCCACACCCTATTCCACTTGCATGATGACCACCTCCTTGTGTGTGACCATTCTTTTGTTCTTGTAGAGTCAACTTGGACTCTAAGGCATGCTCTATTATTGAACCGACATTCCTTTTCATCCATTTCTCATGCACTTGCAACGAACCCATCAGTTCTTCAATAGACAATTTCTCAAAATATTTTGATTCTTTGATTGCCACAACCACATGCTCAAACTTGGTTGTGAGAGATCAAAGTGATTTTTCAATAAATTGAATGTCCTCCACTTTTTCATCATTCCTTTTCAAATTGTTAACAGTAACAATTAATCTTGAGAAATAATCAGAGATACTCTCACCTTATTTCATGTGCGCCACTTCAAACTCCTCTCTTAATGTTTGAAGATGTACCCGCTTCACTCGATCAACACCTTTGAAGATGGTGGAAAGGGTATCCCAATCTTTCTTTCTTGATGTTGATTCAACAATCTTTTTGAATGTTGATTCATCCAACCCTTGATAGAGGAGGAACATTGCCTTATTGTCTTTCTTTATTTGATTTTTGAGGCCCGTATTTTCTTCATTCGTGATGGAAGATTCTTCCTCCGTAGAGGGTACAATATACCCATCGGGGAAGATCTCCCATAATTCTTGTGACCTGAATAATTCCTTCATTTGGATGCACTGTCTTTCGTAATTTTCCTTAGACAGCTTCAGAACTTGCGGCTGGATTGCAACCATCTTAAAAAAAATTGGAGGATCTTGGTAACCGGCTCTGATACCAGTTTTTTGGATATACAAGACGAGAAATATGAGAGGAAGAAAATTGAAGAGGAAGAAAATTGGTACACAACACAAAGGAGATTTCAATCTTTGTATTTCGTATATTTTTCAGACTACAATTTCCAACAATTTATAGGCATTTACAAAGGAATGAAACAACCAAATTAAATGCACACATTAATGAAATAAAATAGCCACATTAAACAGCCACATTAAATGGACATGTGGGTAGAAAAAATGCGGGGGGGGGGGGATGCGTGTAATTAATACACGTTGTATGAAAAAAATAAAATTCGGGGAAAATAAATGCTGCTTGACGCATGGGTTTTGTTTTAATTTCTAACAAAATGAACTTAGACTCAGTATTTATAGGCATTGAGAATTACCTCAGAATATTTTGGAATCACTGAGATTCATTTCATCCTCAGCTCATTCGTACTCTACCACTGTTCCACGGTTTCAAGAATCACCGTCTCGAATTTCAAATATTTTGAACAATAAAAAACACATGTTTTTTTTCATCCTTATATTATGAAAACAAAGTTGCATAAAATATTTCGATCATATTAGGATTTTCAGAATGATGAATCGATGATGAGAGAAAACATATTGAGCTTCGATTGATACTGCCTTGGAGGTTCGATGTACAATATTGGTGAGCGAGACTTCTTGGAGAAGACAATTTACTGCATAGAGATCAGACGGCTCCAAATTATGTTCGAGTAGATCACCTAGATCAAATCACAGTAAGATGATCAAACAACTAAGATATTTCACAGAATGGATTCAATGGCCGAGAGTGACTCTACGTTAAAAATTTGGTTCCCACATTGAAACACAGTAACTCTCTACACTCCTTCATATTACAAGCCACAACATCCATGGTTCAATAAATTCTCCTCTCCCTCTCTGGTACCGGCCCATATTGATTCTCTATGGGTGCGCTTCTACACCCACCTCCACCACCGTGCTGCCCGGAATGGTGGTTTCTCTATTTCTACTCTGCTTGACATGGGTATGCCTATGTAATCTACTTCCACACACAGGATAACTGGGTTTGAGCTCAGCCACCCACGCGGTGGTGTGTGATGCTCCCTTGGATGGCTGGTAGATGACCCATATTTTTTGTATAATGTTCCTTTAAAAATTATTGAGTCAAAATCCATATAAAAGCCAACTCCAAATAAAACACCACCAAATTCAAAAAATCCTAATGAAAAATAAATCATTTTTCATGGAACTTCTTTGAATGTGGAAAACATTGTGCATCCATTTGCACAAGCCTTTGGAACAAAAGAACACCTAAAAAATCATCTGATTTAAAACCCTTAAACACATTCAAATTATCCACCAAACACTCATTGGTAACAAATTCAATTCACTGAACACTTCAATCTACCCCTTTGAATTTTTTTTCAATACTCAAATGATATCAGTGTGTTTACTTTTCTTTCTCCTCCTTATTAGCAATGAATACAAAGGTAATTTTAGGAGTTAAAAACATAAAAATTATTTAAAGAATGAAATATCATTCAATCAACAAAAATGAGCATTTAGTTAATCAACTCTAAGTCTATGTAGGCAGGCCCGATGTAGAAAACAAGAGAGATTACACTTAAGCATCAAAGTTACTCAAATCTTATAAAGTGATACCAATCTAAAACTTTTTTTAACAACTTCATCTCAAGAAATTTTTTGAACAAGATTGATAAGAGATTTTCTATGCATATCTCAACAAATGAATCAGAATGTTCAAGTGAAAAAACAAATAGCATCCCCTTTTTAAAAATTCAGATTAAAAGTATGAGAGTGATCATCATTTTTCACAGGATTTTGAAAAACTGATAGCTCAAAATCATCAACAATATCCCTAAGAGATGCACCCATCTCCTTCAATTCCCTTCATGTTAGTACAAAAGCATTTAAAAATTTAAATTAGGAGTAACCGGTTTATTCCTTAGAAATAACACTCAGGCTGAGAGTTGCCTCTCAACCTTTTTTCCTTCTTCCTGTTAAACTCTGATTTGGAAGAGTTCTCCTTCATATCTTGGGTTGTACAATGTTTTATGTCATGCCCAATTTTTCCACACCTTTCAAACTTTAAAATTTTAAAGTCATTATTTGCAGATGACTCCTCATCATCATTAAATTATTCATATATCAGAATTTTCTCTTCTTTTTCTCTAACAATCTTCTGATCTTTTTCAAATTGTTTCAGCTTCTCAAAGAATTCACTAGTGACTATGGCTTTCTTAACTGTCTGACTTTTCTTCTCATATTTATTTTGAGGAATTTAACTTGATAAACAAAATCTATATTTTTCACCTTTGTGACCTTCTTGACCAGATCTTCCAAAGAATACAGTTAAATTCTGCATTGACCGTTTAGATAAAGTCTTGATCACAGACTTCTCTTTTTGATAATCTGATCTGATCTGCTCAGAATTTCCCCCCTTGATTCATGCCTCCTCCTTGGTAGTGACATGTTATACCAAAATGAATAAGATTTATGACCAAACAATCCACTACACCAACAATATCCTCTAAACCATGATCTTCTATAGTGATAGAAATTTGTCTCTGAAGATTGTAGTTGTTGCTTTTTCACAAACTACGAATGTATCTACTTAGGAAGAAATCTTCTGGATGAATAAGTAAATTCTTACTTTTTGAAAAATGTTTTCTCATTGGTTCTTTTGGGATAGTTAGATTCATACTTTATTTTCATATTTGTATCATTATAAACACCAAATGTACATTAAGACTCATTTGGTTTAGAATCACCCTTTTTCTCTGAAACCTTATTCTTAACGGCTTTAGAAGATTCAACCATAATCTCAACAACTTTGGTAATGTATTATTTAATCTTATTCAAATCACTTTCATCTACAAGATAGATAGATTGTGTCTCAGATATTTCTTCCTCTCTCAACAAGTTTTTCTTCAAGATCATCCACCATCTTTTCAAATTCAACTAATTTCAAATGGTTTTGTTTATTCTCTTCAATAAATGCTAATTATTCCTTGTCAAGATATTCCATTCGATTAGTTTCAACTTTCCTTCTAACTCATATATCTTTTTATTATTTTATCTTATCTCATTAAGACGAATCTCCTCTTTCTTGACACGTTATTTATTCTCAAAGGACATCTTGTCAATTCTTTCTTCAGTTTTTTTCTTTTTTGAGTTACATATTGTCAACAAGAGTACCTTCTAGATTTTCTTTTAACATCCATTAAAAATAAGTTATTTCATCACCTTCATCACCTTCATCACCTTCAAACAAGTTTCTAGATTTATTAGATTTATCCATAAAGCACATTTGATTCTTATAATATCTTCCATATTCTAACTCACAACTTGATGATGCAAATTCATCTATTTCTCTACTCATAATATTTCTCTTCTTGGAAGTAAACCTCTTCTTATGTTTCGTCCACTTACTTTTATGATACCTATTATACTCTTCATTTGATTCAGTATCATCAACCTTCTTCTTCTTCTTATACTTTTTCTATTTATGAGATTTCTCATCTTCATCATCAGATTCCGATTCAACCATTTTAATTGGGAAATTTATGGAAAAATGTCCGATTCCATTTCATCTGAAGCACTTGAGTAGTTTCTTTCCTTTTCCTTTCCATTTCTTATATCCTCAAAGGCCATCTCTTCTCTTTAATTTTTCTTAAATGTTGGTAATTTTCTCATTTCACAAGATATGAGAGTATTATGATGTTCATCCAATGATAGATCTTATATATCTTCCTATGCTGAAATCGTTGAGTTGAATCAATTTAGGATATTTATCAGAAGTTTTTTTCACAATAATAGAATCATCCAGCTTTTCTCCAAAACCTCTAATATTGCTGACTATTTCCTTTACTCTTGAGAAGTAGTCATCAATAAGTTTACTATCATCCATTTTTATATCTTCAAACTTGATTCTCCAAATTTTCAACTTGAATTCTCTAACTTTAATATTTCTTTCATAACTACTTCTCAGTTTACCCTATATCTCCTTGACAGTTTAGCGACCCAATTACTTTAGTGTAAATTTTTTCATATAAAGCCATCAAGATTTCATTCTGAGCCTTCCCATAAATATCCATATTTCTTTTTTCAGTTTGATTCATAGAAACATCTTCATTAATAGAAGGGAAACCCACTGTTTCTACATCTCTCACTTCCAGGACAAGTGATAAAAGTAAAGGAAGCACCCTATTCCTCAAACTATGATAGTTCATTCCATAAAAAGTAGGAACTCATCAGCTGCTCACTGAATTCAAATTATCCATTTCTCAAAAAGTATTCTAGATCTACAGAGGGTTCCATTTTCTCTGATACCAATTGAAGTGTCCAAGGATCTTGTAGTCACACTGAGAGAGGGAGGGGTGAATCATGTGTGACTTGTTTTTAAAAAAATCTTTCCTTTTCTTAAACCCCTTCAAACCTTTATCACCTGTTAAGATGAGTGGATCTAGCATGCAATTAATATTTCATGTGTACTTCTTCAAAATTCATGCATATATTTATAACATTGCACAACCTTCTAATTTTATGCATGCATTAAATCATGTGCATCAAAACACCTTTATAAAATGTATATAGGATAAGAAAATATAAACTTCCTTCTTTTTCCTTCATGTGATTTAATAATCACATGTGTATAAACATACACATGCATGCACACATGAAATGCATCTTAACTTCTCAAATATATGCACACACACTGATCAATCCTTTGCACGCACACACAAACTATCTTTTTTAACATACCTTTACATGTACAAGTGAATGGAAGCTTATGGATTGGGCCATTCGTTACATATTCACTATCCACTTAGCATGCATAGAGTCATGTACACTACTTTCTCAATTGTGCACTCACCTACATGTAAACCTCATTATTAATATTCTTTCAAGAAAGATACCCAGAGTATCCACTAAAAAAAACAAATCGAATGCACAAAGGTCACTTTATACTATTCTTATTGCATGCAGGAACCCAATAAAATATGAACCTAGTGTGCGCAAGGTTTTCACAATGTAGTGTATGTTTACACTTTTCATGGAAACTCAAACTCTTCGCACATCAATGAGCTATGTAGAACTTCGGACTTCGTGAAGTAGAATGAGTGTGTCTAGAATAGGGAGTTTTTTTATACGGTTTTTAATTTTTTTTTAAAAAATGGTCAGGTTAATTTTTTTTTGTCAAAATGCCCCTCAAAGGCGGCATCGGTGATGTCGCCTTTGTGTTTCGGGGTAAAGGCAGCATCGGCGGCGCCGCCTTTGGCCTTTACCCGAAAGGCGGATTCCGAGATGCCTCCTTTACCCTATATATTTTTTTTAAAATTTTTATTTTTATTTTGTGTTTGTTTTTGTTTATATATATATATATATATAAACAAAACAAAATTTTTCAGCAGAATTTCTCTGCTACTAAATATCCAACAGTACTGCCATTACAGTAGTCTAGATTCTGACAGAAACCCTCACCCAGACCTCCCTTTTATAAGATAGGTTTCTCTAAATCCATTCTGCATTTCCGATGTGGAATTCAAATTTTTCCTTTCCTGCGCATTATATTCTGCATTTCTGATGTGCGATTGTGTTTCAAGTACGTGATTTTGAAAGAAAATAAAATATATAATATGAAACAAATATAACCGGAACTTTAAACATTGATTAAACATATAATAAATATTTAAAAACAAAATGAATGTCCAAAAAAATGTTATTGAAAACTAATCTATAAGCTTTCAAAAGTGCCTACTTGAAACTAAAAAATGGTTCAAGTACGTGACTTTGAAAGACTATAAAATATATACTATGAAACGAATATAATTGGAACTTTAAAAATTTATTATTCATATAAGAAATAGTTCAAAACAAAATTAATTTCCAAAAAAATGCTATTGAAAACTAATCTATAAGCTTTAAAAAGTGCCTACTTGAAACTTAAAAATGGTTCAAGTATGTGACTTTAAAAGACTATAAAATATAAACTATGAAACAAATATAAATGAAACTTTAAAAATTGGTTAAACATATAATAAATAGTTAAAAACAAAAGTAATTTCCAAAAAAATGTTAGTGAAAAGTAATGTATAAGCTTTCAAAACCGCCTACTTGAAACTTAAAAATGGTTCAAGTACATGACTTTGAAAGACTATAAAATATAAACTATGAAGAGAATATAAATGAAACTTTAAACATTGATTAAACATATAATAAATAGTTGAAAAAAAGGAATTTCCAAAAAAATGTTAGTGAAAAGTAATCTATAAGCTTTCAAAACCGCCAACTTGAAACTTAAAAATGGTTCAAGTACGTGATTTGAATGACTATAAAATATAAACTATGAAACGAATATAAATGAAACTTTAAAAATTGATTAAACATATAATAAATAGTTGAAAACAAAAGGAATTTCAAGTACGTGATTTAAAGACTATAAAATGAATATACTATTATTACTATGAGCTGTTCTTATATGGTTATCCAGTATTTCAGTTTTTATTTATATTTTAGGCATAGTTTATATTTGATACCTTTCAAAGTCGACTTCTTGAAAGATATCATTAATTATTAAATTTAAAATTAATAACTTTAAATGAATATAAAATATACAGTATAAAATTAGATATGCAATTCACGGTAAGAAAGAACACAAGGTCCAAAAATGGTGTGTTTATGTGGAGAGTCTGGTATTTGTTGCAGTGAATTGGATATCAAAATCAATACTGGATATAAAGAAAGGTTGAATCCGCATTTCGTTTTGTAGGAAACACCACCACAGCGTCTTAAATGCAGCTTAAGTGTTCAATTTAGTTTCATTAAATCTAGAAAACCCCTCGGTTTTACCGAAATATCAGTCACATATCCAAATTAACCCTCCAATTCTGACGCCCCTATGTTCATACCGTTCGATGGGGGAGAGACGTCCATGGTAAACCTCCGAGTGAGAGTGAAGGAAGACACTTACTGTTTTAGATAAAACCCTTCTACTGACATGACAATTAATCAGGAACTCACATTTTTAATGTCATTGAAATTTTTTATCTATTATAATAGGTTTTATTTACATATATGATATATATTTTATACCTTATTATTTAAGTTAGGAATGTTGTTTATTTTTTAAAGTTATGCTGACTTTAACAGAATAATTGATTATATTCTGACTTCTTTATGAGGGACACCTATGATAATGTTAATGATTCTACATTTATTTATTTCTTGAACGTGTTTCATCTCTATCATTATCTAGAATTCATCGGAAGACATATGAGTTCTCAAAACAAATGTCTACTATCCTACAAGTTTGTTTTGCCTCGATCTTTCAGGTTTGATTACATGGATAACTTTATTGGTTTTTATGCCTTTATAGTATACTTGTATGTGAGTGTTTAGAATGAATATATCAATGAGGTCCTACAGAAGGCTTGTGAAGATGATGAAGGATAAAGATTTGGTGAGGTTTTATCGGTAGACTTGAACAGTGTTTCTATCAGTGGACTTCTATCGATAGACTTGAACAGTGTTTCTATCGGTGAGGTTCTATCGGTGGACTTCTATTGGTGGACTTGAACAGTGTTTCTATTGGTGGACTTCTATCGGTAGACTTGGAATAGTAAACATGTTAAACCTTTTGTGGCAACGTACTGATTAGTTTAATATGGATTAATGAATCCCTTGTTTGATAATTTCTAAAGGGATCTGAGTTACCCTCTTGTTTGTTAAAGGGCCCAGAGCCCATGGATGTGATTGTTGTTTTCCTGCTGCTTTTGTTGAGCCTCCTTTGTGTTTAGTAGCATAGGATGCTTTTGTAGAATGCCTGAGAATATAGGAAATTATTTCTGTAATGAAAGTTTGATTAAATGGTTAAAATACACGGGGATGGAGTTGATTGGTGTCTATGTTATCTTTCTCTTCTACATGTGTTCTCTTATAGGATAATGCCTCCCATTTGTGTGTTTATTATACCCTCGGTGCTAGTCACCAACCTGGGGCCTACTAGAGGTGAGACTCGGGGGTCATTATCTCTATTCTCACATTGCCGACCAAGGAGGGGTACACTTTGTGGGGAGGGGGTCGTGACACACATTATGTTTTAAAAACCAAGATATAAGAACAAATTTATAATATAACAATCTACAAATAACAACAATACATCATTGGGCCTTAGAGTGTGAAGTCGACCCAACAATGTTAGGACATCGTTTCCGATTATGACCTTCATGATGACATATGATGCATCTCAAACTCTGTCTTTGTTCTTGAGGCTAGTCCATCTCATTTCGCATCCTACTGGCCTTCGGTCTCCCACGAGGACGCAATTGATTCTTATCAGGTACCACTATCACCTGACCTTCAGGCATTGGGAAATAACGAAACTCGCCAATAGGTGTCCATGGCGCAACATAACAGTTAGCAATGGTGTCCATCCGGTACACTGGAACAACATATGATGCCAATGATATGTTAATAGAGGCACATGCTATGATGGTGTGTGAGCATGGAAACCGTAAAGCCTGAATGTTCCCACATTGGCATTGCCTCGTTCCAAGTAATACCACCATTTTTTCACCAACGCTATTTGTGATGGGGTTAAACTTCTCTTGAACTTCAAATCGAGAGTCTTCTCGCCGAAATAGATAGACATGATAACCAGAAACTTCTTCAATGTTCTTTTCAATCTATCGTTGAAAATGTCTTCCGTACATTAGCCCCTGGTGTATTCCATCTGATTCTAGTTTTTGTCTATCAACAAAGTACTTCACACAACGATATGATGTCTCCTGAACTAGGGCAGTTATAGGTAGCTTGCGTAGCCCTTTGAAGACACCATTGATGAACTCTACAATGTTGGTGGTCATGTGTCCGTACCTCTTCCCCCCATCATATTCCAATTCCCATTTTTATTTTGGAATCCGCATCATATAATCGTAAACTTCTTCATTAACCTGACGGATTTGTTCGAAACGTTCTTCAAACCGTCGTTGATCCGAATCATATGCTACACAGAATAGATGATATTTCACATATTTTGAATTTATTTTTACGTTGATATAAAAAAACAAATACAATACATACCAAGTCTGGTGATTGCCTTCTTCATCGGTTCGTTGTGAAATTTCTTATGCAAGTTGCTAGAAATATGTCTAATACAGAACCGATGATGTGCATTTGGATAACCCTATGTATCACGATCCTCATTGATTGCCTCATTAATTGCCCGATGTCGATCAGATATCAAACAAACACCATGACTGTTAGGAAAATGATTACTGATACATTCCAAAAACCAACTCCATGATTCATAGTTTTCTTTCTCTACAATGGCAAAGGCAAGCGGGAGAGGTGAACAATTTCCATCTTGGGTTTCCGCAATCAACAATACACCCTTGTATTTTCTGTATAAAAACATTCCATCAATCTGAATGAAGTGTTTACTAAAACTAAATGTGGAGATACATGGTAGGAATGCCCAAAACAATCGATGAAATCGAACACGAGATGGATCAAGTTTGTTATCATGAGACACATATTCGTTTGTATCAAGATGGAATAAAACTTGGTTATGATGACTCAGTATAGCAAGCAATTGCGGCAATAATCGATATGAGTCATCCCAATCACCATAAACCTTCACAATTGATTTTTGTTTCACCTTCCATGCCTTATTATACAAAATATTATAACCAAATGTCTGTTGTATCCTATCTTGCACAAGGGATATCAGAACATCTTGACATGTCCTAATCATCTCAACAACAATGGATGACACAATTTCTGCATCCAATGAAGCATGATATTGTGTCAGGCTTGGATGAACGCAAGTATGGGTTGCCTCAATCTTCTAAATTCTCCAACCTCCAAATGCAATGTCTGGAATCGCCCTCAATTGAAATCTACAATCATCCCCATATTTCTCACATCGTATGACATATCTTTTATGATCTGATTCGTAAACTACATAGCTGTAGTGCCTCTCAATGTGAAATCTATTTAACGTATTTTTTAAAGCATCTTTACTTGAAAAATTTCGTCCAACATATAAAGTTTTGTCATGCTCACTAAACCTATATCTTATAACTCTAGGAAACTCAGTTTCCAGTGTAAGAACATTATCTTCAAATTCAGGCACACATGTCATTGCTTCTGACCAAGATGCAAAAAGTGGTGGATGATTTATTGTAGGTCGAGTCTATTGTACAACTACTGCATTTCTCAAAACTTCCGTTGTTCCTTCCTCATCACCACTATTATCATCATCTATTTTTTTATTACGAAATTCCTCATCAGAAGTTGGGTTAACATGTATATCCAAGAGATCAAGTAGGTTGTCATCTTCATCATCATTTGGAATAGTCTCAACTTCATGAGGTCGACTATCTTCAATGACCCTTCTAAGTATATGTCTATGTACAATTGGATGTTATTGTTGTACATCAGAAACATCAACATATAAATCCATCATCGTACCATCCGATTCATTGAGAAAACAAATTAATTACTTGCATCCAGTGCGCATCATCAACCAATGGACAAGCTATATGCCACAATGTTGACGAGAACTGCAAATGTCTATAACTCATTGCCTTGATCTTTTGATCGGGTCCTAGATTTAATGAGCCACTAATTCTGTCTTGAAGGTCACTTAGGGTTACACAATCACTTGTATTAACCACTGTTATTGGTTGGGTACTATAAGAAGCTCCTTGCTCAGTTTGAATAACCTCCCCATAGCAGTACACACAAGCAAACATTATGCTCTACGTAAAAAAAGGTTTCTGATCAAGATTCTGATAATGTAAGTGACATTGATGGTTAACAATATAATATTATTAATCCAAATTATTTTTAATACGTTGACTGATTTTTTATATTCAAAAAAACATTCAAAAATCAAAAGTTTTTATACTGTGAATATTTAATTAAACTATCTTATATCTTAAACTCGAATATTTATACACTTTATCATTCTTCAATCATTAGTTATTTCTTACAAAATTAATAATTTGTTAGTAGAGTAAAAAAATAAAGAACATGTCGTGAAAATATAAAGAACACAATATTTCGAGCTTCTGGCCTTTATTGAAATGAATTAGATATCAAAATTTCAGAACAGGTTTTCTGAAATTTTGATATCTAATCCGTTACAATAAATGCCAGAAACTCAAAATATTGTGTTGTTTATATTTTCACGAAATGTTCTTTATTTTTTTAATTCATTTCTAATTAATCATTCCTTATATTTTTTGTTTCACTCCGTTTCTTGAGTTAGTGTTATTTTTAACTCTTATTTATTAATCATATCATTAATTCATTAATTAATTTCTACTTAATCATTAATTCATTAATTAATTTCTACTTAATCATTAATTCATTAATTAATTTCTACTTAATCATTAATTTATTAATTAATTTCTACTTAATCATTAATTTATTAATTAATTTCTACTTAATCATTAATTCATTAATTAATTTCTACTTAATCATTAATTCATTAACTAATTTCTACTTAATCATTAATTCATTAACTAATTTCTACTTGATCATTAATTCATTAACTAATTTCTACTTGATCATTAATTTATTAACTAATTTCTACTTAATCATTAATTAATTAATTAATTAATTTCTACTTAATCATTAATTCATTAATTAATTTCTACTTAATAATTAATTCATTAATTAATTTCTAATTAATCATTAATTCATTAATTAATTTCTACTTAATCATTAATTCATTAATTATTTTCTACTTAATCATTAATTCATTTATTATTTTCTACTTAATCATTAATTTATTAATTATTTTCTACTTTATCATTACTTTATTAATTATTTTCTACTTAATCATTAATTTATTAATTTATTTCTACTTAATCATTAATTTATTAATTAATTTCTACTTAATCAGTAATTTATTAATTAATTTCTACTTAATCATTACTTTATTAATTAATTTCTACTTAATCATTACTTTATTAATTAATTTCTAATTAATCATTAATTTTTCAATTAATTTCTACTTATTCATTAATTTATTAATTAATTTCTACTTAATCATTAATTTATTAATTATTTTCTACTTAATACTAATTAATCATTTATTTATTAATTAATTTCAAAATATTCAATCTAATAAAATAATAACTATTAAGATCATTACGAAGCTAATAATAACAACTATAAAGATAATACTCTATGTGTGTGTTTTTAATATATCTTTGTTTTCTCAGATATTTTAGTAGTTTATAAAGAAATATGACTTTCTTAAGCAATCCCCCGGGAGTGTCAAACCAGAATGCAGCAAGGCCCGTTGTCGTGCACCAGTTCCCGTTCGAGTCTAGCTCAAATCGGTGTTTTCGGGTTTTACCCCTAGGTACATCTGTGCCAGAGCCACATTCACTTGTTTGTATTCAGACATGGATTTCGCTTAGAAAACATAATATTTATGCTACCAAAATATCATATTTAAAACTAACAAAGTAATTACACAATCTAATCTACTAAAAAATTTAATATTTACAACTAAAAATAATTCAACTAAAAACACATTAAATTAAATAAAATCATACCTCTAAATGATGCTTTGGAAAAAAAATCCCACAACCTTCACCGCACAAGAAAATTCAGAGATACTAGAGAGAATATGAGAGGGAATGGAAGTTTGGATGTGAGGAGAAGGGGGGGGGGGGGCGCTACCCTTTTATAGGGCGAGAGGGCAAAGGCGGCACCCGTGGTGCCGCCTTTCGAGATGACGTCATGCGAAAGGCGGCATGCGTGGTGCCGCCTTTCCAATGACGCATCTCGAAAGGCGGCACCGCGGGTGCTGCCTCTACCACGTCAAAATCTGGGCGAAAGGCGGCACCCGCAGAACACTGTTTAGAGAACTGGAAATTTGGCAAAGTGTTGGGGATAAGTCACCTTGACCTCCCGGAACACCTCCAACACCACATTTTCACAAAGTAATGGACTGGAGAGGTTCGAGCCATTACAATGTGAATGAGACAATAAATATGATACATACCATAATGTGAGCAATCATATATAAATTATAAATCACATCCCTTTATAATAAACATCTATATAACATAGAAAAATGTTTTATATATGTAAATATATATAACCATATATTACAAATCACTCAATTATAGATAAAAGAATATCTTATTAATATTCTTTGAAGAACATGACTTATTTTGGTAAAAAAAAACTTCATAAAACGTTGTGAATAAACATGACATGTCTTGCATTCGACAAATCACAATATTTTACTGATCATGATGTTATATTTATAGTTTACACTTACAACTTATTTCATTTGTTTATATGCAGATGAATGATACCGTACTACTCAGTCAGCAGGCTACCCATTGTTCACAGGTTGTGATAGATGGTGGTCCAGATTGATTGATCAGGGTGTGTCGAGCGCATCATTTTCATCACACGGAGCCTCCTATTTCCATTAGACCGTATTTGCGTCATGCTGGCTTCTATGGTCTTGCTATATCAGATTTTACATTTGTAGATCACCACCTACTAGTTTCACTCGTGGAGAGGTAGAGACCAGAGACACACACATTCCACCTGCTTGAGGGAGAGATGACCATCACCCTCCAGGATGTAGCTATGCTTCTTGATCTTCCTATTCAGGGGAGACCCATTATTGGATCGACTCGGGCATCTTGGCCCGATCTGGCTCAACGCTTTTTAGGCGTTGATATTTTGTCTGATTGTAGAGCTACCGATGGTGCATCCATATCCATGTCTTGGTTGGAGGCACATATTCCGCATTTAGATGATGATGCTGACGAGCAGACGGTGATGCATTATGATCGTGCATATATATTAAGACTTATTGGAGGGACCATGTGTACAGATCATTCAGGGATGCACGTGCACATGATGTATCTACCTCTGCTGGAGGACTTTGATCAGGCAGGGACGTACAATTGGGGATCCGCCTGCTTGGCATACACATATTGAGCATTATGCAGGATATCCAACAGCCGGTGCACATGGCTCGGGGGATGTGTCATCCTTATTCAAATGTGGGCATGGGAGCACTTCCCCAGATTATGCCCTGATCTTGCTGGTCCGCCGGTTGAGATGGAGGTGTTGCATGATGCTCCGCGTGGACGCTGGTATGATCACTGATTTCTATTTGCTTATGATGCTAGTTATTGACTTTAATTTCTCATTATTTATCACTATTGATGTTGTATTTTACAGGTGGTGTCAGCGACACAATTTCACTAAGGTGCCGAGACACGATTTGTCCATATATCAGCTAGAGTTGGATGTTCTCTTACCCCATCAGGTATCTATATATATCCTATATCTGTTTAACAACTTTAATATCATTATCTTTTTAGTTTAGAGTTTTTATAACTAGGGTAATATGTTATTTCAAATTTCATGGGTTCCATACTGGTCTGTTATAGATCAGTTGCCGTCATACTGAACGGTTGGCCTTGACGATGTTACGGATGTAGTTCCACTCATTCACTTTCATATTGTTGAGTGGCACCAGCCTGATAGAGTCATGCGCCAGTTTCTCTTGACTCAGCGGATTCCATCACCACCGCGACAGATAGATTGGCTTCATGGGATGAAGCTGAAGGGGAGGCAGGATGACGACTGGCATCGAGTACATGCTGTATTTATTGACTGTTGGCGCAAACGTGCAGAGTTTCGTATTCAGGGAGTTCATATGATGCAGTTTTCTCTTTCAGTGCAGCACGAGTATGAGCCATGGTATAGAGTGAAGTCTATACTATATCTTACCCGAGCCGGCAGAGAGAAGCATATGATTGTAAGTCAATTAAATTATATTACTATGTTTATTGAGTTATTTTCTAATTCATTTTTAATATGTTTACAGGAGAGTCGCGCAGACAGTATTATTCATATGAACGATGAGGATGAGGACCGAGTATTCAGTCGGGAGGTCGTTCATGCTGAAGCGCTGGACCTGTGGGCATCTGTCAAGGCTTTTACAAAGAGCCACTTCGAGCGTCCGGCATGGAGACAGCAGGTTCCTAACGCATAGGAAGATCCTGCAGCACCTGCTGCTGAGGAGCCACGACCACGACAATGTAGACCACATCGTCCTTCACGTCAGGCCTCACCAGTTCCACAGGCAGAGGTCGGACCTCTAGTAGTTCAGTCTGAGCCGATGCAGGATATGCCTCAGCTGTCATGGGATCCATCTTTTCTGACGGGATATCCTCAGTTTTCTCCATCTTGGAATCCATATGGATTGCAGCCTTTTAGTGAAGAGTCATCACAACCTTGGCCTCTAGACCCATCACAGAGTTTGGGTATAGTTCCACCACATGATTCATTCCCCACTGTGATGATGTCAGGTCCTTCTACCACCGAGGTAGGAGAAGGATCTGGAGGGCAGTACGAGGTAGAGTTGACATTTTCTGCCACTGGCATAGAGGTGGAGGATATGATGGTCGATGTTCCAGTTCCTGAGTACCAGCCTTCTCCAGGTCATCAGACTCCCCAGAGATCTCGCCGTGGACGTCCTATTATTAGACCACCATGTGGGACATGATCTCCTCACCATAGACATAGAAATTGATTGTTTATGTTCATTTATATGTTTAATGTCTATAGAAATGAAAAAGAATATATAAGCTACTTGAAACTTAAAAATGGTTCAAGTACGTGACTTTGAAAGACTATAAAATATAAACTATGAAACGAATATAAATTAAACTTTAAACATTGATTAAACATATAATAAATAGTTTAAAACAAAACAAATTTCAAGTACGTGATTTAGAAAGACTATAAAATGAATATAATATTATTACTATGAGCTGTTCTTATATGGTTATCCAGTATTTCAGTTTTTATTTATATTTTAGGAATAGTTTATATTTGATACCTTTCAAAGTCAACTTCTTGAAAGATATCATTAATTATTAAAATTAAAATTAATAACTTTAAAAGCATATAAAATATACAGTATAAAATTAGATATACAATTCACGGTAAGAAAGAACACAAGGTCCAAAAATGGTGTGTTTATGTGGAGCTTCTGGTATTTGTTGCAGTGAATTGGATATCAAAATCAATACTGGATATCAAGAAAGGTTGAATCCACATTTCGTTTTGTGGGAAACACCACCGCAGTGTCTTAAATGCAGCTTAAGTGTTCAATTTAGTTTCATTAAATCTGGACAACCACTCATTTTTACCGAAATATCAGTCACATATCCAAATTAACCCTCCAATTCTAACGCCCTTGGGTTCATACCGTTCGATGGGGGAGAGACGTCCATGGTAAACCTCCGAGTGAGAGTGAAAGAAGACACACTTACTTTTTTAGATAAAACCCTTCTACTGACCTGACAATTAATCAGGAACTCACATTTCTAATGTCATTGACATTTTTTATCTATTATAACAGGTTTTATTTACATATATGATATATATTTTATACCTTATTATTTAAGTTAGGAATATTGTTTATTTTTTAAAGTTATGCTAACTTTAACAGAATAATTGATTATATTCTGACTGCTTTATGAAGGAAACCTCTGATATTGTTAATGATTCTACATTTATTTATTTCTTGAACGTGTTTCATCTCCATCGTTATCCAGAATTCATCAGAAGACATATGAGTTCTCAAAACAAATGTCTACTGTCCTACAAGTTTGTTTTTCCTCGATCTTTAAGGTTTGATTACCTGGAAAACTTTATTTGTTTTTATGCCTTTATAGTATACTTGTATGTGAGTGTTTAGAATGAATAGATCAATGAGGTCCTACAAAAGGCTTTTGAAGATGATGAAGGATAAAGATTTGGTGATGAAGAGTTCGATGAGCTATATGGAATCGTTGGTGTTTTCATCTGATCAACTGGAGACAGTTTGATCAGATGAAAACACCAACGATTCCACATAGCTCATCGAAATCTTCATCACCAAATCTTTATCATTTATCATGATAAAGGATAAAGATTTGGTGATGAAGAGTTTGATGAGCTACGTGGAATCTTTGGTGTTTTCATCTGATCAAACTGCCTCCAGTTGATCAGATGAAAACACCAATGATTCCACATAGCTCATCGAACT
The DNA here is from genome assembly GCA_963277665.1 of Viscum album. Taxonomy (NCBI): domain Eukaryota; kingdom Viridiplantae; phylum Streptophyta; class Magnoliopsida; order Santalales; family Viscaceae; genus Viscum; species Viscum album. Next base: position 939,502,827 of record OY728155.1, on the reverse strand, counting down.
CTTCATCACCAAATCTTTATCCTTCATCATCTTCACAAGCCTTCTGTAGGACCTCATTGATATATTCATTCTAAACACTCACATACAAGTATACTATAAAGGCATAAAAACCAATAATGTTTTCCAGGTAATAAAACCTGAAAGATCGAGGAAAAACAAACTTGTAGGACAGTAGAAATTTGTTTTGAGAACTCATATGCCTTCCGATGAATTCTAGATAATGATGGAGATGAAACACGTTCAAGAAATAAATAAATGTAGAATCATTAAAAATATCAGAGGTGTCCCTCATAAAGAAGTTAAAATATAATCAATTATTTTGTTAAAGTCAGCATAAATTTAAAAAATAAACAATATTCCTAACTTAAATAATAAGGTATAAAATATATATCATATATGTAAATAAAACCTGTTATAATAGATAAAAAATGTCAATGACATTAGAAATGTGAGTTCCTGATTAATTGTCAGGTCAGTAGAAGGGTTTTATCTAAAAAAGTAAGTGTGTCTTCTTTCACTCTCACTCGGAGGTTTACCATGGACGTCTCTCCCCCATCGAACAGTATGAACCCAGGGGCATTAGAATTGGAGGGTTAATTTGGATATGTGACTGATATTTCGGTAAAAACGAGTGGTTGTCCAGATTTAATGAAACTAAATTGAACACTTAAGCTGCATTTAAGACACTGCGGTGGTGTTTCCCACAAAACGAAATGTGGATTTAACCTTTCTTGATATCCAGTATTGATTTTGATATCCAATTCACTGCAACAAATACCAGAAGCTCCACATAAACACACCATTTTTGGACCTTGTGTTCTTTTTTACCGTGAATTGAATATCTAATTTTATACTGTATATTTTATATGCTTTTAAAGTTATTAATTTTAAATTTAATAATTAATTATATCTTTCAAGAAGTCGACTTTGAAAGGTATCAAATATAAACTATGCCTAAAATATAAATAAAAACTGAAATACTGGATAACCATATAAGAACAGCTCATAGTAATAATACTATATTCATTTTATAGTCTTTCTAAATCACGTACTTGAAATTCCTTTTGTTTTCAAATATTTATTATATGTTTAATAAATGTTTAAAGTTTCATTTATATTTGTTTCATAGTTTATATTTTATAGTCTTTCAAAGTCACGTACTTGAACCATTTTTAAGTTTCAAGTAGGCAGTTTTGAAAGCTTATAGATTAATTTTCAATAACATTTTTTTGGAAATTCCTTTTGTTTTCAACTATTTATTATATTTTTAATCAATGTTTAAAGTTTCATTTATATTCGTTTCATAGTTTATATTTTATATTCTTTCAAAGTCATGTACTTGAACCATTTTTAAGTTTCAAGTAGGCGGGTTTGAAAGCTTATACATTACTTTTCACTAACATTTTTTTGGGAATTCCTTTCGTTTTCAACTATTTATTATATGTTTAACCAATGTATAAAGTTTCATTTATATTCGTTTCATAGTTTATATTTTATAGTCTTTCAAAGTCACGTACTTGAACCATTTTTAAGTTTCAAGTAGGCGGTTTTGAAAGCTTATAGATTAGTTTTCAATAACATTTTTTTGGAAATTCATTTTGTTTTGAACTATTTCTTATATGAATAATCAATTTTTAAAGTTCTAGTTATATTCGTTTCATATTATATATTTTATAGTCTTTCAAATTCACGTACTTGAACCATTTTTTAGTTTCAATTTGGCACTTTTGAAAGCTTATAGATTAGTTTTCAATAACATTTTTTTGGACATTCATTTTGTTTTTAAATATTTATTATATGTTTAATAAATGTTTAAAGTTCTAGTTATATTCGTTTCATAGTATATATTTTATTTTCTTTCAAAATCACGTACTTGAAACACAATCGCACATCAGAAATGCAGAATATAATGTGCAGGAATGGAAAAACTTGAATTCCGCATCGGAAATGCAGAATGGATTTAGAGCAACCTATCTTATAAAAGGGAGGTCTGGGTGAGAGTTTCTGTCAGAATCTAGACTACTGTAATGGCAGTACCGTTGGATATTTAGTAGCAGATAAATTCTGCTGAAAAATTTTGTTTTGTTTATATATATATATATATATAAACAAAAACAAAAACAAAATAAAAATAAAAAATTTTAAAAAAAATATATAGGGGAAAGGCGGCATCGCGGATGCTGCCTTTTAGGTAAAGGCCAAAGGCGGCACCGCCGATGCGGCCTTTTACCCAAAACGCAAAGGCGGCATCGCTGATGTCGCCTTTGAGGGGCATTTGGACAAATTTTTTTAACCTGACCATTTTTAAATTTTTTTTTAAAAACCGTATAAAAAAAACTCGGTCTTCTACACATATACTTTAAGACTTCATCATGAAAATAGAAGGTTCACAAATCCATTTGCGAACCAGAAATTCATGGAACTCTTTATCTCTCAAAAACAATCATTGGATGTGAGATAAATGCATACCGCAGATGAACTAGGCATCAGTATTTATGGACATTTGGCATTACCTTGGAATCTTATAGAATCACTGAGATTAAATTCATCCTCGGATTATTTTAACTCTACCACTATTACGCAGTTTCAAGAATCACTATCTCGAATTTTAAATCTTATTCACAATAACAAAAACATGGTTTGTTCATCCTTATATTATGCAAAAAAATTTGGATAAAATATTTCGATCATATTTGGATTCTCAGAATGATGAATCGATGCTAGGAGAACATGGATTGAGCTTTGATCGATACATCCATAGAGGCTCGATGTACAATACTAGTGGGTGAGACTTCCTGAAGAAGAAAACATGCCGCATGGATATCAGACGACTCCAAATTCTGTTCGAGTAGATCACATAGATCAAATCCTAGAAAGATGATTGGATGGATATGATATTTCACTGAAAGGATTCAACGACCAAGATTCAATCTACGTTAAAAATTCGGTCCCCACATCAAAACACAAAAACTCGTTGTGCTCCATTATATTAGAAACAACGACACCCATGATTGAATCACTTATCTTCTCCCTCTTCAGCATCAACCTGTACTAGTTCTCTACGGGTGCACTTTTGTGCCCACCTCCACCGCTGTGCCACCCCACATGGTGGTAGACCCGCCACTGATATACCTGACATGGGCATGCATATGTAATCTATCACCTCACACCGACTAGCTAGGATTGAGATTAGCCACCCACATAGTGGTGTGTGGTGATCCCTTGGTTGGCTGGTAGATGGCCCATATTTTGCGTATAAAGATCCTTTAAAAATTATTGAAATAAAATCCATATAATAAACAACTCAAAATAAAACACCACCAACTTCAAAAACAACTCAGAAAAAATAAATCATTTTGCATGGAACTTCTTTGAATGTTGTAATCATTATGCATCCATTTTCACAAGTCTTTGGAACAAAATAACACCTCAAAAATTGTCTGATTTAAATACCTTAAACAAATTCAAATTATCCACCAAACAATCATTGACAACAAATTCAATTCACTGAACACTTTTACATGTCATAAAGACAAGCAGTTCATAAGATGTGAATCATAAAATAATCAATAACATGAAACATGTGAGAGTATCATAAGCATAAGACATAGATTTGTGACATACACATCAACTTATATCATTGTGAAGATGTACAAGTATAAATAAGTTCACTTATTAAGTTATGGACATGAAATCAATCCCTCATATTAACTTATGGACATGAACCCAATTCTACACATAACATTGTCAAAATTTAATCAGGTTCATGCATAACAACATAATAGTAAAGTTTTACTCCCAATAACATAAACATAATAGATCCATACACACCTGCTTCCCATTTTGGATCAGGAACTACTACAAAAACGGGCAAGGGAAGCACCAACTTTTATCAGCGCTAAGAAAAAAGCGCTGATAAAGGAACCCTTTATGAGCGCTAAAATTTTAGCGCTGATAAATAAATTATTTATGAGCACTTTTCTAGCGCTGATAAAGGGATTCTTTATCAACGTTAAAGTTTTAGCACTTATAAAGAGTACTCTTTATAAACGCTAAAAAAGTGCTGATAAAAAATGCCTTTATAAGTGCTTTTTTAGCGCTGATAAAACCATAGTCCCATATTTTATAAAATCGGGTGCACAATATCCTTTGTTTATCGTGCCCTCAAACCCTCGTGGTGCTGTACCCCTGCGACCACTCCCCTACGCTCGATCTTCTCTTTTCTGGACCTCTGCCGCTAGCCTTACTCCTTATTCTCCCCCTCGAACCCCTTCCACGAATCCTCCACCCCACAAACCCTACTTCTCATCCTCTCTGCTGGACCCTACTCCCCATGAACCCTACTCCTCAATTTCTCAACTATGGAGGCTCCTCCTGTGCACCTCCCCCTATGGCGGCCATGCCTTCCCCTCTCGACGTAGCACATTGAGCTCACAGACCACTTGACGCTTCTTCTCTCCCTCCATCATGGATGCGATCTACTCTAGGTAAGTCTCCCACTCCTCCTTTTAGTTTCATTTTTGGTGGATAGGTTTTGTGAGAGTAGTTCTCATTAGGGTGATGTTTGGATTCTTCCCCATGATCACCACCCTTGGATTAGATGCTAACTGACATAGAGTTATAACAATCTATGTCACAAAATAACACACATATTAGATTCTTATACTTGGTTAGCAGATGATTTGAACTAAAGTATGTCTTTTTTATGATTCCCCATGGGTCCTTATAATGTTTGGAACTAGAATTTATTTTTCACCAAGTGTCATATGTATGAGGGTTTGATATTCTCGTGCAACCTCAAGATAGATCTTTTTATACATGAATATTCTATTAATGTTGAGTGTTTTTCCTCATCCTTCTAGCGGAGTGGGATTATCTATACTAGGGAAAGTGGTCTTTTTTAAAACCCCTTCAGGAAAAAGAAGAGTTTTGATAGTACCCACCTCATTATTAATTGGTTACACTTTGAAGGTGTCATGATGTGATGGTGATTGTGTTTATGGGGAAGGTTCTATTTATGATAGTGATCAGGACCCCTGAAATATAGAAAGTGTATCCAACCCTATGGATGTTAAGTTATATTTCCCTTAGTTGGTGAGCATGGTTTTATGTGATGTGTGCAAGAAGAATACTTTTCTTCCCAATGAAAGTTGAGGAATTATGAAATGCTTCATAAGGGAGTCTTATGGTTAACTCTTGGTAAGGATATGGTGTATGCATCAACCCATATACTAGAGATGACGAGTTTCTTTGTGAAGTTATAGTGTTCTAAATTTAATCTCTCCTTGAGACGGTTCATAGTATATCCTATAAGCCATTTAGGTTCATTTATTATTAAACCAAGATTCATAGAGTGGCCTCCAGTCTTCAAGAACTAGGGCCATAGAAGATGAGGAGATCAGAGTAGCGCATCCATGGAAAGGTGAATGGTATTCTTTGGAAAGGGACTTTGGGTTTAGATAGTGGTATGAACATGTGAGAAGTTGTATTTGGGTGGTTAATTATTTTTAGGATTGTGGGATGTTTCTTGACTTCGATCTATGGTAAATTACACACATCTTTATTTTATGTCAAGGATAATTTAAGGGTGGTGTCAACTTAGTGAAACTCTATGAACAGTTGTTCCTTGGTGCTAGTCTAGAAGTATTTTTCTTGAAAATGGGGAGATACCATGCACTTCATTGGGTAGATAGTGATTCTTCCCTGATACCTATTATGGGTATCAAGATTGTTATTTTGAATGGAGACTGCTCTAGTAAAGAACTACCCTTGGTGTGTCAGGCCAAGTGATTTTGGTTAAGTACACCTACACTATGGAGAACCCGATTATGTGATGAGGGATGAATTTATTCTCTGGATATTGTAAATGTCTTTCACTTGGTTGGATTGTATTTCAGCTATTTTCATTAAATCCATTAATTTATGTTGATCAATTCATAGACCAACCTCTAGTGGTTTGGGGGAATTCAATATGTAATACTAAGCTTTGGATGGCTATATTAGTGTTCTATTATTATTCCTATGGTTTGAGTTGATATCATAATCTTTTAAGGTTGTGATCTTCTGGGATATAGGGTTAGCAGCACCCATACACAGTAGGTGTGTGATGGAAGTCTCATCGCAGGAGGCCCTGTCATTCATAGGTACCTCAAGGAAAGCCCATTACTCCAAGGAATATAATATGATTGTGATGGGTATAGAAATATCACATTGAATTTTCTTTAACATTCATGCTACAGTCAGAGAGGTAGTCGACGAATATCCTAGGGAGAGGAAGGAACTTGAGAAAGGTGGTCTGTACAACACTAAAGTGATGGAGGAAATCGGGGAGTATCATGAGGTGGATGGAACTATGGATTGATTCTACTAATACTAACCCTAATTATACCACTCCTATATTGTGAAGTTAGTTGTTAGAATCTCAGATAGTTGTAGTCACTAGAGTCTTTTTACCAGGAGGCTTCAGGAGTGTTTGGAGGTACGATCTATGTTTGTTATACTTATCTTGTAGTACTATTAGAAATAGGCACAAGAAACTATTTTTCCTAATTTTTTCAATTATTTTATAAGTATATGGTAGGCGTTGGTAGAGCCCCATGTTAGTGAGGGAGAGTTATTGCATATTCTTTAGATGTTCATGATAGAATTTATGTTCACTAACCTTAATTTTATATTTCTTATGTTAATTTGGGTAACAAAACCTATGATATTTTACAGCAATTTTGGATAAACCTAGGTTATTTTTTCCCCCACAAACCCCTTTTTTTTGGAAATGTATTCACTATATAAGTTTTCTCATCAAAATTGTATCCTTGTTTTCATTTTATTTGAGTTTGGTCACTAGTTTTGGGATGTTTATTGTGATTATTTTATTATGAATGAGGTGGCTGGTAGGGGTGGTTAAAATGATGTTTAATGTTTTGTTTCAAGGGTGGTGGGTGCTAGAACTATTGGTAAGGGGGTTGGAAAGTGTGTTGATTTTGATGGGGGGTCTATCTCGGTTCTCCTGATTTCTAAATCTTTATTGGAAATGGTAAGGCTCTAGTAATCTCTATTTTTATAAGGAAGTGGTTCTTTTCTACTATATTTGGAAGTCTTTTTTTGTGTATTTGAATCATAAATACTAATATTTGAGATTCAAATAGGATGGAGATGAATAAATATTGGACGAATGCTAATCATTTGACAATAGAGTATGAGAACAGAGTGAAAGAGTTCATCAAGTTTACAAAGGATCATGCAAAGGATTCTTCTCAAATACTTTGTCTGGGTTTACGTTGTTGTTATTATAGACTAATTACTCCATAGGAGTTGGAATAACATTTTATATTTCACAAAATATATTGGAGTTATAAATGTTTTAAAAAACACAGAGAAAAAGAGAATGTAGCTACTAGCTGGGATAAAACTGCGTTTTATGGATCATCAAATATGAATAAAAATATGGATAATGAAGAAGACTGTATAGAGAATATGATTATAGATGTAAATGATGATGAAGATCGTATTGAGGAAATGACAAAGATAGTTTAAGATGAACTCCGTGATTTCCCAAAATTGTTTGAGAAGTTAAAGAGTTATGCAAAGATGCCACTGTATGCTGGTTTCATTAAATATACAACATTTTCAGCTGTACTGAAGTTGTATAAATTGAAAGAAGGCAATGGATGGAGTGATGTTAGTTTTACTGAACTACTTACTCTCTTTAATGACATGCTCCCGGAAGATAATGAGCTCCCAAATCGGACATATGAAGCTAAACGAATGCTATGCTCGATGGGTATGATTTTTGAAAGAATACATGCATGGATGAAAGACGTTATACTATTTTTCAAGGAGAAAAAATCACTTATAGAATGCCCAAAGTGTGGTGCTTCTTGATAAAAGAAAGATGAATCCATTCCTACAAAATTTTTATGGTACTTTCCAATCATTCCAAGGTTTAGGTGTATATATAGATGTAAAGAAACTGCAAGACAATTGTCGTGGAATGCATATAAAAGAAATAAAGATGGGAAATTATGTCACCTGGCCGACTCTCCTCAATGGAAAATAATTGATCATGAGTGTCCTGAATTTGGAAAAGAGCCAAGAAACCTTCGTCTTGCATTATCTACAGATGGAGTGAATCCTTTTTGTTTTCAAACCAGCACTCATAATACATGGCCTGTTATGAAGGTAAATTATAACTTTCCACCCTAATTATGTAAGAAGCAGAAATTCATGATGTTATCTATGCTTATATCAGGACAAAAACAACCAGGTAACAATATTGATGTTTATTTGTCTCCTTTGATCTAGGATTTGAAGTTATTGTGGGATTCGGGTGTTATGTTGTATGATGCATATAAAAGTGAATACTTTACATTGAGAGCGATGTTGTATGGGATGATAAATGATTTCCCTGCTTATGGAAATTTGTCAGTCTATAGCATTAAAGGAACTCAAGGGTGTCCCATGTGCAAAGAAGATACAAAATCAATTAGGTTGAAACATTCATTGAAATCTGTGTTTCTCGGACATCGTAGATTTCTACCTCGTTAGCATAAGTACCGATCTTGGACAAAATCATTCAATGGAAGTTCAGAACAATGCACAACATCGTCTCCACTAATAGGAGATCATATGTTTGAGAAAGTAAAGGATGTAAACACTATTTTCGTTTAACCATTTTGGAAAAACCTTACGAAAATCGCTTGGAAAAAGAGATTAGTTTTTTTTGAATTACCATATTGGAATTGTTTGTACGTCAGACATTTTCTTGATATGATGAATGTGGAAAAAAATGTATGTGATGGTGTTATCAGAACATATCTAAATGCCCCTAAAATAAAGGATGAAATTAAGGCAAGGTTGGACATGGTTGACATGGGAATACAAGAAGAGTTGGCTCCCGTGAAGGGTGAAAATCAAATGTTTCTTCCTCCAGCTACTTATACTCTTTCCAGGGAGGAGAGATATCAGTTTTGAAACTTCTTCAATGATGTAATGGTTCTATAGGGGTATTCATCAAATATCAAGAACACCGTGTCAATGAATGATTATAAGTTAAAAGGCTTAAAATCACATGACTTCCATGTTTTGATGAAAGATTTAATTCATATAGATTTTCATTGCATTTTTCACAAGAATGTTCGTCGTACGTTAACCAAACATTGTTTCTTTTTCAAATCTATATGTAGAAAAGTTTTAGACTCGGTGAAATTGCCAACTATGGAAAGAGAAATTGTCATCATATTATGTGAATTAGAAATGTTCTTCCCTCTAACATTCTTTGATATGATGGTTCATTTGATGCTTCACTTGGTGAGAGAGATTCAACTTTGTGGTCCTGTGCACTATAGATGGATTTACCCCATTGAACAATATATGAATATTTTGAAAGGGTATTCCAAAATTCAAATTTGTCCTGAGGGTTGTATAGTGGAGAAATATATTGTTGAGGAAGCCATTGAATTATATACCGAATACCTATCTGATGTGGAAATCATTGGTCTCCCGAAATCTCGTAACACTAGACGCATTGAGGGTGAGAGAATTTCTGGAAGAGATGTTGTGACAATCAATATTACAAATCGGGAGTAGGCCCACCATTATGTTTTGCATAATAGTTGGGAGGTTTCTCCATATATTGAAATCCAAAAAGAAATTATTAGGCAGTTGAAAGCATCAAGGGATAAAAATGGATATCAAATACACATAATCACCAGTTTATAGGATGGTTTTAGGACCATATTTTTAAGGAGTTTGATGAAAATCTGAATTCAATTTCAGAACGACTTCGATGGCTAGCTGCCAGACCAAGTGTGTATGTATTATCTTACAATGGTTATGTAATTAATGGTTATACATTCTATATAGATGAACGTGATGAAGATAGTACCATGAAAAATAGTGGAGTTAAACTTGTGGATGAATCGATGCATGTTTCTGGTAGTAAGGATAGAAATCCAATTTATGCAAATATATTATAATTTTCCATTATCAAACAAATATGAGATTTGGATTATACGACATTACAATTGCCAAATTTCCAATGAAAATGGGTTGATAACAATAGTCGTGTTAAAATAGGTGAATTTGGATTTATGAAAGTTGATTTTAGTAAAGAAGGGTACAAAGACGAATAGTTTATAATGACATCACAAGAGGTACAAGTATTTTATGTTCCAAATCCCGCAAACCGAAAGAGGTTGATTGTTCTATTATCATCCAAAACTACTGAAGGGTCCAATGAAAATTCAATTGAGGATAATCCTTTAAGTGGTACGTTGCAATAATTTCGTAGCTGTCCCAATGTAGATGATGTTTTATATGTTAGAGGAGACCAAAATGAAGGGATTTTGATAATCGATAGAGGTGTCAAATCCCTTTAGCCTTTGAAAAAAAGAAATAGAGTTCAATAAATAGGTTATATTTTGTTTGTAATATAGATCTTGTTATCTCATGTTATTATCTTATTAGTACTAAATTTATGTAATATAAATTAACTGTTCAACCACTTTTGCAGATAATGACTTCTGCACATTCTAGTGCTCCTAACCTCGAGGCTCAACAAGTCTCTCAAGCTATTGTTGTTGTTGCTGCTGCGACTGCTCACAGTGTAGAAAAAAAACAAGTTTCTGAACCTGTTGCTGCTCCTAGTGTTGAGGTCCAACAACCATCAAACATGTCATTTATATCATTTCAGATGAACATATAGATGATGTTGATATCGATGAAATGGTCAGGGATGAAGGACCAACATCGTAGAAAACACAGGTGCGTCGTAGTTTGAAGGTGTTAGCCAAAGTTATTAAGGAAAAAAACAAAGGCATCAAATTTGACATCAGATGGAATGTAGAAGGCCAACATGTGAATCCCAACAAGGATATGTTTAGTAGTTACGTTGGAATTGTCACTCAGCAACGCGTGCCGATTGACATAGATTCATGGCACCATGTTGTGTTCGGGATGAAGGCTATGATCTGGGAAGAAATTACGGTAACATTATTAATTTATTTCTTTAATTTACTAGAAAATAAAATAATGAAAAAGTGTCTTACTATTCTCAATCTATTGTAGAGTACATTTATAGTAGATGATTCACACAATAATTATGTACTAAGTCTTTCAGGAAGGATTCATCGAGGTTTTCACACTATTTTAATAAAATTTCACCTGATAGATAAAAAAGGTAAAATAAACCCGCACCCACCCCTTGTCTACGCTCACTTGATATCCCAAGAAGAGTGGGATGCATTTATTGGCCACTGTGGGGATGTGAAGTTTCAAGTACATTGTGGCTGATAATACGTTGTTTGTGGATACATGTATTCATCACTTAGATTGCCAATATTTCATTTATGAAACAACAACTCAGTATTGAAAATAAGGAACGTTCCTCAAAACCAACATACCCCTATCATAAAGAAAGGATGGGGTACACATCACTAGAAAAGAAAATGGTACGTATTTTAAATTTACAGTAATATTGTTAGGTGCTAAGAAACAACATCATAATTATATTTATATATTTATATGTAGATTGATGTGTTTAAAACCAAAGAAACTTCCATCCCACTTCATGTGCTATGGAAGGAGGCACGTGTGAATAAGGAAGGGAAGCAAGTAGATAAAAACACACTAAAAGTGTGGGAAATATGTGTAATTATGACACGATAAAAAGATTTGTTTTAAATTGATTTTACATAAAAATAATTTGTTATTTTCCTATATCTAACAGTCATAGGAATTAGCTACTCCTGTAGAGGATGCAGACCTATTATCGACGGCTTTGAAGTGGCTAGAACAATACGGTCATGTCAGAGGTGCGGGGTTTGGGGTGACACCCTGAGTATATTATGAGAAAAAAAAAACAAACGGATGATAGTGATGAAAAAATGAAACAAATGAGCGAAAGACTAGAAACTCTTGAAGAACAATTTCAATGGCAGGGAGAGTTGCTAGAAAATTTTATGGGTGGGAAGCAAGGAGAAGACACAACTCAGGAACAAACAGCGCGTGAAGATCCTGCCCCACCCCCACTAGCTTTGAGGTGAGCCATTCCCCTCAAAGAACTGTCTTAGCCATGGTAATCAATATTCCTATAATTGTTCCCATGAAATGTGAATCAGACAAACACTGATACTTTTACTGTACTGATATTATACAGAGTTATAATGACTATGACTTATATTTGTCAACACCCACCTATCACCTTGTAGTGAGGGCTACGGTGTTCAACATCCCAGAGGACAAGCTGCATAATAGACCACTTCCTAAAGATCATTTGAAAGTGATGATTACTATAGCTCATGAGCCAAATGCAGAGCTAACTATTCCACTTGATGACGATGATATTCATACGGTCGAAAAGGCTATTGGGACATTCATTGCATGGACATCACAACTTGTAAGTGTACATATGGACAAAGAGGTATTTATTTCCATTTTTTTCAAGCTAAACCTTTAAAAATTAATGAAAAAAGGGTCTGAACCAATGAATGTTATTATAGATGGATAAAGGGAATGGGGTGACAAGAAATGTCGGCTTAAAAGCATATAAAGGATCAACCAAACAATCCCAAAGATCTACTGAAAGCACAATAACACCACCTGTTCTCTATCCACATTTACTAGCATTGAAGACTCATGTGGATACTAAGCTAAGAGGTGGTAGTAGTCATATAGTGGTTTTTGGAAAGAATATATATAGAGAGGAAATTCAAGATTTCATTGCTGCTGAAAATGTAAATGAGATCCTTGAATACGGTTGGCTAGGCGTCATAGTTGTAAATTTATATATGAGGTGTGTTTTCATGAATTGATTTTGTAAAAGCTGATATAATGTGGAAATTATGACTAAATTCATTTTATATTATTGACAGATGTATATATGAAAAACTTTTGAAGGAATTTTCCCATGAGCCAAAATTCGGACTTGTTAGTCCTCATACCACATCAACACAACTAAAGAAATTAGAGCCATCCAAAAAGGATGAAATAGTTAACGACTTGCTGAAAACATTTGAAAGAAAGATTACGGATGACATACTCTTCCTAATACCAACCATACAGGGGTAAAACTCTATGATTAAAGCATATCAATTATATTTTTACTTATTTTATTAATTATTCATTTTTGTGTTTTTAGGAAACATTGGCTGCTAATTGCGGTGAACTTGGATACTCCAAATATTTATTTTCTGGATTCAATGCAAGAATATCCAACAAACCGACCACACATGATGGAGTTTGTGAATCTGTAAGACACTACATCCTACATTTTAGGTCTCAACATAAAGTAATATAATTTATATTATCTTTTAATGAGGATTCTGTTATGATAGGGTGGTGTATCATTATCATCTAAAAAAAGGAATGAGGACAGGAGAAAATCATAAGGAGGGGATCAAGTAATACGTTTGGACAAATATCAGGGTATATATAATAAAATTTCACTATCCAAACACATATCACCACAAGTTAATTATTATCCTAATGATCAAATTTTTTACAGTGTCCAAAACAAAAAAAAGATAATGATTACGGTTATTAGGTTTGTAAATTTATGAAATAGACCATTTTTTATCAACAAACTAGCATCCCTAAAGAGTTATTTTCAAAAACAACTACTATTTCATTCAAATTATTTATTAATTAATTATTTATATATTTTCCAGTACCACTATGACGATCGAAAAGCCTCATACTCACAAGATGATATAGATATTTTCAGAAATGAGTGGGCCACATACCTGATGGAAGATTTTACACAAATAGCATGAAGATTTGACTTGGGGACGCGTACAATTGGAAGTCATTTTTGAGAGGGATTAAGGGGATCAAAAGATGAAAATTTTTTGTATGTAAATGTTTGTAGGAAAATTGAAATTGTTATTAAATAAAAAAAATCCTTTCTCCAATGAGTCATATTCTCATTTTAACAGATGAAATGCACCAGCAACATGCAAGAATGAAGAACCACTTTTCTTTGGCCTTTGGATAAGAAAAACCAGTAAAATATCCAAAATACCGTCATAACTATATAAACGCATTCGGATTGTGTTGATACTTTAGGATAATGATCCATGGGTCATTTACGATGTGTACGAGTGAACCCCACCTCAATCCGAGGAACGGTGTGGCCGATATCACTCAAAGTGTCTCTCTTTTGTTTAAAATGGACGAAATTTTAAGTGAAAACAACAACTGACGTACGTAAATCAAACCAAAACATTTTGATTGTGTTGATACTTTAGGGGAATGATCCATGGGTCATTTTTGATGTGTATGAGTCAACCCCACCTCAATCCGTGGCATGGTGTGGCTGGTATAACTCAAAGTCTCTCTTTTGTTTAAAATGGACATAATTTTAAGTGAAAACAACAACTGACATACGGAACTCTGAACAAATATATTTTGATTGTGTTGATACTTTATGGTAACGATCCATGGGTCATATTTGACATGTATGACTCAATCTCACCTCAATCCAAGGCATGGTGTGGTCGATATCACTCAAATTGTATCACTTTTGTTTAAAATGGACAGAATTTTAAGTGAAAACAACAACTGATGTACGAAAATATGACCAAAAACATTAGGATTGTGTTGATACTTTAGGGGAACTATCCATGGGTCATTTTTGACGTGTAAGAGTCAACCTCGCCTCAATACAAGGCACGGTGTAGCCGATATCACTCATAGTATCTCTTTTTTTTTAAAATGGACATAATTCTAAGTGAAAACAACAATTGACGTACGAAAATCTGAACAAACGCATTCATATTGTGTTTATACTTTAGAGGAAGGATCCATGGGTCATTTTTGATGTGTATGAGTCAACCCTACCTCAATCCGAGGCATGGTGTGGCCGGTATATAGCGACCCGACCTTTTATTTCATTACTATTACATCATTTCAAAGATAAAAAACATAATAGTATTACACATAGAGGATCCAAAGGTTTAGTGTCTTGGGCAAACTAGGACCACACATAACAAATACAACATCAACCATAAACATTTAATTAATTTCATCTTCTCTAGCTTCTTATTGGCACTTGTCCTCTCCTTAGTACATGTAGCCACCTGAGGATATAAATCAAAAGGGGTGAGCTAGAAGCCCAGTAAGAGGATAAATAATAACAATATATCATGGGGTGAGCATAATCATGACATAGGCAAAAGATCATGAACATGAGAGGAGCATAAATAATAGACTTGAAATGTGGCAATGCATAAAAATGAAACATCATGTCTTAGTGGTTAACTACCACACATACTTGTGAACAAAGATAGCATATTTTTCACACATCATTTCACATTTACTCATGAGATTCATCACTTTACCCAATGCATTGGAGCGCTGTATAATTCCGGGTGCACCCATCACATTTAAACATTCATATTGCGCTATATAATTCCGGGCACACCCGTCACATCATAACATTATCATTATCATGCTTGCCAAATATAACACATATCAAACATGTACATAAATAACACATGTAAAGGAATGTGTTTCATCTCATAATAACACATTCATAAGCTTTGGGTTCCCAAAAGAAAGAGGGAACAACATACTTGATACAAGAACCATCAACCTTGAATGAGAGGTAAAAGGTGAGTTCTTGAAAGAAGAGTTCTTTTGAATTTTTTTTTGATGGACATAAAAACCAGTGAAAAACATGTATATCCTAGAAATGTAAAGTCAATTATGAACAAATGATCTTTGAGGAGTAACCATTTCAAAAATGGAGGGAAAGAGGGAGAACCCGAAGCAAGAAAATTGGGTTTGAGATTTCCCCTTACCTTGTACTCGAATGCCTCCTTCTCTTTGATGTCCTATATAATGGCATTATATTCATTAATTAGAAATTAAAAAAACTTTTATACATTAATAGTGTTCATTCTGGTTTCATTATGTCATATTATGTACCTTTGGATGACATATAGTGTCTAAAAAACGTTGTTCGGGGATGTTCGTTTTTATGATTTTCTTGAGCGGTTCACTTGGATTCTTAAATTGATGTTTGGGTAGATCATGGGTAAACATCCAGAACTGATACAACATGTTATTTACGATATTAAAAAATCTTGAATGATCTTATAATGAGTTATATTATATCCTTGTGGATGAATCATTAGATAAGATTTTAATGATGGTTATTTGGGTAAATTTGGGCGGTTTTTGGATCACAATGAACTTGTTTTAACTTTTCACTTAGTAATATGGCCATAGGTTATTTCCAGAACATAAAATAGAACATAATACATATAAAATATTCTGGTTCAACCATAAAAATGGTTTCATGACCAGATCTGAATGTATAAATGGAAGAAGAGAGCATGTTGTTTTTGAAGGTGATAAATTAACACCACATGAACAACGTTCTCTTTAATAAAATAAAAGGAAGAGGGAAATGGTGTGGGGAGATATAATATACCATTATAATCATAAAAGTACAGTATATGTATAATAATGGAGTTAAAAAATAATTTGGATGAGTATAGGTGGGGAGAGATCAAGAAAGGAACTTGAACTTGAAAGGAAATTAAAGGAGAAGAGGGAGGGAAATTACCTCTTGAATCATTCACTTGAGAACCTCCTTAAGGGCCTAAGCTTGGTATTTTGATGAGACCAGAAGCTCTTGGATGTGGGGAAGGGTCTAGGGGAGATTATTGGGCAGAGATTAGACAATTATTGAAGCTTGAGAGGTGTGGTTTGGCAAGAGGAGGGGGAGGGCTTATTTATACATGAGGAGGGAGGTGTTTCTGGCATAAAATATTAAATAAAATAATATATCATAAGTTAGACTTGTAATAGTAGTTTTTTGACATCCTAAATAATATATTAATATAATAAAATTCGTTTTAGGCTTTAAATCTTCTTTATAATTCGAATTCATTAATTTATTAAAAGGAAAGTGAAAGAAAGAGAAAAAGACACTTTAAGAAATCACCTTTTGACTTTAGGCTTTGGAAAGTTCTTTTTAGGTTTGAGAATTGGATTTATTGTATTTCACGGAACAATTTATGAAATTTAAAATAATTTGGCCAAAACTAATGCTCTAGAATTTTTATGTCATCATTACATCATTAATGATGCAATTTAGTGTACACCGATTATGCGAAAATTACTATTCACCCGAAAATTAAAGTATTTCCGAAAAAACCCAAAAATTTACCCCTACCATTTATCGACGTGTATAATCCAAAAATGATGTCAATTTTTCAAAAATAATTTTCTAAATATTATTAATTTAATGTTTATTTAAAATAATAATTTACTAAAAAAACAGTTTTTAAAATTAAAACTTATTTTGTAGTTCTTTCAAAAATTACATAGGGTCTTATAAAATTATCTAAAAACTATTATACTTTGATTCAATACTTTATGAATAAATTTCAGGTAAATAAATATTCTTTTAAATTAATTAATTAGTTATAATTAATTATTCTGACTTATAAAATACCAAAAACGTTTACTAAGGTCAAATTATCACTTTCTATGATGTCTAAATTTTATTTTATTATTCATAGGTAATGTTACTCTTATTTACTATTCATAAGGTTCATATTAATATTCATAAGGGTAGGTTACTATTCACAAAAAATTATTTTTGTTTCATTAGACTCCAAAAACTATCTTGAACACAAGTGTGTATGTTAGATTTTTAAAATTCCAAACATAAGGGTGAAAAAATTATGTTTAACGGTCACTTATCACTTATTAGTTCATTATTTTGTTTTTTATGACATAAATATAAGAAGTTAATTTTCCATTTAAATACTTTGGGTCATTCAATTCTTCCCCCCTTAAGAAATTTCACCCTTGAAATTTCACTTTACACAAAAAGGTGAGGGTACTTCTCCTTCATTGCCTCTTCTGGTTCCAACCATTTTCTAAAATAGAAAAGGTTAGAACAAAACATAAGTAAAAAAGTCATGAATAACTTATTAATTTAAAAAATAATACCAAATTAATAACATATGGGATCCCTAGGTAAATATTCTTGTGTGCATATTTTTACTTAGTCTCATACTAGAGGTTTTCTTTAGGGTTCACTAATCCTAATTCCCAAATTAACTAAACCTTTCCTCTGATACCAACTATAGCGACACGGCCTTTTCTTTAAATAATATTACATCATTTCAAATATAAACAACATAATATTATTACACATAGAGGATCCAAAGGTTTAGTGTCTTGGGCAAACTAGGACCACACATAACAAATACAACATCAACCATAAACATTTATTTAATTTCATCTTCTCTAGCTTCTTATTGGCACTTTTCCTCTCTTTAGTACATGTAGCCACCTGAGGATATACATCAAAAGGGGTGAGCTAAAATCCCAGTAAGAGGATAGATAAGAACAATATATCATGGGGTGAGCATAATCATGACATAGTTAAAAGTTCATGAACATGAGAGGAGCATAAATAACAGACTTGAAATGTGGCAATGCATAAAAATGAAGCATCATGTCTTAGTGGTTAACTACCACACATACTTGTGAAAAAATATAGAATATTGTTCACACATAATTTCACATTTACTTATGAGATTCATCACTTTACCCAATGCATTGGAGCACTGTATAATTCTGGGCGCACCCGTCACATTTAAACATTCATATTGCGCTATATAATTCCGGGCACACCCGTCACATCATAACATTATCATTATCATGATTTCCACATAGAACACATATCAAACATGTAAATAAATAACCCATTTAAAGGAATGGGTTTCATCTCATAATAACACATTCATAATCTTTGGGTTCCCAAAAGAAAGAGGGAACAACATACTTGATACAAGAACCATCAACCTTGAATGAGAGGTAAAAGGTCAGTTCTTGAAAGAAGAGTTCTTTTGAAATTTTTTTTGATGGACATAAAAACTAGTGACAAACATGTATATCCCATAAAAGTAATGTCAATGATGAAAAAATGATATTTGAGGAGTAACCATATCAAAAATGGAGTGAAAGAGGGAGAACCCGAAGGAAGAAAATTGGGTTCGAGATTTCCCCTTACCCTGTACTCGAATGCCTCCTTCTCTTTAATGTCCTATATAATGACATTATATTCATTAATTAGAAATTCCATAACCTTTTATACATTAATAGTGTTCATTCTTATTTCATTATGTCATATTATGTACCTTTGGATGACATATAGTGTTTAAAAAATGTTGTTCGGGGATGTTCGTTTTTATGGTTTTCTTGAGCAGTCCACTTGTATTCTTAAATTGATGTTTGGGTAGATCATGGGTAAACATCCAGAACTGATATTACATGTTATTTATGATATTATAGAAGCTTTAATTATTTTATAATGAGTTACATTAGATCCATGTGGTTTAATCATTAGATAAGATTTTAATGATGGTTATTTGGGTAAATTTGGGCGGTTTTTGGATCACAATGAACTTGTTTTAACTTTTCACTTAGTGATATGGCCATAGGTTATTTACAGAACATAAAATAGAACATAATACATATAAAATATTCTGGTTCAACCATAAAAATTGTTTCATGTCCAGATCTGAAGGTAGAAATGGAAGAAGAGAGCATGTTGTTTTGAAGGTGATAAATTAACACCACATGAACAATGTTCTCTTTAATAAAATAAAAGGAAGAGGGAAAGGGTGTGGGGTAATATAATATACCATTAGAATCATAAAATTACAGTATATGTATAATAATGGAGTTAAAAAATAATTTGGATGAGTATAGTTGGGGAGAGATCAATAAAGGAACTTAAACTTGAAAGGAAATTAACGGAGAAGAGGGAGGGAAATTACCTCTTGAATCCTTCACTTGAGAACCTCCTTAAGGGCCTAATATTGGTCTTTTGATGAGACCAAAAGCTCTTGGACGTGGGGAAGGGGATAGGGTAGATGATTTGGAAGAGCTTATACAATTCTTAAAGCTTGAGAGGTGTGGTTTGGAAAGAGGAGGGGGAGGGCCTATTTATACATGAGGAGGGAGGTGTTTTTGGCATAAAATATTAAATAAAATAATATATCATAAGTTAGACTTGTAATAGTAGTTTTTTGACATCCTAAATCATATATTAATATAATAAAATTTATTTTAGGCTTTAACTCTTCTTTATAATTCTAATTCATTAATTTATTAAAAGGAAAGTGAAAGAAAGAGAAAAAGACACTTTAAGAAATCACATTTTGACTTTAGGCTTTGGAAAGTTCTTTTTAGGTTTAAGAATTGGATTTATTGTATTTAAAGGAAAAATTTATGAAATTTAAAATAATTTGGCCGAAACTAATGCTCTAGAATGTTTATTTCATCATTACATCATTAATGATGCAATTTAGTGTACACTGATTATGCAAAAAACTGTATTTTGTTTACTATTCACCCGAAAATTGAAGTATTTCCGAAAAAACCCAATAATTTACCCCTACCATTTTTCGACGTGTAGAATCCAAAAATGATGTCCATTTTTCAACAATAATTTTCTAAATATTATTAATTTAATATTTAATTAAAATCAAAATTTACTAAAAAAACAGTTTTTAAAATTAAAACTGATTTTGTAGTTCTTTCAAAAATTATGTAGGGTCTTATAAAATTATATAAAAACTATTAGACATTGATTCAATACTTTATGAATACATTTAAGGGAAATAAATATTCTTTTAAATTAATTAATTAGGTATAATTAATTATTATGACTTATAAAATACCAAAAACGTTTACTAATGTCAAATTATCACTTTCTATGATGTCTAAATTTTATTTTATTATCCATAGGTAATGTTACTATTATTTACTATTAATAAGGGTCATATTACTTTTCATAAGGGTAGGTTACTATTCACCAAAAATTATTTTTGTTTCATTAGACTCCAAATACTATCTTGAACACAATCGTGTATGTCAGATTTTTAAAATTCCAAACATAGGGGTGAAAAAATTATGTTTAAAGGTCACTTATCACTTAGTAGTTCATTATTTTGTGTTTTTATGACATAAATATAAGAAGAGAATTTTACATTGAAATACTTTGGGTCTTTACACAGTATCACTCAAAGTGTCTCTCTTTTGTTTAAAATGTATGAAATTTTAATTGAAAACAACAACTGACATACAGAAATCCGACCAAATGCATTAGGATTGTGTTAATATTTTAGGGGAATGATCCATGGGTCATTTGTGACATGTAAGAGTCAACCCAGCCTCAATAAGAGGCATGGTGTAGTCGGTATCACTCAAAATGTATCTCTTTGGTTTAAAATGGACAGATTTTTAAGTGAAAACATCATCTGATGTATGGAAATCCAAAAAAACGTATTTGGATTGTGTTGATACTTTATTATAACGATACATGGGTCATTTTGGACGTGTATGAGTCAACACCGCCCCAATCCAAGGCACGGTGTGGCCGATATCACTCAAAGTGTCTCTCTTTTGTTTAAAATGGACAAAAGTTTAAGTGAAAACAACAACTGGAATATGAAAATCCAACCAAATGCTTTTGGATTGTGTTGATACATTAGGGTAACGATCCATGGGTCATTTGTGACATGTATGAGTCAACCTCGCCTCAATACAAGGCACAGTGTGGTCGATATCACTCAAAGTGTCTCTCTTTTGTTTAAAATGGACAAAATTTTAAGGGAAAACAACAAGTAACGTACGGAAATCCAACCAAATGCATTCCGATTGTGTTGAAACTTTAGGAGAACGATACATGGATCATTTGTTATGTGTAAGAGTCAAACCTTCCTCAATTCGAGGAACTGTGTGGCCGGTATCACTCAAAGTGTCTCTCTTTTGTTTAAAATGGACAAAATTTTAAGTGAAAACAACAACTGACATACAGAACTCTAACCAAATGCATTTAGATTGTGTTGATACTTTAGGGGAATGATCCATGGGTCATTTTTGATGTGTAAAAGTCAACCCTGCCTCAATATGAGGTACAGGGTGGCCAGTATCACTCAAAGTGTCTCTCTTTTATTTAAAATGGACAGAATTTTTTGTGAAAACAACAACTGACGTACGGAAATCCGACCAAACACATTCAGATTGTGTTGATACTTTAGGATAATGGTCCATGGGTCATTTTTGATGTGTAAAAGTCAACCCTACCTCAATACAAGGCACTACGTGGCTCATATCTCTCAAAGTGTCTCTCTTTTGTTTAAAATGGACATATTTTTAAGTGAAAACAACAAGTGACGTACGAAAATCCAACCAAAAGCATTAGGATTATGTTGATAATTTAGGAGAATGATCCATAGGTCATTTGTGACGTATAAGAGTCAACTCCTCCTTAGTCTGAGGCATGGTGTGGCCGATATCACCCAAAGTGTCTCTCTATTGTTTAAAATGGACAAAAGTTTAAGTGAAAACAACAACTGACATATGAAAATATGACGAAACACATTCATATTGTGTTGTTACTTTATAAGAACGATACATGGGTCATTTGTGACTTGTACGAGTGAACCCCACCTCAATCCAAGGCATGGTGTGGTCGGTATCACCCAAAGTGTCTCTGTTTTGTTTAAAATGGACAGAATTTTAAGTGAAAACAACAACTGACATATGTAAATCTGACCAAACACATTATGATTGTGTTGATACTTTAGGGTAACGATACATGAGTCATTTGTGATGTGTATGAGTCAACTTACCCTCAATCCGAGGCACGGTGTGGCCGGTATCACTGAAAGTGTCTATCTTTTATTTAAAATGGACAAAATTTTAAGTGAAAACAACTACTAACATACAAAAATTTAACCAAACCCATTCGGTTTGTATTGATACTTTAGGGTAATTATCCATGGGTCATTTGTGATGCGTAAGAGTCAACCCTACTTCAATACGAGGCACAGTGTGGTCGGTATAACTCAAAGTGTCTCTCTTTTGTTAAAAATGGACAAAATTTTAAGTGAAAACAACAACTGACATACAAAAATCTGACCAAAAGCATTAGTATTATGTTTATACTTTAGTATAAAGATTCATGGGTCATTTTTGACGTGTATGAGTCAACTCTGTCTCAATTTGAGGTACAGTGTGGCCGGTATCACTCAAAGTGTCTCTCCTTTGTTTAAAATGGACAAAATTTTAAGTGAAAACAACAACTAATGTACGAAACTCTAAACAAACGCATTTGGATTGTATTGATACTTTATGGGAAATATCCATGGGTCATGTTTCACATGAACGAGTCAACCCCACCCCAATCCGATGCACGGTGTGGCTGGTATCACTCAAAGTGTCTCTCTTTTGTTTAAAATGGACAGAATTTTAAGGGAAAACAACAACCAACATACGAAAATCCAACCAAATGCATTCATATTGTGTTGATACTTTAGGAGAAAAATTAATGGGTCATTTTTGATGTGTAAGATTCAACCTCGACTCAATCAAAGGCATGGTGTGGCCGATATCCCTCAAAGTGTCTCTCTTTTGTTTAAAATGGACAAAATTTTAAGTGAAAACAACAACTGACATATGGAAATCAAACCAAATGCATTCATATTGTGTTTATACTTTAGGGGAATGATCCATGGGTCATTAGTGACATTTATGAGTCAACCCCGCCTCAATTTGAGGAACGAAGTGGTCAGTATCACTCAAAGTGTCTCTCTTTTGTTTAAAATGGACAGAATTTTAAGTGAAAACAACAACTGACATACAAAAATCCAACCAAACACATTCAGATTATGTTAATAATTTAGGAGAATTATCCATGGGTCATTTTTGACGTTTAAGAGTCAACCCCGCTTCAATCTAAGACACAGTATGGCCGGTATCACTCAAAGTGTCTCTATTTTGTTTAAAATAGATATAATTTTAAGTGAAAACAACAACTGACGTGCGGAAAGCCAACCAACACATTTAGATTATGTTGATACTTTAGGAGAATGATCCATGGGTCATTTATGACATGTACGAGTCAACCCCG
Organism: Viscum album; assembly: GCA_963277665.1. Classification (NCBI taxonomy): domain Eukaryota; kingdom Viridiplantae; phylum Streptophyta; class Magnoliopsida; order Santalales; family Viscaceae; genus Viscum; species Viscum album. Next base: position 939,478,883 of record OY728155.1, on the reverse strand, counting down.
CCTCAATCCGAGGCACAATGTGACCGGTATCACTTAAAGTGTATTTTTTTTAAAATGGACAAAATTTTAAGTGAAGACAACAACTGACATACAGAAATCCAACCAAACGCATTCAGATTGTTATGATACGTTAAAATAATGACCCGTGGGTCATTTTTGACATTTACGAGTCAACCCCCTGGACACCACCCCACCCCCCTGGACACCCCCTGGACAACCCCCCACCACCCTCGACAACCCCCCACCCCCTGGACACCCACCAACCCCCTGAATGGCACCCCCACCCCTCCTAGACACCACCCCACCACTTAGACACCCCCACCACCTAGACACCCCCACCCCCATGGAAAACCACCCCCACCCCCTGGACATGACCCCACCCCCTTGGAAAACCCCACCAACCCCCTGGACACCACCCACCCCCCTTGGAAAACCCCACCAACCCCCTGGACTGACCCCGCCCCTGGAAAGCCTCCCCAACCCTCTAGACACCACCCCATCCCCTAGATACCCCCATGGATAGCCCCCCACCACCCTCGACAACCCCCACCCCTGGATTCCCTTACCCCCTGGACACCCCTACCCCTCCTAGACATCACCCCACCAACTGGACACCCCCACCCCCATGGATAGCCACCCCCACCCCTGGACACCACCCCACCCCCTGGACACGCCCACCCCTCGAGACACCCCCACTCCCTGGAAAGCCCCCCCAACCCCTGGACACCCCCATGGACAACCCCCCTGGATAGCCCCCCTGGACACCCCCACCCCCTGGACACCCACCAACCCCCTGGACGGCACCCCCACCCCTCTTAGACACCACCCCATCACCTAGACACCCCCACCACTAGACACCCCACCCCCTTGGACAACCACCCCAACCCCTGAACAACACACCAACCCCCTTGGATAGCCCCACCAACCCCCTGTACCACCCCACCCCCCCTGGACACCACCCCACCCCTCTACACCCCACCCCCTGGAAAGCCCCCCCAACACCCTAGGCACCCTCACCTCCTAGAGACCCCCATGGACAGCCCCCCCCACCCTGGACATCCCCCACCCCCTAGACACCCCACCATCCCCCTAGACATCCCCACACCCCCTAGATGCCCCCACCCCTCCTCAACACCACCCCACCACCTGGACCCCCCATCCCCTGGACAACCCCACCCCCATGGACAGCCCCCTCCACCCCCTGTACACCACCCCACCCCCTTAGATATCCCACAACCTCCTGGACCTCCCCCACCCCCTGGAAACCCCTATCCCCCCAGACACCCCCATCCCCCTGGACACCCCCACCCCGCTGGACACCTCCTACCCCCCTTAGACAGCCACCCCAAACCCCTGAATAGCCCCCAACCCCTTGAATTATGAATTTAATTCTTTATGTATTTAATTAACTTATGAATTATGTGTTAATGGTGTATGGGTATACTTGCTGTAATTACCTTATGAATTATGTGTTAATTTGGTATGGTTATACTTGTTGATATGCTAATTTTTTTGTAGGTCTTGTTTTGGTGTGCTGCCATAGAATTTTGTGTTACATCAGGCAGGGCATTTATCAACACTTTTTTTGTACTCATAAAGGGAGCCTTTATTAGCCCTAAAAAGGCACTGATAAAAAATCCATTTATCAGTGATTTTTTAGCACTAATAAAGGTATCCTTTATAATCACCTTTTTAGCACTGATAAAGGATCCCTTTATTAGTGCTCTTTTAGCGCAGATAAAATATACCTTTATCAGTTCTTTTTTAGCGCTGAAAAAGGGACCCCCCTTTCTCAGCACTGAGCTTTATAGTGCCTTTTTCGCACTGTTAAAGCCCATTTTGAGCGCTGATAAAGCCCGTTTTTGTTGCAGTGAGGAGACACTTTTTTCCCATTGTGGATCAGGATACACCTATTTCCCATTTCGGATCTCTAAAAACCTTTTCTCCATTTTGGATCAATCCCATTGACTTATTTCCCATCATTATCACATGAGATATATATCATTACCCAATGCATTAGAGGGATATATATCTCCTACTTATCATATAATTAAATCTTACATATGTGTGACACAAGATCATAAACATTCATCATATCATAACCCATGAAATGAAACGAGTATCATAAACATATCATCATATCATAACCTGTGGAAAATATATAGGTTTCATAATCATTTCATCAAATCATAACCCATGAAAATAAATGGGTTTCATAATAATATAACGCATTAAAGAGAACTGGGTTAAATGAACATATAACATTTGAAAGAGAAAAGTGTTTCATAAAAATCACGTCATCAAAACACAAACCATTCAGAGAAAGAATATGATTGGTACCCATGGATCATATCCCTAGTTAGGCATGAGTAACACCAATATATTTCATCATAGATGTAAAATAATTTTCAAACATCTATTAAAAACATTTTTTGATAAAATTAGATTTTATTTAAAAAGTACTTTGAACAACCTTTTCTTTGAAAATAACCTTTTAAAAACATATAAAGGAAGATTTGAAAATCATTTAAACTAATTAATGAACATAAAACACTTTTGAAAAACTTTTTCTTTGAAAATAACTTTGAAAACTTATAAAATAATCATTGAAATAATTTAAATCCTTTTTGATTGAAAATAACCTTTTGAAAACTTATAAAGAAATCCTGAAAACATTTTGAAAACATTTTATTTGAAAATATGTTTGAAAACATATAAAGGAAGGATGAAAATATTTTAAAAACCTTTTAAAAACATAAATACATTTAAAAACTTTTTCCTTGAAAATTATATTAAAATATTATTTAAAAAAATTTGAAAACATTTTTAGGAGACATTTTTTTGAATAAAATATAATTCCAACCAAAGAGATAAATAAATTCATATTTTCTTGAAAATATTATCTTAATTATCATAAGTACCAAAGAGTATAAAATAGTACCATGGATTTAAGATATCATGAATAACCATAGGATAAGAAAATTCATGAGAATTTTTTAGATATGGATAATAACATTTCATTAATATAATCATAATCATAAATAATCCCGATAAAAAATGAAATTGTAGAAATAAACTCTTACCACGTTAAAAACATTGAATCATAATACCCATAAAATAATAAAATTAAATGAAGCTTAAAATAACATTAAATAATGTAGATTCATGAAATAAAATGTTAGATGGAATTATATACAACTCGTAAAAGAATATAGGTGCACAAAAAAACATCTATCTCAAAGAAGGAAAATCGAGACAAAATTACCTTACCGATTTGGTAACTTTTGAATCATAAAACACTATGAAATAGAAATAATAAAATGAACATGTAAATAACCATAAATTCAAGTATAATAAATACATAATACATTCATGGGTTGTATATACACGACACAGAAGAAACAAGGGGTGAATAAGGCATAAGTCTCACAGAAATAAATGCGAGAAAAGAAATCAATTTAGTACTTGAGTAACTTTTGAATAATGAGATTCATGAAAGAATAATATAAATTGAAACTTTAAATATCATTAAATATATTAAATTAATGATATAACAAGTAATAGGTAATTATATACACCACACAATAAGAATAAGTGGTGAATATATCCTATATCTCACATAAATAAAATTGAGACGAGGAAACTCTTACCTTAAGTCTCTACTTTCCTCATACACATTCAAACCCCCTGTATAATAAAAATAATTTTATTATACATCTAAAAAAAAACCATATTATTATATATAATACCATATATAATTTTATTATGACTTTATATTACATGTTTATTAATAAATCCATGTTAAAGTTACATTTCAGGTAATAACCCCTTTATTTTTCGCATGTGTTTTGATTTGTTATATTTTTGGTCCTCTTTATTATATCATGATATAATTACCTCAAGAATGATAAACATTATATAAATATAATATATATTCAGTATATATTTATTTATAATTATATATAAATGATATTAATATGAAATGAAATACACCATTCAGGGAGAAGGTAGGTTGTATGTACGCATGAACATTGTTTCCATTTTCTTATCGTATTTAAAGAAAGAATGTAAATGTAATATATATATATTATAATTTTTGAATAATTATTATTTCATATATATTATAATAATTTACTAAATCCATCCATAATACATTCCATGTAAAGTGTGAACGAATCACATCACTTTAAGGAGGCGTTAGTCCACACATCAACAAACAAAGTTACCATATTCTCAAAAAATTGAAATCATGAATGTATGTGTTATATAAGAATTAAATAATAATAAATAAACCATAAATATAATATATATCATATAAAAATAGTAATTACATCATTATTCCCAACCTTGATATGTGTTAATGGAATAATGAAAGACATCAATTCACGAGGCGGTAGTCTATCATACATGCAAACGACGATTACATATACCATTTGATGGAAGTGTGTATAGGTTTAGATATAAAAATTAAAATAAAACAATATTATTATATTTAGGATACTGATTTTATTATATAATAATGTAATAAGAATATTTTAAGGGGTGTAGAAAGAAATAAAACAAAATTTCTTATTGAAGAATGTTACCTTTTCTTTGGGTAATTCCTTTTTGTTTGCACCAAAAGACTAACTTGGTTTGTTTTATTAAAAAATTGAGGATTATAGGATGATATTATGGAATTTGAGAGATTATTTATTCAGGGTTTTTATGATCAAAAGGTCCTTATAGGTGTTAAGAAGTGAGGGGGGTGAGTGCCCTTTTATAGTGGAGGAGGGGTGATGTTATTGTAAATATAAAAAGGTAAACACTATTGAGAGCTCTCCCATAAATAATTTTCCTCCAATAATAGTCAATTTTTTTATAAAAGGGAGTATCTGGTCGAAATATTTCTACCCAATTTATTTAGTAAATGTTTCAAGGATATTTTTACCCTTAAGTTAATGTTTAACCACTAAGTAAACTTGTTTTTACCTTAATCGCTGTAATTATTTTTAATTATTTTCACTAATATTTTTGGTAAAAAAACTCAGTTTGAATTAATAGAAATTATAAATTATTATTTTTTCAAGTTATATAAATATAATTAGAATAAATTAATTTAAAATTAATCCTACAAACGGGACGTTATAACGACTTTTTAAAGTGAAACTGTTCAAAGTTTGAAATGTTTTTATATCAAATTTCTATGTGAAATTAATTACAATGAACAAAAATTTATTTATATATGTATAATATATATAAATATACTTTAAAATAAATTTAAAATATAATTTAACTATATTAAAAAATTAGATAAAAATTCATTTTTCTATTAAAATCCAGTGTTTTCACTATTCATCAAAAATGAAACTTCTTATAAAAATAACAAAAAAAATAATGAAAAGTAAATATTGATATTAAAATTTAAAAAATGACATTTATTTTTTCAAATAAATATTATAAAGTTTCAAAAATTAGTTTTAAAAGAAGTCTTCCATTAAAAGGTTGTAAAATTGTCTTTTAGAATAATACAACTTTTTATGCCTAAAACTGAATTTATTCTTAGTTTATGACTATAAAACATATTTTATGAATGTTAAAACATTTGGTTTAATTTATAATATATAAATTTCATAAATATCTCTAACTAATAGTGATTAAATTAATTTTTTAATCTAAAACAACTTTGTTATCAAAAAAATAGTTTTTTTTATAAAAACACTTCCTTTATATTCAATTGGTTTTTATTTTCATTTATATTTAATTGATAACCAAATAATTCATTTTATAAACATGTGTAAACCATAGTTTCATAATTTAGTTAATCTTATTCCTATCTACCATTCTAATGGCTTACTGATAACTATACAAATATTTTAATAATATTAATAGTATATTATAGTTCGATGAAACTTGGTCTTGTGTGTAGTGAAAGCTATCAAACAAACTCAACATTGAGTATGACACATTATAAACATAGTTTTGCATGTAAAGAAAGCTAAGATCATTATTACGTGTGATGTAATCTAATATTGGTGTTGTGTGTAATGAACGCTTAACTTGGTGTTACGTTTAAATAATGCTTAACTCGATGTAGTTTGTAATGAAGGACATCAAAGAATTATAATTTATTTGAAAAAATTAAATCATAAAAACTTAGGGTGTTACATTATACCCCCATTAAAAATGAATTTATCACTCGAAATTCATCTGGTTCATCAATTTTTTAATACTTGAAGGTTACTTTCAAAGTAACCCACATCACACAAATGAGTACTATAACTTCATTTAGAAAGAGAAAATTGTAAACTTAAAATTTACCCAAATAAACTCATAACTATGTTTCTACATATGATAACATAGGTGGAAAGTGAAAACATGGAAATTGTAGAGAAATATAAGTATCATGTTCTGTTGTAGATTGATAGGGGACATGGTCATGAGGAAGTTAATGATCATAAATCCATAAAACAAAGATTTTTGAAAAAGGTCATTAATATCATCAAAAATGATGATAATGAGACAAAATTTTATTTCAAGTCCCTTTTCCTAAATTTTAATAATTTAAACAAGGATGTATACTTATATGATTTAATTCCATTTCATATGAACTATATCACCCCATGGTTGTGTCTTGACCAATTTATACTTCATATCATACTCCAAAAATGACGGTGATTTTTTATGCCTGAAGTACTAATGAATAATATGATCTATAAGTAGAATGATAAGTAATTCCATATTTCTTTAGTTATCATCACAAAAAAAATTCTTATCACAGGTTATCCAATATGCATAAATCCTCATATAGAGAGATAATACTTTAATCTCTGAAACCTCATCCGAAATTTAACCTAAATCATTCCGTAAATGGTAAACCTTGAAACCATTTTGAAAGATACAAATCTAAAACTTTAGAAAAAAAGGGAAATAAAATTTTCAAATCCAGATTAACATTTATCCCCCATATATCATAAAGTATCTTTTATTTGTCACATACTAAACATGTGAATACATTAATCATGTACTCTATTGAAACATGGTAATAAATTTAATTTCCATAAATATTTATCGAAAACATGCATGATTACTCATTACAAAGATTATTGGATATATTCATCAAATTCAAAAAAGTTGAAAACTCCATCAATGATATCATAAACAACTTTTTAAACAAATAATTTATCAGTTATAAGGTTATAAATACTATCCATTTTACTTTATCCATATAATAATCTATTTATCCATACTCAATATCATTTCATAATCCTCAAGAACTTGTTAAGGGTTACCTTACCTTAATGAAACCATTCCATTCAATCAATTTTCTTGGTCATCTGTGTCATTTGACATATTCTTGAAAATACTTAAAGAAAACTTCTACTAACAATCCTTATATACTTCATGAATAATATAATTAATCCTTCAATTCAAATACATTAATACTTGGATAATTCCACCACTTTATTAAGACATTAACTAAGCTTAATTATCTAATTCCTTAATATTACTTTTCTAAAAATATGAAACAAAAATCATGTCTAATTAATTTAATCATGCTTCTAAAAAATATTTTTAGAAATAAATATACCTTTCATATGTCACTCGTGGTCTCTTTATTATTCGTAGCATGACCATTACTCTTACAACCTTCCATAATACCCTCATGATATTTCCCCTAAGACATTGATTTTCATAATTCCCATACTTTACACATTTAAATTATTATACATTCAATGATACCTTAGGGAGTACATTATTCACATCCATTGAATTAACTGAAATTTTTATTTTCCACTTGTAGTTACTTTCTTTGTGTACTTTTATTCAAAACACCTTTTTATTCCCCTAAGAAATCCACTTGTAGTATCAAGACAATGATGTAATTTCTTAGAAACCACTATATATCAATCCTTCACCAAAATTCTAGGAAATTTTCTTAAACTTTTACTCATCCTTAGACTTATCCTTATAGAAAACCCTATAAATATCTATAGAAATATTTATAGGGATATCACTAATGTTTTTCCATCATAGTTTTATAAGGTTGAATAAAAATTTCCTTTGATACCAATTATAATGACCTAAGGCTTAACATACATGGATATTATATATTTTAGATGAATATTAATTTAATTATACAAACATGAGACTAAGGACCATACTAGAATAGTACCTTTGGAAACAGAGAACACATTCTTCTAATCTGGAGAAATATCTTCAATGTATCCAGTAAATATCATCCCCTTTAGCACTGCTGCATAAATAATTTCTTTATAACTTAGGGAACAGAAACATAAGAAATGGAGATATCAGAAAATTAGTAAGGGTATAAATAATACATATCAATATATGATCATATTAATGAATAAGATAAGAATAAGGGTATGTGATCAAGAACATATCATACAAGTTTCATACTCAACCTGTCATAGAAGATACACATGAGGAATGATATAAAGATAGGTATTTAATATGAAATTAATCATAAGATAATTAAGAACATGAACCATGAGAGAATATCATAGGCATAAGACATATATTTGTGGCATATACATCAGTTGATAAAATTTTGAACATGTATAAGTAGAAATAGGTTCATTCATTAAGTTAAGGACATAAAATTAGTCCCTCACATAAACTTATTGACCTGCACCCAGTGTAACGCCCCGACCCCAGTTACCCAGAGTCGGTACATTATTACTTAACATTGGTATGATCACAAGAAAGATCAAATCTCGAAAGACCGATTGGTTTAGTAGCCTTGGAAGCACTAGATATATTCATAAAGTTTTACATTATATCATGAAGTGAAAAACTACTACAACAACATATTGTCTCCATAATCCACACTATTATCCCCTCATAATATCCCTGAAGGTCATTCATAATTTACTTCTTCACTTCCTGGAAAAAATAAAACATAGAAAAGGGGTGAGCTCAAATGCCCAGTAAGGATAACAATATAGCGGAAACTTTTATAAATAAGAATAAACATTTAAGGAAATGTATAACTAAAACAAAAGCCTTTTAAACTTGAACTTCAACATAGTATGGAAAAAATAAAATGAAATAATTCCATTTACTTATTCACATGGATATTCTACTAATCTAATAATCACATGAAATATCAATAACCACTTTCATAATGATGGAATGCATAATTCCAGACTATCATAACCACATAGCCAAGGCCTCGTGCCAAGACTACAAATAAGATTTTGCAAAGGCCTTGTGCCAAGACACTAGTTTGTCTCATGAGACCTACTGATGCATCAAGGATCTATAGTGGGCTCCACCCGTCACTTATTAAGTCCAATGCATTACTCATATGAACAGGTTTAAACATAACATAAACATTCGTATTAAAACTAGCATACGAAATGTCAATACTTTTACCACAAACCATGAATGGTATAAAAATAGCACATCCACAGTCAAGCATAACTCATTCGATACAATATGGAAGATTGTATTGTATCACATTAAACTAAATCAATAATAATGAAGGATGTTGACATAGATGAAAATAATCATCAAAACTATTTGAGAGAAATATCCCCCTTTTCTTGAAAACATTTAAAAGTCACACTATTTGTCAAGAAGCCATTTAAAAATAGATTTTTGAATCAAAGTGTCCCATACCACTTTGAAACTTTTAAAAGGAGTTTTAATTTTAAAACTTTAATGTCCATATAAATAAATCCTTAAAACCATTTTTTAAAACATGGTCATTAATGAGAAATATTTAGAAGAATAAGTCTTTAAAATATTTAAAAATGGTATTTTAGTTAGAGATTCTAACCAAAAGAGTGACACTTGAATAAAAATAATTGAGGTAATCAAAATGTTGTAATATCATGAGAATAAATGGATTCATGATATACTATGTCAAAGTACATTATATACACCACATAAAAGTGATTTGGTGTATAACAACAAAGAAGTATCAATGGAATTTAAATTGAGATGAAATCTCTCATAAAGGCCGTATCCTTAGGTTAAGGATAAATCAACGACATAATTATGTGTGAAAAATATAAATATACTCAATATGATTGGATATTTAGTGTAAATCAATCATATGCCATTCACACATATTCTTGTAAAAACAACACCAATGAATTGGATATTTAACTCAACAAATGGATATTGAGTTAAAATTACTCTTATCAAGTTCATACCGATCACTTGAGAATTTATAAATGGAGTGATTATGTGTATCAAAAGTATATCCACAAAAATGGGAGTGGAAAATATGACATAAGAAAATGAATAGTAATTCCACACATAATCTCGGAGTAAAATAATCAATGAAGTTTGCGTAAAGCCGAATAATTGGAAATTGAAATTTCAAATTCCCTTATCCATTTGGTAACTTATGAAACATGCACCCATGAAATAAGGATCATAAAATTATGATGTAAATACCCATAAATTAAAGTATATTACACAATGAATACAATCATGGGCATTACACATACACCACATGCAATAAATAAGTGGTGAACAATGGAATTCTCACGAAATTAAGAGTGAGATAAGAAACTCATTACCACGTTAATCAACTGAGTCGTATGACCAAAAGTTAATAACCACCAAATTATTTACAGAATAACATGAATATAAAGAGAATCATGATAATATATATCAAATGTAAGTACACAATACATCACTTTCAATAATTTAGTGGCGAACAATGGAAATCTCACGGAATTGAAAGTGAGATAAGAAAATCCCTTACTTTATACTTTTTCCTTGGTCGATGGTAGGTTAACATCCTGTATAATGGTGAAATAATTTTTATTTAATTATACAAGAATCATTTACTTTAATATGATATCATATATGATCTTTTATCATTGATTTGTTAATAATATCTTAGAATTATCATCATTTCGGGTGTTAACAGGTTCATTTTACTTTATATTCTTTGTTATGTGAGCCATATTCATTATTAATGGGATGTATATTATTCATATCCAGAATGATATCAAGTCCTTAAATACTATTTTTAAATCATCAAATTATAATTATACTTGAATGGATATGATGGAGAATGAATCTCATCGCGTTCATAGAGACGGTAGTCCGTACGTACGCACGAGCGACAATATCATTATTTTGATATTAAAATAATATATAACTGGATGGTATATCATATATACAGAATCATTATCATGTTATATTTATTATTTACATGAGTTACACATCATTATTATACCCATCCAAATAATAATAAATTGAATAACAATTACACCACGACGTGAAGACGGTAAGCCGTACGTACGCACGTATGGTGACATGTTATTCAATGGATGGATAGAATACTGAATATGGTTGTACCATATTTATAATAACATCACAGTATATATATGATACTGGATTTATTATTTTATAATGGTAATAACAAAGAAATAATAAGTGGAAGAAGAAAGGAACTTGAAAAGGGGTGGTGAAAACATTACCTCTTCTTCAGGTTCTTCCTTTTGATTTGATCAAAAGGGATCCTTAGGTTGGCTTTATGATCAAACTAAGGCCCCTAGGTTGTATTTAGGAAAGTTGATAGAGTATTTGGGCAGGGGTTGGCCGAACCAAAAGGCTTTTAAGGTGTGAAGAAATGAGAAGGAGGAGTGCCCTTTTATAAGAGGGGTGAGGGGCACCTTTGGAAAAGCTAGAAATATTAATTTATAATAAATTCATATTCGGTTTCTAATGGCTCCAAAGTTGATTATTCAAAGGTTAAGGTGTGGATAGGTCGAAAACCATTCAGCCAATAGAATTTAGACAGGTTTTTGTCACTATATTAACCTTATCTTTTAGTTTTAACTCTTAGTTAATTAGTTTGACATTTACCATGTCACTTTGTATTTTTATATTATATAGTTAATAAACTTACTATATACATCCAAGAGACCCCCAAGTGGTCCCTTAATGATATAAATATCATGATATAAGTCCCTTGGCAGAATATTAGATTTTTATGAATTTAATATCAATTAATAACATAATATTTGTTTTAAAAACTCTTTTATGTCAATTTTGACACTATTCAATAGTTGATTTTTGTGAAACACATAAAAGAATGATTACTTCTAAAAACATTAATTACATAAATCCTAATATGTCATAGTAACCTAGAAAATTAGTGTAATTCAGCAAAAGTCTCAAATTATATTTAATTGGGTATTTATAATATCAATTATTCTAATTTTTCACTATTATGGTAATTACTACATCACCATTGTGTCATAAATAAATTAACTTATTTAATGTATAAAAATTATAAATAAAATATAATTATGTAGGAAATTATTTTATCTTTCTAATGAATATTTATAGTCTAAAATACAACATATATAAACCTATGTAACAATTGTTTTTCTAAAAGATATATGCTTGTGTCATTTTTGTATTTATTTTAACATAATTAAAATAAAGTGTCATTATGACTTACAAGTGGATCCATGGGGTCCCAAAATCGACCCAAAGATACCCATGGTCGACCCTGTATTAACCAATAGGGTTAAGACACGTTTTAGGGTAATTTAGTATTATTATAATATTATTTTTTTAACCCTTGTTTACCGGATTTACCCTTTAACCATGGTAAATAAAATATTTACCAAAGTAATTATCCAAAATGTCTAAATATAAAAGTTACCTATTTACAAAATTTGAACATCCTGATTCCAAATATGGAATCCATTTTTCTAAATTCAAAACACAGAAGTGACAGAAATTAATTTAAAATTAATTCCCGTTGTTAAAATAAAAAGAGTGTTTTTAAGAGATAATAACTATCAAAAGATTGGCACTTGTTTATGTCTGGTTTAAATGTGAAATTATGTTCAATGACCCACATTGTATTACATGGTAAAAATATATTCTAAATATACTTTAAAACCACTCAAATTCATAATTTATCACTATTAATTATTTTGATTAAAAAAGTTGTTTTTAATTAAAATTTAGTAATTTTTACTATTCATCAAAATATGAAAGTTATCCGAAAAGTACCAAAATTTCACCCTAGGATAATTTCGATATTCCGAATTCAAAAATGAAGTCCATTTTGAGAGATAGAATTTATAAAATTTAAAAAAGTAGTTATTACTATTCATAACGGCTAGTTTGATTGGTTGTGGTGTGTTAAAATCTCGAAGTTACGTACAATGCACGCCATTGCATTATTCGAAGGGAAACATACCGTGGAAGATTGGGGTGTTACATTCTCCCCTCCTTCAATAAATTGCTTCCTCGAAATTTTTAAAATTGTTCTTGGGAATATAATGGAAAGTCCCACATCGGAAAAAGAGTCAATAAAACTATCACTTTAAAAGAAAGAAAGAGAGGTATAAAGGTCATCCAAGATAACCCATACTAGGATTCCATGTAGGAAAACATGGATATGGATGATAAACTAAGTGTCATGTTCTGATGGAGAGGGATAGAAATCATGATATAGAGAAAGTTAACAATAAGAAAACCACAAACTTGTGTTGGGACAAATGACCATTAGTCTCCTAGTAGGAAAGTAAACGGACAACATTTTTTTTGTTTTAAGTTACATTACATAAGGACGAGGAATTCATTTATGATATTGACTAAGAAAATTAAGAGATATACTTACTTTTTAAGTAGAGTTTCATTCTTCAATAAATTTTCACCACTAACTCAATTTTTTTTAAACAATGAGTATTCAAGAAGACTTGGTCACACTGGAAGAGCTAGAATAAACTTCTATAGAATCACATGATCCATGCAAGATAAACTATATATTTACATTGTCTTTGAAGATTAATCAAAACCAAAATGGTTAGTGAAAGATCTAATGATCCCCCAAAAGGATATTCCTTGAGATAAATATGCACTAATCTTAATTTCTAAAATTAAACCAACAATACCCCAAAGTTAAATAAATACCATTCAATAATCAATTGTCCTTAAAATCCTTCGATATAATCCAAACTAATATTGAAACCCAAAACATAGAAGAATTTGATTATGCAGTCTCCCATGTTAAATTGTATCTACAAATGACATCAAATACTCTTAAAGTCACATACTTAAAAGTAATTAACATCATCACATATTCTCTGTTATAGGTTAATCATTTCCATAAATAACCCAAATCACTATAAATCCACAATAAAAAACGTAGATAAAAATCTACCATTACTCTACAAATGAAACCCCATTGTATTCTATTTTCCTTGGGCTTATAGTGTTCCCAACAAAGCGAACATCTTCCAAAATAACATTTATCACTTAATCACCAAATCATTTTCCTATACCAAGGGTATTCATTTGATAAGACATAAGAACCCAAATCAACATATTATTGATCAATAAAATCATTTAACTAAAAAAATAGTCACACTAACCAGGGACTTCACATAGTCCAGTGGTAGGCGATAAATCCCAATCGCACTTTGGTTGTGGGTTTGATTCCCACAGCTTTGTCCGACGCGACGGGTTGTCACACGATCTACGTGTTGTCCTTTTTCAAAAACTATATTTTATAATATTACCAAAATGAGATAAATTCTTCAAAATAACATAATTTAACCACAAATGTTATATCATACCTTGCATTTTCATCCCAAATTATAATAACTTATAATTCTCTCAAACCCCAATAATCATATAAAACCAAATGGTTATTTATACCTATATCCACAAGAGAAGAGAAAATTCTTCCTCAAATATCATTCTCACATGGAAAACTGCGGGGTTACAAATACAAGAGAAAATTATTCCAAAGTAAACCCATCAATAAAGAGCGCTAATACTTTTTAAACATTTCTCCAACTATTTATTTCCACATAGCTTCTTCTTTGACCAATAAAATATCCTATAGAATAGGACATTCACTCGGGTAATGTCCAGGTCCCCTACATTTATGACAAATGACTGTAAATGGACTCTTGGGACCATTTTTATCTTCTTCCATAGTACTCTTCATTTTTCTTTGACAATTCTTCACTTTATGTCCTTCCTTCCCGCACCTAAAGCATTTCACTGTCCCATTGAGACACTTTCCTGGGTGTCTCCTTCCACATTTCCTGTATGATGAAAATTGAGGGTTATTTTATCCATGGTCTCCATTGCTGGAGCTCTTATCATTCATCACCATTCTCTTCCTTGTTGAGTCTGGGATTTGGTTAATATATATTTTTTTGATAATATTTTTGGAAAACTAATTTGGCATAAAGACGATATCTTTTACGCCTATCAACATTCCATTTTGTTGTTCATTTCCACCACCATTCCCACCTTGTACATCATTCTCAAAGTCACTATGACTTCCTTGGAATCCAGACATTGACTAAAACCAAAAAGCATTGTGTGAGTAACAATAGTTGTAAAATCATTTAGAGATTAACATGTCACCATATTCTCAATTTGAAACATATTAGGATTAACCATGGTCATTTACTCTCATTTATATATATATTACTTAAATCGGTTTGTAAATAAAATGTAAATTATCCTAAGCATATCCCTCTGGAGTGTCGTAACCAAGAGTGCAGCAAGGCCCGTTGTCGTGCACCAGTTCTCGTTTGAGTCTAGCTCGAAGCGGTGTTTTCGGGTTTTACCCCTAGGTACATCTGTACCAGAGCCTCCTCTACCTGCTCGTATCCAGACAGGGATGTATTGCTCGGAAAACTCACAAAATCTCTACAATACCAAAATTCTAGGAAGTTATTCTATACTAATCCTCAAAGTTCATCTTAGGTCTACGTGCTCTAATCACAGTTTATCTAAATCTAGCTTCCAAGGTTTGTACTAAACCTCCCTCTGATACCAACTGTAACGCCCCGACCCCAGTTACCCAGAGTCGGTGCATTATTACTTAACATTGGCATGATCACAAGAAAGATCAAATCTCTAAAGACCGATTGGTTTAGTAGCCTTGGAAGCACTAGATATATTCATAATGTTTTACATTACATCATGAAGTGAAAAAATACTACAACAACATATTGTCTCCATAATCCACACTATTATCCCCTCATAATATCCATGCAGGTCATTCATAATTTACTTCTTCACTTCCTGGGAAAAATAAAACATAGAAAAGGGGTGAGCTCAAATGCCCAGTAAGGATAACAATATAGCGGAAACTTTTATAAATAAGAGTAAACATTTAAGGCAATGTATAACTAAAACAAACGCCTTTTAAACTTGAACTTCAACATAGTATGGAAAAAATAAAATGAAATAATTCCATTTACTTATTCACATGGATATTCTATTAATCGAATAATCACATGCAATATCAATAACCACTTTCATAATGATGGAATGCATAATGCCAGACTATCATAACCACATAGCCAAGGCCTCATGCCAAGACTACAAATAAGATTTTGCCAAGGCCTTGTGCCAAGACACTAGTTTGTCTCATGAGACCTACCGATGCATCGAGGAGCTATAGTGGGCTCCACCTGTCACATATTAAGTCTAATGCATTACTTATATGAACAGGTTTAAACATAACATAAACATTCATATTAAAACTAGCATACGAAATGTCAATAATTTTACCACAAACCATGAATGGTATAAAAATAGCACATCTACAGTCAAACATAACTCATTCGATACAATATGGAAGATTGTATTGTATCACATTAACCTCAATCAAGAATAATGAAGGATGTTGACATAGATGAAAATAATCATCAAAACTATTTGAGAGAAATATCCCCCTTTTCTTGAAAACATTTAAAAGTCACACTATTTGTCAAGAATCCATTTAAAAATAGATTTTTGATTCAAAGTGTCCCATACCACTTTGAAACTTTTAAAAGGAGTTTTAATTTTAAAACTTTAATGTCCATATAAATAAATCCTTAAAACCATTTTTTAAAACATGGAAATTAATGAGAAATATTTAGAAGAATAAGTCTTTAAAATATTTAAAAATGGTATTTTAGTTAGAGATTCTAACCAAAAGAGCGACACTTGAATACAAATAATTGAGGTAATCAAAACTTTGTAATAAAATGAGAATAAAGGGATTCATGATATATTATGTCAAAGTACATTATATACACCACATAAAAGTGATTTGGTGTATAACAAAAAATAAGTATCAATTGAAATTAAATTGAGATGAAATCTCTCATAAAGGACGTATCCTTAGGTTAAGGATAAATCAACGACATAATTATGTGTGAAAAATATAAATACACTCAATATTATTGGATATTTAGTGTAAATAAATCAGATGACATTCACACATATTCTTGTAAAAACAACAGCAATGAATTGGATATTTAACTCAACAAATGGAGATCGAGTTAAAATTACTCTTATCAAGTTCATACCGATCACTTGAGAATTTATCAATGGAGTGATTATTTGTATCAAAAGTATATCCACAGAAAGGGGAGTGTAAAATATGACATAAGAAAATGAATAGTAATTCCACACATAATCTCGGAGTAAAATAATCAATGAAGTTTGCGTAAAGCCGAATAATTGGAAATTGAAATTTCAAATTCCCTTATCCATTTGGTAAATTATGAAATATGAACCCATGAAATAAGGATCATAAAATGATTATGTAAATACCCATAAATTAATGTATATTACACAATGAATACAATCATGGGCAGTACACATACACCACATGCAATAAATAAGTGGTGAACAATGGAATTCTCACGAAATTAAGAGTGAGATAAGAAACTCCTTACCACGTTAATCAACTGAGTCATATGGCCAAAAGTTAATAACCACCAAATTATTTATAGAATAACATGAATATAAATAGAATCATGATAATATATATCAAATGGCAGTACACAATACACCACTTTCAATAATTTAGTGGTGAACAATGGAAATCTCACGGAATTGAAAGTGAGATAAGAAAATCCATTACTTTGTACTTTTTCCTTGGTCGACGGTAGGTTAACCTCCTGTATAATGGTAAAATAATTTTTATTGAATTATACAAGAATCATTTACTTTAATATGATATCATATATGATCTTTTAACATTGATTTGTTTATAATATCTTAGAATTATCGTCATTTCGGGTGTTAATGGGTTCATTTTACTTTATATTCTTTGTTATGTGAGCCATATTCATTATTAATGGGATGTATATTATTCATATCCAGAATGATATAAAGTCCTTAGATAATATTTTTAAATCATCAAATTATAATTATACTTGAATGGATATGATGGAGAATGAATCTAATCGCGTTCGTGGTGACGGTAGTCCATACGTACACACGAGCGACAATATCATTCTTTTGATATTAAAATAATATATAATTGGATGGTATATCTTATATAAATAATAATTATCATGTTATATTTATTATTTACATGAGTTACATATCATTATTATACCCATCCAAATAATAATAAATTGAATAACAATTATACCACGACGTGGAGACGGTAAGCCGTACGTACGCACGTATGGTGACATGTTATTCAATGGATGGATAGAATACTGAATATGGTTGTACCATATTTATAATTACATCACAGTATATATATGATACTGGAGTTATTATTTTATAATGGTACTAACAAAGAAATAAGAAGTGGAAGAAGAAAGGAACTTTAAAAGGGGTGGTGAAAACATTACCTCTTCTTCGGGTTCTTCCTTTTGATCTGATCAAAAGGGATCCTTAGGTTGGATTTATGATCAAACTAAGGCCTCTAGGTTGTAGTGAGGGAAGTTTAAAGAGTATTTGGGAAGTGGTTGGCCGAACAAAAAGGCTTTTAAGGTGTGAAGAAATGAGAAGGAGGAGTGCCCTTTTATAAGAGGGGTGAGGGGCACCTTTGGAAAAGCTAGAAATATTAATTTATAATAAATTCATATTCGGTTTCTAATGGATCAAAAGTTTATTATTCAAAGGTTAAGGTGGGTATAGGTCAAAAACCATTCATCCAATAGAATTTAGACAGGTTTGGGTCACTATATTAACCTTATCTTTTAGTTTTAACTCTTAGTTAATTAGTTTGACATTTACCATGTCACTTTGTATTTTTATATTATATAGTTAATAAACATACTATATACATCCAAGAGACCACCAAGTGGTCCATTAATAATATAACTATCATGATATAAGTCTCTTGGCCGAACCTTAGATTTTTAATAATTTAATATCAATTAATAATATAATATTTGTTTTAAAAACTCTTTTATGTCAATTTTGACACTATTCAATAGTTGATTTTTGTGAAACACATAACAGAATGATTACTTCAAAAAAAGTTAATTAAATCAATACTAATATGTCATAGTAACCTATAAAATTAGTTTAATTCAACAAAAGTCTCAAATTATATTTATTTTGGTATTTATAATATCAATTATTCTAATTTTTCACTATTATGATAATTACTGCATCATCATTTTGTCATAAATAAATTAACTTATTTAATGTCTAAAAATTATAAATAAAATATCATTATGTCGGAAATTATTTTATCTTTCTAATTAATATTTATAATCTAAAATTCAAAATATATAACCCTATGTAACAATTGTTTTTCTAAAAGATATATGCTTGTGACATTTTTGTATTTATTTTAACTTAATTAAAATAATGTGTCATTATCACTTACAAGTGGATCCATGGGGTCTCAAAATCGACCCAAAGATACCCATGGTCGACCATGTATTAACCAATAGGGTTAATACACGTTTTAGAGTAATTTATTATTATTATAATAATATTTTATAACCCTTGTTTACCGGATTTACCCTTTAACCATGGTAAATAAAATATTTACCGAAGTAATTATCCAAAATGTCTAAAAATAAAAGTTATCTATTTACATAATTTGAACATCCTGATTCCAAATATGGAATCCATTTTTATAAATTCAAAACACAGAAGTTGAAGAAATTAATTTAAAATTAATTCCCGTTGTTAAAACAAAAAGCGTGTTTTTAAGAGATAATAATTATCAAAAGATTGGCACTTGTTATGTCTTGTTTAAATGTGAAATTATGTTCAATGACCCACATTGTATTACATGGTAAAAATATATTCTAAATATACTTTAAAACCACTCAAATTCATAATTTATCACTATTAATTATTTTGATTAAAAAAGTTGTTTTTAATTAATATTTAGTAATTTTCACTATTCATCAAAATATGAAAGTTATCCGAAAAGTACCAAAATTTCACCCGAGGATAATTTCGATATTCCGAATCCAAAAATGAAGTCCATTTTGAGAGATAGAATTTATAAAATTTCAAAAATTAGGTATTACTATTCATAACGACTAGTTTGATTGGTTGTGGTGTGTTAAAATCTCAAAGTTGCGTACAATGCACGCCATTACATTATTTGAAGGGAAACGTACCATAGAAGATTGGGGTGTTACACCCAGGTCCACACATAAAATTGTGAACATGTAATCATATTCAAACATAACATCATATTAGACATGGTTCACTCCTAAGACTATAAATATAGTGGATTCGGACACACCTGTTTCTCATTATGGATCAAGAGACACATGTTTCCCATTGTGGATTAGGACACATGTGTTTCCCATCTTAGATCAGGACACACCTATTTCCTAATTTGGATCAAGCCTGTCGACTTGTTTCCAATAATTAAATCATGATATATAAATCTTTAACCAATTAATTAGAGGTATATATTGGTCCCACCTATCCCATATTTAAATCATCTATACGTGTTCAAAAAATTCATAAATATTCATCATATCATAACCCATGAAATTAAATGGGTATCATAAACAAATCATCATATCATGACCTTTGGAAAATAAATACGTTTCATAATAATTTCATCAAATTATAACCCATGAAACGAAAGAGGTTTGAAAATAACATAACCCATGAAAGAGAAACATGTTTCATAAACATATAACCCATGAAAGAGAAATAAGTTTCGTAAACATCATATCATCAAAATATAAACCAATAAGAGAAATAATTTGAATGGTAAACTTGGATAATATCTCTAGTAAGGCATGTGTAACACCAACAGATGTCATCTTAGATGAAATATAATTTTGAAATATATTTTAATAACATTTCTGTATAAAAAGTATATTTTCTCTGAAAAACACTTTGAACATTCTTTTCAATGAGAATAAACTTTTGAAAAAATATAAAGGAATATTTTAAAATAATATCAAACAATTATTGAACATAAAACATTTTTTAATACCATTTTATTTGAAAATATATTTGAAAACATATAAAACAATCATTAAAATAATTCAAATCCATTTATTTGAAAATAACCTTTTGAAAACTTATAAAGGAATCTTGAAAACATTTTGAAAACCATTTCTTTAAAAATATCTTTGAAAAATTACAAAGGAAGCTTAAAAAGAATTTGAAAACATTTTTAAAACCAAATAAAAATTTTAAATACTTTTCCTTGAAATTGATCTTAAAATATAATCTAAAAACATTCATGAATTTATTTAGGAAACATAGTTTTTGAATAAAAATGATTTTAGACCGAAGAGATAAATAAAGTCGGATTTTTATAAAAAAATTTCATAATAATATTAAGTACTAAAGAGTTGAAAAATATTAACATTACTTTAATATATCATGAATAACCATAGGATAATAAAATTCATGATAATTATTTAGATATGTATCATAATATTTCATCAATAGAATCATAATCATAAAAAATAACGGTAAGTAATGAGATTGTAGCAATAAAATCATACCACCATGAAACTTTGAAGCCAAATAAACATAAAAAAATAACATTACATGAAGTTTAAAATATCATTAAAGAATTTATATTCATGATAAAACATGTAAAATTCCAATATATACACCTCGTAAAATAATATAGGTGCATAACAAAACATATGTCTCGAAGAAGGGAAATTGAGACAAAATTACCTTATTGATTTGATATATTTTGTAACATAAATACGATGAAATAGATATAATAAAATTGATATGTAAATTACCACAATGTTAATTATAATAATATAATACATTCATTGGAATTATATAAACCACACCGATGAAATGAGGGGTGAATAAGGCATAAGTCTCACAGAAATAAATGAGAGACTAGAAATCCCTTTACCACTTGAGTAACTTTTCAGTCATGAGATCCATAAATGAATAAAATAAATTGAAAAATTAAATATAATTAAATAAATTAAATTAATGTTATAACATTTCATAGGTCAGTGTATACACCACATAATAAAAATAATTGATGAATATAGTGTATATCTCACAGAAAAAAAGTGAGACGAGAAAACCCTTACCATAAGTCTTAAATTTCCTTGTACACATTCAAAACACTTGTATAATAAATATAATTTTATTATAAATATAATAATGAAAAATATTATTATATATAATACCATATATTATTTTATTATGACTTTATATTATCTGTTAATTAATAATTCCATGTTAAAGTTACGTTTTAAGTAATAACCACTTTGTTTTTCGCATGTGTTTTGATTTGTTATATTTTTAGTACTGTTACTTATATCATGATTTAATAACCTATAGAATGATAAAACTGACATAAATATCATATATATTTATTTATAAGAATATATAAAAGATATAAATATGAAATGGAATACACCGTTCACGGAGACCATAGATTGTACATACGCATGAACAATGTTTTTGTTTTCTTCTCATATTGAAAGAAAGAAAGAAAGTAAAGGAAATATATGTATATAAATATATTATCATTATGGTAGATTTTTTATTTTAAAATATATCATATATTTTTACTAAACCCATCTTTAATACATTCCATGTAAAATGTGAACGAATCATATCGTTTTGAGGAGGCAGTAGTCTACACATCCCAAAACGAAGCTATCGTATTCCCAAAAAAATTAAAAGCATTAAGGAATGTGTTATATAATAATTAAATAATAATAAATAAATCCTAAATATCATATATATCATATAAAAATATTAATTCCACAATTATTACAAACTTTGATATTTGGTAATTGAAGAACTAAGGACATCAGTTCGTGAGACGGTTGTCCATCGTACGCACGAACAGTGATTGAATATCCCATTTGATGAAAGTATGTGTAGGTGTAGGAATAAAACATAACATGAAAAATATCAGTATATTTAGAATACTAAGTTTATTATATAATCAAGTAATATTAATAATTTAATGGGTGGAGAAAGAAATAAAACAAAAGTTATTGTTGAAGGATGTTACCTCTTCTTTGGGCATTTTCTTTTGGTTTGCACCAAAATACTAAATTGGTTTGCTTTCTGAGCCAAGTAAGTCCTATAGTATGAGATAAGGGAATTTGAGAGAATATTTTGGTAGGTATTAGATGATACAAAGGGCTTTATATGTGTGAATAATTGAGGGGGGTGTCATTTTATAGTGGAGGAAGAGTGACATTATTATAAATATAAAAAGGTAAACACTATTGAAAGGTGTCTCTAACATAATGTTCCTCCAATAATGGTCCATTTTAGAAAAAAGGATGTATATGGTCTAAATATTTCTATAAAATGTCTTTTGGACATGTATCTAGGTTATTGTTTCCTTAAGTTAAAGTTTAAGCAATAAGTAAACTCGTTTTTAACTAAATCACTATAATTATTTTTAATTACATTCACTAAAATTTTTAGTAAAGAATTAACTTAACAATTGTCACAAAACAACCTAGTTAAAACCTGAATCGGTCACCTGATCCAGTCCGCAACATGTACCGAGGGGCATTCCCAATCCCCAAGAGCTGGAAACCAGTGCCAGGCATCAAAATTTAATCATTGGGAAAGATTTATCCCATGAAAAAAAGGTAAACAGATAGAAAAAATGGACAATAAATGTAAAAACAAGAATTGAAAATAAAATAAAATTGAACATACCTCCACGTGACCTTCCAAGTAACCACCCAACCAAAGGCCGACCTTACTTTTATAATGATCCACTTAGCCAAGAGAACCTGAGAAAAGGAAACCTGAAACTAAAATGATAAAATAGGCATGAGCATAAAAACGCTCAGTAGGGATTCTAAAAGTGAACCATATAATCCATGCATTTGCCAATTCCAAAATAGACCAATAATACTAGTTTGAACAACAGTTATAAAAATAAGGTTTTCATATATACAATGCATTTTGAAAACTAACAATCACAATTCCATTGCCCTTATAATTTAAAAATAAGGAAAAGAAATAAAGAGGGGCTCACAAAAACTTTTCCCAAAATAGTTACTCTGAAATACAATTTAAAACCAACCACACATGCAATGTTTTTACAAGAAAACACCAAAACAAAGTTCTAGTGTATTATTCCACACATACAACAAGGGAAATGGTACTAAAAATGCTCGTATCAAAGGATCATAGAAAACCTAGGAACTCGGAGGAAGACAAGAACATATTATACATGTGACTCATCCTAAAGGAATTCCCACTCTCTATAAGGTCATAACACCCAAACACTCAGTGTTTCCCTACCTGGACTAACCGAGGGGACCAATCTCCTAGAAGAGAAAAGTCCGTACTAAGGGCCACTGTCCAGTGTGTAGTCTAAACTAGTGTATAAATCATTCTCAATAAACCCTCTTTCTATGATACGTTTCCATGCTATGTTCACAAAGAGGTGTTCAAAACATTCAAACAACAATCCATACATATATAACCATGAATGTGACACAATCTTGCACCACCCTGGCCACTTCAATATTAGTCTCATGCCTTAAAATAAATATTCGCAAAAGGAGGCCCATACCGAGGACCCTCTTGTCTCATGATCAATCAACGAGTCAAGAGACCTAACCAAAGAGGGGTTTTCCAACATACCATTTCAAATATTCCAAACGGGCCTTTATATTTACCTCATTCAACCATTTACCAAAACATTTAGAAATGTTTCCAAAATAGAAATAATCATTATTTTTTACGAACATGGTAAGATGGACTAAAACATGCCAATATTTTTTCAAGAAAACATGCTTTTTTCAAATCACACATTTACCAAAACATGAAAAACTATAAAAATTTATGAACCATTTTCAAAACAACATTAAACATAGAAACATGTTTCAAACCAAATGGCCAAAACTTAAAGAACACATTAAAAACCACATTTTCCAAAACACTTAAAGAAACACTTTATAAGACCACATTAAAAACTCTCCATAGAAACCACTCAAGGGGGCCAAATTTATTTGAAAATTTAAAATCCATTTAGGAAAACAAGAAACTTTAGAAAATATGTTAATCAACCCTTTAATCGGATATAACAAAGCATACACCCAAATACCTCACATTTGTCAAGCGAACAATTTTCCATTCCAAACTCACACAAAACCATATTCACTATGTATTTCAAAAACTCTAAAGTGATGGAATATTTATAAAAAAACCAAAAAATTTCTCAAAAATTACATGAAAATGACAACCAATTTATCAACAATTACATAAACAACCCAACCGGTTTATAAACAGTTTTATAACAAGCTAACTAGTTTATGACCAATTTTTATAAGTAGGCCAAACCAAGTATAAATAAATTTAAAGCAACCCAAATAGTTTACTAGACATTCCTTATACAAAGAAAACATTTTATTAACAATTATTTTAAAAAATCAGACACATTACAAAAACTAGAAAACACTATAACAAATTACTTTTAACAAATCCAACTAACTTGAAAACACTATAGTAGATTGTCCAATTATTTTTCAAAGATGAAAATATATTAAAAGAATTAATTAAAAACATGCAAGTATTAAATGGAATTATTTGAAAAGGGAAAATTTGGATTCAGCTACCTCAAATCTAGTGAAAATAGAGAAAAACATCGATAGAAGAAGGAAAAATGCTCCACGGACCAATAACGCACGCTAAACAGCGAGGAAAACACATGAAAGACAACCCTTGATTGTATTAGGATCTACCCAAAATAAATAATTATTCCAAACTAAAAATGATGGAAAACTAAATAAATAGTTAAATATACCGGAGCAGGGGGGTTTGGCAACACGAAAAATAGAGGTCGGGTGAAGGTGCATAGTGAGGCGAGAGCGAGGCCGGGGCGTGGTAAGGCTAGTGTGGTGACAAAACACAAGGAGAAGGCCGATTTGGGGATGTGAGGGAAGTGGAGGGTTGTAGTGTGGGAGAAATAGGAGGCGAGAGGGGTGGAGAGGAAGGAGGAAAGATGGCCGGAGTGTGCAGGGAGGGGTGATGGCTGAGGCGGTCTGGTGCACTGGGAGAGGCAGCTGGGAGAGGGTGAGAGCTTGGGTGGTGGTCGGGAGCCAGAGGCGGGGGGGGGGGGGGCATGGCTGGTAGGACAGACTCGCGAGGGAGACAAGGGGAGGACGAGCGGAGGCGGGGGTCCTGTAGGGGGTGATCGGGAGATAAGGGTGAGGGGAGTGTGGCTGCGCAGGAGAAGAGGGTTAGGGAGAGCGAGAGGAGTTGGGGGTGGAGCAAGAGGCCAGATGTGCAAGGGAGTGTGAGTGTGGTGAGATAGGGAAAGGTAGGGAATTTGGAAATGCAGGGTGGTAGAGGTGAAGGGGAACGGGGGGGGGGGGGGGGGGCTGACACGGTGCACATAGGATATGGGAAGGGGGGTGCCGGGTCTAGGTTAGGGTTGTTTTATTTTTTTATTATATCTTATAATAATAATAATAATAATAATAATAATAAAAATGATAAAAATAAAAATAAAAATAAAAATAAAAATAATAATAATATAATAATAATAATAATAATAAAAATAATTAAAATGATGATAATAAAAATAAAAATAATATATAAATAAAAATAATTATAATAATTCAAATAATAATAATAATAAAATAATAATAGAAATAATAATATAAAGAATAATGTCAATAAAAATAATAATAACATATATAAAGAATAATACTAATAAGAATAATGAGAAATTGCACGACACCTAGTACGGTTGCACAGCTACCGCCGACTGTGTGGTGACCGCGCACTGGTCCGAAACCCAGTAAATACATTAAATGACAAAAATTTTAAACCTGGACCCAACCCGGACCTTGGTGCGAGAACCCAGAGCCAAGAAATAATAAAATAAAAATAAATGTAAAAGTTGGGGTGTGACAATTCTCCTCACCACAGACACTTTATTACCCCAAAAAGTCACCCTGCCGAACAAAAGACAAAACAAGAGACCATGTCTGATTGATATTGAAAAAAAACATAATACAAGATAATGAGAGAACATGAGACGGTTCTCACCACCACAAGAACTCAACTAGCATGGAAGTGTAACACCCAAACACACCACCCTAGGAGAGGGGGGGGGGGAGATGCTGGAACTCCCAATCGATCCAAACTAACTTTTATAGAACGAGCGAAAAACAACTCCACTAAAACCTGGAACTCTCGACCTAGAAAAAAACCCAAAACATGAGAGAAGAACCTCTGAGAAGAACATAATCCCAACAGTAAACCCAAGAATAACTATAAGCCTTGACTCCTTCACAGTCACTTGCTTCTCTAAATGAACACCGCTAAAACAAGATCAACCCTTACAGGGGCCAAACACATCTTTAAGAAAAACACACGATGAGAAAAACCATAATCAGACAAACAAAACTGTTTGGATTATAATAGAGAATGTCTGTCACAACTCCACGATGAAATAATGGACTTAGAACGACATCAAAAAATTAACAGCAAAAAAGAGAGTGTAAAGACTTTAAATGTTTCACTACCAACACAGAATGCAAAACCTGAACTGAGGCTTCACACCCCCAGAAACCCTTGATTGCACATGAGCTCCACCCCAAGACCTGCGGTTGGGGCTCTGATGGATGAAGCATCTCCTGCCTCACAGTTAGGCACTATAATTCCTCTAGTCACATTGTCTTCTTCAGGTGAAGCTTCCTACAAAACTTCTACAAGTGACCCAGATAGCCGCAACTATGACACATATTTGGAGGGATACGACATGATGACTTCACATGCTCAAATCATCCACACTGGTGGCACACCACAGAATTATCCGACGAACTGGAAGCCAGAACCACTATAGAGGACTCTTTAGAACCAGGTCCATCTGGCCCACTCTGCTCAATGAATGGGGAACCTTCACGAGCAGCTGGATACATTGGATTACCAAGAACCTATGCTCTGGAGACCAATTAAACTAATAACACCTCATCCACCAGCTTTTAAAAACGATGGTCTTTAGAAATGAGGACCCGCTCCTTGATCTCTAGACGAAGACCCATAATGAAGAGGGAAGTCTTTATCTAATCCTGCGATGCTACCACCAAAGGAAAGGACCCAAGGTCCTTGAAATGGTCAACATATGTCTTCACCATCCATTGGCCTTGTTGAATATGCATGACCTCTTCCATTTTCTCCATATTCACCTATTCAGGTATGAACCATCAAACGAAGATGGATTTAAATACATCCCACGTCATCCAAACTTGAAGTGATGGAAGATTAAATAACTCCCACGAGTCCAGAGCTGGACCTTTGAAGAGACCTAAAATGACACGCACTCTGACAACTTCATGAGTTACCAATATCCCAAAAACACAGTCGACCTCTTCAAACCACATAACTGCCTTTAACGGACCTCAATCACCATTAAGGACAGACAATGTTTGAGGAGGACTAAAAATTGGACATGTCTTATCAGAAACCTTGAGGACCTTTCTGGGTAGCATTTTCTGAACAACATATAAAACACAGATCTGAAACCAATATCAAACCTAAGAAACATCAATGAGAGCACCATCATTAAAAAAACCGTCTAAAAAAACAAACAAATACAAACAAAACCCAAAATTCCCTTTTCATTTTAGATTTCAAAACCACCTTCTTTTAAGGCCACTTTCCAAATACCAAACCCACTTTTCAAAAAAAATTCAATTTCCAAAATCATTTCCTTTTTTTAAAAAATAACTTTAAAAAATAAGGTCAAGCATTTAATTCCAAGTACACACCCAAGTAATCCCTTGAACAGTTGCACATGTCTTCATTCTCTTTCATCCATATGCACTAACACACACTTCCCATGCATTCTCTCACATGTGAAAATGTTCATAAAGAGTACCTGAGGCTTCACCTAAACCATTTCTCTACCAATTCCAAGAAAATACTAGATTTTTAGACTAAGCACATTCAGTTTTAAAACCCATTTCATGAATTTAAATCCATTTAAAAGAAATAATTTTCATTTAAAAATCCTGTTTTCATTTTCAAAAGTGCACTTACACCAACCAGAACCAAGATGACACTCAAATTATATCAAACTACTGGAGTGAGGAACTAGTAGTCATGCTTAACCTGACGATAGGGTAGTGGTCCATGCCCCAAGTAAACACCAAAAACTAGGAAGAAATTAAACCATGTACTCAGACTCCACACGGGTCACTACTCCATGAAAAATCACGACGTAACATCGGTCTACCTTCGTTGTCATCCATCAATCTAAAACAAACCATAATGAGACAAGGACTCAATTCCAGAACTACCCATGGTGACTCAAGGTTCGGAACGAGCGAGGTTTCATGACGTCATTCTCGTACCTACCTATGAAGTTCCGACAATCCTAATCTCCATCTACCAGACACCCCAAATAACAAGGGCCTCCTTTGATAATGTTTCGTCACGAACCAACCTGGGTCAACCCTAAACCGGTCACCCGAGCTGGTCTGCAACATATCCTGAGAGGCGTTCCCAATCCCCACAGGCTGACAAATAGTGATGGCTATCAAATTTTAATCGTTGGGAATGATTTGGTCCATGAACAAAAAGAAAAACAAACAGAAAAAACTGACGATAAATGTAAAAACTAGTAGCAGAAAGAAAATAAAACTGAACATACCACCATGTGACCTTTAAGGTCACCACTAAACCAAAGGATGACCTTTCTCCAATAATGAGAAACTCAATCAAGAGAACCTGAGAAAAGGAAACCTGCAACTAAAATGATAAAATAGGCATGACCATAAAAACACTGAGTAGGCATGCCATAAGTGAGCCACAAAATCCATTCATTTTACAATTCCAAAACAGACCAATAATACTAGTTTGAACTACATTTATTAAAATAATGTTTTCATATATACAATGAATTTTGAAAACTAACAATAATAATTCCATTTCACTTATAACTCAAAAAATAAGGAAAAGAAATAAAGAGTGGATCATAAAAACTTTTCCAAAATAGCTACTTTGAAATCCTTTTTAAAACTAAGCACACATACAAGGTTTTTCCAAGAAAACACCAAAACCAAGTTCAATGGTATGATTCCACACACACAACAAGGGAAATGGTACTAACAGTGCTCATATCAACAGATCATGGAAAACCTAAGAACTCAGAGGAAGACCAGAATGTACTATACATGTGACTCATCCTGAAGGCATGACTACTCTCAATGACATCATAACTCTCAAACACTCAGTGTTTCCCTACCTGGCCTAACAAAGGGGCCCAATCCCCTAGTATAGAAAAGTCCATACTAAGGGTCACCAGCCAGTGCATAGTATAAACTAGTGCAGTAATCATTCTCAGTAAACACCCTTGATATGATAAGTTTCCGTGCTATGTTCACAAAGAGGTGTGCCACACATTCAAACAACAATCCATACATATATAACCAAGCACACGACACAATCCGACACCACCCCGACCACCTCAAGATTAGTCTCATGCCTTAAAATAAATATTCTCAAAAGGAGGCCCATACCGAGGACCCTATTGTCTCATGATAAATCAATGAGGAAAGAGACCTAACTAAAGTGGGGTTTTCCAACATACCATTTCAAAGATTCCAAACATGCCTTTAGCTTTACCTCATTCAACCATTTACCAAAACATTTAGAATTTTTTCCAAAAGAGTAATAATCATAATTTCTTACAAACATGGTTAGACGGACCAAAACATGCCAATATTCTTTCATGAAAACATGCATTTATCAAAGCACACATTTACCAAAACATGAAAAAACAATAAACATTTTTGAAACATTTTTAAAACAATGTTAAACACAAAAACATGTTTCAAACCAATTGGTCAAACCTTAAAGAACCCATTAAAAACCATGTTTTCCAAAACACTTAAAGAAACAATTTATAAGACCTCATTTAAAACTCTCCTTAGAAAATAATCAAGGGGTCCAACTTTATTTGGAAATTTAAAATCCATTTAGGAAATCAAGAAACATTAGAAAACATGTCAAATGAAACCTTAATTAGATATATACAAACACACACCCAAATACCTCACATTTGTCAAGATAATAGTTTTCCTTTCCAAACTCACACCAAACCATATTCACTATGTCTTTCAAAAACTCTAAAGTGATGGAAACTTTATAAAACAAACCAAACAATTTCTCAAAAACTACACGAACATGAAAAAAAATTGATCAACAATAACATAAACAAACTAACCAGTTTATATATAGTTTTATAACAAGATAAATAGTTTAAGAAAATTTTTTATAAGCATGCCAAACCAAGTATAAATAAATTTAAAGTAACCCAAAAAGTTTACTATCCATTCCATAAACAAATCAAATAGTTCATTAATAATCATTTTAATAAATCAGAAAAATTACAAAAACTAGAAAACACTATAACAAACTACTTTTAACAAACCCAACTAACTTGAAAACACTATAGCAGATTGTATAATTATTTTGAAAAGATGTGATTCTAGTAAAATAATTAATTAAAAACATGCGAGCATTAAATGGACTTATTCAAAATGAGAAAATGCAGATTTTCCTACCTCAAATCCAATGCAGATAGAGAAAAACTTCGATGGAAGAAGGGACAATTCCCCGTGGACCAACCACACATGCTAAATAGTGAGGAAAAGACATGACACACAACCCATGACATTATTAGGATTTAGCCAAAATAATTAAAGATGCCAAAGGTGAAATGAAGGAAAATAAATAAATAGTTAAATATACCGGAGCAGGGGGGTTCCGATAGTGGGAAAAGGGAGGTCAGGTGGAGGTATGTAGAGAGGCGAGAGTGAGGCTGAGGCACGGTGAGGCTGGTGTGGTGAGCCAGCACAAGGAGGAGGTCGGGTGTGGGGAAGTGATGGAAGTAGAGGGCCACAGTGCGAGAGAAGTAGGAGGCGATAGGGGTGGAGCTGCAGGAGGTGAAGCAGTCGAAGCACCCAGGGAGGGGTGATGGATGAGGCAGTCTAGTGCGCCAGGAAGAATCTAGGAGAGGCTGCTGGGAGAGGGCGAGAGCCTGAACGGCGGTTGGGAGCCATAGGCGAAGGGGGGGGGGGGTTGGATGGCAGGCAAGAGGCATGAGGAAGACGAGGGGAGGGTGATCAGAGTTGGGGGTCCTGTAGGGGGCGATTGGGATCCAAGGGAGAGGGGAGTGTGGCCGTGGCAGGAGAAGAGGGTTAGGGAGAGTGAGAGGGGATGGGGGATGGAACGGTAGATCAGAGGCGTAAGGGAGCGTGAGGGCAGGGAGACGGGGAAATGCGGGGAACTAGGCGATGCAGGGTGGCAGAGGTGACAGGGAATGGGGGGGGGGGGTGTGATGCGCAAAGGATGGGGGAAAGGGGGGGGGGTGCCAGATCTAGGTTAGGGGTTGGTTTCTTTTTTCTTCATTTTGTCTTATAATAATAATAATAATAAAAATGATAATAATAATAATAATATAATAATAATAACAATAAAAATAATAAAAATAATGATGCTAAAAATAAAAATAATATAAAAATAATAAAAATAATAATACAAATAATAACAATAATACAATAATAATAAAAATAATAAAATAAAGAATAATGATAATAATAATAATAATAATATATAAAGAATAAAAATAAGAATAATGATAAATCACACAACACCTGGGCCAACTGCGTGGCTATCGCTAACTACGTGGTGTCTGCGCACGGGTTCAAAACCCAGTAAATACATTAAATGACAATAATTTTAAACCGAGACCCAATCTGGACCTTAACGTGAGAAATCGGAGCCAAGAAATAATAAAATAAAAATAAATGTAAAAGTCAGGGTGTGACAACCATACTATAAATTATAAATTATGATGATTCCAAATATTTAATAAATTTTTCAATATTCTAAACACAGAAGATGATGAAATTGATTTAAAATTAATCCCATGGATGGGACCTGATAATGGATTTTTAAAGTGAAAATGTTCCAAAGTTTGAAATGCTTTTAGATTAAGTTTCTATGTGAAATTGATTCCAATGACCTAAATTGTATTAATATATATAATTGATCTAAATATACATTAAACATATTTTAACATATAATTCAACTATATAAATAAATTATATTAAAATTTAGTTTTCAATTAAAATTTAGTGTTTTCACTATTCATTAAAAATTAAACTTCTCATAAAAATACAAAAACTACAACCAAATTAAATTGTGATATCTATCTTTCAATATATTTTTAAAAAGAAATTTATAAAAGTCTCAAAAATTAGTTTGAAAACGATTCTTCTTTTAAAAGGATGTAAAACTACCTTTTAGAATCACAAAACTTTTTGTGCCTAAAATTAGAGTTGTTCTTATTTTATTCTTATCAAACATGTTGGATGAAAGTGAATTTTTTTAACTTATAATATATTAATTTCATCAATATCTCTATATAATAGTAATTAATTTAATTTATTAAGATAAAAAACCTTTGTGGGAAAAAATTGTTTTTTCATAAAAACACATCCTTTATATTCAATTTGTTTTTATGTTCATTTGTAATTAATTTATAAGAAAAGAATTAAATTTATAAAAATGTGTAAACCAAAGTTTAATAAAGTAGCTAATCTTGTTCCCATATACCATTCTAATGGATAGGTGATAACTATAACAATATTTTAATAATATTAGTAGCATAATCTTGTTTGTTAAAACTCAATCTTGAGTGTAATGTAAGCTATTTAAGGAACTCAACATTGTGTATAATATAATCGAAACATAGTGTTCCATGTAACAAAAGTTAATCTTAGTGTTTCATGTGATACAATCTGAGTTCAGTGTTTCCAGTAGCAAACACATAACTTGGTGTTGTGTTTCAAGAAAGATGAATTTGGTGTAGCATTCAATGAAATCCATCAAAAAATTTTAATTTATTCAAAAAAAATTAATTCATAAAAACTAATGATGTTAAATTATAACCCCATAAAAATGATTGTCACCCTGAAAATTCGTTTAGGTCATCAAAATTTTAATAATTGAAAGTTTCTTTCATAGGAACCCACATTGAAAAAATCAATACAGTAAATTCATTTAAAAATAGAAAGTTAGAAACTTAGTTTTTACCCAAAGTAAATCAGGATAAGGTTTCCACATATGAGAATATAGGTGGAAAGTGAAGACATGGGCATTGAAGAGAATTCTAACTATCATGTTCCGATGGAGAGTGATAGAGAACATGGTTGGGATAATGTTAATGATCACATATCCATAAATCAAATAGGATTGAAAAAGGTCATAGATATCATCAAAAATGATGAAAATGGGAATTTTTTTATTTCTAAACAATTTTCCTAAAGTTAATAAATTTTCACAATGAGATACAGTTACACGATTTCATTCAATTTCTTATGCACAATCTCACACTTTTGTTGTGTCTTGACCAATTTCCACTTCATCTCTTACTCCAAAAATAAGGGTGATTTTTTATGCATGAAGAACTAATTGATAATAATATCCATAAGTAGAATGATAATTCATTCCATCTGTATTTAGTTATCATCACATCAAAATGGTTATCATGGGTTACCCAATATTCATAATTCCTCATATAGTGAGATAATACTTTAATATCTAAAACCTTATCTAAAATCTAACTTAAACAATTCTATAAATGGTTAACCTTGTAACCATTTCGAAAGATGAAAATACAAAACTTTAAAAAGAAGGTCACTAAATTTATAAAAATCATCTTAACAATAATCCCCCACATATAATAAAGTATATCATGTTTTTCACATACCAAACTTGTGAATAAATTCATCATGTACTCTCTTAAAATAATGTAATAACTTGAATTACCATAAATCCTTATTGTATGCATGGGAAAGCTTAGCTGAACATCCATGCGAAGGTGGAGAGCTGATTTCACGATGAAGATGTTGGGGAGGAGCGGTTCCAAGTAGTTAGTCTGGGTTGTATGTAATGTTTGAAGCCTACGAGAAATGAATTCCTCTAAGGCCTATGGGACATGTAATTCTTACACCTACGGGCCTTGTAAGGGTTCCACCTCACCCCTTGAAAGGTGGATTATCAAAAATCAATAAAAAATGAAGGCCTTCGGGCCATTGAAGGTTATTGAAAACATGCATGATTCCTTATTCCAAATATTATTGGATACATTCCTTAATTCCAAAAATGATTTAAAATTCATCAATGATAGCATAAACCACTTTTTCAATAAATCATTTACTAGTTATGAGGTTATAAATACTATCCAATTTACTTTATCCATATCATCAACTCCTTATCCATACTAAATATAATTTTTTCATCCTCAAGAACATGTTAATGGTTACCTTACCTTAATGAAACCTTTCTATTAAATCACATTTCTTTTTCATCAGTATCATTTTACATATTATTGAAAATTCTTAAAGAAAACTTCTATAAATAATCATTATATACCTTATGATTTATATAACGTAATCCTTGAATTTCAATACATTAATACTTCGATCATTCCATCTCTTCATTAATACATTAACTAAGATTCATTATATAATTCCTTAATATATCTTTCCAAAATATGAAATATTAATGATGTCTACTCAATTTAATCATGCTTCTAAAAAATAATATTAGAAAATAAAATACCTTTCATATGTCACTTGTGGTCTCTTCATCATCATCAGTAAGACCATTACTCTTACAGACTTGCATATTTCATAATGATATTTCCACTAAGATAATGATTTTCATAATTCCCATACTTTATGCATTTAAATAATTCTACAGTTAATTATAACTTAGGGAGGAAATTATTCTCATCCATTGATTTAACTAAACTCTTCATTCTCCCTTTGTAGTTACTTTCTTAGTGTATATTTTTCAAAAGAAAACTTCTTATTCCCCTAATACATCCACCTGTTGTATCTAGACAAAGATGTAATTTCTTAAAAACCACTCAATCAATATTTTACCAAAATTCAAGGACATTTTCTTAGACTTTAACTCATCCTTAGACTTATCCTTAGAGACATTCCAAGACATATCCTTAAAAATATCCCTATGGATCTCACTAAAGTTTTTCATCTAATTTCCAATGTTTGACTAAATCTTTCTTTTGATACTATCTATAAAGATCCAGGTCTTAATATACATGAATGTTACATATTTTAGATGAATATTCCTTACAT
This sequence comes from Viscum album, assembly GCA_963277665.1. Classification (NCBI taxonomy): domain Eukaryota; kingdom Viridiplantae; phylum Streptophyta; class Magnoliopsida; order Santalales; family Viscaceae; genus Viscum; species Viscum album. The sequence goes on along the minus strand of OY728155.1, from coordinate 939,442,536 downwards.
TATACAAAAACAATCCTAGAGACAATAATAGTTTAGTGCCTTTGGAAGCATGGAACACATTCATCTAATCTGGTGAAAGATCTTGAATGTATCCAGTTAAGATCTATAGTGACCCAGACATAACATACATGGACATTACATCATTTTAGATGAATATTTATTACATTACCAAAATACATGCCCAAGGACCGTAATAGTTTAGTGTATTTGGAATCATTGAAACAAAATCATCTATCCTGGTGAAATATCTTCAACATCTTCCATAAAGATATCCACATTTAGTACTTCTACCTATAAAATTTCTTTATAACCTGGGGAAAGGAAACATAAGGAATGGATGAGATAAAATTCTTAGTAAGGGTAAAAAATGGAGATATGTAAGCATAATCCTGAGAATAATGCTATGAGAACATGATCATGAAAATAAAAGATCATACCCTGCATATCAAAGATCATATACATGAATCATGAAATATATAATGGTAGTTCACAAGACATAAATCTTAAGAAAACAAAGAACATAATCCATGAAAGCATATCATAGGCATAAAACCTGGAATTATGGTAGACACATTAGTATATATAATGATTTACATATTAGCTAAGGAATTGTTGTTGATACCATCTTAGTGAAACAAGTCCTTTATTGAACTGGGTTCACACCCTGTTCCAGCCCTATATTAATGAATTGAGTTCACACCTATTTCCAGCCCTGTATTACCGAACTGAGTTCATCCCTCATTCCAGCCCTGTATTACTGAACTGAGTTCATTTCCCATTCAAGCCCTGTAATACTGAACCAAGTTCATTTCTCGTTCTATCCATGTCTACCTCATGGGATATAAATCATTACCCAATGCATTGGATGAAGATATATGTCCCACCCATGTCTTAGTGAAATCATATATACACGTGCCACAAAATCATAAACAATCATATCTTAACCCATGTAATGAAATGTGTATCATAAACATGTAAACATATCATATACAATGAAAAAGATACAGGTTTCATAACTATTTCATCTAAATTAGATCCTATGAAAGAGAAATGGATTTTATAATTATATAACTTGTGAAATATAAATTGATTTTAAAAACATATAACCCTTGAAAGATAAATTGATTTCATAAAAATATAACCCATGAAAGAGAAACATATTTTACAATGACCATGAAATTAAGAACAACCCATTCATAGAAATAACATTAATGGAATCTTTAGATCATTTCCTAGAAGGTAATGAGTGACATCAATGGATTTCATCTTAGATGGAAAATAATTTTGAAATATCATTCAAAAACATTTCATGAGGAAAATATCCTTTATTCTTTGAAAAATTATTTTTAATACATAAAACCATTTGAAAATAATTTTCTTATAAAATAACTTGAAATATTATATTGGAGACTTGAAATCATTTTGAAAAACTTTTTCCTTGAAAACTTATAAAATGAGATTTAATATATTTTAAAAACATTTTTCTTTGAAAACACATTGAAAACTTATAAAGAATTCTTGAAAATATTTTAAAAACATTTTTACTTGAAAGAATATGATGTAATCTAGATTTTTTTTGAAAACCATTTCTTTGAAAATACTTTGAAAACTTATTAATAAGGCTTGAAAGCATATTGAAAACAATTTTCCTTGAAAACTTATAAAAGAAGCATCAAAATATTTTAAAAATCTTTTTGCTTTGAAAAAAATTTAAAAAATTATAAATAAATCTTGAAAATTTTATGAAAATAAATTTTCAGGAAAATTACTTTAAAAAACATTTTCTTAAAAATTAACCTTTTAAAAATGAAAAGGAAGCTTCAAGGAAATGACGGTGGGTAAATCGATACATGTCGCTTGAGGTAAATAGAACATTCCTTTTGCATAGTAAAAAGGTTAGAAAATATTATTATTTAGAAAGAGAAAAAAATAATCTTTTGAAATAAATGGTAAAATACAAAAAAGGGTTAAAAATCCTTTTAATGATCATAGGAGATTAGTAGAATATAATTGGAAACCCTTTTTAGAGAACATGGTTTCCCGACCGAAGAGTGGGTAAAGTTGGGATTTGTTAAAAAGTTTTTCTTAAATATATTAGGTACCAAAGAGTAGAAATATAGTACCAATACATGAGTATAGCATGAATAAACGGAGGGGAATAAAATTCATGAAATTATTTATAGATGGGTTGTAATATTTAATCAAAGTAATCGTAAACATAAACAATCCTGAAAAGTAAGGAGATTGTCTCAATAAACTCTTATAACATGGTAACTTGGGATCATACTCTTAATGCAATAAAAGTAAATTGCATAAATATTAAAATATCCTGAAAATAAGGAAGTTCATTATGTATCATGTAAAATGGAATTATATACACCTCAAGAGATAATTTAGGTTCATAACAAAACATGATTCTCAATGAAGACAAATTGAGATAAAACTATTCTACCGATTTGGTAAAATTTGAAACATAAACCCCATGAAATAAAGACCATAAAATGGATATGTGAATTAACATAAATTTAAGTATAATATACATAGAATACAATCATGGGTAGTACATACACCAAAAAAAATTAAAAAGTGGCGAACATAACATATATCTCATGGAAATAAAAAGTGAGATGAAATATCCTTACCTTGTGTATTGACTCTCGTCGTACTCATTCAAACCACCTGTATAATAAATATAAATTTATTATACATATTTTACAGAACCATATTCTTATATTCAATACTATATATGGTTATGACCTTATATTACCCTCTTGTTAACAATCCCATGTTAAGGTTTCACTTCGGGTAATATTCACTTTATTCTTCGTATGTGTCTTAATTTGTTATAAAATTAGTCCTTATACTTATATCATGATTTGAAAAAAATGTAAAACATGATATAAATATCATTTATTTCTATTATATGTGTATTATAATAATATATACAATATAAAAATATGAAATGGAATACACTGTTCATGGAGATGGTAGGTCGTATGTATGCATTAACACTATTTCCATTTAATTGTTGTGTTGAAAAAAATAAAGTAAAAGACATATATGTATATATAAGATATCATATATATCTTATATATTCACTAAAACCCTCCTTAACACAATCCATGCGGTGTATGAATGAATCGTATCGCTTTGATGGGGCGACAATCCACACTTCCTCAAATGAAATTATCGTATTAACACCAAATGGAAAGTAAACATATATGTGTTGTAATGGAACAAATAAGAATAAATAAAGAATATATATAATATATAATATATATAAATATAGTGTCCATCATAATTTCCACCATGAGAGGTGGTAAGGAAAATTGAACGATCATCATTTAGTGATACATTGGTTCACCGTAAACATAAATAGTATGTTCGTTATCCATTAGATGGAGGTGTGTGTGAGTGAAGGTTGAAAACATAGAATAAAAACATCATAATACATTTATAATACTTTTTTTGTTATAAAATCATTAAAAAATATAGTGGATGGGGTTTATAAATAAAATAAAAGAATGAACTTGAGAGAATACGTTACCTCTCAATCGGGTAACTCCTTTTGGATTGTGCTAAAAAACTTCCTTGGATTGCCTTATTCCCAAGGGCGGTCTTATTATAGGAAGGTCAGACTTATATTAAGTGTATTTATAATATATTTACCTAACCAAAGAGGATTTATAGTTTTGATTATGTGGGAGAGGTGGTTACTTTTTATAGGGAGGGAAAAAGACTCACTTGGAATTTTTGAAAACAAGTTAGGTGTACACATGTTATTACCTAAAAAAAGTCTTAAAAAAACAAACTAAATCAAGAATAAAAGTTTTATGGATGATTAATGGATATAAAATGGGGTTTTTAAAAGTTTATAGGTTATTTGGGTCCCTAATATTGAGGTTTAGTCCATAATTAAGATTAATCTGACCTTAATCACTATGATTAATTTTAATCACTTTTAATAATATTTTTGGTTAAATATTAAGTTGATAATATTATAATCAAAATATTATAATGATTACAATAGGATATTTCTTTTTTATTCAAAATTAAATTCACAGAAGTATAAAAATTAAGATTAATGTTAATCCCACAAACGTGATCAAATAACGGGGTATTAAAGTAGATTTTTTTACAAAAGATTGTTAAGTTTTTATATTCAAATTAGCAGTGAAATTATTTATAATGACCTAAATTGTATTAATAGATGTATAATTGATCTAATTTGACTTAAAAAAATGTAAATTATAATTTAACATTAACAAATTTGAAATGAAATGGCAGTTATTAACTAAAATACAGTATTTTCACTATTCATCAAAAAAGGAGTTTCTTTGAAGAATCCAAAAAATTCACCATATTATCATTTTGGCATCCTAAATTAAAAAATGAAGTTTATTTTATAAAATTAAATTTCTATATGTGTCTAAAATTAATTTTATTATTTTTCATAGACAAACATGAAGTGTAGTTCATAATATTTTTAAACATATAAGGACATTACAAAAAAAATCTATCTTTCATTATCAATATGATTTATTTATATAAAAAAATTATAAAAAATATTTGGAAAGTATTTATTACTATTCATATTACTAGGTTTAATAGCTAGGTTATAATTATCTCATTTAAATAATTATAACCATAAAATAATGTTTCATAGAAACATCTGTGTTGCATGTAACGTATACCAAGCCGATATTGTGTGTAAGATATAAAAAGTCATGGTTGCATGTAACGTATGTCAAGTCTAGGTTCCATGTACTATACACTGAGTTAGTATCATGCAACACATTCCAATTCGGTGTTTCATGTAGCGTAGGTGAAGTAAGTGTTGTGTGTAGCGTAATCCAAGTTGGTGTCGTGTGAAAGGAATGTTTGACTTAGTATTTTAATATATATATCTATAAAACTATTTCCAGTGTCACTTGAAATGAAAAAAATAAAAAAGAGAAATTAATTTGAAAAAAAATATTTCACTAAATCTCGGCGTGTTACAAGATCTTAGCCTTTAACACTCATACTTAAAACCGTCCTTCATATCCTAGGGATTGGAAACATAATAAAAGGTGAGTTTAGATTCTCACTAAGGGTAAAAATATGATATCTAAAACTATGATCATATGAAAGTATAAGATTTCCATAAGGGTATGTGATCATGATCATACCATACAAGGTTCATACCCAACCTGTCAAAGATGATAAACATGATTCATGGAATAATGATAGGTAGTTTATAAGACACGAATCATTAGATAATCCAGAACATAAACAATGTGAGTATGTCATTGGCATACAAAATAGATTTTTGGCATACACATTAGCTGATAACATTGTGAACATGTGTAATTAGAAATAGGTTCACTCATATGTTAAGGACATGAAATAAGGTCCTCGTATAAACTTATGGAAATGTAACCAAGTCCACACATAACATTGTTAAAATGTATTTAGGTTCACAAATAACATAATAGTGGTTAAGGTTAACTCCCAAGACTATAATAATAGTGTATTAGGACACACCTTTTTCCTATTTTTGATCCAGACATGAGGAGGATCCTCAGAGCATCATCTCCTCTCCCACTACGGCGCCTAGTATTTTACTTCAGTTTCTATTCCATTCCCCCTCTGGCCTGGCTCAGTCTCAAAGGTGGCTACATCTGGTTTTGATCGATGTTGGCATGTCCTGGCACTGGCTTGGTGCAGTGGAGTTCTGGTGTGACCCTTTGCTGCCTTTCACCGAAGACATGGATCAGTGGGCAACAACTTCTCTGTTCAGATCATCATGGTTTGCTATTTTAGCAATGATTTGGCTTGGCATGACCACTCAGATTGGTGTCGGTGATGACATAGTTGCAGTGGTCCCAGCTTCCCAGTTCAGTCTCTCATTACAAGGTGCCATTTCCGACTCGTTTCTTTTGTAGCTTAGTGGTAGATCTGGAGTGAACGGAGGGGGGAGACTTTCGTTTTGTCGATTCTATGAGTTTTTTTTCAGGTTTATGGTATGGTTATGTTTTTTATTATTTTGTTGAATGAATTTTGAGGTTTTTGGTTCCGCTGCTCTGAATCTATTCTGGTGACTGGTCAGGGTAATTTTGTGCTGGCTTGATGATGGAAGATCAATTTTCTTGCTGTGAAATTTCTGTAGTGTTGATTATGTGATATGATGGTAAGGTTTTGTGTTGGTTGAAATTGTGACTTGGTTGAATGATTTTTTTGTTGGTCTGTTTAAGTGGTTGTGCTACAGTTCACGGTTGATGGGTCCAGGCATTCAGTTCACTTCATGGGATTGTCCCAGAAGAGGTTCAAGGCATGGAGCTTCCACAGATCATGGCTATCTGGAATTGGATGTTTGATAGGGTATGATATTTTCCATAAGTACCATGCCTATTCATCCTTACATGAGACTACTAGTCGACCAATTATGAGAATTTGGAAGCTTGTCTTAATGATTTTGATTTTGGGGAGGGGTCCTTCTTTGAAGTTTTGAATTGGTTTGTTTTTGTATCTGAGAATTTAGACTGTGGTCTTGATTTTCTTTATGTCTTTGAAGTCTTTTGGGTTCCCCTTACCCATCAAAAGGGGGTGTATCTTAATAAAAAATTAATTTTTAGTAAGATCAAGATACACCCATTTTTCATTGTGGATTAGGAAACACCTATTTATCACTTTGGATTAGGACACACCTATTTCCAATTTTTGATCAAGGTCATCAACTGGTTTCTCATCATTATCTCATAATATATAAATCTTTACCCAATGAATTGGAGGGATATATAGGTCCCAAAAGTCACATAATGAAATCATACATACATGTTCCACAAGATCATAAACATTCATCATATCATAACCCATGAAGTGAAATGGGTATCATAAACATATCATCATATCATAACCTGTGGAAAATATAAAGGTATAATAACCATTTCATCAAATCATAACCCATGAAAAGAAATGGGATTCATAAGAATATGACCCATAAAATATAAACATGTTTTATAAACATATAACATGTAAAAGAGAAATGAGTTTCATAAATATCATGCCACCAAAACATAAACCATTTTGAAAAAGAAGATGAATGATACCCATAGATCATATCCCTAGTAAAGCATGATTAACATCAATGGATTTCATCAATATGGAAAATAATTTTGAAATATATTTTAAAAACATTCCTTGGAAAAAAATATCTTTTCTTGGAAAATACTTTGAACATCCATTTCATTGAAAATAACCATTTGAAAATATATAAAGTACGCTTTGAAAATCATTTAAAAAATTTATTGAACATAATTTTTTTTTAAAAATTTTTCTTTTAAAATATATTATAAAACTTTTAAAATAATCTTTTAAATCATTTAAATCCTTTTCTTTGAAAATATACTTTTTAAAACTTATAAAGGAAGGTTGAAAACATTTTGAAAACATTTTCTTCAAAAATATCTTTGAAAACTTATAAAGGAAGATTGAAAATATATTGAAAAACTTTTTAAAATATAAAACAATTTTAAAATAATTGTCCTTGATAAATATCTCAAAATATCATTTAATAGTTTGATTGAAAACAATTTTAGGGAACATGGTTTTTGAATAAAAAACATTTCCAGCCGAAGAGGTAAATAAAGTCAAATTTTCTCAAAAAAACATTATTAATTATAACAAGTAAAAATTTTGTAAAAAAGGTAAAATGGCTTAAATATATCATTAATAACCATAATATAGTAAAATTAATGAGATTTTTTGATATATGGATCATAATATTTCAATAATAGATGAATAAACAATCCCGATAAACAATGAGTTTGTAACAATAAAGTCTTACCACCTTGGAAACTTTGAACAATAATCCCTATGAAAGAATAATATTAAATAAAGATTAAAAAATCATTAAAGGATATAGATTCATTTTATAACATTTCAAATGGTAGTATATACACCTTTTAAAATAATATAGGTGCATAACCAAACATATGTATGAAAGAATGAAAATTGAGAAAAAATTACCTTACCAATTTGGTTACTTTTGAACCGTAAAACCCAATGAAATAGAGATCATAAAATGGATATATAAGTACCCATAAATTTAAGTATAATAATACAATAACACATTCATGTGAAGTATATACACCACAAAAAAGAAATAAGGGGCGAATAAGGCATAAAGCTTGCACAAATAGAAGTGAGACAAGAAAACCCCTTACTACTTGAGAAAATTTAGAATCATAATATCCATGAAATAATAACATGAATTTAAACTTTTAATATAATTAAATAAAGTAAATTTATGATATAACATGTAATAAGTCATTATATACACCACATAATAAGAATAAGTGGTGAATATAACATATATATCACAGAAATAAAAGTTAGATGAGAAAACCCTTACCTTAAGTCTTGACTTTCCTCGTATACTTTCAAACCTCCTATATAATAAATATAATTTTAGTATTCATATACCAAAGAACCATATTATTATTTATAATATCATATATTATTTTATTATTATATTACTCATTTATTAACAATCCCATGTTAAAGTTACGTTTTGGGTAATAACCTCTTTGTTTTTTGCATGTGTTTTTATTTATTATTTTTTTAGTCCTATTACTTATATCATTATTTTATCACCTCCAAAATAATATAAATATAATATATATTCTTTATATATTTATTTTTAATAACCTATAAAATATGTATACATGAAATGGAATACACCGTTCATGGAGTCGGTAAGCCGTACGTACGCATGAAAAATGTTTCAATTTATTATCGCATGGAACTAAAGAAAGTAAATGAAATATATGTATATATATATATATTTATATTATCATTACAGTATAATTATTATTTCATATATATAATATATGTTTTATAAACATATCCTTAATACATTCCATGTAAAGTGTGAACGAATCACATCGCTTTGAGGAGGCTGTAGTCTACACGTCTACAAACAAAGTTATCATATTCCCACAAAATGGAATGAATGAAGGTATGTGTTATATAATAATTATAAAATTATAAATACATACTAAATATCATATATATCATATTAAAATAGTAATTCCATAATTATTTTTATCCTTGAGAGGTGGTAATGGAAGAATGAATGACATCGGTTCATGAGACTGTAGTCTGCCATACACACAAACGATGATTGGGTATCCCATTTGATGTAAGTGTGTATAGTTGTAGGTAAATACCTTAACAAAAAAACTTCTCTGTATATTTAGGAAAATAAATTTATTTTATATTCATTGAATAATAATAATTTAAGGTGTGTAGAAAGAAATAAAAAAAAGTTCTTATTGAAGGATGTTACATCTTCTTTGGGTAATTCATTTTGGTTTGAACCAAAAGACTAACTTGGTATGATTTATTCCAAAATTGAGGATTATAAGATGAGATTAGGAAATTTTGGAGAATATTTGTTTATTTTTTGGATGATACAAATGGATTTATAGGTGTTCATAATTGAGGGGGTGATTTCTCTTTTATAGTGGAGGAGTAGTGGCACTCTTGTAAATAAAAAATGGTAAACACTATTGAGAGGTCTACCGTACATATTGTTCCTAAAATAATAGTAAAATTTATATACAAGGTATTATATAGTCTAAATAATCTATAAAATAACTTATTTACTTTTTTATAGTTTATTTTGACCCTTAAGTTAATGTTTAACCACTAAGAAAACCCATTTTTACCTTAATTGATGCAATTAATTTTAATTCCATTCAATAATATTTTTAGTAAAAACTAAGTTGAACATGATACAAAATTAAAAATTATGTTGATTATAAATATGGAATCCATTTTTCCAAATTCTACACACATAATTGGCAGAAATTAATTTAAAATTAATCTCGTGTTCCAGACGTGATAATGGGTTTTTAAAGTGAAAATATTCAAAAAGTTTGAAATGTTTTTATATCCAATTTCTAAATGAAATTGATTATAATAGAATAAATTTTATTAATTTATGAATAATTTATATAAATATACTATAAAACCAATATGAAATTAAATTTAACTATATTAAAAAATTAGACACAAATAAAGTTTGAAATTAAAATTCAGTGTTTTTCACTATTCATCAAAAATTGAATTTTCTCAAAAAAATACCAAAAATTCACCCAAAGTAAATTTTTATATTAATATTTTAAAAATGAAGTTAATTTTTTCAAATAAAAATTATAAAAGTGTTAAAATTATTTTTAAAACATGTTTTCCATTAAAATACGGTTAAATTGTATTTTAGAATAATAAATATTTTTACACCTGAAAGTGAATTTGTTCTTATTTTATGTATATCAATCTTATTGGATGAAATTTAAAACATTTTTTTTAATTTATAATATATCAATTTCATCAATATATATAACTAATAGTGATTAATTTAATCTATTAAGATACATTGACTTTATGGGCATAAAAATAGTTTTTCATAAAAACACATCTTTTATATTCAATTGATTTTTATTTTCATTTATAATTAATTGATAACAAAATGATTAATTTTATAAACATGCGTAAACCATAGTTTCATAATTTAGTTGATATTATTCATATATGTTATTGCAACATCTAGGCGATATCTATAAAAATATTTTAATAACATTAATATTATATTATAGTTCTTAAAAACTCAGTTTTGCTTATAACACAAGCTATTGAAGGAACTCATAATTTTGTATAACACAAGAAAAGCATAGTTTTTCATGTAACTCAATATAAGATAAAATTTTCATGTGATTCAATATAATATTAGTGTTTTTTGTAGTGAATTATTAACTTGGTTTACCATTTAAAGAAATATTAACTCTATGTAGCGTGAAACACAAGCCATCAATGAATTTTAATTTATTCAAAAAAAAAAAATTTATTCACAAAAACTCAAGGTGTTAAATCCCAATTTACTACCTCATCCTCTTAGCCTCATTCATAATTATCCACTATCTTCTATTAGATCCTTGAATCATATACATATCCAATTTCACATATCATTCGTCTGATTTCTCCTCCATATTAACGATTCCCTTGATGATGCAAACCAATCCTTAACATCTCAGGGGTCTCAAGTGCCCCAGGAGGATAGGGATACTGAATTGGGAAATCCTGATTATAATTTATCATCATCCTATGATCTCCTATAACCTGAATAGTTATTAGTCAAAAGACTTTTGGATAATGTGATTCCACTATTTCATCAACTAATGTTACCACAAGAGCATGTTCAGCTAAATTCTCTTGCAACTCCCAGAATTCTATAGGATCATTTTACTTTGTGGGAGAATCCTAACCAAATTACCTAGTATTTACCTTAATATTTCTATGAGGTGTAATTATATTAAATTCAGTAACAAATTCCGTGAAAATACGATGATAGCTTACTATGATAAATATTCAAACAATTTAATAGAAAACTCCAAAGATTACAACACGAAGACTCATCCTCAAAGGCTATGAAAATCTAAAAATAATAAGTCCCTTAGCACTACCCATTTCCTTATCAAAGTATTTATCATCTATATGTTAGTCTCAGTCATATAAATATAACATTACATAGAATTTTGAAGTCAAATAATTTATATATCAACACATATATATCATAGAAGAACAAAACATAGATTACTAATGATATTTAATTAATTGAACTTATATGTATTACAAGAAAATAGGTATATGACATGTGAACCTACATGCCTACTCATAATACATTAACACACCAACATATCATAAAAAATTACAAATGGTAATAATTCTCATAATCATCATGAAACTATAAATACACAAATGATAACAAGAATCCCATCATTAATAACTTAAAGGACCATTGCATAAGATATGTCTAGGCACGTATGTGACTCCCTTTCCTATGATCCACAAAGCCTATCTCCTTTTACCATTCCCTAGACTTATTCAAGAGGAAAAGAAAGGAAAATGTATTTGATAAAACTTTTCAATGTACCAACTTGAATCACCATTTCCTTTCCAAAGTGTAACATGACCTCATATGCACCTCCCCATATGCAATACTTTTCCAACAAGTGTTGAGGGCTTGAATGGTGTTGTGGGGAGACTATTCCCTTGGTAAAAATAACTATAAAACAAAAACATAGTAAAACATGAATAAATAACCACATAAGTACACTATAAAATAAAAAAATTAATATGTAGAATCAAATGGAATATAAGTATTACAAGATAAACCAAGGACCTCCAAATCGGCAGGTCTACCAATTTATAAAGATATGGGAAAGTAAACAAAAGACACTATCACAATAATCTAGATTTTCTAGGTATATTACCCTTATCTTTCAAGATCAACCTACTCAGCTACTCGAGTAGGTCTATGACCTATAAAACCTCAATATTTTATGATATAATTCTCTTTAAAAGTTTATTTCTTTGATATATTTCTTTATACACAACACCGAGTTTAAACGAACCACGATATATAATTAAAATATAATTATTTAATGTAACATTTGTCTCATATCCATTAGATTGGAAGTTATAAATAAGAATTGATAAATTATATATAAAATATAGTTTACATATGTAAAAAATTAATTCATTGGTTATCAATTAATTACAAATAAAAATAAAAATCATTTGGAAATAGAGGAAATGTTTTTCAAAAAAACTGATTTTATACATGAAAAGCATTTTTATCTTAATAAATTAAATTAATCAGTATTGGTAAATAATTTTAATGGAATTTATATATAATATTTTAAATAAAAAAATTTAATATTAAAATATTTTTTTTCTAGTCACAAGAAAGTAATAAATCATGTTTTATGCTTAAAAATTTATTTTTCCAAAAAATAGTTTTTTATCACCTTTTGTGCACTTATTTTAAATTGAATCTCTTCCATATATAGAAATTGAACTATAAAAAATAGATTCCATATTTTGAATTAGGATGTCCAAATTTGGTACATAACACCTTTTTATTTTTAAGCATTATGAATAGTAACTATGGTAAAATTAATCTCCTCGGTAAAGTGTAGATCTGGTTAATGTTGGTTAAAACAAAATCTTAAGGTCACAATTTTCCATATTAATTATTATTGGATGAATATAATTTTTCCCTTATAAAAATAGGCTGAAAAGTTAATTGTTTAAGTGAAACTTTCCCATGAAAATATATTATAAGATATTTAAAGAAAATAAAAACTAAAAACGACACTCTCTTACATTAAAATATCTCTTATGTGTTCACATAGAGAAAAAAGAAGGTTGTGAATGAATTATAATGGTTATTTTGAGAATTAATAAATTAATTTCATGATTTTTTTTAATTTTTTAATTATATAATTACTTTTAATGCCTACGCAACACTAACACATTGTTTTTTCAATTAATTGAAAAATAAAGTAGATAATTATAAAAATTTTAAAAGTATTATAATTTGAGTGATTAATTGTGTTCCACAAATTTAATAATGAATATATCATATTAGTGCTATGTTAAAGGATTATATCTAAATTCCATCCATTTATTTATATCTTTAGATTCAAATTAAATGAATAGTGTCAAAAATGACGTTAATGATATTTTATGAAAACAATATTTTATTAATTTATTTAAAAATAATGAAATAGGACAAGGTGGATAAGATATGGTATAATATGTCAGCACTTGTACATTTATGTGATAATTTTTAGCTTATAATTAAAATTATAAACCTTTAAGAGTGAACATGATTTCACCGCAATTATAGTGGAAATAGGTTAATGAAGGGGTTAAACCACAAGGTAAGGCTTGAAACACCACTTAAACCTGTAAAATTTTATTCTTATATGGGTTTTAAACCACATACTAAATTATCATTGAATATATATTTATTTGGAAATATTTTTCTAGATAATGGATTATTTATATATTAATCTTTTAAGAAATTCCAAGACTACCCCTCACACCACTTATAGAAGCACACCCCTCCTTTATCTTTCTTACATTACATTGAGCATTCTAGATCATCCAAAACCATAAAAATTAAATTATAAAAATCATTTTCAACATTATATAGAAATTTTTATTTCTAGAATACCAACCCTACTATCCTTAGGAGGATATTTAAAAGAGTTCTTTGAAAGAAGAGGTAATTTCCTTAACCAATGAATTTTTTTTCTAACTTCTTATATTACCTCCTATAATTAGATTATATTTATCATAAAATATTAAATTCAGTATCCTAAATTTACTTAAATGTTATTAATATTATTAAAGTATCATTATCCACCCTCTCTTCCATCAAATTCAAAGTGAAAGTATCGCTCGTGCATACGTACGACTTACTGTCTCCACGTAACAATACCATTCATTTTTCATGACCATATTTTATATAAGGTATTATTATGGTTTTTATGTTTATATATAATATTTATGAAATAATTAATCTTTTTCAATGATAATATCATATCTACCTTCTTACTTTCCAATCCGTTGGAAAATGATAACATCGCTCATGCAAACATGTAGACTACCACCTCCATGATGCGATGCGATTTGTTTTTCATTTACCCTTTACATGGATGGAAATAAAGATGAATTTTAGTAATATAAATGATTTATATGATATAATAATGTTTTTGGAAAGGTGAATTATTATATTCTGTTCTTTCATTTCATCCTCCAAAAAGTGAAAACAATGTTCATGTGTACATACTAATGGTCCTCGGTGAAAAAAAATCATGTGAAGGTGGGCCATATATTAAAATTTATTTTAATAATAATTACATGAAACCAAGAGAGAGGATATTTCAAATAAAATTTATAATTAGTTTATTTAATTTTTGAAGAAATTAAGACCTTGTCTTAGGAAATTTCTTCATTGGTGAATGTTGATCATCTGAAAGGAACCATTCAGATTACCTTCATTGTACTGTGAGGATCCAAGAATATAATCCCTCTAGTGATGATTTACACATGTTACTATGATATTTGTGAAACACCACTCTATCCGAGGGTGCTAGAATAATAAGTTGAATGTCTTGGGTTGTTCATCCTTGATCGCTCATTCTTCATCCCTGAAGAAATCTCTCTTTCTATTATATTTCTTGAGAGGGATAGAGAATGGGGAGTTGAGATAGAATTCATTGTGTACAAAATTTATCTATTATAAATTTTGGATACCCTACAAAATAGACATATGTTTCTATTCATATAGTTAGGATTTAATTTAAAATGTTATTTAATTGTATATCGGCCATTAAATAACATTAATTACCTTTAATAAACCTAATGAAACATAATAATAATTATATAAATACTATTTTATGGTGGGTTCCAACTTACGCATTAATAAATATAATGGTATTTTTAATTAATATTTGTCATTGGAATTGGTCTTGGTTTGTTTAAACTCCTCTATCATTTATTAAATAAACAAACAAATATTTTATTCATAAGTAAATATTTCATTCACAATATAGTGTATAAATATTTATTAAAATATTCAATGAATCAAATAAATATTTTATTCACATGCCATTGAATAAATATTTATTTAATTTATGTGATCCATATATCTGGAATAAAATTATTCCTAGAACTTAAGAATAATATTTAATCCATTAATTCAACTCAAAATAATTTAATCAAGATCAATGGAAACACTTAGTTTGTGACCCTCTAGGATTCTTCTTAATTGGAATTAGGCAGGATTTCCTAAATTCTAAGATTACTATCTAGAAAAGGGTCAAGTAACCCAAGAGAATGAAATTAATTTCACAACATCGATAACAAAATATGAATTCTCACCATGTAATATAATCCCTTTGTCACAATATCTCATCAAGCCTGTTGCATAACCATGTCACCAACCTATACGCTCGATATTTATTTCCTTGAAAATCTGAAATAAACACATCATTACACCAAGGATATGTAATTTAATGCGATGGTTCTATTCTAAGAAAAAGGGTGATATATCAGCTTCAATAAAGATGTAAGAGACAAATCCTTAACTTATTCAATAATGACATGTCAGTTATGACACACCCAAATTTTATATAAACTATTATCATTATGGTTTACAAAATACATTTAAGTACATGAGTTGTAACATGAATTAATAATAATATTAAAGTATAAGGATAGTCACACATGCTCATAGATAGGAATATCTGATGACACCAAAAAATGTAGAATTCCTACTCGTGGGTCTGTTCTCATAATCTCCCATATTGGATATTACCAAGTGAGAAATTAATAAGAATAAGCCTCATCTACATATGAGTACTCGCACCTGATAGTATCAATACTATGTTTTAGTTAGAGTGGATACTCAAGAGGGGGTGAATTGAGTTCCAATTAAAATTTCAGTTAAAAAATTTATGTAAAAAATCTCCAAATTCAAAACAGCCCAGTCAATTAAGACAGTAGAGATATAAATGTTTAATTGCTCAACAAGTTTCTCTATGTATGATTAGTCCTCAGTTGAATCAATGAAATCACTAATTCAATTTATGAAATAGGTTTACTTAATTAAGCATATATACACACTATCCAAAACTAACTATCAGAGTGAATGTAAAAACAATTTTCTTTCTTTAAAAAAAATATAAGTAGCAGATAAAATAAAACAGTGTATATGTGGATTAGCACAACAATATAAACAAGAGGTTCAGTCTCAACCCGAGACCTAATCCTCTCCACTTGGGGATCACCCACCACCAAGCAGTTTGTATAAATAAACTTGATACACAACCTGTATCGGGGTTTACAACAGTTTTTACAAACTGTACAGGTTTCAGAACCTCTACCACAGTTCTACGTGGGAAAACAAGCAACCAAGACACACAAGGATTCTTCCACAGTTATGTGTGGGAAACAAGAGTTAAGAGATTTTTAGTGGGGATTTTTAGTATCCCCCAGTTAAACCACATGAGACATTGTGTGTGTAACAAACATACACTGCTAAGAAATGTAAAATAAGAAACATAGTAGAGACAGAGAAATTAGGATGGAGTTTAGAATGATATATTTGTTTGAAGATTAGCTTTGTACTTCTTGGAGTTGAGGAAATGAAGGTTTTGTTCTTCTCTGTAAGTTACCTAAAAAACAGAGTGTCACAACTTTCAGGTACTGGCTTCTAGGTATTGAGATGTTCAAATTCTTGGTACAAGGGTTCTTTTAACCACAACAGTACAACCTTGAATATGTTATTCAAAAATATATTCATGAGGCTTTTGGATTTTCAGTATATGCGCTGGAGTGTTATTCTTATTGTTCTTTAGTAATTCATTTAACTTCTAGACTCTCCTTTATTTTTCTCTGTGCCTCTATATATCTTTCTTCCTCGGTCTTTTTCTCTTTCATATTTGAGGTCTGACAAAAGGAGTAAGTACATCACGTACAATCTTTCTCGTACCTCATACTGTCAAGATATGGTCTCCTGATATGTCTACAAACAATATTAATTAATATTAGATGCATGAAATCAATCAAATATGACCATTATGAATATAATAATAAAATGGATAAAGTATAGAATATGTTATCAGTAGAATGGTAAAAGTAGCCTGTCAATCGGTAGCATCTTCAACATCAAGCTTAATTAGTAGTATACTTCTATCAGTAGGCATGTCCAGCGGTAAGCTTCACCAACAATAGGCTTGTCCAATGGTAGGCTTTACTAACGGTATACTTGTCCAATGGTAGACTTCAACAACACTAGACTTCACCAATGGTAGGATTTACCAATGGAATACTTCACCAACGGTAGACTTCACCAATGGTAGGATTTACCAATGGTAAGCTTTACCAGTGAGCTCTTCTGCGATAGACTACTTAAAAGTAGACTTCCAGTAATAAGTCTGACAGTGTAATTCTAAAAGAAACTCTTTGTAGAAGGAATCTTGTCACAACAGTGAACTGTCACATTGACTCAGCATCTGTATTCCTTGGTAAGTATTCCAACAGTAGGATTTACAACAGTGACCTTGTACTGGTGACTTATAATAGTAACTTTATAACTGTAGCTCTTGTAATAGAACCCTTCATCAGTAAGGTCTTCAATGGTGACAATTTCACCAATGATGTCAAGCGGTAAGGTTCGTCTATAGGTTTGTCAACAGTGACTGTGACAGTGGCCTAAAAAACAGTGACCTCTTACCAGTAACCTTCAGTAGTGACCTTTGACTTAGAGACTTTTTATACTCTAAACTGATTTTAGAAAAGTAATGAGATAAAAATAGATTGAAATATATTCTCAAAAAACTAACCCATTATAGAATTAAACATGACTTGGGATTATCAATATAGGTTAATCCAACAATCTTTCCCTATTTGATAATCACAAATTATGCCATTAAACATTAGAATAATTATAAGATTATCAGAAATAATCAAAATCAGAGATAAGTTAATAGAATAAATAGGTGTTATAGATAAGCCTATCACACATGTAGTAGCAAGGATTAATGTGATATGGATATTGAATTACATGTGTTTTACTTGTGTTGTATTTCCTCCCTTTTTGTGATTAGAAAAAATAAATACAAAAAGTCACAAAAGAGAATATTTGTATTAATGAAATATTATTACATGATTCAAAGAGAATAATAAAAACCCTATCAAAAGATACAACCACACTCAATCCACATCAGAAATAGGTAATGACTCCTTCCCTTTGGAAGAGGAAGAGGAAGGGTCTATAGGTGGTTTAAGAGACTGAGACTGAGGGATATCATCAAGGATGATAGGATAAGCTAAAAAAGAATATTCATTGTCTCTAGAGGGAGTGACTCTCTGAGGAATCATTAGAGTCAAGCTTCTGATGGCTTGAGCAGGAGACATCACAAGAGTAGCACTGGCCGAGGCTAAGGCTGTGGAGGTAGAAGGTAATGCTAGAGGAACAACAATGGGTGTACAGTCCACATGGAGGAAGGGTAATAGAAGATTCCTGAAGTCCATGATGATGCCGCCACCTCTCTCCATGAATGAGATAAAGTCATCCTTATTTTCCGTAAATTTTTCCAAGTTAGGTGTCAGCTCTCGAAGCTTGCTTACATAATCCTTAAATTCCAGAGTGATAGGTGGAATCCTCAAGTTCTCCAACAACAACTTGAGGTGGCCATCAATCTGATTCTTAGTGTATACCCTTTTGTAATAAAATTCAAATTGTTCCTTGATGGCCTTCTGATCTTGAGTAGATTCCATTAAATAATTTCCCACAAGGGTATGAATTTCTCTGGTAATAGAAATGACTTGAGAGTTTGAAGTACTAGCACCATATATCTTTTCCACTTCTTCTCTAACAATGGATCTGAAAGATTCACTGTCAACTGGAGGAGAGGTTGAAGTGAAAGGAAGATGCACCAAGAGGTTCTAGAGATAAAGCTTCCATCTTCTTAAAGGATCTAGTCAGAACACTGATCAACCTCTTCACATCATCATCTTGACCTTTCACATGTGTTTCCATGGATTTCATAAAATCCTCAAACACAGTTACCAACTAATGCACTACACTTTTGACATATTGAATTTCCTTGTCCATCTGAACTCTAGAGGTCAGAAGAGAATTCAAGCTTACCACTGATTGTTTCAGAAGCTCCATAAATTCTGAAAACTCACTCATTTAACTCTTACACTTCCTTACTTCCTGAAGCAGATCAGAGTGAATAATGTAGTGTATTTTGACTAACTCAGATGTTTAATGCTCCTAAACTAGAGAAACAGACTTGTCCATCTCAGAGGACCTATTCTTATACATTCTATGCAGGTCGGATTTCAAGGATTCAAGGTCTGCCTTTCTGAAATAGTCTTGAGGGAAAAAGTTTTCTGGAGGTACAAAAATGAGGTTTGTCATTGAAGGTCTTCTGTTAGGCCTTTCATCTTCTGAGTCATCATAATCTAGTCCCAACATCAGAAACCCAGGGTCCTCAGTCCACCCTTCAATGTCATGCACAACAGATACTGAACCTTTGGCATTAGGATGCTCCCCCTCAATTGGAGCTACTTCTTGGACAACTATTACAGCTTCTTCCAGCCTTGCAACCTCGAAATCTATTTCTTCTTGACCAACTAACTCACCAGTAGAGTGATCCACTACTTCTACTGAGTCATCCATTATTTCCATAGCGAGGGAAGTAGATACAACTTCTTCTTCCTATTCACTCACTGCCCTTTCAGTGACTCATATAAGAGGACTCAAACTAAGTTCCTCTCTTTCACTATCCTTATCAATAGCATACTCTTGTTCCTCATGGTTAGAATGATCAGATTCAACAACTTCTTCCTCTTCTGAGGTATCTCTAACTGTGATGTGATCCTCATCATACTATTATTCACTGCTTTCTTCATCCTCATTGTCCCTTAGGAAATATTCTCTCCTAAGTAAATCTCTTAGAGAACTGGGCTCTCTAGAAGCTATCATTTCAAATTGAGGACTGGTTGATAGATCTGGATCACTCCTATCATCTATAGGAGAACCTTATTTCTCAAGTTCCAAAACCTCCTCTAATTCTTCATTAGAATATACAGGTTCTTCCTCATTAGGCTTCAGACCTGGATCCTTCTTATCCTTTGGCCTAGAAGGATTATTTACAGGGTCAAACTTCTCAAAAAGCTTATCTTCATCATTTTCCCATTCTATTCTCCAGGGATTCCAGCTGATCTTCATGAACTTGTAGATTATCTTGAAGATAATTTTTTTTCTTGGATATAATTGTTTCCTCTTTATCTCCAGCAATTCCCTTAATGTTCAACATCATATAAATCAGTTTGGAATGAAATAGAGAATTTGATTTAGAACTTTTCTTAGTCATGTATTCCAATTGAGCCATCAGCAACCTACACAAGTTGATCTTATGTCGATGCTTCAGTAAATAAAATAATAATATGTCCTGATACTTCAACACAACGAAGTCCCTTTTCCTGGTACTTATCACATGTTAGATAAACTTGAACAAAAGTATATCATTTCCATTCATTTCAGTAGAAATAATATTCCTTGAGGTCCCATTTCCTATCAGTTCTTCAAAAGATTTCTCATACCAAAAAATCTCACTATCTAGAGGAGTCACTTTATAGTAGTAGTCAAATATACCCTAATAAGGTACCCTCAGACATTCATCCAATTCAGTAGATGAAAATATTACCTATGTTCCATTTACTCTTGACACCAGTCAGTTTTCATCATCTGAATTCTCAAATTTTAGATAATTGTAGAATTATTTGACTAGCCTCGGGTAATATGGACCATTATTGTTTGCAAAGAACTCCACCCAACCTTGATCCTATAGTGCCTCTAGAACTAAATATTTTCTTGAGAGAAACCAATCTTCGCTTAAATCCTTTTCATCTACAATTGTCCTCTTTGACAGATGCAGGTTAACAGGCTCTGTTGACATATTACCGCCACCACTAGACTCAGCTCGGGTTCTCTTAGACCTTGGCGCATCTCCATAATCAGCCAAAGGTTTCTTAACTATTTCCATTGAGGTTCAAAGTGGTTTAAGGGTTAAGTGAAAAGTTAGGGTTTAAGGATTTTGAGAGCAGGGATTAGAGAGTGAGGAAGAGATTGGATCGAAATGTGTTTTTGATCTAATTTTATCATTTAGGGATTGAAACAAAAACAAATCGAGAAAAATAATATTAATAAAACAGTTTATATTCCCACATAAAAAATGAAGTAATGGTAAATTCCAATAGTGAGGTACCCAATGGTGAGGTTTTAATAGTGAGGTGCAATGGTGAGGTTCTAACAGTGAGGTTCAACAATGAGGTTTTAACAGTGAGGTTCAACGATGAGGTTCTAACAGTGAGGTTCAACGATGAGGTTCTAACAGTGAGGTTCAACAGTGAGGTTCTAACAGTGAGGTTCAATGGTGAGGTTATAATAGTGAATTTCAATGATGAGGTTCTAACAGTGAGGTTCTATAGTGAGGTTATAACAGTGAGGTTCAACGGTGAGGTTATAACAGCGAGGTTCAACGATGAGGTTCTAACAGTGAGGTTCAATGGTGAGATGCAATGGTGAGGTTCCCTATACCGAAATTAATCATCCCTAATTCATGTTTGATGTAGTTTAACCTCTCCAAATTTAAAGGATTTGTGAATATATTAACCAATTGAGGTTCAATGCCAATGAATTCAAGAGTGATATCACCTCTTTGATAATGATCTCCCAAGAAGTGATATATTACATCAATATGCTTTGTAATAGCATGAGATACTTGATTTTTAGAAATGTTGATAGCACTTGTGTTGTCACAGTTTATAGAGACATGTTTGAATTGATATCCATAGTCTATTAAAGCGTATTTCATCCACATAATTTGAGTGCAACAACTACCAATGGCTATATATTCAGCTTCAGAAGTAGATAATGCAACAAAATTCTGTTTCTTACTACACCATTATACTAGTGACTTGCCTAAAAGATGACATGTTCTAGAGGTTCTTTTTCTATCTAACTTGCAACCAACAAAGTTAGCATCAGAATAACTTATCAGATCAAATGATTGTATTCTTGGATAAAATAGTCCAAAGTTGGGAGTATATTTGAGATATTTAAAAATCCTTTTAACAACATTTAAATTAGATTCTTTGGGATCATCTTGAAAGCGAGCACACATGCATACACTGAACATAATGTCAGGTCTGCTAGGTGTAAGGTAGAGCATACTCCCTATCATACCTCTATAGTTGGTTTGATCCACTGGTTCTGCAGCTTCATCTACATCAAACTTACAGGTGGTACTCATAGATGTATCACTACCTTTACTACCATCCAAACCAAAATGTTTTAAAAGATCCTTAACAAATTTAATATTATTTAAAACAATACCATCTTTATTTTGAAAAATATGAAATCCAAGGAAAAATTTAAGTTCTTCCATTAAAATCATTTCAAATTCATTTTGCATTATTTTTGAAAAATCAATACATAATGAATTTTTATAAGATCCAAAAATTATATCATCTACATAAATTTGTACTATCAAAACATCTTTGGAAATTATTTTAATGAAGAGAGTAGGATCAACTATTCCTTTAGTAAAACTTTTCGAAATAAGAAAAGAGGTGAGCCTATCATACCAAGCTCTTGGAGATTTCTTTAAACCACATAAAGCTTTTGAAAGTTTAAAAACATGATTTGGAAAATGTGGATTTGTAAAACCAGGGGGTTCTTCAACAAACACATCCTCAACTATGTACCCATTAAGAAAAGCACTTTTAACATCCATTTGATAAAGTTTAAAATTCATATGAGCTACATAAGCAAGTAGTATCCTAATGTCCTCTAACCTAGATACAGGTGAAAATGTCTCCTCATAGTCTATTCTTTCCTATCTACTATATCCTTGTGCAACTAACCTATCTTTGTTTCTAACAATATTTCCAGACTCATCAGCTTTGTTCCTAAAAACCCATTTAGTGCCTATTGTCAAAGTGTCCTTAGGTATTTCAACTAGTTCCCATACTTTGTTTCTTTCAAATTTATTTAATTCTTCTTGCATAGCCATCACCCAAAATTCATCATTGATAGCATCGTTAATATTTTTGGGTTCAAGTTGTGAAAGAAAAGCTTGATGTTCAACCTGGTTTCTCATAGATGCTCTAGTTTGTGTCCCTATATTTAAATCACGTACTAAAACATCTAAATGATGATTCTTGAGAGTTCTAATACCTCTAGAAAGAGTCAAAATATACTTCTCATGGTTTTTTATAGGTTTAGACTCAATAGGTGTAGATTCTAGAAGATTCCCATAATTGGTTACTTTTACAGGGGGTTCACTATCATTATCATTAAGGTCCAGAATTGACATATCTTCCTCAAGATATTCAAGAGAGGTTTTGGGTTCATGTGGATCAGTCTCATCAAATTTGACATGAACTGACTCTTCCAGACATTTGGTTTTCTTATTGGATACTCTATATACTTTACTCAATATTTGAGTGACCTAGGAAAATTATTTCATCACTTTTGGAGGCAAACTTGTCAAGATTGTCCTTAGTGTTAAGAATAAATACTTTACAGCCAAAAACTTTGAACTAGTTAACCTTAGACTTCCTATTATTCTAATGTTCATAAGGGGTATTCTTAAGAACATATCTAATCAAGACTCTATTGATGGTATAAAAATTCATATTTACAACTTCAACACAAAAATAAATAGGTAGATTATACTCACTAATCATAGTTCAGGAAATCTCTTGAAGTGTCCTATTTCTTCTTTCTATGACTCCATTTTGTTGAGGTGTTCTAGGAGTATAGAAATTGTGACTATAGACATTGTGTGAGAAATAAGATTCAAACTTATGATTTTCAAACTCACGACTATGATCACTTCTCAAGGTCTTAATTCTAAGTCCACTAAGATTTTCTACAAACTTGGAGTATTTGATAAAATAAGAACAAGCTTCACTTTTGCGAGCACGAAAGTATACCCAAGTGTACATAGAAAAATCATCTATAAGAATATAAACACAGTTCTTCCCATTTAAACTTGAAACTCTTGATGGTCTAAACAAGTCTATGTGAACCAACTTAAGCGGTTGAGATATAGAGACTTCTTTCTTCTTTTTGAAAGAAACTTTGTGCTGCTTTCCCTTTTAAAAATGATTACACACTTTTTTAAGAGAAAATTCAAATTTAGGTAAGTCTTTATCTAAACCTTTCCTAGTCAGTTTCCTAAGTGATTGCACATTACAGTGTCCTAATCTTTTGTTCCACAACCAGGATTCATTATGAAAATCATTTAAGCAAGAAAAATTTTTCTTGACTAAAGAATTTAGATCAACAACATACACATTTTCATCTCTACAGGCAGTGAATACTAAATCAATTTCTGGAATTAAAAAAATTACATGAATCATTTTCAAAATTTATATTAAAAACATCATTACACAACTGAGAGATTCTAATTAAATTGTACTTTAATCCAAAAAAAAGTACTTTGGAAATCGATATTGTATTAGGGTTACCAATCCGGCCTAAGCCGACGATTTTTCCCTTTGCATTGTCACCAAAAGTTACATGTCCACCATCAACTTTGATTAGGCTTTTGAAGCAAGAATAATATCCTTTCATATGTCTTGAACATATAATATCCATGTACCACAAGTTCTTAAAAGAACTCTTTAGGCATCTTCCCTGAAAAACAGGTTAGGCATGGGGTAACTTTGGTACCAATATTTTCTTGGGTCCAGAGAGGTTAGAAAGTAAAACATTGGGAACCCATATTTTATTTATAGGTTTCCTAACATAAACATACATATTCAGAGACATAAATACTTTGTTAGTTCCTTTTGAATATTATCTCTCAAAAGATGGTCCAGAACTAGAATTAGCAATGAACTATCCAGATTTTGGAACAAATTTGGTTTTGATAATTTTTCTCTGTCCTGGCTGATATCCTAGACCAGTTGCATATTTTGGGGCAATATGTTTTCCTAGAAACCTAGTTAAGGTATCTCTACCTGCAGTAAAATTCTCAATATCTCTCTTTAGTTATTTATTTGATAATTTAAGTTCAGTTTTTTCTTTTAATAGCTGGGAGAATTAATCTTTTTCAATATCCAGATTTGACTTATAATTTGCATTTAAAGAATGATGTCTCTTTAATGATTTGTATTTGTCCTTGATCTCATTAAAGGTATTCTCAATCATTTCACAGTATTCAAATAGTTCATCCTTAGTCATATCTTCATCATTATGTGACTCTCTCTTATTCCTAGAATAATAGGAATTATGTATAAGAGAATCAAGTGTTACATCAGATGTTTCTATCATGAAACATTAGTTGGCATGATTGTTCTATTCACTATCAGAAGCATCAGATCTATTGGAGCTATCTTATGAAGCACTAAAAGTATATATTATAGCCTTTTTATAACCCTTTCCCTTATCTTCATATTTCTTCTTAAATTTCATCTTGGGGAAGTTTGCCTTTACATGAACTTTTCTTTTTCACTCATAGAAGATTATTTAATTTGAGTTGTCATTACATTTTCTGTATTTCTTCCATTGTCATTTACTCTCATACTTTCCCTTGTAGTTTGAATTCATAAAGAATTTCTTCTTTTGGTAGAACTTTTTTATCCTTCTAGCAAGATGGGCCATCTCCTCATCACTGTCTGAATCTGACTCTTCACTAGTGGAACTGTCTATAGGAACTTGAACATTGTCTTTGTCTTTTCTCTTTGATGTTGAAGTATTGAATGATACTGAATTCTCCCTTGGTTCTTACCCTACTTTTTAATTCACTTTAAGTTCTTCTTCATGCATCATAAGCTTTCCAATTAGTTCCTTCACTGGTAGTTTTCCAATGTCACAAGATTCTCGGATAGAAACGGAATTTCCTCTCTATCTGTCAGGTTAGCATCGAAGCAGTCTCATAATCCGGTCCTTGATGTCTACTAGTTTTCCAAGATGACTCATAGTATTCAATATTTCATTGAACCTTAGATACATTTTAGAAATAAGTTCATCAGGATTCATTTTAAAATTATCATATTTAATAGTATATTTATTTAATCTCATTTCTTTAACATTAGTTGTTACCTCATGAGAAATAGCTAAAGTATCCCAAATTTCATATGCAGTTTTTCAAGAAAATATTCTATTAAATTCCTCATCACCTAAGAACAGTAAAAATCATTCACTTCATTATAGTTATTATTATATGTATCTTTAGTCAACTGAGACCATGTGTCCTTAGCAGTAGTAGGAAATACATGTTGTTCTTCAGTTGTATCCCAGATTTTAGGTCCCATGATCTATTAATACATTTTCATTTTTAATTTCCACTGAGAATAGTTATTACCATTAAAGAAAGTTGGCCTGTTAGTAGCAGCACCCTAAACTCTAGTTTTCATAGTTACTTAGAATTTAAAGAACTGAAAAATTAGATATAATAGACATTTTAAGATCTTTAAGATACAACTAAAATCACCATTGAAAATAATTTTAACTCCTGAAAATAAAATTCTTTGATACCAAATTTTGGTTGGAGTGGATACTCAATAGGGGGTGAATTGAGTTCCAATTAATTTTTTTTAAAAACTTTATGACAAAAATACCCCAATTCAAAACAGATCAGTCAATTAAGACAGTAGAGATATAAATGTTTAATTTCTCATCAAGTTTCTCTAAGGTTGATTAGTCCTCAGTTGAATCAATGAAATCACTAATTCAACTTTTGAAACAGGTTTACTGAATTAAGAATATATACACACTGACCAAAACTAACTATCAGAGTAAATGTAAATTTTTTTCTTTCTTTAAAAAAAGTATAAGCACTGGATAAAATAAAATAGAGTATATGAGGATTATCACAACAATATAAACAAGAGGTTTGGTCTCAAGACGAGACCTAATCCTCTCCACTTGGTGATCACCTGCCACCAAGCAGTTTGTGTAAATAAACTTGATACAGAACCTGTATCAGGGTTTACAACAGTTTTTAAAAACATTCCAGGTTCTACAACCTCTACCATAGTTCTATGTGGGAAAACAAGCAACCAATCCAGACAAGGCTTCTTCCATAGTTATGTGTAGGAAACCAGAGTTGAGAGAGTTTTGAGTGGGGATTTTTAGTATTCCCCAGTTAAAGCACATGAGACAGTGTGTGTATAACAAACACACACTGCTCATAAATGTAAAATTAGAAACACAGTAGATCCAGATAAATTAGGATTGATTTTAGAATGCTCTATGTGTTTGAAGATCAGATCTGGAATTCTTGGAGATGAGGAAATGAAGGTTTTTTTCTTCCCTTAAAGTTGCCTCAAAAAACATAGGGTCGCAACTTTCAGGTACTGGATTCTAGGTACTGATATATTCTACTTCTTGGTACAAGGGTTCTTTTAACCACAACATTACAACCTTGAATATGTTCTTCAAAAAGATCTTCTTGAAGCTTTTAGATTTTCAGTATATGCACTGGAGTGTTCTTATTCATGTTCTTCAGTAATGCATTTAACTTATAGACTCTCCTTTGTTTTTCTTTGTGCCTCTATATATCTTTCTTCCTTGGTATTTTTCTCTTTCATATTTGAGGTCTCACAAAAGGTGTAAGTACATCATGTGAAATCTTTCTCGTACCTTGTACTGTCAAGATATGGTCTCCTGATATGTCTACAAACAATATTAATTAATATCAGATGCATGAAATCAATCAAATATGACCATTATGAATATAATAAGAAAATTTATAATGTATAGAATATGTTATTAATAGACTGGTAATAGTATCCCATCAATCGGTAGCATCTTCAACAGCAAGCTTAATCGGCAGTTGACTTCTATCAGTAGGTGTATCTAGCGGTAGGCTTCACCAACGGTAGGCTTGTCTAATGGTAGGCTTTACTAACGGCAGACTTGTCCAAAAGTAGAATTTACAAATTGTAGACTTCACCAATGGTAGGCTTTATCAATGGAAGAATTCCCCAACAGTAGGCTTTACCAATGATAGGCTTACGAGTGTGATCTTCCATAGTATACTACTTAACAGTAGAATTCCAGTAATAAGTCTGACAGTGGAATTTTAATAGAAACTCTTTGTAGTACCAACCTTGTCACAATAGTGACCTATCACATTTAATCAACATCTGTATTCCTCGGTAAGTATTCTGATAGTAGGCTTTACAATAGTGACCTTGTACTAGTGACTTCCAACAATAACTTTATATCTGCAGCTCTTGTAACGGTACCCTTTATCAGTAAGGTCTTAAACGGTGACATTTTCACCAATGACTTCAATCGGTATGGTTCAGCTGTAGGTTTTTCAATGGTGACCATGACAATGGCCTAAAAAATAGTGACCTCTTACCAGTAACCTTCAACAATGACCTTTGACTTATAGACTTTTTATACTGTAAACTGATTTTAGGAAAGTCATGAGATAAAAATAGATTGAAATAGATGGTCAAAAAACTAACCCATTATAGAATTAAACATGATTTAGGATTATCAAAATAGGTAAATCCAACACTATGTGTCCCATCATAGTATGTTATCCAACCACAAAACATTATTTGAGAATATATTCATGCCACATGAAGGTTCTCATCATTGAATGGAATTATTATGAAATTATCAATGTGACGTATACTCTAGGATATTATTAAATTATAGTGATATAAGACAATAAAAAATATGTAATAAGAAGTTTTATTAATATTAAATACATCGAATATTCATGTAATAAAAGCACAAACAGTTGGTCATAGGACACCAACTCCAACATGTACAACCTACCGCCTCCATGAACATTGTAATTATTCTTTATATATCTAAATTTTATGGATGAATATATATATAATGAATATATATTATATTTATATTATTATTAAAATTCTATATATTACAAAACATTCATAAAATTAAAAGGAACATAACTACTGAACTTGAATTCTTAAGAAAAATGAAATTGTTAACTCCCAAAAATGATGATTTTAATAATTGATTATTAATAAATGGGTGTTGAAATCTCATAAAGAGAAAATATATGATATTTTAAGTATTTAAATAAGTTTTTTATGAAATTAAAATAAATTTAAATTTATTATAATGGAGGATATATCACTTTTAAATCTTATAGAACATGAGGCATGAGTTTTCTATTATAATCTCATTATACATCGATATTTTTTATAATTAGTTTCAAATGATGAAATTTAATAACTTAAATCTCAAAAAACTCATTAGTCTTCTTCTCTTATGGTTATTTATTGATATTAAATGTTTTCCTTTCATTTCCATCTCTTTAATAATATAATATACTTAAAGAATGTTTTTAAGAAAACCCATATTTATTTCTCTCTTCATTTGAATATCCTTTTTATTTCATGTCCATATTTCAAAAAATATTTTTATTAGTGTTTTTAATATTATCCAATGATTTATTGAAGTAATTTTTTACTCATTAATTAATTTTTACCATATTTTTTAAAAGTAATCTTCTTTTCATTTTTTAGAACACAGAACTTTTTAAATTTTTTACAATAGTGTCAAATGAATATTTTCTTTTATCTTATACAAAATGAATGGAACTTCCCACAATAATGGATAATAAATTAAATTAAGATTCCTTTACACATTTATAATGTTAGTTTCAAATAAAATTTATTTCTTAATATTAGGGAAATTAGTAGAATTTAAATCAGTGATTTCAAAGTGAAAAGGGTATTTTACTCAATAAATATTTGAAGTGATATTTGAAAGGCATTTTTCTTCTAATATGACATCATTTTATGTTAATTAATATTTACATGGGAGATGATCTAATTATAACATCCCTATTCTTTCTTCGTATGGTTTATGATTAGGAAAATGTTTTCATTTCCATAGGTTATGCTATGATGAAATTATGAAATGTTTTTAAATATAATTTATTTTCATTGGGTTATGGTATATTTATGAATCCCGCTTCTTTTTTATGGTTTATGCTATGATGAATGTTTTATGGTCTTTGGTCACACATATGTTTGATTTTAAATATGTGATGGGTGGTTAAATAATTATATATCCCTCCAATGAATTGGGTAAACAATGATATCTCCAAAGATAAACATGATTATAATGGGGAGGGAACATAGTTCTCTAATAGGGTTTGTACACTATGATATACTTGGGAGTGGTCCATGAATACTATGATAATTTATGTAGTAAACCCAATTCACTATGATATTATTAGAAATAATCCTTGACTACAAAATAAAATGATTTTCTATTCCTATGTTTATCCCACAAACTTATGTCATGTGCCAATGTTATGCTCTCATAGATCATGTGATTTGATTTTTTTATGATTCATGTGTTCTAAACTACGATTATTTATTCCATGAATCATTATTTGGATCTATGACATGCATTCTATAGTTTTCAAATGTTATGATCATGTTCTCATACCCTTATGCTCATGATATGTTTAAATGAACTTTGATAGATCCCTTATTTACCCTTACTAAGAACCAATGCTCATTATTTATTATTTTTCCTTTCCCCAAGATATGAATAAAGTTATTATGTATGATATATATGTGAAGGGTTCTAGTTATGAATAACATAGTGGGAGATTATGTAGTTTACTTATTAACTAGTTATTTATGTTTCCAAGTTTCCAATGGAACTAGACCTATACTATTCAGCTGTGGATCATTATGGTATGTACTAAATATTCATCAATTATGATTTTATATCTATGAATTAAAAGTGTGGTTTATTATAGTTTTTATCAGTGGTAGTTTTAGTGAAATTTGGAAACTATGATGAGAAAACATCAGTGTGAACCCTAAGGATAAGTCTATGTGTAGGATAACAACCTAATTTTTTTAATGAGAATAGATGACCTAGGTTAAACCTAAGCTATCATATATTTAAAAGAATGTGGCTTGATTTACATATATAATAAATTATTTTTCAGGATTATTTGGTTTCCCACTATGATTATTGTTTCTCAAACTATGAATTTTTGTTTTAGTCAATGGTTGGAACCTAAAGGAATCATGTTAATACATAATGAGATAGAAAACACTTTGATTGTACTCTTGAAAAACCAAATTTTTAGGGAGATAGAATGAAAAAAATAATTATTATGATTATGAAAATTTATCAAGCTATGAATTATGATCAGTTTCCTCACTATAAAATGAGAGAACAACATTCTTTTAAGACCTTTATGAGGGAACACCCACCTTCATTTGTTAGGTCCTACGATCTACTAGTTACTGAATAATGGATAAATACCATTTTTAATATATTTTGTATTTTAAAATATTCAAAACATGAAAAATATTATGTTGGATATTTATCATTTGGATTTCGAATCTAATCAGTGGTGGAATATTATCAAGAATAGGAGGAAATGAAAATAAATTGAATCTATGAAGTGGTATGAGTTTAAGAGATTATTTTTTAACATGTACTTTCCTCATATTATTCAAACCAAAATAGATAAATAATTAATTTAAATAAAGTAGAATGATGATTAATCTATTAGTACCTATGAGGAAAATTTTACAAGAATTATGAACTATGCTTCTAGTATTATAATCAAACCTAAAAGTAAGCTTGACCAATTATTATATGCCTTAAAACTAAGTTTCCAAAGAATTTATCCATAAGATACTTAATTAGCTATTAATAAATCATTCTATGTACTACTAATATGGATATGGATATTGAAATTACATATCTATATCATGGTATTGATAAGAAAATAAAGATGGAATTCAAAGGAAATTCTAAAAATTATTTAGAGAAAAAGATGATCTTTCCTTTATGCTCAAAGTGTGGAAGAAAACATAGTGGAAATTTTCTTAAGGGAACTAGTCAATGATTTAAGTATGGGAAGAAAGATCATTGGGAAATTTAATACTATGGTGATTGTAAGATATTAGACAATGATGGAGGAAAATAACCACTTAATGCACCACCCATTATCCAATGGTTCAAATGTAATGTGTATGGGTATTATTATAACTAGTTATCAAACATGATGTTTAATGATTATGATCAATGTCAGAAACATCTTAATCCCAGTGATAAAGATACATCACATGCGATTACTATTATCTATGTGGATAATGATATAAAAGTGGTAAAAGGTTCACAAATCAAACACTATACAACAACTAAAATCTAATTTTATTCAATATATAAAAATGATTTTATATATAAAGAACTGGATAAGGGTATAAAAATAACACCTATATCATTAAATGATAAATTAGTAGTGAAAACCATAATGGTATGATGATTGCATTATTGCATCCCGTCTTTTTATTACATAACTTTTCATTACATTTTACAAACATAGGATCTTTAAAGTCTAGTGTCTTAGAAATCAGGAATAATAAAACATGAAAAATTAAAATATTCTTTCAAATACCCTTGAAAATCTTCATTAAATTTTCACCCTATGTACAATTATTTAATCTCATAACCTGGATACATACATCAAAAGAATGGGTGAGCAGAAAGCCCGGTATGGAAAGGAAGGGAATTAGTTTACTTGTGATATCAATAAGAACTTGATGAAAAACATAAATACATGAGAAATGTAAGTAGAATAATTTCATAATGAAAATAACTTGAACCATAACATTAATATGTGGATTCAAAATTTAATCTAGAAATTCATAAACATATCACC
This sequence comes from Viscum album, assembly GCA_963277665.1. Lineage (NCBI taxonomy): Eukaryota > Viridiplantae > Streptophyta > Magnoliopsida > Santalales > Viscaceae > Viscum > Viscum album. Next base: position 939,409,408 of record OY728155.1, on the reverse strand, counting down.
AAGGTTTATCCCCAAGGTATCATAAAAATTACCAAGGTTATTTACCAAGGTATCGTGAAACTTGTCATCTATAGAGATTAAATTCTTTATCGAATGAATTGGATCAATATCAGGGATGACCATTAATATTTATTTATATTTATGTGATATACATATATCATAATCAAACATTTCATAAATAACCTAGAGAGAGTAAAAGTAATGGGTTTCACTTTAAAATCGCAACGTTTTAAAAGTTCATAGAAACACAATCGTTATGTCTTTTATAACCCTTAGAAAAGGAAAGATTATTTCATGTATGTAAATTAAAAAATAAAATAGATCAATTATACTTATAGATGAATACTTCTGAAAATGAAAATTTATTTTGGTATTCAGATAAATAAAACAAGATAATTTCTCGAGAAAAAGAGAGAGATATTTTGAGACAAACTTTTTGCAGCATAACAGCTATATAACATGGTTTTAGAAAACAATAAAAAGAGAGGGGACAAGGGTATCCAATCATTAAATGAATAATTTATAGTATAGGTACAAAATAAAAATAAATAAGATCATGGTTTGGAATGACACACAACTTGAAAGAAAAGAGAAAAGACGATTTCTTTTTCGAAAATTCGGCAGCCTAATGACGTCACTTAAAAATTCAGAAAATAAATTCATGAGAGAATAAAGGGTATCTAATCATTTATACATGAAATGGAAAGTAATAATAATATATAAAAATATACCCCCACATAAGAATATGGAAACAGGAATAAATAACTTAAAGGAAATCATGACTAAAAGAGGAGGGAAGAAGGTTCCCTTACCTTGAAGAGTGACTTCGAAACCTCGAGGTTGGCACCTTGGGGGATTGATGGCACCTTGGGAGAACTCATTTGGAGGTACAAAGACCAGATATTTGTTGAAGAGGATTTTTTAATGAAATTAATGAGATAATGACTGGGTATTTATAGGAAAAGTGAGAGAATATTTAATTAATTTCCAAGGGACACCTCATCGATGGTATTTGAAAAACCAAGGGCTTTCCTATGGTATTTTCCAATGGTATTGGCCACTTGGGACACCTCATAATATATATTACTATTAAAAAGTCGACCAGATTTATTACATCATTATTACATCATCAATGATGTCATTAAACACCCAAAACTCAAAACTGTATTTTTACTATTCACAAAAAATTCAACTGTTTCAGAAAAATCCCAAAACTTTACCCTAACCTAATATCAATGCTCTGAATTCAAAAATGAACTCAAATTTATTAAAATAATTTTCTAATATTTTTAATTTAATTTTTAAATAAAATAATTATTTATTAAAAAAAAACTCTAAAACTATAAATTATTTTGTAACACGATGAAAAAGTAATCAAGGTCCCATAAAATTATCATATAACCATAAGAAAATAAATTAAAAAATTAGGATTACATTTTATGAAAATAAATTTTCATCTTAAATTATTAAATTAATTATAAAATTGTAAATAAAATATTTACATCATACAAAAATATCAAAAATTATACTATGATTGTTTTTTCACTTTTAAGATATCTAAATTGTATTTATACATTCATGGGTGAAGTTTCTATTTTTTTGGCTGATTTACTATTCATTTATATTCATAAGGGTATGATACTAATCATACTTTAATATTCACTATAAATCGAGTTGATCTTATTAGACTCTAAATTTCTTACCGATCACAGTTGTAGAAGACCATTTTTTGAAAATCATTTCATATTATTAATTATTTAAAGTGCACAAAAATATTTTAAAATACCCCTTTTTCCAAAAATCATCAATAATACGAAACTTCATCCTACATTTATCCGGAAATTTTAAATTTATAGATTTAATGTAATAATAAATAACAATTTTATTTATACAAAAGGATTACAAAACATAACTAAGGTCTCGTTACATAGCCCCTTATAACACCTGCATAGGACCTAAGTGTAAGGTGTGATATGGTGATAGAATCTTGGGGTGGCTTAGACAAGATTTCCTGAGTGGTAATTTCTATCAGCTTGAACTTCTCCCTCAGGTGATTCTTTTCAAGATTCACATGTTGAAGCTCAGCTTGGGCTTGGTCCAGAGCAAAGCCCAGAGATGCTACCTCCTTCCCAAGCTCTGACAGATGGGCTTTATATGACCCGAGTCTACTAGATGAGGCCATCGACTCTTCTTTCTTTATTAACCAATATCGCTTGTATTTATAAACAATAATTGCAATGTAAAGAGTTTAGTTTCTAATGGTTATATTGAACAATGTTCATATAACATTTTAAACCCAATGGTCTCATTTAATTATACTCACTTCATTAATTAAAGGATATAGTTTTTTGGAGTATAAAATGAAATAGCACAAAAATTTAGGAAAAAAATATTATTCAAAAGTTTTAGTCATTACATTCTTCCCCGCTTATAAATTTTCCTCGAAATTTTAACTCATACCCTAAGAAGAGAAAAGGTGTGGGTACTTCTGCCTCATAGACTCCTCTAGTTCCCATATATCTTCTTCGTATTTGTGGTACCTCCACAACACCTTAACCAGGTGGGTAGTCTTATTGCATAGAACATTGTCTCTATGATCCAAGATCTCCACCGTTTTCTCCTCATAAGAGAGGTCATATCCCAGTTGTACCACCTATATATTTAATACATGTGAAGGGTCAGGTATGTACTTCCTCAAGAGATATACGTAGAAGATATCATGAAATTGTGCTAGATTTAGAGGAAGTGCAAGCCGATAGGCCACTGCTCATACACGATCAAGGATTTAATAGGGGCCAATGTACCTAGGGATGTGCTTCCATTTCTTCCCAAACCTCAAGACTCTCTTCTAAGATGAAATTCGAAGAAAGGATTTTTCACCAACATCAAACTCCAAGTACCTTTGACGGTTGTCATCATAACTCTTTTGCCGACTCTAAGCAGCCTTAATTTTTTGCTGGATGGCATGGACCTTTTTTGTCATCTATTGCACAAGATCAGGCCCAAGATGCTTTCTCTCACTAGTTTTATGCCAAAAAGTAGGAGTTCTACATCACTTAATATAGAGATCTTCATAGGGTTCCATTTGAATGATCGAGTGGAATCTGTTGTTTTAAGAGAACTTATCTAAAGGGATATGTTGATCCCATCCACCTTTAAATTCCATTGATCATGTTCTCTTCATTTCATCGAGTTATTGAATTGTACTTTTAGATTGGCCATCAGTTTGGGGGTGATAGGCCATAATGAAACTAAATTTAGTGCTCAGAGTATGTTGAAATCTTCTCTAGAATTTTTATGTGAGCCTTGGATCATGATCAAATATGACAGTAAGTGGAACTCCATACAGCCTTACCACTTCACGTAAATCCTGTCATATTGATCAAGAGATAAATCTTCCCGAATGGAGATAATATGGGTAGTCTTGGTGAGATGGTCCACAATAACCTATATCGCACTATTTCCTTTGGAAGTTCTCAGGAGACCAGTGATGATTTCCATAGTGATATTGTCCCACTTCCATGATGGTATGGGTAGTGGTTGCAATACCCCTTTAGGAAGTTGTCGCCTTGCCTTCACTTACTAACATACCGAGAACCTTGAAGTGTAGTTAGAATTCTCCATTTTCATATTATCCCACCAATAATGATCACGGAGGTCCCTATACATTTTTGTGATTCCAGGATGTATAGAGAAAGTAGAGTTATGAGCTTCATCCATCAGCTCCTTCTTTATTTATGGAATAGATGGAACACATAGTCTTGTATGAAATTTCAGTACACTTTCTTGATGAATATTGAACTCAAGAAACTTCCCATCCTTCAAAGCTTCAAACTTCTTCTGTAATAAAGGATATTATTTCTAATATTTCTTGATCTTATCTAGTAAAGATGGTTGAGAAATCATTTTTGTTAGGGTTGATGATGTCCCTTCCATTAAAATTCTCATTACAGCTTTACTAGGTCATTGATAAAAGGATATCTTTGAATCCTTATCAAGGAAAGAATAAATGGGTCTTTCTTACTTAATACATCAGTGACTTTGTTTTCTCTTCTAGGATGATAATTAATTGAACAATCATAGTCTTTGAGAAGTTCTAACAATCTCCTTTGTCTCTTGTTCAATTCCTTTTGTGTGAAAATATACTTCAAAATTTGATGGTCTGTGTATATATCAAATTTCCCCCCATAAAGATAGTGTCTCCATATCTTCAGAGCAAAAATGACCATAGCCAGATCGAGATCATGCGTAGTATAGTTCTTCTCATGAGTCTTCAAATATCAATATGCAAAAGCAATGACTTTGTTATTTTTCATGAGGATTCACCCAACCCCTTTCAGAGATGCATCCATAAAAATAATGAATATTTCTCCACTTGAGAGAAATGTTAACCAGGGTGAATTAACCAATCTATTCTTCAACTCTTGGAAACTTTCCTCACACTCGTTTTTCCAGATGAACTTGACCCCTTTTTGAGTTAACTTGGTTAATGGATTAGAAAGTCGTGACAAGTTTTTCACAAACCTCCTATAATATCCTGCTAGTCGAAGGAAACTATGAATCTCAGTTATTGTTGTAGCATGAGGCCAATCCTCTACAAATTTTGTCTTTGCAGGGTCAACTGTGATTCCTTCATTGGTTACAATGTTCCCCAAGAAGGAAACTTTTTGCAACCAGAATACACATTTGATAAATATCCGAAAAATCCTCTCCTTCCATAGAGTTTAAAAAATAACCTTTAAATGACCCTCTTTCTCCTCACGACTTTTGGAATATATCAGAATATCATCAATAAAAACAACCAAAAATTTATCAAGGTAGTTCTTAAAGACTATATTCATCAAATCCATAAAAATAACAGGTGCATTAGTTAGTCCGATAGGCATAACAACAAACTCATATTGTCCATATCTTGATTAGAAGTAAATTTTTAGAATATCTTCTTTCTTCAACCTCAATTGATGATAACCAGACCGAAGATCAATATTAGGGAAGAATTGAGCCCCATGATGTTGGTCAAATAAGTCCTCAATTCTTGGAAGAAGATATTTGTTCTTCATTCTGATCCCATTCAATTCTCTATAATCAATACATAACCACTTTTATCCATCCTTCTTCTTCACAAAGAGAATTTATTCTCCCCAAGGAGACACACTCGGTCGGATAATACCCTTCTCCAAAAGATCATGGATTTGATTCTTTAATTCCTCCAGCTCCACATTTTCCATCCTATATAGGGTCTTTGATATCAGATGATATCCTGGTATGAGTTCAATGGAGAACTCTACCTCTCTTTCTCGGGGAGGTTTGGGTAACTCCTTAGGAAATATGTCAACACATTCTTGGATGATGGGGACATTTTATATCCTCAAACTCTCATTTACTTCTTCTTCTTCACCGATCAAATCCATAAAGAAGGATATATGAGGTTATTATAGACAAAGATCCGGTTGAGATATATCTCCTTGGAAGATAACTATAGGTTTTCCATTCAAGACTACTAAGATTTCCTTGCTTCTGCATTTGATCTTAGCATTATAGTTTGAGAGCCAGTCCATCCCTAGTGTAATATCAAATTCCATCATGGGAATGACTACTAGATTTGCGATAAGATTGTGCTCACTAAAGTAAATTCTAGAGTTTCTAAACACTAACGATGCTTGGATAATCCCACCTAGAGTCTTGACTGATAACTATACGTTTAGCTAATCATGGGTTGATTCTAAATTCTTTGAAAACATGGAGTAAATAAAGAAATACGTAGAACCAGAATCAAACAAAGTACTTTCTATATTTGAGAGAACAAAAAGAGTACCTACCACCACATTATTTGGTGCTTCAACTTCAGCTGTAGTGATTGAAAAAGTACAAACTTGTTCCCTTGGTCGTTACTGAGGCTGATGGTGATTCCCCTCCACTTCCCTCAGATTTGGATAGTGATTGGAAAAGTTCCCAAGTTGTCCGCACTTATAACATTGGACATCAGGTAGGCCTGCACCATCTTCCCTTTGTCATTAGTGTTGGGAATTTGTGGCTTCACCTCACTACAACAATTCCGTGCAATTTGGTCATCTCTACCACACTTGTAGCACTTCCCAATCCCGAGAAGATAGTTCCATGAATGATTATTCCCATATTTATTACATGTGGGACATTGTACTTTCTTGCGTCCTATTCCCTGATCGAAGATCCTACCTAATCTTGGTTCCATAGATCTTTTATTGTCATTGGATTTATGAGACCATTGTGTCTCACCAAACTCCATTTTGACTTTTATCGCACTTCGCACGATCTCCTAATAGCTATCACAATCTAGGTTGGCTATATTCTTCTAAAGATGAGGTCTCAGTCCACCAAAGAATCTTTCAACCTTAACATTTGGATCCATGACAAAGCTAGAGGTGTAATGTGAAAGCCTTGTGAAGTTAATCTCGTAGCTTCCCACAGATTCATTCTCCTTCTTCTTCTTCTTGAGAAAGTCCTTACCCATTCTTGTTCACATCGATCGATTGAAATAATTTCTGAAAAAGATCCATCTAAACTCTTCCCACTCCATAGGTTTAACCTACACTCTTGGACTCATGTTTTTAATCAGTTCCTACCATTGATCAACTTCTCCCTCTAAGCGATAGACAACCAGGGTAACCTTCTCTTGCTATGAACAGTGGAGTGTAGAAAAGATATTCTCTATAGAGATGATCCACTGTTTAGCAATCAAAGGGTTGGTCGATCCATTGATGTTTGGTGGCTGTTGACTCATAAAGGACTCAACATAAAGTTGTTCCCTTCGTAGTGAGATCAGTCTCTTAGCTTGATTCAAGTTATTTCCTATAACTTGAGTTAGTTGGTTTATCATTCATATGAAAGTTTCCCTTCCTGCTTCCAATGGAGGGCCGTCAGTACGTGGTCCATTGCGATCACCATTTTCACGGTTCCTCCTATTGCCCGCCATTTTCTTAAACAATAAAACCATAGTGAGAAACTTATTTGATTTACGAATATTATAACTATAAAGGATTTTATTCCTTAAAACTTTATGCTTTAAAAAATTACATTTATCTATAAATCCTTCATAATGATTCACAAAAAGCTTATGATTAACCAAACATATCCCCTGGGAGTTTCATAACCAAGAGTGCAGAAAGGACCGTTGTCGTATACCAGGATACCCGAGGTCAAGCCCAAAACTCCTTGTCAGATTTTTCACTCCTAGGTACGTCTGTGCTAGAGCCGCCTCTACCTGCTCATATCCATACATGGTTGTATTTTCCTGATAAACCACTTAATCAATACTCACCAAAATACAAGAAGTTTTTCTATACTTAGAATTTTATATAGTGTTCTTCCTAAAGTTTTCAAAGCCTAATTTATATAAATAACTAAACTTTACTTTGATACAAACTATGGAATCCTACCTCTTTATTTCATAACTTTTCATTACATTTTATAAACAGAGGATCATTAAAGTCTAGTGTCTTAGAAATCAGGAACAATAAAACACGAAAAATTAAAACACTATTTTCAATCCCCTTGAAAAGATTATTGAAAAGTTTACCCTATGTACAATTACTAAATCTCATAACCTGGAGACATACATCAAAGGAAAGGGTGATCATAATGACCAATAAGGAAAGCAAGGGAATCAGTTTACTTGTGATATCAATAAAAACTTGATGAAAAACATAAATACATGAGAAATGTATGTAGAGGAATTTAATAATGAAAATAACTTGAACCATGAAATGAATATGTGGCTACAAAATTTAATTTATACATTCATGAACATATCACCAAGGTTCATCCCCAAGGTTTCATAAATATTTCCAAGGTTATTCACCAAGGTATGGTGAAACTTGTCATCTTTAGAGATTAAATTCTATACCCAATGCATTGGAGTGATATCAGGGTGCACCCTTAATATATATTTATATTCATGTGATCCACATAGATCATAATCAGAAATTTCATAAATAACCCATAGAGAGTAAAAGTAATGGGTTTCACTTCAAAATCGTGACATTTTAAAAGTGCTTAGAAACACGACTGTTATGTGTTTTATAACCCTTGGAAAAGGAAATAGGGTTTCATGTTTGTCAATTATAGAATAAAATAAGTCAATTTTATGTATTGATGAATACATATAGAAATGGAAATATATTTGGGTATTCAGATAAATAAAACAAGAGAATTTCTTGAGTAAAAGAGAGAGATATTTTGAGAAAATATTTCTGCAAAATAATGGCTATATAACATGGTTTTAAAATATAATAAAAAGATAGGGGACAAGGGTATCCCATAAATAAATTAATCATTTATATTAGAGGTATAGAATAAAAAGAAATAATATCATGTTGTGTAATTAAAAACCACATGAAAAGGAAACTTGAAAGATAAGAGAAAATGTGATTTCTTTTACGAAAATTTAGCAGCCTAACGACGTCACTTAAAAATTCAGAAAATAAATTTATGAGAGAAGAAAGGGTATCTCATAATTTGGACATGAAATGAACAGTAATAAGAATATATAAGAATATACCCCCACATAAGAATATGGAAACTGGAAGACATAACTTAAAGAAAATCATGACTAAAAGAGGAGGGTGGAAGGTTCCCTTACCTTGAAGAGTGACTTCAAAAGCATGAAGGTTGAGACCTTGGGGATTGAGGGAACCTTGGGAGGACTCCTTGGGAGGTAAAAATACTATAGATTCATTGTTTATGATTTTGGAATGAAATTAATGAGGGAATGGCTTGGTATTTATAGAAAAAGTGAGGGAATATTTAATTAATTTCCAATGGACACCTCATCAGTGGTATTTTCAAAACCATGGGCTTGACCATGGTATTTTCTCATGGTATTGGCCACTTGGGACACCTAATAACATATATTAATATTCACAAGTTGACTGGATTTATTACATCATGATTACATCATCAATGATGTCATTAAATACCTAAAACTCAAAATTGTATTTTTACTGTTGAATGAAAGTTCATCTGTTTCAGTAAAATCCCAAAACTTTACCCTAAAATAATATCAATTCTTTGAATTAAAAAATGAACTCCATTTTATGAAAATAATTTTCTAAATATTTTTAATTGAATTTTTAAATAAAATCATTATTTATTAAAAAAAACTCTAAAACTATTACTTATTTTGTACCACCTTGAAAAAGTAATAAAGGTCCCATAAAATTATGGTATACTCATAAGAAAATAAAGTAAAAATTTATGATTACATTTTATGAAAAAACATTTTCATTTTAAATTATTAAATTAATTATAAAATTGTAAATAAAATATTTATGTCGAAAAAAATATCAAAACTTATACTATGATCATTTTTTCACTTTTAAGATGTCTAAAATGTATTTATATATTCATGGGTGAAGTTTCTATTCTTTTGGTCGATTTACTATTAATTACTATTGATTAATATTCCTAAGGGTGTGTTACTATTCATACTTTACTATTCACTAAAAAATTAAGTTGATCTTATTAGAGTTTAAATTTCTTACTGTTCACAATTGTAGAAGAACATTTTTTGAAAATCACTTCACATTATTAATTATTTAAAGTATACAAAAATATTTTAAAATACCCCTTTTTCCAAAATTCATCAATAATATGGAACTTATTCATCCTACATTTATCTGAACATTTTAAATTCACAAATTTAACATAATAAGAAAGAACCATTTTATATATACAAAAGGATTACACAACGTACCTAAGGTCTTGTTACATATCCCTTTATAACACCCGCATTAGACCTAAGTTTAAGGTGTGCTATGGTGATAGAATATTTAAGTGGCTCAGAAAACATTTCTTGAGTGGTAATTTCTATCAGCTTGAACTTCCCCCTTAGGAGATTCTGTTCAAGCTTCACATGTTGAATCCCATGTTGGGCTTGGTCCATAGAAAAGCCCAGAGATGCTACCTCCTCCCTAAGCTCTGATAGATGGGCTTCGTACGACCTGATTCTACTAGATGAGGCCATCGAATCATCTTTCTATATTAACTAAGATCATTTGTATTTATAAAAAATAAATATAATTTAAATAGTGTAGTTTCCAATAGACATATTGACCAACGGTCATATAACAGTCAAAACCCAATAGTCTCATTTAATTATACTCACTTCATTAATTAAAGGATATATTTTTGTGGAGTATAAAATGAAATAACAAAAACATTTAGGATAAAAATATTATTAAAAAGTTTGGGTCGTTACATGCATCACAAGTCTATGATTCCTCCTTGATTTAATTTTGTGGGAATGTGCTTTATACAAATCTCATTATTCTTCATATAGTTTATTTTGATGTTTTTAGGCATTTATTGGATTTATTTACATAAATAACACTTGAATTGATGAGGAATGGAATTTATGTTTGATATTATGAACCAATATATTATTTTATATCACTGTGGTGAAAAATATGAACTTCCTATGTAAATTACATCCATTGTATTAGTCTTGATTACTATTCAAAAGGGGTGTTTATCCCAGATGGTTGGAGAGAAACTCAACATCAATAATATGCCTATTGTGTGGGAGTTTGTTAATTTCTTTCCAAGAGAGTTTCCTAGTATTTCAATGAATCATAATGTTTTGTTCTCAATATGACTCATACCTAGTGTTACAAGTATTTCAAACACTCCATATAGAATGGCCTCGATTGAGTTGCTGGAGTTAAATAAACAACCCCAAAATAATATTGACAATGGATTTATTGAGCCATGGGTTTCCCCATGGGGTGAACCTATTATGTTTAATAATAATAAATATAGATCAATGTGTCTATACATTTATTTTCTAGAACTCAATAAGATCATAATCTAGAATAAGTGTCATTTTCTTCATATTGATGGATTTTTTGATCAACTACATAGAGATAAATACTTTTCCAATATTTTTATTCATTTTGGATATCATCAATTGAGGGTCAAGAAAGATGATATACCCAATATATAATTTTATAAAAGGTATGTAAACTATGAATATATTGAAATGTTGTTTTTTTACTAATTTCCATAGTATATTTATAGATTTAATGAATAAAGTCCTTAGATATTACCTTGACAAACATGTGGTAGTGTTTATAGATGAAAATATTATATATTCGAAGACTAATTAAGAGCATGATAATCACTTGAGAATTTTACAAAAGAACCAAATAAAGGAGAATATGTATTAAAAAAACAGAGTGTAGATTTTTGATATAAAAATTTTATTTTTTGGGTCGTATAACCTCAAGATAGGTTATATTGTTGCATCCATAAAAGGTAGAAGTTATTTAACATTATTCCATACCAAAAATTTTAACTAAGTTTCATATTTTTCTTGGTTTGGTTGGATATTATTGATGATTTTTGTATAATTTATTATGACTGTATAATCCATTCACTAAGTTAACTTGGAAGGGATCCAAGTTCATTTGGATAGATAAATGTGGAGAAAATTTCAAGAAACTGGAGAGAAGATTAGTCGGCACACCTGTTATTACATTACCTTATAGTGGAGAAGGGTTTTTAATTTATATTGATGCAAAAAATATAGGAATAAGAAATGTTATCATGCAGTATTATATGGTTATAGATTATGCCGCACACAAATTGAAGGTTCATGAAAAAAATTACCCAGATCAATATTTATAGTTATATGTGGTATTTTTTTGTGTCAAACATATGGATACATTATATTTATGGAGAAAGATGTGATACATTTAACAATCATAAATTTTTAAATTTTATATTCACAAAAAAATAGATAAATATGAACCAGAGAATATCATTGGAGTTAATTAAACATTATGACTGCTCAATACATTATCACCCTGGGAACATCAACATGGTGGAAAATGCTCTGAGTTGAAATGATCATGCTAGATTATATATGATGAGGATCATAAAAATGCAATATTTCTATATTTGATAAGGTTGAATCTAGAAATATTTATGTAATGGGATAAATCATAACTTTCATAACTGAGTGTTCAACTGTCTATCCATATAAGCATTAAAGAGGAATATAAGGTTGATGCTGAACTACAAAATAAGGTTAGAAATATTCTTATGTTCAACCTTTATTATGATGGAATGATAAGATTTAAGAATCAGGTATTTGTACCATTAATGCAAGATTTAAGTAATGAGTTATTATATTATGATCATAGTTTATTATTCTCCATTAATAATAGAATTATAAAGATGTATAGAGATCTAAAATATTATTTTTAGTAGGACAACATGGAAACAGATATTATTGTGTATACATATAAGTGCTTATTATGTCTAAAAGTTATGGATGAGAAACATAAATCTAAGGATTTGTTACAAAAATTACTCATACCATAATAGAAATGGGAAAAAACCACCAAGGATTTTATCATAGAACTCCACAAAATGTATAAAATCCATAAATTGATTTGGGTTATAGTTGATCACCTTAAAATTTCATCACACTAAGTTTTTATCAATAATTATTTATCTCATGATAAAATTTCTATAATATATATTACAAAAGTTGTAAGGTTTCATGGAGTAGCACATTATATTGTATCTGATCGAGATCTAAGTTTTACATTTAATTTTCAATGAATTTTTTAGCAAGATCTTTATATATAATTGAGTTTCAGTACTACGATTAATCCTTAAATAGATGATTAGTATGAGAGGAACATTCAAACTATAGGGGTAGGATAAGATCTTTTTATTTGTATTTCAAATTTATTTGGGATTAACACCTTCCTATGGTAATGTTTTCTTACAACAACATCTTCACTCAAGCATTCAAATAGATCCTTATAAATCCCTCTATGAAAAAAATATAAAAACTACAACATGATGGGGTGAAGATAGAGAAATAAATATACTAGAACCTGATAAATATTAGGAAGTGGAAAAGAATTTAAGATCCATTTAGCAACACATCAAGTCATCTTAGAGTCAATAGAAATGTTATACTAACTATCATCTGTGAAATCTGGAATTTGAAGTTGGTGAAAAGGTGTTACTATGAATTTCTCCACAAGGTTAGGATATTTTGAAATAAAGGAAAGTTGATCTTTATGTATATTTCCCCATTATAGATTATTTTTTGATTATTGATGTTATCTTATCACTTGGTGCTTCCACTGAACCTTTCTCAAGTTTACAATGTGTTCCGTGTATCTCTCATAAGGAAGTGTGTACTAAACCCTTTATGTGCACTAAAATATAAGGCTATACCACTTGAGAATGATAAATAATTTAAAGAATATCCAGTAAAAATCTTGTAACTTAGAGATAAATTGCTACAGAACTAGACTACCCACCTAGTTGAAGATATCTGTAGGAATCATAAATTTAAAGATGCTATTTGCAAACCCGAGGATGTCATGACATAAAGGTATCCTAATTATTTTTCTCAGAGTGATTCAATTTTGAGGGATAAATTAATTTTAAGGGGGGAAGGGTAGAATATAACAACCATATATTTTATGATATATTTCTCTATAAAAAATTGACTTTATTGATATATTTCTTTACACTCTACACTGAGTTTAAACAAACCATGATTTACTATTAAAATATTATTATATAGTGTGATAGTTATCACCTATCCATTAGATCTGTAGGAATTAATAAGACTGAATATATTATGACAAATTTATTGTGTACATATGTATAAATTTGATTCATTGGTTATCAATTAATTAGAAATGAAAATAAAAATCATTTCAAAATAAAGGATATGTTTTTATAAAAAACTGTTTTTATGTACTTGATTTATTTTTACCTTAAGAAATTAAATTAATAATTATAGGTGGATGGTTTTAATTAATTTTATATTTTATACACTCAATAAAATTTCATAAAATTAATCTATTGTTTTTAGGCATGGGATAGGAAGAGATCCATTTTTATGCTTAAAAATTTATTTTTCCAAAAAACAGTTTTCATTACATTTTGTGCACGTATTTTAAAATTAGTTTTTCATATCTAGAAATTTAATTTTAAAAAAATGATTTCATATTTGGAATCAGGGAGATTTTTTAAAAATATTCCCCTATTATTTTTATGAAATAAAAATAATGACCCTAGTGAAATTTATCACCTTAGTAGAGGGTAAATCGGGTTAACCTAGGTTAAAACTAAGTGTTAAGGTCACTATTTTAATATTAATTATAATTTAATGAAGTGAATTTGACCCTTATCAGCTTAGTATTTAAATTTAATTGTTTATGGGACACTTTTCTATGAAAATTAACTATAAAATATTTTACATAAAGAAAAATGCAAAAATTTCACTCGTTTAATTTTAAATACCTTTAATTTGTTATTATAGGAATTTTTTGAACAAATAATAATGGTTATTTTTATCACAATGAAATTAATTTCATTATTTTAATTTTTTTTATAATTTTTAGTAATTATATAATCTCCTTAAATTATTACGCAAAACCACGAAAATATTTCTTCAAATGACTAAAAAATAAAATAAATTAATTTATAACTATCAAAAGTAAAATAACATGATTATTTTATAGTGTTACATGAATTTTATAGAGTAATATAACATATTAGTATTTTTTAAAGGATTATATTCTAATTCCATCTTTTCCATGTTTTCTTTAGTGTCAAATTATAGTCTCAGAAATGACATTGATGATATTTTATAAAATATTATATTATTAATTCATTTAAAAATCATAAAAATATTTAAATAGGAAAATTTGGATAATATATGGTCTAAAAATTCATTACATGGCCATTTATAATCCATTTTCACCTTATAAGTAAAATTATATCACTTTAGGAGTGAAAAAGACTTTACCACAATTAAGGTTAAAATATTTTAACCAAGGGGTTAAACAAAAAAATATGGTTTAAAACACCACAAACATATATCCAAATTTTATTGGTTAATGTTAAATTAACCAAGTAATACCTTATATTGGAATATTTTTCCACTTAGGATCATTTTTCTAGATAATTAATTGGTTATCTTTTAATTTTTTAATAAATTCCAAGAGTGGCCCTCCCCCTACTTATAAAATGAAACCCCTCCTTTATCTTATTTACACCACATTGAGCCTTATAAATCAACCAAAAACTATAAAATTTCTTTATAAACATACTTATACACATTCTATTGGTACTATAATTCCAAAAATACCGACCCTAGGATCCTTAAGAGGATATATAAAGGAGTTCTTTCCAAGAAGAGGTTTCCACCTTAACCAATAACTTTATTTTTTTATTATTTTACCTCAAATAAATATATGTTTTTTATCATAAAATAAAAAATTAAGTATCATAAAGATACTAAAATTTTATTGTAATTATAAAAACACCATTATCCAGCCTCTTTTCTATGAAATGGTAAGTGAAAGTATTGATTGTGCCTATGTATTACTTAACGTCTCCACGTAGAGATATATTTCATTTTACATCACCATATTTTATGGGTGGGTAATATGATGTATTTAATGTTTATACATGATTTTTAGGAAATAATTATTCTTATATAGTTATAATATCATATTTTCTTTCCTACCTTCCAATTCGTTGGAAAATGATAATGTCGCTCGTGCGTATGTGTGGACTACCACCTCCACTAAGCAATGTTATTCATTTTTCATTTACGATTTAAATGTATTGTAATAAGGATGGATTTTGTGAATATACCAGATTTATATGATATAATAGTAATTCCTTAAAGTTTGATTATTTTTAAACTTAATGTTTTTCCATCTATTGAAATCTGGAAACATCATTCATGAATACGTACGACCTACCTTCTCCAAGAATATTGTAATTCATTTTTCTATATCATAATGTTTTTTTTGAATCAAAATATATATATATATATAATGATTAAATATGATATTTATATTATTATTAACATTATTGATATGATGGAACCATGATCGATGTACAAGGATTGGAAATAACAAACTATATATTTTAAGAAAAAACAAAATAATTAACACACAAAAATGATGATTTTAATAAGGGGTTATTAATAAATGGTTATTGAATGGTTATAAAGTGGTATTATATGATATTATATGTATATTAATGATTTTGGTATATAATTATTATAAATTAAAATTTATTAGACAATAGGATATAGAACTTTAAAATCATGTGGAATTTGAGGTAAGGGTTTTATGTTATAATCTCATTGTTTATTAGAATTATTTATGATTAGTTTACGATGATAAAATTTCAAGATAAAACTCTCACAAAAATCATGAGTTTTCTTATCCTCTATTTATTTCAAGAGATTACATGTTTTAATTTCATTTTTCTCTCTTTAAAAACTGAATATACTGAAATAATGTTTTGAAGGAAAATAAACTTTATTTATCTATTCAGACAAAAATCATTTTGATTCTATGTAAATGTTTTAAAAATGTTTTTTAAAGAGTGTTTTTAATATTATCAAGTAATATTTTAATTTCATTTTTACTCATGATTTATTTTTACAAAATGGTTTAAAATTAATCTTATTATTGTTTTCCAAATGAGGCACTTTTTCACTTTTTTTACAAAAGTGTAAAAGGAATGTTTTATTTTAAATTATACAACAGGAATGGAGCTTCTCAACATCATTAATTCTCAATTATTTAAATTTTACTTTAAATGTTTCCAATTTTATTTTCAAAGGATATTTATTCCTTAATATTTAGGAAATTTTTATATTTTTAATCATGTTATTTCAAAGTGAAAATGGTATTTTACTTAATAAATATTCCAAGAAATATTTTAAAATTATTTTTCATCTAAGATAACATAATTTGATGTTACTAAATATTTACTGGTGATATGATCCAATGATAAGATCCCTATTATTTCTATAGATGGTTTATAATTATCAAACTCATTTCTTTTCTATGGGTTATTCTATGATGAAATTATTTAATACTTATGAAAACTATTTTTTTTCTATGGGTTATGTTATGATTATGAAACCCATTTAGTTTTCATAGGTTATGATATGATGAATGTTTTATGATATTTTATAACACATATATATTACTATCATTATGTGATGGGTGGGACCAGAATTATATAACCCTCCAATTAATTCGGTAAAGATGGATATGTCATGAGATAGACAGGAAAAGAATGGGGAGTGGACCCAATTTAATAAGGGACTTTGTCCACTATGATAGTCTTGGGAGTGGAACATGACTACTATGATGGATTGGAAATTTAAGTCAATACACTATGATAGAATTGTTAATAATCCTTCACTACAAAGGAAATGATTTTATATTATTGTTTTTATGCCCCAAAATTATGTCTTAGGCTAATGTTATGCACTCATAGATCATGTTTTTTGATTCCAGTATGAATCTTGTCTTATAAACTACCATTATTTATTCCATGACTTAAGATTATGGTCTATGATATGATATATATAATTTCAAAATGTTATGATCATTTTCTAATACCCTTACGATCATGTTATATTTAAGTGATCTTTTTTATATCCTTTATTAACCCTTACTAAGAATCAGATCTTACTCCTTGTTATGTTTCCTTTCCCTATTGTCTGATAAGGGTGATAGTTATTATGAACATATTCTAAGATGATGTATTTCACTTATAAATGAGTTGTTTTTGTATCCATGTTTCCAAATTCACAAAAATGAAATAGTTCTAGCATGGATTTTTATGTCAGGTATTAAATATTCATCTATTAAGATGTGATATCTATGTATGAAAATTATGGGTCACTATATGAACTTTTTTGGATCCCAAAACATAAACTTTGTATACACATTAGGATGTATGTATAGGGTGTGTGTATAAACCTAGTAGGACATCAGAAATGTTTCCTTAACATAAGTGATAAAATATATAAAATTTTATTCCAAGAAAAATATGTAAATTCATAAATAAACTATAAATTATTAAGAAATCATGAACTAACCAAACTATCATAAACTTGGGATCTATTTTCTGTGGAATAAAACTAGAAATGAATTAAGAAATAATTGTTTCATTAAAAATATCATTCCATATATTTCAAAAATGGGATCAACTAACCAATTAAGCTATCTTATATTTACATTCCCCTTTAAGGGAACAATTCAATTCTTTCTTTTAATGGAAATTTGTGGTGTTCACATGTCAACACAAATAAAGGATCTGGGGAAATCCACACAACCTTATGTCAACTCAAAAATTCAACTCTAGGAAAAGCTACATTTCCACATGTAGAACCAGTCTATGGATCTAGGAAAAGTCACATTATCTCAATTCATCTATAAAGGTAAAATAACAAACATCAAATGAAATGGTGACACTCCCCCTCTAAGATACCAACTATTCAACTTAGAATAAGTTTCTACCTTCAAACTTATAAATAACCTAACCCTGGTATCCTATATTTGGTGTTTAAATTATTACATTGGTTTTAGATAAAAGTCATCACATCCCAAATGACTGAATACTATATTAGTCCTGGTAAATTAGAAACATACATGAATCTCATGTTACAAATGAAAACAAAAAACACAATAAAGTATTTTCTTTGAGTACATTATTATTTTCTCTAGAAAGACATTTTATATCAATCATAATTCAAATATTGGAATCTTGGGGAAAGAAAAATAATAAAGGGTTGGTCTAAAACTCTAATTAAGGGTATGAATACAATAGAATTTAATAAGGAATGAACAATATGAAATGAAAAAATGATAATCAAATAGTGCACATATAAATAATCCGAAGAACTAGAAACTAAACCATGGATATCATAACTAATAAAATAATCACATGGACAATAATAAATGAATTTGTAATGATTGAATGAATATTTTTTGACATCCAAAACATTCCATTGAGGCCCTATGCTAATAAATTTGATACACCATCAAGGCCTTGTGCCAATACATCTATATAAATGGGTATAGACCCGTCCAAAACCACATATAATTTGTATAATGAGACATAATGATGCATTGAGTGGATATATAGGGTCCCACCTATCACATTAAATGTAAAATTCATCCCTTATTAGAATAGGGTGATCATAATCAACATAAATATTCATATTGATAACTAAAATATGAAATGTTAATACTTTCCCTAATAAATAAACATAATCAAAAATAATTTAGAGTAATATAGAGAATGATATCAAAATAGTATATTACTAGTCAAATTAATTATAAAAAATCCATATAAATATTAAGGATGATATCATTATAATAAATTCCCAATATAAAATAATTGAAATAAGGGTTATTTTCATCGATGTATATAAATACCGTAAAAATGTAATTAAACACATTCCTGAGGAAAATAACTTTTCACTTTTGAAAATTATTTTTTAAAAATATAATTTTCTAGAATATTGGAAAATAATTTTTCTTTTAAAATAACATTGTAAAAATTTAAATTAATCTTCAAAGAAATCAGTTGTCATGATAACGGATAATTGCGTACACATAGAGTATGTTAAAAAAAATATTCCTTTCATATTTTTTTTAAGAAAAGTCAAAAGAAACACGTTTGGAAAATGAAAAGAATATTAATATTTTTTTTTGTAAAAATACATTTTTGGGTAAAAATTAATTCAAATAGTCATATAAAAAAACATTAAAACATTTTTATAAAACATGGATTTAGAAGAACAAAGATTTTTGACTGAAGTGAAAAAGGAAGTATGATTTTATTAAAAAAATTCTCAATAATTTGAAGTAACAATGAGAGTAAAATATTTATTTTACTTGATAAATTCATGAATAATAGGGGGATAATAAAATATATTGTGTTTAAGATAGAAATACCAAAAAATTATCATAAGTGAGACTTAAAAAAACAATCCCGAATAACGACGAGATTGTGAAGTAAGCCCTTACCAAATTAGTAACCTATGAATCATAAACCCCATTAAATAAATAGATTCAATTGAAACATTAATTAAAATGAATTTAATTTTATTCATTTAATAACATATCAAAGGGGTAGTATACACACAACTCAAAATAACTTAGTGGGGAATAGGGCATAGGTCTCATGGAAGTAAAAGTGAGATGAAAAACCATTACCTTAAGTATGATTTTCTTTATACGTGTCTATACATACTATATAACAAATATATATTTATTATACATATTTTATTGAAACATACTCATATATTTCATACCATATTTGATTTATTTTTATCTTTTATGACCTTTTTTAATAATTATTTATTAAAATCACTATTTTGGGTGATAATTACTTCGTTTTTCATATATGTTTTGGTTTGGTAATTTTGTTCATTATTTATTGATCATAGTTACATTATATTTAGAATTTTAACCATTATATAAATAACATATATAATCTATATATAATTATTTATTATATTCTATAAAATTTAGAGATGGGAAAATGAGTTACATCGTTCATAGAGACGATAGGTTGTACATATACATGAATGTTGTTTAAATTTTTTAACAGATGGAATGTAAGAAAGTTAAATAATATTTCACCATTATAAAAAAATTATTATATCAAATATTTATTTATATTCATTAAATATATTTTTATTACCATCCATGTCAAAATAAAATGACAAATATTTCACATCACAAAGTGGGGGCGGTAGTCCACACGTACCCACGAGCGAAGTTATTGTTTTTCAATGGGTTGATAAATAAAAAATTATATATCATATTATAATCCCATAAGTATATTAATTTTATAATTATCATATAAATATATAAAATTATTCATTATATCCATCCGTGAGAGTCGGTGATAGAAAACAAATTACATCAGTTTGCAAGGCGGTAGTCTACTGTACACACAATCGACAATTTTATTTCCCATTTGATAGAATAGGATACATATATAGGTTATTAAATCAATATAATAACATATCAGTATATATAATATTCTAGTCTTATTATTTTACAGGATTTGGAGATTATTTTATTGATTTATAATAACAAGTAAAATGAAAACACGTGGTTATGAACATTACCTCTTCTTCAGACAACCCCTTTAGTTTTATACCCAAATCCTTCCTAGACTGGATTCATAAAAATGACTCTAGGATTTGAGTATGGATTTAATGAAGATATTTTTTAGGTATTGGATGAACCAATTTTTTTTGGGAGTGAGAAGAGGAGAGGAGAGTGGATGGACTTTAATAAGTAAGGGATACAACACAGTTGGAATTTTTGAAAAGAAAAAGAGATACCCACATTTATAACATGAAAAAGGATAAAAATTTTAAAATATCAAACCATGTATGAGATATGGTCGAAATAGGGTTATAAAATATCAATTGTACAAGTTTGTAGGTTATTTTGACCCTTATCTTTGTAGGTTAACCCCCGATAAACCTGTTTTAACCTTAACTACGATAATTAATTTTTTACTATATTTACAATTCTTTATGATGAAGAATTAATTTGAAATTATTATATAATATTAGTTATTATTTTTCCAAATATTTAATCCATTTTTCCAAATTCAATTCATACAAGTGGAATAATTTAATTTAAAATTAATCACTCAGGCATGATGAGAAATAAAATTTCCAAAGAGAAAATTCTCATCATTATATAATATTTTAAGATCACAAATACAATAAAATTTTACTAAAATGACCTAAATTTTATTTATTATAATATAATTGAACTAATTTTAATATTGAAACAATTTTTAGTCAAAATTTAACTTTTAAATTATCTAAATGAAAAAGCATTTTTCAATCAAAACCAGTATTTTTCACTATTAATAAAAATATGATCTTTAGATAATAATAATAAATTAACACTAAGATTATTTATACATGACGATTTAAAAAATTATTTCCATTTTTTAAAATAAATTTTCTAAAATTCATGAAAATTAATTTTAATGTATGTTTTCAAAGCACGGCGAACCCGCCTTTTAAAAAAATACTATTTTTCACAAAAAATTTATTTTTCTTTAAAATGATTATAATATTATTTAAAATCAATAAATGTGGATTGAATTTATATTATAAATGTGTAAACTATATAATTTTCATAAATTACTTATTCCTATTTATACTCACCAATTTAACAGATAGGTTGTAAGGATATAGTATTTTACAGTCCATTTAGACTTAGGTTGCATGTTCCGCAAGCTATCGAAGAGATTAAATTTATTCAAAAAGAAATATATCATAAAAAATTAGGGTTTTAAATTATCTAATAGTATTATTATTTCATTTCATATATTCTTTCAGACCCAATTGTCTGCTTTTATAATTTTGAGGTGTTACATTCTCCCAAACTTTAAAAAATTATTTCCTCACAATTTGAACTTGATCTCAGTAATCAAAGGTTCATCATTTGAAAATAACTTTCTTAAAATGGCACATCCTAAAAAGGGTTAACAAAATATCCAATTAATAGGGGTAAAGGTAAATATAAATTTCATCTATAATAACACATATCTAAGTTTCTAAGTATGAGAACATTGGCGGGAAGTGAAAATATAGACATGGAAATAAACCTAAATAATTATGTAGAGTGATAAAGGTCATTGATCACAATAATGTTAATGATTAAGGGAAAAATAATTAACACAAATCCATAAATATATAATGAGTTAAAAGACCATTGATTCATCTTATGTAAAGGTAATATGATAAAATTTTGGTTTTAAGGTTCTTTTCTTAATATTTTGGGATTCTTTTACTATCATGATAGAGAAAAATAGAAAATACAATTTTGTGATATATTTTTAATTAATAAGTGAAATTTAATAATTTATTTGTGCTTAGAAAAACTTACAATTCATTTTTACTCCAAAAAATGATTATACAGTATGATTTTTTTTATTCTAGAAGAGCAAGCAATAACTTTTCATGGTTCATAAAATCTATAAAAAGTGACCAGTCCTTCAGTATGTATCTAAATATTTAACAAAACAAAAATGGTTTTAACTATTTATCCAATATAATAAATTAATCACTAAACTACAATATTAACACTCAAAGTTATACTTAATCCATTCAATAAGTATTTATTCATCAAATCATTTACGTAAAAATTATTTCATATCAACCAAAATATCACGTTGGCCAAGGGTAAGAGTGGCACCATTGTTAGCCTTGAGTTATGTGTTCAAGCCTCATGACCTTTCTAGATGAGATTAGTTGTCATCCAGAATGTCGGTTGTCCTTTTTATAAAACCATATTAATATAATTAATATACTGTTCCCAAAAATTCGATTAATATACTCAAAAATAACATTGGGCCTCAAATAACTTTTTAACCACAAGGGGTTTCTGTATGACATATTCCATTTCAATGAAATCAAATAATATTAATTTTTTAGTATTATCTTAACATCAATGATCATATTTACCATTAAGGTTATTAGTGCCTTTAATATAATGTATAGAAAATGAAAAGAAATTCTTCCTTAAATAGCCTTTTCACTAAAATATATACTAAACTAATGGTTTGTATTTCAATAAATGTATCAAAAAATATATTTAAACTTGATAATATCTCATCATATAAAGCTTCCAAAATGGTTTTTAAGACATTGAACTTACGATCAACCTTATACTCATAAACCCTTGATAGTGTGGATAACTCTTAAGTTAATATTATATGAAGACATTTATTCTTACAAAATTAAAAAAAATATTTAGAAGTTTAATTATTATTATAACTAAAATACCATTAGTAAAAATACTTATATAACATAGTTCTTGAATCCAAATACACAAGTGCATTAATCATTCCACTTAATTTATATTAATATATTAATATTGACCACCATCCCATAACTTCTTTTGAGATATATCACATTGATTATTGGTCCTTTAATTTGTGTAGTTCCCTATTTTCCTCACATTTGTGGAACTAAAAATTAGTATCTTCCTTTTTTCCCTTCAAATCACAAGCCTAATTTACTTTATCTACACACTTTATTCAAACTCTCATTCCATTTAAGCAAATATTGGGGGATTTTTTCCACAATTATTAAAAGTGGGAAAATATTTCTTTCCCTTATTCCCCTTACACATTTTTTTACCATCCTTTTCTTATATTTCTTCCCTTTGAAACCATAAGCCTTGGAGAATTATTTTTTGGTCTTGAAGAACATGATATTATATCCTCGTATGATGAGAATGTTTGGGAGACTAGTTCACTTCAAAGGTTTGTTTAATCCCATCAAAGAAATGATAAATATTACTCTTTAAATTATATATATAGTCTTCAACATGTCTTCCTAACATTTTAAATTTATATTCATATATACAATTATTTTCCTCTTCCTTCTATCTTAAAATCAAAAAATTCTCTCCATATGCACTCATTACTCGCAATGAAAGTAATTTTCCAAGAATATTTTATTAAAATCATTCCACTATATTTATTTTATTTCTTCTTCATCCTTAGTGTTTTTTTATAAATGAACCACATTGATTTGTATCTCCTAAGATATGATAAATTTCATGAAAACCATATCCCTTTCATTACTACCTAAATTATGAAATGTATTATTTGATTAAATTATCAATTGATCAGCTAAAAATGTATTTTTAGTCTCGTTGAATGGTAGACGTGGCTGATGTAAGAAGCATTTTATCATTTTTACACCACATGGAGGATCATTAGGATGATTCATGACCTGAGTTAGATAGCTTAATATGTTTATAATATGATTTTCTTTGGATACAACTTCATCATCTTTCTTAGGATGAAAATCCCTACATGGAGTATGTGAATTGATATAGTTTTCATTACTTCCTATATGTTTCATTTCTAAAAAATGGAATATAGAAGATTAGATCATAACATTATAAAACATAATTTATAATCCCAAAACATGTGAAATATATAACATAAATTTAAACATCAATACATATCTAATCTCATAATCATAAACATGGTTTATTTGATAATTTTTTCAAATCATAAAATTATTTCCAAATCTTTCTTAATAGTTTGTAAATAAAATGTGATTATCCTAAGAATATATCTAGAGAGTGAAAAAACTAGTTCATAATAAATAACATTATCCTATACTGGGTAACAATTGATCCAAATCCCAATGCATCCTTTTTGGAGTTATTACCCCTATATATAACTATTCTAGAACCACTTCCACTTATAGTATCCTAAAGGGGATGTATTACTAGGAAAAACAACATAAAGTCTTCCTCACCAAAAAATTATTATGTACTTATTAACATATCCTCAAACCCCATCATAGGGTTATGTTCACTAATCACTATTTTCCTAAATCAACTTCCCAAGGTTTCTACTAAACTTTCCTCTTATACAAACTATAAAGACCTTGACCCTAGTAGCCTAAATTCTGTGTTTAATCTTTTACATTGGTTCTAGATATAAGGGATCACTTCCCAATAGGATGAGAACATTATTAATCTTGGTAAAATAGATACGTACATTAATCTCAAATTATAAATGAAAATATAAAATACAAAATAATATTATCTTCAAGTGCGTCATTACTTCCCCAAGTAAGAAATGTATTCTTTGACTAACTTATCAATTGATCATCTAAAAATGGATTTTTAGTTTCATTGAATGATGGATTTTACTGATGTAAGAAGTGATTTAACATTGTTACACCACATGGTGTAACATCAGGATGATTTATAACCTGATTTAGCTAGCCTAATATGTTTTTAATTTGATGATCTATGGCTACAACTTCATTATCTTTCCCAGGAGGGAAATCCCTACATGGAGTATTTTCAAGTAAGTTCATTCCCTATATGGAGCATGTGAATTGATAGAGTTCTCATTCCTTCCTATAGGTTTCATTTCTAAAAAATGGAATATAGTATATTCGATCATAAAATTATGAAACATAATAGTAAATATTGAAACATGTTCATTATTCATGGGTTTACATCTACTAAAATATATTTTCATGAAATAGTGGACTCAAATATGATATTTAGTTCTATTTCAAACTAAATTTCAATATATAAACTAATAAATGAAAATATATCCACTTAATTAACATAAAAATACCGCCAAAACCATGGTTATCTATAAACTATTATTACATTTTATAATAGTAAATAGATTCTTTTTAATTTCAATTTTAATATTTTAAATGTTTTAGAAATCTACACACCTATATAATCAATTAGTGGAATAATATTTTTCCTATTAACATGAACATATTCAATCAAAATTTAGAAGCAACATCTAACTTCAAAATATTTTTTAGAAGAATTTATGTCATGTTTAATATATAAGAATAACTAATTTCCAAAAAACATAATTTCCAACATTAATTCCCATGTTTTCATTAATAATATCTTATACTGCATATATTAGAATATGTTATGAGTAAATCCATTCACTAAGTTAATAATTACAAAATTAATATAATCTATAGACTTTAAGATTATGTAATTCATGATACATATAGAAAACAAATATTATTAAGAAGATTATCATAATAAACTAGAAAACTTTATATAATCAACAACTCATTTTCCAGAAATATGATATAGGCATTGCATATGTTTAGTGTCCCATTTATAATAATTTTAAAAAACCTAGCATCAAACCCTCTCTCTTTAAATTTACCTTCTAGAAATATATATCCCCCATTAATCCTTTCATCATATTCTTAAACATCATTGATTTAAATATTAAACCAGTGGAGGAATATATTACTAGATAAATTAATTAGTGTCCCATATATTAATGTATGGATTCAAACATAATGATTATATTTATTATATAATGTTTTATCTTTCAGTGAATTAGATTAAATTTACACCACAACCCCTTCTTTACAATTTATATTAATTGTGATAATATACTTTTTATCATTTTATTTAATAATATGGGAATAAATTTAAATATTATGTGTATAAGTTTATCATAATTTATTTTTAAGATATTGATAAAAATACTATTATAATATAAAATTTTTCTCTAAAGAGTCACTCATTACCCAATATCCTATATCAATTTCATTATCAAAATTATTAAATGAAAATATATTGTAAAAATATTATATATTTATATTTATCATTAACATTACATTATGAAGAATATATATATTTATTTATAACTAAACCAATATAATTAAGTCCATAGAAAAAATTTCCAATAACTGTTTATTTTCCACCAACAACATATCTACAACAATTTTTATCATTATTCACCTTTAAATATTATATATTGACTACAATATGCAATAACATATAATATAAAATATATTTTTAAAACCATATTATTCTCTTAATATAAATAAGATTACCCTCATTAGGTTCACTTTAAATGGGAGTAGAAAAATATGTTTCATAAATTATATCACAATAACATACTATTAGGTATAAAAAAACTATAATAATTAGTATAGAAATATAGTTAATTTACTTCATTGATTTTTATATCCCCTTGTTTGAGTATTTATTTTAATAAAAAATAAATATTAGAAAACATGAGGTACTTAATGTCTAATAAAATATACAATTTATCTTATCATTAACATTTCAAAATATAATAACAATTTTTCAAAAAATCATTCAAATGTTATAGGTTTACTTTATAAAAATATCATTCCATTTATATAGAAAAGTATCATATGATACATGTTTAAATTTGTTTCCAAATATATATTATTATCAATAGAACCTATTTTTATTTATAGCATCTAGATGTATGAATACATCCTTGTAAACCTTGTTTTAAGTGCTTTATTAAATTCATAGTGGGTCTTTTTCATCCAATATACATTTATAAAATAATATTGAAATAAAATAAATCAATTTCATCAAAATAAAATTCATATTTTTATTCACCATCAACTTAATAAATTTTTTTACATCCTTCTAAAAAATATGCGTTTCTTTGAATTTTAACATCAATGAAAATAATTATATCATTAAAACATATAATCATGTTAAATTTTTCTTCAAAGTAAATGAAAATAATTTGGGCATATCCATTTTATACATTTTTTATTTATAATACTTTATAATTAAAGTAATTATTTTTTGGTAAATTCACACTTTATACAAAATTGATTTTTTTTATCTTTTTTTTCCTTTAAAAAATCTCAAATGTCTCTTCACTTAATTTTATTAGGTTATTAATTAAAATATATAACATTAGAATCATCATTTAATATCTCTAAAAATTAGTGTGGATCAAATTTTTATAGAAACATATTCAATAAATGTAATTCATCCTTCACCATTTTGGGCCTTCTAGTTTATCCATGTGTATATTTTTCTTATCAAATTATTACAATTTATTTTATTTTCTAGCATTTCTAGTTAGTTCAACAATAAATTTTTTATATTTATCTTTTATTTAATAAATTTTTACATTTATATATATGTTTTTATGGGTTTATAAAATTCCTTCTCATGATTTTCATCTAAAAAATATTTATGAGAATAATATGATTTGGGATGTTCCCCAATAACACTCACATCAATGTTTTCAATATTTTTTAATCATTTAAATGAAATATTATTGTTTTTTTAAAAATTAAATTAAATAAATAATAAATTACATTTTCTACCTCCTATTTTACTTTATTATATAAAATTTAATAACAATGAAATTTCTTCCAACTATAATATAATTCATTAATTTTTCATTATTTTCATTGGAAATAATTATCCTCATCAGATTCTTCATGAAAGATACAACACATTTCCTCTATTTAATTTTTTTAAAATTTTAAACTAATTAAGCCTGGATATCCATTATATTATCATTTTAATCATTATAATATCCATAAAATAATTGACAGAAATCCATCACATACATATTCACCATATTTAAATAAATAAGACATCTCCCAAACTAGTAAACAAAATTACATAGAATATGATTCTTTGAATAAATCATCATTCTGAAAATGTATTTTATAGTTCATATGAATACTTTATAAATCTTCATATATTAATATTTTGAGAGATTTTTTCAATTGTTGAGAAATTTTCATTGAATACGGTTGTATGTTTGGTATTTTTATTTATGGAAATTCTAATGTATTTACTATACTTTCCAAATAACATCATAGATCCGGATAATGATAAATTATACTGAATAATTCCTCCATGTTTCTTGATCTAGATTAATTATATTACAACATTTTTTTGACCCTATAATGATAAATCATTAACATTTGAATAAAATTAAAAAAATTAGGATAAAATTTTGTGATCCACATCAAATAAGTTTTTACTTCATATTTTTTTATTTTTAATAATTAAATTGTGTGGTTATATAGATATTAGTTTTGATATGGCAGGGAGTTAGATGAGGTTTATGTTGAATAAAAGGATTAAAAAGGTGTAATATGCTACTTTAAAACCATAATGGAAATGAATCAAGATTGTGGATTCACTTTGGTGAAAACGAGAAGACTAATGTATTCCTACTTGAATTTTAATGGGTTTAATGAGATTTTATTTTAATTGAGGGAAAAATGGTCATTTTACATGTGATAGTTTAAACCTCTAGAGGAATTTTAATTTAATTATTACCCATATTCTAATATTTTCCCACTAATATGGATCTACATTCATCTTTTAATCCTCATAAGATTTCCAATCCATGCTGTCTGCTCAGATATATCTAATTTTTCATGAATTATTTTTATAAATGAACCAAATGTAAAGTATTTTTGTTTATATCCAATTTATATACTTTTTATAGTAAAATTAATCCTTAAATATTCACCTTTTCAATATTTTTAAGAATATTGAATCATTTGATAGTTCTTACTTAATCAATTAATGGATGCTAGTTTTACACTATCTATAGATAAGGATGTTTTATTTTATTTCATATTTATATTTCTGTATAGTATAGTGTCTTAAATCAATAATTTACGTTAAATTATTTTTGTCGCATCCAATTTGGTGTCATATTTTCCTTCAAGTGGTTTAGGCATTTCATTTAGAGCATCTTTTTATCGATGAACCCTCATTTTCTATCACGATATTTGAAGTGGGATTGATAGTAGTGACATGGGATAGTGGGAAACTAAACATTAAATGAATTTATCATAATTGTTTTTAAAATAGTAGTTTAAATCAATTTTATTATTCAATCAAATAATGAGTTCCTTATTATTTTATTTTTATGGTTATTTTACATGTAGTGGATTATAAATTTCTAGACTACATAACATAATATGTATTATGTGATACATTGAAATGTTTCAGCTAATTATTATTGTTATTCATATTATATAATTTATTCACATCATGTTTTTGTAACACATGGATTATGAAAAAATTAGAATGTGAGTTATAAAATTACTTTACACCATAGATAATGACACATATTAGATAGTCTAATAAATTATTTTATGAATACATATGGGATAAAATTTTAATATAGTGAATAGTGTGTGAATATTATTCTATATTTGAATGAATGCCCATAAATATTGGAAAATAGTTGGGTGTTGGTACTCAAGATACCCTTATAAATTAAACTCATACTCATTATATATGACTTTGTGTACTATAAGAAATGTGTTTTAAAACCTTGATTTATTATTTGATAGGTAATGAGGTCATTATACATTTTTTATAAAATATACATAAATTGGGATGGGTAATGATATTCAATGACTCTTGTTTATCGACAAAATTACTCATTCTTGGTATAGTTGTGAATATAGAACCTAATAAAATATAAATCAGTAACTATTTATGAATAATGTCACTAGTGAATATTCTAGAAAACAATTGATGAAGGTATATAAGTGTTCCTTGGTGTATTATTCAACCCCAAAGACCAAATACTAGAGAAATTTAGTTATAAAATTTCAGCATTCATGTAACAAACCAGTTTTATATTCCATATTAGTTAAATTTCCATCATTATATTTTTACTAAATAAAAATGATTTAATAATTGGTTTAAAGGGGTTGGGTAATAAGCCCTACAGAGTATGATGTACCCACACCATACATGTGTCACCTTAGGATGCATACAAACCATGTTTTGTATAATTTAGATATGAGAAAGGCACCTGAGAATGGAGGATTGTAAGGAATAGAGTATGGAGTCATGTTATATGTTTTTGATGTTTTGATGGATAATTTATCACCATTATCATAACTAGATATAGGATTTTGATAAGCAATATCCCAAACATGGGACAACTTTTAGGACAATTTAGTGTCCTTTTTTATTCACTTGAGTAATTATAAGTTTTTCTTTCACCCAGTTGTGTTTTTTGATGGTCTATATATATATATTTTAGAATATGATTGTATTGATTATTCATATGAATATAGAATATGATGTATTTATTATTACCCAATCATGCATTATATATATTTATCATTAATGTATAGGTTATTTCCCAAGTGTACAAAATTTATGTTCCATTTATTTAATGTCTTCAACAGTAATGTTGGTTTTCCAATAGCAATTGGATATATTTTAGTTAAATCATAATTAGGGAAAATTGCTTCCAAAATACATTTTTCATACCCCATCTACATATATGTTAGCCACTTTTTGTTCGATAGTGAAACTGTGGTGTTCTAGTTGTTTGGGGAATATAAATGTGTGATTAAAGATTGTTCACTAAAATATGGTATCAAATCATTGTATTTGGTAGTGGGGTTGATAGTATATTAGTTATAGGGATGTCGGGACTCTATAATTAAGTGATAAATATTAATATCCAACATGAATACAGTGGAATCTTGAGTTACCCAGGGTAGACCAAGTTGATTACAATCACTTTTTGTCATTTTTTAGACTCATACCTATTCCTTTGAGTCTCATGCATCATTAATTGGTATCTATAGGTAGGAAATGGTAAGATATAATTAACCATTATATGATTTATTGTGTTTTTATATTATTTTTTGAAAAAATTGAAAATTTACATTATATTAATAAATAATAATAAATAAATAATGTTTTCATATTTATTTGTGATAAATGATTTTGTTAATATTAATTATTCAATTGGTTTATTTGATTTATAAATTACCTCAATTATATCTTTTATGATTACATTTAGAGTATATTTTTATAATCATTCAAACTATATTTAAAATTATATTAATAGGTATAAGTATTGAGATTTATGAACTGAGGTCTAACATTGGATTTATCTAATCTTCCATTTTGACACAAGCAATTCACAAATTTTCTTGATTATGGTCCAACCATCCTCAATCATTTTAGGTTAAATTTTATTTTTTTTTATGGTTTTATAATTTTTTATATTCTAGATCAAGTACCCCAAAATAGTCTCGTATTATCATTTTATATTTTATAAGTCCATGAAAAAGAGACCATCTATATGGGATCCCACTTAACTCCCAAAAGTGTACCTTTATTCAAAATATAAAGATATTAGAGAGGGTTAAAGTTATTCAATGGTTGTTAGTATTCTATTTTCATTTCTAAATATCCTATTATTGAAAGAAGAATATAAGGTAATACTATACTTCAATGTAAAGTATTCCACCACATAAAATTCCAACATATATCTTGGAAAAATCATATAACCAAAATCCATCCACTATGAAAATAGTTTATCCATAAGTCATGAAGGGGGTTTTACATATATTATAAACAGAAGGGAAAGATACACCTTGATGAGAACCTACTGCTGTAGTGGTTATTTAGGGATTACAATTTTATAACACCCTGAATTTTTAGGGTGATGTTTATTCATATGAATTAAATGATTGGGTTGATAATATTCATTGTATAATCAATGGTATTTTGACCTCTGACTAGTATCGGTGTAACACCCCAAAATTTTAATATATTAACATCATATTCGATAGTGTGTATGACCTGAAACACTAAGTATAGAAAGTAATATACCATCCTTATACATTAAAATATATTTAATATTTTTAATAAATTAAATATATTATATATAAATAAATTCATGAAATACTGATTTATCTTTTTTTCATGCAACAATAAGTTTCTTCGATAGACTGCGTTACACATAATCCCGAGTTTTACCGAATAATAATACACTAATAATAATATTATGTAGTATAATAGTTATTACCTAACTGTTGAAATAGAGGGTAGGAATAGGATTAAAAAAACTATAATTTATTTTTGAAATAAAAATAAAATGAATTCATTAGTTACCATTGAGTTATAAATGAAAATAAAAACCAATTGAATATAATGAAAATGTTTTTATGCGTGCAAACACATTTTATCTTAACAAATTAAATTAAATACTATTATTTAATGATCATAATTATCTATATATATATATTACATTCAATAATTTTTTTTACATTCTTCCAATATATTTGGTAGGCATAATAAAATAAAAATCCAAATTTATGTATACAAAGATGTATTTTTCTAAAGACAGTTTTGCTGCCTTTTAATGACACTCTTATTTTAAAACAAAATTTTGAAAATTTTATAAATTTTATTAGAAAATATAGGCTTTATTTTCAAAATATTAATGTAAAAATTACCTTAGGGTGAATTTTTGATATTTTTTAGAAGTTTTAATGTTATATGAAAAGTGAAAATATTGAATTGTAATTGAAAACTGACTTTTCATCTAAATAATTTATAATTTTAATTTATATTTTAAATTGGTTTTAATGTAAAATTAGATATATTATACATATATTAATATAATTTATGTCATTTTAATTATTTTTATATCTAATTTATATATAAAAAATTATTAAACATTTGAACATTTTCCCTTTAAAAACATTTTTTCTCATTATGTTTGTGTGATTAATTTTAAATTAAATTTTCCACTTCTATGAATTGAATTTGAAAAAATGGATTAATTTTTTGGAATCATAATAATTTATAAGTTATAATAAGGTCAAAATAATTTTTTAACAAAGCAATTAGTGAAAATATTTAAAATTAATTACAGTGATTGAGAGAAAAACAGGTTTACCAAGGGCTAAACTTTAATATTAAGTGGGAAAATGACCTAGAAACATGCCCAAATCCAATTTTAATGACATATTTAGATCTTATACCTTCTATTATTGATATTGGTCCACTATCAGATCTACATGAGATTAAAAAGACCTGGGAGCACTCAATACTTTTCAAAAATACCAAGTGTGTCCTCTCCCCCACTTATAAAATGCCAACCATCTCCTCACTTATTGACACCTTAAAACCAATTTGGTTTAGAAAATACCTAAATAAGTAACTCCCAAATATACCTTACCTCATTCTAGAAACCTTATTTTTTTCATAAAATAAACCATTCAATGTTTTAGTGAAAACCTAAGGAGGATACTCAAAAAAGAGATAATATTCTTCGAAAAGTGTTTTTTATTTTATTTTCATCTCCCCATCATTCAATTTATATTATAAAATGATTATATAATAACCTAATTATATTTAATAAACTTATATGTTTTTATTTTAAGGTTATGACCTACAACTTGACACACATCTATCAAATGGGTTACGAAATCATCATTCATGTGTATAGTGGACTATCACCTCACGAATTGATGTTGTTTGTTTTTCCATTACCTCCTTTCATGGTTGGGAATAATTATTAATTTATAGTTTATATATAATATTTATTATATTTATTATGTTTTTATTATTATTTTAATATTATATCATACATTTCTGTAGGATTTTCATTTTTGTGGGAATATGACAAGGTCACACGTGTGTATGGTAGACTACCACCTCACAAAGTGATGGTATTCGTTCACGCTTTACATGAAATATATTAAGAATGGGTTAAAATAATGATATATATGGAATAAAAATGATTCTTAAATGATAATATATATATATATATATATTAATTTTCTTTCTTTCAATATGGTAATAAAATGGAAACAATGTTCATGTGAACGTATGGCCTACCGTCTCTATGAACGATGTATTTCATTTCCTATCCCCTAATTTTATGGATTAATATAAATAAATATATACTGAATATATATGATATTTAATTCATGTTTTAAAGTCTATAGATTATTAAATCATGATCTTATTCAGAGGAACAAAAAAATAACAAGTCAAAACATACTCGAAAAACAGAGCAATTATTACCCAAAAGGATGAAAATAATGAAAAATTATTAATGAATGGGTAATAATATTTTATAAAAGGATAATATATAGTATTATATATATAAATATGGTTCCAGAATAAGTTAATAACATGTTTAAAACCATTATAAATGAGACTAAATCACTTTCAACAAAAATTAAGTGTGAGGTAAGGGATTTTGTCTCAATTTCATTTCATTAAGGCATATTGTAATTTTATGCATTTAATTAATTTTATATTGTCTATATACTTCCCTTTAACATTTAATATCAGAATAATTAATTAATCATGGTATTTTAGGTTTCAATTTGAACTATTTCATCTCAGAGTATTTGAATTAAAATTTACCACATAGTAAATAATTTCATATCTCAATTCATTTTAATTAGGTTATATTACTTAATCATTTTCGTTAATATTAAAAGACTATGAAATTAATTGTTTTGAATATATATTGATGTATTTCCAATTTTTTTTATTTATATTTAAAGTTGATACAAAAAATTTATTCAATGATTAATTATCACTTCAATGTTATGATCAATTTAATTTTTTATTTCATAATCTCATTTTAATTGTGATTGTTTATTCTTAAATTTTCACTATAGGAAATTATATAATAATTTTTTAATATACCCTTAAATTTTATTATAACTTGGTTATTGATGATTATTTTAAATTAATATTACCATTTTTTCACTCTTTGGTATTTAAAAAATATTAAGAAAATGTTTTAATAAAATCCAACTTCATTTCTCTCTTCAAGAATAAATCTTTTTTCATAAAAAATCATTTTTTAAATGTTTTTTTAAAAACATTTTTGTATACTTTTCAACAAGATTTATTATAATAATTTTTACATATTTTTTTTACAAAAAAAAATACAAAGGAATATTCTTGTCACTTTCCGAACAATGCACTTTTCTAACCTTTTTTCCATTCAAAAGAAATGTTTTTGATGGTATGTATAAAATTACACATCAACATGACCATAATTTATTTTAATCTTCCTTTTCAAGTTTATGAAAATATTTTTGAAGAAAGTTTTTTAAAAGTTATTTTGAAAGAAAAGGATTTTCAAAATTTTTTCCAAAATGAAAAGGATATTTTCCTCAAGAATGTTTTTAAAGATATTTTTATAGTATTTATATTAATCAATGATAAAAACCATTTACCCATACTCTAATTGGTATGAATTATAATGATATTATCCTAATTTTTATTGAGATGGTTTATGATCGGTTTAACCAGGGATGTTCTCTTTTGATGCTTTTCACTTTACTTAAGATAATCTATGTTTATGTTTATTTATTGGGGAAAGTATTTACATTTTGTATGATAGTTTTAATATAAATGGTTTTGTTAACTATGGTTCACCCCTTTCATATGAGTAATGCATTGGATTTCATATGTGATAGTTGAGGCCCACTATATACCCTTAATGAATCAGTAGGTTTAATGAGACAAACTTGATATGGTTTTCGCTAAGGCCTCCCCATTTATTATATTACTAGAATGAAGCCTTGATGGTATTAGATTCTTGGCATAAAGCTTTGATAATATTAGATTTATAAAAAATAATAATCGATGGTATGTTTTAGATATCTATTATTGTGAATTCCATCATTATGAATTCTATTATTGATATCCCCTGCAAATTTTTCATTGGTTAGAATATACATTGTTAAGTTTCATGTTCATGTGATTATTCATATGGAATTATTTGATAATCATTTATTTCTTCCATATTATAGTCAACTTATTGATTAATGACATGTGTTTTAGTTATTTAACTTACCATATTGATTATGCTCATTCATTCCATATTACTTTCATTGTACATAGCCCTTATAGATCATTTAATCTAACCCTTACATTTTTTCTTTTCTCGAGGATTCCATAAAGTTTTATATACCCATTATTCAAGGATATGCTAGATAGAATAAATTTATTCTTGAAAAAAATTATGTTGTAATTTTTATATTCAGATGTAATATGGGAATCATGTATATATCTATTTTACCAAGACTAATAAACTATTTAGTCCTTCCGGATGTGTTTCCCTGTATCTTATGATAATATAACGATAACAGAAACTAGCTTTGGACTTTTGGGGTTGGTCATTATATTTTTTATTAGATGGAGGTTTAATAGAAACCTTGAAAACTATATTTAGGAGAACATAGTTTAGGGAACATAACCCTATGATATAATTTGAACATAAGTATAAAATAACATCCTAAATTTTTGGTAAGGTATAGATTGTGCAGTTTTTTCGGAAATATATACATGTCTGGATACTATAAGTGGACATGGTTATTCCATATATGTACATAGGGGTAATAACTATAAAAAGTGAGCATTGAGATTGAATTTAGCATATCTTGGTACATGAAAATAGGCCTCACTACACACCTATTTTGACCCTCTCGGGGGATATGCATAGGATAATTCAGTTTTTTGTTACAAACCACTTTGAAGGATTTAAATATATAATGACAATGAATGAACTAGATTACACCTTAATCCAAGGAAGGACCTATGTTAAAATAAAACTCATAAAGTATTTGAATTCAAGAATTAAATTATAGTAGTATTTTACAAATAGTATTTTGGTTACATGAATAATGAAGCATATAAGGATAATGTTAAATTTTAGAAGCATTTTTGAATTAATTAACTTAAGATTTATGGATAACATCATAGGTTTTGAGTTTAAGTTTGATCATAGGTTCAATGTATTAAACTAATTTTTTAGGTTTTATATGATGGGAGTCTACCAATATTAAAGAAAATTTTGGAAAAATTTATGGAAAGTATATGTTTTAGAAGAAAATTTATTTGAGGAATAATTACTTTACATTTTATAGAAATATATTTTAAGGAATTGATATAATTTTGTGTTAATATGACCATTAATGATATTTTAATGATATTACAATAATTTTATTAGACTTTGTAAAAAAAATTGTATATAAAACCCTAGTAAAAATGTTATTTAATGATTAATTTTATTTCAAGAATGTCCATCATATTTTATTTAAACATTATAGTGATTATAATAATATATTTTGTAAAAAGGAAAAAATTTATATAGGGAGAAAACCCACCATACTCTAAAAGGTTGTAGGTATTGAACCCATAATTGAAGGATGATAAGGGTTTAACCCCAACCACTAACCTATAAAATTTCCTTCTTAAAATTCCACTATTTTTAGGTAAACTATTTAAAAATAAAAATTAATGATGAACCCATATATTTGTTTTTGGTTTAGAGATTAATGTATCAACCATATTGGTTTTATAAAATATTTATAGATAGAAGAAAAACCTCTTCACTCTTTTATGGGTCCCAAGATTTTTTAAAAGTTAATTTTAGTTATTTAGATATAATTTGTTTTTTTATTTTTGGATATTTATTTCTTAGATGAAGTGATGAATTGGAAATTGATTAACGAAAAACCAAAGGATGTAATTTTTATTATGAAATAGAAATATATAAAGTAAGTATATTTTCTTATATTCTTAGGCATTAAAATAATTCCTTAACATTTGGAAAATGATCTTGAAATAAAATTTTATCTATTATCATAATTTCTCATGATATTAATGACATTTACACACCTATTAGATTTAAGGTTTTGGTCCACCCAACATTCCATTGATCATTCACTTTCTTGTGATAAATTTCCTTAATAACTCTTTATAAATAAAAACTCTTTTACTCAATTTCCATATTTTCACTTAACATTACTGTTTTCCTACATTTAAACCTAGTTATATGTTATTCTATGTGACCATTATACTTCGCACTCTCTCTTACAAAGAGAACGTTTTATTAAAACTTTTACAATGTGGGTTTTACAATAATAATTTTTACAAATATCAAACCATTGGTTGCTGATATCAAGTTTAAGCTGTGAGGAAAAAATTTATTTAATGTGTAGAGAATTTAACACCACATAATTTTAAATTGTGAACATCATATTCGATAGCATGTATGACATTAAACACTAGAAGTAGAAAGAAATATAACATCTAAATAAATTATAA
Source organism: Viscum album (assembly GCA_963277665.1). Taxonomy (NCBI): domain Eukaryota; kingdom Viridiplantae; phylum Streptophyta; class Magnoliopsida; order Santalales; family Viscaceae; genus Viscum; species Viscum album. Next base: position 939,370,328 of record OY728155.1, on the reverse strand, counting down.
TATATTTCATATTTAAAATAAATTTAATATATGATATAGATTTTAATGATTTAAATATTGAGTTATCTTTCCTTGTATGCAACAAAAATTTTATTTAATAGCTTGTGTTACACACAAGACCGAGTTTTACCAAACACCAATATACTATTAATATTATTATTTAATATCATAATAATTATGTAGACATTGAAATAGAAGGAATTAATAGTATTAACCAACTTATAAAAATATTTTATTTATATAAACATAAAATGAATCCATTAGTTACCAATTAGTTAAAGATGAAAATAAAAACCAATTGAATATAAACGAAATACTTTTATGCCTACAAAGGTGTTTTATATTACTAAATTAAATTAATTAAAATGAGTTAATGATCAGAATGAAATATATTTTTTTGACATTCTTCTAATAAATTTGGTAGAAATAAGACCATAGAAAATCAAATTTTATGTATGAAAAAATATATTTTTCTAATGACATTTTTATCACCTTTTAATGGTGAATTTGTTTTAAAAATTAATTTTGAAACTTTTATAAATTTTATTTTAAAAAATAAAATTCAATTTTTAAATTTTAATTCCAAAATTCTCTTAGGGTGAATTCTTGATATTTTTCTGAGAAGTTTCATTTTTTTATGAATAGTAAAAAATACCGAATTTTAATAAAAAACTAATCTTTCATATAAAACTATTACAGTTTTATATTATATTTAAAATTGGTTTTAAAGTTAAATTAGATCCATTATAAATATATTAATCCAATTTAGGTCATTGAAATAATTTTTATTTTTAATATATATATAAAGACTTATTAAATGTTTGATCATTTTCGCTTTAAGAACCTGCTTTCTCATTACGTCTATGAGATTAATTTTAAATTTATTTTTTCTAATTATGTGAATTTAATTTGAAAAAATGGATTCCATATTTGGAATAATAATTATTTATAATTTATAATAATTTCAACATAATTTTTTACCACAATTATTAGTGAAAAAATATTAAATTAATTATAGTGCTAAAGAGAAAAACAAGTTTACTGAGAGACTAAAATTAAAACTTAAGGGTAAAAATAACCTAAAAACATATCAAAACCCCATTTTATAGAAATATTTAGTCCTTAAACCTTATTATTATCAATATTAATACATTATTATATCCACTTTACATTAAAAAAATGTCTGATCACTCAATACTTTTCCAAAATACCAAGGGTGTCCTCTCCCCCACTTATAAAAGGGCACCCCTCTCCTCCATTATTCACACCTTCAAACCACTTTGGTTCATAAAATACCTAAAAAAATCATCCCCTGTACCCCTAAACAAATCCAAGAAACCTTATTGTTGTAAGGATAAAACTTTTTATGGTTTTGGTGAAAACCTAAGGAGGATACACGAAGAAGAGGTAATGTTATTTTATAAGAGTTTTTATTATATGTCCTTCTCCACCTCCTTAAATTTATATTATATCATGAATATATAATAAAATAAGTATCTTATATATAATTATATTTTGTTATGTTAAGGTTAATACCTAAAAATTCACAAAATTATATCAAATAGTTTACAAAATAATCATTCGTGTTTATGGTGAACTACTGCCATACAAACTGATGTCATTTTTTTACCTTACCACCTTCCAAGGTTGGTAATAATGATTAATTTGTAGTTTATATATGATATATATTATATTTATTATTTTATTATTATTATTTAACAATTATTCAACACATAAATTCATTCTTTATTTTTTGGGAATATGATAACATCGCTAATGTGTACGGCAGACTACCGCCTCATGAAGTGATGTGATTCATTCATTCTATACACAGAATGTATTGAGGATGGGTTTGACAAAAATATGTGATATATATTAAATAAAAATGATACATTAATGATAATATATATATTATTTAATTTTTTTTCTTTCAATATGATAAGAAAATGGAAATATTGTTCATGCGTACGTACGACCTACCATCTCCAAGAACAGTGTATTTCATTTCTATTAACAAATTTTCTAGATTAATCTAAATAAATATATACTGAATATATATGATATTTAAATCCTGGTTTAAATTTTTGAGATTATGAAATTATGTTAAAATTAATAGGAATAAAAAAATAACAATTCAAAACATACTCAAAAAACAAAGAAGTTATTACTTGAAATGATGAAAACAATGAAAGATTATTAATGAAAAGGTAATAATATGTTATAAAAGGATCATACATGATATAATAAATATTAATATAGTTATGTAATAAGTTTTTAAAAATGTTTAAAACCATTATACATGAGTTTAAATCGCGTTTAACCAAAAGAAAGCGTTAGTTAATGGAGTTTGTCTCAATTTGATTTCATTGAGTAATATTGTAATTTTATGCACATAATTACATTTATATGGTGTATATAACTCTCATTGACATGTAATATCATGAATAATTCAATATTAATGGTATTTTAATTTTCCATTTGAGTTATTTATTATGATGATATTTTAATTAAATGTTACCAAGTGGTAAATAATTTCATAACTCAATTCCTTCTCATTGGGTAATATTACTTCCTCATTATCATTACTATTATAAGATTATTTTTGTAATTCATTTTAACTATATAATAATGTATTTACACTTAATTTATGTGGATTTATATTTGATACAAATAATTTATTCATTGATTAATTCTCACTTCAATGTTAGGATCATTTGATGGGATTATTTCACAGTCTCATTTAATAAAGATTGATTATTCTTGAATTTTCATTAAAGGGAATGATATGATCATTTTTAAAAAAAATTATTTTTTATCCCCTAGTTATTCATGATTATTTTAAAGTAATAGTAAAATTTTAATACTCTTTGGTACTTAAAATTATTGAGAAAATGTTTTAATAAAATTCCATTTTATTTCTCTCTTGAATTGAAAATTTATTTTATTACAAAACCATGTTCTCTAAATATTATTTAAAAAAAATAATTATTTAAGCTTTTCAAAATGATTTATTAAAATAATTTTTACCCATTTTTTATTCTTACAAAATTCTCTCAAAGGAATATTCTTTTCTCTTTCTGAACAAGACACTTTTATAACCTTATTACCATATAAAAGGAATGTTTTCTATGGAATGTATAGAATTACCCACCGAAATGAGAATAATTTTGTTGAATATTACTTTGCATGTTTATGAATATGTTTTTGAAGAATTTTTTTAAAATTTATCTTCAAAGAAAATTAGTTTCAAAACAAATTATTTTCAAAAACAATTCAAAAGGAAAAGTATATTTTTCTCAAGAATGTTTTTAAAATATTTTTATGCTATTTATATTAATCAATGAAAAAAACCCTTTACCCTTACTCCAATAGGTACATATTATAATGATATCATCCTTATTATCTCTCTATATGGTTTATGATCATTTTAACCAGTGATTTACTATTTCTATGTTATTCTATTTACTATAAATGGTCTATGATTATGTTTATTGATTGAGGAATGTATTTAGATGTAATATTATAGTTTTAATATGAATTTTTTATGTTAATTACGGTTTAAACCTCTCATATTAGAAATGAATTAGATTTTATATGTGATGGTTGGGGCCTAATATAGCCCCTCAATGCATAGGTAGGTTTTATAAGACAAACTAGATATTTTTTTTGTTAAGGCCTACCCATTTATTGGATTCATGGAATGAATCCTTAATAGTATTAGATTATTATCCTGAAGACTTTATAATATTTTATGTCTTGGGATGAATCCTCGACGAAAAGTTTTTAATATACATTGTTGTTCATTACATCATTATTAATTATGTTATTGATATTCTATGTGATTACTTGGTTAGTTATAATATTCATGATTAAGTTTAATTATCATGAGATTTTTCATGTGGAATTATTTTATCATCATCTATTCCTTCTATACTATGCTTAGGTTATTGATTAATAGCTTGTGTTTCAGTTATTTACATTTATATATCGATTATGTTGATTTATTCATTGTTTCATATATTTTACTTAAACCTTACTGATTATTTTATATAGAATTTATTTTTTTCCTTTCCACATGATTCCATGAAATATTTATTACTGTTATGTAGGTATATGATAGATAGAATAAATTTATTCTCGAAAAAAATTGTTGTAATTTTTTTATTCAAATGTAATATTGGAATCATGTATGTATCTAGAATACCAAGACTACTGAAGTATTTAGTCCTTCAGGATTTGTTTACATTTATATTATTCCAATGTAATGATAGCATGAATTTTCTATAGGATTTTTGGGTGAGGTTGATGCAATTTGGTTATTATGGACACTTTTATTTTGTAAAGAGCAGTTCTTTGAATGTGAGATCTAACGATTAAGACATGTTATAAGGAGGGGAAAACCTAGAAGGGATATTAGGAAATCTTCTTTTAGTATTTTCACACGAAAAAATTAAATGGTTAAATTCTTGATGATTTATAAATCATAGTATGATATTTATATCAGTGAAGAAAATTGTACATTATTATCTGATTTTCATTGTTTCACTCCATTCTTGAGTATGGATGGGGAATATGAATCATTTATTCTTTAAATGGGTTTTATAGAAGATAAAAATTATCACATAATTATTTTTAATATTTCTATATTTTCTAAGGATATCATAAAAGTAGTTATTGTTGAGAAAAATTCAAAGTGAAGTATAAGAGATGGTAGTTGACTCCTCATATGAAGAACTAGTGATGTATCTTTTAGTAGTGTAAATAAAGGGTATATGGAGGATATGTATAGGGATGGATATTTTTAGGCCTTCTAGTGTGGTAGTTCTCCTTATTGTCCTATCATAGAAAGATCTAATATTCATTATTATGAATATAGGAAAACAAGTCATACAAATCCCAAATATATTTTTTAAGCAATAATGTTTGAAAAATGTTGTAATTTTTTATATCATTAGAGGTTTTATAGGAGTGGTTCATTAGAAAGTGTCAAATAGTGACCTTAGTCAACCAAATATTCTCACTTTGATTCGATTGTTCAGTATGCAAGGGGATAATATACCTTGAAAAGGTATATATAGATAGAGAAAGAAATAAGCAATTCAGTGTCGATAGTCAGTTGTACCTTCATCTTGATAAGGGTGTTGGTCTCATGGTCAGTTTATATAAATTTTTTGAGCACATTCTATAATAAATTATTCTACTAGAAATTAAACGTGATAGTCTATAATGAGAGGTTCTACTCTGGAATCACATAAAATTTATGAGAATTATTTATTATATGGGCCTCTTGTTATTTTATATCTAACAATATGGAACCACTTTTAGATTTATAAGTGGAAATATTTTCAGTACTCATAATTATTTATATCCCATTAGGATCAATATTCAAAATGAGTCTGAAATGTTTTATTTGTGATGTTATGGTAGGAATTTATAATAATTTTATAGATTTTTCTATTCATGATGAGATGTTTTTTATGTTATATTTTTTCTAGAAAATTTAATTTAGTTCCATGTTTTTGAGGATGACTATAAAATTTGAGTTTAAATCCCCTCTCTTAATATTGATAAATACATATTTATTAGAGAGAAGTAATATTAATCATTTTAGGTGGGTCTTCTTCTAGAAAAGATTAGAGCTATTACCAAAACAAAATATCTTATATAATTCTTAGGTTTATTTAAGTTACATACCCAAAAAATTGATAAGGTGTTGTATATTGTATCATTGATATTTTTTTGAGTATTTCTCTAGGTTTCCTCATATTAAGATCTATAATTATCAATTGATCTGTTACTTGGTATATGAAATATTTTAATTCCATAAAATCATAAAGAATAAGATGATATTTAGTAATAGAATATTCAGTTTTAAGATTTTATGTTTAATAGTATTTTTCATATAGCACCTATCATTGTTTTGATAAGGTTATTTTTGTAGATTATAATGATATAAATATTTTATTGTTTATACACTATAATATGTTGAATGAGTTGATGTTTACGAATAATTATCCACTATCTGGTGCTGATAATCTATTTTATCAATTGACATGGACCAACTAGTTTTGAAGACTAACATAAATTTATGTTTTAATAAGATGTGATTTTAGATAAAAGTAATTCCTAATATCACTACTACAAAACTAGGTTTATCGAGTCCTAGGGATTTAACAGTGCTAGCTAGACACATTGTTAAATACCCCCTTTATCAGTGTTAAAAAAATCGTTGTTAAAGGGGGTCTTTAACCGTGCTAAAAATGTGTTGTTAAATGGGTACCTTTATTAGCCCCTTTTTATAAGAATTGATAAAGGCCAATCTTTATTAATTATTTTAAAAAAGAAATGATAAATGGGTTCTTTTATCAGTTCTTGTAAAAAAGAGCTGAGGGGGGGGGGGTTGTCAATTCTTTTTTAGATGCAGTGATAAAGATCCCATTTATTAGTGATTTTTTACAAGCGCTGATAAAATTATTCTTAAAAAAAATCATTAAAAATATTTTATTAATATATAAAATTTATATATTGATCTGAATATAATATATATATTTTTAAAATATGTTTTAGATAAGGTAAATATGAATTTACACTTAATATATTATATATTTAGTGAAAATTAGTTATAAAATAACTAAAAAATATATTTAATTATTAATTTTTTTTATTTTTTTTATTATTTTTTTGGCTTGCCTGGTCTGCTCTCTGTCAACCAAAATCTGAAGGCGGAATGGGCTTCCGGGACCTTTCTCTTTTTAATGATGCTTTGCTGGCTAAACAAGGTTGGCGAATGATTAATAACCCATCATCCCTATGCACGCGAGTCCTCCGGGCTAAATATTTTCCACATAAGGATTTCTTGGATTCCCATCTTGGCTATCGACCCAGTTTTCTCTGGAGAAGCATTTGGGGTGGTCGTAATCTGCTGAGGAAAGGACTAGGCTGGAGGATTGGGAATGGTCTAACGGCCAAGATTTGGAATGATCCCTGGCTTATTGATCAGACAGGCATGAAGGCATCATCTCCTATTTATCCAGGATCCGAACATGCCACAGTCTGTTGTCTTTTTGATGATCAAGGGGCGGGATGGTGTCTGGAAAAACTCTTCTCCTGGTTTAATGAGAGGGATAGGAGAATTATTCTGAGTATTCCCTGTGTGCCAGACGCAGGGCCAGATCATCTCTACTGGACAAACGACAGCTCAGGTGAGTATACGGTGAAAGCTGGCTACCGGCGAGCTCTTACTGCTCAAATGACAGAAGGAGATGCGAGGCCCTGGACATCAATTTGGAAGCTTAATGTTCCCCCTAAAGTTCGCTTTTTCTGGTGGCAGGTGTGTTCCGGTATCCTTCCGACCAAGAGCCTCCTTGTCTACAGACACTTTTCAAACGACAACTCATGCCCTTTCTGTCCTTCTGTGACTGAATCCCCTCTCCATGCTCTTATTCAATGTCCCGGGGCTCAGGAGGTTTGGAATGGCTGGGGATCAACTATAGAGCTGTCCCTGGATGCCGCATCAGATCTTACATCTCTCCTGATGCAATGGTGTTCCTCCTTTTCACCGGCTAAAGCAGGCGCCCTATGCATTTTGACTTGGATTATCTGGGATAGGCGGAACGAGGCCATTTTCAATCATTTCCGGAGGCCCCCCAGATTTTGGATTGACCGGGCATTGTCATGGATTGCGGTCTGGTAGAACCACCCTGAACAACAAAGACTTTTCACCCCCCCTCCTCTTCCCCAACATTGGTGCCCCCCACCGGAAGGGATTGTTAAGATCAATGTGGATGCCTCTCTCCCTAAGGATGGCCCAGTTGGACTAGGTTTACTGGCTCGAGACAACCTGGGAAATCTTATCGCTGCCAAATACGAAGCACATTATGCACTTTGGGAGCCCTCAGTCGCGGAGGCTGCCGCTATCCTTGCTGGGTTAAACTTCGCAAAAGATCGCGGTTGGGATTACATTCACATCGAATCCGACTGCCTCACTGTAATCAATGCCATCAATCTCACTGACGGCGGGCTGCAACCTTTCGGCCCCATTATCCGGTGTATTCACTCGCGGAGACAAGGCTTCAATTCCTGCAATTTCTCATTTATTAGAAGGGAAGTGAATGAAGCCGCTCACAAGATGGCAGGCATTGGCCCTCCTTACGAGGATTTGCTTTGGTTCAATCATTTTCCATCGTGGTTATGCTACTGGATTCTTGCTGATCTCCATCATTAATGGATCCGTCTTATTCTGTCAAAAAATATCAATTTTAAGTTAAAAAAAACAAAAAATTAATAAAAGATCTAAAATAAGTTGAAAACGTAACTTAAACTTCAAACAACCATAAATTTTGATCTGGGTGTTCATTTGGTCTCAACCATATATTAAATCGAAGCCTGCAATGATATCTTTGCACTCAGTGACATAGGTAAACCTCTATCACATTTTTCAAGGCAAAAAAGTCCCCACATGCCTCCAAAATTGAGTTTTTAGTCAGGGTACACCGATTTTTTAACATTCGATGGATTCTTATCCTTGTTTAAGGGGATCTTATTTAATTTTTTTCATAGGGATTAAATTTATTCCCAGGTATTACATTCATATTGATATTATGGTTTTACAATTTTATCACTTTTCACAATTTAATTTTATTTATAATTAAATATATAATTTTTTTCTTGTATTTACTTATTATAAATCACTCTTATAAATACATATATCAACATATTTATGCTAAAATGTGTATTCTAATATATGTAAACATATAAATATTCTATAAATGAATTTTAAAAAACATTTAACCATTTTTTACATTATAGATAGATATACATATATGTGTGTATTAATAAATAGATATATATTTATATTATATTCTAGTATATGTAAATGAATATAATATGAAATATATTTAAATAAATATATGTATATATATCACAAACACTCATATATTGTATATATTTATTTAAAAATAATTTTATTAATATATGTAAATATATATTTAAATATATATAAATAAACAAATATATTATTAAACATATAGCATAACTACATGGTGTAGTGGTAAAGGCGTTTCATCTTCGAAGGATAGGTGCAGGGTTCGAATCCAGGTGGGCATGTATGAGGCTAGAAATTCAAAAATCACTGATGGGGGGGGGGGGGGGTTGAAAAGCACTAATAGGGGGTGGAGTTCTGTTAAAGGGGTCGTGGAAGCGCTGATAAAGGGGTCAGAATCTCATGGACGTTCGAAATTTTTTAACCCCCTTTAATAGCGCAATTTTTATCAATGCTAAAAAGAAATATTAAAGGCCCCCATTAACAGTGCTAAAAAAGAACTGTTAAAAGGTACCATTAACAATGCTAAAAAAGACCTGTTAAATGACCCTTTTAATAGCATTTTTTAGCAGTGATAAACTTTTCATGCTTTTAACCATGCACAGATTATCAGTTCTTTTTTAGTGCTAATAAAGGCCATTTCTAACACTGTTAAATCCTTTTTTTGTAGTAGTGTATAGATTTTTCAAGTATATATGTAATATATATATATATATAGTTATATAATTTAGATTAAAAAATTCCACTAGAGTGTTATGGCTCTAATAAATAGGATATTTCATCCATTACATGACCCCTCCACGGTAGTTTTAGTAGATAAAACTTTTATTTATTTCAAATCATGGAATAAGAATTATAGACTTCTTTATGTTACCTTGGAGACATTGTGTGATTTTTAGTTATACATAAAAATTTATAATTTATCTTTCTAGGTATGAGAGGATGAGTTTCATAGTCATGTTGTATTTTATGTATAAATATTTATTGATTAAATGAAAGAGGGTGAAATTATTTCATCGAATGTTCTTAAAATTGCTTTTTAATCGAAAACTTTATCAAATATGCAAGATATTATAATCACTTCATTGAGGTGTTTTCTAAGACTAATTATCCTATAAAATCCTTTAATACTAAATGAATATTGTTTTTCTATCCTAATTAGTGTAAATCAGTATTATTGGAGCTGAAGAAAAGGATGACTATCAATCCTAACAAGTTATTTCTATAATAGGGTAATGGGATCAAGGTGTATTATGATTATTATTTAGTGGTCCTTGGATGTGTTATCATAAAGGATCATTGGGTAGTGGTATATAGATTACGATTTCTCTATTCACATTATATAAACTAATTTATAAATGTTATTAAGTTAGTCATTATAGTATATTCATTAATGTTTGTTAGAACTATCTATTTGTTTATTGATTTTTTGTATACATTATTAAAAAATATCTTAGATTTATCCTTCCATAGGGATACCTAAATACAAGGTAGCATTCATGGGATGCCTACCATTAGTATTTTAATTTTGACCTTCACTATAGTCATAGGAAGTTAAACATTATTATAGATTCTCTAGGTTGAAAATATCAGTCTTAAAATGTGTAAGAGGAAAATTAATAATATAGGATTATGTCTTTGATAGAGTAACTCCAATTAGATAATAATAAAATTAAATAGTATTTTCTTTAATTTAACACTGAAATTATATAATTTATTATGGAATGGGTCAAGGAAATTATATTTATTATCAAGATTGAATCTTCATTTGGGTAACACATAATTGTTGGGATATCATTGATCAATGGATTCAAGAATCTAATTAGTTTTTCTTTATTTATTGAAGGATGGTATGTCTTAATTTCAAAATAACATATTTTATTATGGAATATCATTCCCCTAGGTGGGTTATCCATCTTAGTATATCAAAAATTCATCATAACCTCAACATGCTAATTTTATGGCCTAATATGAATTGGGATATTTATAGTATTTCCATAAGGTGTTTTAATTTCCATGAGGTGCAATAGAAATAATCAATAACCCATTGGTTTCCTATATCCATTTCCATTATGGGTTTTATAATGGGAATTTATCATAATAGAAATAATAAATTAATTTCTTCAATCTATGAGAGCTATATATTTAGTGTGGTTGATCATCAATCACTTGACTAGAAATATCATTATATAATTATTCAGGAAACAAATTCTAGGGATGACTAAAGAAATTATCAATAAAAGAAATTATAAATCTTCGTGGGGTTATGGTGGGTATTTTCATTATACATGGACTTCAATTTATATCCATATTTTATCGAGGGGTAGATTGATCTATCAGAAATTAGATATACCTAAGTATATTTTAACGACCATAGACTATTTTCAAGTCTAAGAAAAATATTTTCATTCTTGATGTTATTTCGAAAGATTATATTTTAGATTTCATTGTATCATAGGAGTATCACTTATCATTATTATAGATTTCATATAATAATAACTACCTATAATTTATATAGACAACCCTCTTTGAGGATATCCGCTATTAGGCTCTTAATTTTAATTTATATTAGATTAATATTTTAGAATCATCATTAATTGGGACTAGAGTGATTTTTATCCTAAATAATATATGATTTTGTTTTTGGAAACATTTAAAAACTTTTTAGGGCCCTCATAAATTTTATATTTATTTTCATAGGTAACCCTTGGAATTCACACGACCAACTCATTTCTTCCTTCCAGAATCTCCAATATTAGGGCTGTGAAGGATTAAAAAATTTGGGAAGTTGACTATGATGTTAGTAAAAATATTTTATATCCTAAAACATATTGAAAATATTTATTATAACATTCATTACCTCCTAAATTCAATGTCCTACATAACTTATTTTATGATTCAAAGCAAATGAGATATATACCTGATCATACAAATGTCATTTAATTCAATTATATCAAAATATTGGAAGATGTTTCCCAATTGGATAAATTTTTTTGTATCATGTATTAGAGAAAAAAGTTGTTAAAATTAAATGATATTCATCTTGTAAGGATCTGTTGAAAACATGGAAGATTTCTTGATGAAACCAAGGAAAAAGAGACTAATATCAAATATCAATGGTTTGAATTATTTATTTAAAACTCTAAATAAATCGTCTTACGGACGAGAAGTCCAAAAATGATATGTTAATAATAAAACATATTTAAAATATTAGTTTTTTTTATTTTAAATTTTTATTTTTTTCAATAATTAAATTAATTAATCATTGGTTTAAATGAATCATTAATTGAAATTCTAAGTACATAGATGAGGAGAAATTAGAATACAAGGAAGGAAGAGGTGTAATATAAATAGATATAATACTAGAGTGGTACATAACCATATAAAAGACTCCTTATACACAATAAATTACGGACTAGTGGTGAAGTCTTGTAACATACATTGGGGATACTATTCCATTGATATAAGATATTTGATGGGAGTACGATATTGTCAAATAATTTTTATCATCAACTAAATTATTAAAGACCCCCTATTAGTGTAGCTAAAGAGAGGATAATTGGATTTTCTCTGAGGATACAATCCATGCACTCATTAATCTTAAAAATATTCATATTTTTTATATTTTTAATAAATAATAAAAATAGGGGATTATGTCAAATGGAATGGAAATTTCATAAAATGATACCAGTAAGAAAACAAGTTTCATTGATGAAGGGTATTGATCCCATATGTTCTACCAATTGTTTCTCCATGGCCTTCCTTTGTTTCTTTTATAGATTCAATAAACTACTCAATAGTATTCATTGGACTCTTCCACTTATTAAATTATAGAATTCATTATTTCAAAAATTCATTCATCACACCTCATATCCACCTTCTCCATAGAGTAAGGATGATGCCCACCATCTGAATATGGAATTCACTATCCAAACACAAAGTTTCAAAATATGTTATTCATAATTAGACTCTCCAAATTCCATGATTTATGGATAATAAAAATAAAGGGAGATGATATAGTTTCATTGAAGAAGGGATGAGGCCAATAATGAGAGAGGTAATTAAAAATCGATGAATCATTTCCTAACACCCTTTAGATATCATATGAATAAAAGGAAACATAAAGAAAATAAGTATAATACTTATGATTACCACTACCTAAACCAAGTATCCACCATTATGTTGGTGATCAATTATCATTGATCCGAAGATAAAAACTATGAATAAGTAAATATAAACATAAAAAATGAAAATAAATTGCACTTTATTAAAAATGAAAATATGAAAACCAGTGATATTATACTCAATGTAATGTTGAATATCCATTACAATTTCCCAAAAAAATATTTATATGAATCTAATAACACTCTAAAATTCATCTTTTCCATTTGATGGATTGTTCATTCCTTGCTTCATCTCCATGATTCAGTTCCAATGATCCAAATGTCCCATTCCCTCTTGATGATTATGATGTGAATTTTTTATTGATTTATTTCCTAATTTAATTAAAAAATGTATACATTGGAATATTTATGTCCCCCATAGGTCATACATCTATGATTCATGGTTTTTCCTTATAATATAAGACTATGGTGAGTAAAAATTCATCAATGTTATGGTTTTAACATAGAATATTGTGATGGGACAAGTTTTTATGTGGCATCATACTTCTAACATAATGGATGAAGCAGAGTCATTAACATAAATATTTAATCTCTAGTATTGTACTTGGTTACATTGCTGTCTGGATGACATGTAATAAATAGAAACAAACATGCATTGGGGAGTGGACAATATGAAGAAAGTATCTTAAGAAAATATTGGAGGAAACACTAGCTTGGTAATACATCATTGAGGCATGGAAACCAGATTAAAAACATAGGATAACAACACTAAGTATATTTGAATAAGTCTATTTAGTGAACTATGATCTGATTCACTGCTTAGGATTGATGTAGTGTCATAGAGGATGGTGAGATGATCTTTTTGCATGGATTCCACCTATAGGTCCTTATTGGGATGTTGATGAGATGAGAATTGAATCTGTAACTAAGAATAATAGTTTATTTTGAGGGGAATACTTGGTGTTTTTTAGGTGAGTTATAGTCCCTTCCCTTATGATGACTCATACATAGCTTCAGGTAAACATTTTTTATTCAAATGTATGCTTGGTAGTGATAGAGTTATTATGACATGGTGGTAGATTTAATATTACCCATGCCCATATCTCCTAATCTATTATTATGTGATGACAATATTGCATGATTAATAGGAAATATCTATGTTTTCCATTAATTCTATCATATATATAGGTGTTAAATTTTACATTTATTCTTACACAGATAGGATCTATGCATTATAATAACTATTAAAACGTAAAAAATTATATAAAAGAATTTACAAGATATGTTCATGGACATTTAGAACCAAAATGAAAATAAAATCACTAAAAATCATGAATTAGGTTTTTTTTCACATTAAATACATTATTCCATTAATAAAACAAAAATGGATTTATTTAAAACATTATAATATAAGATATATATTAACTATAATAAAATATAAAATAAATATAATAAAAAATATTGTTGAATTAATCCCCAATATTTGAATTTTTCTATTTCAAATCATTTTATCTATCAATAATATTATTCACTTTGAATTAAATTATTTATTTCTTAAAAACAATATCTAATGAAATTTAATTGTCAATGATTTATGAATATCTAAATATTAACATATAGTAACATTTTTAATAAACATTTAATCCATATTTTCAATATAATTTAAATTTCCCAAACAATAGTTCATCACTATGAAAATATATTAGATAAATTCATTTTTTTTGTTAATTAAACTTCATTATTAACCTTTTAATCGATAAATTTCCATATCCAAGAACTTATTCACAAAAAATTATTTCAATAATGCATATGAAATTTTACATATTTTTTGGTAGGGATAATACAATACTAATAATTCCAATCATAAGATTCCCCCTATTCTATTTGGGACAACTAAGGAATATAAGTATTTTTTGAAAAAATGACTTAAAATTCATTCTAAATCATTATTAATGGATTTTATTTTTCAAAGAAACTAACATTGGTATTTTAAATTTTAAGATACTTTTATTTAGATCCCTAATCATCAAACTAATTAAATTAAAATTAGCTTATGTAATTAAATGTTTAATGCTGAATCCTAAAATAAATACTTTTCTTTATTATTTAATCCATTCAGATTTATGTTCATTAATATAGTGTAATTATATTAAATTAAAACCAACTTTAATATTTTTTCATTCAAGATTCATTATTTAAATTTTAATCAAGGGAATTCATATTTTTTAAATTAAATTTGACCTCCTTGAGAAATCAAGAATAAAATGTTTCCAAGAGTAAAAAAATATAAAAAATATTTTATTTTAAAAAAAATGGATGAAATTAAAAACCAAAACTAAAACATATTGGATCACTCCCCCATATATAAAATTCAAAACCCCCTTTTAAGGAAAAATACATTAAAAAAGAATAGGTTATAAGTCTTGTGGGATGGAAAAATAGAACATTGTTATTTTCTTATAGTGTCTTGTGTTAAGATCTTGCACATTGTTTTCCCACTATATATAAAACATAATAAGTCAACATAAGTATTTTTATTAAAACAAAAAAAATGATTTTATGGGAAATATAAATCTTGGTTTAACCCTCAAATGATTACTTAGTTTTTACTACATCTAGCTAGATATATACATTTTTATCCTTAATATGAATCCAGATTTGACTTATATGGTAGGAGATAATACATAACATTGACTTTGGTTTTATTCACTAGACAATGGTTTTGGATAACCCCATGTATCACACCCTGACCATATTATTTCTTTTGTTAATTAATTTATTTGATAATATTTAGTCCCTTCTATGATTTTTTGAATTTATAGGAGTTTAATGGTAGAATTGTTTTTTAAAAAATGGATATTTTATGGCTATGAATAGGTTATGAATGGTTAGGAGTAACTATGCACAAAGTATTATTTTTAGATCTTTATCTTATTAGTATAGTTTCTCATGGAATAAGAATTATTTCTCTAATTGTGTGCCACTCTATATAGAACCATTCAACTTCATTTTTCCTTTAGGGTGGTCTACATGGTCAGTAAATAGTTTGGTCAAACCATATAGAGACCGTACAATATGTCTTGTTTTTAAAAAATTATTTTCTAAAAATCATCCTCTTATGTTTAATGGGATTTCAGACCCCTTTCCCCCCTCTATCAATTTCATGAACCCTAGGATGAGGCCCTTCTATTCACACATCCCCCCTCTCAACCCTCTCTTCTTCCCTAATTCAAATCCACCATCTCCATGATTTTCAAGTAGGATCCTCAAGTGAGTCTTACCTCTCTATTGTTTCCCATATCTTCTTCCCTCAATATTCATTCATTCTTGATTATAGTCCCACCAGTGAACTCTAGTGTAGTCATAATCATGATATGGGATTTGGGTGGTTCTAAAATTTTATTTTTTGGAGTTTAGGGTTCGTTGGGGTGCCATCTTACCTATTCAAGTATCTAACATCGAAGGAGACATATTTTGGCTCACCAAATCATGGTTCTAATTGATTCAAGGTAAGAGTTTTTATACTATCGCTTTTTGGCATGCCATTTGTAATGACCCAAGATTTTAGACCCTTTAAATTAAAACCATATTAAATTTCTTATGTCACATGCAACACTAAACTAACGCATAACTAAAATTAGTGATGAAATATTAAAATTACATGAACTATATAAATATTAGTGGATAAAATGAAAATAATGGATTAAAATAATTATAAATGATTATCCTCTTTGTTTAATATTTTTTAAATAATTCATTTCGAAGAACCATTTAAAAAAATCTATACTATATTTCAATAATAAAAAAAATTGATCACATTTATAGTTTTATTACAATGAGTAATATTTAAAATTTTAAAATATTATTTTATTATTAAATTTTTTATAAATTTATCTGAAATAATATTAAAGACACTTGAAGTTTAATATGTCATTCACAAATAAAAAATAGTTTCTATTTATATATTATATTTATATTTAAATAAATAAATAAATTATAATATTAAGTTCATGAAAATATACTCATTTTTATATTTATAATTTTAAAAATATCTTATGGTTGATTTAATAGATTTTTAAAAAATAATTTAACAGGTGAATGGTGGAAAATACTATTTTTTGAAAAACATGTTTGTATGTCATTATTAGTATATAAGTATCGATTAGAAATTTATGAAGCCTTTTTCTATAAAAAATATTTTTTTATAAGTGACTATATAATTTTAAAAATATTATTTTTAATTTACAATTGACATTTGACATTTGAAATTTTAGAACTTAATTTATATTTTTAAATAAAAAATTATTTTTAATACATTATATATTTAGTTTTTTAAAAGTATTTTATATCAATTATAAATATTTATCCAAACAAATTTTATTTCAAATTTGGAATCATTATGTATAAATTAGATAATAAGGAACATTGTATTTTTTATCATAAATATTAAATCACCTAGGTAAAAACTGGTTACTATGGTGAAAACCAAAATGCTAAAAATGTGTAACCTAAGAGGTATAGAGACTAACAACTAAAGAAACATTTTAATTCATTTTCTTAGTTTTTTTACCAATTTTATATCTTCCTCAACCCATTATTTATCAATTTTTCATCCATATTTTTTACATGTACTTACCATTATTTAAATGTTTTGGGAGTTTACCAAAAAGTCATCATATTTCACATATAGAGGGTAACTCCTCTCCTAACTTTACCTCACACCCCAACCCACTTTGTTAAAATCCATATATATCCAAAATTACCCTGAACATTAATATCAAATTTAAAGAGTTTTTTTTCTTCTTAGGAGACCACCCCTCATGGGATTAATCCCTTTTTCAATAGAGATAATCCAAGAAGTGATGTAAAAGTTCTTATCCCCTCTTCCTCATTTTTTTCTATCTTTATTATTTAAATTAAATTATTCCATATTAAAATAATATGACTAGTATAAAAATATAGTGATATTTTATTATAATTATCTTATAATCATTAACTACCTTTCTTTTTTTTTCTATTAATAAAAATAAAAACGTTAATCGTGTGTGTGTGTGTGTCCAGACAATGACATCAATGAATTAATGTCTTAATTTTCCTTCACCACCTTACATGGATAGTTTAAAAAGGGGAATTTAATTAATAATTATTATAAATATAACTTGTTTAAGAATTTTAAATGATAAACCACATATATCCTTTTTCTATTCGATGAAGTACAAAAGGATTATCCATACATATGTTTGGATTACCGCCTCCATGAAATGGTGTGTTCTATTTTTCTTTATAGTCATTCATGGATAGATTTTTGAATGTGTTTAATGTATATATGTTATGTTTATTTAATGATTAATGTTCCAATAAAACAAATTTAATAACCAATTTATTATATGATCAATGAAAAATCATTATAAAATTAACTATCTTTATCAAGTGAACTAAGAGGGAGAAAAAATCATTTATACTATACAAAAATTTCCTATCCAAAAATTATTCTAAATAATTTATAATTATTATATATCAAACTAATAAATTGTAAAAATTGTCATTATAATTCTGATATAAGGATATTTAATCAAATCACCCCATAATCATCTATTAATCATGGTATGTTCATGTTTCAATCAGTTTGACCACCCACTTGAACAATGATATGAAATTATATCATGGATGATTATGAGAACATAATTATTAGTTTAATATGAAATAAATATTTAATGATTTTTTTGTTTCTATAAGTGTAATGTCATAATTTTATTTATTAACTAATAAAACACCAATCATGGGTTACAAATCACAAAAATATGGTTGTTCTCAATTTCATATACTATGATAAAGACTAAAGCACCAATAAAAGGATGTTTAAGATTAACAAATCATTATAAATCTTACTTTAATGTAATTTTATTAATCCCTGAATGATTAAATTTTAATTAATAATTAATAATTATAATGCTTCTATAAAACCAGTGTAAAACATTAAAACTGCAAACACATGATGTGGGAAAATAGGTAAAAAATATCTAATATATATATTTTTGGAATGATTATCATTGAGGATTATTGATGGTTATAGTTATGAATAATGTTATTGGGTATTTAATTAATAAATTTTATTTAATTATTTTGGATATTTGGCATTGGTTCACAATGAATCTTGTCCAAGGTATGGGTTTTCATCTCGAATTCTTCACTTAGAGACGAGTTTTTTTATTATGCACCTAAATTATTTTATGTGCTGAATATGTGGGATAATTAAGTTATTATAGAAGTAAATTAATTTTATTAATCGTGATTTTTTTCCATTTAAATCACTCTCTTTCATGAGTTTTTTATTTAAATTATACTTAAGATATAATGGATTTATTTGACTCAATTATTGTCAACTCAGTTATAATTATTCCCCTTGAACATATTTTATATAAGTGGGTAAATTAAACCCTATGATTGAACTATGTGGTATTTTATCTTGAATTTTGAGGATTTATATATTTACTACATTAATCCATTTTCAAAAGTTACTTATTTTATGAACTATGTTTTCCAAAAGGTTTATTGGAAACTAATATCACTTTATTTGAGTTGTATGTATTATTTTCAACATCAACCTTCAATATTCTCTTTAATAATTGATTTACCATTATATATGATTTTCTATTTTATATGTCAGGGGATAATGTATCTTTTTATTCAAATATTCCTTCTTTAGTTTTCTCTCACCTAAAATTTTAATGTTACCAAAAAACAACATCCATATTTAAATTAGCTCTGTGTTTCATGACCATATTTTCCTTCCCACTAATGTTCACTTATCATTTTGGGAAATATAACATAGATTATTTTCTAGGATTTTAATAATTTTATATAACCCATTTAAAAAGGAAAATTTAATATACTTTTCTAGATGTTGGTTTTCAAATATAGATATTTAAAAATATTTTACCTCATTCCTAAATCAAATTTTTTATCTTCCACATCACATTTTTTTTGATAATAATTATTATTTTTCAAGGATTCATTTATTGATTTTTATTTTTTAAAGATAATTTTTTTTTTCTGAATCATTTACTTTACATTTTTTAAAATAACTTTTTAATGTGACCCATATCATTATCATTTGAAGAATATATTGAAAATGGTCCCTTTTAAATATTTTTGTGGGAATAAATCATTTTGTTTCCTTAAATTTATTATTTGAAAATTTCTCTTTACATTTTGATGTTATATAATTGAAAATTATTTTTATCCTATATTTAAAAAAGTTCTATTTTAAAAATATTTCCAATTAGCAAGGATACTTCATATTTACATAATTATTTTTCCATTACATCTTAAATGTATTTTTCAACAATGTAATTGTCCTTTTACGTATCTTATAATTGATTGAGGATTATTTTTAAATGTAATAATCCATATTATTTATTTTATGGCTTATATAACATCCTTATCTATTGGATAAATGATTCATCCATTATGTTGTCTTACCAAAACATTTTCTTTATATAAATTTATGTTTTCATCCAATATATGTACTCTATGAATACTGTATTTTTTTATCCCTTTAACCAAATTATGTTCACCTAGATGTTATACATTGATTTATTAGAAAAAAATATAATCTTAACTATATATAATTACACTATACTATGTGAATACCAAATGATTTATTATATTGATTGAATGGTATTTACCTAGAATGTTACTTGATGACATTAGATCCCCATTTATTTTCCATGAGGTTTTCAAGTAATGATTATTGATGGAATTAAGATTTAATTCCTTTTTTGGATATATATTAAAATTATGTTAAACCTATTTTATTTACATGGATTATTTATGATGTATTGAATGAAACCTATTTCTTTTACATTAGTTCATTATTCTATAAAAGTGAACAATTTTGCTTAGAAGGTTTTATAAAACCTATTCTTATTTATGGATTTTAAGGATGTGATGGTTATATTTTTTCTTTTGGAACACATGTATATGGTTAATAATTAATTGTATGGTAGGTAATATATAGATATTTAATGCATTGGGTTAATCTTCACATCTCATGAGTAATGGTGAAACAAGTATTGATGCTTGATCCAAAATGGGAAATAAGTTTCGATGCCTAATATACTATGGGAAACTGTTGAGTGAAGCCTGATCCACCAAGGGAAAAAGTGAGTGAAGCCTAATACAATAAGGGAATGAGGTTGTGATACCAAATTGTTAGCTTAACCAGGTTAAATACCCAGGGGGGTGAATTAGGGTTTACAAAATTAAAAAAACTGCCCTGTTAGATCCTATTTCATTATTAAACAAAATATTATTATCTACCTTTCCTATAAAAATGTATTAATATAAATGAAATCATGCACAAGAATTTTTTTTACATTATTCACCCTCACTTGGATACATCCAAGGATCATACAATGACAATGTGACGATGTACAGAATCCACTAAGGATCACTTCCAAAATAAGGTTTGAGCTAGATCACCTCTATTATCATGATCACCACCCTAAGAATTTTCAGAGAGGACTCATTTTCCCTCCTGGTTTACAACCAATAAAAATTTTAGATCTCACTACTCTCTCAACTAAAGTGTTCTAACTTCTACTATAGAATAATCTCGTATTGTTCCGAGTCACCTCAAAATTATTTCACACATATATGAGTATTCCATGAAGTCATTTTTTTACCTATTAGATGAAATAAACATTTTTGCATATTATTATTTTAAAGAAATTGATTTCACAAAATATTTTAGTCCCATTGAAAACATTATTTCACCCTCCTTGAACAGTCTTGGATCCCCCATAAACTACATTGCATCATGTGGCATGAGTGTTTTGTGGAAAAACTTTTCATTATGGATATCCTCTTATTAGCAGATGGATGATGCCTCACAAACCACTAATGCTTCATGGAATTCCTTTACTCCTTGGATGGCTTGTACTTCATGAACTTACTTCACTTTGTGAATTTTTCTTTCATGAAATCCTCCCTCACAAACCTCTTTCTCATTCACAAAATTCTTCCTCACGAACCTATTTCTCATTCATAGAATTACTCCCTCTTGAACCACTTTACTAAATTGTTATATTGCGAGCCACATCAAACTTTTTTGAATTCTTCCAGCGATTATCTTCTATAATGAATTTATATCAGTCTAATGTTGTGATTAGGGTCATTTATATAGGCACTAAATTAGGGAAAATATAGTAATAAAAAATACCCAAAACACTGATGTGTTATAGTCCTCCACGTGAACTTTCTATGTAGTCCACATATAGCCTTTATCCTTTTCTTGATGTCTTATAAAAAATGAAAAAACTTTGTGGAATCCTTAAATCACTACCTTAATCTGAAAATGATGAGACTCCCATAAATGATGCACCTCTCATGTACTAAGACCTTTGTAGAAGGTTTAATTCACCGCCTCGTCCACAAAATAACAGCTTCCTACATGGTTCTTCATACCTACTTTGTGAACCTCATAGCGCAGTTACACTATTATGTGGTCTATGAACTCCATATTTTACAGTCCGTGAACTTTTATCCACAAACCCCTTTGCAGAAAACCATCATTTTATATAAAATAAACACCCGATTTTGAGGTCAAAAAAATTGTTAAACACTGGGAAACTATGCCACCTTAAAATTTTCCTTTAACAAAACTAACCATACTAAAATGTAGTCATCTAGATTTTTCAATAAACAAAATTACCCCTATAAAATTTAGACAGATCCTTGAGGGATTTCCCCCCAAAAATATCCCACGTTGGGTTTGATGAAAACTCTTCACATTTTGATACCACATTAAAGCTTCTTCCATATTCAACAAAAAAACCCTTCTTTTTATTTTGATAGTGATCAAATATTTACTCAAAACACACTCTAATCCCACATGATCCATACTTGGAGTGATAAATAAGAGTAGAATGCAATGTTCATCAATGAATTACTTCATTCAAAAACCACTCAACTAATTTCATCACGAACCCCATCCATCGTGATATATAATCTTTGATCAATCACCTTTATCATTGTCAGATTTTAAAACCTCCCCTTCTTTAATTCTCCCCTAATAAACTTCTCCCCATATCATGAATAAGACATTTTCTCCATTTCATATCCATAATTCCCCCCCTTTTCAATGAACCTGAAGCCCACTTTGTTGTGGTCTATAATAGGGTAAAGAACACAAATGAGAATATCAAGAAAAAACACATGATACCTCAGGGATAGGGGTCCCACATACACACTTTTTTATGTACGGGGAGTTTACTGAACAACAAGAGCTAGTCTAAAACATTAAAATAATTATTTGGGTAAAGAATTTCTCAGAATTCCTATAACCTATATTTCTATAGGCAGATACTTCGACTTCCCATTATATTTCTCAATATTATCCGTGATAAAATGATACTTCATTTCAATGTGTTTTTTCCTTGAGTGATGAACTATAGTTTTAATAAAAGTTATAGGGCTTGAATTGTCACATTGAATTTCAATCATAGACTTCACTAGAACTCCCATATCATCAAGTTGTTTATTCATCCATAATAATTCCATATAAACTTGAGTGGCCACAATATATTCATATTCTACTATGCTCAAGGAAATACAATCTTGTTTCTTGCTTATCCAAGAAATACACCATCCACCAATATAAAATGAACCACCTGAAATTAATTTTCTTTCATCTGTTGAATTGGCCCAATCTGTATATGTATATCCTAATAACTCTTTCTGAGATTTTTCATTGTACAATAAGATGAAATACACCATTCTCTAGATATACCAAAGTATTATTCTTACTAAAAGTAAATATATTTATTTGGGATTACTTTTATATATTGATGCTTGTCATGTGGTAAAAACAATATCTGTTCAGGTTTTTGTTAAGTACAATAAACTACCAATGATCTCTCTATATTTTGTGAAATTTACCGCTTATCCTTCATCATTTTGTGAAAGTTTCATCTAGGTAACTATTGGAGTTTTCATCTCTTTGTAATTATCCATTCAAAATCCTCTCAAAACCTCAATGGTGTATTTATATTAAGAAATTAATTTGTCATTCCTTCCTTGTATCACTTATAAACTACGGAAAAACATCTGTTTACCAATCATTGACATTTCAAATTCAGTTTTCATGAATTCTATGAATTGTTTGCATTATTCTTTATCTGATTCACCAAATATTATGTCATTTACATATACCACCACCATAATCCTTTGATTACTATAATTGTTTACATAGATATTGTAATAAACTCCACCAAACTGGAAATAGAGATTCTTTAAAAATTGATATAGTCTTGAATAACATACTCTTGGTGCTTTCTTTAATCCATAAATTTCCTTTATCAAATAAAAAAATCTATTATTATATTCATGAATGATAAAACCATATGGATTTTAAATATAATTATTTTCCTCTAGAACCCCATTTATAAATGTTGACTTCATATCCATAAGGAAAACATTGAACCTTCTTTGCACTTTTTTGGAAGAGAATAATTTGATTGTATTTATCCTTAAAATAGGTGAAAATGTTCCATCAACATCATTACCCTCTATCTTTTAGTACCCTTTTCACAATAATCATGATTTGTTACCATTTACTATTCCATCTACATTTATATTATTGTGAAAGACCCTTTTAGTCCCAATAAAATTCTTATCTTCTAGTCTAGAAACAATCACCATGTCTAATTATTATCAATTAGATCAATCTCTTAATTAATAGCCTGAAATCATCTCTCATCTCCAACTAATCCATCAAAACATTTATTCACTACCTAGGATAGAAAGGATTCCAAATGTAATGACTTTATTACTCATGTTTGAACCGAAACTTCTTGATAATTAATGATGTTATTTCTTTCATGTTTATCACAAATCTTCAGTTTTTGTGAAGATATATATTTTAATTCTTCCTACTAACTATTGGTATATTCTTTTGAATCAACATTTTCCACTTTAACTCCCCCTATGGTGCTAATCTCTTCATCACTTTGATCAAGGAACTGTTCACTATTTTTTTGTAGATTTTTTTCATTCTCTACTTTATTTATATCATTTATTTCAACTAAATTTCCATGAGTCTTATTAAAACCTTTATATGATTTTATTTTTCTTTAATATCCAATAAATATCCCCTCATCTCCATGTGACTCAAATTTAATGTGTTTCTCTTTGTTGTGAATAAAACAATTACTGTAAAATATTAAAATGTATTTCAATGTGGGATTTTTTATAAAACACATCTCATATGAAGTATTTTATTCATTTAGACACAATATAACCATGTTAGATTTGTAAATTGTTGTTAATAATGCTTTCTTCTAAAATTTATCTGGTAGGTTATTTTAGATAATCATTTTTCCGGTCATGTTGTTTATGATATGATTTCTCCTCTAAACCACTCTATTTTGTTGAATAGTTCTCACTACTAAAACATGATGCATTGTCTCATGTTTCTCAAGATGATATTCCACTTTACTATTTGTGAATTGTTTACCATTATCAGTGTGAAACTTTAAAATTTTCTATCCAAGAATCCTTTCAGATTCCATCTGAAATTATTTTATGCAACTGAACACATCAGACATGTAAGAAATGAAAAATAATTTTTCCGTCCTGCTGAAATCACCAATTCAAAGAATTTTATACCTCTCCCCATCAATGTATATTGGTGAGATAGGTCCACATACATCTTCATTCACCAATTCAATCACTCTAGTTGATGTTTTCTCTTTTTCATTATATATATTTTTTATTCTCTTCCCTTGTTGACATGCATCATACGTATGAGTAAGATAACATATTAGCTTAGGTATATTTTAAGTTACATTAAATTTTACCTGGAATTCTAGGGATAGTTGGTATATATAGATATATGTTTTATTTCACAACCTATATTATTCTTCTCTAGATAAAAAGAATATATTTTCCTCTCCACTTACAAGGTAGAGAACCACCTTTGTTCTTTTTCACTATATAGAAACTACACCATCTCTTCCATTGATGATACATATATTCTTAGAAAATATTATATCATTATCTTAGTCAAGTAGTTTACTAACACTAAGAAAGTTATTATTGAGACCTTCAACAACTAAGACAAAGGCATCCCTTATTTCTTTTCTCCCCAATTTGGATTTTCCCAAGATAATAATCTCTAGGACTTTATCATTTCAAAATTATACTATATATTACCTATCATATTTTATGCGTATAAAAATATCCTTACTACATTTTATATAATATTTTCACACACTATCAAGAATCCATACCCCATAATGATCTGATAAATTAAGGGAAAT
Source organism: Viscum album (assembly GCA_963277665.1). Classification (NCBI taxonomy): domain Eukaryota; kingdom Viridiplantae; phylum Streptophyta; class Magnoliopsida; order Santalales; family Viscaceae; genus Viscum; species Viscum album. Next base: position 939,344,061 of record OY728155.1, on the reverse strand, counting down.
CTCCACAACTACAACTTTCTCATCTCTTTTCTTATTGATCAATGTTTTTGACTTCATACCCAATATGGATTAATAATTTTTATCCTCCTAGAATTATGATGGATCATCTTTATATTTTAGATATTCAAATTGATTTTTCATTTTCATCTCATTTGATAATTCATTTAACTACTGATTATGACCATATTTAGTTTTCTTTTGCACATTCATAATCATTATTACTGAGCAATATCTTTTCCATGTGTCCAAATCCTCCACACCTAAAATAGTGAGCATAAAATGATGTACTGGAATATTGATATTTTTATGGCTATCTCTATTCATATTTTTCCCTTTGTTACTGCTTGTCTAGGAACAAACATTTTGTGATTGTCCCATCTTTCCACAACAATAACATCAAATGCGGTTTGCATTCTTGTGTGTCACTACTACACTACTAGTATTACCTTGGGATCTCTGAATCTTATGGTTTTGATTCATACGCAAATCAATCTTCAATATTATAATGGATTCTTGTTTTATTACCTCAACCATTACTGGTTTCGATTTTCAATCAATCCCCATACTAGCCTTATCATTTGAATTAGATTATTGCATTTTTTTCTGGACCTCTATCCTCTACTTCTTTGTTTTATGTAAATTGAATGGTCTTCATCCATGATTTTATACTAGGATTAAAGAGTTTTTATTGATCCTTAACATTTCATCATAGGCCAATGATTTCCTATTCAAGTTATTCAATATGTTTTATTTTATCATTCACTATGTTATTCAAACCATCAATCACATTTTTATGTTCCTCAACATTGATCTTGTACTCAAAAACCATTTTTGAGTTCTATGGAAGTAAAGACATAAGATTTTCAATTTTTCCTCTAGTCCAAACTTCTTTATTTCTTTTAGTTATATATATATTTTAGCATCACGTACAACTTTGTGGTATTTCTACATTTTGGATCTCTAAACATATATCTCCTCAAGATCAGTTTCTAATTCAGCCTTTATATGAACTCTTCCTTCAACTTCTACTTCATCATTTTCACTTTCTTCCCTTTTCTAGGATCTATTGACAATTGTCACCATAGCTTTTTCTCAATGATAATTGTAGTTCTCTATATCTTCAACCATAGTTTATTATTATCTTTCATTTTCCTATGAAAGAATATTATTCTTTTTAAATAAATTTATTTTAAACTTTTACTTACCTTCCACAAAGGTTAAATTATTATTCATGATAATTTCAACTTCATACTCAACATTTTATTGAAAACTATTGGGGTAACTTGCTATAATATTTCAAACCATTCCACTTTGAAATCATAGAATAAAAGTTTTCCTTTGAACATTCCTTTTCCACTTTATAAATTTGATGTAAGGAATTCCATAACTTCATTTGTATCTTCTTCTTCATTCCCATATTAAATAGGGATATTCTTCATGGAATTGAATTCCACTTATTTAGACTTCACTATTTCCAAAAATAATTATCATTATTTCTCATCTCATATACAATAAGATTACTGTGTAAGCTATCCAATGTCATCTCTTTTGGTATTTATCTTCTAATATAGTAACATTTAGATTGGAACAAGGTGGAAGTATTCTCAAGAATCACTTAACAATATTTACATCTTTAATAATTTATATGATACCACACATGTATTCCATAACAAAATTCACCTGGATAAAGAATGAATCAACAGAATCATTAGGGTGCATTATGAGATCCCTATACTTGTTCCATAGAACCTGCATATTTGATTCTCTAACTTTTGAGTCACCTTATAAATATTTAGCAACTTTTACCACATAGAATGTGATGAATTACATGAAATCACCTTCATATATATTGTATTATATAGGGACCCCCTAAGGAACTTATTCCTTTGGTATTAGTATCCAATTCCATTTAGTCAGCTTCTGATAAAGAACCACAATGGATTCTGGATGAAATTCCATGAATAGCTGCTATAAATACATCTATTTATAAAGATTGAATGTAGTATTTCATCTAATTCTTATATAATTGAAAATTGTTTCCATCAATGATTGGAATACATTTATGGATAACAACCTCTATTGAAACCCTTGAGAGAGAAACATTGAAATTAACCTTTCCCTCTATTACCAATAGTTATCTCAATTATGTTAAATACCCTGATGGGGTGGGGAGGGGGGTGAACTAGGGTATGAAAGATTAAAACAACTTCTCTGTTGGATATTGTTTCATTATAAAAAAACATTATTATCTCCCTTTCCCATAGAAATGTATGAATAGAAATTAAATCCTTCATGATACACACCAATTTTACTTAGTTCACCCTCACTAGGCTATACCCAAGGAACTTAAAATGGTAAAGTGTTGATGTACAAAATCCCCTAAGGATATTTTAAAAAATAAGGTTTAGGGTAGATCAATTCTATTCCCACACTCACTACCCTTAGACTGTTTAAAAAAGACTCATTGTCCCTCCTAGTTTACAACCAATCACAATTTGAAAGATTACTACTCTCTCAACTGAAGTGTGCTCACTGCTTCTCCAGAAGAATCTTATGTTGTTCTGAATCACCTCAGAATTGTTTCAAACATATATAAGGGTGCCATGAAGTCTTATTTTTACCTATTAGGTGAAATAATTATTTTTACATACTGTTAGTTTATGGAAGTTACTTTCATGAACATTTTTAGTCCCTTCATGATCTTTCTTGCACCTGATGTGAACTTTCTTGCATCCTATATGAACTAACTTGCACCACATAGCATGAGTACTTCATGGAAAACCTTTATCTTTATAGAACACCTTTTTTGCGTGGAAGAATAATGTCTAATGAACCACTAATTCTTTAGGGACTACCTTAAATCCACATATGTCATGTTCTCACTGTTCTTCCTTCTCATCAAGAATTATTCTTTCGCATAATCCTCCCTCATAAACCAATTTACCATTCATGGAATTATTCCATCTGAAACACTTTATTCTTCAGAGAATCACTACATCACAAACCACTTTCTTCACAGAATTGTCCCCTCATGAACAACAATTGAATTCCTTAAATTCTTCCTGCTATAATCATATTTAACAAATTTTACTTTCCCTAATGATGTGATTAGGGTCATTTATATAGGAAAATAAATCTTGAAAACCCCACTAATAACAAATACCCAAAACTCCAATGTGGTACATCCATCACCAGGAAATTTATATGTGGTCCTCACAGTTTTGGTATCCCTTGTGATGGCTGATGTATTCTAAAAATTAAATCCAATTGTGGTAGCCTTAAATCACCTCCTCAATCTACAAATGATGAGCCTCCCATAAACTGATCCCTTTGAGGCTGGATTAATTCACCTCCTTCATCCTCAAAATTTCAGCTTCCTTAGCTTCCTTAAATGTTCCTAAATCCTCTTTTGTGTTCTTCATAACAGAGATGTTATACTATTTTGTCCGTGAACTCCATGCTTCATGGTTCATGAACTTAATGCTTCATGTTCCATGAACTATGGTCCATAAACTCCTTTTTATAAAACTTTCCTTTTCCCTAAAACAAACTCTCAATTTTGAGCCCCAAAATTTTGACCAACACTAGGAAATTATTTCACCTTAAACATAGTATTTGGAAACACCAACCATACAGAAAAATGTTCATCTGGATTTTTCAACAAGCACAATTACCCTTAAAACACCAAGATGACACCTTGAGGGATTTTTTTCCAACACAAATCCACTATGTTATGATTTTTATATTTGTGGATATGCTGTAATTATAAATTTTTCCTTGTTTATATTGGAGAAATATTAAGAGATACTAAATAATTATTATGGATTAATCAATTACTTATACAAAGGGAAAATTTTACAATAGTTAAAAAAATCATGAGTTTTTTTAGTTAATGATTTTTCCTAATTCTCTAAAACTATATACATAAATGGTCATGGGAATGTATTGTATTAAAATAATTTATTTAATTCATGAAATTTATATGAACACCTTTCCAGGCTATTATATTATTTATTGCATAATATTTATAATGCTATATTTTATGATCCATGCCTAAGTATGTTAACTAAATTAAATTTATTCATTATTTTGGGAGGGTACTTATCCTAGAATAATGGTTTTACATAGATTTTTATATGGTTCTTGAAAACAAAAGTATTGTTAAGTTTTATATGGTAAATTTTAAAAATGAAATTTAGTGTCTAAAAATATGTTGGCTATGTTGGTACACCAAATCATAATTGGGCTGTTTTCTAAAGGGGGTGTTTAAAGGGATTTGGTAATTTTTTTTAGAAAATATTTTAGAAATGAAATGAAGTGGGTTGACTTTAAAAGAGATTTGTTAAGTGAGACTTTAAATGACAGTAAATTAGTTTTCATTATCAAGTGTCCTATATTGGGTAGTCATACACACACATATATTTTATGTATATATAAATGATATACCCATTAATAAGGTAATATATGAATGTTTTCACAGAGTGACATATATATTTACATGTAAATGTTTATGTGTGTATCTATTACTATTCTATAATTATTATTTTTATCTTATAGTAATGTTGAGTCTCTTATACTAATTGTTAATAAATATAAACATATATATAGGTTTAGGTATATATACAGGAATACACACATTCACAGGAGGATGCGAGTGTGTGTACAGAGTGACGTATAAATAAACATCTAAATATATATACATGAACTAATAAAGTGATTTTTGAAATGTAAATATGTTGCATGAATTTTAAATTTTAACTATTTTTTCAATTAGGATTTCTAAATTTATTAAAATATCATTTTTTACTTTGAAATAGTTTTCAAATGTAATGGGTGTTTGTGGACCTCTTAAGCCCCTAATTTTTTTGTTTGATATATTTGATGGACTTGAGGGGAAAGTATTAGAATTGTATCTTTTTATCCTTGTAATTTAAATAATAATATTAGGTATTTTTATGAGGAGTTAATTAGATTTATGGAAGATTTATTAAATTATGCCCATGATGCATGCATTTATTATAGTTTAATTGGTCACCTTTTTTTTCTTCTTTGATGGGTACACTAGTCACTGAGTAAAAAATAAGGATTTATGCCACACTAGATATCCACACACTACAATTGTTAACCCTATTTGTGTTGTATGAATATGATTGTGGGGGATTAGACCTAGATGAGTCTCAATAAAAAATAGTTGGTTGGCTGTATTAAGATGTGACATAGGTTGAAATATTGGTTTATGTTTGGGAAAGTATAGGATCACCTAGTACAAGAGCCTCATCCCAGTTGGTGAGGACTCGACCAGTGTATTAAAGAGACCTGAGATCAAAACCATGTAAAGGGGAAATTTTCGGGGTGACTGTAGAAGTCACTACAGCGGGCACTGTAGCAGTTACTATTCGGTACTATAGTAGCCAGAACTATTCACCCATTTGGGACTTCGGTCCACCGGTTTAGTCTTCGGGTCCTTTAAGACCTTCAAGCCACCCGAGGCCTTCAGTCCAGTAAGGATTTCAGGCCACCACAAGGCTTTCAGGCCACCTCAAGGCCTTCAGGCCACCTAATCAATCCAGTTTCCCCAAACAGACTCTACAAATAGGAAATAGCCCTAAAGGAGGATTCAGAGTAGGTGCACCCACCAGAGAAAAACCAATGGATTTTGAAGAATGAGAGGGTATGATAATTCCATCAGGACTAGACTTTTCTTGATGGGAAGCTAAACCGGATGACCATGCAATGGTGGCGAACTACCATCATGATGCAGATGCTGAGGAGGGGAAGTTTCTTGTAGTTATAGTCTAGTTGAATTCCCTAAGACCTTCGATTAATGTAATGTCTCATAAGCCTATGGGCCATGTAATATTTCATCCCACGGGCCTTGTAGGGTTCCCCCTCATCCCTTAAAAGGGGGGTTATCAGAAATCAGTAAAAAAGAAGGTCTTTGGGCTATTCAGGTATAGAATCACATATCTATATGACCTAGTGTGATTCCCAGGATACTAGTTTAAGTGAGATAGGTTATGTCCATTATTTTACTTTCTCTATAGGCTTATATAGTCTTGAGATCATATCATCTGCTCTTTTATCATACTTATTTAGTAATAGTGTCTCACAATTCTTGTTTCATCACTTCTATTTTATATATTTTTTCAAAATAATTTATAAAGGACACTTAAAAGTGTTTTAAAATAGTTTCAACAAGTATATTTTAAATGAATGGTTTTAGATAAAGGATTTTAGTCTGATTAAAATGGTTTCTAAGTGATTGTTTTAATTTTAAAAATTAAGATAAATGTTTGTAAAAAAATCTTGAGTATGTTATTGTATTTAATACCCATATATATTAAAAAACCATATTATTTAAATATATTTATAAATTTCATGATTTAATGTAACTAAAAGTAATAGTAGAAAATCCTTTTTGGGATACTAGTGGTCTTAGTTTCAGTCACACCCTATGCACACCATTCCGTGTACATAGTCTATATTATTTCTTTCAAGTACCTAATATTTGGCCTCTGTCTCTCTCACTATAATGTTGGATGTTTAATTATTTTGAGAAATGTGTGGTATGTTTTGTTTTATTTTTGTTTATATTTATTTCATTTTTTTATTTATTTTTTTATTTCATGTTGTGTGTTCTATTCATTGACTTTCTTCTATTATTTCTGTATTTAAGGGTGAAATGGTTTAAAATGTCATATTTTTCCATACCCTATCACTATTTTCAATCATAGAGTGGTCATAAATGTGCCTTAGGCCATGTCATGGGCCTGTTCGAGTGTTCAATCGAGGGAAAGTTGAGTTTGGATCATGAAAAATGGTATCAGAGCATGATAACTAATTATTTGGGGTAAAAAATGGTAGTTTGAAGATATAATTATCATCATAACTTATGAGGTATCATTGTAAGGATATTCTATCTAGTATTTTTCAATTATGAACCTCATTTTATAGGGGAAGTTATGATATCAATTTTTTATTCAGATTTGAATTTTCATGTTTTTTATCCTCATTTTCATGGAGAGTTACCCTAAGGGTCTTTTTTAGCATTAGGATAGAAATTGAAATTAAAATAGAGGTATGAGGTTAGTTTTCATGGTATAGAAAACCTTTAAATGACCAAATGTTCAGTTTTAGAAATTTTTTAGGGACCGATGCATGATTAGAACATGGTTATCAACTGTGTGGCCATGAAAAAAATGGATCCACATTTGTTTTAGATTTATATATATAGAAATTGGTCCTCGGATTTCCTTGAGTATTATTGGTAATGGGAAAGGGTCTAAGGTTGGTCTTGGGAAATGTTTCCATAGTCAGTATGGATTTTTTTGGAACTTATTGTGTTTTTTTAAAATTACTATTTAGCTTGACAAACAGTGTTGGTTTAAAGTGAAGATAAATATATTATTTGAAAAATGTTTTTTAATATTTTTTTAACTGGTTGATTTGATTTGAAACCATGAAAAGTGTTCTGATTCTGGAATTGGATTTATTAAATTTTTAAAAGGTGGAAATTTTTTATTTTAAATAAGAAATGTGAGGTGTTTGAATGTATAAAGGGAAATATTTAAATATTTGGTTTTGAAATAACCTAAAACTGTGTGTTTTAAAATGAATTATAGATTTTGAATAAATCCTTTAAAATGGGTTTATTTAATTTAAAAATTCAATATGTATTTTTTTTGTAAGTTATATGTTTTTAGGTTTGTTCTTTGCTATAGGTGTGGCTGTTTGGTATAGTTTTTGAGAATAATTTTTGACCTCATGTATATGGTGATTGATGGTCCCCCTACCAAAATTTTCTAGTAAAATAATATAATTATTTCATCTTAGGATGATCCTCTAAGTGATTTATTTTATCTCCTTAAGTATATTCCTTTAGTTATAATCTCAACTCAGACCCCAAATGTGGTGGGAAGCTTAAAACCATCCCTATTTTTGACTCCATGTGGGGTTTATTGATTTATTATCTACTTTACTATAAATGTTCAAGGATAATTATATACAATTGAGTGGTTTTAGAGTTTTTATGAATCACCAACTCTATTGAAACTCCAAAAGAATAACTAGGGGGAATTGCTGCATGTTGGTCCCATAGACCGATCTGATTATGTTGAGTGTCCTTGGTACCATCTCAGTTGTGTGAGGGTAGGTTTTCGGATTTCATGGATTTTGTAATCATTAGATTGTTTTTTCTTTAGTTTTTGATATTTTAGGGATATTTTTAATTTTCAAGACTTCATCATAATGGGTGGTCATTGATGGAGTATGTCAACCACTTCTTAGAGAAGGACATCCTTTATTCTGTACTTGTCATCGATGATTCTAATAAAGATAATTTCTATGAAGGAATTTTTTCACATATCATTAATCATCTAATATTTGGTCTCACTAGATAACTATTAAATAGGCGGTCATAAAAACTATCCAAATATAAGATGATTAGTCTTAGTAGAAGAATATGGGTGAATGCTTAATTATAGTTGGCTAGAATAAGGATAACCCATCAGGTGTGGAACTTGATGGATTTCCATGAGTTTTTTATTTTGAAATTCCAAAGAAATTCTTCTAACATGGATGTTTATACCATACATAAAGGTTTATTGAGCCATGTTATCTTACAATATTCTTAATGATGATTTGAATTATACATTTTGTTTTTTCACGGTTTCCATTATGGATATGTATTCACTGAGATATTTTGACATGATTCATATTGAAAGTTATACATTGGTGTCTTTAGGTGTTTATAGGATATCAGTTATATAGTGGTTCTGATTTTACTTGGTTATGTGAGTCTGGATTATTGAATTTGTCTATGTGATGGCATTGTGTTGTGTTTCAGGTTTTAATTGTAATATATGGGAAGGACCTTCGAGTGTATTCTCAGGTAGCTAGGATATGGATAACAGTAGTTCAGATTATGGTCTGACTAGCACCTTGTTTATTTTGGTTGGGTTATCTTTAATGTATTCTCCCAGTATCAAGATCCTTAGTTACCCTCTAGTGTAGTGACATGAGTTTGGGGATAACATCCATTATTTGAGGCTGGTTAATGTTATTTATTATGTTATTTATGTATTATACCAGGTCGTAGAGTCTTCGATGGTATTAACGGATTTAGTTAGGGATTCTCGGATGTATCTATGGTTGTATCCCTTTTGGGGTGTTATTGGTTCATCATGAGTGGTCTTTTGAGGTTTCTATCTTTTTATTTTACTAAGTAGAAGGATTCTATGGATTTGGAAGAGTCATGATGGGTCCTCTTTTCCTATTGGTGGTTTTAGGATAAATGATCTCAGTTGTGTGATTATTATAGAGGTATCAAAACATTAATAGTTTTTTTATATTGTTTGAGGATCTTGGGTAGATTCTTTATAGGATCATTCATGTTGAGTGTTTTCATTCAGATTCCCTCTATATTAACCGAAGCATTTTTAGGGAAGAAATACACTAGTGGGGATTTTAATCAGACACAAATCTAGTTATTTCAATTATTAATTTATAAATTTATTAATATTTAGTCCCATACATGATTTTTAATGAGTTTCTAGGATTTATGGGAAATAATTTTAAAAAAATAAATTTTCAATGTTCTGCATGGGTTGAAGATGGTTAGGATAAACTACGTTCAAATCGTGTATTTTGGGTATATGTCTTACCAATTCCATATAATATTTGAAGAGCACAGTTTATCTAATTATTCACCTCACTCTAGGAAAACATGATATCTCATTTTTCCTTGGGGATGAGATTCATGGTCAGTACACAGTTTTGGAAAACCATGTGGATACCATACCAAATATCCAGTTTCAATTTTTTTATTTTTAAAAAATTAACCTCTAAATTTTTAAATGGATTTTCTAACCCTTTCACCCCTCTCTTGATCACACGAAACACAATACAATCCTCCTTTTGTAAATATTCTTCCTCCCACACAACCCTCAATTATTCCTCTATTCCAAGCCATCATCTAAATGATTTTCAAGTAGGAACCTCCAGGAAGTCTTTCATTTCCCTTTTTTACCCCTTCTTCTTCCCTCAACACCCAATCATCCCTGGTTTATTTCCTAATCATAAACCCTAGGGATTATATGGCCATGATTTGTGTTCAAGGTTATTATAAAATATGATTTCTTGGTCTTTAGGGTCTTTTGGGATGTCCTCCAAACTATTCAGGTTTTCTCTATCAAAGGAGATAGATTTTAGCTCACTGAAACATTGGTCTTCTCAATCAAATGAACATATTTTTGTAATGTCACTTTATTGGCATGTCATTTTTTGGTTGATATTTCTAAATACTATATTTAACGAGGTATTATATTTTATATTTTCTAAAATAAATGTTATTCAATATTTTAGGTTGGTTCTTCTCTTAGAATAATGGTTTTACATGGTATTTAAAGTTGTAAATTAAATTATAAGTATTGATAAATTATTTAAGGGATGTTTTAAAACTAAAATGTAATGTTTCAAAATATTTCAACCTTATTTAGTTCTAAAATTAAAAAAAAATTTGTTTTATGAAGTGGGTGTTTAAATGGTTTTTCTAAATCAATTTATAAAATATTTTATAAATTAATTTAAGTTGGTTATGTGTTGGAATTGAAACGTCAAATGACTGAAAAGGAGTTGATATTATGGAGTATATTTTTTTGGGAGGTTATACCCATATATATATATATATATATATAAGTATATATATACATATATGTATGTACCCATTCACAAGGGAACATGGGAATGTGTGTATAAAGTGATATATTTATCTCTATGTGTGTGTTAATGTACTTGTATATACAAGTAACTATTGTATAATTCCAACATGCATCTTATTGAAATGTTGAGTATCTTGTATTGGGTGGTCTTAAACGCACACATATATATGTACATATACATTTATGTACACATTCAATAAAGGATTTGAATGTGTGCAATGGAAGATGTATATATATATATATGTAAATATCTATGTGTAAAGTAATAAAGGAATGTTTGGAATTTAAAATTTATTCTTAACATTTAATTTAAAACTAGTTTTTCAAATAGGAATTCTAAATTGATTAATGTACTATTTGAAACATTGAAATTGTTTTAAAATGATGTTGGTGTCTATGGATCTCCTGAAACCCTATTTTTTGTGCTTGATATGGTTGATTTCATCAAGGGGAAAGCATTATATTATGTGATAGAGTTGGACCTTGTTATCCTTTTCATGTGAATGATATGATCGAGTCTATCACTTGGGTGAGTGTTAGAGCTGAGGGAGTTTTATTTGATTATGCTAATGAAAGAATTATTTATTCATTTTGGATTTATTACCTCATGGAAATACTTTCATGGGTACAGTAGTTAGAAAGAGAGAAATATGAATTTATGCTTTACTAGATAGCCACACACTACTAGTGTTCCACCTAATGCCATTATATTTGAGGGATAGTGGGGGATTATCACCCATTTAGTCCCAATATATGATTTTTGGGGTTTTTTGTTATGATACAGGGTAGGAATATAGGTTGGTAAGTGTCTGGTGAAGTTTGGTATTTTCTTACTATATGACCTAGTATGAAACTCATGATACTAGTTGATGTGAGATAGTGTATTTAAATTGTGACCCTTACCTTGTAAGTTTTTAAGGCACTGAGATCTTATAATCTACTCATTTATATTTCTTCTATAGTAATGAGGTTTCATGGTTCTTATTTCATCACATATAATTTAACTTTTTTCTTCAAAAGAATTTGTAAATTATTCTTATGTGTATTCAAATAGTTTTAAAAAGTTGATTTCAAATGGGTGTTTTTAGCTAAATGGGTTTTAGCTGATTAAAATGGTGTCTAAGTGATTTTTTTAATTTAATAAAAATAAGAATAATTTTTATAAAATAGTATTACGTATGTTATTATCTTTCATATACTCAGGTATTTATAAATAATACTTTATAAATGTATTTTAAATAATAATTATTTAAATGTAACAAAAATGAATTACACAAACTCTTCACTGGGATCCTACTGCGATTGGTTTCACTCACACTATGCATAAAACATTAGGTGTATAAAACTTATATCTTTTATTTCATGCACTTTGGATTTACTCTCTATCTCTTTAATGTTGGATATTCAGGAATTTTTGGAAACATATACTATGTTATTTGTTTCTTTTATTTTCCATTTGGTTTATGGATTATTTTATTTATATATTTCATTTTCAATGTTCTGTTAATTTAATTAATTTTTTCATATATGTTCTTGAGGGTGAGATAATTACCATTGTTATCTTTTTCGATACCCTGACACTAATTACTTACATAGGGAAATGAGGAATGTACCTAGAGTCGTGTCATGGTCCAGTTTATTTGTCCGGTTAAGGGATGACTTGAGTTACTCCCTGACACCATCAATAATGTGATTCTTGTCTCTCTTTAAGGATTTATTTGAGTTTTTAAATTTTAGATATGGGAACAATATGAATTATTTATCACTTTCTTATTAATCATAAAGAGTGGTGGTCACCAGTTGTGAAATATTTATGATTGGATGTTGCTTCTCTTTAGGATATGAATATATACATGATCTTTAATGTTGTTAAAATTAGTACCATCATCCTTTAATGAAACAATTTTTAAATTGAATGGATCCTACATTTTCCCTAAAATTATCCATCAATTATTCATCATTATATTTTATATCTACCCCATAAAACCTTAATCATACTAACTCTATGTATTCAAAATAGGAAGTATGAGTTTTAAAATAAATTTCAAAAAAGGAATATATAATAGCATACAAGGTTCTATCATCTCTCTGAAGTGGTTCATATTATATCTCTCATTGTTCCATGAGTGTCACATTTAGTTAATACAAATTATTACTAAATGGATAGTCTTCATGTGTAGACTCAACCCATTTGATATTTTATTTAGAAAATATAAGAAAATGTAGTGGCATTGGTTATTTTTTTAGTTGTTGGAATTCAGGAAATTATCTGGAGATTTGAAAATGTTTTGTGGCTATAAAATAATGGAATTGTGGGTTATTATCTCTTTTGGTCTCTTAAAGGATTATATTTATACCTTTTATTAGATAATGGATACACAATATTTCCTAATATTTTGTGTAACAACAACCACATTATAGCTAAAATAATTGGGTGAGTACATAAAAACATCATTTTTTTTTATTTTTTTACTTATATGAATAGAACTAAAATTAAAAGTCATTTAAGAAGAAATTAAGAGAAGTTAATATCCCTACAAATAGTGTATAAATTAATGAATGAAGATATTTACCAAAGGGTTTTTATTATCAATTAGAATTTTAAAATCCATATGAGTGCAGTTAGGGATCTTACCATGGGTTTATCTCTAAGGATCCACAACAAAAACTCACTATTATTACACATATTTATATTTTTTTACTCTTGGAAATTAATGAAAATTGGGAATCATGGAAAATGTGGTGTAAAATTCATAAAATAAAACTCATAAGAAAATAATGGTGAGTGGGAAAAGGTGCAGATCCCATAGGTTCATCCAATAGGACCTTCATATTCTTCCATTATATTATTTAATCCATTCAACAACCCACTAGATACCATTATTAGGATACGTCCCTTTATATAATTTTTAGAAAACAAAGTGTCTCAAAGAACTCATTAACATGTCCATTCCACCTTCTCCATATTACCAGGATAGTGAACATTAATCAACCAAAGAAATCATTTTACAAAAATGTGGATCCACCATATTTCATTAATTATTTAACCTAAACTATTCCCCAGTTTATGGGATAATATAAATTAAGAGAGTTAGAAGAGCCTTTTTTGAATAAAGGATGAGTTTTGGAGTGATAATGGGGAATTAAAAACTTCTAAATACCTTAATCACACCCTCAAAATCACATAAAAATGAATGAAAATATAAGGAAATTATGCACACGTTTTAGGATTACCACTACCTCCTTGGGGAATGATCCCATGGTTTAGTACTCCATGAACATGGATATATAGATAGTAGTTTTGATTAATAAAGTATGGAAGAAAAATAATGAAAATATAGTGTATTATATTAAAAATGGAAAAAGAAATAAAAACACCACTTTGGTAATAGAATAGGTGGAAATACATTATAATTGACTTAGAAAATATTTATAAGAAACCCGGAATAATCCAAAAATGTTATCTAGTTCTATATAGATTCCACATAGCATGCTTTATCTTAAATTTTTGGTACCTATGATCTAAACATTATATTACCACTTCATGATTTCCATGTGGCTTGTTTGTTGATCCTTTTCCTATGTCGTTTAAAAAATATTTATGTGGGAATATATGTTACCCCTTAGTAATTCATGTTTGCCCCATTATTTATCATTTTTAAAAATTAAAATTATGATTTTAGCTTCATATCTTCTATAAATTCATTGTGCAATCTTGTGGTAGTTCTAACATTGAGGAAGCCTCAACTAATAAATCTAATCTCACAATGTATAATGATAAGTCATTGAAATGAGAATATAATATTGGGTTTAGGCCTATATTATATTTTTGGGTGGAAAACAAGTTATTGATGGATATGATCACGCATTGAGTAGATAACGACATCTTGGTTTCAAGATAAGACTATGTTATAGGTGAATCATGGTTATCAATTCATCACCGAGACATTAAAATCTACTAAAAATAGAATCACAGTGCTGAGTATATTTTGATGAGTTTTTATGGCATTTTGGGGCCTAATTTTCCATCATGGGTTTATGTAACATAGTAAATTATTAAGAGATGATATTGAGGTGTATATTCCTCTTAAGGGTCTATTATGGGATTTTTTTGGGATGTGAATGGAAGCTACGACCAGGGTCAAAAGTGCATTGAAGGGGAATCATTTTGTGTGTTAAAAATAAGAATAGGCCTTATCAATTAAGATGATTGAAACACATCTCTGGTTTCCCATTGGTTATACCTTCCTAGTAATTATAAAGTTTGAGTTATTCTGATGGTTCTCCTAATTTATTTTTCTATAGGTTTAGTTCACCTGATATATTCTAATTCAAAAATTTTCCATGCATTATACTAAATTATAAACTTCCAAATAAAATTATAAACATAGTTAGAATATTTATACACTGAAATTTAAAACTAGAATGACAATAAAATCATAAGAAAACAAGAATTAGTACATTTGATCATTAAGGAAATTATTTATTAGTAGAACTAAAAATAATTTATTTAAAATATTCTAATGCAATATATATATATATATATATAAATTAAATATTCTAATTTATATAGAAATATAAATAAAAACATGGTTTGATGAATAATCATCAACAATATAAATTTTATAAACACTAATAAGGTAGAAATAATTGTATAAAATGATAGTGGTATATTATCCTTATAAATAACATCACATGATGTAAAAAATTAGATGGGGACTTTTCATTCATAAATAGTCAAAACTAATCCCAATAGGTAAAGGATAAACATATATAATTTATAAATAAAAAAATTAAACGATAATATCTACAAAAAATAGTCACAAATTATGTCTTGGTAACACTTTTTTCGATACCCCCACTAAACCAACTCAAGAATCCATTATAATCCCCCTCCCCTTGGTTGTGTCATTAGAATTAGATTCTGTTTATGGATATATTTACATATATAGGGTTAAATTAAAAAAACCTTATAGGATACTAAATATGTTTCATTAACATAATTATATAAGATATATGTGAGTGGACTCCCTAATTGAAATCAACAAACATGTAATTAAACACCCATGGGGGTCATCAGGTGTTAACCAATATGCCATGAATAATGAACATACCTAATGCTATTAATATTAGAAAAACGAAGATATATTATAAAAACCATCTCTAATGTCATAAGAAGTTATCTGAGGATGAAGAAACATATCAAACCAATCACACCAGACAAACATTTTCATCATGTTAGTTCATATTATCCTATCTTATATCCCGCTTTTATAATGGAAGTAGTCTAAGGGGGAATAATATAAACAACCTCACACACATGCTAAACAATCCCCTCATTGTAAGTACCCATGTATTTTTCATATATAAATTGATTATAATAATAATAATCAATATAAGTTTTGTATATAAAATCCGACATCTAATACATATTTAACCAACACCACCATTAATGGAGGATCGATGGCTCAATATATCAAGACATGAAATTCAACCAGTAGAAAAGTTAAAAAACTAATAAACAAACCAGTAGTTCTAGAAACTTTCCCTAGTAAGCCATCATACATGATAAAAATCATATGAGAGTCCCATTGGCTATTCCTTTTCCAAACCCCTGATAAGATTCTTATAATGTCATTCCTATCTCATCAAAATTTTCACATTTAAAGGAGGTCAACAACCATTCCCATAAGTTATCCTACAATCTCACTAATTCCCCCACCATACCAACACAACTCATTTTATATATAGTAACACATGGGGTATAACACTACCTTAAGAAACAATATATTCTATAGTTATATTATACATATTCCAATTAACTCATTCATACCCTCAAAGTTGTTAATTCAGGAAATTAAGACTCACTCGACTGCCATGATGTAAAAAAAAGAAAAATATTATGAAAATTCATGAACTAAATTGTATGATGGCCCATAAAATCGTATAAAAATTCTAAAATATGGTAATTAATTCCTAATAAATTCTTAGAGATCAAACTCATCGATAAATGACACTTGATTCACTCTCTATAAAATAAAATTCAAGAACAAAAAAAATACTAAAAGAATAGGAATTTCACATGTTGAAGAAAAAATGTTAGGGAAATATTTTTTTAAGGATTACATTTGATTAGAGTTATAAAATTATTATTATTATAACACCCCAAAATTTTAAATTTTATTTTCCATTAAAACCTAATGCATTCAATATCATGACTCACAAGAAACACCAAACCAAAATGAACCACATAACATTATATAGCCATTAAAATGTATCTATTAAATTAGAGGATAAAAATAGAGTCATCCTAAATATTAAATCTATATATAAATTTAAGAATGTTAATTTTTAATACTTACGCATTGATAAAATTCAATGAATGTTTCCAAATAACTAAAAGGACCATTTTTTGATAAATATATATTTTTCAAAAATTGTTTCTTTATCTAAAGTATTTTATAAACCTAAATATTAAACATGGATATATATTTGAAATGAATAATATATTAATATCAATATATTAATTTATTGATAAAAAATTAGAAGATTAAAAGTTAAAAAAATTAAAAAACGTTATATTCTTATAAAAACGATCTTCATTATATTTTTATATTTTTAATTTAAAGATAAATTTATAAAAATTATAATTTCAATTTAACCATAAGAAATTAATTTTTTTTCTATAATAAAAACACTACATCATAATAAATTTTTATTATATTCTCTTATATATATTATTTTTAGGTGAATATTGAAAAATAAAGTTTTTACTAAAATAATAGCCTTTATCAGTATATAAAAACTTATTTATTAATTAAAAACAGATAAAAAATTTATAATATCAATAATATATATCAATTAAAATAATTCATTTAAATTATTATGATTATTTTTAAATAGTCATGTGTAACATTTTTGAAAATTAATTAATATTTTTCTACAAAAAATAACATTAGAATTTCTTTTTTATTTATGATTTTTCTAGATGAAATTAGGTTTTATATTTCATTTAATGTCATATAATTATATTTTATTTAATAATTATCTAATTAATTATATTAAAATAAACAACATTGATAATTTTTTCTTAAACACAACATTTATGCTTAAAAATACTCTTCTAAAAATAGGGTTTTATATGTTACATTTTATAATATTAAATTTATTTTTATTTTTAGAAATAGAAAATATGTCAATAAAATAGATTACATATTTCAAATCATTGTTTCTGTATAATATAATAACTATCATTTTAGTTTTAGGAATTAAAATACAATTACTTAGGTTAAATATTATTACCAAAATAAAACCCAAAAATGGTTAATGTAAAAAATATAAGAGTAAAAGACTTAATTTTTTTTAAAACATATTTAAAAATAAATTATTAAGATATTATCGACCTTAAATCATCCCCAACTCCATTATTTTCAACCTTTTCTCCACATTCCATGTGAAACATATGTTTTCTTTATATTAAGATGTTATATTTACCAAAATTTCATTCCCTTCACCAATAAGAGGAGGTAACCTCCACCATATTTATCCATAAATTATAAAGACTTATCACAACAAAAAATATTTCCTAGTATCTCCTTACTTACCTCTCAATGTTCTTTAAGCCTTGGCCTTACCAAAATTATAATATAATAATCCATAATGTGTTACCTAAGAGATAACATTCAATGGGAGAGGTGATGTTCTCAATAAATCCTTCTCAACTCTTTTCATCTTATACCCCCTAGAAACTATTGTAATAATGATATTATGATAAAATTAGCATTACTAATATGATGAAATTTTATTATACAAATTGAAAAACCATTTTTTACCTTACCCCAAAATAATTCAAAAAATGAAGATGTTATCACATTTATGGGATGATTATTACCTCCATGAATAATGTTAATGATTTTTCATAACAACATTACATGGATGGTCCTAAAATCCAATTTAATGAATCAATATAAT
Source organism: Viscum album (assembly GCA_963277665.1). Taxonomy (NCBI): domain Eukaryota; kingdom Viridiplantae; phylum Streptophyta; class Magnoliopsida; order Santalales; family Viscaceae; genus Viscum; species Viscum album. The sequence goes on along the minus strand of OY728155.1, from coordinate 939,325,372 downwards.
ATTTATAATATTATTTAAATCATTAAATTATAAACCATTCCTTATCTTCCTCCTGATCTATGGAAAATGAACGTGTCACTTGTGCATATGTGTGCACTAGGACATCAATGAAATGAATGTATTTAATTTTTCATATAGTCCTTTATTCAATGTAAAAATATCATAACATCAAATTCACCACCTTAATAAAATATAAATAATATCATTCTACTTATTTTATAATTATTTTATAAATAAATCACCCTTTAATAACACAAATCGATTAATTAGTTATATTAATATTTAACTTATTATTAATATACCACCCCATTTATTCGTCAAAAAATTACCCAAAAAATGTTGTCACATACTTCATTATTATGAATCACAAAAAAAACTACCTGTGAAATGAAATTAAAAAATAATTAATAAATATAAAAAATTTATTCTAGTTTTTATAATGATCTAATGACAATGAATATTTAATCTATAAAAAATAAAATACACCCATATTACAAATAAGTACTAAACAAAGAATCGAATCTAATAACATCAGATAATCAAAATAAAATATAAAATACCAATATATTTTAAGAAAATATTATAAATGATTATTATAAATTTTATAGGTATGAATAAGGTTTTTTTTAGGAAATTAGGATTTTTATTTTTGTAATACAGGTGGTTAAAGCATGTTCAACTAAGTGGTATTAAAGTTAATGAGTTTTGTTAGCTCATTTTTTGTTCATTGAGTAATTATTTATATTCATAAAATTTTTTCTTAGAGGTTGTGTACGTTATACCATATTATATCATTATACTAAAATACTTTTTAAATTTTTTATGATTTACATTTATATCACATAAACCCATTTGAAAATTTTCCTACATTAGGAATGATGATGTTTGTACCAGTTTTTCATCTCAATTTTGCACCATTAAAATATAATTAAAACTCACCACTTGTTTCCTTTTAATGGGTTATATATTTGGTATGGATTTATTTTATAATATTTTTCATGAAATCTAAGGTATTTTAAAGTATGACTCATTTTAATCCTTTCATGGGTTTTTAAATCAAAATATAATGACATTGAAATGTGGTTTTCTCAATTTTCAAATCCATGAGATAGGTTTGATATTGTGCAACATATTTTCTACTATATGGTCTATACACTACCCATTTGAAATATTATTTAATTAATAATTTTTAATTCATTGTATTTTATGATCAATTTTAATCTATCTATTTATAGGGGTTTTAATTAAAATATAATCAAGACATAATGTCTTCACCACTAATCTCATTTATGATCGATATTAATAAAGAAAGATTATACATATGGGGAATGTGTAGATTTTTACCTCTAAAAGTACAATCATTTTATTCTACTCTATTTATTATTTGGGTTTTAAATTTCTTCTCACTATTTAAATTTCCACTTAGTTCAAAGTTAACCTGTTATTAGAGAAACTAAACCCATATATTATTTTTTGATCAAGTATCATTCTCTTGTATGTCTATATTATTTTTGATTTTTAATTTACTTATTTGTGCCCAATTATTTTTTAATTTTATTTATACTATTTTTAATTTAATTAAAATGGTTTTAAATAAATTTTAAATTCATTCCTTATGATTCATTTTTCAAAAAGTCTAAAAAGAATAAATTTTAAATGTTTTAGTGTGAAAACATCTTTCAACAATTTTGTTTTTATTTTTATATAAAACATACACTCAACTTTCTAATAGTAAATAAAAGACATTCATATTCCCATTTATTTATAAAAAATCTCTATTTTAGTAATAATTTTTAAAATATTAAGGTTATTTCTTATTTCAAAATTTATTTTCCTAATTCTATAGAAAAAGGTTTTCATTTATATCTATATTTTAAAATATTTTATGCTTGATCAAGGATATTCTTCAAATAATGAAATGAACTTATTTATCTTGATGTCTTATGAAATATATGTTTCAAATAGAGGAAATATTAATCACTTCCCTTTTCTTTCAAAAATATCCAATGATAATAAAATTGTTTTTATTTCAACGGTTTTCCTCTATGAATACCCTATATTACATTTAATTATTTGAAGGGTGTTCACTTATATACCCATACATGATTTATTGGGAAAATTAATGAATAATTAATAAACCTTTTATCTATGTGTTGTAAATTCCATATATTACATAATTTTAATTTGAAGGTAATTTACCTACAATGATGATGAATATATATGGATACCAATTTATTTTCCAAGGATTTATCCTATAATGATTATTCATGGAGTTATAAATGAATTCATTATGTTTTTCTATTAAAAAATAATTGTAAACCTATTTTATTTCCATGGTTTTTTTATGATATGATGAATTATTTATTTCAATTGTCCCATGTATATATAAGTAGTTGATGAGTGTGGTCCTCTATATCTCTCTAATTCATGGGATAAAAGTTTAAATCTCTTGGGAAATGTAATCTCAGATATAATTAAATTTTATTTCATGTGTGGTTGCAAATTTGTTTATCATAAAGGTGAAGTTTCCAAATGAATTTCATTGCCCCATTTATTAGATATCTTGATGTTGCTATTTTATAGATCATTTTTATTAACCAATGTTTCCATAATATTTTTATTAATAATTTTTTTAAATTCCAATACTTAATCCATAACTTTTGATTTGTGATCATGGATTTTTTTTTCTATAATTATATTTTATTATGTGCATTTAAATTTAATATACCTATATTCTTATATTGTGATCATGTATGATATTTATTTTTTATCACTTATGTTTAACCTTATTGGGAATTTGATCGCACACCTTTTATTATGTTTTTATTTCCCCAAGTTAGGAAGATCAATGTACGTATGGAAGGGATTCTGGTGTGGCTTAATTTTGGAGAAATGTTCAAAATTATAATAAAATAATTTTCTAATGTAGTTGATTCTCAATGAAACTAAAACCTCTTTTAAGGAATTGTGTGTTTATTATGAGATGTAATATTTATTTTTTTAAATGATAAAAAATAATGATATGTTTTTCATGGGTTATCTCACTTTTTATCAAAGAAATTGTTTAAATAATGATTTTTAGTATTAGATAATGGATTAAGGGGATAGGGTGGTGAAATTTTTATTAGATAAGGGTTTAGTTGTTTTGGGGAATCATTTTATTTTTTTTAGGATTAGATTTTTTATTTTTTATTATGAAAAGATAAACATTATGAAAAAACTAGGAATAATTATATGTATAGGACATCATTTTAATTTTTTTTCTAAATTAAAAATTTTGTGCTTTTATAAATAAAGGCATCCCAATTTGGATTCTTGAAATTTTATATAGTTGTGATATAGATTCAACTCAGCGTAATCACTCTGAAAAAATATAGTTGAGAATCAACTCAATCTTCACTCAGTATATTATGAGTGGGCCTAAGACTGCAAACCTAGAAAAAAACTTCGGAGGGGTATTATTTTTTCAATAACATTCAAATTATGACACATATAAAAGGATTTATTATTATAAATAATTATTTTAAATAGGATGAGGTAACCCAACCTAAATAAAATATGATTAAACCAAGAGTGATTTTGGTTGAACTAAAAGTTAATGTTATGGTTTAAAAAAATAAGATAAATTGTGGTTGAGTTGTCAAAGTGATTATTTATGATAATTCACTTATGACGTACATTTTCCATCACTCATGTGAAAAATATTTTGTTTTAGTAGTGGTAGAATCTGGAAGGAGCCATGTTTTCAATGGACGTCATAGATAATGCAGAGGCTTTAGAAATGATCAAACTAATGGTAGAGGAGCTAGGGTGAGAAATATTTTAGTCATACCAAATGAGATACATGGGTTTGTTAAAAAAATAATCTTTTTTGGGTTTCCAAACATGCTAAATAATATAATGATGCAGTATAAAAGATTTTTAGGTGAAAAATATGATAAATAAATAAATATTAAATTTAATACTTTTAAAAAATATAGGAAAAAACTCATACATGTGTCTAAATGGAACTGGAAGGTACCAATTTTGTGCAAAATAGGGACATAAAGCCACAAGTTTATAAGGAAATATGAATAAATCAAATTAGAATGATGATAATACAATATATATTTCCCAGTCATACATGTGATATTAAGGTAGACACCTCATGTAAAATTATATTTTGTGTCATGTTAATATTTTAGATACACATAAATAATTTTGTTAATATGTAATAAATAATGTTATGTGATAAAATTTATTTAAGGGGGAAGAATGTAATACCCCATGATTTGAAATTATATTTTCTTATAAAAATTAATGTGTTCAATACCTATCTTCATACACAATGCTAAAACGAAACAAATTGTGGAAAATTCTATAACTGTTAAAATGAATTCACTGAATTGCTAGTTAAAATAGAGTTAATTTCATTATATATATATATAATATTTTTTTTAATAAAAATTAATTGATAAAGTTCTATTAATATAGCTAAAGCACATATATGAGTATTTTATGCTAAAAATATATTTATTAAGAATTGTATTTTTTATGAATTTTATTTTTAGAAACACAATATATTATATTTATTATTGATATTAATAATATATTAACATTCATATATTTAGTAATTGAAAGAAAATAAGAATAAGAATGATTATTTTTTTTAAAAAAATTATTTTCCTATGACAGGATTTTAAATATATTTTTATGTATTTAATTAAAAGTAAAATTCTAAAACATTATAATTTTATTATTCTAAAATTAAATTCATTTTTTTAAATAAAATAATAATATTACCATATGATAAATTTTTGTGCTTTTTTCTAAAATAATATTTTTAGGTGAATAATGAAAACTACATTTTTCACTAAAACATTAGCATTTATGACTATTTTAAATATTAAATATCACATAAAATCATAAATTGTTTTTCCAGATAATTGTTTTTATGGAGTGAAATAATTTAATTAAAAATTCTATGTTTAATTTTAAAAATTCATTCTTAACATTTTGAATATTAAGCAATATTTTTCTAATAAAAACTATTTTAAGTCACTGTATTTTAATTATGTTTTTTCTAGGTGAAATTATGTCATGGATTTATCCTAAAGTCACACAAAATATAATTTATTTTATAATAAACCAATTAATTTCACAAAAATTAACAATATGAATAATTTTTTCTTAAACATAATAGTTATGATTCAAAATATACTTTTTTTTGGAAAAATCTGTTTTTACATGTTACATATACTCATGATATTTTTATTCACATGCATTGAAATTTTATATGATAAAATTTATTTAATATTTTTAATAAGTATTCATAAATTATGTAATAATTAAAATTTTATTTTTTTAACTAGAAGGAAATTACATAGGCAACAATTTGTTAACACGGTAAAAACCAAAATTGGGAAGTAAAAAATCTAAGAGTAAAATAATTAAAATCACGTTTAAAACATGTTTGAAAATTAATTTTTGAGGTATTAAAAATAATAACTTATTCCCCACTCCATTAATATATACTTTTTCTCTATATGACATGTGAGAAATGTTCTCTCTTTATAATAAGAAGTTATATTGATTGAAAATTGATTCCCTTCATTTTGAAAATGAGCTCACATACACCCCATTTCTATACTAATTAAATAGAATTATCTCAACCTAAAATATTCCTTAGTATATCCTAAACTGACTCCCCACATCCTATAATCCTTGTTATTTCCAAAATACAAATCTATGGACCCTTAAGGTGTTACCCATGGGAGAAAAAATAAAGGGAGGGGTAATGATCTCAATCAAGCTCTCTTAATTTTTTTTATTCTTATAACACATAAAACCTATTCTATAAATGAAAATATAATAACAACAGTATTATTAATTTTTTTATATTTTAATATAATAAATTAATATCCATTTTCTACCTTCTTACAAAATCATTCAACAAATGAATAAGTTGCCATGTGTATATGTGAACTATCGCCTCCATGAATAGTGTGATTGGTTTTTCATCACTAATTTACACTTAAAGTTTTAAATATAAATTTAGTGGATTAATATTATATTTATAATATTACTAATATTATGTAATTATAATCCATTCCCAATCTTTCTCCTGATCTATGGAAAATGATCATTTTTCTCGTGCGTATGTGCAGACTACCATCTCTACGAAAGTGACATATTTTTTTCATCATGTATTTTATTCTTTATAAAAATCTATTAAAATTTGATTCAACATATTAATTAAATATAAACATATCATTATAGTTTTTTAATAATGACATTATAACTAAATCATCACATATTCTTACTTATATATTAATTATACCATGTTATTATTTAGGTCAGTTTAGCCACCTACATGAATGATTCTATAAATTTCTATCATGGATAAGTGAGGAAAAATATAAGATCTTGGACTTCATGGAGGTATGTTATTGCTTAATTTTTTGGTTTAATTATCTTAATTTTGGATAATTAATTGTTTACTAGAGGTATTAGGAAGATCGTTGGTGTTTTGAGGGTTCATGACTTGAAAGAAAGGGGATTTTGGCCATCCAGTTCATATTGTATAGTTGGAATATGGTTAGATATAACTGTAATCCAAAACCATTCAAGCAAATAGGATGGGCGTATGATTAAGAAAACCTTGCAAGGTAGTAGATCTAATCTATGCATTCTTGGAAAGAGGCATTTCACAAAGTTGGATCATAGTTTTCCAAATTGTATAGGGCTCTACAAGAAACCATATGACCTCACTGCCTATTAGAGATTATGTAGCACAATGTTTGTGCATGGTTTGGAAAAATGTGTGGCCAAACCATGCACCCCATTAAAAATTGTGAATTTACGAAACTCCGATAATGGATTTTATGTCTCTAACCTGATTTATTCCCCATTTATTCTCATCTCAACCCTAGTGATGAACTCATGCGCCCAAATATTCCCAAGGTTAGTTCTCCTTCAATTCCAAGCCATTTGGAGCGTCGTTGGTTGTGTATATAAGATTCGAGTAAGTCTAATACTCCTCTGGATTCTCTTTTCATTATTAGGACTTGTAGATTTGTTTATATTCTTCTAAATCACTAAAACCCTCTTTATATTATTAATATTAGATTGGGGATTCATAGGGTGCTTAAACCTAGATCTAAGGATATGGTTAAGGGTGCGTTCATCATTGGATTCAAGGTTGGTGTTCTACAAGTTAAATCTCGTGGTTTTATTATATATTTGTGCATATATGGTTGTGATATTGGTTTTATCTTGTTTAGAAGATGGTTCCATTGATAGGGTTCGGTAAAATGATTGAATTAATGAATAAATGAACCTCTCATGATCCCCATGGGATGTGTTGAGCATGATTCGATTGATCTAGGTTCATCCATGGGGTGAACCATAATTCTTGAATATAGAGCACAATAGTGTTAAGAATGAAATTAACATATAAGGAAATGGAACTCATGATAAAAGTGTTGACATGTTATCTTAAATTTTAAATGGAACCCATATCAGTTGTCTCTAGTTATTAGTAATGGAAAAAGTGATCATTTGGCATAATATGAAAAAGGATTTAAATGGATTAGTGTGACTGATTCAACTGGATTATGAAATTTTAAGGGAAATGTTTAAGTGTATTAAGGCATATGAAATGGTTAATGTGTAAATGGATTAATTCATGGGTAGTGATGAGTAAGTTAAATTATCTAATGTATATTAATTGTTAAATACGACAAATGGGTTAATGTACAGAAATTGTGGAACATGTGAAATGGGTTAACCTATGTGAAGTGTCGAACATGATAAACGGGGAAAGGCATGAAAAGGGAACTTGGTTCAATGGGTTATGCTCTATAAATGGTAAATATGTGAATAATTTAAGGCATAAGGGGGATTTATGTGTTAAATGAAATGTGAAATTTTATTGTTAAGTATTATTAGTACGTATGGTGTTTGGCATGCTATGTGTGGTAAATGGATAAATATAGGAATGTGCACATGGATTAGTAGTGGTGGGGTATTTGACTTTAGGAACTGCACCCATGGGTCAAGATAGACTAAGGCCCTAAAACCCACCCTATAATTTATGGGTTTGGGAAGGGGAAAAGGACCTATGACTCTAATGGATGCATTTGATGAGACTAATTAGATCGAGGATCTGAGGTAGGTGTGATGTAAATGTTTATGTAATGTTTATCCATAGGGAAATATTGAACTTTATTTGTGCCATTATGCTTAGTAATTGAAAGACTTGTGCCCTTATGAAAATTATGTAAATTCCTAACCCATGGAACATGTAGTGGAAATAAATTATATGAGGAACATGAGATAAATAATAAATGTGGAGAAAATGTTGTAAATGAGTAAATTAAACATTATAACCTAATGGAACCCAAGTTGTCTTGTTTAAATTTTTGTTTATTTAATACTTGAATGCACTATCTGTTTAGACTATATATTTTGTGGACATTGTTGGTGATAGACTACAGAGTTTTACTAACACCCTACTTGGGCCTCCGTTGGTTACCCGATCTTATTTTAATCTTTCAGGTCATGATAGGGTCAAAGACCCTATGATAGGGAGTTGAGTTAGGATGGGGGGGGGGGGTACATGGATGAGGATCTAGACTTAGATTTAGGACCTATTTTGGGGATTCATCTTTTGGTTTCTATTTTGGATTTCAATCACTTTTGTAACTACTAGAATAACATGACATGATTATTTTTTGGTTGTGGTTTTTACCTATTTGGTTTTGGTTAGTAATTCATGTTTTTATTTGTGTTCATTTTTTTCTTATTTCATATGTTATCTGTTGTGGCTTAGTCTGCTAAAGAGGGTATAGTCTGCCCATGTGAGTTATCATACCCACTCTACTAGTTGGTAACCACTGGCTTATGGGGTGGCATGCTTGAGGTCATTTGGAAACCTAGACCAGAGTACTAGTTAGTGGATTTTGATTCAGGGAAGTTATAAAGTTGTATCAAAGTAGATCTTTTTAGTGGTCTTACTATTTGGGATGGTAGATAGGAGATTATGAAGTGTCAGACCTTGGAAATGTGCTGATGCATGGGCGTAGCTAACTCATGTATGAGGGAAAACCAAAGTGTTTGATGTGAGGATTATTTCTCTTGACGTGTTATAAGGACCCGACCATAAACAATACATAATATTGAATTAAATGAATAATTCACATTGAGGATCTTTTCAGGTTTAGAGTTTTAGAGAATTAAGAAAAAACTATTACATCTCAAAATATTACAAAGTAGACACTTTTACACAGTTTCTTTTTTTTTTTCATAAAACAAAAACTCTTGAAAAAAAGAGTCATGTCTAGTTCTATGTTTTAGATATCATGACTTTTCCTTGATCCCATCCTTGACCCTACTCATCTCTATGTCCTGTGAAAACATTTCAAAACTTGGGATGAGCATAAAAAGATCACTAAGTGTTATAAAAAAAACAAAGAAAACATTTGTTCACAAATACATACAAAACATGAACTCTTTTACTTACCTCATGAAATCATAATATTTTATGAATAACACATAGAAATCATAAACCATATAGGTAACTTTTGGCATTCATGTCATACTTACATTGTAGCTATCACAACTACATAGGGAGTTACATTTAGAATACCTATCAAAGTATATTCCCTAAATATATCAGGAGAAACATTCACGTTTACCTCCGTCAAATTACCCAATTCATTGGAGAGCTATCTCGGGCTCACCCACCATAAGTTTATCACGGAACCACCTGTATACGTAAATAATGCCCAATAACCATAACATGATCATAACACATAACATAAGCATAAAGGAAAGATAACATTTCCACATTGCGATAACAAAATTTAATTTCAAGATATTGAAATAATAAATCCATTCTCAAAATCATTTTCAATACCAAAATATGTAAAAATAGTATATGGTATTTATTTTTCCTTTTAAAAACATTACGACTTGTTAAGGAAGCCAAAGATCAAATAATACTCATGGTGGCAGAAAGGCCATTGTCACCGCTTATGTAAAAAACATTCATTTTTTTCATTTAGTAAAACGATTCGTATAAAAATATTCCATTTTAATGAAATGAAAAGTCAAAGGGGTTTATATACCATATAAAAGAAAGTCGTGTATTAAAAAAAATATGCCGCAATGAAAGGAGATTGAGATGAAGTCCCTTACCTCGTGTCCGACTTGACTTCATCATTATTTAATCTCTTGAATAATAAAATAAAGTTAATTTCTAAATGCTTAATAACCTTTTTCTAGTTTATTATTCCTTTTATATCACTTATTACCATGTTATAAACATTATGTAATCATGTAAGTTAATAACGTTCATTTTGTCGATATTTGGTACTTGAGTAAAAAATGAACACCTTATATTTACAAGTTGTCCATGTGGTCAATAGTACATTATATCCAGAATGACATTGTTTATTTAGATATCATATATATCATATATATCCAGTATATATATATTTATAACAGTACATATCATTTGGAGGTAAGAAATGAAATGCACTGTTCATGGAGACAGTAAACCGTACGTACGCATGAACGCTACTTTCATTTATATTTATTATTTTAATGGAATTAAAACATAATGATACATAGGTGTATTATAATTCTAGTATAATATCATATATAATATCACTAACTCCATCCTTTATATGCCCCACATATGGAATTAACGAGTCATATCACTTTGAGGGGTGGTAGTCCACACTTCCTCAAATGAAATTATCGCGTTTACCCATAATGGAAACCATAAAGGTATGCTATAAAAGAAAAAAATAATGAAGAAAACATAAAAATAATATATATCATATTTAAATATAGTGTCATCTGAATGGCCACCATGACAGGCAGTAGGAGATAATCGAACAATCATCGTCTCGTGAGGTGTTAGTTTACCATCCACAGAAACAATATGTTCTTCACCCATTAGATGGATGTGTGTGTAAGTGTAGTGAGAATAATTATCATAACAACATCCTAGTATATTGAGGATACTGGTGTAGTTTTAAAATAAATTAATAAATAGAGTTTAGGGGTTGGAGAAGTAAAATAAAATAAAATATGTTAAGAGAAACCATTACCTTTAATTTGGGTAACTTATTTTGGTTTGAACTAAAAGGACTTCTTGAAGTTCTTTATTCATAAGGTAAGTCTTCTAGTAGGAGGAGAGGGATGTAGGGAGATTAATTGGTCAGAGTTTGGACGAGCCTAAAGGCTTTAGAGTTGTGAGGAATTAGTTAGAAGTGATGTATTTTTATAAGGTAGAGGAGGGGATCTTTAAGAAAGTGTGATAATATTATTTTATTATATAATGCAATTCGGTTTTTAAAGGTCATAAACTAATTAAAGTCAAAGATAAGATGACTCATGGTCGAAATAAAATCATCGAATAAGAATTTTACAGGTTTTGGATATTTTTTTAATATTTATAATCTTATTTATTTAAATCTGTTATTTATGAGGTAAATATTGCATCATTATCGTGTCATAAATAATTTAAATTATTTGATGTCTAAAAATTATAAAAAAAATACCATGATGTTGGAAATATTTTTATATTTCTAATGAATATTTATAGTCTAAAGGATAATTTATATAACCTTTTGTAAAAATTAATTTACTAAAAGATATTTGTTTTTGTCATTTTTGCCTTTACATGAAGTTAATTAATCTAAATTGTCATTATCACTCCCAAGTGGCTTTATGGGGTCCCAAAATCGACGCAAATATGCCCATGGTCGTAAATTACTCAACCAATAAGGTTTGGACAAGTGTTAAGGTAATTTTTAATTATTATAATATTATTTTAACCTTGAATTACCTTATTTACCTTTAACCGCGGTAAATAAAAGTCAAAAGTTACTATTCATAAAAAATTATTTTCATCTTATTGAACCACCTTTTACTTAATAACAACAACCATGTATGTTGGATTTTCGAAATTCAATTCACAGAAGTGGTAAAATTTCATTTAAATGAAAAAAGTCAGTTTCTTTAACTTCTACTAAGTTGTTTCACTATTCAAAAAAAATTGATGTTTTTCAGAAAAATTCCAAAAATTCATCCTAAGATATATTTGATGTTCCCAATTCCAAAATGATGTCTATTTTACCAAATTATAAACATATAAGTTGCAATAATTAATTTAAAATTAATTCCCGTTATTAAAAAAAATAGCGTGTTTTTAAGAAACAATAACTATCAAAAGATTGATACTTGTTTATGTCCAATTTCAAAGTGAAATTAATTTAAATAAAAAAAATTGGATTAAATGGTAAAAATATATTCTAATTACAATTTAAAGTCAATTAAAAATATAATCTAACCATATAAATTAAATATATTAAAAGACACTTTTGAATTAAAATACAGCATTTTCACTATTCATTAAAAAACGAACTTTATCAGAAAAATACCAAAAAATTACCCAAAGTAAATTTTGATGTTCCAAATATAAGGAAGAATTTTATTTGGTCAAATAGAACATATAAAAATGACCAAAAATAGATTTAAAGAGGGTTCACTACTAAAAGGCGGTAAATTGACCTTTTAATGTAAATTATGATTAAAATTAGATTCATTCATATTTTAAGCCATTAAAATTTTATTGGATAAATATAAATACATTTAACAAACAAGTATAATCATATTGTAGTTAGTTTTGTTCATTCCCTCCAATACAATAGCTAGGAGTTAACTACCATTTAAAATAATAATATTATATTGTTAGTGTGCAATGTAAGATTTCAAAGAAACCCATTGTTGCGTATCGGGTATGATATCTAACATAAAAATCCCCTTTAAAGTAAAATTAATATTTAATTCACAAATATTAATAAATATGAAATATGTATTATTCTTTATTTACGTGGGATGTTACATCCTTCCCCCCTTTTGGAAATTACGTCCTCACAATTTTACTTATCAAAATAAGTGGGGGTATTTATCCGTCATAGCATTTTCGGATTCCCACATTGCGTCTTCAACCATATGGTTTTTCCAAAAAACCTTATCTTGGTGAATTACCATATTCCGCAACACTTTCTCTCTATGGTCAAGAATCTGAACTGGGTTTTCTTCATAAGAGAGATTCTCTTCCAACTGAACTACCTCTGGGCTCAGAACATGAGATGGATCGGGCATATACTTTCTCAACATCGAAACATGAAAAAAATTGTGTACCTTGGATAAAAATGGAGGTAAATCCACTCTATACGCAACTGATCCAAATATCTCTAGAATTTTGTATGGTCGAATGAACCTTGGACTCAACTTTCCCTTCTTACCAAAACACATCACACTTTTCCATGGAGAAACTTTGAGAAAGACATGATCACCTACATGAAAAGAATGATCCTTTATTCATTTATCCATATAACTTTTCTGTCTACTCTGAGTTGTTCTCATGTGCTTCTGCATCAACTGAACTTTCTCTTCCATCTCTTCTACTAGTTCTAGTTCCATCCGCTTCCTTTCACCTACTTCATCCCAAAAAGGTGGAGTTCGACAACACTTTCCATATAATGCCTCAAATGGAGATATCTGTATACTAGAATGAAAACTGTTATTATATGAAAATTCAACCAAAGAAAGATATTGGTCCCAAATCCCTTGACAATCCATCGAGAAAGTACAAAACATCTCCTCTAATGTCTGAATTGTTCGTTCTGATTGCCCATCTTATTGAGGTTGAAAATCTGTACTAAAATTTAATTCATTACCCAACGACTTTTGAAGGCCTTTCCTAAATTTAGAAGTAAACCTGGGATCACGATTCGATATAATGGAGAGGGGAACTCCATACTACGTAACTATATCTTTAGCATAAAACCAAGAAAGTTGATCTAGAGACAATGTATATCGAATAGGATGGAAATGAGAAGATTTAGTCAATCGATCAACAATAACCCAGATTGAATTATTACCTCGAGATGTCTTTGGTAATCCCACAACAAAGTCCATGGATATATTTTGCCATTTCCACTCTAGCACCGGTAAAGGCTGAAGCATCCCTTTCAGTAACTACTGCTCTTCTTTAACCTGTTAACAAGTCAAACACATCACATTAAAATCAACAATATTTATTTTCATTCCATCCCACCAGTAATACTCTCGAAGATCACTGTACATCTTAGTACTACCAGGATGAACTGAAATTAGGGAACTATGAGCTTCACATAACAACTCATTCTTGAACTATGAATCACAAGGCACACATAATCTCTTCCCAAACCTCAAAACACATTCATTATCAATGTTAAAATCAGGAAACATACCCTTTTGAACCAACTCTACCTTTTTATGCAACTCACTGTCTTCTTTCTGTTCTTGCTTTATTCTGTCTGATAGATATGATATCACTGACACCTGATACAAAACGGAAGAATTTTCTCTACCAACAACTTCTATGACAAAGTTTATCCAATCAAAAACCAAAGGATCTTGTTCTAAACATATCATGGTTATTAAAGCATTACATTTTCAACTCAAAGCATCAACCAATTTATTTTCTTTTCCCTAATTGTAATGAATCGTGAAATCATAATCCTTGATTAATTCCATCCATCTCCTCTGTCTCATGTTCAATTATTTTTGAGTGAATATATACTTTAAACTTTTGTGATCAGTATATATTTCACATTTTAATCCATACAAATGATGCCTCTAAATTTAAAAAAAAAACATCAGCTAATTCCAAATCATGTGTAGGGTAATTTAACTCATGTGGGTTCAACTGATGTGAAGAATAAGCAATTACTTGATCATTCTGCATTAGGAAACAACCAAGTCCTTTCAACGAAGCATCACTGTAAATAACAAGCTCACCATTTCTGGATGGCAGTTCTAAAACTATAGCATTCACAAATCTTCTTTTCAATTCCCTAAAACAATCATCACATTATTTTATCCAAATGAACTTAACACATTTTCGAGTTAACTTAGTTAATGGACTAGATAACTGTGCAAACTTTTCAACAAACCTCTAGTAATAACCTTCCAAACCAAGAAAACTATGAATCTCGATTATATTTGTGGGTCTTGGATATTCTTCACAACTTTTTTTAGTAGGATCAACCGTTATGCCATTTTTTGAAACAATGTGACCAACGGAAGAAATTTGTTACAACCAAAACTCACACTTGCTGAATTTCCCATACAGTTTCTTTTCTTTTAATGTTTGCAAGACAACCCTTAAATGAATTTCATGTTCCTCTTTACTTTTGGAATAAACAAAAATATCATCAATGAACACAACCAAAAACTTATCCAAGAACTCACAGAAAATTCTATTCATAAGATCCCTAAATACAGTAGGAGCATTGGTTAAACCAAAAGGCATAACTAAAAATTCATAATGGCCATATCTTGTATGAAACACAGTCTTCAGAATTTCTGCTTCATTAACTTTCAAATGATGGTACCCTGACCTCAAATCAATCTTCAAAAAATACTGAGCTCCCTGGAGATGATACAACTTCATTTGATGGACCAACATCTGCTAAAGTAGTTGCAAAGGATTTCACCACCCCTTTCTGCTTGTAGTCTGGCTTCTTTTCTTCGGTTGAGTTCTTTGTTGAACACTCATTTGCATAATGACCCATTTCATTGAACTTAAAATATTTTAATGACTGTAAATTAGATTTTGTCTGACCATTACCCTAATATTTTTCCATGCAATTACGAACCTTATGTCCCATTTTACCACATCGATAGCACTTACCAGAATTAAAAATACATTCCCATCATGTATTTTAACACAATTTTCACAAAATTTAAAACGTAATTTTCTGACCATCAGACTTTTTTGAAGAGTTATTCCCTTTCTCCTACCACCTCAACCTCTTATTTTGTTGTTTTTCAAGGAAGACCTGATCATTAGAAAACTCGATTTCCACCTTCTCCGCTCAACAAACAAGTTTTTCATAACTTTTAAACTCATGAGAAGATAAAGCCCTTTGATACTTTGGCTTTAATCCTGAGTAAAAATGGTTGATTTTACTATCAAGATCTCGTATGAAATTTAGAGCATACCTTTCCAGTCGAGTGAATTTTTCATCATAAGTAGCTACTAAGTCATCCTCATGCCTCAATTCTAGGAATTGTTTTTCCATTCTAAGACGAACCACCTTAGGAAAATATTTCTCAATAAACATAACTTTGAATTTATCCCAATCGAGAGAATCAACCTCTTAGTTATCCTTGATAGTTTTCACCATCGACCACCACTGATCAGTTTCAACTTCAAAATGGTAAACAATGAGACTAACCTTTTGATGTTCTGAACAACCCATGCCATCAGTAATATTTTATAGTGATTTAATCCACCCTTCTGCTAGCACAGGGTCAGATGATCCTTTGAATGATGGAGGATATTGCCTCATGAAATGATCCACTACTGACATGTTCCTCTGTGGTTTATCTGGCTGATCTCATACATGGATACCACCACCATTTATAGCCTGAGTCATCTATTCCATCACTGAAACAAACTGTTGAGTTCTAATTCTGACCATCTTAGGTTGCTGATTTAGAAGGCTGTCTTCCTCCTGATGTTTTCCCAACATAGCTGCCTTATTTCCTCTGCGGAAAACCATTCAGAACATAGAAATATATTAGTCAAAGCAACATGGTAATCTGTAAATGCTATATGATTTCAATATTAACATAAATTACTTTATGGATATTAATTTAACAATACCCTAACTCCTAAATTTATCTAAACCGACCTCTAATACCAACTATAAGGACTCAGCCATAAACATTACAAAATATTGAATTAAATGAATAATTCACATTGAGGATCTTTTTAGGTTTATAGTTTTAGAGAATTAGGACATAACTATTACATCTCAAAAGATTACAAAGTAGACACTTTTACACAATTTCCATTTTTAGCATAAAACAAAAACTATTGAAAAAATGAGTCATGTCTAGTTTCAAGTTTTAGACAACATGAATTTCCCTTGATCCCATCCTTTCCCCTATTCATCTTTATTTCATGTGAAAAATTTCAGAACTTGGGATGAGCATAAAAAGCTCAGTAAGGGTTATAAAACAAAGAAAGAAAACATTTGTTCATAAATACATACAAAACATGAACTCTTTTAATTACCTCATGAAATCATAATATTTTGTGAATAACACATAGAAATCATAAATCATAAAGGTAACTTGTGGCATTCATATCATACTTACATTCTAGTTGTCACAGATACATAGGGAGTTATATTTGGAATACCCATCATAGTATATTCCCTAAATCTCTTAGGAGAAACATTCACGTTTACCACCATTAAGTTACCTAAGGAATTATAGAGATATCTCAGGCTCACCCGTCCTAGGTTTATCATGGAACCACCTGTATATGTAAATAATCTCCAAGAACTATAATATGATCATAACACTAACATAAGCATAAAGGAAAGATAACATTTCCACATTGCAATAAAAAAATATCATATCAAGATATTAAAATAATAAATCCATTCTCAAAATCATTTTCAATACCAAAATATGTAAAAAGATTATATGGTATTTATGTTTCCTTTTAAAAACATTATGACTTGTTAAGTAAGACAAAGATCAAATAATACTTGCGGCGGTGGAAAGGTTGTTGTCACCACTTATGTAAAAAAACATTCATTTTTGTCATTTTGTAAAACAATTCATATAAAAAGATTACCTTTGTATGAAATGAAAAGTCAAAAGGGATTATACACCGTATAAAATAAAATCAAGTATTAAAACAAAATATTCATCAATGAAAGGAGATTAAGACGAAGTCCCTTACCTCATGTCCGACGTGACTCGATCATTATTTAATATCCTAAATAATAAACTAAATTTAATTTCTACTTTCTTAAGAACCTTTTTCAATTTTATTATTACTTTTAAATCACTTATTACCTTGTTATAAACATTATGTAATCATGTAAGTTAATAATGTTCATTTTGTTGATATTTGGTACTTGAGTAAAAAATGAACACCTTATATTTACAAGTTGTCCATGTGGTCAATAGTCCATTATATCCAGAATTAAATTCATTATTTAGATATCATATATATCATATATATATATATATTTATATTTATAATAGTACATATCATTTGGAGGTAAGATATGAAATGCACCATTCACAGAGATGGTAAGTCGTACGTACGCATGAACGCTACTTTCATTTCTATTTCTTATTTTAATGGAATTAAAACATAATGATACATAGGTATATTATAATTCAAGTATAATATCATATATAATATCATTATCTCCATCCTTTATACATCCCACATATTGAATTAATGAGTCATACCACTTTGAGGGGGCGGTAGTCCGCACTTCCTCAAATGAAATTATCACATTTACCCATAATGGAAACCATAAAGGTATGATATAAAAAAATAAAAAATCATGAAGAAAACATAAAAATAATAAATTTCATATTTAAATATCGTTTTATCTTAATTTCCACTATGAGAGGCGGTTGGAGATAATTGACCAATCATCATCTCCTGAGGCGTTAGTTTTCCATCCACAGAAATATTATGTTCTTCACCCATTAGATGGAGGCGTGTGTAAGTGTAGTTTGAATAATTCTCATAAAAACATCCTAGTATATTGATTATACTGGTTTTATTATAAAATAAATTCATAAAAAGTTTTTTGGGGTTGGAGAAGTAAAATAAAATAAAATAAGTTATGAGAATCCGTTACCTTTAATTTTGGTAACTTCCTTTGGTTTGAACCAAAAGGACTTCTTAATGTACCTTCTGCAATAGTTAAGGATTCTTGGAGTAGGAGAGGGATGTAGGGAGCTTAAGTGGACAGATTTTGGATGAGCCTAATGGCTTGAGAGGTGTGAGTAATTGGTTATAAGTGAGGGATTTTTATAAGGGGGAGGATGGGCTCTTTAGGAAAGTGTGATAATAATATTTTATTATATAATGATATTCAGTTTATAAAGGTCAAAAAATAATTAAAGTTGAAGATAAGATGGATCATAGTCGAAATAAAATAATCCAATAATAATTGGATAAGTTTTGGATATTTTTTTAATATTTATAATCTTATTTATTTAAATATTTTATTTATGAGGTAAATACCGCATCATTATTGTGTCATAAAAAATATAAATTATTTGATTTCTAAAAATTATAAGCAAAATACCATGATGTTGGAAATCGTTTTATATTTCTAATGAATATTTATAGTTAGAATGATAATTTACATAACCCTTTGTAAAAATTAATTTTCTAAAAGATATTTGTTTTTGTCATTTTTGACTTTACTTTAAGTTAATTAATCTAAATTGTCATTATCACCCCCATGTAGCTCAATGGGGTCCCAAAATTGACCCAAAGATGAACATGGTCTCAAATGACTCAACCAATAAGGTTTAGAAAAGTGTTAAGTTAATTTTGAATTATTATAATATTCTTTTTACCTTGAATTACATTATTAACCTTTAACCGCGGTAAATAAACGTCAAAAGTTACTATTCACCAAAAATTATTTTAATCTTATTGAACCAAATTTTACTTACTAACAACAACCATGTATGTCAGATTTTCGAAATTCAATTCACAGAAGTGGTAAAATTTCATTTAAATGAAAAAGTCAGTTTTTTAACTACTACTAAGTGGTTTCACTATTCATCAAAAATTGAAGTTTTTCAGAAAAATAACCAAAATTAAGCCTAATATAAATTTGATGTTCTGAATTCAAAAATGATATCTATATTAGAAAATTATAAAAATATAAGTTGCATTAATTAATTTAAAATTAATTCCCGTCATGAAAACAAATAGCATGTTTTTAAAAAACAATAACTATTAAAAGATTGATACTTGTTTATGTCCAATTTCAAAGTCAAATTAATTACAATAAACAAAATTGGATTAAATGGTAAAAAGTTATTCTAATTACACTTTAAAACCAATTAAATAGACAATCTAATCGTATAAATAAATTAGATTAAAAGGCACTTTTGAATTAAAATACAGTATTTACAACTATTCATTGAAAATGAACTTTATCAGAAAAATACCAAAAAATTACCCAAAGTAAATTTTGATGTCCCAAATCTAAAGAAGAATTTTATTTGGTCAAATAGAACATATAAAAATGACAAAAAATTGATTTAAAGAGGGTTCTCTATTAAAAGGTGATAAATAGACCTTTTAATTTAAATTATGCTTAAAATTAGATTCATTCATATTTAAAGCCTTTAACATTTTATTATATAAATGTAAATACATTTAACAAACATGTATAATCATATTTTAGTTAGTTTTATTCATTCCCGCTAATAAAATGGCTATGAGTTAACTACCATTTAAAATAATAATATTATATTATTAGTGTGCAACATAAGATTTCAAAGAAACCCATTATTGCGTATCGGGTACGCTATCAAACATAGAAATCCCCTTTAAAGTATAATTAGTATTTAATTCAAAAATATTAATAAATATTAAATATGTCTTATTCTTTATTTACCTGGGATGTTACATATGTGTTATTACAATTGAATGATATTTAACGATTAGGTAATGCACTTTTTGTGTGATGTGACTATTTTATGATATTTTTTCCATGGCTAGAATGAAATGAGGTTGTTAATTCATGAATCATTTTAGAAAACTAGGGATATAGGTTGAATGCATCCGGATAGTCACACACAGATGGGTGTATGGGACATGGAGGGTGGGATGTATTTTAACTTCTTGAATATTTGAGGAAAAATGTGTCTAATAAAGATGATGTCAATGGGTAAGAAGAATAATGATAATGAAGGTTAGATAATTGTACTTAATTAAGGGTTATAAATGAGTTAATATAATAGTTTTAAAAAATGGATATGTGCTTAAGAGGAATGATATAAGTTGTGAGTGAGAAAGTGGTATTAAAAATGTTTATAACGAATGATTTGTGTCTATGTATGTTGGTTTACCCACGTTATCCATGACCTACCATGGGAATGGTCGAGGGTAGTGTTCTAGGTGTGATGATTTTCATTGGGATAGTATGTGAAGGATGAGTATTTATGGATAGTGAAGAGAATTATTTTATGTAAATTGTGTATGATTTAGGTTATATGTTCTAAGACTCATGCTTGGCCTTGTAAAAAGATGCCACTACATCGACGTGTCCTGATTGGCTGACAAGAGGACGTCACTAAGCATGCTCCTCCATAAGTGGGCTATGTAATTACATTAGTTCAAGGTAATAAAGGTGGGGAGAAATTCTATGATTACTTCACTAATTTTAATTGGAGGATGGAATGAGACATAGGGTGGGAAGTTCTGAGTATGTTTGATCTAACCAGAGAGTTTCAGTTGCAACACCCTCCAATTTTTTCCATAGAGGATGGACCTGAGGCTATATAGTTATGGATAGTGTCTATCCAAAATATTTTAGATCACTTGGAGACTTCAACAGAGAATAGAGTCGTGTTGGTAGTGTACATGTTTTGGGGACCAGTGAAGCACTGGTGGGATATTTTGGTTCAGAATCTACAGGAATATGGGATTCTATTAAAAGAATTCTAGGAAAACTTTTTGGAAAACTTTTATTTTGAAACCCTGATGTAGGAGTGAGATATAGAGTTTATGAGGTAGAAAAAGGGAACATTGTCAGTGATGGATTATGCAGTCCGTTTCATGGACTTGCAACGATTTGTTCTAGCATTGGCAGGAGATGATACTATGATGACAAGACATTTCCAAGATGATCTTAGACTTGAGATTAAGTCTCTAATAAACACATTTCATTTAAATTGGTTTTTATATGTGGTGGATCATGACCTTGTTTCAGAAGGGAACATAAAGGAAGCTTCAATCAGTGGGATTGTGGTTCTAGTTGCACAAAGTAGTAGAGCAACTTCCCAGGGTAGGAAATATCATTTCAGAAATCCTTATAATTTTGGAAGTGTGCAGAGAAGTTTGAATAGAGTAATAACCCCTCAGTGTGATGACCATGTCTTTTTCTATTAGTGTGTCATGCTAGGACACATGTGAGGTCAGTTCCCCTGACCACTAGTGGAGTGCTGAGCATGCGGTAGGATGGGGCATTTCCAGAGTTTTTTTAGGAACCCTCGACAATTGGGCATAGTTGGAGGATTGAGGATAGTTCCAAGTATAAGTAGGGGATCAATTACCCCTGACCAGTCATGAAGTTGGAGTTCGATTGGTTGTACCGATAGAGGTGGTGGATGTGGTACTCTAGGTTGAGAGCATCCAAATAAATAGGGTAGTGTAGCATAGGGAACTCAAACCTAGGCCTAGGGTAGAGGGGCAGGTCAGCTTCATGTATTTCAGTCTACACTTGGAGGTGGTGAGGTTGGGCCTTTGAAAGTTCAATGTACAATCCTTATAGCTTCCATGATCACTAGTTCTTTATTTGACATAGGTGCCTAAAATTATTTTATTTATTCCCAGTTTGTAGTTATGTTGGGTATAACAGTGGAACATACATGTGAGGTTATATCAATTGATACACCACTAGGAGTGTGATCAAAATATAACAGGTAGTGTAGGGTGTGTGTGCTTGGGGTTGGTGTGTACCATTTCCTATGGGACTTGTTCATTCTTAAGATGGTAGTTTTTGATATTATTTTGGGTATGGACTAGTTAGTTTTATACCAAGACCATATTAACTGTTGCCATCATAGGGTAATGTTCACATTTATTAAGGGAGAAATGTATATCCATCATGGTGAATGGGATGTTCGGGGAGGCCATTAAGGGCTAGTTTTTCAGTAGTTGAGTGAACTCACAACCCAAGTGGCTTGTCTTATGCTAGATGATGGGTATGTAGAGTAGTTTGTCTTTCCTCCTATAGTGGATCAATTCAGTATGTATTCTTTGAAGATTTCTCAGGACTGATAACCGAGAGCGATGTTGAGTTCACAATAGAGTAGTTGTTATGGGAAAAAATAGTTTCCATTTCTCCATATAGAATGGAACTGACCTAACTCCATGAGCATAATATTCAGTTAGAGGAGTTTTATAATAAATAGTTTATTTATCCTAGTACATCACCTTAGGGATCTACTCTGTTTTTTATAATAAATTTGATGAATACTTGTCAATATGTCTCAATTATAGAAATTTGAACCAAATTATGGTTAAGAAATGGTACCCACTTCCTCATATAAATGATCTTTTTGACCAGCTGAGAGGCTCTTTAGTGCTTTCAAAAATTCATCTGAGGTCAGGATATCATCAGCTAAGGGTGAGACCTTATGATATACTACAAACTTATTTTAGAAGTAGGTATGGGTTGTATGAGTTTTTTATGATGTCTTTCGGGTTGAACAATGTGATAACAATGTTTATGGCTCTGATAAATCAAATCATACACCCATATCTAGATCAGTTTGTAGTTTTCTTTTTTGATGACATCATTGAGTACTTCAAGACTGATGATGATCATGAAAAACATCTTTACATTAGTTTTAGTAAACTAAGAGAACATAATATAAACTCCAATATATAAAAATTTCATTTTTGGATCATCGAGGTATAATTATTAGGGAACATAATCTTAGAAGATGGTGTATATATAGTTTTAGATAAATTGTAGGAATTTTTGTCTTGGGAGTATCCAAAAATGTTTCTAATGTCCAATGTTTTCTCAGTTTGTATGAATATTGTCTAAGGTTCATTAAAGACTTCACTCATCTAGAAAAAACACTATCAGGTTTGAACAAGAAGGGTATTGAGTTTGATTGGTATATGGTTTTTTATAATACCTTTCAGTAATTAAATAGGTGATTTAAAACCACACCTATTTTAATATTACATGATCTAGGTAAAAGGTACACCTTTTTTTGTGATATATCTAGTGTTGGTCTTAGAGAATTTTTGATGCAGGATAATTGATTTGTGGCGTATGGGTCATGATAGTTGATACCTCATGAAATAAATTACTCTATGAATGGTCTCGAGTTGGATGCAATGGTTTAGGGTTTAAAATGTTATTGGTATTACTAGTTGGGAGAATGATTTACAGTGTATACCGATCATAAGAGCCTGAAGTACATATTCTCTCAGTGTGATTTGAGTCTTTTTCATTTATTATGGGTTGTATACATGAAATCCTTTGACTTTGAGCTAGTTTACACACTGGGGATTGGAAATAGTGTTGCAGATTATTTGAGTCAGAAGACTTAGAATTGGGTGATTTAGGAATCAAGTTTGGAGTGGAAGATGATAGTAATGTTTTTTGAGATGCAAATTAATGTACAAGATGGTCATGGGAATATGGACCTTGAATCCTTGGCAATTGATTCCACACTTCTGAGATGGATCATGGAGAGGCAGTTTGATGATCTATAATGTTTGTCTTTGAAAAGAAAATTTAGAAGTGGGGAGTCACCTTGTGTTGGGACCATTGGGGATGATGGGATCATTTATGTTCGTGGTCATTTAGTTGTACTATTAAGTATGTTAGAGGATTTAATGTGTGAGTTTCATTCATTGAAGTGGGAAATGCATCCTAGTTTGCCTAAAATCTATCATTATCTTCCTAGGAAGTATTGGTGGATAGGGATAAAGAAAGAATTTGTAGGTTTAGTAGTGTGGTGCTTTACTTGTTAGAAAGTGAAGGATGAACATCAGTGGCCCGATAGTTTGTTGCAATCATTTACCATTATGAAGTGGAAATGGGATGATGTAATGATGGATTTGGTTGTGGTTCTACTGAGGATTCTTCAAAATAATGGTGTAATCTAGATAGTATTCGATCATTTCACTAAGGTGGATCATTTATTGTCAATCCAAGTGACTTTTACCATGGATTAGTTGGGTGATTTATATTTTTGGGAAATAGTACAATTGCATGGGGTACCAAATATGATATTTTAAGATAGATATACATAATTTAAATTGTGCTTCTAGAAGGGATTACAATGAGCACTTGGTACTCATGATTTTCTAGTACAACTTTTTTACTTGCAGATGAACAAGTGGTTCGAACATACCATTCAAGTGCTATAGGACTTATTGAGGACTCATGTCCATGATTTTGGTTGTTCGTAGGAAAATCACTTATCACTTGTTGTTTTCTCTTGAAATAATAGTTAGCAAGCTACAATTTAGATGGAAATATTTGAGGTGATCTATAGAAGACCATAAAGATCTCCATTATGTTGGATGGAAGCTGAAGAATTAGAGTTGTTGGGATCGAGTCTCATGTAGGAGATGTCAAAGCTAGTTCATCTATTTCAGAAGTGTATGGAATTGAATAAAAGTATGGATAATTTGTATGTTGATAAGTGTTATCGACCTATTGAGTTTGTGTTAGGGGATAATGTGTTTCTTTTGGTGTCTCCAAGGTTGGGTCACTATCGAATTCAGAAATAGGGCATGTTTTTACCCATGTATGTGGGGGTGTTTGAGATTGTGGAGAGGGTTGGATTAGTGGAATATCGATTTCCTCTTCCATAGTGGTACAGTGGTATACATGATGTTTTTCATGTTTCATAACTTCAACAGTATCAACCTGACTCGTATCACATGATTGATGTTGAGGATATTGATCTTGATGTTGATGCATCCTTTGAGGAGAATCTGGTCTATATTTTAGATTGTAGTGAGAAAGTTTTATGGGGTAAGACTGTAGCTTTGGTTTCAGTTTTTTTGAAGCATGATAATGTTTAGGATGAAAATTGGGGGGGGGAGTATGATATATGGGATAAATTCCCTAATCTATTTGATTTTTATGATCAGTGGTTCTTTGGAAGAGCGACTAGAGGATGAGCCTTTATGAGGTAGGGAGGTTGAAAGATCCCATAAATCATAGAGGTATGCTCTTTTTAAAATTTTTGTTTTAAGACTCTTAGTTTTGGTTAATGAAACGTTCATTGGATGTATGAGGAGGTTTAAGCGTGTTCTATGGTTTTGGTACATGAAATAATGGAAATTTTTTCTATATAGTGAATGTTTCATAGTTGGATCATGGTTATAGATAGTCGTGCACCCCAATCATGCTACCCATGAGGAGGGGTGCATGGTTAAGCAAACCGTGAAAGGGGGGATAGCCAAATTGTGTAGGTTTGGATAGAGGCATTCCTCATGATTTGTGATTGGTTTTCCAAACCATGTGGGGATCACCAAGAAAACGTGCGACCTCAACCCCTCTTGGACAGTGGCTCGTTCATGATTTATGCATAGTTTGGAAAACCATGTGTCCAAATCGCACACCCCATTAAAAATTGTGAACTTATCAAACCTCCCCATCTTTATTTTCAGTATCTTTCCAAATTTCTTCCCTATTTATTCTTATGTCAACCCTAGTGATGACATCAAGATCCCAAATCGTCCCAAGGGTGGTTCGCCTTCGATTCTAGTCCATTTAGAGCATCATTGGTTTCGGAACGAAGCTTCGGGTATGCCTAAAACTCTTCTTGTTTTTCTTTTCTGATCTAGGTCTTATAGATTTATTAATCTTCTTCTGAAATCCTAAAACTCTCTTACTATATGAATCCTATACTAGGGATTCAAAGTGCACTTGAATATGTATCTATGTCTAAGGTTGAGGGTGAATTCTTCTCAAATTCGAGGTAGATGGTCTACAAGTTATATCCTAGGGTTTTGTTAAATATTTGTGCATATATTGTTGTGATATCGGTTTTCTCTTATTGATAATTTTTTTCCTTAAATAGGGTTGGGTAAAATGGTTGGATAAATAAATAAATGAACCCATCATGATACTTATGGCATGTGTTGAGGATGATTTGATTGATCTAGGGTCATCCATGGGGCGCACCAACATTCCCGAACATAGATCATAGTAGTATTAAGCATTAAATTGACTTATAGTGAAATAAATCCCATGATAAAAGTGTGTACATGTTAGTTTAAATTTAAAATATCAAGAATATTGGTTATGTATAGTTATTGGTAATGGAATAAAGGATTTTCTGGCATAATGTGAGAATGGAGTTAAATAAATTTGTGTGAATTAGTCAACTAGCTTGTGAAATTGGATAGGAAATGCTTAAGTGAATTAAATCATATGAAATGGTTAATGTATAAATGGATTAATGAATGGGTAGTGATGAATATGATAAATGAGTCAATGTATGGGAATTTTTAAATACATCAAATGGGTTAATTTATGGAAATTGTGGAACATGTGAAATGGGTTAACATAAGGGAAGCGTCGAACATGCTAAATGGGTTAAATAATGGAAAGGGAAATGGGTTAAATAGGTTATGATAACTAAATGGTAAATATGTGAATGAATTAAGGATTAATGGGGGTTTATGTATTAAATTAAATATGAAATTTGATTTTTATGTATGTTTACTATGTATGGTTAGTGGCATGGCATGTGTAGTAGATGGATAAATATAAGCATGTGCACATGGATTGGTAGTTGTGGGGTATTGAACATGAGGATCTATGCCCAAAATTAAAGTTATAATAATTCTATAAACCACAAAACATAATTCATCGTTTAGGTTAGGGGACTAAGGATCTATACCTCTAATGGATGTATTTGATGAGACTACTTGGACTGAGGATCCAAGGTAAGTGTGATGTAAATGTTTACATAATGTTTATCTATAGAGAGATAAAGAACTTGATTTATTCCCTTATTCACAGTAATTTATAGTATTGTGTATTCATATAAATAATTTAAATGCCTAACCCATAGAATATGTAATGGAAATGAATTAAGTGATGAGGATGGGCTAAATGATAAACATGGATCTAATGTTGTAAATGAGTAAAGTAAAATTTCTCTCCTAATGGAACCGGAGTTATGTTGTTTACTTTTTTGTTTATTTAGTACATGAACTCAATATTTGTTTAGACTAGATATTCTTTAGACACTATTAGTGATGGCATACTGAGTTGTACTCACACCCTTATTGAGCTGTTGTTGGGTACCCGAGCAGATTCATGTGTGCAGCACAGGAAAACAATAGTGGACTTATTCCAGGGAGTTATGTTGGGATTAGGGAATGCATGGATGAGGATCTAGACTTGGAGTCTAGAACCAATTTGGGGATTTAGCTATTGGTTTTTATTTTTCAATTTCCATCACTTTTTACACTATTATCATGACATGAATTGATTATAGTTTGGTTATTGTTGTGACTTTTTTGGGTTTGGTTAATAATGCATGTTATTGGATTTTAGTTCATTATTTCATTATATAATATGTTATCTATTGTTTCTTACTCTGGTAAAGTGGTTATAGTCTCCCCACCTAACTTATCAGCCCCCCACCACTAGTCTATGACCTCTAGCGTATGGGGAGGCATATTTGAGGTCATGTGATGACCGTCTCGAAGTAACAGTTAGTGGATTTTGGACTAGGGACATTAAAAAACATAGATACTAGTTTTATTAGAAATTATAGTTAAAATAATCTTTGTTTAATGGTTCTTTAAAGGTTATATTAATATTTAACATTCTATTAATCTACCTTCATTTTTTTCATTATAAATTATCAAAACAAAATTATCATGAACTTCATTATCACGAATCACAAAAAAATACTTCTAGAATTAAATTAGAACATTATAAATTGGTTTGAATAAATTTTATTGTACCTATAATTATCTTAAAATTTTTAATTTATAATTTATAAAAAATCATCATTAATTATATTATCAAACTGGACCTAAACGAAAAATTGAACCAAATAACATCTAATTCTAAAAGTAAATTTTAATTAACTAATGTATTTGTAATAAATGATTAAAAATGATGTTTATAAAAGTGTATAGGTATGAATAAGGTTATTAAATAGGTTATTAAGATAGTAATTTTTTATATAGGAATTTTAGAGCATGTATGGCTTTGGGGAATTAAAGTTAAGGGTTTTTATTAACTCAATTTTCATTCATTGAGTTATAATTATTTTTTCAATAAATTTATTCTAATAAGTTGGGTATATTATAAAATATGAATTTAGTATTTTAAAAATACTACTTATTTGTTTTTTATTTACATTTCTATCACATAAACCCATTTTTAAATTCTACATACTTCAGAAATTATGATATTCTTAAGGTATTTTTCATCTCAAATTTATATCATTGAGATATGTTGAATAATAAACAATTATTTATTTTTTATGGTGTATATATTGGAAATAGATTTATTATATCATATTATTTCCTTAAATCTATGATATTTATAAATTCATCCCATATTTTACTATTCATGGGATTTCTATTCGAATGATAATGATTATGAAAGGGTTTCTTTGTCTCAATTTTCAAATCCATCAGAAATGTATGATATTACACACCATATTTTCCTTTATGTTGTGTATACACTACTGATTTGATATGTTATATCATAAATTATATTTCATTAATTTTTTTAAGATAAATTTCAATCACTTTTGAAAGGGTTTGTAATTCAAATGTACATAATCCATAATAGTTTCATCACCAATCTCATTTAAAAATTGTGATTTATTCTGAATGATAATATTTCTAGAGAATTTGTAAAATTTTCTCTCTAAACCCCAATAATTTTAATCCACTCTATTGATTCTTTGGGTTTTCAAGTTTTCTCACAATTTCATTTCCCCGGTAGCTCATAGATTACCCGTTATAAGATAAACTGACCTCACCTATTCTATTTAGTTTTATATCTATATATTCCATGTCTATATTCATTTTATTATATTTCATACATCATTATTTGTGCCTTGATTATTAATTATGTTTATATTAGAATATTTTAAAATTATGAATGAGGATTGAAATAAAATTTTAATATATTCTGTATAACTTATTTTTGACAAAGTGTGAAATCAATCTACTTTTAAAATTTATATATGAACACACCTTTCATTAATTTTTTATTTTTCAATGAAACATCCTCAATATTATTTCAGGGTTTCTACAATACGTCATTTTTTCCATATTTATAAAATAATTATATTTTCATTTTTTTTCAAATTTTAAGTTTATTTATTATTTTCAAATCAATTTTCTTAATGATTCTAAAAACAGTTTTTCATCTATGTATATATATAAGTCATATTTTATATTTGATAAAGGATATTCATCAAATGATAACATACACCTAATTTATCAATATGGATTAATAAATTTTCTTTTCTATCAATATAATGATTCAAAACTACTTTTTTTACTTTCTTAATGGTCCAATGTTCATAATAAATTATCTCATTTCCTTTTCTCTATGAATACCATATTGTTGACGCTCCTTTCGTCACAGAATCTAAAAATTGGAAAAGGGGAATATCTGAGTTCAAAGTGATTCAACCTTTGAAGAAAATATCAAAAATTGACAAAGGCATGAACAAAGGATCATCAGCAACTACACCGCGCAAGTTATATCACTGTCGCGCAAGTCCACTTGCGCGACGCCCTTGGTCGCGCAAGTGACTTGCGCGACCTAAGTGATAAACACCCGGTAACCGCTCGGGGTCTTCTTCTGCCTATAAATAGACCCTGTTGGCCCCCCATTCGAGAGGATTTTTTTCTAGAAACTCGGATTGAAGCTCCCGACACCCAAGTCTCTTCTCAAAGCTTCTGGAACACTTCTAAGGTAATTTTTTACATAGAACGGAAGATCTAAAGAGATGGAGGAAGGCCTAAGTGTTGAAACTCATCAACACTTGCATGCCTGAGTGGCCATCCCTCAAGGGAACTAGTCACACTTGCACGCCGCCTTATTCCTTCGATAGAACTTGCACGTCCCTTTTCTGGGAGAACCTCAAGAGGATTCTAAAGGATTTAAGAAAGAGTCGCTCAAGTATTTTAATGCTGGTTGAAAATCACGCAAGTACCCCACATGTCGCGCAAGTATACCTGCACGACCAATACTTGCACGCCCATGCAAGACTTGCGCGCCTTCCAAGACTTGCGCGCCCCTAACTTTTTGGGTGCCCATCTTGCCCATTTTACCCCTCTTAAGCCATTTCACCTTTCCTATTCAAGATTTAGTCTTCAAGATACTCTTCAAAGCCATTTATGGAATGATTTATTGATTTGAATTCCTTATCTGAAAGGAATTCAGTGGAATATCTCGCAAAACCTAGTGATTGACACATCTTTATGTCACCAAAGATTGAGAGTTCATTCATTCAACCTCATCCTTTAAGATGAGAGAATCCTTAACCTGGGTCTCTTTTTTCGGAATAATCCCCAGTTATAAGTCCTTTAATTTGGGAATCCTCCTCAGGAGTAAGCCCCAAACCTTAATTCCTTAACTTGGGAATCCTCCTCAAGAGTAAGCCCCAATCATAATCCATTAATATGGGAATCCTTCTTAGGAGTAATCCCCAAGTCCACTAATTTTGGGCATCCTTCTTAGGAGTAAGCCCCGAGTCCCTTAATTTGGGCATCCTTCCTAGGAGTAAGCCCCAAACCTTAATTCCTAAACTGGGTCTCCTTTTCAGGAATAAGACTCAGTTATAATCTTGGGATTTCTTTTCAGGAGTAAGCCCCAAGTCCCCTAACCTGGGCTTCCTTTTTAGGAATAAGTCCCAGTTATAATCTTGGGCTTCCTTTTCAGGAGTAAGTCCCAGTCATAATTATGGGCATCCTCTTCAGGAGTAAGCCCCAAGTCCCTTAATTTCTCTTAACCAGTCCTAAATTACGTTTGATATGGGATTCCTTCTCAGGAGTAAAACCCAATTATCAATCCTCTCCTAATTTGGGTTTCCATTTCAGGAATAAGTCCCAAGTTAGAGTATTCAAATCTCCATAAAGCACATATACCTTTATGGACCCTGTTCCTGGATTTTCTCCCTAAAAGTAAATCCTAAACCTTCATCTATCTGGGCAGTCATACATACGTAAGCCCCAAAAAATTTCTTATGATTGCATCTTTCATGGAACAAATGTCTAATTTTTACCAATACCTCTTGTTTCTCACACCGAGCATGACTCACGTGAGCTTAGAGTGTAAAAGTAATTATGACATCCTTCTTTGAGCCATCAATCATAAACGTCATACTCCATTACTCGAACTACATGGGTTCTGATTCCTTTTCCAAAACAAAGGATACGTAGGTAGCCCATTTATGGGTTCGATCCCAACTTTGAAATAATCCATGTCCTTCTGAATGATGATAAACTTCAAGTGCCCCACTGAGTGGCTTTAAAACCATCCTGGTCATCATAATGACCAAGAGACTTTTTTATAAATGTTTTGAAGGATACCTTTGACCAAGAATCTCTAAATAGATACAGATGATTCTCTATTGATGAAGAACCTCAAATACATATAAATGATTCTCTAAATTTCTTACATATTTAATCATTGATTGTTAAAACTAAAGGAAAACTCATTTTATACTTGGTAATGTAATAAGGATTCACTAACATAACTTAAATCTATAAAGAGAGTCCCGGAGTAGACAATAATTCCCCTCAAAAAGGTGTGATGAGTCCGACCTCCCATCCTCTCGACCAATGCAAATTCCTAAGCCTCATCATTGCACAAGCTAATGAGCGCCTACCTTTGGAAAGTAGGTCCAAACAGATGTGTAATCATTGGATGTTTCTGGTTCTACGAACAAACCCGCTAGAAACTGATCAGAACGTTTGAATCTCCCGTCCAGGAGGTCATCCCCGGATTCCGTGCGAAACAAAAATGGTGAACCCAACGTGAATCCTTAACCAAGTTAAAATGATGTTTTACCTATTTGTTAAGCCCCTATTTAAAATTCAATAGGAAGGCTAACAAAAACAATCACTGACATATGTGCTCATCCAAAAGATGCAGTGGCCAGATTCATCTTGATTATGTCTGTCATATGGAACAGGCACTCTTTTCTCAAGATCTTTTGCAAAATGGCTTTTCTTAAATTCACCCCTGTGAATACTGCTGCTGTGAACACCTCTACTATGAGGTCTGATGCTGTGAAAACCAATGCTGCTACTCCTGCTGGAACGTTATCCGCTCTGAGGATGACATCACCAACTCAGCTTCATCAACGCTGGGTTTCTAATGCACTGGTTAAGGAGTACCGTCGCAATGGTACTATCCCAACTCTGGAGGCCGCTCGTCAAGCCCTCCAAGTTAACAACTCTACCTAGTAGTCCGGACAACGGTGGACAGCGATCAAGAAGCAGGCGGTGCTGACTACCGTCTCCAACCGTTTCGGGTTGTTATCCCCAGAACGCAATTTCCATTCACTCCTTTACTCTGAGGAAGTGAATGAGAAGGTCCCTCAGGGCCTTAATTCAAAAAGACATGAGTCATTCCCGAGGGATCCCATCAACAATCACCGCCAGACTCGTGCGGTAGTGCGCCCTCAACATGATGAGGGTACCGACTCCAGGCATTCAGCTCAAGTTCCTCGAACCCGAGCAGGCAAGATGAACCACCAGAGACGGAATCCGGTTAACAGTGGGCAGGTTATCATCCATGCCATCTCCGGAGAAGTCCACCAACCTAACTTGGTGGCAAAAAACGAGCAGGCACACACACCTGCCCGTTTTAATGCCGCTGTCCAGCAGACTCGTCTGGCAGCATCAAGCCAATCCCGCCAGGCAATTCCGGCAGAGTACTATAGGCAGGAACATACACCTGCTTATGCATCATCAGTTAGTCAGCAGGCTCGCCTGAATACATATGATGAAGTCCACTAACCTAAATTGGTGGCAAACAACGAGCAGGAACACACACCTGCCCGTTTTAATTCCGCTGTCCAGCAGACTCGTCTGGCAGCATCAAGCCAATCCCGCCAGGCAATTCCGGCGGAGTACTATAGGCGGGAACATACACCTGCTTATGCATCACCAGTTAGTCAGCAGGCTCGCCTGACTACATATGATGGATCTCATCAACCACGTTTGGTGAAGTGTAATCAGCAGGCACATACACCTGCTAATACTAATCAAACCTACCAACAGTCTCACTTGGTAGCGCACGAAGAAGTCAGTCAGAAAGCCCCGACGGCAAACAGCAGGCAGAATCAACTCTCTGCCTCCACACTTGAGTACTGTCAGGATTCACTGACAGGAAAAGGAGGACAGGAGCAGGCACATACACCTACTCCAAGCCCAGAATGGACGTATATCCCCGTTACGGTAGCTGAAGTCACCAAACATATTTTTTCAATGGTGAAAGAGCAGAAGCAAATTCCTGCTCATATTCTGGATGCTTTCCAGGATATCATAACAGCTTCAGCATCATCTCAGGGACAGACACATAAATCTATCCCTAGCAGTGGAGTGACACATCAATGATTCACTCCGGAACAGACACACACATCTGTTCCAGTCCAAGAGGGTTATGGGGAATACTCCCCCATATCATACGCACAACCAAGTCAGGCACATAAAACTGATTTGAGTGGAGATCGTCAGCCTAACCTGACCATATTTCTTGATCAGGAACATACACCTGATCAGAGTAACCACTTTCGTCAACAAGTGGTTTCCAAAGTGAGTAAGAAGGCATCTAAGAAAAGGATCCGCCCAGCACAGTCAGGAGATCAAAGGCCAATCTACAACAAGGCCTTGCTCGATGCTGGTGTTATTGAATCCCTCAGACATTTATCTGTCGGAATTCAAGATTCTACTCCCTCAGTTCCCAATAACGGGAACATTAATTCTGAAGGTCTTCAATAGACACTTCCTCATGAAGGCTTGCTTCATGAAAATTCGGTCAATATTGAAGTTTCTTCTTCAGATGAGAGCCACAGGAACCCTCTGTGTGGTCAGAAGACCAAGGAGCAAGAAATCTCATCTTTTTCTGTAACCCATTATGGTGGTCCTCCCTATGATGATGAACTTCGCTGCGAAAGTCCTCTCCGTAGTAGTGATTCACATTTCCTGGAAAATACTCCGGTGGACAATGTAGTGCCGAGAAAGCCCTCTTATCTTGAGGCACTTGCAAATGAAAAACCAGTCATGTGTGATGCTTTATCGCTAACAAGTGAAATACTTTCTCAATCAGAAGATAGCCCAGGGTGTAGGTCATTCTCCGAACCACCCCTAAGTCATGCATCTTCTAGTTTGATCAATGATTTCTCTACCAATCTTGTTGAATCTGATGAAGCAACAAGGAAACACCAACTCTGGTCAAAACAGGTAGAAGAATCTTCATTTAATGATAAAGAGGAAATGCTGAACATGAGGAAAAAACTGGCAAAAGGTGAGGTACCAGTCATGTTTTGGCCTTTGGCTGACTCCCAGTACGACATTCCAAAGATGTTGACGGATGATGAAATCCATGATATTCGTCTCAACATATGGAAAACTCTTTGTCAATTGAAGAAGAAGGTATTATCTTATGATGAATATGAAAATCATCTTAAGATAATAGAAGGGCTACAACGTCAGGTTGATTTGGCATCTCTATCAGTATCTCCGTATCCGAAGGCTGAAAAGCAGCAGGGAACCCTTCAACGTTCATGCCTTGGTGCACTAAGAAAATTTCGTCAGGTAATTTCCAATGCTCCATCTGATGTTCATATCAGAGGATGGGGTATTCACGGAGAACTACATTTCACAGTGCTTTCCAGTCAGCAAAGCCCATCGAAAATGGTCTCATGTAATGTTATTGCCCATGGCCGGCCACAGTCAATGGGCTTTGTTCGTAATCAAAAGCCTGCTCAAGAACATGCTTCAACTAGTTCCTCTCAAAATCAAGCATATAGAGAAAAAGTTGTTGAATTTATCCTACATAAAGTAGGCGAGAATATTGCACAAGCCTCTCGTATGGAGAAAACACGTCATCAAATGATAGAAGTTTCGGAAATCATCCAACGGTCTGTTGAAACAGGTGATAAAAGTGGATACAGACTAATGCATCCAGCTAATTTCTGAACTAAGGTTCGCAAGATCAAGAGAGATTTTAAGAAGATATTAGACATAGCATGTCAAGAGACACCCTATCTTATCAGACTGGGGACTTCTTTAACCCAACCCTCAGATTCAAAAAATGGGATTCGAGGAGTTGAGTGGAAGCAGCAGGAACATCCCCAGTTCTCGAGACTGGGGACTCTTTCAAATCATCAATCCCCTCCTCAGAGAATATTGGTCTTTTCTCGACTGGGGAAGAAGACCCAAGAGGAATGAAGAGCCAAATTATCAGGAGATTACCTCCATGTTATAGCTCGTCAAGAAGTTCCTAAAAGATTGAATCAACCAAAGGCAATGTCTCATCAAAGACATGAAAGAATAAAATATCACAGAAATGTTGATAGAAGATATGCGATGCATTATGCATCAATCAATGTCATCAATGTCGTTGTTGCTAATCCACCAGAGGAGCTTCACTCAGGGGACTCAGATGAAGAGCGTCCTGCTCAAGAAAATGTACGCACCGATACAAATGAAGAAGGTGTGCGTACACGAAGTCAAAGGATTACTCAGAACCAAGGTAATCCACTTCCTTCTCTCCAAAAAGTATCCAACAAAGGGAAGGAAAAGAATCAGGTTACATATCCTTCCTCTGGAGAAGTTCAATCGCTCTCATTAGAGCAAAGGTTTGCATAATAGGAGGAAGAAATGAAAGAATTAAGAAGGTTGAATGCAGAACTACTTCAGAGTAGTCTTTTTCTTAAGAATGTTGAAGTCTGACAGCCGAAGGAATTTGTTGTAACTACTAAAATGGATCAGGAATATCCTCCTTTATCAGTACACCCTCAGAGGTCTAATACTACGGGTCAAATGCAACAACTGTTGGTAGCACTACCATTAGTTGCAGCACCAACCACCACATCTGTCCAAGCTCCATTCATTACACCTACCCAAAACCAAGGTCAACCTGATGTTTCTCAAAAGTTAATAACTACTATTGAGTCATTAACAGCTCGGTTAGAAACTATGGAAGGTAAACGGGTGCAAGTTCAACCTGAAAAGAAAGTTTACCCTGAATGGGTAGATTCAATTTCTCCTCCATCCAGTTTTGGAAACCCTTTTTTCCCTACTTTCAATGGATCAGGCGACCCTGAACAACATTTGACACATTACGTGTCTTGTTGTGATCCTATGATGGGAACTCCAGAATAGCAAGAAGCAGTGAAACTCAGATGCTTCGTGTGAACCATGAAAGGACCAGCTTTTGTCTGGTATACAAGCTTGCAGTCCCGGTCAATCATCGGATGGGAGGATCTTCATCAAAAATTCCTTCTTCAGTTCAGCTCAACTTTGGCAAAAATGACAGTTTTCGATCTTACAAACTGCAAGCAAATGGAGAATTAAAGAGTCTCTGATTTCATTGCTCGCTGGAAGGGATTAACGTATTCCCTGAGTTTAGCACTCCCTCAGGAAGAGCTGTTGCCAATCTGTGTGGAAAATTTGCATGAAAAATTACGCACGACATTGATCCCTGTGAAATACACAGGAGGGTTT
Organism: Viscum album; assembly: GCA_963277665.1. Classification (NCBI taxonomy): domain Eukaryota; kingdom Viridiplantae; phylum Streptophyta; class Magnoliopsida; order Santalales; family Viscaceae; genus Viscum; species Viscum album. The sequence continues at coordinate 939,288,036 of OY728155.1, read as the reverse complement.
CGAGACCTTATTTCAATCGCTCAGCAGATTGAAGATTCCCTTATACAGGCTAAGGTTAAATCTTGTGTAATTCCATCAGCTCAAGGAAGGAGAATGGGTAAAGTAGAAACTGCTACAGTTATGCTTAAACAAGCACCTGTACCTATTTCTACTTCAAAACCTTCATCTTCTCGAAGGGATCCACCTCATGAATGCCAACAACAAAGGCTGTTTCATCCAAATGATCAAAGAGATCAATGACGAAAACAATTTGATGATTTGAAGAGTAAAACATACTCTTTCGAAAGTGAGCAAGTTCCTGGTTACTTTATTTCAGCTCTGGAAAATAATTTGGTTCAATTACCAGTGCCCAAGAGGCCAAACAAGGAAGGAGATGAAGACCGCCCCAATTATTTTCCCTTTCATCAAATGTTGGGGCATCCAATCTAGGAGTGTTTTGTATTTAAAGACCTCCGGCAAAAGATGGTCGACTTGGGACAAGTCAGATTGAAGGGTTCTTCAGCTCATGTAGCGTGTGTTACAGCTATAGATCCAAAGGAAGGAGGCGAGTGGCAGGAAGTCAAAAGCAAAACTGCTTAAAAATATGATGATTGGATGGTCAGAAAGACAATCAATCGGACCCATGCCATTTTGCGAACACAATTGAAGAATCCAATTGTGTCTCCTACAAAAGATGCAGTGAAGCCTCCATCAAAAGAAAAATCCTCAAAAGGGCAGCGCAATTCAAAGAAGAAAGAGGAATCAGAAGAAGATGAGTATGTATCGAGGCCTAAGTTGTCTTTGACTCTGGCAGATTTCATGCCATCTAATTCAAAGCCACGGGCATCGCCCCATCAAACGGAACAGCCTAAATAAGCTAATCAGGCAGAGTCTTTATGAGAGGAAGAGTTAATCTTCGGTTCTGTTAATATGATTCAATTAACAGATCCATATTCCATTCTAGATGAGCCTGAATTCCCTGTATCAAATAATGGAATCTGAGGAAGTTCTAGAGGTTCAGGATACAGGGGAAGACGTGGATCTTTCCAAAGCCACTACTCCAATTCTACCCCTGCTAGCACTGTGTATGCAGCAGAAAATCATGGTAGAACCCTTCAGCGAGCTCAAAAAGAATAAGCAAGTTCCTCTACCAATAGTCAACTCAGTCTTGGAATAGTTATTTTGGAAGACCGATTAAAAATTCCATCTTCTTTATCTCAACAAGTAAATGGATCTAATTGGTCTAATCTTCCAAAACCAAGGATGTTGCCAACTTCTATCCCAATACAAGATGCATCATCTTCCAAAGCATCTACTTCCAAGGTACCTGCTAAACCGCATATTCCTGTTGGGAAACACAGACCTCTAGATCAAAAGTATGATATATTGAAACACTTGGCCCAAGTACCAGCCAAGTTATCAATTTTGGATGCTTTGAATCTGTCAAAAGGTCTTCGGGAAGCACTCATCGAAGCTTTGTCAAGTCCTCAGGAGTTTGAAGCTGAAATTGATGCAGCTGAAGTCTATCACATAGAGAATAATCCTGCAGAATGCCCTGCAGTGATATCTTTTACTGATAAAGATGAAGATGATGTTGTGCATGGGCACATAAAACCTTTGTACTTATCTAGAAAAGTCAATGGTGTAGATATCCGAAGAGCTTTCATTGACAATGGTTCAGGGGTCAACCTCATGCCCATTCGTACACTTCGTCGATTAGGCCTCACGGAATCTGATTTATCTCCTTCTACCATGATGTTACAAGGATATGATAAAAATGAACAAGAACCACTGGGCGAAGTTACACTCAGAACTCAGTTTGGAGATCTTGTATCCAATTCGGATTTCATGATTGTTGAACAAGACTCAGCTTTCAACGTCTTGCTTGGAAGACCCTGGCTACATCAGCATGCATCTATTCCTTCATCATACCATAAATGTCTCAAATACTGTTTCAATGGTCAAGTTGGAACATTGTATGGTAATAAGTCCCCATTCAAGACATGTGAGTCTCAATACATTGAGGCGGAATTTTATCACATGAAGGGAAGAGAAAAATCTACAATGAAGGAAATTACTAAAGTTAATGCTCCATATAATTTGGAGAAAATTCCAATAAATCCATTTACACATGTGAGTACAGATTATGTGTTACCTATCAGTAAAATTGACAAAATAGGCCCAAATCAAAATACTCTTATGGAATGATCCATAATGTCAATTACGGCAATCGAGCCAGACAACATGGGAGAAATTGGTAACCTACCAAACAGTGATGAAAGCCTAAGTGGTGACGTTTTCATTTCATCTGCTGAAGTCCAACGAGTCTATACTTCGCCAATCAGGCCAGAAGAAGTTATAGCAACATTAGAGGTGAATAATGATGTCGATTCTCAATCCATCATCTCCTCTTTATTTCCCAAAGAAGACCCTTTATTATCAATAGGGTCAGAAATGGAAGCTTTTTCTTCAAAATGTGAAAATTTTGAAATCTCTTATGATCATGAGAATTTCGTTTTGTCATCTACTATGCAAGTAGAAACGGAAGAAATAGAACGTGATGAAGAGGAAGAGGAAGATCTTAGAGATGCTCCTCCAGCATTTGAGGAAGGTATCTCTACCACTGTGGACGAACTCAGAGAAATAAATCTGGGTACAGAGAAAGATCCACGCCCCACTTTAATTAGCGCGGCTATAACCCTTGAAGAGAAAGAGATGTATATTTCTTTTCTAAAGCAAAATAAAGATATTTTTTCTTGGAATTATACAGAAATGCCTGGGCTTGATCCTGATGTTGCTACTCATCATTTGGGTTTACCAAAAGAACATCGAGGATTTAAGCAAGCCACGAGAAGAACACACCCAACCTATACTTCCAAAATTGAAGCTGAAGTGGATAAGCTGATCAAAGATAACTTCGTCAGAGAAGTTCAGTATCCCAAGTGGTTGGCTAATATTGTCCCTATAAAGAAGAAGAACGGACAAATTAGGGTTTGCATTGATTTCAGAGATCTTAATCGGTATTGTCCTAAAGATGATTTCCCGGTTCGGATTACAGAACTCTTAATTGATGCGACGGCTGGCTATGAAGTACATTCCTTTATGGATGGATATTCCGGATATAATCAGATCCGAATGGCCCCAGAAGATGAGGAATCTACAGCCTTCAGAGCCCCTCAAGGTGTGTTTTGTTACCGGGTGATGCCCTTTGGTTTAAATAATGCAGGTGCAACATATCAACACGCCATGCATCGTATCTTCAAACCTTTCTTAGGGAAGTTTGTTGAATTCTATGTAGACGATTTGGTGGTTAAATCCAAACAACTTTCTAATCACTTGGCTAATTTGGAAGTTATATTCCACAAGCTTCGACAACATAATTTGAAGATGAACCCCTTAAAATGTGCTTTTGGGGTAACCTCAGGAAAATTCCTCGGATTTGCTGTACGCCATCGTGGTATTGAAGTCGATCCTGAGAAGACCAAGTCAATCCTTGTTATGTCACCTCCTCAGAATTTGAACGAATTAAGAGGACTTCAAGGACACTTAGCCTATATTCGGCGTTTCATTGCCAATTTGGCAGGCAAAAGTTTACCCTTTACCAAATTATTTAAGAAAGGAGTCACTTACCAGTGGACTGAAGAATGTCAAGAAGTGTTTGATGTTCTCAAGAAATACCTCTTGAGTCCACCAGTACTCATGCCACCTGTTGAAGGTAGACCACTTATCCTCTATGTGATAGCTCTAGAGCGATCATTGGGTGCCTTTCTCGCTCAAAAGAATGATGCTGGGAATGAAAATATCCTCTACTATCTTAGTAGAACTATGATTGAAGTAGAAACCCGGTATTCAAGTATTGGGAAGTGCTGCCTGGCATTAATCTTTTCAGTTCAGAAACTGAGAAACTACCTGCAACATCACGAGGTCCAATTGGTATCTCACAATAATCCGCTCAAATTCATCCTTAGTCATCCAATGCTTACAGGACGTCTAGCAAGGTGGGAAGTTATTTTGCAGCAGTTTGACATTCAGTATGTGTCTCAAAAGGAAATAAAGGGCCAAGCTCTGGGTGATTTCCTGGCTAAACATCCTTCAGTGGAAGACACGTCTTCAGATATTGAACTCCCTGATGAGGAAGTTTTCTCTATTCAAGAGAATCCTCAAACATGGGAAATGTATTTTGATGGTTCTTCTAGAAGTCCAACAGGGAAGAAAATGGAAAATCCTAAATTCAACAAAGTTGGTTTAGGAATTGTGCTCATTTCTCCAAATAAGGAAGTGTTACCTTATTCCTTTTTATTGTGGGAAGGTGGTACCAATAATGAAACTGAATACCAAACTCTCATTATAGGCTTGGAGTTAGCGCTCCAAGCACAAGTGAATCACTTAAAGGTGAAAGGTGATTCAGACCTGGTAATCAAACAAGTCAATGGGGATTATGCCATCAGAAAAGAAGAATTAATCCCTTTGTATGATTACATCAGAGAGTTAATGGCGGAATTCCCTTCAGAACCAACATTTTCTTATGTCCCAAGATCACAAAATGCTCAAGATGATGCACTGGCTAATATAGACACAGCTCTAGCAGATCCAAATCGGGACGAGACAACCATCAGTATTGCCCACCGTCGTGCAATTTCACCTTATGTTCAAGCCAGAATAGAGGAAATTAATGAAATTAGTCCCATTCCTGAACCATATGGTCATACTATAGGATGGATGTCACCTATCAGGGAATACCTTCAAAATGGAACACTTCCACCTGATAGAGCCGAGAAAGAACAAATATGGTGACGTGTGGTCAATTTTACTCTTTATGATTGCCCAAACCACTAAGAGAAAATTCTTTACAAACGTGGTTTTTATGGAGTTCTCTTCAGATGTATTGATGGTGAAGAGACAATGGCTGTCATAAAAGAAGTGCATGCAGGAGTCTGTGGTGCCCACCAGTCTGGACATAGACTGTCTGATCAAATTCGAAAGCTTGGATACTTTTGGCCTTCAATTATACAAGATTGTGTTGATTTCACAAAGAAGTTTCATTCATGTCAAGTACATTCCAACTTCATTCATCAACCTCCAGAGTTTCTTCATACGACTAAATACTCATGGCCATTTTCCACATGGGGAATGGATGTGGTGGGACCTTACCCTTCAACTACGGCCAAGCAGTTTAAGTACATTCTTACTGCTACTGATTTCTTTTCCAAATGGGCAGAGGCAGTACCTCTCAAAGAAGTCAGTTCTAAATGCATTGTTAGCTTCATCAAGTCTAACATAATTTCTAGATTTGGTGTCCCTCATACCATATTGACGGACAACGGCACCATCTTCTGTTCTTCAGAGGTGAAGAAATTGTATCAAGAATACAACATTAAATCCAACCATTCATCTCGGTATCATGCAGTGGCCAATGGCCAAATAGAAGCCTTTAACATGACTCTTTCAAATATACTGCAAAAGATGGTGGATAAAGATAAGAGGTCATGGCCTGATAAACTCTTTCATGCTTTATGGGATTATCGGACTACCACCCGCAATGCAACGCGGTCAACTCAATATTCGTTGGTATATGGAACAGAAGCAGTCTTGCCAATTGAAGATCAATTTCCCCCACTTAGAGTAGCCATTTGTGATCAGTTATCTACAGATGAGAAATCCCAAAAGTTATTGAATGAATTGGAACAGTTAGATGAGAAAAGATTGTGCACTTTGCACCACTTGGAAATCTATCAGAATCGAATAGCACGAGCTGTTAACAGAAAAGTTCAACTTCGTTCATTCATTCAGGGAGAATTGGTATTAGTTCTCAGAACTCCAATGATACCAGGAAAGAAGCCTCCCAAGCTTGAACCAAAATGGGAAGGACCTTATTCAATACATAAGGTCTACTCCAATGGATCTTATTCCTTAATCTCAATGGATGGAGAACTCATCACAACTCCAACCAATGCCATATTTCTGAAGAAATATTTTGTATAAACACAAAATATGGTCCCCAGAACCAAGATTCTTACAATTGGTTCATGCACCAGTTCGTTCTTGCTATATGACATTAAACTATACAGCAATGGTCCAGTATGACCTTAAACTACAACTTCTTCCAACATGACGTTAAACTGTAGGAAAGTCCCTTATGTCTGGAAAGACGTTAAACTACATAAGCACTTAAAAGTCTGGTATGACTTTAAACTGCAACACCCACGGTCTATGCATATGACCTTAAACTATTTTCAACTTCATCCAACATGACGTTAAACTGTAGAAAATAATATGTCCCCGCAACATGACACTAAACTGTGTAGCACCAGTTCGTCCGTGCTATATGACATTAAACTATACAGCAGTGGTCCAGTATGACCTTAAACTGCAACTTCATCCAACATGACGTTAAACTGTAGAAATGTCCCTTACGTCCGGAAAGACATTAAACTACATAAGCACTTAAAAGTCCGGTATGACTTTAAACTGCATCATCCACGGTCTATGCATATGACCTTAAACTATTTTCAACTTCGTCCAACATGACGTTAAACTGTAGAAAAGAAGATGTCCCCGCAACATGACACTAAACTGTGCAGCACCAGTTCGTCCTTGCTATATGACATTAAACTATACAGCAATGGTCCAGTATGACCTTAAACTGCAACTTCGTCCAACATGACGTTAAACTGTAGGAAATTCCCTTATGTCTGGAAAGACGTTAAACTACATAAGCACGTAATAGTCCGGTATGACTTTAAACTGCATCATCCACGATCTATGCATATGACCTTAAACTATTTGAAACTTCGTCCAACATGATGTTAAACTGTAGAAATAAAGATGTCCCTGCAACATGACACTAAACTGTGCAGCACCAGTTCTTCTTTGTTATATGACATTAAACTATACAGCAATAGTCCAGTATGACCTTAAACTGCAACTTCGTCCAACATGACGTTAAACTGTAGGAAAGTCCCTTACGTCCGGAAAGACGTTAAACTACATAAGCACTTAAAAGTCCGGTATGAATTTAAACTGCATCATCCACGGTCTATGCATATGAGCTTAAACTATTTGCAACTTCGTCCAACATGACTTTAAACTGTAGAAAAGAAGATGCCCCCGCAACATGACACTAAACTGTGCAACACCAGTTTGTCCTTGATATATGATGTTAAACTATACAGCAATGGTCCTGTAGGACCTTAAACTGCAACTTCGTCCCACACGACATTAAACTATGAAAAAATTCCCTAAACCGTCCAACATGACCTTAAACTGCATCATCCCTGGTCCATGCATATGAGCATAAACTATTTTCAAATCCCTTATGTCCAGCAAGACATTAAACTGTGACGTCCTAACTACATGATGCTAAACGGTATAAAAGTACCCTATGTCCGGAAAGACGTTAAAATATATAATCATCACGGTCCATGCATATGACCTTAAACTATTCTCACTTTCATCCAACATGACATTAAACTGTGGGAAAAAAAATCACCAATGCGTCCGACATGACGTTAAAATGGTGCACTCTTTTGTCCTCACTGCATGACATTAAACTGCACAGTCCCCCTTTCGTCTAATATGACGTTAAACTGTATTGTCCCCATCGTCCTAACTACATGATGCTAAACTGTACAGAAAGTCCTTGATATGTCCTACATGACATTAAATTGTACTTTGTCCCTGCTACATGACACTAAACTGTGCAACACCAATAGTCCTAACTGCAAGACTTTAAACTGCATAGTCCCTTCATATTGTCCCTGCTACATGACATTAAACTGTTCATCGTTAAGTTTGTTGTTACCTCTTGTTTCTCACACTGAGTATGACTCACGTGAGCTTAGATCAAACCTCAACCATAACACTCTCTTTGGGCCGCTAACCATGTGCAAGTCCCAACAACTTTTTTATTAGATCGTTGTCCCCAAGAAAAACTTGATCATTAATTCATTCTTTAATTGAACTAAAAGGACTTTGATCCTTGCCCTCCAGGCTGGGTATGTAGGCACCCTCCCAAGGTTCAAGCCCAGAAACAATCTCTTCACATCGGTTCACCACCATCTCATATGATGTTGATTTGTGAAACCGCCCCTGGAATCAATATCTTTACATTGATTCACTTTTGTCCTTGTTATATGACATTAAACTATGCAACACTTTTGTCCGGTACGACAATAAACTAAAATACTCTTTAAATTCCCTCATTTGAGGGAGAACTATTATTAACATTGATTTTTCAATCATGTTTCATTTTAAAAGACTACGTGCATACATGGAAATGCCTAAACTTTTTATCTTGGGTTAAACCATCATTGTACTAAAGTCCCCTTTCACCCTTCACATGTACGAACCCAATTTGTACAAAGGGTAGTTCTAGAACTACGTGGGCTTGATTCCCATCCTTATGGGATACGCAGGAACGTTCGAGTATCCCTCGAATCCAGCCCCAAGTCTTTTGGGCCTAACCCCAAATTTCACTTTCAGTCCCTTAGCTGAAAAGTCCTCATGGAAACACACACTGTGTATTCATTATTATGGTCCGAATTATATGACCCTAAACTAAGATCTCTCATACTTTTGTCATGCACGATGTTAAAATACATTTCAAGAACTACGTATGGCTTGATTCTCATTCTTATGAGATACATAGTGAAGTCCGATTTTCAATTCAGGACCCAGCCACAACATGATTATGGTTATCATTGACCTATGTATCTCTATATACATTGGACAATACCCATCTTTATGTGTTATAATCCTAACCTTATATATTTTCAGATCTTCATAAGCCTTTTCATGACTTCTAGTCACAAAAATGTCAAAATTCTGAGAATTCTTTTGCCAAACTATGTAGCATGTGCCCATAGGTGGCCTTGCATAAACAGTCCACATAACATACTTGTCAGCTAATATATTCTATTTATTTGACCATGTATCCAATGCCCTTAGGTGGCCCTGCATATTTCAACCCCCTAATGGGTTTATTAAATAATGGTAACTTCATTCTTGGGAAGAATTCCTATTTTGTCCTTATTTGTCTTAAACGACAGTATGTAGGGATCCGCAAAAAAATAGCCATCCTTAACATATTTATCCCATATCCTTTTTCATGATCTGAAAGTATTCAATTCTATGGTTTATTCTTCTTCCATATGTTTGGGTCAGACCTTCGTAGGAGTGATATTCATCCAGTTCTTCGATAATCTTGTCTAAAAATATCTTCTCCATATTCAAGTACCTCTTTCCATACAACAAACTCTATACTTTAGAAAATTTGAATCTCTATAAACTTTCACTGGCTTTTAGCACTAGGAAAGTAAATTTTTGAGAGTTCTTTCGCTTGACTATGCAGCACGTGCCCATAGGTGGCCTTGCATAAACAGTCCACATAACAGACATGTCAGCCAAAAGATGCTATTTATTTAACCATGCAGCCAATGCCCTTAGGTGGCCCTGCATATTTCAACCCCCTAACGGGTTTTGTTAAATAATAGTAACTTCATTCTTGGAAACTACTTCTTCTAATGCCTTTTAGCTCTTTTTCATATCATTCCTCAGATTCAAAAAATTATTAAGTCATAGCTTACATATTTTCCCTCATACTTGAGTATGGTAATATGTTTTCAGATAAATTTTCAAGGAATTGAATCATTTTTTTAATCCATTTTGGTCAAAGCTATTTCGACCTTAAACATTATCCCCTTTATGTCCGACATGAATGACTTTAAAATTCCCACAAAAGACAAAGGAACTCTGAATAAAAGTCATGTTCTAGCTCACTAAATATACATTTTTGTATGATTTAGGTAATATTGAGCAATTAAAAGATTCAAAGTTTGTAGGGTTATTTGTAATAATCCTAGTAAAAATCAAACTATGCTTACTAATCCCATTGGCTTAAGTAAATTTGAAGTAGGTAGTGAAAGAATGCAGGTACAAATGATTGAAGATGAAAGTGTTTTTCATTGATGCAAAAGAGTTAGAAGGATTTCCATAGATTGGAGTCTCTTCTCTTTTTCAATAATTACAAGAGACTTTCAACATAACACTTCATTTAATTTACGACATCACGAACTTCATCAGCAGCCACATGGAATTCATTCATTCAACTGGATACAATAAGAGATACAGTGATACTAGCTCTTCTTGGAACAATTGTAAAAGGATGTTCTTGAGTGCGGTTTGAGAAAATTTTTTGCTGATCAAACAGTGACTCTGTTTCTGTCCAAGAGACTTAGAAGATGGATACATGGATTTGAGAATGGATCATTGGAAGTAAAGAGCCATTTGGAGAGAGTACTCTTTTCAGATATTTCTCTAATGCCATGTTTGTCTTCTCTCCACCAACCGGCAGTGGAAAACATTTCATCCCATGGGTTTTCCATTTTCATATCTGCAAGGAAATGACATAGAGGAAGAACTTGAAAGTTCACACCATTGTTTTTTCTCTTAATGCACAACATAACCGAAATAGAGGAGTAGCAGTGCAACTGCATCTCAGGTGTATAATTGTTTTCATTTGGAGCATTGACTCCTTGCAGATGACCATGACCACACAGAGGCAGATGGATGCTATGTGGAAAATTAGGATGATATTTCTTCAAGTACTTAGCCAAATCTGGGAGAGTGCTGTTGCAGATATCATAGTAATCATGGCCAATGATGTTCATCATGTCATCAATACGCTTGCTAGCCAGTTCATCAACCATTCCAATTCCCTTGGGAACCACTGAATCTACACAAAAGGTGAATAAACTAACTCTTAAATGGGTTTATTTTTCATAAAATTTGTAATGAAATTTGGAAAAATGGCTAAGGCATTTTAGTCGCGCAAGTCTAAACCTGGTGTGCAAGTATTCATGTGCCGCGCTAGCTTTTAACGCGCAAGTATACACCGCACAAGTACAAATACCTTTACAGTAGCGCGACATCAAGGAAAACACTAGAAAAAAGAGAAACCTGTGCGGCTAAGGTGACCTGCACGGTGAGAGCTCGAAGGTATGAAGTCTGGAAATCCAGATGCTTGTACGGAGGTGAGGCCATGTATTTATAGGCCAGGAAGCCTATCTGCGCGCCGTACCCAGTGCGCTCAAGGCCTGCGCGGAGAGAACTTACGCGCCGCCCTCTGTGCCCTGAAGACTTGCGCACCCCCTTTTCCTTTGTATGGATTAGATTTCCTCAGATTCAAATCCTCATTTCTCTCCAGATCCAACTCTAAGGGGGGACTTTTGTTGATGCTCCTTTCGTCACAGAATCTAAAAATCGGAAAAGGGGAACATCTGAGTTCAAAGTGATTCAACCTTTGAAGAAAATATCAAAAATTGACAAAGGCATGAACAAAGGATCATCAACAACTACACCGCGCAAGTAATATCACTGTCGCGCAAGTCCACTTGTGCGACGCCCTTGGTCGCACAAGTGACTTGAACGACCTAAGTGATAACCGCCCGATAACCGCTCGGGGTATTCTTCTGCCTATAAATAGACCCTGTGGGCCCCCCATTCGAGAAGATTTTTTCCAAAAACTCGGATTGAAGCTCCCGACGCCCAAGTCTCTTCTCAAAGCTTCCGGAACACTTCTAAGGTAATTGTTTACCTAGAACGGAAGATCTAAAGAGAGGGAGGAAGGCCTAAGTGATGAAACTCATCAACACTTGCGCGCCTGAGTGGCCAGCCCTCAAGGGAACTAGTCACACTTGCACCCCGCCTTATTCCTTCGATAGAACTTGCGCATCCCTTTTCTGGGAGAACCTAAAGAGGATTCTAAAGGCTTTAAGAAAGAGTCGCTCAAGTATTTTAATGCTGGTTGAAAATCGTGCAAGTACCCCACATGTCACGCAAGTATACCTGCGCGACTAATACTTGCGCGCCCACGCAAGACTTGCGCGCCTTCAAAGACTTGCGCGCCTCTACCTTTTTGGGTGCCCATCTTGACCATTTTACCCCTCTTAAGCCATTTCACCTTTCCTATTCAAGATTTAGTCTTCAAGATACTCTTCAAAGCCATTTATGGCACGATTTATTGATTTAACTTCCTTATCTGAAAGGAATTCGGTGGAATATCTCGCAAAACCTAGGGATTTACACATCTTTATGTCACCAAATATTGAGAGTTCATTCATTCAACCTCATCCTTTAAGATGAGTGAATCCTTAACCTGGGTCTCTTTTTTAGGAATAATCCCCAGGTATAAGTCCTTTAATTTGGGCATCCTCCTTAGGAGTAAGCCCCAAAGCTTAATTCCTTAACTTGGGCATCCTCCTCAGGAGTAAGCCCCAACCATAATCCTTTAATATGGGCATCCTTCTTAGCAGTAATCCCCAAGTCCTCTAATTTTGGGCATCCTTCTTAGGAGTAAGCCCCGAGTCCCTTAATTTGGGCATCCTTCCTAGGAGTAAGCCCCAAACCTTAATTCCTAACCTGGGTCTCCTTTTTAGGAATAAGACTCAGTTATAATCTTGGGCTTTCTTTTCAGGAGTAAGCCCCAAGTCCCCTAACCTGGGATTCCTTTTTAGGAATAAGTCCCAGTTATAATCTTGGGCTTTCTTTTCAGGAGTAAGTCCTAGTCATAATTATGGGAATCCTCTCCAGGAGTAAGCCCCAAGTCCCTTAATTTCTCTTAACCAGTCCTAAATTACGTTTGATATGGGATTCCTTCTCAGGAGTAAAACCCAATTATCAATCCTCTCCTAATTTGGGTTTCCTTTTTAGGAATAAGTCCCAAGTTAGAGTATTCAAATCTCCATAAAGCACATATACCTTTATGGACCCTGTTCTTGGATTTTCTCCCTAAAAGTAAATCCTAAACCTTCATCTATCTGGGCAATCATACATACATAAGCCCCAAACAATTTCTTATGATTTCATCTTTCATGGCACAATTGTATAATTTTTACCAATACCTCTTGTTTCTCACACAGAGAATGACTCACGTGAGCTTAGAGTGTAAAAGTAATTATGACATCCTTCTTTGAGCCATCAATCATAAATGTCATACTCCATTACTCGAACTACGTGGGTTCTGATTCCTTTTCCAAAACAAAGGATACGTAGGTAGCCCATTTATGGGTTCGATCCCAACTTTAAAATAATCCATGTCCTTCTGAATGAAGATAAACTTCAAGTGCCAAACTGAGTGGGTTTAAAACGAGCCTGGTCATCGTAATGACCAAGAGACTTTTTTATAAATGTTTTGAAGGATACCATTGACCAAGAATCTCTAAATAGATACAGATGATTCTCTATTGATGAAGAACCTCAAATACATATAAAAGATTCTCTAAATTTCTTACATATTTAATCATTGATTGTGAAAACTAAAGGAAATCTCATTTTATACTTGGTAATGTAATAAGGATTCACGAACATAACTTAAATCTATAAAGAGAGTCCCAGAGTAGACTATAATTCCCCTCAAAAAGGTGTGATGAGTCCGACCTCCCATCCTCTCGAACAATGAAAATTCCTAAGCCTCATCAGTCCACAAGCTAATGAGCACCTACCTTTGGAAAGTAGGTCCAAATGGATGTGGAATCATTGGATGTTTTCGGTTCTACGAACAAACCCGCGAGAAACTGATCAGAACGTTTGAATCTCCCATCTAGGAGGTCATCCCCAGATTCCGTGCGAAAGATATATGTTACATCTCCTTATTTGAAGTGTGTTCACATAGATACCCATAAATTGATTTATTAGTAAAACTACTAATTAACTATATAACATTTATCTATGTGGTGAAAATTCCATATAACTCATCATCACAGTTGAAGGGTATTTAAAAATAATGTTACATAATATCATGGGATAACCATTAATTTCCATAGGTTTCTCATTTAAATATTATTAATGAAATCATGAATGATTTACTTATGTGATGACATTTAAAAATTATATGAAACCCAATTTTTTCCATGGATTCTTTAGGATATGATGAAAGACTAGTTTTAATTACCACACATATAAACAGTTGATTGATTGGTGGTTTCTCATATCATCATCCAATAAATTGGTTTAATTTTTAACTCAATTGATAAATATATAAAAATGAGTAATTAATTTTTTTTTTCATTCATGGGTGTGTATTTTTGGTTCATGATGGTCAAGTCTCCCTATGATAATGTTTGTGAAACATTTTTAAAGAATCTTAATGTTACTCCCTTATAGATAATTTTAATTTACTAATGTTTCCACACTATTTTGTTTCATGAGTTATGTTATTCCAAGACTTATTCCATCAATCATGATTTGTGATATATTATTTATTGGGTATTATTATTATCTTATTTTAAGTTAATATATATTTATTATAACCCATATGATTATATTATGCTCATTTATGATCTTAAATTTTTATTTATTTTGTTTACTAATATTGAGAGTTTGAGATCACCACTTTTATTATGTTTCTATTTACCATGGTTTTCAAGATGTGTGTATGTATAGAAAGAAATTTGTTGTTTATCAATTATAAAGAATCATTAAAAAATCTAATAGAATAAGATTCTTATATAGCTAATACTCAAAGAAAAAAACCTTATATTCTTTTGATTATGATATTATTATAATATGTAATGTCTATATATTAGAGAAGATATAAAATAATGATTTCTTATCTTGGGTCATCTGAATTAATATTGAATCCATTGTTTATAGAATGTCATTTTAGCATAATTTCTAAAAGTGTGGGTTTTGGGGGCCTCAGTTAGTATTAGATTAGGGTTTATTTTTTCTAGGTGTTGGTTTAGTTATTCATGGGGATTAGTTTAGTTGTTTTTTAGGATAAGATAACTTTAGTGAAAATCATAGAGATAAGTCTATGTATGATATAACATCATGATGTTTTGAAAAAAAAATAGTGTGTGGTTTCCTACATGTTATATATATTTTTGGATATTTTAAATTAGAAGTGTCCATGTCATATATTCACCTATGGGTAATAACACTTAAAAGGCTAGTTGAGTATCAAATTTATCTTAACTTGATACACGATGAGTGGGCCTAAGACTGCATGCCTAGATCGACACTCATGGGGGATATTCTTTGGTCAATAAAATTCTCCTTATGAGCCATTATGAATAACTTATTATATCAATGAATTATTTTATGGAGTATGAGATAACTTAACCTAAAGAAAACTAGATTAAACTCGGATTGTTTTAGGTTGAAATTAAATATAATGTGATGGTTTTAAAGAATGTTTTTTAATGATATTATTTATGATAATTATTTATGATGTTAATTTTTCATCACTCACATCAAACCCTTTTTGTTTTAGTAATGGTTAATGCCCAAAGGAACCAAATTAACAATTGATTCCTTGAAAAATCTATATATTGTCCCAACATGAAACCTAAGGGCATAAGAGCCAGAGAGAAATATGATGGTCATACATAATTAGGTATCAGGAATTATTATTAATAATGTGAACTTATTTAAATTTTTAAACATTCTAGAGGTGATATGGATAGAGTCTCTTAGAAGTTGAAGAGATAAATATGATAAAGGAAATAAGATTCAATTTCCTACCTGTAAAAAATGATTGAACAAACAGATAAGTTAATTTCTCAAAGGAACTATAAGGTGCTTCATGTGTATAAATGAAGGGGATATAGAAACCATTTTTTTATGGAAAAATGAAGAAAATAATTAACAAGATTAAAGAAAAATATGTGTTTCCCTATCATACCTAAGATATTAATGTAGAAACACAATATGGAATTATATCTTGTGTCATGTCAATCTTATGTATACCCACTACTAATTGTATTAATAATTTATGATTTAAATTTCATGGAATCATTTTAATTTTGGTGTGGGGGAGAATGTAACACCCCAATAGTTTAAATTATATTTTCCTCTAAAACCAAATATGTTCAATAGCTTGCTTCCCATGAAACAATGAACCAAAATAAATAGTAGAACACTATATGAACATTAAATTTTATTTTTTTGTATTGGTAGGTAAAAATAGTGGTAACCAAATTATGAAATATATATATAAATAATAAAAAGTTCATTTTTAATATTAATGCATTAATAAAATTCAATTAATATATCCTAATAACTAATAAGTCCATTTCATGATAAAATATATATTTTATAAAATTAGATTTATAAACACTTTATTTTAATAAACTAAATATTATATATATATATATATTTGATAATCATAATGAAATAAAATTAGTCGGATTATTAATATAGAGTAAATAAGAATAATAATAGTTAGATTTTTAAAAAATTTATTTTCTCGTGAAAAGAGTTTCTATAATATTTTAATATTTTTACATAAAATTTAAAACATAATACATTGTAATTTTGATTTAACCAAATTATCTTCATTTTTGTACTTATAATTACAAAATTATCTTTAGATATTTTTTTTGTTTTTTCTGAATGAAATGATTTTACATGAATAGTGAAAATATAGTTTTACTAAAAAAAACAAAATTTATGTCTATATCAAGAAGTAAGTAATAAATATAATACATATAAAATATTTTTCAACATAATTTTTTTATTTATGTATTTAAATTATGCAATTAGAAATTATATGTTTAATTTAGAAGACCCGTCTTTAAAATTTTGAAAAATAAACAATATTTCTCTAATTAAAATTAACTTTTCTCTCTAAATTTAAATTAAATTATTTCTATGTGAAATTAGGGTTTTGAGTTATATCAATATCACATAACTCTCCATTATATAATAATAAGAAAATTAATGTGAATAAAGTCAACAACATTTATAATTTTTTCCCAAACACAACATTTTTCCATGAAACAAACTTTTTCTAAAAATGGGTTTTTATTCATTACTTATGCTTATATTAAAATAATATTTTTACTACACATTATTTTTTTTAATAAAATTTATCTCATATTTTGAACCATTATGTCAAAATTATATAATAAGTCTCAATTTATCTTTTCTATTAAATATAAATTACTTTGGTTAAACTTTATAACCATAGTAATAACCAAAAAATGGTAAGTGTGAAAATTCTAAGTGTAAAAGACATAAAAAATGTGTGTAAATAAATTTTTGAGGGATTATTGACCTTAAATAATACTCCAATACATTATTTTCCATTTTTTACATACATAACTTATAAAAAATGTTCTTTTTTATATTAAAATGTTATATTCACAAAAATTTCATTCCCTTTACTTATAAAATGAGCTCACCTCCACTTAATTTCTACACTTGTTCTAAAGAAGTTGATAAAAAAACTCTTCTATTGTATCTCCTTAAATAAAATACCACATACTAGAGGAAATATTCTTTCCTAAATACCAATAAAAGGATCCTTAAGTTTTTACTTAAGGGAGAACATCCAAAGGGAGAGGTAATGTTCTCAACTAATATCTTGTAACTCATTTATTTTTCTACTACTTAAAACATATTATATTAGTTAAATTATTCTTAAAAAAATATTATTAATATTCTGAAATTTTATTTTAGTAATAATATCCATTTCATACGCTCCTCAAAAATCCATTTGTAATAAAAATACATTAGTATGTGTTTGAGAAGAATACCGCTTATTGGAATTGTGTGATTGATTTTACCTTACCACCTAACATGGATGGTTCTAATAGTATATTTAATAGGTTATTATAATATTTTATGAAATTATTAATATTTTTTAATTACTAACCATTCTATATCTTCCTATTAATCTATGGATATAGAAATTATCTCCCATGCATACTTGTAGACCATCTCTTCAACGAAAGTGGTGTATTTGTTTTCATAATGTCTTTTATTATTTTTCAAACTCTAATAAAATATGGTTCACCATCTTAATAAAATCTATGTAATATCATTATACATATTTAATAATATTATTATAACTAAATAACCCCATAATCAAATATATCCAATAACTATAGCATGTTCTTGTTTAGGTTAGTTTAGCCACCTCTATGATTAATGCAATAAATTTATGTCATGAAAAACAAAGGAGAAAAAATTAATATTTCTATTACAAATTATTGAATAAATAATGTATTTTATATTTATGGAAATTTTATATTAATATTTAACATATTTTTATTATATCACAATTTATTTCTTAATAAATTATTGAAACAAGATCATGACCAAAATAATTACATCGAACATTTACACATTTCCAAAGAAGAGTTTATGGAAGCTATATAAAAATAAAGTAAATGATTTTAAAATATTAAAAGAGATATGTTTTAGATGAATTATGGTGTTCCATTAATTTCATAGATAATTGTAATGTTTTGGTTAGATTGGGTGTATTTTTATCTGAATTTAATTGTTATCTTGATGGATTTAAAGTTAAATTATATGAATAATGTTAAAATGAATTATGAATATTTTATTATAAATAATATTTTATTAAATGATTCAAAAAACACAAAAATCATTCTCAAATATCATAGGTTTGTTGGATTTAGACCAAATAAATCTTATTTTTTTAAAAATATGATAAATTGGAGCCTCATTAATTGAGTAAGAAAAATATTATATAATAATGTTACAAGTATTTACAAGATTTAGTTCCATCTCCCTTATAAATGGTGACCTCATTCCCTCAATTAATTGCACATCATTATCCACTAATCTCAACAAATCCATAGAAAAATTTCTTCCCACCACCCTTAGATACACCCTAAAGGTTCTTTTTTCTGAAATAACACTTCAAAAATGTTTATGTTTTAAGCCAAAAGAGGTTTCCCAAAGAATATGTAATCATCCTAACTACCTCCTTTTAATTTATTTTTTCTTCTTCATTTAAAAAAAATCAATAATAATAAAATAATATTTTCATTATAATTAAACTAAAATGATAATATTTTTTATAGAATAATGATTATCTATGACTTTTCCATGTAATGATCCAACCCACCGGGGCCCGCCTAGCTAGCGGTATGCCGAGAATGACATCCCAATTCCACCACTAGTAGGCCAGGGGAAAGATACTAGAATTTAGTCAAAATATCACAAATATTGGAGGTCTTATAATAATGTATATGTACACACATGCATCTATATACACCAATATAAGTGGAAAGGTAAAGAACACACACAACAAATGCTTGCATAACATCTACCACAAATCAATGTACACAAAGTAATATAGAAAAATAGGAAAGGGACAAATAAAAGCCCATAATTTTCTTAAAATAACCCAAACTACTAAAACAAATGGGGAGCTACCCAACAAGAACTCATGTATCCATCTGAGGTATGTCTAGCATAACTAAACTCCACCTACTCTTGAACTACCTTGGACTCCAAAGAAAGTCCTTTCATCCGTATAAGACATGACATGTACCAAAGAATACCATGCCAGGGTTAGTGTAAAAATATCTAGTAATACCCACCTAAATAACCAATATATAACAATAACCCAAATATGCTCAAAGGTACACACCATATTTCATAGTGAGGTCACATCGTCACTACTATCTAAGGATCCTAAAAGAGGCTCAAAGGTAAAACTCATCCAAGAGAACTCACTCTACGAGTCTTACTGTTACATATGGAACTAATATGAGATTAAATACTCCTAGGGTCTTTCTACAATCATGGAACTCATATAAGAGAACATGCTCATAAAACTACAACTCATTGAAGGAAAAAAGATGTTGATACACAGATAGGGGATACCACCTAGGGCCTATGGGTTATACCTAGCTGTAACTTAAATAACGTGGTAGATAGGATATCACACCCACATATGTTGTTAATTTTATTCTCAAAAATCCTACCTAGGGAATAAGATAATGGGAATGAGGATAAAACCCTCATGCAACATGAAGGTATTCCTAATCTAGTCCATAGATATGATATTTTCCAATACTCTGAATAAGATGTCGAACTGGGCCCACATGGATGAAGACTGAGAAAACTCACCCAAGGACAATAGAATAAGGTAATAATTACACATTGAAATTGATCAAGGGAACACTCCCGAGCTCCAACCAGAGCTCAATAGAGAAGAAATGGCTCCACATTACCCTTAAATAAGTACACAAGATGTCCCTAAGGGTTAACAACATATCTCATTGTGTATGAACCTACCCATGTATTCTAACCTCTCATGGAAAGTATTTCTCCATATACATAGCATGTCTACTAGGGGTACATAGCATGAAGATATTATCCTCAAACTCAGTGTGTTGTATGGTCTACACTATGTATTATTTATCATGTTTGTGTACTCAGATCATGCTCAGGTAAGTTCGACATGTCAGAGTAACTCCTGATGTACACTGTGTTTACTCAACTTCACATGGTGTGTAAGGGACATGACAACACTCAGCATGTTCCCTATTCATGCTCGTATACTATAGACCCTGCTCAGGCCTGTGCTTGTAAAAGTTTCAAAGTACATGTCATGTTTCCTAACACACATGGCGTGTGCGGTCACATGGACACCTAGTCTTATAATCCCTATACATTTAACACCATTATTCAAGGGTTTATAGTGTATGATCCAACACACACAATATATAGAACTACAAGGATTCCTGGGTGTGTACTCCATATACACACTAAACCAGCTGGATAAGGGACTCATGGAATGTGACTATATCACATAGTTTTTGATAATTAACTCAATGTGTAAACTTGAGATGCCACAAAGAGGGTACTACAAAGGATATAATTCTAATTTTTCAAGAACCCACTAGTCCTCAGGAAGATCCTCTTACACCACCTCCTCATTTACTCAAGATGAAAATCAATCCCACAAATCATTAATCTAGGCTTGACCAAGTATGGCCACCATTTGTGACCATATTCTATCCACCCATTTCAGTTAGAAATCGCCTAATATTACTCCACATCACTAAAATACAAAAATCCATAAAAATGATGACCTTTAATCCATCCTTGATCCTATATTGTCTTCATTTCACCTCAATCATTTCATTGATACAGTACTCAAACCTGTAGTAACTATTTATTATTCCGAAGAATGATTGTGTAATGATCATCTACTAGGTATTTGTTGAATCAAAGTCTAAATGGGATAACAATGATGATCATGCAATTAATTTGAGGATAAAAGAACAAAACATAATCATAAAGAATGAATTAATACCATTTTTATGTTATCCTTGATTCATTTTCATGAATGTGATGAATGAAAAGGAACAATATAATTAAGGATCAATAATTATTATAAATTCCAAAACCGAGGAAGATAAAAACCAAATTGTAAATACAACATCAACTCACAAATTAATCTTCTATGGAATTAATTCACAATGAATTAGGGATAATAAAAAGGGGATCAATCCACAAAACAAAATACCTACCTGGATTTTGGATCAATCACCAATGAATAACGGTTCTCTGTCATTATGATTAGTGAGATCCATAAACTCATTTGTTATAGATGAACCTAGTAGTACCAATCATTAGATAAATATCCATCAATGACACAAATATCTCATCCACGACCTATATAATAAAGCTAGGTTTATGTGGATAAGGCCATGGTTTGTGTATAAATAGTCTTTTATAAGAGAGGATTTTTCTGCATTCATTAAATAACAAATAAAATATATATTTTTATGTATTCTATTATTTGTTCCATAGAATACACTAAAAAAACCACTTGACATTGAAAATGATTATGTTACGCCTAGGGTAAAACCTGTATTATAAATTTAATGTAGATATCATATTTACCATATAAAACACCATTTGGTAGATATTCATTTATTTCTGAAAAAATACATGTGCACGATTTATTATATATAATTTTTTCATACATCATCACTATGGCTCTCCAGGACCAATAATTCCATGCTGACTCTGTGCCTTACTCCAAAAATATTCCTTGAAATAATATAAATTGTAAGATGATGAAAATTGAGTTATTATATTCTTCCAACCATCATGGATTTTCAACCCAAAATGTGACAACCAACTCATACATGAGGGTACTGATCTAAAATTTGGATCTCCCACTCCAAAGAGCTCTCTTGGAGGTTTCCATACTACCAAAAAACACACATCCAAAGAAACAAACTAACCATGAAGGGTCATCTACCACTAGTTCTCAAACTCTATTTGGATCTTGAAATTGGTAACTCTATCCCCAATATCTATATTATCCCTGTTGAAATCATGAAATGGTTACTAAATATATCTCCTGAGTTGTGACATGATGAATACATCATTCCTCAGATCTAATAGTGGTTGTCAGGTCAAGAGGTATGCCACCTTACTAAACCTATGTGGTGATAATGAAAAGGACCAAGAAACCTCAGGGATAACTTTCCACCCTATCTAAATATTTATAATCCTCGATGATGTGATACTTCATAAAACACATGATCTCTTCATCAAAATACAAATGCCCCCTGATTTGGCCCCCAAAGGACTCCTAATATTTTCAAGAAGTCCTTATCCACCCCTGGATGAACCGTACCTTCACTATCATCACTATCACTAGATCTAGGGATAAAATAAAAGTTTTTGATTCGATCCAACTAGTACAATGATGTCTTGAAGGGTATCCCATACATGGCATAAAATAGTGCTACACCGATGGTCGGGAGTAACTATTGTGATACACAAACTCTACTGATGGCAGATGATCCCCTCTGTTGTAGACTAAAACTAAAATGAAAACTTGATGCATGTTATATATAACCTGAATGGACTAATTTTCATGGACATACGTCTGGGTGTATAATAGTAATGATAAACTATAATTTAGTTTTGAAGGTCTCCTACATTCTTACTATAATAATGAGATAACGTGAGTATAACAGTTTAAAATGATCTTTGAGGTAATTCCATAAATCTAGGATACCTACTACATGCTTAGGAATCCCAAAAACTCTACTAATTTATATTATCTGATGATTATGCAGATTTACAACTAAGTAACTTGTTCTATGATCACTTAGACAGTGTTGAAACCTTTCATTTATTGTGGAATCCCAATTACGAAATTTATAAAGATACCATCCCATTTTCACTTCTATCCCACCACCTCAACCACCACCAGTTGGAAGGTGTGACATAAAGAGTTAAATATAGAAACATGTTACAACATCTTTGTGTGCCCAACTAGAATATAAAGGATCATGATACATCCTTACCTCTCTTAGATGTATTACTAATAGAAATCATGAAACATCACATCACCTCCTCTTACATAATGACTCGTTTCAATGTATATCCTCAAAAAAGGATGGTGTCCTCCCCACATTCAGAAAATTCATTAGAAATATTTCCAATGGATATCTGATCAAGAAATAACTCATAATTAATATCCCCAAGTTTTCCCTTCTTAAATCATCAGAGAATAGGGGGATAACCTTCAACTGGAGGTATGTTTCACTATCATCATAATTAAGTGTCACCTACACAGAGTTAAATTTCTTCATCACCTCTTTCAACAACAATGAATGGAAACCTTAGTACACGAACCTTCCACCACTACAAATATCCTGGTTGGATCTCATTCTTGTACTACCTCAATCGTTATTGGGTATAATTCCACTCATGTATGATAAGATATTTCCAAATAAGTGGAAATCTTGAATCTAGAACTGATATGTCAATAGATTTATATTTTGATAGTTTTCTAAAGTCATGTCCTAAACCATTTTCAAGTGTATCAGTTATTTATCCTCTAATGATAAGAATAAATAGATTTCATCAAAGAATAATATCATGAACTGGTCGAATTAATGTTGGATTACTTGTTTCATAAGTCTTACAGACATTATTAGGGTTTCCAACATGTAGGATGGTATCACTAAAAACTCAATGAAACTATAGATGATTTAAAAATTCACATTTGGAATATCCTTAACTTGAACCCAATGTTGGTGATAACCAATCCTTTGGTTAAACTTTGAGAACCACATTTCCTCTAACCACTGGTCAAAGAATTCATTGATTTTTAGGGGTACTTCTTTCAAACAATAACATGGTTTAAGTGACGTTAATCCAAACCTAACCTCAATCTCTCATCTACCTTCTAGGTGAAGAACATTGGTTTTCCTAGGGGAACACATTGGGTCTAGCAATCCACTAATCTATATATTTTCTCATCCACACCTTCAACTCTCATAGCTACATAGGTTCATCTGATATTCGACTGTAGATATCAGGAAATCCATAGTGTTATACTATGTATAATAAAAACATTATATGGAGAGGAAATCCTATCACCTCCTCAAGTAATAAGTCCCTATACTCATATAATAAAAACAGAAAATAAAATAACACAGTATTCACAATGATAAGAGTAATACTAGGCATATGATGAGTAATCACCTATATCCTCTTGTGTATGATCTCATCTTGATCTACCTAGGATTCCTTCTTACAAAATATGGAAAATTCCATACCATTGACTTGTATAAACTACAACCCTCACTAGTTATATTCAACTGAGCATGGATGTTAGAAAACTAGTCCATACTAAGGAAAACATCAGTTGGTCTCACTATCTCAAAGGAATGATTGCACATGAGGATCTCTCTCCACTAAGAGAAATGTCAAACTATCGACAGAATTGTGTGATCACTAAACCATTTATGTAGGAAACCTTGAAAAAAAAGGTTGAGAAAAATGGATCCACCAGAATCAATAGGCATTGAATAGGTGATACTTTCAAGGAAATGTGGCTTTGGACTATGTACTAAAACTACAACAAGAGAAAATAAGACACTTTTCCATACCTCAAATCACACTCGATGCCTCTGGGTCACATGCTCCTACTGCTTGAAGCTATCTATTCCCTATCCCACCTATTCTATATAACTAGGGATCCCTCCATAACCTTATAAATTCAAAATTAACTCAATCATACAGGCTAAAGGAACTCATCCACCACACCTTGACACTATCTTCTTTGTATGGAAGTAACTAACCCGCATGGTGTTAGAACACTTCATAAGAAAAAATCTTGGCGAGGAGAGTTTCCATCTTCCCTGTGAATTTGAAGTCATGTTAAAAATAACTAACACATGTCTCTACTAATGAATTGAATTTCCATGATGAAGTATCACTATAAGGACCACAATTAATAGGGTAACCTCCTCCAATGTCCCGAAGGCCTTCATTTGTTTATTGATTTTTGATAATCCACATTTCAAGTGGTGAGGTGGAACCCTTACAAGGCCCTTAGGAATAATTATTACATGGCCCATAGGGTTACCTCACATCACATGCATGATCCAATCCTCTACCTCTTGAGAAGGGGGTTTGGATAAAAAAGAAATGTGATAATTAATTATATTTGAAACTCATAGAGTGAAATTAGTATCGATATGTCATATTCTTGGATTACTTTAACCAAAATCTTCTTAGCCTAATGCAGAGAGTCCCCATGAACTATAGGAGGTGAGTCAACATGCTGGTGAAATGTTGGATACATTTCTCACTATCCTCTCAGAGAAATTGCCTCTTACACATATCCATAAACTAAATACTCATCACTAAGTAGATCATAGTTATAATAATACTATGAAATCTATTCTAGAAATCATTATGGAAGCATCCAATAATAGTCGAGATACACCATGGTCAAAATATCATACCTGAGGTGCTAACTCAAGAATTTCATGGAACAGAAACTCATTTCTATATGATGTATGTTACAATGTTTGATCTAAAACCAATTTTTATATGCACTAAGCCATTAAGCAGGTTATAAAATTCCTTACGAATGGATACATTGGATGTTTTACCAACACTGGATTCAATAGCCAAAAAGATGATCTCAATACACTTTAACATTATTTCCCTTATTATGAAACAAAATATCATAGGTACAAATTTCTTAACTATGGTTCTAAGATTACCTTATATGATACCACTATGTCCCAACCCAACCCGTTAGGGACCACCTGGATGATAGTATGCTAAGAAGGATCCCCAAATCCTTCCTCCAATAGGCTAGGGGCTAGAGAATACCTTCGAGTAGGCATATCACACACATTGAAGGACTTAACATATAGTAAATATACTCACTCACATATATCCATACACCATTATAATATGTAAAGGTAAGAAACTCATACTATACATGAATTCATAAAATCTAACCATGATCATAGTATAATAACTAATAATAAAAGAAGAATAGTCTAAATACTATCCCACCAAAACTGAAAAAGAACCCTACAACAGGAAAAATGAGTGAATCTACCCAAAAGTAACACCTTGATCCATCAAAGTTCATTCTAGAATAATTAAGCTCTACATGCTCTGGGTCTACCATGGAATCCAAAAAACGACATGTCATATTTATAATACATGACATATATGGAAATATCTTGTGGATGGGTGAGTATAAACATACCCAGTAGAATTCCCTAAAATCATAAAATACAAATCATTAAATAGAGTAGTCAGTTCGTCAAAATGAAGGTATGTAAAATAAAATATGATACATAAAAATATACAAAAATATCCCAAATATTATCAACGGTAAACACCAAGTCTCATGGTGAGGTCTCATCCTCCCTGCAATCCTAGGATTCTACTAATGGCTCAAATGTAACAATCATTAGGCGTCCTCCCTCTACGAGACATTCTATTTATTATGAAACTCATCTAATAGGACATACTCATTGGGTATTTCGACACTCATGGTACTCATCTGAGAGAACAGAATCAGTGAACTACTACTTACTAGAAGATAATAAATATTGATAAATAGATAGGGGATCACACTTAGGGCCTATGGGGTATACAAAACGCTAACTGAAATAACCCGCTAGATAGGGTTTCATGCCCATGTATGTTGTTCGTGTGATTCTTGAAACCCTACCTAGGGAAGAATACTATGAGATTGAGGATACAACCCATAATACCCACAAAGGGATTCCTAATCTATTCCACTAAGAGGTTTTTTTTCAATTATTTGAATAATATTCTGCACTAAACCCACATGGAGGCGGACTAAGAAAACTCGCCTCTAAATAACAAAAAAGGACACACACCCACACTAACATTGATCAAGGTAGAACTAATAAGATAACACATAATCTCAAATAAGAATAAAATAGGCTCTAACTATCTCTTTAAGAAGTATATGATTTGTCCCTACAAAATGTTTCCTACTAATCCTTTTACTACATGTGACTCATAGCCTCACATGGAATGTATTTATCAATATAAATGGCATGTACACTAAGGGTACAAAATGTGTAAGGGTTAGAATGGTACTTGGTATGCCATCTAGTCTACCCTGTGTATCCTTACACTTTTTTGTGTACTCAGACTGTGATCGTGTACACTGGTCATGTTTGAGTACATTCTGAAGTAAATAGTGTGTAATGAAATTTACTTGGAATATAGGGGCTAGTATGGTACTCAATATATGACTTTACTATGAGAATGTACTCAAGACCATTCAAGGGATCATTCCCATTCACTTTCTAATGTACAAGGCATGTGTCTTGATATATATGACATGCGGGGTCACATGGACACCTAGGCGTGTACTCTCTATATATGCCAAGATATTCGCTAAGGGTTACACAATGTGTGATACAACACAGATGGGGTGTAGAACTACATGAATTCCTAGGCATATAGTCCCTATACACACTGAGACAGTTGGATAAAGGACCCAAGATGTATAAGTATATCACACAACATGTGATATTTAACTCAATACGTCAACCCTAGCCTCCACATAATGGGTACTACACAACATGTGTTCCTATAAACTACATAGCGTGTAGTTATGAAATTTCTAGAACCTGTTGGTCCTCATGTGGTTCCACTCATGATTCCTCCTCCTTCCCTCTAGTCTCAAGTCATGCCCATAAAATGTGTATATGGGTTTGAATAATCTTGCCCATTGTCAGTGGTTGGATTCCGAACACCCCTTTCATTCTAGAATTTTTTACCATCTCACCGCATCACAAAAACAAAAAAACAAAGAAGACATGGATCTCTAATCAAAATTAAATTCCATAACATCATCATCACAACTCTATCATATTTATGATATAAAAACCAAACCAACAATAATGATCTACTGTGACAATGAATGATTTTACAATGATAATCCAAATTGTATTTATCATACCTCTAGCCAAATTGAATATTGATAACAATACTATAATGAACATGGTGAGAAAAAACATAACATAAACAAGAGGAATGAACCTATTCCATTGTTTAGGTTAGACTAGATTCTATTTTGTGTAGGAAATTAAGGAAGAGTAATAAAATAAACAAGGATCAACAATTATTATCTATTCTAAGCTCTAAAAAAATAAAAACTAGATGAAAATACAATATTGACCCATGAATTAATCTAAAATGGAATTAATTCATGTTCAATTTTCAATAATCAACATGGGTATTAGTCTGTAAAACAAATTACCTACCTTGAGTTTCGATCGATCGCCGATGAATAGTGGTTCTATATCATTTTTTTGTGATATCCACAAACTCCATTGTATAGAATATCCTAGTGATACCGATCATTGGACCATGATTTTTCAATTACACAAATCAATAATCCATGGACCTATCAAGAATGTTAGTGTTATGAATCTAACCCTAGTGTTGGGATACATCCGAGCTTTTATAAGAGAGGATTAGGTCATAATCATTAAATAACAAATAAAATAAATTGATTAATTAATTATATTATTTTCTCTCATCACAATACTTTAAAAAAACATTATAATAACAAATATTATATTGTTCCTAGGGTATATCCCAAATTTTAGATTTAATAGAGGTCTCATATTTCTCATCTAGAATACCAATGAGGGGATGTTCTATTATTTCCTAAAAACTGCACATATGTAATATATTATATTTAATATCTTTAATACATCCACACTGAGGCCCTCCAAGACCGTAATTCCATGTCAGCTCTACACCTAACTTGAAAAATATTCCAAAGAGTAACATGATGATAATAGAATCATTACACTCCATCTGATTAAAAATGAAAACTTTACTTTTGCGTACATGCAGACTACGACATCTATGGGGAAATGTGTATCACTCTTCATCACTCCCACACATAGATGGTTAAAATGATGGATTTATTGAATTTTTATTATATTTATGATGCGGTTATTATTTTTTATGATAAAATAAAATATATATTCTTACCCTACAATCCATTGGAAACTTATTACATCACTCATGGGTAGGTGTGAAATACCACATCTATATGTCATTTTTTTTTCATTTATAGTTTACATAGCTCGTCATAAGGATTGATTTAATGAATATATATATAATTGATTATATAAATATTATTATGGAAATATTATCCATTATATAAAATTTTTCCTATCCAAACAATAGGAAAATGAAAATTCAACCATGAGTATGTGTATATTACCTCATCCATGAACACCGTATTTCATTTTTCTATTACCGTATTTCATAGATAATTATAAAATTTTATACAATGAATAAAAAATTTATTATTGATATTATTTACATTCCATAGATAATATAACCATTTCATAATAGATTTAACAATGTTAAATATACCAAAGTAGTTTTGGATAAATTGACTGAACAACCTTAAGTGGCCGATGTAGGCCTGAAATATAAAATGAATGGATGTAAAATTATTATTAAAGGACCATATAAAATAATATAGTTAAATTTTTTTATCACTAAATTATTTAATAATTAAAAATAGATTATTCAATAGGATGTAATGTGTCCCACCAAGCATGAATCCAAGGTATTGGTATTTTAACTCAATTCCACTCCATCGAGTCATATTTTATATTAGGCACCAAATTTATTTTATATTATGTATATTCTTACTTTTGATGTATTAAATTTTTAATTAAACTTATTTCATTAAATTAAAATATTAAACTCATTTTTTCTCTTTTATGGGGTTTTGATTCAATATTTATTAAATCCATAAGGGATTATTTTACAATATCACACTTATTTAGATTTTTTATGTTTAAATTTACATTAAAATAATTATTTAAATATTTATTTTTAAAACTCATCTATTTTATTATCTTCTTAATATTTCTAGCCTTTCCATGTTTTTTTAAAACATTTACACTCTTTGATACTTGAAACAACTGAAGTATTATTTATAAAATATTAACCATATTTTACTTTTTTGGTTGGGAATCATTCTTCTCTATATATATATTCTTCAAATTGTTTTATGGTAGTTTGTTTCAAATTTTAAATGATTTATAAATGAATATTTCTACTACCTTTATCTTTCTGTATACTGTTTTAATAGTAAATATTTTCATTTTTTCTATAAAGTTCATTCTTTTTAATTTTTATAAAAGTGTGAAAGTAAGTTATTGTTAACATATATAGTGTGAATTATTTTTTCCTCCTTCGTGATTGTAACTCAATATTTTTATTTCTCTATGTTTTTATGTTTTTTCAAATAAAACTATTTTTCCATTTTTCAACAATTTTTTGGATTTTATATTAAAAAAAGGAAATTATTTTAGTTTTTAAAAGAGATTTCATTATACTAGTGTATTTTATCTTCTAATACAAATTTTAAATTATAATAATTGTATATTTTCATTATTATATATTATTTTTCAATGAATATTTTAAAAATTATCTTTAACACAGTGTGAAAATAGAGTAAAAATGATTTATAACTTCTTTTTTACAATAATGTTATAAAGGATTTAAGGAAATATCATTTAAAATTTTTCTTTCAATTTTATACTATAATTATCAAAAGTCATTAATGTACTTAAAAACCTTCATTTATAATGAATTAATGATCTCCTTTCATAGATTACTGATTTTTGATCTATATCTCATTTTTTTCGCAAGGAATAATCACAATTCTTTGATGATATTTTCTCTATCAATAATCATCTCAATGTTGAATAAACTGTATAGTCATTATTTTATATGTTATGAATTGATGTAAGTTTACTAACAAGGTTGTTTTATTTACTAGGGAAATGGCGATTTTTAAAAATCTTAATTCAGTTATGATATTTATTGATTGATAGGATTTATTTATTATTTATTATTTATTATCTTTTTGATTCAATATATGATAAATGCATTGGATATATGTATGTAATGGTCGGGGCCCGATTATAGATAGATGCTCAATGCATTGATATGTCTCATGAAACAAATAAGAGTGGGTATTTCTTGGTGTGTCCTAGCCTATATAATTACAATATCTTGGAATAAGTCCTTGTTGATATGTATGATGTCTTAGAATAAGGCATATATGATATGATTCATGATGTTATGGAACAAAAACCATGATGGAATGATCATGAATTCTGAATATTATTCATTTATTTTATTGAGAATTAAATTATTATTATCCATGATATTTATATATTGATTTTATGCATGTATTTATTTTGGGCTCATGTTATTAATTAAATTTCTTGCATCTTTATTATCCACTTATCTTTATTAATTATTTATTATATGATAGCTTCTATTATACACTTCCATTGATTAGTATCAGAGATCACCCCATTGTTTTATTTTCCTTAACCCATGATATGAAGGAGGGGTATTTTATTTATTTCCTAGGATGTATATAAGTTTTTTATGATAGTTTTTAAATTTCCAATTTAATATGGACGTAATGTATTTATTTAGTATTCCAATACTATTATAATGATTTATATATGGTGATGTGATCCCTTGTATTTTGTAAAAATGTTTTAAAGTAAAAACTGGCTTTGGGTTACTATATTTAGGGTTGCTACAACCGGTATCAGGGTAAATTTATTTGGACCCTGTAGAACAAGATTTTAGAAGAAAATTTCTATTATGACATTATGATAAGTCCCTTACAATATTTTATAATTCTTACATTCATAGGATTTTTGATTCCATTTCTCAATATTCGTGTTGGTTATGAGCTAAATATGTGTGTTAAATTATTTATAGATGGATCCTAGATGAAATAATATAAATCGTGTCAACACCTTGGACAATATAGATATTTTCTACCAGAGAATGTCAATATAGATGTGGGTTGTCCTAATTATATTATAACTATTGTAGAAAAATTTTCATAGGCTATTATATTGAACCATACTTTTATGAAGAATCCTATTACTTATCATTACAGTGAAATGATATTGGACCACTTCATGTCTAATAATTGTATATCTTTTAAAGAAACAATTAATCCCTTTGTAGTTAGGCATGTACCTTAAAAAAATATTTATAGATGTCAGACGTAATTAAGAGGAAAATATTTCTATTTCAATATATTATATAAAAGGATATTTTGATAAATTAGGGGGCATTGATTTAGAATACTAAGGAGGAAGGTAAGATAAAACCTATGGAATGTGGAACAATTAAGGTGATATTCTTTTAGAAATAATTTCCCTGAGAATAATGAGTTGATATGGAAAAGTTTTTTTGAAATTTAAAGGAGAATTAAGAGGAAAATATTGTTTATTATGAGGCTAACCTAACTATATTAGAAAGTTATTCAACATAATACATAACTAATTTGAAAATTAATATTGATTGTTACATTTGTAGGGGTTAAGAAGAGCCTTCGATGAGCCTTTTTTTTATAAAACATTTCATCATATGATGATATGGTATCAAGTTTCATTGAGATAAAAATAGATTTCTATAGTTCATATATTTACATAATAAATCAAAAAAATAAGTGGATGAATGACCACTAGGAAAAAATAAATACAACGAAAAAGAATAAGGGAGGAATTTAACTTTCATATGTAACAATTTTAAAAATAAAAATACTTGTAAATGTTTAAATGGAATGGGATTTTATTAAAAGTCCAAATATTAAGCACTTTTTCTAAGTGTAATGGCATGAAAGAATCCATTGATATCTAGTGCTTCAACTATAAGATATTCAAAACTATTCAAATCAATACCCAAGAACCAATGATTTCATTAATAATTTAATTATGGTATTTATTGATTATATCTTGTTATAAAATAAAAAAGTTAAAGACCTTGAGAATACCATGTGAATCATTCATGAGACTCCCAGGGGAAATGAGATATTTGAAATTTTTTGCATATGTAAATTTTTTTATCAAAGTGTTTCTTTTCTTAGAAATATTATATCAAAGGATATAATATTTTTTTATGTTTCTAAGATAATATTGACCCTATCTATCATTTGTAACCCTCATTATTAGTATATGAATTTATGTAAGGGTAATTATAGTAAATTATAGTGAATATATGATTAATATGTATTTAAATATGTTCTATAATATCAAACAATAATTGTTATTATCGAGTTTGTAGATATTATAATATTACTCCTTAATTTGATGGTTTAATTTATTGTGTATTATCTTAACTTATAGTAACCATATTGTTTTTTGATGTAAATGGAAATAAATGAGAGGAATATCTAGTTATAAAATCATCTATACAAAAAAATTATCTATTATTGGATCTCATGATCCCTTAAGAGTAGATCTTGGGATATATGAATGAATAATTCATCTTCTTCATTCATCATTTTGAAAATGAGATAAATCAAATATAGAATATAAATCAAAACACAACTGAGGGATGAAATACCACATATATAATAGAATTAAATAAGTAAGTATATTTTTATATAATTATTCAAAATCAGGTAGTGGAAGATAAATATGTCGAGGTTTATATCAAAAGTTTCACTTAACTTTCATGGTATGCTTTTAGAAACACATTCACATGAGGAAATATTAACAAGTTACACATATTTTTTTTAGAAAATCTACATTTGAAAAATTATAATTTCTATAGTATTAACCTACAAATTAAAATTCATGATAAAATATATTATTATGTCATGATACACTAAAAATGAATTTAAATTTCTAGGATTAAATTGATGTAAGGCGGGGACCCAATATTTTCGTTTATGAAAACAATATATGATAGCTTATGATACACAAAACATTGAAATTAAATGAACTTTAATATACAATATAAATATTAGTATTATTATTGGATTTGTTTAACCTAGTCTTAGGATTGGAATGTATAAATTGGAATAACCACATTATAAAATATATATAGAATTTTTTTATTAATAAAAATTTACTGATTATTTCCTAGTAAATAAGTACTTAATTTTAAATTAAAATAATGACATCATATAAGGATAAAAATAGTTATTTTCTAAATGGGACATTTTTCTATTAAAGTGGTTTTACTTTATATTTTCTTTAAAAACATAATTTTGGAAATTTTATAAATTTAAATTTATAAAAAAGTATTTATTGTGTAGTTTTATCATATTAAATTTATTTTAGGTTTAATTTTTTTTGTATTATTATTAAATAGTTTATTTTTGTGTAAAAGGTTTAGAATTATTATTTCACAAATATAGTCACTTTTATGAAATTATAATGATGTTACAGTGAATTAAAAGTTTATGAAAAAATTTTAATAGACCAAATATATAATTAATAATTTGTATATGTAATTTAAAAATATAATGTAGAATTTTAAAATCCATGATTGATATTTTGGAAATTTTAGTAATTATTTATTGAAATAAAACTCATTTTTGGTTCTTCATTATTAATAAAGTATTCATAGGGTTACTTTTACTTTTGGTTTGTTTTTAATGTTAATGAGACCCCTTTTATTTTTGATAATCCAATTAATTCCATTTTAAACAACATTATACAATATTTTGATGTAAAATAATTTTTATGCATAAATTTACATTTTTTATAAAAAATATCATTACGTTTTACAAACCTATATTAAACTTAATTTTTACCACATCAAGAAATTATATCTTGGAAAATGGAATCTATATTTTGAAACATTATGTTCATATTTTTTATAAGATAAATTTCATTTTTTATCATAATGAATAGTAACCATGATAAAAGTTCGTCACTTCGATACATGGTAAAATAAGTTAAATATGGTTTAAACTATGGGATAAGGCCTCCAAATATCTATAAAACTATAATTTGTGTCATTTTATGAGTTTATTTTGACTAAAATCGTCCTTCCATTAAAAATTAGGTAATCTGTGACATTTTCTTCTGATAATGACCTCTATATTATATAATGAAAAGAATAAATACATAATATCACTCAACATATTTAAATATCACTAATATGTTGTCATAATAATAAAAATATGTTATTAAATTTTATAAATTGGTATTTTGGTGATTAATAAATTGGATTTATGGTAGTAATTTATTTTTAGTTTTTAGTGATGGTATAATAACATACAAAACATACTCATTTCCAACAAAATGATTATGCATATAGTAGAAAAATAATTTAAGAGAATTTAAAAACATTAAAAGTAATATGTTTTGGATGAATTATAGTATCCCAATAATTTAATGGATAATTATAAACTATTATTTATGTTTAAAATTATTATATTTTAATTTCATTATTATCTTCATTCCTTTAAAGTCAAATTTTGTGAATAGTCCTTAAAATAACATTACATATATTTTATTTTAAATAATATTTAATTAAATGATTTTAAAAAGAAAAAAAAAGTTTCATAAATATCATAGGTTGATTAGTTTAGAAATTATCCTTATTATCTTATAAAATATGATAATTTGGGTCCAATTTACTTGATTAAGATATTTATTATATAACAAAGTTTCAAGTATTAACATTTTTTCTACCCACCTAACTTATAAAAGGTAACATTATCCTCTCACTCCTTTACACATTCTGAGAAACTTACCATGAAAAATACCTACCCTAATATCTTCCCAATATCTTTATAAACATCCTAGATGTTCTAATATCTCTAAAATTTCACATCAAGAAGGTTCAATGTTTAAGGAAAAAAGGAGGCTTCCAAAAGAAGAGGTAAACATCTGAACCACTTCTATTTAATATATTTATTATTCTACCATAATATTTTTATACATCCAAATACAATTAAATTATAGTAATATATATACAGAAATGTTATTATTTTTATGGTACAATGATTATATATATCTTCTTAATACAATTGAAAATGAAAACTTAGCTTGCATGTACATGCATACAACCGCCTCTATAAATTGATGTGTATCAATTTTCATATCTTTACCACACGTTTGGTTATAATGATATGTTTAATAAATACATATAATTTTTATTAAATTAATAAAATTTCTTAATGATTAAATACTATCTAAATTCTTACACTAAAATAGGTTGGAAAATGATAATGTCGCTCATGAGTACATGCAGACTACAACCTCTATGAATAGATGTGATTTATATTTCATTTCCTATTTAAATGGAAAATAATAAGGAAAATTATAATGAATATATGATATTTATGATATAATTATTATTATTTAAAGATTAATCATTATATAATTTTGTTCCTTTTCAACCATTATAAAAATGAAAATGTCATCCAGTGTAATTACAAACTACTACCTCTATGAACGTCATATTTTCCTTTCTGCTTCCTCCTTGCATACAACTATAAAAAATGGATAATAATTATAATCAAAGAATTATTATGATTTTTGAGATTATGAAACCATTCCATAACACCTTTAACCATGGTCTATAGACTGAAGTAGTTTTTTAGAAATTAGATGAACAACCTTATGTGGTCGATGTAGTGAAAAGAAATATAATAAATTGATGAAAAATGATTATAAAAGGTCTTTAAAATGGATTATATATGAAAAAATTTCTTATGAAAATATTAAATATTTTTCAATTGATTATTTATGAGGATATAATAGATATAGAAAAATTTAATCTAAGGTAAATATTTTTCATCTCATTTCCACTCCATTGAGGCATATGTTATATTATAGACCTAATTTATTTTAAATAGTGTATATACTACCTCATACACATATTACATATTGAATTTAGTTTTATTGATGTTATATAAATTTTAAATTCATGTTTTCTTTTTTAATGTGTATTAATTAAAAAGTTATTGAATTTGTAATGATTTATTTTATAATCTCACTCTTATTCAGATTGTCCATATTTCAATTTATACTAGAATAATTATATTCTCATTCATTTATAAACGTAATAAATTTTATTCTCTTATATTTATTTCTTAGGTTTATAAGTTTTCTTTTAACATTTCCTCTATTTGAAACTCAAATCATCCAAAGGATTTTTTTATTAAAAAAATTGAACTTATATCTGTTTTTTCATATGGTAATATTTCTCTTACAAATCAATATTATTAAAAATATTTTATAGTTATACATAATTCTAAAATGATAGGAAATGGTATCTTTCTATTGAGTTTAACAATATTTTCAAATGTTTGAATAAAAATATTTTTAAAGTTTTCCAAAAAAGTCATTTTTGGCATCATTTTTCACTTCATGTGAACAACCTTTCCTGCCACTATAGTTTTTATTCACTATTTTTCTTACTCTACAAGATTCCTTATTTTTTCAAAGAAAATATTTTTATATTCTTCTTTGAATTTTTAGTTTTTATATTTTAAAGATGTTATTATTATATGAGTGAAAAGATGTTTTATTTTCCTTAAATTTATTTAATCTTCCACTCTAAATTTTCTTTTTAAGAATAGTATCATTTCAAGATTATAACCTATTATTCAAATAATATTTTATAAATTTAATTAACACCTTATGAATAGAGTTTAAAAATAATTTATATCTTTTTTTATAATAAAGTTACAAAATATTTATGGAATGTTCGTTTTATTTATTCACATTAATTTTTCCCAATAATTATAAAAATAAATATTTGTCATTAAATATCCTTATTCTTTTATGAATTTATATTATCCTTTAATCTAAAATACATTTATGGTTTATACCTCATCTAGTTTCAAAGGAATAATCTAAATTCCTTGAAAATATATTCTCTATTATTCTTTATATCAATATTTACTAAAACATGCACTCATTGTTATATATGGAATGAGTATATGGATGTTCACTTAGAAGTATATTTAATTTAATAGGGTGTTGTTTATGTTATATATTCTATATTTAATATATACATATGTAAATTGATAAGGCATATGGATTATTTATTATATTTTTCTTTCAATATAAGAGAAATCCAATAGAAATATATATGTGATTGGTGGGGCCTAATTATAGATAGTTCATAGATGCATCTATAGGTCTCATGAGACTAACATGAATGGGTATTGATTAGTGTATTTCAGTGAATTCTATAAAAATATCTTGTTACATAGTATTAATGGTATGTACGATGTATTGGTAGAATGTCTTGAAGGTATGATTTATGCTTTATTTGCATGAGTCTGTTATGGTAATATCATGAATGTACGACTTGTTCATTTCTTCCAATTTTAATTTTGTTATATTATCCATGTGATTATTATTTTGATATAATCCAAATATGTATATTGATATTTTTTTAATTACCTATAATGTATTTTTATTAATAATCATTCCTTACTAATTATAGCTTATTTACTCAAGATATGTTTTGATGTATGCTACCCTTACTGAAAAATAGAGCTCACCCCTTAATTTTTCTATCCTTTCCCCAGGATACGAAGGAGGGAACATTGATTGATTTTCAAGGAAGAAATACTTTTATTTAATTCTCTATTTTTAATTTCCAATATAATATGGAATTTATGTATGTATCTAGATTTTTGAGAACAAAAAACTGATCGATCTATAGTAATACAATCCTGTGTATCTTTTTCCAATGTAAAAAAGTAAACACTAGTTCTAGTTTACTTGAGTAAGGTTTATTTAGGGATATGGGATAAATAGTAATAATGTTCCCCCTTACATTTATCTTAATAAAATTATTAAAAAATATAGGTAGGTAGTTCATTGTGGCATGTTCACATTGGATATAGTGTAACCCCCTTTTCAAAGGCTCTCATGATGGCTTGAATAGATAGTTCATAGAGAAATGAACCTATCTAGAGTATGGAATATATACCCCGACCACCAATTGTGGAATGAACCTATATGTTAAGGGACAACTACCAGCATTATTCTATATGTATTAATACCTCTTGGTGATAAACTAAATCATGATCAATAACCTTATCTCCTAATGATCATCACAAAGGTAGAACACAACTATTTCACTATGACCCACCCATACTTAACAATCTCAAACTCAAGTAGGACCATTCCATGACACAACCCCCACACTATATTGTGATCGTTTACCTACTAAAAATTTTTAGTTCCAAACTATATACAACTCCTCAATTCATAACATCAGGCCACGAAAAACTCCCCCAATAGAAAATGTCCATTAAAACACACATTGTTTCAATGTAATTTAAAAAAAATCTTAGAATTTGAGTGTAATTATAAACAAATCCAATGTAATTATCATCCTTAATAATTATCTTTAGGGATTCTAAAGAAATAGATCCAAACACTGAGATTAAAGATATAACTCTCACTCCAAGGTCTCATCATAGATACATATGTTCTTCCATATCACTAGGATAAGATGAAATATCTTCCCTCTTATCATCTTCTTTCTCTGGTTCATGATATAAACCAAGAACTACTCATATGGAGTGTCCACCTATAAATCAACATTACCACTATCAATCACATGTGTAGGATACATACCCCCATTTATAGCCATAAAATATTAAATAAATCATGAATTCCCTGATATTATATATTGAGAGAAAAATGGTATGCTACGGTTCAGATCCACTCCATAATCTTGAATATACAAAAAAAATATGGTTCAATATTTCACAAAGACCTCATAAACAAATTACTGAGACATGGTAATAATAGTTATAATTTTTGGAGAATAATATAAAACTCCCAGAGTATAAGGACCTTGTTCTTATTAAACCCATAATTTCATTTTCAATAAATAATTTAATTTATTTCATTACCATAGGTCTTTTCAGTTTTAGAGTTTTAGAGAATTAGGTCATAACTCTTAAATTAAAAAATGAATCATTATAATCTAGAAACTTTTATTATGTATCTATATTTTTTAAAATATAATACTTTTAAAAAGAAACATGTTTTATTTTCATGAAAATATTTTTGATCTTCAAATTGACAATATCATTATTCTTACTCAACTTTAAACCTTCTGAAAAACATTTTACAACATGGGATGGGTACAAAAATACCCATAGGGGATATAAAAAATGTAGAAAGAAACTGTATATTTCATTTCAATACCATGATATAATAAAATAGAGTTTTCCTTTAACTAAATAAACTTTAAGCTTAAATAATCATTTACCAACACATTAAAATCAACTTTATTACCCAATATTTTCCCACAAAACACATTTTAATAAGTCATAAAGACAAAACCATAAACATGACGGTTTATTAGAAAACACAAGAACCCATGAAAAACATTTTTGTAAAAACATAAATTTCATCTTAAAATGAAATAATCATTCCTTAAAAATATATATTTATTATTCATTTTGAAATAAAAAAAATATATATATACTCATTAGAAAGAAATGAAATGTTAATTAGGTACCTTGGGAAATCATCTTCATATAACCCTTACAAGAACCCTTAAAAATTTAATAAACTACATGAGAAACTTCTAAAATAATTCTATAGAGAACATAATTATTACACAATACATTTGAGAGATATATCAGACTCACCCATCATCAGAGAAGTATTGGGATCACTCATCATTCATAAACAATTTATAAGGACCATAACATGATAGAATTACATAGAGTCATGCATTTATATCATAAAACGCTTAAAAATATCTATTTGAACCCAAATGTAAAACATTATCATATATTAATATATATATATATATGTATGTATCCTTTAAAACCCAATTTTAAAAACTATAATAACCAGAATAAATTGAAAGAGGTTTTTTTAAGAACGAATAAAATCATATAAATGAATTAAAACATCCCATAATGGTTTTGGTGGAAGGAAAATCCCTTGAATCCATATATGTTAAAATCAAACATTCATTTTTCCTTTTATAAATAATGTAAAAATGTTCCGTATGAATTACATAAAAATATTCTTTTTGAAAACCATTGAAAGAATGTCAAAAGAAAAATAAATTTTAATATATAATTCATTTATATATAAATAAATGTATAAAATGAATAATTTTAGGAATATATATGAAGGAAAAATATTTAGTAAATAAATATTCAAAAAATTTAAAATGAATTTTTCTGGTAGAGTGACCCATACAACTAAATAATTTTTTAAAAAAATTATTTATTTTCTAGAAAGATCATTGAAATTATTTTTAAAAACATTAATTTTCTAAAAAATGATAAAATATATTGATAAATAATTTTATACACTATAAAAAACAAAAAATGTGGTGAAAATAACATAATTCCCAAAGAATGGAAATTGAGACTAGAAATCCATTACCTTAAGTATGAATTTTTACATATGTTCTTTATATTCTTAAATAATAACCACATGTTAATTATTTTCTTACATAATAACCTTTTACATGTTTATTATTAATTTTATTTGACTTATATCCATGTTATACTTAATTACATAATTATATATATTAGGTTCTTGGGGTTACAATTACATAAAACACGCACAACCTCAAACATAGGATAGAAAGGAAAGTCATATCCCCGAGGGGATATCCCACCCATCAAGAATTGTTTTTATTTTATATGGATGGTTCAAAGTACTGGTGGGAATGAATCCCATTAGATGGCCCTAAGTGCAATGTTTAGTTCATATGTCCTAAATAAATTATGTAGGTTGTCTTTGGACAAATCGATCATGATTATATCATTCCAAAAAAATTAATCATTTTTTAATTATCATTTATATAATTTAATTATAATTTTATATCTAAATTTTTATGATTTTGATATAAATGAATTACATTACAATCATGGAGATGGTAGTTTGTGCATATGCATGAGTAACATTTCCATTTTTCAATGAAGATGAGGGAAATAAGGTAAGTACCATATCATATTTCTATAATTATGATTATATAATATATATAATATTATTTATTTAAATACACACACACACACAAAGACATATATATATATATATATATATATATATATATAATTATATTCCATGTGAGGTGGAGATAATAAATAAACTGCATTGGTTCGTGAGGAAGTAGTCTTCACGTATGGACAAGTGATGTTTTTTATTTTTTATTTGATAGTAATTAAAGAAGTGGAATAATTAATTAAAATTACATTATGATATTTAAATCATATATATTATATAATTTAATTTGGATCTATTATTATTATCAACCATAAGATTCTGTGATTAAAAATGAAATACATCATCTCGTGAGGCGATAGTATGCACGTAATCATGCAATTTGTTTTATTTTTTATTAGAAAGGTAAGTAGACGAAAAATATTTATACAGGAACATAATAAAATTAATATATATATATATGATAATTATGTTATTATTTCATCATGGTTGATGAATATTTTAAAATTGTATAAGAAGTAATAAAAAAAACTCAGTTAATAACTGTAACTCTTCTTTAGAAAACTGTTTTAGGTTTATACCTAACACCTTTTTAGGGTAGTTTTATATTGAAAAGTGTTCTACATATATATGTAGAAGAATATTAGAAAGGTAT
This sequence comes from Viscum album, assembly GCA_963277665.1. Lineage (NCBI taxonomy): Eukaryota > Viridiplantae > Streptophyta > Magnoliopsida > Santalales > Viscaceae > Viscum > Viscum album. The sequence continues at coordinate 939,245,538 of OY728155.1, read as the reverse complement.
TTGGGTATAGATTGGTTGATAATAAAGGCTCTTGAATTGTGAAGTAAAGAGAATATGGGGTGTCCTTTTATAAGTGGGAGAGATGACACACATGGATTTTTTCAAAATATTAAAATATATTAATTTTTTTCTCAAAGAAAATAGATCCAAAAATGGAGAATTTTTAAGCTAATATGATATTATGGTGAGATACATATATATATAATAGGATTTGGAGATATTTTTATGTCCTTTTAACACTTACTTTTTTTTGTTTTAACCATTTTTCTCATTTTAACACTTACCATGGTTAATAAATTTTCTACCAAATTTACTATTAATAATAAAAAAATGAAAGTTCCCTCATTAAAAAATATGGAAAATTTTATATAAAATTATGAATTTAAATTTATAAATTTAAATATCTATATGTTTCAGAAATTACTTTTAGAATAAACTTAAAACACATGATGAATAATGGTTTTCTAGAAAAATGCATTTTCACGTATAAAAATATTTTATACCAAATTAAAAAATAATGTAGATTCTAATGAAATTAGTTTAATTTTTTTTAATCATAAATAAATAATTAATATTTAAAACCACTATGAAATATAATGTGAATTTAAATATAATGAAATATAATACAATTTTCTTAAAAATAAGATTTTTCCACTATTTACACGAAAATAAATATTTTTAGAAAATTCCCAAAAAATCACAATAAGATAATTTTTTCTTGATAATATCAATAAGAAAGTTAATTTTTTTAAATTAAAATTCTAACATTTGGAAATAATTATTTTATAAAAAAACCATATAAAAAAATACAAACAAATTTAGTTAAAATAAAACTATTTTCATTTTCATTGGAAAATTATATAATTTTATTATCGTGAATAAAAATTTATAAAATCTAATCCAAGAATTTATATATATATATATATATAAGGAATGAAATTGATATATTTTCATCATTACCATGGTTTTAACATTCTTGTCCCTTTTTTAATTTTTTTCCACACAATTTTATTTAATTCCTAAACAAGTGGGTGTATTTTTACTTCATATAATTTTTGAATTCCTATATTTCTTATTAAATCAAATAGTTTTTTTTAGAAAAAACCTTATCCTAGTGAATCAAATTATTCTATAACACATTCTCTTCATGGTTAAGAATCTGAATAGGTTATTCCTCAAAAGAAAGGTTCTATTTAAACTTAACTACTTCAGGGATCAAAACATGAGATGAATCAAGTACACATTTCTTTAATAATAAAAAAAGAAACATGTCATATACTGGGGATAAAATCAGAGTAAAGGAAACTAAGTATGAAACCAATACAATATTATATATATTAATATCTTTTAATAAACCATGGATTTAACTTTCCCTTTTTTGAAAAATACCTAATACCTTTTTTAGAGATAATTTAATAAAACAAAATTTCCTACATATAATGAAGATATTTCCTAAAGTAATCAATATATATTTATGACTTCTATGATCCATCCTACCATATTATTTGATAATATTTGAATTCTCAACCACTTTATTTAACAATTATAGTCCCAAAATCATTCTCTTACCTAATTCATTCCAACATGATATATTATGATATCTATTCCCAGAAAAATCCACAAAGGGTTCCATCTATATAATAAAATCAAAAACCATTATTATAAGACAATTCAACTAATGAAAGATAATATTCCTAACTCATTTGGTAATCCATTAAAAAATCATGAAGGATGTCTTCTAAATTATGAATCAGTCACACTAACTATCTATCATATTAAGGATGATAAGCTAACTAAAATTTAATTCAGTACTCAACTACTTTTAAAGAATTTTCCAAATATTAAAAGAAAACCTAGGGTCAAGGTTAGATACAATCTATATAGGATTTTCTCTAAAACCTAAAAATCTCATTGAGATATAGTCTATAATGATAACTTAAAAACATAGAATCTTGAATATGAACGAAATGAGAATATTTAGTCAATAAATCAATAAGAACACAAATTTTATTATTACCTCAAGATTTCATTGACAATTCCACCATGAAATACATAGATATATTTTCCCATTTCCAATATGAAATTTGATAAGGTTGAACCATCCCCTTCTGTAATTTCCATTCAACTTGATCCTCTAAACAAGTCAAATATTTCATGGTAAAATCAGGAATATTTATTTTCATCCAATCCCACAAGTAATACTCTCGAGGGTCTCTATACATCTTAGTACTTCCAGGATGAACAAAATACAATGAACTATGAACTTCCCTTGAACATTTTCTCTTAAATTGGGAATCACATATCACACACAACCTCTTTAAAAATATGAAAACACCTTATTTATCAATATTAAACTCTAGGAACCGACCCCTTTTGACCAATTCTACCTATTCATGAAAAAAATGATCCTCCTTCTAAGCTTTCATAATTCTATTTGGAAATAATTACTTCACTAACACCTGAAACAAAAACAAACGAAGTTATAGAATACCTAATTTCTATATCAATATTCATTAAGTAATTTACCAAAGTATAATGTTTGAAATATAGAATTTTCACTAATTCATTATCTTTACCACTTAAATAATAAACTACTCTATTTTATTTTCATGGATGGTAATTAATCATGCAGTCATAATCAATGAAGTTCCCAGATCAGTGTGAATCACTGATAGAGGGATGGAGTGAATCAGTGATCCCTTTTAAACTTTTTACAAATTGATTCTTTTCAATTAAAATTATATGGATGGTTAAAGCCTTGATCCACTATTCTTGTTCCTCTTATCCTTACCTCAAATGATGTTGTAAATATAAAGGCACTGGACATAAGGATTTATACGATTCAGTTCGAAGACACACTCCTTGTGGTGTTGGTTATTCCCCCCAACATAGATTCTCTACTATAATCTTATTATCAATTAAAATATTTGATAAAGATTCCCATGGTATCTCTCCTGAGTCCCACAAGAGGATCTTTATACTGCATCCCACAGTGTTACCAGAGTTCACTGGACTGCTCCAGAGTCCCACTGAGGACTTCTTCTCGTCCCTGAATCACACAAGGTTATTCTAGATCTCGATTCACAAGATCATCTTCCTTATATGAATTATCTTTAATTCAATATAAATGATATGATTATGTTTCCCCATGTGATTTCTAAAGCACACTTTTCCATGTATCTCTTTATAAATATTCAACATCCTTTGGTAAGCTCTGTTGGTCTTGCTCAATAATTCTGATCACCTTTCTGATTAGTCCTCAATGAAACAATGTTCAAGAAATCTTTCTTCCATTAATGAATACTTGACCTCACTTAAATGTTTTCATGTGGTTCACACAACTTCTTTAAGAATATAGTATATAGTAATGATCTTTCACAATATCATCTTTGTATCTCTTATTGAATTCTTAATTACTATCAACTCATATACAATATATTCTTTAACTCTACCCAGGTTTAGTCCCAATTCTCATTCAATTCATGCAGGAATTTTATGACATCCAAACTTATTGTTTTTTGATTACTAAATTCATTCACAGGTGTATGAGATTATGCTTGTTTTCATTAATATATAATATATTTATTGTCAACATGAGCACACACTATTCTCTTGTATCAATATTTTAGGTTCAATGTGTGTGGTTCATGAAATTACACATGAACTATACACTCAATCCTTCTTGTGTGAAAACCCAAATGGATATCAATATTTGAGCACACAATATTCACTTCTTCTCTTCCATTTATTTTCTTTTGGTTCTTTTCACATAGACACTTGTTCTTTTAGTTTGAATTCAATTTAAGTGTGTTATGTATGTGTTTTATTCATACCTGAATTGGTGTAGTACACTATTTATATTTGTTATTTAAAACTTGAGTATCTCAAATCATTCACATGATTTTAATATGCATTATTTTCCATTATTCATTTCAAACATACAACCTTCCTCTTGTTATCTTCACGCATGCACACTTCTCACCTTATGTGATCTTTTTCAACCTCGAATGGGTATAATCTTCGTATATGCTTGAGTTCATCTTCTCAATAAGAATTTTTAGCCCAATTGAATCAAGGGATTCTCAAACCCTCTACTTCATGCGCTCTCCTTATTCTTAAAAAAGAAACAAGAACCTTAGAGGAGAACGGGTTCTTCTTATTCTTCACATAGATGGTACATGTGAACCTTCTCCAATGAACTGAGGATGGCTCTCAGATTATCTTCATGAAAAGGTTGTGAAATTATCCTATGCACTGAGAGTGTAGACCTCCTTCGCACTGGGTGTGTAGACCACCTTCATGATTCGAGATGGTTCGTGGTTTTCTTCTTAGTGAACTAAGAATAATATGCAATTCTCCTCGTGCAAGGGATGAATGGGACCTATTCATCACGAGACACTTTGAGAGTGCGTAGCACTTATTGAAGGCCTGTGGGTTATCTATACCCATGTGTAGAAAATATGTGAAGAACCTCTAATTGGTTCTTTGTTTCTACGAATAAATGAGGGATTTAACAATATTTTCAACATACAGATTAGTCGAGGGAATCCTACTTTTATAGGCACAGATGAAGCATAGTTCTACATTAAAATCCATCGTGATATGTCATGGGGATAAAATATTTGAATGCCTGAGATCTTTGGCATCATAATATATTCAGACATGGATATGATATGATGAATATCATGGGATATTTATTTCGAAGGTTGACTCCTTTATTTTGGTATGAATCTCACATTCATGCATTTATGAACACATGAAAATAATCTTCTCGAGATGATGTGGCTTCCAGAAACTACGTTTACCTTAGAACACACTCATTCTTCATACTCCATTGCATGCATGAAAATCTAATTGCATGAATATGTTCGTGACATCCAGAAGATTCTCATGCATTTAATTTGAGCATCAATGGTGGATGGAAGTGAGATCCTGGAGGTGTGGATGTGATATGATTGTACAATAATGTCAGGTGGCTTGGAGGATGAAGATGAATGCATGGTTGATCACTGATCATTGTATCAATTTAGATCGGATAGTATACAATGGTGATTAGATGATCACAACATCGATTAATTGAGCGACTAATATTACTCATGAGATTTAGATGAATGGTGGGGATTGCTTCTGTGAGTTAAAAAAACCCATCCCACATGGAAATGCCCTGTGGAGTTCCCGTGGTATATAAGCAAGAGCATCACTACCATTTTCCAGAATTCTCCCTCTCCCCTTATGGTACCACACGGTACTGTGTTCACTGTGGGCATGATCTGCACCCACCCTTTTATCCCTTCGACTATGGGTCTTTGGCCCTCACTATGCATAGTTTTCGGCTCAATCACTCTAGTGGGATTATACACACACCGCACATGCATTCCTATTGTAGGAATACTCAGTTGGCCTCCATTGGGTGTGGTTTACCCAGTGTCCCACATGAGTCTAAGGTTGATGCTATCTAGTAGCTTGCTTGGTTGGACCTATATTTTTGAGTAAGCCACATATTCACTTTGGATAACAAAGGTGCAATACAAAATGTAATTGTATGGACACCTTCAAATCATGCATGAATTATTTCATTAATTCCAAAAACATGCATGGTTTCTCTTTTTATATTCTTATTTTGTTTTATTTCAATATTCTCATCGTCGTTCATTATTAATTCCATTATGCATTATTTATTTATATTTAAACAAATGTATCTTATCCTTTCATGGGCATTCCTCAATTCTCTTTAGAATTTTAATTCCAAAGACCTTTACTTATCTTCCTTCATCAAATCATGGATGGTATTACTCTTCACTCCCATTTCATTGAAACATAATGCATTGAATAATTATAGTCAACAATGTGTTCTTTTTAATATATGTCTTGGTCTTTAAAGATCAGTACAAACAGTCATCTGATTTCCATGGATAATGATCAAGCATGACATCCAATGTCAAATAGTAATTATCTAAGTGCTATTAGTTATAGAACAACATAATAATAATCAAAGTGGGATCTTTACTTAGTAAATCAACATTTCTTTAAGCATCACCACTTCAATAATGATCACAACTTCGATCATTACCATTCTATACCCATATTGATACCTTATTGACAACAAATGAAACTCTATGTTGAACAATCTCCCCCATTTTATTTTGTTTACAATAACACCTAAGAACACATTTTATGGGTCAATATGTGTTCCAATATTTTCTCCCCCTTATTGGAAACCAAATTCAAAGGTTTAGTGGGGTATGTTCAAAAACATGTTTTCCTCCTTTTAAATAATATATTATTGAATATGTCTGAGAGAGGGATGATGTCACATGGTTCACTTAGCAAAGATCCTTTAATTAATAAACTCTAATTCAACTAGGGATAACCCAGTGTAGAAAACAAGATATATAGGACCAATGTATTAAATGATATCCATAAACAACCATACATGAAAAATCATGCTCAGAGTGTATCAATTCTTTACCAAGGGATTGGAGATAGTCAGATTTATCAAAGAAATGATAATCCCTACATATACTTCACCAAACATATTTAAATGTTCATGTGAAAAGATAACGCCCCCCCTTTTATCTCATCTTGTCATCAATCATGAACTCCACCTTAATTGACATGATAGATAAAATTAAGAACAAGGGATGAAAGTGTGATTGGAATATCTCATGTTTTAGCTACTTGAGATGATATTAATTTCAAGATTTTTCATGACATGATCCTTTATATCATCTCCCTCATATTTAATTTTTCCCCCCTTAATGGGTACAATCCATTTTATTCATCATGGTGGAAAATTTCATCACATAATCCTTGAGATATTCATGTTGATAATCTTCCACTATGGAACATTCCAATTATTTATCAAATCATGAATAATCTGTCCAACATGTTATTATCCACATTGTTCATTCAATTATTATCTTGAGAATAAAGTTCACCTTCAATTACCTACAATTTAATAACACATATACAAAAAATATAAGGGAATAATATGGAACACATGTGAGCTTTTTAATAGGAGCAACAAGGATGAGAATTTTCTCTCAACCCAATAACTCCTTTCCTTGTAGCTATAATTTTTCTAGTAATCTTCATGTTGGTTTCATTTTTATATATAAAATTTTGATATTTCATTATCATCATGTACCCTTTACTTCCATTCACCTTCAACTTGTGTGGATTGTTTGGCCTTACTTCTGCCAGTAGTGAAGTAGCTTCCACTGGTGCATGTTTTTCAATTTTCATCATCTCCATTTGACCTGGTAAAATAGTTATACATTTTCTTGCATGAAGTCTAGCATGATTGAACCTTCCACACAGTAATTGTGAGACACTTGGGTAGTTACGTGCTAACAACAGCTCATGAAATTCTAACTCATTTTTATGTGGAATAATATGTTTCCCCTTTTCCTTCTCTTTAGATAGTATTTCCTCTTTAGCATTTGGCAGTTCTCTAGAATATTTCTATTGATTAGTCTAGATAACTAAAAACTACTTTTTAACATATTCTATTTTAGAGCTTCCATATGTCTTGTTCACAATTTTCAAGTTAATTTTCTTAGAAAACCTTTCAAAGTTATCTTCAAGAATTTTTTAAATCAATCCTAACTTCTCCTAGATTGATCCTATTTTTAATTTCATCTTTCTTCCATTTATTTCCATGGATTATTTGCAGTGATCAATAGGATGCCATTTCATTCCATATTAGAATCATATTTTATTGGTTGAAATGAAATTCTAGGAGTCTAGCTCAAAAATATTCATGGGAATAGTTTCTTTCATAATTTTATTTGACTTAATTATTTTACATATTCCCAATAGAAGCTTTTTCAACTATTGTTCATTTAATCTGCACTTGTTGTGGAATTTTATTCTTATCAACCATTTCATTCTACATGGTTAGACTAAACCATAATTCATCATAATTGTGACCACTTTTTTCATAATTATCACAGAATTGTTCAAGATAATCAAATCTGTTCTTGATAGATATATTCTTCTTCATCTGTGTATTCTGATTTTTCTTTGCAGGTTGCTTCATTTCATCACATCTACTTTCCCTGAATGTAGTCCTTCCTTAATTTTTATATTCTAGAACATTATTACAGAAACCATTTTCTTGATGACCAATCTTCCAACAACACCAATAGTAGTAAATAAATCTCTTTATTTTTCTTTTAGTATTAGTTTGGCTAGATTTAGTGATTTTTTTGTTTCTGTAATTGTCTTTATTTATTTAGAGAATCCATTTGGGACTTGTTCTTATTAATTATTTCATTAATAATCCTTGTATCTTTGATGTATGTATCTACATTTTTATCAATATACATCTTCCCATATTTTAGCTTTGAACATGTACTTGTAGATGAAACTGCATTAATAGAAACAAAAATAATTAGGTTATGGGATACTTTCTTCATATAGTATGTTTCCATTGGAATAGAGGATGATCAAACACCCCTTTTGGAATTATATTCCTAAATTAAAGCTTGAGTGGTAGCATCACTTCTTTCAATTGATTGGGAAGTTACATCTTGGGGTGATTTTTTTCTCTTCAATTTCACCTCCAACTCTAGACATTTCATGTTGAGAGTGATATTCTCATCCTCAACTGACCTCATCTTACTCTCTTCTTCAGCATTATCATTTTTTCATCATGCCCATTTCTTAATGGTTGAAAAGATATTTCTACCCCCTTTACCTTGTTGGATTTTTCTTCAAGTTGAGAAGCTTTGAAAACCAAAGAAATTTTTGCAACCTTTCAAATGCATGGAAAGCTTCTACAAATACCATCTTAAAGAATTATTTCTCACAAATATTTCCTTGAAATTATTCAGTAATTTCAAAAAATATTTCATTGCAAAGAGATATTGTTTCTTCCTTGTCATTCACAAGTTTTGTAAGAGTGTTAGACATACCAACCCTTTTAGCCAATGCCTCTTCCATGGCAACATCTTCTTCTTCTGGCTGTAATTTTTCATCCTAAAGAGCACTAATTCTTGCAATAATATGTCTTTACACTTCTTTAGGGATTTTCTATAGATTTTATTTGAATATAGACTGAATAGAACTAATTAATCTAACATAATCATAGCATGGACATGCTTCATCATAAGAGTTATAACAAAACGATTTATCACATGTTGTACCTTTCAAATTACCTTCAGTGTGTATCCCCATTAGCAGTAAGCTTATTCTTCATCTTCGTTGCCTATTTCTTATTTCTATTATTCTGAGTTTTGGATGATGTCTGCATTTGAGGTAGTTAACTCCTTTCATGAAATTTACACTTTATAAAAACTACCTTAGATCTTTTAGAGGTAATATGTCCTTGATACGAATTGAAGTTCCCAGATCAGTATGAATCCCGGAGAGGGGGAGGGGTGAATCAGTTATCCCTTTTAAAATTTTTACAAATTAATTCTTTTCAATTAAACTTTTATGGCTGGTTAAATCCTTTAACCACTCTTCTTGTGTCTATTATCCTTACCTCGAATGATTCTGTAAATATAAAGGCACTGAACAAAAGTATTTACAAGGTTAAGTTCAAATACCTACTCCTTGCTGTGTTGGTTATTCCCCCCCAAAAAAATTCTCCACTACAATATTATTATGAACTACAATGGTCGATACAGAGTCCCACTGTATCTCTCTTGAGTCCCATAGGAGGGTCTTTATACTACATCCCACAATGTTACCAGAGTCCAATAGCCTGCTCCAGAGTCCAACTGAAGAATTCTTCTCCTCCCTGAATCAAACATGGTTCTTTTAGCTCTTGATTCACATGAGAAGATTCCTTCTATGAATGAAATTTTATTAACTATAGATGATCTGGTTGTCTTTCCCCATGGGCTTTCTAAATCACGCTTTCCCATGTATCTCTTTAAAAATATTCAACAGCCTTTGGTAAGGTCTGTTGGCCTTGCTCAATAATTCTGATAACCTTTTTGATCAATCCTCAATGAAACAATTCTCGAGCAATCATTCTTATTCTATTGAAGACCCGACGTCAATTAGATGTGTGCAAGTGGTGTGCACAACTTCTTCAAGAATATATTATGCAATAATGATCTTGCATGATATCAGATTTGTCTCTCTTCTTCAATTCTCAATTACTGTCAACTTGGAAATAGGATCTTCTTTAACTCTACCTGGCATTAGTTTCAATTCACATTTACTTATTTCATGAATTTCATGGTATCCAAACTTCTTGTTTGTGGATATCTCAATTCTTTTCACAAGTGCATGAGATTATGCATGTTTTCATGAATATATAATATGTATCTTGTCAACCCGAGCACACAATATTCTCTTGTATCAATATTTTAGGTTCAATGTGTGTGGGTCATGCAATTACACATGAATTATCCACTAAACCATTATTGTGTGCAAACCCAAATGGATATCAATCTTTGAGCTCACACTATTCACTTCATCTCTTCCCTTAGTTTTCTTTTGGTTCTTTACACACACACACATGTTCTTTTAGTTTCAATTCAATGTAAGTGTGTTATTTATGTGCTTTCTTCAAACCTTAATTGGTGTTGTCTATTGTTTATCTTTGTTCTTACACACTAAGGTATCTCAAATCATAAATATGATTTGTATATGAATTATTCTCCAATGTTCTTTGCAAAGACACAATCTGCCTCTTGTTATATTCACGCATGTACACTTTCCACCATATGGGATCTTTTTAATTCCCGAATGGATATAATATTTGTGTATGCATGAGTTCTTCTTATCAATAGAATGTATGTAGGAAAATTGTCTCAAGGGATTCTCAAACCCTCTGCCTCATATACTATCCTCCTTATTTAAAAAGAAACATGAACCTCAGAGGAGCATAGGTTATTCTTCTTCTGATAGAGGGTAGGAGTGAATCTTCTCCACTGAACCAAAGATGGTTCTTGACTTCTCCTCACGCAAGGGTTTCATGGTTCTCCCACGCATAGAGAGTGAAGACCTCCTTCACACTGGGTGTGCATACCACCTTCACAAACTAGGATGGTTCATAGTTTTCTTCCTTGTGAAACAAGAATGGTACACAACTCTTCCTCATTAAAGTGATGCATGAGATCTCTTCTTCATGAGACACTTCAAGAGTACGTAGCACTTGTCGAAGGCCTAATGGTTATATGTTCCTATGCGTAGCAAAGATGCATGGATCCACTAATCGGTGCTCTGTTTCTATAGAGAAATGAGCACTTTATCAATATTTTCAACATAAAAATCAGTCGAGGGAGTCCATCTTTTATAGGTGTGGATCAGGCGTAGCTCTATATTCAAATCCCTCATGATATGCTATGGGGTTAAAATATTGGAATACCCAAGATATTCAAAATTTGAATATTTTGAAACGTGGATATGATATACTGAATATCATTGGATATTTATTTCAAACACTAGCTCCTTTATTTTGGTATGATCCTCATATGCATGCGTTTATGAATGCACGAAAATCATCTTCTCAAGATGATTCGGCATCCAAAAACTTTGTTTGCCTCAACACCCACTTTTTCATTGTGCTACATTTCATTCATGCACATCATATTGAAAGAATCTATTCATGACATCTAGAAGATGCTGATGCATTTAATTTGAACATCAATGGTGGCTGGAAGTAAGATATTGGAGGTGCGGCTATGCTTCGGTTGTACGACAGTGTTGGGTGGATCATAGGATGTATATTACAGTGTGGTTGATCACTGATCATTGTATCAGATTATATCAGATAACGAACAATGATGATTAAATGGGTGCGACATCAATTAGTTGAGCAGCTAAAATTACTCGTGAGATTAGATGAACGTCGTGGATTGCTTTTGCGGGATAAAAAACCCATCCCACATCGAAACACCCTACGAAGTTCCCATGGTATATAAGCCAATACACCACTGCCATTGTCCATAATTCTCCCTCTCCCCTCATGGTATCTCCATGTACTGTGTTCACTATGGGTGCGCTCTACGGCCACATTTTCTCCCTTCACCTGTGGTCCTTTGGACCTCACTATGCATGGGCTTCGGCATGCACACTCTAGTGGGATTATACACAAACCTCACATGCATGCCTCTTGTGGGCATACTTAGTTGGCCTCCCTTGGGTGTGGCTGATCCAGTGTCCCACATAACCCCAAGGATGAGGCTGGCTAGTAGCTTGCTTGGTTGGCCCTATATTTTTTAGTAAGCCACATATGCACTTTGGTTAAAAATGGTGCAATACAAAATGTAAGTGCATTGCCACCTTCAAATAATGCATAGATTTCTTTGTTAATTCTAAATCCATGCATGGTTTCTCTTTTTCTATTCTTCTTTTATTTTATTTCAATCTTCCCATCTTCATGCATTATGAATTCCATTATGCATGATTTCATCATCTTTAAACAAATGGATCTTATCATTTTATGGCCAATCCTCAATTCTCTTTGGAATTTTAATTCCAAAAAACATTACTCATCTTCCTTAATACAACCATGGATGGTATTACTCTTCACTACCTCATGCATTGAAACACAATTCATGGAAACATTGTAGATAACAATGTGTTTTCTTTAACACATGTCTTGGTCTTTTAAGATCATCACAAATATATTTTTTTGATTTCTATGGGGAATGATCAAGCATGATATCAAATGTCAAATAGTAATTATCCATGTTCTATTAGTTGTGGAATGTATTCATCATAATCAAATTTGTCTATTTACTGAGTAAATCAACATTACATTAAGAATCAACACTTCAACCATGATCACAACTTCAATCATTACCATTCCATACACATATTGACACCTTATTGAAAAAAAATGAACCACTATGCTCAACAATACTTAATCAGTTCTAGTCATATTCTCTACCTTATGTTCATCTCTTTATGGGAGAATATAAACATTAAAATTTAATCATAAATATATATTTTATACTTTACTCCTTATAAATTATGTCTCCATATTTTTTAGATAAAACACGACGACCACTAATTTAATACTATGTGTGGGATAATTTAACATATCATGGTTCAATTGACGCAGATCATAAGTAATTACATTATAATTCTTTATTAGTACATAATAAAGTACCTCTAAAGAAGCATAATTATAGATAAAAAATAACTATGTATGGATGGAAGGGCCAAAATTAAAGAATACACTAGTCTAATTTAAGATTCTTGAAAACATTCATCGTATTATATTTTATAGATGAATTTAAATCCATATTATGTCAATTTAGATAGTGTGTTAGATAACCAAGCCATTTTGAATAAACAATTGCAAGAAACCCTTTTAAACTAAGAAAATTATGAATATCTATGATATTTATAGGTCATGAAAACTCTTAAACCCCTTTAGCTTTAGATGGATAAAAAATTATTCCTTCTTTATTAACAATAATTCCAAATATTACATAATAGGAATTCATATTTAACAAATTTTCCATGTAACATAATTTCATTTAAAGTTTTCATAATAACTCTCATATTATTCTCAGTATCATCATATAATTTTCAATATATTATGATGTCTTCAATAAACACAATAAAAAATTTATCCAAGAACTCATAGAAACCTCTAATCATAAGGTCCATAAATATAGATATTGTATTTTTCAATGAAAAGGGTATAAACACAACTCATAATTCTCTTATCTAATCCAAAATTCCATCTTCAAAATGTAATCCTCATTTAACTTTCAATTATTTTACCATTACCTGATATAAACCTTAAAAATATAATAAACTCATTGTAATTGACCAAAAAAGTCATATACACGTGTAATAAATATTTATTCATAATGGTGATTTTATTCAACACTATATAATCAATTGAAATCCTCATGGAAACATGTTTCTTTTTAATAAAAAAATAGGATCACCCCATATTGAAGTGTAAGGATGAATGAATCCTTTATCAAGTAACTCTTGTAACTACTTTTTCAATTCCAAAATTTCAACTTGAGCTATTTGATAATGACATTTATAAATTGTCTTAACATCAATAACTATTTCAATATTAAATTTATTCTTCTAATTAGGTATAATATTATTCAATTCATCAATAAATACATCCAAATAATCATTTATTGTAGGAACATAACCAATTTAAATTGTCTCATTCTCAACAACATGTGTAGAATGACATCCATTTATATATTTAATATATTTCTTATCTTCTTGATATGTTATCATAGGTAAGAATTAATTCTTATATACAAAATAAAACTGAATTTAAAAAACAAAATATTTAGCTCTATAATATATATTAGAAAAATAAATATAAATCTAATCCATTCCTAGAATAAATTCAAACTCTACATGGGGAAAAAATTGTAGGTATTTAATTTACATAGACATTATTGGGAACATACTTATAATTTATTTTTTCCTTAATACATTCCCTATGTTTTTTATTAGAAGTTCTTATTTCATTTTTTGCGCTCAAATTTCCCATTTATAATAAAATTTCTTAAGAATGAAATAATGTATGGACCCTGAATCACACAAGACATTTGTAAAATCTATATAAATATTTAATGTACCTTAAAACACATCCCTTGTAGTGACCTAAACCAATTTTACACCCAATAAATGCTATTATCTAGTTTTCCACTTGGCCTTAGGTGCACCTCCCCTTATGCCAAAGGATGCTGACTAGTAGTGAGGGTATGCGAGGTGATAGTGGGGAGACTATACCCTTTGGTGGTGATAATAATAATGTTCTATATATAAATATAGAACTGGGAGAAGGACCATACTCAACAGAATCAATGGTAAGAAATAATCAAAGGAAAAACTAACAACATCAGTAATGAGAAAACATGCTGGAGCATAACAATTTTAGACAACACAAACAACATGGATATTAGGTCATTAAAACAAATAATCAAAAGGGCCGCCTATGGACAACCATAAGTACATACATATATAAAGAAAGCTGAAATTAAAATGAACTCTACTTGATGTAGAGGAACCACCATGGTCCCTTTCTATCCATCCCATGCTAAGTAGAACAATATGGTCACTAATGTATATCTCGTGATTCTTGTCCCTTACCTAATCAAAAAATCCTAAAGTCTACACATGGCCCGAGGGGATATTTTAGGGTGAAATAATAACCTCAGTAGGACACCACCAATGTTTTCTTTCTTACATCCATGATAAATATAGTTTTATCTAAATATAAATAAAAATATCACATACACATCATATAAATAACCCATTTTTCTTCTACTAAACAACCACAAGGAAGCAATCACATGCTTCGGCCATCACCGCTAAGTCTAAACACATTCCCCCAATTATATATATGTCATAAAACACGTGTCTAAATATATATAAATGTATTGGTATTGAATAATGGTTTAGAGACCAAGGAATCCCCTGACTAAATGAATCCCAAGTGAACCCTCAAGTTCCACCACATAATCATATCAACGGCACCCCAAAACAATAATAAAATAGATGACATATCTATGAAATTCCCAAAGAATATGGTCTAGGTCCCATGGAGCCCCTCTCAAAGATCCCCTATCGGTTCAGAAGACCTACATCGTGAAGGGTGGTGATATCATTCATCTAATATATAATCACTATTGGCTCAATAACCGACATCCTGTGTCACTGTGATATTCTTCCTCCCATGTCCCATCCCAACAACCTAAAATATTATTTCAAGAATCATCACTCAACTAATGATCTAATTTCCATAAAATGATAGTCCATCACCATCCACATGGATTTATATATTTAGAACCTCTAAATATAACTTATTTTTAACAAAATCACCTAATATTTATAGTCTATGGGGTCCTCCACCCACATGAATGGTTAACACCACCTCAATTTAAGTCTTATCTGTGTGCACACAACTCCAATAGCATATCAGATGACAAACATTGGGCATAAATTACCCAAAAAGTACATAAGACACATCATCCTAGCACCTTATTCCCCAATTACCACGTCACACATCCTAATGGTCAACACTATCCCAATTATCAAGAGCCCTGCTCTCATCTTAACGACCTCGTTACCTCAATCCGGTGACCATGTATCCTCAAACCATGATAAAAAGTATCCATATATATATATATATGTATTAGTCCTCTCCCAACATGGAAATCATGTTTCATCAATACAGGTTATTAACATCACTTCAATTCTTAGGTTGATCCCATAATGTTCCCATGAAAACAATCATATCAATATAAACAATTTAATTTAATTAAAACATTCAAACTTACTAATCTACCCAGGTTGGTTCAATCCCCTTTCCCAACATAACCATTCATAGTGGAGTTGGAGTATTCCCATAGTCATCTAACATCTTCATTAGAAAAATTTAATAAGGCATGGATTAATTAATTAGAGACTTTCTCAGACTATCCACATAGTGCATATAGAGTGCACCACTAAAACAACCAAAAAATCAAAAAAAAAACTAGATACCACTTACATTGTACTAGTAGATTCTCGCTCATAAAATACCAGTCTCTAACTCGATTTTAATTGGAGGAAAATTTAATTTTAGATGAGAAGACATAAAATAGGCAAGAAGGTCTTGCATGGAGTAAGCATTCCACATAGAAATATAAACGAATAAATAAAGTTAGTGGATTGATGGTATTATCGGGATGAATATGTGGCCACCAATAGATCAATGATCGAAGTCTAAATGAATTCATGAGATAAAATCCTAGTTTGAGGAGATGGGATAACTCTATAATTATAGAGGATGAAGGACACAAATGGGGGACAAATGGAAACCCATCTTAAAGAAATATACGGTAAAAAAGTAATTTGGTACTTTTTAAAGAGTCACACGATTATTGAACGATTTGGAAAACTGTTCACAAACTGGGAAGTGACCACTATACAAAGGGTCACTGCATTGAATAGTCTGTATGGTTTGGATGAATGATTTTTCTAGATCATGCGCCAACCATGCACACCTACTACTTAAGTGGCACTAAGTGTGCACGCTTGGAGGCATGGTTTTACAAATCGTGTACAACTCATGCACAAACTTTAAGAAAACCTAGAGCACCCCCACATGCGTGACTTAAGGGGGGTTCATGGATAAATCAAACCATAACTCATTGAAAATGTGTCCCATGGTTAAATCCACATGGTTAGATAGATTTTATTTCAACCATGCTCATTGTCTTCCTATTCTAAAAAATTTGGTTTTATGAGCCTGACACATATGAAAACCATTCAAACTCTCTAGGAACATTCCAAGACTTAAACCCCATCTAAAAACATGGAATTAGGTCAATAAATCTCTTTTACATAGGTTCAAAATCTGAAAATAATGTTGGTTCACTCACCAAACAAAAAAATTCAAAAAGGTTAAGGAATTTGACCCACTCAAAAAATTTGGATGTTACATCCCTGGATGGTCAACCATCTTCCAAATAATTTTGAAAGTATTTACCAACATATTTATTATTGTGATCTTGAATACTTCCATACTTTACTCCAATATTTAGGAATGTACTCATTTAATGACCCATTTCATTGTAATTAAAACATCTTACTCTCAGCTTTTCAAAATTTTCCATATCATTATTGTGTTCCTTTTCATTTCATTCATGATCCAAATGTCTAAAATCATGACATTAGAAACACTTCTTAGATTATATAATACAATAAACATGGTTTTTAACCACATTTATCTTAATATTAAAACATTAATTTCTTACAATCAGGTTTATTTGATATATTCTTCCCCATTTCATGCCACATAAAACTCTTTTTTTCTTGTTATTATAGGACACATGATTATAAAAAAACACTAATTATACCTTCTAATCACATTGAAAAGGCTTATCATAACTATTTAATTCAATAGAATCTCATTAGAATTTATATGTTGTTTTTAATTAATACTAAAAATGCTTAATTTTATTATCTAGATGCAGAATACAGTTTGGTGCATACCCTGCCAATTAGGTGAAGTTTTCTTCATACATGACCACTGAATCATCCTCTTTATTCTTTAATTCTATGAATTTATTTTCCATCCTATTCCAAATTGACATTGGAAAATGTTTCATTTGAAAAATATTTTTAAATCTATCCCATTCTAGGGTATCAATCTCTTCTCATTATCTCATATTATTAACCATTGACTGCCACTAATCAACATCACCTTTAAAATAGTAAATAGAAAGAATTTCCATTTGATGTTGTTAAAAACCATGAAATAAAATATATTCTTCAAGGTATTAACCAATCATTCAGTTATTATAGGGTTAGATGATCCACCAAATTCTTGAGGGTGGTGTTTCCTTAAATTCTCCACTATATCCATGATCCTCTACAGTGAACAAGGTTTCTCTCACACATAGATACCACCACCATTTATAGCTAACATCAACAGATCAATCACTTCAAAAAACTACTCTTTTTAAATTATAACCATTCTATTGTGATGATTTTGAAGGATATTGTACTATTGTGGCCTTCACGTTTCAACTTCCATGTTTCCTCTGTAAAGAACCATTATAAATAGATATATCTTCGATGAACCAACATTGAAATATTCAAATGTTATATCATGATAACCATGAATTAGAATATTTTAAGGTTACATGATTAAAATACCCTAAACTCTAAAATTATCTAAAACCTACTCTAAGAACAACTATAAAGAATTGATCCTTATTCAACCCTTAATTTAATTTCTTAATAAGAAATCATTTTCTTGTATTCCTAAAGTTATTTTTAGGTTTATAGTTTTAGATAATTAGGTCATAACTCTTACGTAAAAACCCATACATTATAATTTGTACACTTACACTTGGTATCCATTTCATTCGTATTATAATACTTTGAAATTGAAACATGTTTTGTTTTCATAAAATATCATCATGATTTTAGAATTGACTTCATCATTATTCTTAATCATCCTTAAACCCTATGAAAAAAATGTGAAAACGTGGGATCAGGAAAAAATTATAGTAAGGTACATAAAAATGAATAAATAAACACATTAGCCTATCCCAAATCCATGAGGTCATAGAAGAGTGTTCTCTTTAACATAATAAACTTAGAGCTGAAATAATTATTTTCATACACATGAAATAAACTTTATTGCCCAATATTTTTCATGAAATTACTTATAAAAAATCATAATGTAAACATCATAATCATTTTGGGATCTTCAAAAAAAATGTGAACACATGAATTTTTTTTCTTAAAAACACAGATTTTTACCCTAAAAAGCATAATCATTCAATTAAAACAAAAGATCATTATCTGACCTTATGAAATAAAATGATTTCTAAGAAAACTAATTAATAAGAATATAAATATCATGTGGGTTACTTGGGACATAATTTTCATGGTACCCTAACAAGAACCCTGAAAAATGGAATAACCTTCATATTCTTCTTCCAATATAACTATCTAGAAAACATAACCACTACCCAATACATTAGGGAGCTATATCGTGCTAACCTA
Source organism: Viscum album (assembly GCA_963277665.1). Taxonomy (NCBI): domain Eukaryota; kingdom Viridiplantae; phylum Streptophyta; class Magnoliopsida; order Santalales; family Viscaceae; genus Viscum; species Viscum album. Next base: position 939,226,077 of record OY728155.1, on the reverse strand, counting down.
TAAAAAATGATATATTAGGATCACCCATTATTCATAAATAATTTCCAAGGACCATTACATGTATGAATAACATAAAACCACTCATTTCCATCATCAAAATCATTAAAAATCATTTTGATACAATAAGTAACTTATTTTTGAATATTGATATATCAATTTCCTTTAAAACCCAGTATTAAAAACTAAAATTCCTAGAATAAAGGATGATAAATTTTTCATTAAACAAGTCATGGAATATTATAAATGAATGCAAACATCAAATAAAATTTATATTGGTGATAAAATACATCAATGTTGTATACATTAAAATAGAACATTCCTTTTTTCCATTTTTAAATGAAGTCAACACATTTTGTATACAATATTTAAAAAGATTTATTTTCAAAACCATTGAATGAAATAAAAAAATATAAATAATATTTTCTTTATAATTAATTTATTCCCATATAAATACATCCATAAATTAATTTTATGAATATGTACATTGAGGTAAAATATTTAAAAAATGAATCATTAAAACATCAAGAATGAGTTTTTAAGGTAAAGTGACCCTTACAACATGTTGAACCAAAGGATAATTTAATTATTATTCATTGATTATTTTTAAAAACATTAATTTATATAAAAATTATAAAATATATCCATAAGTAATTTTATACACCACATAGAATAAATATGTAGTGAAAATAACTTAAGCCTCAAAGAAAGTGAATTAATACTAGAAATCCATTAACTCGAGTCTGAATTTTCATGTACATTTGTTATCATCTTAGAAAATAAAATTATTTTAACTATTTAATTTCTTAATAACCTTTTTTATTTCTATTATTTTTTTTATTTCACTAATATTCTTGTTATGCTTAATTACTTAATTGGTTATGTTTACATTAAATGTTTTGATGATGTTTAGTTCATTAGTCAAATATGACTTTAGTAGGTCAAAATTGGTCAAATGGATCAAGATTATGTTATTTAAAGAATATTAAAAATATTATAATTATCATTTTTATATCTTAATTATAATTTTATAACAAAAAATGTAATATAGTTTTGAAAAATCAACTAAGTTACAATCATAGAGACGGTAGGTCGTACCAACACATAAGTAACATTTACATTTTTTAAAGAACATGAGGGAAATAAGGTAAGTATCATTTTATATTTCCAAAATAATTATTATATCAAAAATAAAATATTATTTCTTCAAATCCACCAATATACACAAGCCATGTGAGGCAGTTATTGGAAATAAACTATATCAGTTCATGAGGCGGTAGTCTGCACATACAAAAAAGAGATGTTTTTATTTTTTGTTGGATGGTAATGAAATAATTAGTATATTTATTTATCATTATAGAATTAAATTTACATAACATTATTTCACTTTTATTAATTATTATGACCAACCATATGATTTGAGGATGAAAAATGAAATACATCATCTCACATGGCAATAGTCTGTACATATTCACGAGTGATGTTTTTATTTTTCATTGAAAGGTTAAGTAGATAAAAATGTGATATAACATAATCATAATAAAAATAAAATATATTTAAGAAAATTATGTTATATTTAATCAAGTTTCAAGAATATTTTAAGGATGTATAAGAACAAATAAAATGAATATTCTCGATTAATAACTATACCTACTCTTTGGAAAAACCTCTTTAGGTCTATACCTAATTCCATCATAGGATGAGTTTTTGATAAAACTAGGTTCTCTAGGAAATAGGGAGGGATTTAAGGATTGCATATTATTAGGTATTAACAAGATAATAGAATATTAATATGTGGATAAAAGATAAGAGGGTGTGTCCTTTTATAAGTGGGGGAGGGGACACACTTAGAATTTTTCAAAATACTAAAATATATTAATTTTTTATTCCTATAAAATGGATCCAAAATGGGCCAATTTAAAATATGAGATTATATATTTTATATATGGATATACAATAGGATTTAGAAAATTTTTCATTTCATTTTAACAATTATCTTTTTCGTTTTAAACCTTTTAATCCATTTCAACTCTTAAAACTATAACAGGATTGTTTACTAAAGTTACTATTTATAATGAAAAAATGAAAGTATCACCATTTTAAAATTAGGACATGATTAATAAAAATAAAAATTTTATTTTATTAAATTATATATATATATATATATATATGGAATAAATTACATTAAACATGAACATATAACATGTCATGACCCGTCCTCGGGGCCCGTGCCATGACTACCCCAAACCCGCCTTCCATAGGCCAGGGGCTGGCGACTAGCACCAAAGGCGTAAATCCAGATAACTGGGAAGGAATTGCCTTTATAAAAGTAAAAAAACAGCACAGAGTACAAGAAGAAGTAAAAACCTAAGTACAAAAGAAGTACTGAAAAGTAAAGGGCCAGAATTAAAACCCAACTGAAAAGTATAGCTACAACTAAACAAAAGTACAACAGAAAAGACAAACAACTAGAAGAAATAGCTCCTGGGTTGTCCACCTTGGATCCTACCTGAAGGGTAGGTACAGATAGCGCAACTCCTGGATCATCCACCACGGATCCTACCTGAAGGATAGGTACAGATAGCACAGCTCCTGGATCGTCCACCACTGATCCAACCTGAAGGGTAGGTACAAATGGCCTCCACAATGCTCTCGCCCTTCATCCTCCTCCGAGTATCGTCACGTCGTGATGTCCACCTCCAGATACTAACTCGTTATGAGATCCACCTCTGGGTACTGTCCAGTCCTCAAATACTCGGCCACTATCAGCGATGCCCGTCGTCTGCAACCAACACAATGAGGTGCACCCTCAGGGTCTCACGAAATCAAACAAGGATAACCACAATGAAAGATCTCAACAGATAACCTCTACTTAGGTATATATCCAAACATATACCTATGTTATCAAGTAACCCATCTCAATCATGAGGAAACACAAAGATTATGAAATCAATGGATAACCACTACCCAGGTATATTCCCATACATATACCTAATTTATCAAGTGACCCATCTCAATCATGAGGTAAATACAAGATCATAGACTCAGCTCAAACCAGGATTTTCATTATCGAAACTGTAACTGCTGAAGAGCCCCGTCTCTAGAGTGTACATTGGTCCTATCACGACTCCGAGGTACTTCTCACTAACCTAAGACTAATGAGGTACTCCTCCTATCGAGTATCGCGGGTCAGCCACCCAAACACAGTAGTGCTTCCTGCCGGGGTATGCCACCCAAACACAGTAGTTCACACCCCCTAATAGCCTATAGAGGTACTATCCGGATGACTACCATGGGTCTGCACTGTCACACAGTAGTTCTCCATCTTCCATGGGTATGCACCCAAACAAAGTAGTGCTTCGTCCACTGGGCTAGTCGACTCACTCCAAGTCGAGTCGGTCAAGCAGTTGTCAGGTCTCAGCCGGCTACACGGTCTCCGTACTCCATATGCTCGTCTCCGGGAGGGTCTGCTGCACAAGCTACAGGTCGATACTCCAAGTATCTAAAAGTCCCACGAATATGTATCTCAAAGGACCGCCTCGTCATAGGGGTCTCAACGTAACAGACGACGCGTCAATCGGACACTCGGTATGTGAGTTATTAGCCTTTTCGTCCCAGGGGCCCGGTTGGATTCGTGTGTGAACCAACCCAGCTGTATCTCAATTGTACCCCGAACTCTCATAGGGACCATTTATCAACGTGATCACCAACACCGCTGAAGGTTCGTCAAACGGACGTCCAGTCTGAAAGTTATTAGCTTTTTCGTTCCAGGGGCCCAATTTGATTTCGGGTACAATCCAACCCGGACACTATACGACTGCAACCAAAACTCAGGCGAAGCATGCCAAAAGTTCCGTCTCATCAAGAGGAATCCAACAAAGTCGACGGCACGTCAATCAGACGTCTGGAGCTCAATATATAAGCGTTTCCGCTCCGAGGGCCCAGTTGGTTTTCGGTTATAAACCAACCCGGCCGTACCCAATGTTCTATGAAACCCTGAGTGTAATGTACAAAATGACCTCCTCAATTCAAGGATCGCTTCACATCCGATGGTGTGTCGATCAGAGGTCTGAGGCCCAAGATATGGGCATTTGAACGGAAACTGCCCGAAAATAAGGGGTTCAGCCTCGGTCCGACCTGGCCCGAGACCCCCCTGGGTCCGCCCGAACTGGGTCAACTCGACCCGAGTCCGGGTCCGGCCCAACAGGGCGTGGCCCGGACCGGTGGGCGCGGCCCGTCTGGTTGGCATGCCGCGTTGGCGCGGCCGCGTGCCCGCTCGGCTGTTCGGCTGAGCGGAACAGGGGGGGATGCGGTTGCCCCCCCCCCCATGAAAGAAGCCACGGCCCCCGCATGGGGGATGCTCCCTGCCAGCGACGCGGCCCGGTGCCACGATAGCCCTTCCCGGCGGTGCACCGACAGGATTTTCCGCGGACCACCGGACGCTCTCCGGTGGTCCGTTTTGCTCGCCGCTTTCGCCAACGGTCCTCCCAGGACCCGACCTTCACTGCAGAGGCTTCAAATTGACTTTGCGGCCCCGTTTGTCATCGCCCGTCAATCCATGCACAATTATCAACAAGCGGAGTCTTTGAATCGCGTCCGCGGCCCCGACTCCGGCCGCGGTTTCGTTTGTCCTCAACGGCGCGGCGTGACGGTGCCACGCTTCTTCGTCGCATTCTTTCTTGTTTCCGCATAGTGCCGTTGCATCGTGCCGCATTTGTTCATGCCACAACTAACAAAACAACAAAGTAGGAGGAGAGTCGGCCGTGTTCCTGCGGTTCGACCTCCTCTCATTATGTTGATAACAAGCGGCCCAAAAGACGATGAACGAAAAAGGATTTTTCATGAACAAAATTAATCAACCCCAACAGTTTTTCCCCACAATCAAGAATTCCCAACCAGCAAACATATTCTCCGCGGATCAACTTAATATTTAGTTGATCCACGTTCTTTTATTTATAAGGAAGTAACATGGGGTTCATTAATATTCGCAAATTAATTACCTACCTCGAAAAGACGTCGCATGTAGTTATGCCGCGGAAAGAGGCAAGCGTCGCGATGATCGGTCATCACGGAAGATCGATACCGATTCCTTTGTCATCAGAGGAAGAGCCATCGTCGATGGCGACGTTCCCCGTGGTGGTGTCTCCTCCCTTGACGCGGAGAAAGAAGAAGAGAAGGCACGTCGTCGGTGTCTTCGCGTTCTACGTCAGAGGCATTCTTCGTCGAAGAGTCGGTGTTCTTCCCCAAAAACTCAGGAGCTCCCACCCAAGAAGTTTTCCCACAAATAAAATAATAAGCTACCTTATTATTTTTATTTAATACAAGCCACTTCAAAATTCAAACTATTCAAAAAGAAATTAATTAAATAGGTTGAAATCCTTAATTAAAAAGTGTTGGCATGTATTTAATGTGTAATGAAGTCACATCATTTAATACAAGGGGGTTTTAAGGGGAAGAGTTAAGGGGATTAGGGAATTTGAAGGGGTGGGGTTCGTGTGGGCCCCACCTCACATTTAAATTCACTTAGGTAGTTAGGTTCAACCAACATCCATCTTTAGGATTTAACCACTTAAAATAATTAAAATTAGTTGCACAAATTTTATTTGTTGGAAGTCTTTATCCACAAAACTAAACAACTCGTCCCGAGCAAACACAACTCTGGAAAAGGTCTTCTTAAGTAATTACCAGCGCTGCGAGTTCATCGGTGCCCTCAGATTTCAATTCCGAGAACCGGATTAAAATTTAGAAAAACCCTCTCATTCTTTCACTGAACGTACCCGAGCCTAACTTCGGAAATTAATTTCGGGCACACCGGGCCTCGGAATCAGGCACCGTCAGAAACTGCGTTCTTGTAAAATCCCAAAAAAAATAGGAAAAAACTTTCCTTGAGTTTTATAGGTCTTTACATTACTCACAACTTCGGGATTTTTTTCCTTGTAAAGCTTTAACACAAACTAGGGAAACAAAAGTGGTATTGAGCACGCACTTGAGCCTTCCGCTCCCATGTGCTCACCTGGAGGTTCCCGTACTGCCAGTGAATGTGCACCCAAGGAATCGACTGTCCTCGTAGGATCCGCTCCTGTTGATACTCAACCTCTACTAGAACCTCGCAAAAGTCACCCCATCGCCAAAGTCCAGTTCCCCATGGTCGATGACATGCGTCAGGTCAAGTACATATCTCCTTAGTTGAGATACGTGGAAGTCGTCGTGCACTCGGTGCAACTGAGGTGGATGGGTCAAGTAGTAAAGCACCTCGCCTACCAAGATGAGGACCTGAAAAGGTCCGCTGAACCTCGGAGATTAATTGCTGCCTCAGCCACATCTCCATAAACCTCGTCGAGGTGAGACTCGTATAAGGATGTGGTCGTCATCCTTGAACTCTAGAGGCTTCCTGTCAGCTCTGATGGAAGTGGTGATGCAACTCTAGAGAATTATGGAACAAAGGTAAGTTTGTCCATATCTTGAGTGATCGAATGCACCCTATTTTGCATGATTCCATCCTGTGGTGCCTGGGTCTTCCTTTTCACCGACCAAGGAAAAGACCATCCCAACGTTGTAGATAAACCATAACATTTTTGCCTAATAAAGTCAATCTGTGTATGAATTGTGGATCCAATCCATACTTAGACCAACATCATAAGGCCTCGACACTGCCACCATGAGATTACAACCGAAACTCTCGCCTCATGGGTCAGATCACACTGTCGGTGTAAGTGTGATTATCGAGTCTCCTCCCAAGGTATCTCCAGACGTGAGGGTCAAGTCAACGGCTTAACCAGAAACTCTAGGTCTGGGACAAGATTCGTGGAAGGAAGGAATGATTTGTATCAACATCTGTTACTACGATAGCTTGTAGTGGACACAGACTATCCCTCAAATCATTCTTAGATCCATTGAGTCACTCTCCTTGACTACATGCAGCTACTCTCTTTCCCTGCCCTCCAGTTCCCTGATCCTCGAGGGAACAACAAAGGCGGGTGGTTGTAACATGTTGATATGGACACCACCTCATGATGCTCTCCTAGATCTACCTCCATGTCTTCTACTCTGCAGATTCATCTGTCCTTATCATTTTACGCTTTTTGAAACATTCTCACGCCCAAGTATCTGAGACTGACATCAGTTCTCATCTTCCCACTGTTGACATTCACTGGCTAAAACCGATCAGCCAAAGAACATTAAACCATAAAGATTATTTCTAGAACCCTAACATAAGTAGGAATGCATAGAGAAAAGAGTGATTACTCAGATATCCATTAAACACACCTCACTCTGAGGTCCGAGATCTAAAGAACTGATCATATCATAGTCATCAAGTACCGAGAACGATCAGTACGCCTCGATGATTACTCAGCTACTGAAACATCGTCCTGCTGAAGCTGTATATGCTCTAGAAAACTCTCATCCCCCTCCTCAAGCCAGTTCTCAGCTACCTGTGAGTCGGTCTCACCTCGAAACTTGAGGGTATCTAATATTGGAACACGTGTAAGGCAGTAAGCCTATATGTGTCACCTACCAATACCGCCGGTTGTAACTACAGACCAACAGGTAGTGATGTATAGCTGACACACTACCTGAAGGCACTATCTCAGGCATCAGTCCACGTACCGAAGCATCATCGCTATGCAGACCATCCTTATGGTCACTCACTGGAAAACACTAGTTTCCAAGTCCACCATCCAATCTACTAATGTATCAGCTAGGCGGAAAAATCTAGCAATCGCCTCCATCCAGTGCTCTAATGTCTGGGAATCTGCCTCGCCTCGTAACCTCGGAGGCCGCTACTGCTGGAACTCGTGAAACGCGCTCTGCTAGCGTGCACAGTTCGCTTGTAAGGCTGGTGAAATCTGCTTCCCAACAGGTGGTGGTGCTGCTGGTACACCACCCGAGGGTGCCAACAAAGTAAAAACGACCCCGCACTGGATCCTCGCTGCTCAGTGGGCCGTCATCAATTACTCTCTCGAAACTCCAATTGACTGTCTGCATGGAGACATCCTGAACAGATGCAACACGGTCAACGATTTATACTTGGTGAGCTGACCTGGTTTGAGCTAACTTTAAAACATTGGAAACACACATTCCATCAGTGTCTTCATGTATAAAGTTGGAAATCAGTAGTCAGGGCCCTGGTGTACGGATACGTCGGCCGCCACACCAACACTGGACTCCATGAACTGAAGGCCACAATCGATAACCTTAACACTATTGCTTTACATAGAAAAAAATCAGAGTCCTTAGTTCTGCGGTAGAACCGAACTCCTCTGATACCAATTTGTCATGACCCGTCTTCGGGGCCCGTGCCGTGACTACCCCAAGCCCGCCTTCCATAGGCCAGGGGTTGGAGACTAGCACTAAAGGCGTAAATCCAGATAACTGGGAAGGAATTTCCATTATAAAAGTTAACAAAACACCATAGAGTACAAGCAGAAGTAAAACAATAAGTACAAAAGAAGTGCTGAAAAGTAAAGGGCCAGAATACAAACCCAACTGAAAAGTACATCTACAACTGAACAAAAGTACAACAGAAAACACAAACAACTGGAAGAATAGAAACAGCTCCTGGGTCATCCACCTCAGATCCTACCTGAAGGGTAGGTACAGATAGCACAACTCTTTGATCATCCACCACAGATCCTACCTGAAGGGTAGGTACAGATAGCGAAGCTCCTGGATTGTCCACCACGGATCCTACCTGAAGGGTAGGTACAGATAGCCTCCACAATTCTCTCGTCCGTCAACCTCTTCCAAGTATGGTCACGTAGTGAAGTCCACCTCCGGATACTGACTCGTCATGAGATCCACCTCTGGGTACCATCCAGTCCTCAAACACTCGGCCTCTGTCAGCGCTGCCCGTCGTCTGCAACCAACACAATGAGGTGAGGGCATAGCCCGTGCAGGTGTGAGTATGACGATACTCATTAGGGACCCCGAGACCCTCAAGGTCTCACTAAATCCAACAAGGATAACCACAAAGAAAGATATCAACAGATAACCTCTACTTAGGTATATAGGTATACATATACCTAAGTTATCAAGTAACCCATCTCAATCATGAGGAAACACAAAGATTATGAAATCAACGGATAAAAACTACCCAGGTATATGCCCATACATATACCTACATTATCAAGTGACCCATCTCAATCATGAGGTAAATACAAGATCATAGACTCAGCTCAAACCCGGATTTTCATTATCGAAACCGTAACTGCTGAAGAGCCCCGTTTCTGGAGTGTACAGTGGTCCTGTCACAACTCCGAGGTATTTCTCACTAACCTAAAACTGCTGAGGTACTCCCCCTATCGAGTACCACGGGTCAACCACCCAAACACAGTAGTGCTTTCCGCCGGGGTATGCCACCCAAACACAGTAGTGCACACCCCCTAATAGCCTACAGAGGTACCCTCCGGACGAGTACCACGGGTCATCACTGTCACGCAGTAGTGCTCTGTCCTCCATGGGTATGCACCCAAACAAAGTAGTGCTTCGTCCACTGGGCTAGTCGAATCACTCCAAGTCGATTCGGTCAAGTAGTCGTCAGGTCTCAGCCGAAAACACGGTCTCCATACTCCGTACGCTCATCTCTTGGAGGGTCCGATCCATGAGCTACAGGTCGATACTCCAAGTATCTCAAAGTTCCACTAAGAAGTATCTCAAAGGACCACCTCGTTATAGGGGTCTCAACGCAACAGACGGCGCGTCAATCGGACGCCCAATCTGTGAGTTATTAGCCTTTTCGACGTAGGGGCCCGGTTGGTTTCCTGTGCGAACCAACCCGGTCATATCTCAACTATACCCCAAAATCTCATAGGGTATACTCATAGGGACCGTTTCCTAACGTGATCACCAACGCCGCTGACGGTTTGTCAAACAGACGTCCAGTCTGAAAGTTATCAGCTTTTTCATTCTAGAGGCCCAATTGGATATCGGGTACAATCCATCCCGGTCACTATCCAACTACAACAAAAACTCAGTAGAAGTATTCCAAAAGTTCCTTCTCATCAAGAGGAATCCAAAAAAGTTTATGGCACGTCAATCGGACATCCGGAGCTCAATATATAAGTGTTTCCGCTCAAGGGCCCGGTTTTGTTTTCGGGTACAAACCAATCTGTCCGTACCCAATGTTCCCAGAAACTATGAGTGTAATATACTGAAATGACCACCTAGATCCAAGGATCGCTTCTCATCTGACAGTGTGTCGATCAGAGGTATGAGGCCCAAGATATAGGCATTTGAACGGAAACTGCCCGAAAATAGGGGGTTCGGGCCCGGTCCGACCCGGCCCGAGACCCCCCAGGGTCGGCCGGAACCAAGTGGACCCGACCCGTGTCCGGGTCCGGCCTAACAGGGTGCGGCCCGGCCTGGTGGTCATGGCCCGACCTGACCTGGGCGGCCTTTCCGGTTGGCATGCCCCGCTGGCGCGGTCGCGTGCCCGCTCGTTTGTCCGGTTGAGCGGAACAAGGGGGGTGCGGTGGCCCCCCCCCGTGAAAGAAGCCGTGGCCCCCGCATGGGGCCGATCCCTACCGGGGACATAACCCGGCGCCGCGACGGACCTTTCCGGTGGCGCGCCGGCTGCCGCCGCCTCCTGGGGGCCGGTCGGTGCCAGCTGCCGGCGCCGGCGTGCCGCGCCGCCAGGATTTTCCACGGACCACTGGACGCGCTCCAGTGGTCCATTTTGCTCGCCGCCTTCCCAACGGTCCTCTCGGGACCCGAACTTCACTATGGAGGCTTCAAATTGACTTTGGGGCCCCGTTTGTCGTCACCGGTCAATCCGTGCACAACGATCAACCAGCGGAGTCTTCGAATCGCCTCCGCGGCCCCGAATCTGGCCGCGGTTTCGTTTGGCCTCAACGGCGCGGCGCGACGGCGCCGCACTTCTTTGTCGCGTTCTTTCTTGTTTCCGCATGGTGTCGTTGCACCGCGCTTCCTTTGTTCGTGCCACAACGAACAAAACAACAAATGGGGAGGAGAGTCGGTCGTGTTCGTGCGGTCTGACATCCTCCTGTTATGTTGATGACAAGCGTCCCAAAAGACGAAGAATGACAAAGGATTTTTCACAAACAAAAGTAATCAACCACAATAGTCTTTCCCTGAAATCAAGAATTCCCAACCCGCAAACATATTCTCCGCGTATCAACTTAATATTTAGCTGATCCGCATTCTTTGATTTAGAAGGAAGTAACATGGGGTTCATTAATATTCACAAATTAATTCTCTACCTCGAAAAGATGTCGCATGTCATCATGCCGCGGAAAGAGGCAAGCATCGCGATGATCGGTCATCGTGAAAGATCAGTGCCGATTGCGTTGTCAACGGAGGAAGAACCGTCGTCGATGGCGATGTTCCCCGCGGTGGTGTCTCCTCCCTTGACGTAGAGAAAGAAGAAGATAAGGCACATCGTCGGTGTCTTCGCGTTCTCCGACGGAGGCGTTCTTCGTCGAAGAGTCAGTGTTCTTCCCCAAAAACTCAGGAGCTCCCACCCAAGAAGTTTTCCCCCAAATAAAATAATATGCTACCTTATTATTTTATTTAATACAAGCCACTTCAAAATTAAAACTATTCAAAAAAATAATAATTACAGAGGTTGAACTCCATAATTACAAAGTGTTGGCATGAATTTAATGTGAAAGAAAGTCACATCATTTAATACAAGGGGTTTTTAAGGGGAAGAGTTAAGGGGGTTAGGGAATTTGAAGGGGTGGAGTTCGTGTGGGTCCCACCTCACATTTAACCTCACTTAGGTAGTTAGGTTCACCCAACCTCCATCCTTAGGATTTAACCACTTAAAAGAAATAAAATTAGTTGCACAAATTTTATTTCTCAGAAGTCTTTATCCACAAAACTAAACAACTCATCCCGAGAAAACACAACTCTAGAAAAGGTCTTCTTAAGAAATTACCAGCGATGCGAGTTCATCGGTGTCCTCGGATTTCAATTCCGAGCACCAGTTTTAAAGTTAGAAAAACCCCCTCATTCGTTCACTGAACGTATCTGAGCCTAACTTCAAAAATTAATTCCGGGCACACCGGGCCTCAGAATCAGGCGCCGTCAGAAACTACGTTATTGTAAAATCCCAAAGAAAATTAAAAAAAAATTTCCATTGAATTTTATGGGTCTTTAAATTACTCCCACCTCAGGGCTTTACATCCTTGTAAAGCTTTAACACAAACTAGGGAAACAAAAGTGGTACTGAGCATGCACCTGAGCCTTCCGCTCCCATGTGATCACTTGGAGGTTCCCATACTGCCAGGGAAAGCGCACCCAAGGAATCGACCGTCCTCGCAGGATCCGCTCTTGTCGATCCTCAACCTCTACTAGAACCCCACAAAAGTCACCCCATCGCCAAAGTCTAGTTCCCATGGTCAATGACATGCGTCAGGTCAAGTACATATCTCCTTAGTTAATATACATGGAAGTCGTCGTGCACTCGGTGCAACTGATATGGATGGGTCAAGCGGAAAACCACCTCGCCTACCCAGTTGAGTACCTAAAAAGGTCTGCTGAACCTTGGAGATTACTTGCCGCCTCAGCCACATCTTCATAAACCTCATCGAGGTGAGACCCGTATAAGGGCGTGGTCGTCATCCTTGAACTCTAGAGGCTTCCTGTCAGCTCTGCTGGAAGTGGTGCCGCAACTCCGGAGAATTCTGGCACGAAGGTAAGTTTGGCCATCTCCTGAGTGATCAAATGCACCCTCTTATGAATGATTCCATCCTGTGCTGCCTGGGTTTTCCTTTTCGCCGACCAAGGAAAACCCCATCCCAAAGTTGTAGATAAACCACAAACTTTTTGCCTAATACAGTCAATCCGTGTATGAACTGTGGATCCTATCCATACTCAGACCAATATCGTAAGGCCTTGACGCTGCCACCAAGAGATTCCAACCGAAACTCTTGCCTTGTGGGTCAGATCACACTGTCGGTGCAAGTGTGATTATCGAGTCTCCTCCCAAGGTATCTCCAGACGTGAGGGTCAAGTCAACGGCTTAACCAGAAACTCTAGGTCTGGGACAAGATTCATGGAAGGAAGGAATGATTTGTATCAACGTCTATTACTATGAAATCTTATAGTGGACACAAAATGTCACTCAAATCATTCTTAGAGCCATTGGGTCACTCTCCTTGACCGCATGCAGCTACTCTCTTTCCCTACCCTCCAGCTCCCTGAGCCTGGAGGGAACAACAAAGGCGGGTGGTTGTAACATGTTGATATATACACCACCTCATTCTGCTCTCCTAGATCTACCTCCACATCTGCTACTCTGTAGATTCATCTGTCCTTATCATTTTACTCTTTTTTAAACATTCACACGCCCAAGTCTCTGAGACTGATGCCAGTTCGCCTCTTCCCACTGTTAACATTCACGGGCTAAAACTGATCAGCCAAAGAACATTCAACCACAAAAGTTCTTTCTAGCACCCTAACGTAAGTAAGAATGCATAGATAAAAGAGTTCTTACTCGGATATCCTTTAAACAGACCTCGCTTTGAGGTCCGAGCTCTAAAGAAATGATCATATCTTAGTCATCAAGTACCAAGAATGATCGGTAAGCCTCGATGATTACTCACCTACTGAAACATCATCTTGCTGAAGCTGTATAAGCTCTAGAAAACTCTCAGCCACCTCCTCAAGCCAGTTCTTAGCTGCCTGTGAGTCGGGCTCACCTCAGAACTTGAGGGTATCTGATATTGGAACACGTGTAAGGCAGTAAGCCTACATGTGTCACCTACTGGTACCACCGATTGTAACTGCAGACCAACAAGTAGTGATGTATAGCTGACACACTACCCAAAGGCACTATCTCAGGCATCAGTCCACGTACCGACGCCTCATCTCTATGCAGACGATCCTCATGGTAACTCACTGGAAAACACTAGTTTCCAATTCTACCATCCACTCTACTAATGTCTCATCTAGGCAGAAATCTCTAGAAATCGCCTCCAGCCAGTGCTCTGCTTTCTGGGAATCTGCCTCGCCTCGTAACCTCGGAGGCCGCTACTACTGGAACTCGTGCAACGCGCTCTGCCAGCGTGCACAGTTCGCTAGTAAGGCTGGTGGCATCTGCTGCCCAACAGGTGGTGGTGCTGCAGGTACACCACCCGAGGGTGCCAACATAGTAAAAAGGGCCCCGCACCGGAGCCTCGCTGCTCTGTGGGCCATCATCGAGTACTATCTCGGAACTCCAACTGACTGTCTGCGTGGAGACATCCTGAACAGATGTGAAATGGTCAACGATTTATACCTGATGAGCTGACCTGGTTTGAGCTATCTTTAAAACTTTGGAAACACACACGCCACAATGTTTTCATGTACAATGTCTGAAATCAGTAGTTAGGGTCCTGGTGTACGGATACGTCGGCCGCCGAACCAACACTGGACTCCCTGAACTGAAGACCACACTCGGTACCCTCAACACTATTTCTTCACATAGAAAAAGATCAGAGTCCTTAGTTCTGTGGTAGAACCGAACTCCTCTGATACCAATTTGTCATGACCCGTCCTCGGGGCCCGTGCCGTGACTACCCCATGCCCGCCTTCAATAGGCCAAGGGCTGGCGACTAGCACCAAATGCGTAAATCCAGAAAACTAGGAAGGAATTTCCTTTATAAGAGTAAAAAAACACCATAGAGTACAAGCGGAAGTAAAACACTAAGTACAAAAGAAGTGCTGAAAAGTAAAGGGCCAGAATTCAAACCGAAATGAAAAGTACTGCTACAACTGAAAGGAATTACAACAGAAAAGACAAACAGCTATAAGAATAGAAACAACTCCTGGGTCGTCCACCTTGGATCCTACCTGAAGGGTAGGTACAGATAGCGCATCTCCTGGATCATCCACCACGGATCCTACCTGAAGGGTAGGTACAGATAGCGCAGCTCCTGGATCGTCCATGACGGATCCTACCTAAAGGGTAGGTACAGATAGCCTCCACAACACTCTCGCCCGTCAACCTCCTACGAGTATCGTCACGTCGTGAAGTCCACCTCCAGATACTGACTCGTCGTGAGATCCACCTCCGGGTACCGTCTAGTCCTCAAACACTCGGCCTCTATCAGCACTGTCCGTCATCTGCAACCAACACAATGAGGTGAAGGCATATCCCGTGCATGGGTGAGTATAACGATACTCAGCAGGGACCCCGAGACCCTCAAGGTCTCACTAAATCCAACAAGGATAACCACACAGAATGATCTCAATAGATAACCTCTACTTAGGTATATAGCCATACATATACCTAAGTTATCAAATAACCCATCTCAATCACGAGGAAACACAATGATTATGAAATCAATAGATAACCACTTCCCAGGTGTATGCCCATACATATACCTAAGTTATCAAGTGACCCATCTCAATAATGAGGTAAATACAAGATCATAGACTCAGCTCAAACCAGGATTTTCATTATCGAAACCGTAACTGCTGAAGAGCCCCGTCTCTGGAGTGTACAGTGGTACTGTCACGACTCCGAGGTATAGCTCACTAACCTAAGACTGCTGAGGTACTCCTCCTGTCGAGTACCATGGGTCAACCACCCAAACACAATAGTGCTTCCCGCCGGGGTATGCCACCGAAACACAGTAGTGCACACCCCCTAATAGCCTGTAGAGGTACTCTCTGGACGAGTACTGTGGGTCTGTACTGTCACACAGTAGTGCTCCATCCGCCATGGGTCTGCACCCAAACAATGTAGTGCTCCGTCCACTGGGCTAGTCGACCCAGTCCAAGTCGAGTTGGTCAAGCAGTTATCAGGTCTCAGCCGGCTACACGGTCTCCGTACTCTGTACGCTCGTCTCCGAGAGGGTCTGTTCCACGAGCTACAGGTCGATACTCCAAGTATCTCAAAGTCCCATGAAGAAGTATCTCAAAGGACAGCCACATCATAGGGGTCTCAATGCAATAGACGGCGCATCAATCGGACGCCCGATCTGTTAGTTATTAGCCTTTTCGTCCCAGGGGCCCGGTTGGTTTCGTGTGCGAACCAACCCGGCCGTATCTCAACTGTACCACGAACTCTCATAGGGTATACTCATAGGGAACTTTTCTCAACGTGATCACCAACGCCGATGACGGTTCGTCAAACAGACGTCCAGTCTGAAAGTTATCAGCTTTTCCGTTCCAGGGGCCCAGTTGGATTTCGGGTACAATCTAACCCGTCCACTATCCAACTGCAACCAAAACTCAGGCGAAGTATGCCAAAAGTTCTGTCTCATCAAGAGGAATCCAACAAAGTCAACATCATGTCAATCGGACGTCCGAAGCTCAAGATATAAGCGTTTCCGCTCCGAGGGCCCGGTTGGTTTTCGGGTACAAACCAACCCGGCCATACCCAAAGTTTTCTGAAACCCAGAGTGTAATATACCGCAACAACCGCCTCGATCCAAGGATCGATTATCATCTGATGGTGCATCGATCGGAGGTCCGAGGCCCACGATATGTGAATTTGAACGGAAACTGCCCGAAAATAGGGGGTTCGAGCCCAGTCCGACCCGGACCGAGACCCCCTTGGGTCAGCCCGAACCGGGTTGACCCGACCCGAGTCCTGGTCCGGCCCAACAGGGGGCAGCCCGACGCAGTGGGCGCGGCCCGTCCGGTTGGCAAGCCGTGCTGTCGCGGCCGCGTGCCCGCTCGGCTGTCCGGATGAGCGGAATAGGGGGGGGGTGCGGTTGCCCCCCCGTGAAAGAATACATGGCCCCCGCGTGGGGGCCGCTCCCTGCCAGCGACCTGGACCGGCGCCACGTTGTCCTTGGTCCCGCGCAGCCGCGGGACCAGCCGCTTACCGCCACGGCTTCAACCGCGACGGCCCTTCCTGGTGGCGCGCGGGCCTCCTCCCCCTCCTGGTGGCCGGCCAGTGTCGTCGTGCCGGCAAGATTTTCCGCAGACCACCGGACGCGCTCCGGTTGTCCGTTTTGCTCACCGCCTTCTCCAACGGTCCTCTCGAGACCTGACCTTCACTACGGAGGCTTCAAATTGACTTTGCGGCCTCGTTTTTCGTCGCCCGTCAATCTGCGCATAACGATCAACCATCGGAGTCTTTGGATCACCTCCGCGGCCCCGACTCCGGCCGTGGTTTCGTTCGGCCTCAACGGCGAGGCGCGACAACGCCGCGCTTCTTCGTCACATTATTTCTTGTTTCCGCAGGGTACCATTGCACCGCGCCGCCTTTTTTCATGCCGCAATGAACAAAACAACAAAGGGGGAGGAGAGTCGGTCGTGTTCATGCGGTCCGACCTCCTCCTGTTAAGTTGATAATAAGCGGCCCAAAAGACGAATAACGACAAAGGATTTTTCACGAACAAAAGTAATCAGCCCCAATAGTTTTCCCCGCAATCAAGAATTCCCAACCCGCAAACATATTCTCCATAGATCAAATTAATATTTAGTAGATCGGCATTCTTTGATTTAGAAGGAAGTAACATGGGGTTCATTAATATTCACAAATTAATTCCCTACCTCGAAAAGACGTCACATGTCATCATGCCGCGGAAGGAGGAAAGCGTCACGATGATCGGTCATCACGGAAGATCGGTGCCGATTCCATTGTCATCGGAGGAAGAGCCGTCGTTAGTGGTGACGTTCCCCGTGGTGGTGTCTCCTCCCTTGACGCGGAGAAAGAAGAAGGGAAGGCACGTCGTCGGTGTTTTCGCATTCTCCGTCGGAGGCGTTCTTCTTCGAAGAGTCAGTGTTCTTCCCCAAAAACTCAGGATCTCCCACCCAAGAATTTTCCCCCCAAATAAAATAATAAGCTACATTATTGTTAAATTTAATACAAGCCACTTAAAAATTCAAACTATTCAAAACAAAATTAATTAAAGCGGTTGAAATCCTTAATTATAAAGTGTTGTCATGTATTTAATGTGAAAGGAAGTCACATCATTTAATACAAGGGGGTTTAAGGGGAAGAGTTAAAGGGGTTAGGGAATTTTAAGGGGTGGAGTTCGTGTGGGCCCCACCTCACATTTAACCTCACTTAGGTTGTTAGGTTCACCCAACCTCCATCCTTAGGATTTAACCACTTAAAAGAAATAAAATTAGTTGCACAAATTTTAATTCTTGGAAGTCTTTATCCACAAAACTAAACAACTCGTCCCGAGCAAACGAAACTCTGGAAGAGGTCTTCTTAAGCAATTACCAGTGCTGCGAGTTCATCGGTGCACTCAAATTTTAATTCCGAGCACTAGTTTTAATGTTAGAAAAACCCTCTCATTCGTTCACTGAACGTACCCGAGCCTAACTTCGGAAATTAATTCCGGGCACACCGGGACTCGGAATCAGGCATCGTCAGAAACTGCGTTCTTGTAATATCCCAAAGAAAATTAAGAAAAAATTTCCCTTTAATTTTACGGGTCTTTACATAACATGTGACAAAAAATAGTTTTCCCAAAAAATGTCTTTTCAAGTATAAAAATTATTTTATAAAAAATTATAGTATAATATTTATTAAAATAAAACTTTTTAAAATATAATAAATCAAAATGATCTAATAAAATTTTAAAACCAACCCAAAATATTATTTGACTTTGTAAATGCATGAACATAAAATATAGTTTTCTTAAAAGTCAATAATTTCAAAAATTTACCCAACAATCAACTTTTTTTTCTAAAAATTCCCAAAAAATGACTCTAATATATTTTTTACTTGATGATATCAAAAATAATTATCATTTTCAAAAATTTATTTTCAAAAAATTAGAAATCATGCTTTTGAATAAAAAAATATAACACTTGTAAATAGATTTAGTAAGAATAAAACTGTTTATTTTTTGATTGAAAAATTACTTATTATTTATATAGTGAATATAAATATATAAAAACCAATTCATGAATATATCTAAGAAACTAAATTGATATATGATCAAAATTACCTTGGTTGTTACAAAATTAGTTTCCTATCAGATAAATATGAAAGTCACCTACTCTGAACTGTATCGAACCGCTAGCTGATCAGCTACACTCACTTAGTGGTCTCCTACACCAAACTTGAAAAAACAACTATTGACTCTCCTACCACTAACCAACAAAAGTGTGAGTGGAATGGTATAAAATATAAGTCCTCATTGTAATATATATGGATAAAATCTTGAATTCAATTTCTATATAAAAACACCTCTCTTGTTGGATAGTTATCTCAAGTTGCACTAAAATCCAACATGCATGTTGAGATAATATCCTCGAGGATCTGGACCATCCTCTTAGGCTACCCATTCTACATTGGGTGATACAATATAATCCAATTTATCTATGACCACATATACATCAACATGTCCTATAAAAGTCTGAAATAAAGCAGGAATCTCGATTGGATACTATACTCAACAATATCCCATGGAATCAAACTATCTCCCAAAAATATAGATTTCTCATCTTTTCCATTAACTTAGTCTGTTAGATAAATAATAAATGTGTGAACTTCATTAGTTGGTGTACTACCACACACACCTAATGAAGACTCTTGGTGTTTATGGCAGACATATAATAAAAAATGGTCACTTCAACATGAATCCAAACATGCACTAGATTGGGTTAAATGAACCCACCCATTCACTAGTGATTCACCTGAATCCTTTGGTAGGTAAAAAAATAAGTTGTAGACCACATGTTTCTCTTCCTTATTGAATTAAATTTTTGAAAGGAGGATAATATCATGGTACAAAATTGTTATCTATGTGTTCACTAACCAATGTAAGGCTCGAGAGTCCATCATAAACTCATTTTCCTTATATGTATGAAAATTCACCATACCATGGTCAAAAAACACCACTTCCTCATCCTGAGGCCATCCTAGAAGTGGTTTGTCTCCTGTGAGTCATTCCTAAATCACAAAACAAAATGTATTATACTCAAGGTTAAACTTCACCAAGTATAATGGGGAGGAATTAATTACTATGGGAGAAAAATTCATGTACTCCTACCCTAATTAATGTCTAACCACAACTCACCAAACTAGATCCTCAATATCCACTCGTCACTGGATGTATGAACCACCATTCCCAATATATATTTTCTAATAAAAACTACCAAAATTATTTAATTTCTTAAAGAATATGAAATCTCAAAATAAAATTTATAATAGTACTCAAACTAATTCCTCAACTATATGTTATATTCTCATTGAGTGAATATGTGTTGCAAGATATAATGGTATATTTAGATGAAAATTAAATCACTTGGAAGACAATAGAGGAATCAAATCAATTCATAGACTACTTATTCTTACTCTAAATCATTGATAAGGTTGTTATTCTCAAAGTTTCATATCTAGAAATTCAAATAAGATATTATTTAATTTATTTTTATCATAATAGATCTCATAAAAACCCTATAATAGTCATAATACAGGGTATAATCCATCCCTTCTTGTGGAAGAATTACAGTCAAATAAGACATCAACCTCTCTGTCAACTCCTCTAAAGATTACTCACACTATTAGTAAACTTGTACTTCAAAAAATCATTGATATAGAACATTATATGAATTTCTAGGTGTGAAATTTCCCAAATGAACCATTAATAATACCTTAATAGACAATGAAATTTGTTAAACTCAATCAAATTCTTCGGACTAGCCCAAGATTTCACTGCATTCACCTTCATTAGATCCACTGAAATACCCGACTAAGAAAAAACTTGTCCAAGAATGTACAACACTGGAATATTTAAGTTAATATATTAGTACTTGGAATAAGGTTTATGTGATCAAATAATACTCAATACAATCTCTAATTTCTCACTATGAAACCCCCTGGTCAGTAAATACACCTAAATTTTATCAATGAACACCATAATGTAGGATTATATTTATGGATGTAAATTTTTTTCATGATATCAATAAACACTCCATATAGATTCATTAGATCTAATATAACCCCTATATTTTCATGCAATCCAAACCTACTTTGAAACATCTTATTTTATATATCCTCAATCCTAAACCAACATTGATAGTATCTTCACTATAGTTCAATCTTGGATGACTACCAGGATCTACTCAATTGATGAAAGAGTCAATTTAATTTTATAAAAATATTTCTCTATAAACTAGTCCAGGATATGGTTATTCTTGCACAACCACAAATTACTAAAGTGACCCATGCTAATAAGTACATAAATAATATATTAATTTCATTATTTAGATAACACATATAACAATTATTCGAACAAAATTAATACCAAAAGGTTTAGTGACATGGACATTAGCTATATAAATATGTTATTTTAAAACAATTTAAAACATTACTCCATTACTATGCTCTTATATACCCATTTCCAGAATCATCTTCAATACCTATGGACTAGAATCATAAAGAAGGAGTGATCTCATACTCTCGGTATGGAAAACATGTATCATGAATTATCATATCATAAACATGAAGTAGAATATGAGTAATAGGACAAATATATTATTATAAAGATCATAATACCATAGATTATTATCAAAAAACATGATAGGGAATCATATGATCATAAAATTAACATTAAGTAAGCATAACTTTTATGATATGCCCCAAAATATATCTCAATAATCATAAAACATGTGATCATACCTAAATATTGTAAAATAAATCTCATGAAATGTATATATAAATGAATTAATAATAGGGAGATATAGTACCCCACCTATAATCATTCATATATATGTGTACCACTAAAAATCCATTATTATCATATCTTAAAGAGCATATGGAAAAAGAATGGGTTTTATAAAAATTTCGAAAACATCACATAACCTAAACTTAAGAGATTGTATGATATTAAAAATATCATTTTAAAAAATAATGAAATCATAATAGAATATAGTGGGTTATCAAAACATCACTTCCTAAGAGATAAATCATGGAGGAAAATTGAACTGAAAATATAAAAGTTTTCACAAAAACCATTAATCTTGTTGTAAAAGATATAGGGAAAATTAATTTTGAAAACATTTTTAAGAAGGAAAAGTGAGAACTTTTAAATACCATATTATAAAGAGTGAAAATTAAAGGAACCTTGAATATAAAAAAAAAAATTAAACTAATAATTCAAGAGTTGTAAATAATGAAAACTAATGCCTTTATTAAAATTTTAGGTCCTTTAAAATAAAAAATGATATTGGATAAATGTTCAAATAAATTTATTCTCTAAAATTGGTAATATAAATTATGAAGAATATAAAATAAAAAACATATTTTTATTTATTTTAAGAAAATACTTTCAATAGAAAAAACTTGGACCTGGAAAGAATGATCAATTGTTGACAATTTGAGTTATTCTTTCCAATTTTTTAATATTATTTTGGAATAAAATTTATAAACAATTTTTTTATTAAAGATGATATGTAATTTCACCAATTAAAAATAGGAAACACCATATAAAATATTAAAATTTAAATATCCAAGAAATCATGTAAGTGTATATAAAAGTAAGAAAAACTATGTCCCAATGAATCAAGAAATGAGTTGATGAAACCCTCACCATGAATTATTTCTTTGTTGATAAAAAAATAACCTCTTATATAAAAACCATATCCATAATAATCACATATTTCATAACTTTAATATTTTATATAACCTTTTATAAACCTCATTTACTATTATTCCCCACATTTATATTAGTCATTGATTATCTATTTTCAGTATCTAGTGGGAGTGATATTGATCATTTTTAACTACATCCATAATAGAATTTTTGTTCCTTATTATTCTCCAAATTTTCATCATTCTTAGATCATAAATGGTAATTTAATTGATTATTTACAATTCTTTATAATTTTTTAATTTCATTTTGTGGGACTTTTTTATGATCCTTTAAGATGAAATTGGAAAATAACACGTTTCAGTGAATGGATGTTGGTATCTTAATTAATTAGTATAATATTATTATTCAAAAACCATAAAAAAATTAATTAAATTTTCATATAATTTATTTTTAGTAATTAAGTTCCTATAGTGATCCATGATATCATTTTTTATAATTTTCCAAATTTTTGGTTAAATCGACAAAAACATGAACATGCCATAATTAATGGATGATTGTGATTATGAAAGTGGTTTATTTTAGAATAATATAGTTATCATAGAATAATAATGAAATTATTCATATAAGTTTCTGTTTTTGAATCATGTTTTAGGATATTTTCATAAAAATTAATGAACCTAGATAAAAAATGATATACTTTAATTCATGGGTATGGTTTTCCACACAATGAACGATTAATGTTTTCATTTCTTGAAGAATGATAGTGAATGAATATTTATTATAGTTTATCTCCTCAAAAAAAATTATATTATATATTTCACAATTATACTCAATTTTAATTTTTTAATAATTTAGGATAGGTGGTGGTGGAAAAACAAAAGTAGTCTCTTCATAGAGGCGGTTTTACACACAACACACAAATAAACGTTCAATTTTTCTTAATATAAAAGTGGAAGGGTGGTTCATAGTTACTAACATAGCATAATGAAATTAAATATTAAAAAATAGTGACATAATTATATAGTAATTATAATATATATATGGAAAAGTGAGAAAGAAAATAAAATACGTTTGGAAAAATTACTCACGTTCATGAAATTTGAATTTCCTTGGAATACACATTGGAAACAGTGACCTTATGCTAATATACTGTGACTATAAGCTCAAGTAAAAGGAATAATATTATAAAGTATGTAAAATCAGTATATTTTCAATTGAAAATATAATTCCTTGATTTTTCTTAAAGTGGTGGTGAGAATCCCTCTTTATAAGTGGTGATAATTTCATTTTTGTAATTATAACTGTTTAGTACAAAGGTATAACATGTTAAACAAGTAATGTGGATCCAAAATGGAAAAAAATGGATTAGGGGATGATATGAGTTTAATACTCAATAAACCATGAAATTTAAAACATTTTAAACATTTTTGAAGTCCTTTAATATTAAAATTTCCACTTTTATCATTTATGAATTTACTATGGTAAATCATTGTTACCTATGTAATTTACATTTAATGCCAAAAAAATTGTTCCTTGTTACATAATTTTACCTAATTATTAAAAATAAAATAAAAATCTATTTTTCTAAATGAAATTTCTATGTTTAAGAAATATTAATTTTAATATTAGTACTTGTAATGTGTAAAAAAAGATTTTGAAAAAAACTGATCTTTTAAACATAAAATTTATATGTAGGGTAAATTTTTTAATTTTTTAATTTATTTAAATTGGTTTCTCTTAAAAAAAATAAATTTTATTAGGTTATCAATGAATACAAAAACCATATTTTACAAAATTAATATTTAATTAAAATAAAACCAAAAGGGTTTTTATTAGAAAATATTACTTAGGTCATTAAAATGTTAATCACAGGATTTTGAAATTAATCACAATATTTTTAAAATGTATTTTTGTACTTAATAAATAATTTTTTTATGAATTAAATGGATTTATAAACTTATATTTCTTGTATAAATAATAATAAATCCATGAATGTTAAGGTTTTTATAAGAACAACATTTTCACTATTCACTAAAAATTAATTATTTCCTTAAAATAACAAAAATTAATCCTAATAAAATATTTTAATATTAAATAAATTCATATTGTCAAAATTTTAATTTTGAAATTTGAAATTTTCTAACATAATAATTAAATAAAAATATAATAATATAATAAAAACTCGTTTCATAGGAAATTAACCTTTTTAAAAATGTTTACCATTATTAATTTTATTTCTTATAAATTACTTGTTAGTGTTAATATGTTATAAATATTTATAATGTATTTTATATATAATATATTCTTTTTAGAAAATAAATCTTATAAAAACATTTTTTGAAAGGTTATATTTGAAAGCAGAGATTATTCTTCTTAATTATTTATCCACACTAGTTGAATTGTTATCAATGATTTAGTATTAATAATGAACATTAATTTTTTATTTCTATATTTATTTAATAATTATGTTAGCTCTATTTTTTCTTTGAAATTCAATAGATACACTCTAACAGTTATATAATGTTTCACGATTCATTTTTTGTTTTGTGTTTCATGTGAATAAAGTTATTGATCACCTTATGTTTTAATGGGAAATATATATTTTCCAAATATTTTGGTGTTACATTCTCTCACTTAAATAATTTTTTCCTTAAAAATATTAATTTACTACACAATAATGAAAATAGATAAGGGTATCTAAATATTAAACATTACTCAATATTTTATTTCTAGTGAGGTTTCATTATTACTATCTTATGTTCGACTATTGAAGTCACATTTTCCTTAAAATAGAAATATAACTCATGTTGTGTTTTTCACTTTCAATTTGGTACAAATACCCCAATATAATGGTAGTAAATTTTTATAGGGATTTTATATTTATCCTTGGGATTAAACTTTTTCATGGGTTGACTTCTATAAGAAATTTTCCTATATTGGAAATTGTCCCGGATTATATGTCAAGAGTACTAACCTGTGCCTAATATCACATCAAATTTGATTAAAGAGAGAATAATAAGATTTTATAGGAATAAAAATTCTATAATATACTATTATATATGAATTATATACCTATGATATAATAATTGTATCACTAGAAATCAACATCTCTCCATTTAGGTGATGATTTTATGTACATAACAAATATTCTAGGTAAAAAGAAGTGGGTTGAATAAGAAACAAATACAACACTCACAGTTCTTGAGTGGATGAACAATGTTCCTCACTTTACATAATTTATAGAACATACTTTAGTATTTGTGGTTTTATGGGATTTCCCTTATTCTTTTGGCCTTGGAATTTGTGGATGCCTACCATTCTTGTTATCCATTTGATTTTGGTATTTTCTTGGTTAATGTACAAATTCCTCACATTTAAGACATTAAACTGTTTATAGTACCTTATGGAGAAATATTTTTCCATTCATTGTGTCCACTGAGCTATTCATTTTTCCTTCAAAATTAATTTCCCTATTCCATCATTTTACATAGTTAAAACATCTTCTAATTTCATTGAGATATTCCCCAGGGTTTCCCTTCCCATATGTTTTTACATGGAGGAAATTAAACATTCTTTTCTTAATAATAATCATCCCCAAATATTCCATGAGACTACATCCTTCACTTCTTTAGTATTTTTATTTTAACTACATTAATGTTATTGATCAGAATTCTTGATATATTTTTTGGAATAATCAAAATATTTCTAACTCCAGCTATTATTCCATTAAGTTTATTGTTACAACTATCCCTACATTATCCAGGGAATCCATTTTAAACATAATTTCTTTATGATTATATCAGAAATAAAACCAAAAAGAATTTAATGTGTGTGACGATCAATTAAAATAATAAGGTAATTATCATTAATTATGCCATGACAAACTCAACTTTGAAATGTCTTAGTATTTAAATCTATCACATTAGCTTTTAGTTTAACCAAAATCACTCTCCCTTAAATATGGGTTTATTTTGGCTAAGGTCACTCATACCTATTACCCTAATTACTTATAATAATAAATACTTCATAATGTCTTATAAATATAGTTTAATTAACCAAATAATATCCCCCATGAGTGTTAAACCATGTGTGAAGTTAGGCCTCATTGTTGTGCATTGTGCGATGATTGAGTTAATACCTAATAAGTCCCTTTCATTATTACTAACCATAAGTACATCTATTCTAGAGCCTACATCCACTTTTATTATCTATATGGGTATTTTATTGATATTAAAACTAGATAATAAATTATTTACAAAAAAATTAAGGATGTTATCTTATAATTATATTTTTCACTTAGATATATCCAAAGGGTTTTCACTAAATTTCATTATAGGAATCCCTAAAATAAATATCCTAAATTAATAAACCCTCTTATGACAACCAATAAATCCAAAAAAGATAAACATAACTTAAAATAATACACAAATTTCATGATTTAGACAATATATCTCCCAAAAATTCACACAACTCATTGATAGAAAGTTTTAGTGTCTTGGAGATTAGCTATATAAACATATTATCTTACAAAAATTATAAAAATTTCTCTATAATTTTACTAATTTATGCCCTTTTATAGACATATAAAATGATATAATCAACTTCAAAACCTATGGAATGGAATCCAAAGAAATGGGTGATCTCAATCTTTATAAGGGATAAATGTATCTCTATGTATCAGATCATAAACATGAAGGAAAAAATAAGGAAGATGAAAAATATATTATTAAAAAGATCATAAGACCATAAAAGATAATCATAAAATATGATATATAAATACAATATCATAAAAATATCATTAAGTAACCATAAAAGTCATGACATTGATCAAAATACATCTTAATAGTTATAAAACATGTTAGCATGAAATAAGTATGTTGAATATATTAAATAGGAGTAACATACAAACATGGGATAAATTTAAAATTAAAAGAATATGGGAATGTATAATAACAAGAAAATTAACTTGGAAATTTGGTATAACCACATGTATTGGAAAACCACTGTGAGAAAACTCATTTTTCCCACGTATATGTCAACAATCTGATTTTGTCCATGCCTAAAAATTTGAGCAATCCCATTATTCCCACAACTATATGAATAAAATAATTATATCTATTACTGACTATCTCATAAGATTTAACATAAAACAATCTATTTGAGGTGTATATAGGACCCCATTATTTATACATATGTGTGCAATATAGAATCAATCATTAATATATATTAAAGAACCTATGGAAAAATAATGGGTTTCTTAATCTTTTTAATAAAAATAACATAACATAAACTTAAGATATCATAGGATATCGAAAATATCAATTTATATAAGAAATCATATAATAAAAAAAATATGATGATCAAAACATCATTTTATGAGAGAAAAATCATGGTGGGAAAATAGATGTTAAAATACAAAAGTTTCCACAAAAACCTTAAATCTTGTTATAAAAAATAAAGATTAAATTAAATTAAAAAAATTAAGAATATAAGGAGAATAATTTTTATTACCTTATTATAAATAGTTCCAAATAAATATCCTTGAAAAGAAAAAAAGAGGATAATAAATCTAGAGTGGTAAATAATTAAAAGAAATTCCCTTATTAATATTTTAGACCATATTAAAGGAAAAACCCACATCAGATAAATGTTGAAAGACTTTTATTTGATAAAATATTTAATCGAAAACATGAATAATATAAATTAAAATACAAATGTTTATTTATTTTAATAAAATACTTTTTATAGGAAAAATCTGGACATGGAAGAAAAGATCTGTTGGTTAGAATTAGAGTTTTTCTTACAAACAATATACTTTTTTTGGAAAAAAATTATCAAATAAGTGGATAAGTATTATAATAAATAATTTACACAAAGTAAAATAGGAAACATCAGATAAAATTAGGGAATTTAATGATTAAATAAATCTTGGAAAATTATATTTTAGTAAGATAGTATATGACCCAATGAATCTGAAATTGAGTTGATGTAGCCCTTACCTTGAATTACCATGTATTTTATTCCACACTAATCTCCTCATGTTTATAACTTCTTATAAACATCAATCACAATTATTTGTGATGTGTATGTTGGTTATTTATTATCAAATTTCAGTATCTGGTGTAAATAATCTTGATCGTTTTGAACGGGTTCCATAATAACGATGTTTTTCCTCACTCTTCTCAAAAAGATCATTATTCCCATATCATAAAACATACTAAATACTATGATTTAATTTTTTTAAAATGATACAATTTCATTCTATGGGAGTTTTGGTTTTTATTATCAAAGGTGAAATTGATGAATAACATGTTTCAATGATTTTTTCGAATAGATATTGGAATCTCAACTAATGAGTCTCATATTAGTGTTACTATGAAATAACCAAATAAAATAATTATTTAATTATTTTTATTGTATATTATCTATAACTAATTTCTCATAGTCATCAATTATATTATATTATATCATTGATCAAGTAGGTTGTTAGACAGACCCAGACATGAATATACTATAATTAATGGATGATTGTGATTATGAAAGTTGTTTCCTTTAGTATAATTGTAGAGACTCTTGTTTTTTCATTTAAGAAATTGAAATATTCCTAGGAATATATTTGAAGTTAGGTTTTGAGATGACACAAAATTATGAGGCCTGGTTAGCCAAAAATTAATTTTATAAAAATATTAAATATATTTTTATTACACATGTGTAGTTTTCTTGAAAAAGTGAAATATCTCATAAAAAGAGTCTGAAATCAAAAATCTGAGACCATGTTTGAATCTAGAATGTGGTGTTTAACCTATGTGTGACCTAAAGTTGATCAGTGCATGATGTTCATATGGGACCACTGTCAGGGGTACATTGGATAAATTAAATAATTTAATTAATTTATCTAATAACCCTAACCCAAATAACTCATAGACGAAGAATCAAATGAAAAATATCAGACCATTGTAGAGTTTGGAATGTATTTTTTAACCTAGGTGTGACCTAAATTTGTCCGACATGGGATTTTTGGTAATGGAAACTATTGGTTGGTGCGCCTAATTAAAATAAAAAATTTATTTATTTCTTCTGAATTAAATGAACTAAACCACTTTCCTCTACATATAAGGTTCTATGAAAATCACCAGGGTTATCTGAATTAACCCATGATCATTGAGAGAAGATTCCACCCCTTCATCTCTAGCGGATGCATTCTTCACCAACTATCGATCCATAATTGAGGTAGGACTCATTATATGTGGGTTTGCTCCCTTATAATTAAAATATTGATCATAATAAATTCTCTCTCTTTGATCAATGTTAGTTTGATCCTTTTCATGAGCCCATGTATTGAAATAGATTATTATTTTAGTTTATTTATTCTCTATCCCATGTTTCTCACCCCAGTTTCCCTTCTATGATATCATTGGCCAAGAACAGTTGGCCAAAGATATTTATTGACTTTGTTATTGCCAGTTTTCCCTTCCATTCTTAGTGTCACTCATCATTGGACCCCGAGTTCATAATTCGACTTTTTAGGGATGATTTTGAGCATGGTAAAACCATAGGATTTATGGTAGTAGCATGAATGAAATGTTTATTGATAGTTTGAGGATGAATTGATAAACGAGTGGGTTGATGTTTTTTGAACGGATCAGATCGACATCATAGGTGCTTATTTACGACCAGAGGTGGTTTAGGTCCGTATTCACAATAATGACATGTGATGTGACATGTTTGGTTCAAAGTGGAGGTTGTGCATGTAGTCTCATAGTGGGGGATGCTCAGTGTTAACATGAAAATGGTTGGGCTCAGATCTCTGGTGAGGTGCTCGTACATGGTCAAACAAGGTGAGGGTTAAATATTATTATCATTAATAATAATAATAATTAAGACACAAAAAGGTGTGTAGGCAGTTAATAAAAATAAATGGGTTTAATTTAATGGGTTTTGTTGTATTATTATTAATTTAATAATAATTATTATGTCATGTTATTATCTTTATTTTTAATAACGTTAATAATAATATTATTATTATTTATAAAAATAAATTCGAAAAAATATGATTGAGGCATTTGGGGGTGAGAGCACATACACGAAAGAGGAACCACCTCCACTTTGAGGGTGAAATTCTTAAAGATATAGAGGGTTATAAAATTTTAATAATAATAATATTATTGGATGGAAAAATTGTGTTTCAGTCGTATCTTCTTCATATGACCTCATATTGACATGTCATCAGTTTCAACATTACCTTAAAATTGAGAAGGTCATTTTAGGATTGATATTGGATATCTTTTTTTGACTCATGCCTTGATTAAATGTAATACCCAATAATAATAAAATTATTATTATTATTGAATATCGTATCTAACATATCTCCCACATAAGGTGTTTTAATGATGAACCATCTTTGAATATGTGACCCTAAAATGAAGGAAGATGTTTCAAGACCAATTTTAGTTATTTAATTCAACCTCGTGGCTCGGGACCATGAAATTCCATTTGAGCACGATGCGGTGAATTGAGATTTTTTTTCTGGGTGTCTAATTAAAGCAAGTTAACTGCCTCTCTCTTGTATGTTTTGTGAGGATCACAATGGTGTGATCATTTTGTCTATCTGGGTCCATTTGAAGAGGCATATTAGTGAAAATTCATTTTTCCCTTTCAGACCAATGACGAGCCTCATGTGTTCGTCGACCTTTTGGTCGAGACATTTTGTGTAGTACCCTTATACATCATGTAGTACTACATAGCCAAAAAACTGTATACTGGTGAGGAAACAACCCAATTGTAGAGTGGGACCACATGTCATATGGGTAAATTACATGCCATGCACTTTTTAATGACTATTTAACCTCTCATATCTTCTTTATTTGGACTCGTATTTTGGTCCAAAAGTAGCCTATATTGAGTGTTTTTTCACATAGAACACAATGGTTGACTTTGTAGTGTATTTTTAGATGTGATGAGAGATTTTATGAGCTTGATATTTCATGAGGTGATACCCAATGATGGCAGTGATCATGTAGGATCCCCAAAGCATTCCAGGCGTTACCCTCTAGTAGGGCTAGGCAGTAGAGTTCATCGATGACACTTTCCAAGTGTTACACTCTAGTAGGGCTGGGAAGTGGTGTTCCATGAGGACCTATTTCAAAGAATTACTCTCCAACAGGGCTGGGAAATGGAGTTACCAAATGGATTCTTCTAGGCATTTCCCTCTAGTAGGGCTAGGAAGTGGAGTT
Source organism: Viscum album (assembly GCA_963277665.1). Classification (NCBI taxonomy): domain Eukaryota; kingdom Viridiplantae; phylum Streptophyta; class Magnoliopsida; order Santalales; family Viscaceae; genus Viscum; species Viscum album. The sequence continues at coordinate 939,194,390 of OY728155.1, read as the reverse complement.
CCTTAATGATCTTTCTGGGCGTTACCCTCCAGCAGGATTGGGTAGTGGAGCACTCGATGGCCCTCTTTTGGGCATTACCATCCATCAGTGATGGGAAGTAGAGTTCCCTAATGAACACTTTCTGAGCATTACCCTCTATTAGGGTAGGGCAATGGAGTTCCCTGATGATCTTTCCAAACATTATCATCAAGTTTGTATGGGTACTGGAGTTCCCCAATTACCTTATTTTGGGCATTATCTTATAGTAGGGATGGGTAGTGAAGTTCCTTAAGGACATTCTTTAAGGAATTACCCTCCATTAGGGTTGGGAATTGGAGTTCCCTGTTGATCTTTCCTGGCATTACCCTATAGTAGGGATAGGAAATGGAGTTTCCCGATGAAATTCTTGATCATTACTCTCCAGCGGGGCAGGGTAGTTGAGTTCCTCAATGACTACTAGAGTGGAACCCCCTATTGTATCTGGGAATGGGTCCTTTATCTAGAAAATGTGGCCCCTCAGCTATGTGGACCCATGATGAGATGTGGTTTGACATGGCTTTTGACTCGTGAGGAAGATGAACGCTTAACCCATGGAGGCATGTTTTATTCACACCACCAAAACCATGAGGGAGAGTCAATACTGCACAAAGAGGATAAAATCAAGGTTTAGTGATTGAGTTCCTTAGACTTGTGTGTTCAGGGTAGATGCATGGGATAATGATCATCATTGATGGGCTTTTGGAACTATTTGATACCCTTATTCTTGGGCTGAGCTATGATATGTAGATCATCTTGCACTATCATTAGATCATCTTTGACTAAGAATATATATATATATATATATATATCCTTCTTCTATGCCCACTCATTGGGTTTAGTTACTCTCCTTCCAAGAGAGATGAAGACATGTAGGGTATGATATGTGCTTTCCGTGTGAAGCTTCTCATTGTTAGATGAGTCTAATATACTGCTATAGGTGGTGAAGGCTCTATGGGTAGTTCATATAATCACTATGTTTATCCCCTTGCTCTTGAACAAGCTTACTTTCACTCTTTTTGGGTTGAGATATACTCCTTCACTATACCTTGTATATCTCCTATCTTTCTATTATATTGTATCTCTTACTAATCCCCCATTAGATTTTGGGGCATCATACTTGGTATGTTTATACTCACCCCAACATGGTCTTTTCCTGCAGGTGTTGTGTCTTATACAGATTATAGACATGTTCATTGTGACTTTAGAGGAGCATAGAGATATAGGGTTCTTAGACTGCATATAGTGGTCGTAGCTTGGGATTCAGGAGTTCAGATCACTGAGATATTTTCCTTTTCTAGTTGTTATGTCAGGTTGGGACACATTTCTTGTTGGCCGTGTATTTTTACTATTGTGGCCTTAAAAACACATAGTTTTTCCACATCTTGTTATGTGATTTTCATAAAATTATTAAATAATTCCACACTTTTTTCTAAATAATTTTATTTTTTTATATTATAATTAAATTTATTAAATAATCAATTTTTATACTAATATAAGTATTATTTGTCTTTAAAATAGCTAATTTACTCTTATTAATTTTTATAATCATTTTATTTACTAATTAGTATAGTTGTTACAATTTGATTTACTTTTTAATAAAGAACAATTTTTATTATTTAACCAATTAATCATGTTTTTGAAATTTATTTAATTTAGTTTTCAATCCACTTGTTTAATAATTAATTTTAATTAATTAAAATAAGTTAACTCAAATAATTATTATTATATAATTATATTGGTTTCATTTAATAATAATTATCCTTTAATTCAATTTATTAACTCTTTTAATAATTAATAATTGTATTAATAATTTAGATAGTCTTTAAAGTTTAGACTTTTCATTTAGTTAATCTAACCATTTTATTTAGTCTTTAATTATTTAATTATGTTAATTAATTTTAGAATTTTTGTTTTTAAATTTCTGGTTATTTAACTTTTTTGTTTAATCTTCTTTTATGTTTTGAGTTGTTTATTGATGTTTAGTTTTTAATTTATTATGTCTTGTTTAATTTTTTTATAAGTTTTAGGTTTACTTAAGAAATGTTTAAATCATTAGTTTATTCCATTTTTAGTTTAATGTATTTAAATAATTAACCATTTAATTAAATTTAGTGTTTACTTAATTTTTATTTAGTTATTAATTTTTAGTTTTAGTTTAATGTTTTTAAATTATCAGTTAATTAAATAAATATTTTTAATTAATTTGAGTTTTAGTTTATTTTAATTAATTCATTTTAAATTTTTTTTTGAAATCTTTTTAGGTGGCACCGACACCGTTCGTCGGTGTCGCTTCCACCATCTTCTCCCTTCTCTTAATACTGACACCGTTCATTGGTGTCAGTCTAATTCCACTGACACCATTGATCCTCGCTCATACTGATGCTGTAATGGTGTTGGCTCTGCCTCGCTTTCTCCTTTCTTTAGTGGTGTTGGTTTCTTCCACCCATTATCCTCAACAGTGCTACCGTCGCGAAGACTTATCCCTTTCAGTTCTTCACTGACAGAACTACTTCTACCCCCTTGACACCAATCCTTTGTGTTTTAGAATCATCGGAAGTCACAATGGTAGAAACGATAAATTAAGGAAAATGAAGAAGAAAATAAAGCACACAGAACACACCAATTTATGTGGTCGCCTACCAATGTGAATCACAACTCCTGTTGATATCATAACCCCCGTCGCCACCATGTGTTGTGCGCCGAAACAACAGGAGTTGTCCGTCGTTCCATCTGACCTGGAACACCTTAGATGCGAGGAGGAGCAAGATGATCTCAATGCTGTCACAGTACATCTAGAAAATATGTTTCCATTGTTTGATTCTAGCCACACCTCTATCGCTAACTAGAAGCAATCATCAAGGGGGGAGCTGACCATCGCTATTTTCTAAAGCCGCTGCAGTTGCTATGGGTAGTTGAGGCCACGCTTCTGTGAACCTGGAACCGTGTTTAGGATTGCAGCACAACTAGACCGCAAAGTTGGTGCTTTAGTTGGAAGCTGTTGTGCGAGGAAGAAGTATCTAAGAGTTGTATGGAGCCGACCTGAAGGAGTCGATGACTATTGGCCCTTGCAGCAAACCAGGAGGAACCTACCCCATTTCCCTTTGTGTGTAGAAGGGATGCGGGGGGGAGAAAAATTAATATAAAAAAAATAACTACCTTAAAACAAAAAATAAATAAATAACTAAAATAATATTAATAGTTAAATAAGATATATACCAATTAAATAAATAAAATAAATTCTTGAACTAAAATATTAAAAAAAAATTAAATTAAAATAAACTAACATAATCAACTAAATTTAAATTTAAAATCATTAATTTAATAATAATAATTCAAATAAATATATTTAGAAACCATAATAATAATAATATTAAAATTGATAATTGTTAATAATTAAATAAAATATAAAATTAATAAAATTGTTTAAACTTAAATATTAATAATTAATTATTATTAACGAAATTAATCAACTAAATTATACTTAAATATTTAATTTATTATTATAAATTAACATTTATAATAAAATAATATTAATTATAAAAATAAAATTTATAAATAAATATAATTTTAAATTACAATAACTTAGATAATAAAATAATTAAATAAAATACTATGAACTAAATTAATAATAATATTATTATAAATAAAATTATTTATGTTTTAAAAAATAATCTAAATAAAAAAATTATTTTTATAACCTTAACTTTTAACAACGATTTATAGTTTTATTATTATACCTTAACTTCTTATATTAATTATAATAGAAATAGTTTAATACTAACTAAATATTTTTGAAAACTTATAACAACATTAAATTAAGTAAAATAATCAACCAGAATAACTATTAGGTATGAAATAATGATTTAAAATCTTTAATCTAATTATTTATATAAGTAAATGTTTATTTTCCCCTTTTTAACTGTATTAACTTCTTCTTGTTTTTCTGAAGGTTCGTGCAGAGACTTAAAACACGTCTAGGTTCATTCAACCACCTATCAAGAGTTAGTTATAGGGGTTTCTGTAAAACAATGTGTGTTGGGGTAAAAAAATACATATGTGCGGGTGCAAAGTGATGAACCAAACTAAGTCAGTGGGGGACATTCGGTGATTTGAAACAAATAAAAGAAACTTTTAAAGGAGAAAATAGGGTAGAAAAAAGTGGGGACTATCATTCTGATTCAACACACACATCCTTTGAGAGTGGCAGAGTAGATCTAGGAGACTCGAGATGACCCAGAGGTGAAGGAGCCTGAGAGCAGAGCTGCACTAGGGGAGTTCCTCTAACCTCTTATTCTTAATTTCTAATACCCTGTAAATGGATGTTTTCACTATTTGTAAACAATATGATCATAGTTTAATACTTCAAGCTCAGTAGTTTTAAACATTTTTGGTTTATACTTTAAATTCTCACTTTATCTTAGTTTGAAATCAGAATTGATCGACCAGATCGATTCTAATGTTCATTTTAATTGTTCACACTTTAATTTATTTAAAAATTCATATCTTCAAATTCAATCAGTGATATTGAACATGATCATCATCTTGTTGAAAAATTAACATCATTACAGTTGGAGTTTTATGGAGAGTTTTTATTTAAACTGTATTCTTTATAAAATTCTTAATAGTCAATGATCTTTGGAGTGAAAAACTTGAAAATTCATACTTCTGTTTGATGTATCTTCTAGCGAGGAAAATATATCATTCAAATTTTAATGTGTGATTCAATAAAATTCAATGGATAATTCATTCATTTATCCAGAAAATTTAGAATCTATGATTGTCTTTATTAATCTATTTCTCCTTTGTCTTTCCTTCTATGTATTAGTTCATTGTTTTCCTTTAGTTTATTTGTACTTCTGTATAAAATCTATTTTCTTAGTTTAAATCTTGTTTTCTCATAACTCCTCATAAAAAATTAAATTTAAAAAAAAGTAAAATAATAATAAAAATATGACTCCCCCACTGCTGACAACGGTGGAGTTTATAGTTTGAAAATATTAGAAATCTCACCTTCCTTCTCTGTGGTTTGACGCTGCACCAATATGCTAGTGTACGAGTAATAAATGTAATTTTGAGGGTTGTGATGAAATAAAGCCTTATCAAAATTTGGATCCATTATTGGGGAAGGTACGCGGATTGTGTCTAAGGTTTTGAAATTAAAAAAACATGTAAAAAATCATATAAAAAATTTTCTTATTTTTTTTTGTGAAATTGAGTATATTTCTTGTATATAAAAAATTGTCCTTGTTTTTTTGAGAGTGTGAATTTAATCAGATTCAAATAAAAAATGGAAGATTTCGAACTATAATGTGTATGTTATGGCTGTTATGGACACACTGTCTTGTAGTGTGTCTTTAACCAGCCATAACAGACTACTTACTTTGGAGAAATTGACAAAAACCATGAACCCTATCCGGATTTTTTAGCAATGTGTGGTGAAATTTTATAAATGATAGATGTTAGGGAGGATTTTTAGAACACATTTTTAAACCACGCCCATGAAATTAAAATTAGAGACACTCAAGAGCAAGATGTTAAAATGAAAAAGATTAGAAAAAATTATTTTAGAATTAAAAATAAGGGTTAATGAACATGAAGAAGTTTAAATTAGGGAAAAATAAAATGTATATAAACGATTTGAAAATGTAAATGAAGAGGAAATTGATTCTAAAACTGGGAAACAACACTTTTATTCTGAACAATCAGAATTTGATAAACCATATCTAAAAATAACCAAATCAATAATTCAAAAACAAAACATTTAAGATCCCAAAAAGAACATAAATTTTATTATATTGGATAATTCTGAAAATGAACTGAAATAGATTGAAAATGAATGCCCAGTTCTCTTCATGGTTCCTACGATTGAAAAAATTCATTATTTTAGGAACTTTGAAAATGAAATCACTCATGTTGAAGGGAAACATAAAAAATGAGAACTTAGTTGTTAAAAACCCTTCTTCTAATTTGTCTGACATGTTGAGCAATGAACTTATAATAGAAATGGGAATTATTCCAAAAGAGAATATTAAACTGGAAAGCACAGAAGCTTAAATTTTTGAACCTGAACTAAAAACCACTCTTCCCTATTTAGAAACATTAAACCCATTAATCTCTGAAATAATGCTGGATGAAGTTTATGAGGACATGTTATTTGAAGAAAGGATAACTCTTGATTTTTTACTGGTATATTACAAGATTAATCACTATTCTTAAACATTGTGTACTGAAATGGAAAATAGTTTTAACCATATTGGGTAAAATTGTTTAAATTTTAACACTCTTGAAAAGGAATTTGTTGAAGCTGAATTGAACATACCTCCCAAGGAACTGAACTTTCAGGAATAGTCAATAACCTTTGATTTTGAAAATGATTTTTTTGAAAATGTACTAGAAAAAGAGGTTGAACACATACTTGATATAGGAGTAATTCATTTGTTAGATGCAGTATATGTTAAGTGTAATTTAACTGATGAGTATCTTTTGGAATAGATTTCCAATATTGTCAAAACCAAATCTTTGAATGAACAAACATTGAATCTTCCCTGTTTTTCACTTCCATCCTCAATTGAGTTGGGTGAAAAAGACCATATTTATACTAAGAGTAGTCTAGAGGGGGAGTATTTCCTGATTTCTAGTGTTTTTGAAACATCTCAATACCATATTGATCCCCATCATGTACATATCAATCAATGTTCAGCTTTAGACACCCTTAAATTTAATTTTAATTATGTTGATATTAAGAGAGTTAATTATGAGGATAGTCTAATACCTCTAGTTTCACCTAATCCAATGTTTTACTTTCCTAAAAATGTTAACTATTTCAAATTTGATACAATTTTGGAAGATGACAACACCATGCCCAAAACTATTAAAGGGTTTTACGTAGGTAGTTTTATAATTGATGAGAATTTGGTTTTAGTTTGCTTAAGATTAGATGCCCACAATTCTCAATTTTTTATTAAAAGTATATGGGCTAAACATATTTGGAGGTTTTTTTAAGGAAACCTCACCCACCTAGTGACTAAAATTAGTTCTAGGTGAGTCTGGATGGGGACTATAAAACTAGCACTACAAGGGAGGAAACCCATGATTTTTATTTTGTATAAATAAAAATATTGTACTTAAATAAAGTCTATTGGAAGAATCTAAAAATAGAGCTTCATGGGTGTCATGCCAAGGGTTTTCCGGGTTTTAATTTTGTGAGGTTTTGGTTTTGAATAAAGTGCACTTGTTTTTATTTTGTGAAATTCCGGCTATATTATTGTCTTTAGTCTGTCTGTTTTGTGTTTTTTGAGAATGTTACTGCTAGTGTCATCTATGTCGTGGAATTACCATACTATTTCATATCTGGACAACATTTAATTTAGGGAAGTACATTACTCTTAATTCATATTTTATTTTCTGCTCCTTTTACTTTAAAAAATTACAAAATTTTTCTCTGATAAGTCACCGAAAGTACACTTGAGTCACTGATACACTAATATCAATGAGTTATCTCAATGGTGACTTAATGATAAACTACTGTCAGACTGGTTTTTGTGTTTTATTGAATCTGTTTTAGTCTTTTGGGTTCTTAAGCATGCATATCTTTGGGTAATAAACCTATTGTAATCTATTATAGTGGAAAAACATATTCTTTTGAACTTCAATGGTACCCATCAACATTTCATCAATCTACTTAATTGAAATTCTATTGTGAACTTTAAATGTCAAATTGTTCTTCTCGATATTTGAATTCAACTTTTGGGATAAAAGTGAGTTTTAAGTGTGTGGGAGGGGGTTAACATTTGTTGATCTCAACTATGTTTTAATGAAAATCCTATCAAGTTCCCACTTACTTTAAACCTTTTGTAAAAAATGATCATTTTTTCAAAATTATTACATAATGATAGGCTTTACAATATACTCAAATGGGTATTTCCTTATTATAATTCTTGATTGGTAGTTAATATTTGATTTGGAACCAAAAGTTTTGAGGATGGATGATTTTTGAGTGAATATGTTTAGTGATTTAATGAAAATTTGGTTTAGGGACTATTTTTTAGTGTGATGTTGGTTAACTGATAGTGGAGTTGAGATCACAACCTTAGGAACAAGAAATTTAAACTCTTTCCTAGGGGACTCACTTTTCATTAAATTATTAAAAGTAATCACCTTAGTGGGCCAATCTAAATGGTTTTCATATAGATCTTTTGAAACTGAACTAAAATGGGCATTTGGGATTTGACAGTGAATCTCTAAGACCCTAGGTACTGCGTGTGTTTCTGTTAAATAAAATCCCTTTGTAAACATTTAATAAGTGCACATGCACAGTTCTTAGCACATGATACGTGGCTTGTGAAGAATTTAATAAAGTTTCTATGTCCAAAAATGAGTTCATTAAGGTGATGGGAATGATGAAAACTGGTTGAAGAAGGGGAAAATTGGTTTATATGGGAGCTATTTAGGTTGTATCAATAAGGTGATTCAAAAAAATTATTTACTTTTGGAACATAGGGATGAGTCAAAGTACAAATTCACAGAGAATTATCCTCCTTTCACTCTTAGACTTAGAAATTGATCTTGGATTGAAATGAGTCATAAGGTTCGTTTATATATGAGGCAGGACATCCTTAATGGTGGTTGATTCATCGTTCTTTTTATTGCCATTGAGTATTTGATTTAAGGCAACACTTGATTTGCAGACATCATATTTAAGCCTAAATTCAGTTTTTCAGTCCTCTGTTTTATGTGTTATACATGTTACATTTTGAGATGAGAAATATAAACAAACTTTTTTTTTCAATGATAATAAAACATAGGGTTGTTTGAGGACAAACAATGCTTTAGTGTGGGGGAATTTTATGGGGCCTTAAAAACACATAGTTTTTTCCACATCTTTTTATGTGATTTTTATAAAATTATTAAATAATTTTACACTTTTTTATAAATAATTTCATTTTGTGTATTTTATAAATAATTTTATTAAATAATTAATTCTAACAACAATTTAATTATTCTTAGTTTTTAAAATAAATAATTGTGTCTTATTAAATTTTATAATATTTTTGTTTATAAAAAATATATTTGTTATAATCTACTTTACTTTTTAATAAAGTGCAATTTTTATTATTTAACCAATTAATCATGTTTTCTAAATTTAATTAAATTATCTTATTTAATAATTAATTTTAATTAATTAAAATAATTTAATTATAATAATTATTACAATCTAATTATTTTGGTTGCATTTAATAAAAATTATCCTTTAATTCAATTTATCAACTATTTTAATAATTAATAATTTTATTAATAATTTTGTTAGTTTTAAAGTTAAGACATCTCATTTTGTTAATCTAACAGTCTTATTTAGTCGTTAATTATTTAATAATGTTAATTAATTGTACAATTTTTGTTTTTGAATTTTATAATTATTTAATTTATTTTTTAATATTCTTTTACATTTTTAATTGTTTATTAATGTTTAGTTCTTAATTTATTATGTCTTCTTTTAAATATTTTTTTTAAGTCTTAGGTTTACTTAAAAACATTCAATCATTAGTTTATTTCATTTTTAGTTTAATTTAGTTAAAAAATTAACCATTTAATTAAATTAAGTGTTTACTTAATTTTTCTTTAGTTCTTAATTTTTAGTTTTAGTTTAATGTTTTAAAAATATGTTTTAATTAAATAGTTATATTTAATTAATTTTAATTTTAGTTTCTTTTAATTAAATACTTTTAAATTTTTGTTTTTCATTTTTTAGGTGTTACTGACACCGTTCATCAGGGTCAGTTCCACCATCTTCTCTATTCTCTTACTATGGACACCATTTGTTGGTGTCTGTATCATACCACTCACACCATTGATCCTCCATCATATGGACGTCGTAACGGTGTCAACTCCACCATGATTTCTTCTTCCTTTAGTGGTGTTAGTTTCTTCCACCCATCCTCTTCAATAGTGCTACCAACACAAAGCCTTCCCATTTTTAGCATCCTCACCGACTACACAACTTCTAACCCCTTGCCACCGGTCCTTTGACAGTGCTTCCTCTTTCAGCCTCCTCTCACACCATCAATTCATCTCTCATCGAACCAGCCTCTGTCACCTTTGAACTTCTACCTTTCGACATCGTACATCAATTCCACCATCAACCACAATAGACTCAAATTAATTCATTACCAGATCAATAAAATTATAAACCATAGGTATGAAAACCCCAATTCCTCTCCAGTTCTGAACTGAGCTCACCCTAGCAGCCTACCACTACGAAGCACATATCCAGTTGAGATCGTAACCCCCACCACCTCCATGTGCTGTGAACCGAAACCATAGGATCTATCCACCATGTTATCAGATCTGGAACACCGCAGATGCGAAGAGGAGAAGGACGAGCTCACCACTGTCATGTTGTATCTTGAGGAGCTGATTCCATTGTCTGAGCCTAGCCACACCCCCATTGCTAACCAGAAGAAATCGTTGAGGGAGGAGCCGACCACCACTATTTTCTGAAGCCTCTACAACTACTAAACCTAGAACAACATCGAGTTGTGTAGTGCCCCTAGACCACAAAGTCGGTGCTTGATATGGAAGTTGTTGTGAGAGGAAGAAGGATCTGTGAGACACTTGGAGTCGAGCCGAAGGAGCCAACCACTGTTGACTTGCACATCAAACAAGGAAGAACCCTCCCCCCTTTCCCATTGTGCATGGAAGGGATGGAGGGGGGATACAAATGGATATAAAAAAATATCTAACTTAAAACTAAAACAAATAATAATAAATAAATAACTAAAATAAACTTAATAGTTAAATAAGATATATACAAACTAACTGAATAAAATAAATTATTAAACTAAAATATTAACAATCTTTTATATTAAAAGAAACTAACATAATCAAATAAATCTAAAATTAAAATAATTAATTAACTAATAATAAGTAAAATACAATTATTTAGAAACTATAATAATAATAACATTAAAATTTATAATTAATAATAACTAAATAAAATATAATATTAATAAAAATTTATAAACTTAAATATTAATAATAAATTATTATTAACTAAATTGATCCACTAAGTAATACTTAAATATTTAATTAATTATTATAACTTAACATTTATATTAAAATAATAGTAATTATAACAACAAAATTTAAGAATAAAGATTGTTTTAAATTAAAATAACATATATAATAAAATAATTAAATAAAATACTATGAAATAACTTAATAATAATAATATTATAAATAAAATTATTTATGATTAAAAAAATAATCTAAATAAATAAATTACTTTCTTAACCTTATATTGTTATAACAATTTATAATTTTATAATCATAGTTTAACTTCTTAATTAATTATAATAGCAATAGTTTTATACTAAATAAATAGTTTTAAATACTTATAACAATATTAAATTAAGTAAAATAATCAACCAAAATTACTATTAAGTATAAAATAATTATTTAACATATTTAATCTTATTATTTATTTAAGAAATATTTATTTTTCACTTTTTAACTATATTAACATTTTCATCTTCTTGTGCAGGTTCATTCAAAGACTTAAAACACATCTTAGTTCATTCAACCACCTATAAGGAGTTAGCTACAAGGGTTTTTCTAAAACGATGTGTGATGGGGTAAACAAATACATGTCTGCATGTTCACAATGATGAACCAAACTAAGTTGGGGGGGGGGGGTGGGGATTTGGAGTGATTTTCATCAAATGATAGAGACTTTAAAAGGAGAAAATAGAGTAGAAAAAAGTGGGGACTCACATTCTAATTCTATACACACATCCTTCTAGAGAAGCAGAGCAGATGTAGGAGACTCGAGATTACCTAGAGGTGAAGGAACCCGAGAGCAGAGTAGCACTAGGGGAGTTCATCCTCCCTCTTAATCTTAATTTCTAATACACTGTATTTGGATGTTTTCACTGTTTTTAAACAATATGATCGTTGTTTAAAACTTATATCTCAGGAGTTTTAAATTTTGTTGGTTTATCCTTTAAAATCTCACTTTATCCTAGTTTGACATCAAAATTGATCAACAAGATCAATTCTAATGATTATTTTAATTGTTCACACCATACATTCTTTAAAATTTCATATCTTCAAATTCAATCAGTCAGATTGAACATTATCAACATCTTGTTGAAACATTAACATCATTACAGTAGGAGTTTTATTGTGAGTTTTTATTCCAATTGTATTCTTTGTCAAATTCTTAACAGTCGTTGATCTTTGGAGTAGAGAACTACAAAATGCATACTTCTTTTTGATGTATCTTTAGCGAGGAAGATATATCATTCAAATTTTAAGGTATAATTCAATAAAATTTAATGGAGAATTCGTTCATTTAACCAGAAAATTTAGAATTCTGGATTTTCTTTCTTGATCTGTTTCTCCTTTGTCTTTGCTACTATGTATTAGTTCAATATTTTCCTTTAGTTTATCAGTACTTTAGCGTAAAATTTATTTCTTAGTTTAAATATTATTTTCTCATACCCTCTCATAAAAATATAAAAAATAAAAAGTAAAAAAATATTATAAATATGTTTCCCTCACTTCTGACAATAGTGGGGTTTATATTTTAAAAACCTTATAAAACTCACATTCCTTCTCTGTGGTTCCACCCTACACCACAATGCTAGTGTAGGAGTAATAAATGTAATTTTGAAGGCTGTGAAGACCTCTAGAATTATCATTTACCATTTTATTTTTTAGTTTACACTACCATATTTTGTATTGTTTAGAGGTCCATGCATATTTGGTTTATTTATAGAAACTTTTCCTCTTTTATTCATCTCCTATACACTTTTTCATTGAGTTGGATATGTGTGTGTGTGCATAGGTACTTAAGAAATTACCTCCCCAACCTAATTATTCCTTTGGTTCTTATCACCACCCCGGCCTATGGAGGCAGGCTTAGAGAAGTTGGGGTTCGAGCCCTGACATTGGTTGGGTCGTGACATATTTGTAATAGAGAAAGGTGATTCCTTGAGATTTTGTTCATATGTTTCCCCTTTAGATGATTTCGATGGGTTTAAGGAAATATTTTGAAAGTTTCTCAAGTACAGATCTCAGGCCATAAGGTCAAATTATGGTATAGGAAACCAATATATCCATTCTCGAGGACCTTAAATACCTGCTTATTGAATCAACATGCTGAGAAATTTGTTACAAGAATAAGTAGTACATGCATCATATAGGATTCCTTCTTCAACTACACTTCTTTAGTCATATCCCCATTTTCATCAATATATACATGATCATCTGACCGTGTTACTCCTTGATAACTTTTAGGAATCCTACATGATGATAGCTATCCAGGATACCAACTCCAGTTTGTGATGATGAACCTATGAGCGACGAGGCCTTAGTTCAAGATCAATCTAATGATCCCTTTCCTTCAGGTTTTTAGGTAGAAAAGCCTCCACCATTCGAGTATTATATCATCCCATCGTAAAATTCTGAGGATGTGAATATTTTTAGTGCACTCTGAGAGTTCTAGCATCAGAGACCATTGAGGTTCTGTGGCTAGCCAAACCCTTCAACAATAAAGGACTAGCTAGAGTCAATGGTTTGTATCTTCAGGCTTATTTAGACCCCAAAAAATTAGATGGTGGAACTGGAATCCAATCTTTTACAAGGAGCATCTCGGTGTTGGTGGATCCTCATTATGAAAATGCATAATGAGTCGACACTCTCTTGGGATGACTTCTAATGACTATTTTGTGAGGAGTACTACTCATCCTGCTTACGCTTAGTCTGAATCTAGGAGATTATGGAGCTTCAGTGGAGATGGATGATGGTGGATGAGTACACATCATGGTTCATAGACATTATGTGTTACTCCCCTAACATGATCTGGGACAACTACTTGTGAGAACATAAGTTTGAGTAGGGACACCGCTGAGAGATTTGAGCCAACGTTGTTCCCTTGTATATCCCCACCTATGTTGAGGTGTTTAAGAAGGAACTTGTGACAAAGAGATTTCTATCAGAGGGATTCTAGATAGCTAGAGAGGGAATTGGGCACAATATAGTGGATTCATCTGCAATATCTAGTAGGTGATGGTCGATGGGATCTTAGAGCAGAAGAACCTTTCATGAGTAGGCTTAGGCACATAGTTGTATGAGGATGAGGTAGCGTAGAGTGGAAGTTCAGCCCGAAGAGTAGAATTATTTTTCTTGTGATGGGTGAGATTACATGGCATGATACTCACCGAACATGAGATTTGAGAAACCTAGGTAGATAGCTGATGGAATGCTACTATAGATATAGTGTTCTGATCAGGGATTTCCCAAGTGGGGATAGTGTGGTCTTTTGGGAGGTGGAGCTATAAGAGGAGTAGGAGTAGATATGGGTGGTCAATGCCATCATGAGATCCCTCCACCACCACCACCACAAGGAAGAATACAACATGCTACGGGAGATGGAGGCTGGGTCCACAATCAACTATAACCATTGGATATCTATGATCCCACATTGTATGAGATGATAAGGGGTACTATCTATGACTCTTATACTTTCTGTAGTAGTAATTGTTTGACCTTGTTCAAGGCACTCTTTTATTCCCACTTATTACTTGAGGTTTTAATTGAGGTGACATAGGGAATCAATGTGACCCATTGTTAGCGTTTTTCAACATATATCTGAGTCCACAAGGAATATGGGTTCTTCCCCCCACCTAGATTAATTTTTGAGATGTGATAAAAACTTTAAGGGTGAGTCAGTACCACCCAAAGTGGATAGTATTGAGGTGTGGTGGATGATTCCCTCTGACTTTTCATTTTAGGGAGGGGTTTGTGATGGAGTGTAGATTCAGGTCCTCGCATTTATAGTGGAGTTTTTCGGCTTGACTCTCTTTTCCTTGGATGCCACTAGTGGGTGTGTCAGAGTTTTTAGTATGTAATTAATCTCCTTCTAAGAGAGGTGAAGATGCATGGGGTATGTCACTTGTTTTCATGTCTACTTGTCATGGTTGGATGAGTCTACTCACCTAGATTATTCATTTGTACGCTAGCATGATCAGTGTCAACCTTAATGTAGTGGAAGGTAGTTACCACATATGGGTCAATGAAGTTGAGACGCCATGAATAGAACTATGTGACTCACTACCTAGAGTTGGCAGTGGAAGTCTTCACCTTAGGGATGTGGAGGAACGACCTTCTGGGGGACATTTATTATGAGATATTGTGTGACTATATATCCTTAGGAGTTTCACCATATAGGTTTTCAAAATAATGGAATCACATCATACTTTTTTAGAGACGAACTATGATTCCAATCACATTATAAGAATAGGTTATAAGGGAGTTTCACACTTCTCCTTTGGTCGTACATCATGGTGTATGGAATATGTATGGAAAATCTAGATATGGGCATATTATCCCCACCTTTTCCCTTATATTTTTCTTTTTTAGGATGAAAATATTTGAATAATAGAATAATGTATTGATTCTAGTTTTTTCATTTAAGACTTTGGAATATTTCTAGGAATATTTTCTGAGATTGGTGTTGAGACAATGCATGATTTCAAAGCCCGATGAGCCCAAAATTAGTTTTATAATAATATTAAATATATTTTTATTACATGAGTGTGGTTTTCTTAAAAAAGTGGAATATCTCCTTAACAAGGCCTTAGATAAAAAATGTGAGATAATGGTTGAATCTTGAACATAGAGTTTACCCTAGGCATGACCTAAAGTTGGTCGGCACAGGATGTTCGGATGGGGCAGTTTTTGGTGGGTGCATTGGATAAATCAATTAATTTAATTAATTTACTGAATAATACTAACCCAAATAATCTATATATAAAAACTTGAATGTGAAATTTGAGACCACCATTGAGTTAGAAATGTGGTGTTTACCCTAGGCGCTACCTAAAGTTGGTCAGTTTGGGAGTAATAGAAATGGAAAATGTTGGTTGGTGTGCCTAATTAAAATAATTTATTTATTTATTTATTTTGAATTAAATTACCTAAACTATTTTACCGTATAAATAATATACTATGGAAAATAACTAGGTTTAGCTACATAACCCTAGGATCATTGAGAGGGGCTTCTACCCCTTCTTCGTTGGGGGATTGAGACCTGGCGAAGGCTGGTGATCAAATAAAGGTGAATCAACGGGCATCATACGCAACAGATCACCTTTATCACTAGCAGATGCGTTCTTCACCAATGATCATTCCATAATCAAGGTAGAACTTTTTATATTTGGTTTTACACCCATATAATTATTATATTAATCATAATAAATTCACTCTCTTTGATTATCATTAATTTGATCCATTACATGATCCCGTGTATTGAAATAAATTATTCTTTCAATTTATTCTTCTCTATGAAATATTTTTCATCGTTGGATGACGGGGTCACGATTCGACTTTGTTGGGGAGAGTTTGAGAACAGTAAACCCCCCAAATTCTTGGAAGTGGAATGATCGACATGAAGATCGATGGTTTAGGGATAGATTGATAAATGAGTGGGTTGATGTTTTGTGAATGGATCAGATCGACATCTCAGGTGTGTGTTTATGATCAAAGGTGGTTCAGTATCAGGTTCATAATCTCCATTTTCTCAATTGACATGAATTAATGAAATTTATTGTGATGTGGTTGGTTCCAAGTATAGGCCGTGCATGGGGTCTCATGGTAGGGAATCTTGGAATTAACGTGATGGTGGCCATCCTCAGATCTCTGGTGAGGTGGTCAGATGTGGTTAGATGAGGCGAATGTTAAATATTATTATCATTAATAAGAATAATGGTGACCTAAAAATGAGATTCATTGGTTAATAAAATTAAATCGGTTTAATTTAATGGGTGTTGTTCAATTACAATTATTTTAATAATAATAATTTTTTATTTTTATAATCATTATTTTCAATCATGATAATAAGATTATAATTATTATTTGAAAAAATAAATTGGAAAAAAGATTATCGAGGCATTGGGGGTGGGAGCATGTATAATAGGGGAGGTGCCACCCCCATATTGAGTGTAGGCCTCTTTAAGAGATAAAAGGGTTAAAATAATAATAATAATAATAATAATATAATAATATTTTTATTGGTTGGGAACCCCATGTTTTGTTTGTTACTTCTTCATACGACCACAGACTAACATGTTGTCAGTAACAGTGTGACTCTGAAATTGAGACAGACATTTTAATACTGATGTTGGACACCTTTTTTGGACTTGTGACTTAGGTCAATGAAACATCCAAGAATAATAAAATTATTATTATTTTGAAATATTGTATTATACATATCTACCTCATACGGTGTCATAATGAAAAACCATCTTCAATGTTATGACCCAAAAATTAAGGTGGGCATTTCAAGAATAATTTCAATTATTTAATTCAGACTGATGGATTGGGCCCATGAAATGCAATTTGAGCCTGATGTATATGATTAAGGCAAGTGAATAGCCTATCTTGAGCATTTTTCTATGAGGATTGCAATGGTGTAATCCATTTGGATATCTGGGGAAATTTTAAGAATCATATTAGAGAAATTACAATTTTTCCTTTCAGACCAATGACGAGCCTCGTGTGTTGTCATCCTTTTGGCCGATATATGTCATATAGTACCCTTACACATAATCTAGTACTACATAGCCATAATTCCTTTTGCCAGTGAGGACACAGCCCAAAAGTAGAACAGGACCACATATATTGTGGGTCCCTTACATGTCTTGTACTGTTTTATGAATCTTTAACCTCACATATCTCTTTTGATTGGACTCATATTTTAGTCTATGAGAATCCAATCTTCAGTGTTTTTCCATGTATAATGAAATGGGGGACATTTTAGTGGATTTTGAGATACGATGTAAGATGTTCTGAGAAAGATTCATCTTAAGGAGACACTCGACGATGGCAGTGATCATGTTGGATCCCCAGTGATTTTCAGTAATTACTCTCTAGAAGGGCTTGGTAGTGGAGTTCCCAATGATTTTTTATAGGTGTTTCCCTCCAAAAGGGATGGGAATTGGAGTTATGTGATGACCTCTTTCAAGTCATTACTCTCTAGCAGGACTGGGCAGTGGAGTTCCCTAATGACCATCTTTCCAGTGTTAACCTTAAGTAAGGTGGGCAAAAGAGGTCCTTGATGACCTATTTTCAGGAATTACCCTCTAGAGAGGTTGTGTAGTGGATTTCCCTGATGGATTATTCTAGCCATTACCATCTACTAGGGTTGGAAAGTGTAGTTCCCCAAAAATTGTTCTCAATATTATCCTCTAACATGGTTGGGGAATGGATTTCCATGATGACATTCATTTAGGCATCCCCTTCCTGTAGGGCTGGGCAATGGAGTTCTCTAATGACCTCTTTCCTTAAATTACCCTCCTATAAGGCTGGGCAGTAGAGTTCCTTAGTGATCTTTCTAGGTGTTACCCTCTAGTAGGGCTTGGAAGTGGAGTTCCCCGATGATGTTCCTCAGAATTACCCTCCAGTAGGGATGTGATGTTGAGTTCCTCAGTGACTACTAGAGTGGAACCCCCTACTGTATCCAGGAATGGGTCTTTTATCAATGAATTATGGACCCTAAACTATGAGGAACAATGGTAAGATGTGTTTTGATGTAGATTTGGACTTATGAGGAAGAAGAATGCTTTCCCCACTGATATGTGTTTTTGTGATGCGACCAAAACTGTGATGGAGAGTCAGTTCCATCCTAAGAATATAGAAAAATAGTTTGGTGATTGACTTCCTTATACTTGTGTGTTTAAGGAAGATGCATGGGATGCTAAGTATCAATGATGGACTTTTGGAACTATTGGATACACTTATTCTTGAGAAGAGATATGATATGGATATCCCCTTACTCTTTCATTTGAGCTTCTTTTACTAAGCATATATATATATACATATATATATATATATGTATATATTCTTATTTGGTACATACTCATTGGGTTTGGTTACCCTCCTTCCAAGAGAGGTGAATATGCATAGGGTATTCCCCGTGTTATCTGTGTCTAGATTCTCATGGTTAGATGAGTCTAATATCCTTCTATAGGTGGTGAAGTCTTGACTGGTAGTTTATCTACTCAATGTGTTTATCCCCTTGTGCTTACACGAGCTTAATTTCACTCTTGTTGGGTTGATTTGTACTCTTTCATTATACCCTATGTATATTTTATCTTCCTCTTCTATTAAATCTCTTAATTCTCCTCCTTCATCTTTTGGTAATCCTACAAGTTATGTTTATAATTACCCCTGAATGGTCTTTGCCCACATGTGTAATGACTTATACAGATGACAAACCGTTTGATAATGACTTCAGAGGAGATTAGGGATATGAGGTGGTTGGACCGTGTATGGTGGTCATAGCTTGGGATTCAGGAGTTACACTATCTCAACTATTTTAATTTTCTAGTTTTTCTATTATGTTGGGACATATTTCTATTTGGGTGTGTATTTTTTCCCTTCTCTATTCAGTTTACACTACCATACTTTTGAACTATTTAGAGGTCCAGGCATGTTTGGTTTATTTATAACAGTATTTCATCTTTTATTTTTTCCCTCTACACATTTTCATTGAGTTGGATATATATATATGTGTTTGTGTGTGTGTACTTAAGAAATAGAATCCCTAAGTTAATTATTCTTTTGGTACTTGTCGTCACCCATGTCTTAAGGAGGTGGGCTAGGGGTAGTTGCAGTTAGAGCCCCAGTATGGGTTGGGTTGTGACCATAATATAATTATTACATAACTATAATGGAATTATATAGATACCTTTAAGGTGTTAAATCATATTTTAATACAGTTTAATAAATAATAAAAATAATTATATGGAAAAGAAGATACAGTACATCATGGAGTTGGTAGTTTTCACAACACACAATTAACATTTTAATTTCTCAAAGAATGATAGGGAAAGAAGTTTGATCATATTTTTTCTCTAAATAATCATAATTATACTATATATTTCACATTTATTCCTTAATTTATCTTTAATAATCATTTAATAGAGGTAGTGGTGAAAAAATGGAAGTAATCACTTCGTGGTGCTGATAGATCGTACAACACACAAATAGGGGTTTTGAAATTTAGTTATAGAAAAGGGGAAAGGTGGTTAATAGTAATTAACATATAATAATAACAATCAGTATAAAATCAATACTTATTTCATTATATATTAATTAAAAAAATTATCAAAGTGTGAAAGAAAAGAAAAGAAGTTAGAAAAAATTACTCACACAAAGGACTTGGAATTTTCCTTCGAAGTTCCTTCAGAAATAGTGGTCTTAAGAAAATATCCTCTTACTAGAAGCTCAAGTAAAAGGAATAGGATTATAATTGAATGAAAAAAGGTTAATATTTTACATGGAAACCTAATTCTTTATGTGGAATTTAATGGGTGGGAGAGGATCCTTTTATAAGGTGTGAAAATCACATATATGTAATTATAAACACTTAATATAAAGAGAAAATATTAAACATTTCATGTGGATACAAAAATAGAGAATAATGGATTGGGGAATGAAATAAGGTCAATAATACCTCAATTTTTCATTTCCACACATTTTGTAAACATATTTTTAAGTCCTTTACTCTGAGAGTTTTCACTTTTACCATTTTCAATTTTACCATGGTAACAAATTTTTACTTATGTAATTTATATTTAGTTGATAAAAATAAAATGGAACATATTATATAATTCATAACTACCAATTAAAAATATTAAAACCATTTTATTAGATAAATTATAAATGTTTGGGAAAAAATAATTTTAGTATTAGCGCATGTA
Organism: Viscum album; assembly: GCA_963277665.1. Lineage (NCBI taxonomy): Eukaryota > Viridiplantae > Streptophyta > Magnoliopsida > Santalales > Viscaceae > Viscum > Viscum album. The sequence goes on along the minus strand of OY728155.1, from coordinate 939,173,610 downwards.
GCTCGTAAAAAACCATTTTTGAGAAAGTATATTTTAAAAATTGAAAAAATATATATAGGCAAAAAATGATATAAATTGGTTTAATATAAAAAATTGATATGGGTTTCAAATAAATTACAAAAAAAATTTAACCAATATAATATTCAATTAAAATAAAATACGAAAAATATTTTTCACTAGAAAATATTTGAAAAGACCCAAAGTATCCCTATATATATATGTTTTTAATTATTTGGGATTATTACGAGTCTGTGAAAATTGATGACACTTTATTCCAAGGCCTGGTGTGCTTGGAAAGGAATCTCAATCTTTTTTTAAGGTAAATTCAGTAAACGTGCAAGCGGTAATTTCAATCTTTTGAGCCGGTGCTTAGAATTGAAATCTGAGGGCACCATTGAACTCACAGTGCCAAGATTCTCTTAAGGGAGGCTTAAATTTGACCGTAGTTGGTTGAGAGAAAAAGTTAGTTTTATGGATTTTTGAAGAATAATAAAATTACTTAAAAATGTTATTTTATTTTTCTACCAACAGTCGAGCAGCAGTGGTGGGACTGTTGGGTTTTCAAGCCATTTAATGGATTTACTATTCTATTTTGTAACCACACTATTGAGAGTTAAGAGGTTCACTAATTAAAACTCATTAATGAACCTCATTAATCACACGATGCATTATTATCTTTTCCCCTCTATTTAAATGAATCTTGTTCTTGGGTTTTTTGATACAGAAGAGAGGAACCTCTAGAGAAGTGTGACAACATCTTCCACCAATGAAGAAAAAAGGCCTGGACGACAACATTGGAGGAATCAGTCCAGAAACAACTAACACCGATGGCTTCATCAAACATGGAGTCTTCTTATACAACTGCAAAGTCTCCTCCGAATCCAAGGCATGGGTTGTTTATGTTTAAATTCAGGAGAATTTGTTTCTTTTCCTCATTCTTGAAAATCATGGAAAATGCGGATCAACCAAAACAATTTGATACACGATTTGTATGGAATTGCGGGTGGTAGTTGCTGGAAAAGATTGAATGAGGTTAATATTTATCTATGCGATGATTTATTTTACTACCAACTTGATATGATGCTAACGCATATGGAGCATGAAAAATGAATAAGTTCAAAACCCTCTGCCGCTTCGGTTTTTGTCTCATTCTTTGGGGACAGATTTTCAACTTGATGGAATCCTGAATCCTGGAGCTATGCAGTGACGACAGCAACCCGAGAGCCCCATATGAATGTTCGGAAGGGAAAATAGACCACGGGAGCTCACCCAGTGGCCCGCGGAATCCCCTACGGTGCAGCACTGAGGAGGTGGTGCCGGAAACCATTGGGCGACGGTGTTGGGCCGCAGTTATGGCAGTAGGGCGGCGCACTGTCATGCGCTATGGAGGTTGGCCGCGACATCTTGCCACATCATAGGGGACCCGATCCCTACGGGTACCGCTGAAAAGGGGGAGGCACCACGTGGCACTACTGTTACATACCGAATGGACACAATGTCTCCTCATAAGGGAGAAAGACCCCACACGGGCCACCCAGCTGGGGGTCGTGCTAGCCGACAGGCTGGGCAGTTCCGAGCTAAGGCGGGCCGAGTCCGTGACCCAGCGAGCCGAGCCTGCCACGGCCCAGCCTACTTGGGCTGGCCAAGTTGGTTAGGGCCGAGCCGGGTTGGACCCGGACCAGGTCAGGTCGACCCAAACCTGGTCGGGCCGACCTAGGATGGGGCTGATCGGGTCAGTCTGACTAGGTCGGACCAGACCCGGACCATTTTTAGCCCAGATACATTTAAAAGGTCGTATCTCACAAACCCGATGTCTGTTGGAAGAACTGTCTATGGTGCTAGAATCCTTGAAATTAGAAGAACCTTTTTGAGATACTCCACCTGAGTTTTGGAGAAATTTGGTGTACAACCATGTTGGATCAAACCCAAATCCAACTGGGCCCTCGGTACTAAAATGATTATAACTCATAGACCATGCGTCTGATTGACGCGTCGTTCTGTCACGTTGGAACCCTTACGACATGGAGGTCCTTTGGGTTACTCCTTTGTGGAACGTCGTGGCAGGTGTGGCACGACCGATATCTTGAGGAGCGTATACTACAGAAATCAAGTGAAATGAGTTTAGAGAATCATGTGGCTGGCTGTCAATTGAAGAGCAACCCTATGTAGATCAAAATCATAAAGACCCTATGTGTATCAGAATCATAGAGACCCTGTGTGGATCATCATTATAGCGACCCTGTGTGGATCAACATCATAGATACCCTATTTGGATCAACATTCTAGCGACCCTGTGTGGATCAGTAGTGCATGAACTGACGTGTACCAACCTTAGTGCGACCCATCATGGATTAGTGACATACAACCATGTGTGGATCGACAATGGAAAAATTACTTCATGGTTCAGTTGTGGAAACTCTATAATGGAATAAAATGATATAGCTTAAGACTAATCATATTTATTCCTAATCTCTAAGTTGTATACCTGGTTTGAGCTTAGTCTTTTTTTATTCAATGTGATTAAGATAATACTTTGTGGTTTTCCTTTGTGGAATTTTGAGAGACTTTCAGGGGTCTCAGGGTCCCTACTAGGTATTGTTATACTGACCCCTACATTGGATTCACCCCCACCTTTTTTTGTATTATGCAGACGATGAGTAGCCTGGATGAGACATTAAGGAGCCAAGACCAGGCAGTACACGACGGTGACTAGTTGACGTAGAGAGATGTGGAGATGAGACATACTGACCCTTTAGGTATGATCATTTGTGGATGATCTTAGGAGATATTTTATATTTTAGTTGTATCTTTCCAGTTGGGTATGTATTCTGGCCCCTTTACTTTCAGTACACACTTTTACTACTACAGTTTTACTACGTGGTTTTAATCTTGTTGTGTTCCTGGTCTGTGTGTTTTCTGGTTTAAAGGAAATGCCTCCCCATTTTCTATGATATTCCTTTCCGATGCCAGTCACCAACCCCTGTCCAATGGAAGGGGGGTTTATGGTAGTCACGACACAGGCCTCGGGGGATGGGTCGTGATAAAGTGGTATCAGAGGGATCAATTTTACCGAAGAACTAGGACTCTGATCTTTCTAATTAAACAACAGTGTTAAGTGTTTTGAGTGTGGTTTTTAGTTCGGGGAGTCCAGTCTTGGTGCGGCAGTTGACATATCCATACACTAGGACCCTGAATTTTGATTTCTGTCTTGGTGCATGAAAACATTAATTGTGTGTGTGTTTTAGAATTTTTTTAATTTCGATCTCTTTTGAATAATCTCACCAGGTATAACTTATTGACCATGGCACACCTGTTTCTTTTTAGGATACCACCACATAGACAGCCAACTAGGATTCCAGAGAGAGTTCACAATGATGGCCCACCGAACGATGAGGCTTTGGTGCAGGGCCCTCTTACAGCAATAGCACCTTCGGGTGGTGCACCAATAACACCACTACCCATTGGGTAGTAATTTCAACTGGTCCCACTAAAGGATGGTGCACGCCGACTGAGAGCATTTTACGAGTTCCAATGGGAGAGGCCTCTGAGGTTTCGAGGTGAGACAAATCCCTAGGCAGCTGGAGGCTGTGGCTAGAGTTTTCCACCTATTTGGGACACCATCAGAGTAGATGGTGATCCATGCTACTAGTCTATTCCAGGGCACGATAGGGAGATGGTAGATCCTGGCACTACAGTTACAAGGTGTCCCTCACCTGGATGGACTTCGAGAGCCTCTTCAGGGTAGAGTTAATTCCAGCAACACTACGCTCTGTTCATATTCAAGATCTCCTACCCTTACAGTAAGGCAACCTGACAGTGGCCCAATACTCGACCATATTCAATGACCTATTTTTCTACTCCACCAACATGGTATGAGACCCTTTCTTCAGGGCCCACACCTTTGAGCATGGTCTCCAGCGGGAGATTAGAGTGTCGATGATATCGCTCAATATCCCGATGTAGGATAGATTAATCGAGCAAGCTTTATTGGTAGATAGATTCTTAGATGAGAAGGAATTGACTGTGAGAGCCACCACTGGATGACAGATAGACTAATCATCTGAAACAGGATGTAGGCAGATGATGTAGAGGTCTAAGCGGGCCAGACCTTCTAGAGGATGACCCTATGATGCAGGATTGGAGGTGTGAAACTCACGAGGTAGAGAAGGATAACAGAGGAGTAGAATATGCTTCACGTGCGGTGGGTAGGGCCACATGGCACGTGACTTCCCGACCCAGCATACCGAAAATCAACAGATGACCGCAGTACTGTTGAGGTAGAGGTAGAGATTCGAGCAAAGAGGTCAATAGGGCAGTAAACGTGGCAGAGGAGCAGGCTGTTACATCAGACAGTGGGTGGCGATTTGAGGTTCTACCACCACCACCACCAGGTGGTCTACCCCGACCTCAGGGAGCAGGTGGTAGGGACAAGAACAGCTTTAGGCAGTTGAGCCCTACAAACACGGTGCTCCAGAGATGATTTGAGGTACAATCTATTTCTACTCCACCCTTACTACGGTACTTATAGACACAGGTTCTAGTCACTCTTTCAATTCCACAGCTCTCGTTCAGAGCTCAGAGATTCTTGTAGATCCATTGGCTTGATACTTACAATTAGAGACTCCTACGGGAGAGGATTTGATGATTACACATTGGTTTCGTTAGTGTGAGAATACTCTAGGAGGCGAGATATTTGGCTGGGATCTTCTAGTAGCAGCATCGAGGCCATATGATGTCATATTAGGTATGGACTGGTTATCCACAGTCCATGCACAGATTGACTATTTTAGATGTAAAGTGTGGTATTTATGTGTTGATGGGACCAGGTTTTCCTTCACCGATGATAAGTGAACCTTTACAGCTTAGGATAGACTTTTCCAAAGGAGGGTGCAGCCGATCACACATCAGTTTGCTAGCCTTACCCTCAGAGCAGTTGACGTGAGGATTCTGTATTATTCAGAAGTGGTGGACCAGTATGATGACGTCTTTCCTGATGATGGTTCTGGACTACCTACTCACAGATAGGTAGACTTCTACATTGACCTGTACCCCGGGATGACACTGATATCTACAACTTCATATCGAATGGCTCCCACGGAGCTTCGTGAGTTGCGGGTACAATTGGAGGACTTGCAGCGTAAGGGGTTCATAAGGCCCAGTGTTTCTCCATGGTTATCCCCAATTTTGTTCTCAAAGAAGGAATATGGGAGTTTGAGGCTTTGTGTGGGATATCAGCACCTGAACTAGGTGACCATGAAGAACATGTATCCTCTAACGAGGATCGATGATCTCTTTCGACCAGCTAAAGAGAGAACAATGGTTTTCGAAGATAGACCTCAGGTCATGTTATAATCAGCTCATGGTACGAGATGAGGATGTACCGAAGACGACCTTTAGATGAATGTATGGCCACTATGAGTTCTTGGTGATGCCTTTCAGTGTGGCCAATGCCCCAGTAGTGTTCATGGGACACATGAACAGGATCTTCCAACCTTATCTCAATCACTTTGTGGTGGTCTTCATGGAAGACATCTTGATATACTCGGTGTCAGAGGAGGATCCTTCCATGAACCTATAGATAGTTCTTGAGACACTCTGAGAGCACTAAATTTATGTCATTATCTCGAAGTGACAGTTCTTGATATGGAAATTCAACTTCCTAGATCATGTTATCTCAGAGGATGGAGTCACAGGGAATCCGGTGAAGATAGAAGCATCACTTACTTGGAAGCCACCCAGGAGTGTGACTGAGGTGAAGTGTTTACTAGTATTGGTTGGGTACTACTAGAGATTCTTACCCAACTTTTCAAAAGTTATGACACCCTTTTCAGCTTTGACAAATAAGGGAAAACACTTCATGTGGATGGAGGGATGCCAATAGAGTTTTCAAGAGATGAGGAGGAGACTGATGAGTTCCCCCCTCATTAGGCTACCAGAAGAGGGTGTAGGGTATGTAGTAGACTACGATGCATTAGGGATTGGAATAGGTTGTTTCCTGATGTAGGAGTGAGGAGTGATCACCTACGGCTCATGATAGTTAAGATAGAATGAGCAAAAATATGCTACCCAAAACCTGGAGTTAGCAACAGTGGTCTTTGTGCTGATGATGTAGAGACACTACTTGATGGGTGAGTGGTTTACTGTTTACTCTGATCAAAAGAGTCTTTGGTATATATTCTCGTAGAAGGACCTAAACCCGAGACAATGACAACTGATGGAGTTCCTCTAAGAGTATGACTTTGAGATAGTCTCCACTCATGGGAAGGGAAAATTAGTTGCAGACACATTCAATAGAAGGTTTGTTCTGTAGTTGCTGAGTGACGTGGCATAGAGGCTATCCACGTTGCATTTATCCTTTTTGGATAGTTATAGAGAAGATTACCTCTATTTTATGATAGTTACTCCCCCTCTACTTCAATGAGTCAGGGAGGCACAGCTTGGGGACATAAAGTGTGAGGCCCGGTGTGCTCAGATATCCTCAAGACAGGCTACTGATGGAATATTAGAAGGTGGGGAGCACGTCATCTTCATTAGAGGACACACCACGGTACCAGTGACGCTATGAGAGGAGGTGTTGAGGGAGTTACACACGTCCCCTTTGGCGATACATCCTAGAGTGGAAAAGATGTACCATGACCTCTGGCATCAGTACTGGTGGCTAGGGATGAAGAAAGTGGAAGTTGAGTTTATATCATGATGACTCACTTATCAGTAAGTGAAGGCTGATCATTAAATACCAGCATGCTTAGCTCGTCCACTTGAGGTGCTAGAATGGAAGTGGTATAGTATATCCATGGACTTCATAACTGGGATATCACGTATGTCTTAGGGAAACAATTGCATCTGGGTGATTTTTGACCGACTCACCTAGTCAGACCACTTCCAACCCATCCGAGATTTGGGATCAGTAGAGAATTTGGGACTCCTCTAAATACATGAGATTGTAAAGCTTCACGTGGTTCCATCAACGATCGTCTTAGATCATGATGCTCATTTTACATCCCATTTGTGGAAGGGATTACATGAGGCATTTGGGACTCAGCTATGTTTGATCACCACCTTCCATCATCAGATAGATGGTCAGATGGAGTTGACCATACATATACACTATGACATGCTTCATGACAGTGTACTTGATTTGGGCTGTAGTTGGGAGGACCACCTTCCACTAGAGGAGTTCTCTTACAACAACAGTTATCACTCCACCATCGACATGGCTCCGTTTGAGGCCTTGTATGGGTGACCTTTCAGGTCTCAATAATGTTGGACAAACCAAGGAGATTCAACACTTATGGGTCCAGAGTTGGTACATGCTACCATAGAAAAGGTTCAGATCGTCTAGGAGAGGATGAAGACTGCACAAATATGGTAAAAGTCTTATTCTGACAGGATATAGAGACCCTTGGTGTTTTATTAGGGAGACCATGTATTCCTATGGGTCTCAGCGTGACTAGGATTATGGAGGTTTGGCTAGGGAAGCATGCTATGTCAGAGGTTCATCAGTCCATTCCAGATCCTCAGAAGAGTAGTCAAGGTGAAGTACCATATATCTCTTCCCCCGTAGATGCAACATGTGCATAATGTTTTCCATGTGTCGCAACTGAGGGGGTACGTGCATGATCTATCACACATTATAAACTAGGGTGAGCTGGAAATTGACAATGGGGAAACATTTTTAGTGTTTCTGATGGAGATAGAGGATCCACAGGAGTGGGTCCTTCATGGGTGGTTGATTCCTTTGTTGCAAGTTTGTTGGAAGCATGAGAATATCCAGGAAATCATATGGGAGTAGGAGGCTCAGATACATTCTCAGTACCCCCATTTTCCCCTAGTTTTGTTGTAGATTTCGAGGATAAAAATCCATAAGATGGGGAGAATGTAAAGACCCTTAATTTCCAAAAAAATGTTTTTAATTATTTGGGATTATTACAAGTCTGTGAAAATTGAAAACGCTTGATATTGAGGCTCGGTGTGCAAAAAATAGAATTTTGAACTTTTTTAAAGGTACATTCTGTAAAAATACGAACATGAATTTTTATCTTTTGAACCAGTGCTCGAAATTGAAATCAGAGGGCACTGTTGAACTGCAGTGCTAGGATTCGATTAAGGGGAGCTTAACATAGATTGCAGTAGGTTGGGAGAAAAGTTAGTTTTATGGCATTTTGAAGAATAGTAAAATAACATAAAAATGTTATTTTATTTTTCTACCAAAGGTTGAGCGGCGGTGGTAGGACCGCTAGGTTTTCAAGACATTTAATGGCTTGACTCTTCTATTTTGTAACCACACTATTTAGAGTTAAGAAATTCATTAATTAAAACTCATTAATGATACTCATTAATCATATGATATGTTAATAACCTTTTCCCTATATTTAAATGATGCTCCGGAATGGATTTTTGATATGGAAGAGAGGAACCTCTGACAAAGTGCTAAAACGTCGTCCACCAATGAAGAACATAGGCTTGGATAACAACATTGGAGGAATCAATCTAGAAACGATGAATGTTGGTGGCTTCATAAAACGTGGATTCTTCTTGCACAACTACAACATCTCCTCTGAATCTGAGGTAGGGGTAGTTTATATTTAAATTTAAGAGAATTTGTTTCCGTTCATCATTATTAAAAATCATGGAGAACGCGGATCAACAAAAATGAGTTGATCCGGGATTCACATGAAACTACATGTGGTTGTTGCAGGGAAAGATTGAATGGGGTTAATCTTTATCTATGTGATGTTTTATTTTACTACCCGCTTGATATGATGCTAATGTAGAGGGAACAAGACAAATGAACAAGGCCCAAACCCTCCAATACTTCGGGTTTTGTCTCATTCTTCATAGATGGGTTTTCAACTTGACAGAATCCTAAATTCAGGATCCATGCATTGATGGAAGAAACCTGGGAGGCCCGTAGCCGTATTTAGAAGGGAAAATGGACCAACAGAGCTCACCCGGTGGCATGCAGAAGCACCGCCAGCACGACACCGTTGCGACGGTGCTGGCGGGTGGCAACGACTGGAATCGACTGGTAATGGAGACTGCTGTCGCACGCCGCATAGGTAGGCCACGACATCATGTCGTGGCAGAGGGGACCTGTGCCCAACGGGTCCTGCTGATAGGGGGCGACACCACTTGGTTCCACTGTTACTTAATGAAAGGATAGAATGTCCTTTTGGGAGGGTAAAAGAACCCATGTGGGCCACCCAACTAGGGGTCGTTCCAGCCAGTGGGCTAGTCCGGTCCGTGTCCCAACCCACTCGGGTCGGGCCGGGTCAGACCGAACCTGGACCCTTTTCGGCCCAGATACACTTAAAAAGTTGTATCTCACAAACCAGATGTCTTTTTGATGAATCGTCTATGATGCTGGAATCCTTGGAATGAGACAATCCTTTTTGAGATACTCCACCTGAGTTGGGAGAAATTTGAATTACAACTGGGTTGGATCAAACCTGAATCCAACCGAGCCCTCGGTACTAAAAAACGTATAACTCACAAACCGAGGGTCTGATTGAGACGCCGTCTATCACGTTGGGACCCTTACGACATGGAGGTCCTTTGGGATACTACTTTAAGGAATTTCATGGAATTTTAGGCACAACCGATATCTTGGGGAGCGAATACCATGGAACTCAATCCCACTGAGTGCGGAGAATCCTTTGGCTAGCTGTCAATTGAAGAATGACCCTGTGTGGATCAGCATCATAGTGACCATGTGTGGATCAGCATCATAGAGACCCTGTCTGGATTAGAATTCTAGAAAATGTGTATGGATCAATATCATAACGAACCTCTGTGGATCAACATTCTAGCGACCTTGTGTGGATCAGCAGTGAGCAACCCAATGAGGACTATCCTTAGATAAACCCACCATGGATCAGCGACATATTACCCTGTGTGGATCAACAATGGAACAATTACTTCGCGGTTCTATTATTGAAACCTCCTAATGGAATAAAATGATATATATTAAGACTAATAATCTTTTTTCTTGACCTCTGAGATGCATAATTGGTTTGAGCTGAGTCTTATGCTTTGTGCTTTGTGATTGAGATCATGCTTTGTGGTTTTCCTTTGGGGAATTATAAGAGATCGTCTGGGGTCTTGGGGTCCCTATTGGGTATTTTTATACTCACCCCTACATAGGCTTCGCCCACACCTTTTTGTGTCTTATACAGATGACGATCAGCTTGGATGGGACTTTAGGGAGCCAGGACCAGGCGATACATGGAGGTAACTGGTTGACATGGAGAACTGCGGAGACATGTTGTACATTCCCTTTAGGTAGGATCCATTGTGGATGATCTTAGGATCTGTTTTTTATTTTAGTAGTATCTTTTTAGTTGCACTTGAATTCTGACCCCTTTAATTTCTGTACACACTTTTACTACTGCAGTTTTACTACGTGGTTTTCATTTTGTTGTGTTCTTGGTTTGTGTGTTTGATGATTTAAAGGTAATGCCTTCACATTTTTAGGGATATTCCTTTCCGATTCTAGTCTCCAACCACTGGCCTATGGAAGGCCGGCTTGGGGTCGTCACAACATGAGCCCTAGAGGACGTGTCAAGAAAATATTACTTATGTCTTTAAAATGATTATCATGGGTTTTCCAAATTCAAAAATGTATTTTTAAAATGTATAGATTTAATTATTGAATACTTATATGTAAAATTAAAAGGTTTTATACACTCAGATATCATTCCTAAATAATTATAATGTCATAATATTTACATATTTTGTAAAGACTTTATTTTTTACTTTTCACTAAAAATTAATAACTTCATAAAAATTGAAAAAAATGCTAAGAAAATATTTTTAATATAAGTAAAAAAATAAATTATTTTTTTATATTAAAATTATAAAATTTAGGAATCAAAATTTAAAATATAAATTAAAAAATAGAAGGAAAATTTATTTCATAAAAAAATAACCTTTCTTAAAATATTAACCATTATTACTTTTATTTGATATAAATTAATTATTAATATTAATATGGTATTAAAATAAAAAATATATATTTTCCATAATATAATTAGTTCTGTAAAATGAATCACACAATCAAAAAAAATAGAATGGTTATATTTTAATGCATAACATGGTCTTTTAATTATTTAGATAGACTACTTGAATTTTTATCAATTATGTAGTAGCAATAATGAACTTTATTTTCATATTTATACATATATTTCAAAATGATATTAGATATATTTTTATCCAAAAAATATATAGAAATATTTTAATGATTAAATGACATTTTAGATCTGATTTTAGTTCAGTGTGGTGTGTGAATCGGGGTAGAGAACACAATAGGTTTTAAATGAAAATATACTATTTTAAAATCATAAGGGGTTATAGTTATCATCACCCTATTTAGGGAATAAAACCAGAGTACCCTAAGGATAGTTACTTGGATTAATAAACCCCTTTGTGTCAATATACTCAAGTTACCCCTTCAACTATTTTAAAATGACTGGTTTTATATGATAATAAGTTATATATAAGGGTTCAACACTCCGCATGATCATGATAAAAATTAGATATCCAACTTGGTTGGAAAACACAATAAATAATCCTAAATAGATCATAGGAAACATCCACGACTATAGGAAAAATTGTTAGACCATTATCATAGCCACTAATGGAAACAGACAAGTTATATGGATTGTATAATATCCCAAAAAATGTGGTATTTTTCTGATAAAACCATCTTACCATCTCATGAACACACTTGAAAATACATTTATCCCATAAGGGATGTAGATTACACCCACCTATATTATTATTAAATTTGATCTAGGAATGGAATCATTAAATCCATGCAAAAGATGATTTCACACATCATCATATCTAAAATAATGAAATCACATACCAATTTTCTCACCCAAACACTACTGGACAAATTCGGTACCCACAATAATAAAATAAAACTAAATATCCTCCAAAATATTTTATTTAATGAAATGAAGACTATTCCATGGAATTATATTTTTTTTATATATGTAAATCTTATATAAAGTGTACTATATTAGCTCCACATATATATAACACTCCACCACTAATAGGTATGTTGTTGTATCTTCATTTCTAGTGGGAGAAAAATACCTAAATCACCACTACTTCTTATAGGGAATTATCAGTTCCACATGTATGAATATTTTGAGATATATGCGGAGGATTCTATACCATGGGAACATCATCAGATCTATCATTAGGTGACACACCTATATTTAATCAAGGGTATATTTCTTCTAAAATTGCATAGATTAAATTATAAATTATTTTAATATCTTAAATAAAAACATATTTCAAGGATTCACAATCACACATACATATATCCTCTTGAGAGGTAGACCCTATGGGTCCTCTCTGTGTGACAGTAATTTAAAAAACACACTACTTAAATAATGCTAAATCCTATACCACTTGCACATTCATGTTAGTTGTAGTGATGTATAAAAATTAAAAAAATAGAGGATAAATTAATTTTTTTCATCAATAATTTATTTGGGAAATCACAAAATATATTATAATAAAAATCTAAATAAAATAAACCTTAAAAATTAAATATAATTATGTGCATGTTATGTGAACCCACATGTAGAATCATGATCTGAGAACACGTTCTCTCTTGCCACACATGGAAGGAGGAAAAACCAATAAATCATAAATCCCATAAGAACACTTATGGAAAATGAAAAATATATGAATAACTAATAAAATAAATCCCTTGATCCAAGAAACATGGATTCTGACTATATAAGAGCCAGTGAGAAATTATAATATCTTCCCACTCGAGTCCCAAATATTATATTTTCATTTAACCATGAACTATATAAATAAAAGATTAAAATAGGGACATGGTACCATTTTGTAATGCCCCATACTAGTCCACATGGTCTATGAAAAAGAGGTTAATGGCCTCATACTCCCCTCCGTATATACAAGAGGATTCCATCTAGTGGTGAGGGCCTAAATCATACATTGGTAAGATTATACCCTTGATATCTAATAAATATCTATAATATAAAAATTGGAATTAGTAATAAGTAAAGAAGGAAATATGGAATCACAATGGTAAGATAACCATATAAATAAAATCACATGGAAAAATAAAATTAATGGGTACATGTATCAAATTACCAGTTTATAGTGATACCCATATATGGAAAATCAATATGTATAGTAACCAATGTTTAAAATTAAATAAATGCATATCCATAAAATGATCCAAGAGTGTGTTTTTTATTTCTTTCATACATGCCCCACCCCACCACCTTAAGTGACTAATATAGGACCCTTCCATAATGATGTATCATTGACAAAAAAATATGAACGTGTATTAAGATCCCCATGCTTGGTTAAAGTAATTAAACTCATAAAGACAACACCAACATATCTGTAGAATAAGTAAAAAAGATGTATCTGAGAGGATTCACTAACTATAAAAGAATATATAGATGGTGAGACACCATGTGTTATCCATTCCTTTGTGAACCTCAACCACACCTTGAGTGATAAACATCATTAGGAGAAAATCTCTTACTTCCAACCACCTTTAATGTAATATAAAGTGATCTGAGGAGGGTGTAACATATACAACCTATTTAATAAGTAAATCCTTCACCATGGTGTAAGTTCCAATGAATATATCTCATATCCAATAATCACATAGGAATCATTATAGAGAGGTAATAACATAGAGAACTGTCTGTGTTCACCAAATCATCCCATCAGGGCTAGGTCCCAAGGATTTATTAGATATAAATCGAGCATCATAAGAAATTTTCTAAGGTTGTAATAACATAGAAAACATTTAGTCTAAAATAAACTCACACCCTTTTTAAAGGGAGATCACATGGTTGAATCCATCACAACATCACATATACCTAGTAACAGAGTCATCAAAAATAAATACACAAACCACAAGGGTAAAACACATCCTCTACCAAGACATTCAACACCATACACCTCACGAGAGCTTCCCTTTTAATATTCCATGACCCAAAACATGATAATATTCTTATATTAGTTGTTCCCACTCATCAAGAACATCACATTTAAATGTGGTAAACATAAATAACCAAAATTTATACTGTAGGATCACTGATACCACCACCAAACCAAGAAACCACATTCTATGACTAGAAACACAAGGAGTTAAGCCCTAAAATAAGACACACCACAAGTTATGGTTCAATTTTAACTATGAAAATTCACTCATACCTACCCCCAAAAGATTCAATTATAGTAATTAAAACACACTTGACCAAATTTATTCCTTATGTATAACAATATTAGGAAATTATATTATCCAACATACACAACATACCATACACCCAAATACAAATTCCAAAACATGTTAGAGACTTCTTAACTCAAGACATATATATATCGGTTACTAATCCATTCCAAATTAATCAATCTTAGTAAATCATAATCCATGAACATGAAAAAAATCATATGTGTTATTGATTAAAAATGTAGAAAGAGGAATAAAAAGATAAATTCAAGAAAATACCTCCCATTTTAGACTTAATGAATTAGAATGATTGAAACAAATGAAACTTCAATTTTCCATGAAATGAGGAAGAAATCACTTAAAGATGAAAGAATATTTCCCCTTAGGACTGAGACTCATGGGTGGGTCGAGTGAATAGAAGATGCATTTCTTTTCCCCCCTTTAATATTATTTAACAAAAAAATTTAAAAAATGGGTATTGAGGTCATTGTGTTGTGACCCCACTAGCCACAATACAATATACTGGTATAGGTGTCTCTCTATGGTGTGACCATATTGGGAATAGTGTAGGGACCCTATCTAGATCAGTGCCTAGATATAAAATTCACCATTTAATGCATTACCCTAAACTACATGGTGAAACAAAACCATTGATTCTAGAGGGTCATATACCTCTAGGAGATTCTTTAAATTATGACTTAAAGGCTCATACCAAAATGATTAACATCATGTAACTACCAAAAAAAGTTCACCATGAACCAAACTAAAACCAGAATCTCAAACCCTGGTAGTACTATACCATAATGAAACTATAGAACTCTGATATCATTCCTTAAATTCTTTATAATTTCATCCCCGAGCTAAAACCAACTCAATTTTAGACCTCGAGCAACCGCCAACTACCCTAAAAGCCAAAAAAATATTAAAACACATAAGGTTTGGTAAGAATTTAACAAAATAAATCATTAAATTCATGTATTTTTTCACTCAAGATACCATCATTATAGGTACTCTCATTCCCAATTTTACATATGTATATATATACTATGGGGAATATGTTTCAATAGTCTTACATTATTATAGGCCTGGCAGTGAGGTGGTTGAAATTGGTTTGTGGATTACAATTTTCATGGGATGGTAAATGATATACAATGACTTGTGTTTATAGAAATTATTACTCTATGATAAGATTATTCATTTATAATTTTATTAGATAACACATGGAATATATTGATGATCATATTCATTAGTGTGGATTCTATGCATGGATCAATATAGGTATAACTAGATTTATTTCTGTATTATTCTATATTTGAAACAAAAATTCATAGTTATTTATTTATCAAATTTCATCAATTAAGTAGTAAGATAGTTTCTCATTTTATATTAGTTTCACTTCCAATATTATGTTATTACTTACTATACATGATTTTATGAAAGGTTGGTTAGGGCATGGTGGTTACCATCTACTCTCTACAACAAGATCACACCTTAAAAATATACATATACAATATTTTTTAAATGTTTTTATTTTTTATCTATATAAGGAAGTTGAAATCAAGAATTATATTTCATAGGGAACGGAGTATGTCCTTATGTCAAATATTTTTAATGTTTTGATGGATTCTCTTATTAGAGAGATTTGTTTTATTTGCATGAATTCCAAATGGATTATCACACACATGTGAATTCATTTTGAACACTTTAGTGTATTTTTTCTTCAATTGGGGATGAAAATATATATATAATCATGTCTATTAGGCTTAATTGTGATATTTTGAAGGTTTATATGTAAACTATTTTACTATGCTTTCAATTTTCAAACATATTAACATTAAACCCTTGGTATACAATTTACATACTTGATAGATATGTTTTATTTTTTATTTTCCACTATCTACCAAGGTTA
Source organism: Viscum album (assembly GCA_963277665.1). NCBI lineage: Eukaryota > Viridiplantae > Streptophyta > Magnoliopsida > Santalales > Viscaceae > Viscum > Viscum album. The sequence goes on along the minus strand of OY728155.1, from coordinate 939,157,465 downwards.
TGTTAATTTTTTGGTTGGATATGGTTATATTTTAGTTAAATTATAAAGAGGTAAAACCATTCCCCAATTATGATTCCTTGACCTCTCAATATTTACCCCAGACTTTGGTGATTGATAATTTTACCTTTAGTGTTATGGAATCCTGATATGGGTCAATGAGTTATATAAAAATGGTTATTACATAATAAATCATAAATACAATAAATCATTAAAATATTCATACATTCATATATTCATTGTCAAACAAGGATCAAAGATAATAACTTCATGATTTTTTTACTATATTAAAAAAATATACCTCTATTAATGTTTCTATTATTTTTTTCTATACTAAATCTTGTTAATAAAAAAAATATGTACTTGAACTCCATTATTTTTAAAATTTGATTACTTATATAAATATTTTATTTTATAATGTATTCAATGAAACATTTGAATACCACTTCAATTTATATAATTTTCCATATTTATAATAAAAATATAAACATTCAAATATATTATTTTTTAAATGAAAATGAAACCCTTATGACCCCACTTATTATATCCCAAATCATTTTTTATAATGAATCACCCAAATATGGGGTTAATTTAGGGGATTATATCATTATACATTCTATTAATAATTACGTTATATAATATAATTTTCCATTATTAAAAGGAACTATCAAAAATATTTTTATGTAAATATTAAATAATGTAGAAATAATATTCACATAAATATACAATATTCACTTTTTTAATTTTAGCACATATATAGTATAATTCATGTTATATAATAAATAAGATATACTTTGATATAAATCCCAAACTAAAAGTTTTTGATTTCATGATTTTGGATTAGCTCACTACTAAGCACACATATCATGCATTATTCCTAAGAAAAAACATAATTTTTTTTACTATGAGTTAAATGGTATATAATTAATGAAATTACACGAGAAAAAATATCAATTAAAACAAAATGAAAATGGCGACTCAGTTACTCTCTAAATCAGTAATATTTTTCCCCACAAGATCAATAAATTCATCTAAACTTTATTTTAACAACTAAGAGTTGATAGATTCCTATAATATGGAACATGAGTAATAAATCTCATGATATTTACAACTATATATTTGTATCTATTATAAACGTACATTATCACAAAAAAATCCATTAATAAAGGGCTAGGATAAATTAAAATAAAGAATAATATCTTTATTTTTTTTCACATGTCATTTTCATTTATTCATTCTCAAAATCATCAAGTTAAGTCAAATTAAATGATAATAGCCATTATAAATTTATTTATATAAAAATAAAAATAATAAATATATTCTAAATTGATACAAAAAATAACCATAATATCACATTCCTACATGATATATTTTTCATAATTAAAAATATTATATGAAATCAAAAATAAGAGTTTAAACATATTGAAAATATTTACTATGTTTTAGTTAATAAAATTTATGAAATGATAATTTTTCTGACCACACAATATTTAACTAACTCTAAATACCATCAACCTCGTCATATATTCCCAATTCAAGGATTCAAAATACTAATATTGTTTTTGAAATATCATTTTGAACATGACCTTAATTTTGACATTTAATCTATAGAGTTCAATGATTCCTCAATAAAGATACAATATTCATTCTAGATACTTAAGAATAGTTTTAGATAATAAAATTAATTCAACATTAATATGATAGTTTTAATTAGTAAATGGTAAAATTTCTTGATAATAAAAAATATATTTTTCTACATTGAGGAACCACAATGTCTGAATGAGTCATTGTGAATGAATTTTATTCTATTATCTATCACCTTTATGTCTTGGTGTAATTAAAAATATTATTCATTTTCCCACAAAAATTCATTTCTAGTATATAAAATTAAACTTAATCTACTATGTAACTTTACCATTAAATCAACCACCAAACAACAATGAAATAAAATTTTATAATTACATATCAAAATTTTAATAAGACTATTTACTATTTTAAAACTAATTATATAATATATCACAAAATATTCAAATATAGTTTAAGAACATACTTTATTAATGTTATTTACTCATTGAAATTATTTAATTCCCCATTAATAAATCTAACTAATTTTATATGACATCTTAGATATATTTAAGTATTTTTAACTCCACCAAACTAAAAAAATTTCAACAAACAGAAACAAAAACATCAATGGAAATGGTGTATTTAAAAATCACATAGCCATGAATAATTTTTTAATACACAATGAAAATCACCTAATGAAATCCTTTATAGTGAATTGATTATGTATAATGAATATTAAAAAATAAAATACATTTGAAATATATTAATATAAAAAATAATAAAAATATCAATAAATTTAAATAATAATAATTTTTTAAGGAAACAAAGATGAATAAATAAATATTTTTTAGTTAAAGAACAAATAAATAGATTATTGATTCAGTAGTTAACAAATCATCTAATTTATTTGAAAATCATTATCCCCACTAATTTTATTTATAAATTATATTTCAAGAAACAATGAAATTAATCATTAGTGATAATTATGATATTGGAAAATCATAAGATCAAGATGAAAGGTAATTTTTATTTACAGTTATGTGATACATTTTGAATTTTCTTTTGTTTAATGGATTCCTTATAGTAATATTTAATGTAATAAATAATTCCATGTATTTATGCATTTTAAAAATCAATGTGGAATATAATCTTATTTATTTAATAACAAAAACATTTTCTCTAAAATAATTAATCATTAAATTAAAATATAATCCATATCTATATTAATTTAATCATTTTTGTCCATATATTAGTAGATCATTTTTTCCTAAATAATTTAATATTAAAAAATAAAAATTAACAATGTGCACTTAATCCTATATAATAGATTATTTAGTATATATCTAAAGGATTTGTAGATATTAAATGAATGGATAAATGGGGTTTATATTATAAATAGTTTAAAAAATTAATATCATTCATTTTGGAATGAAATAAAAAAATTATTCCACTAAGGGAAAAAACTATAAAACCCATGAAAAAAATAAAAAAATAAATCTTGAAAAAAATATACCAAACCACTAAGAGAGAAAAATAAAAACAAATGATATACCCTTTAAAAAATTATTTCTAAAATACTGATTCATAGCCGTCATCAAATTCTAATATATATCCTTCTCGAACATAACATGCAACAAATAATAAATAAGTTACTCATATCAATAATTAATGGAGAAGATAGAAACATCACTAGAAACATGAATTGCAAGATTAGTGAAACACCACCACCAATCATAGAGGGAAATTCTATTTGAAACACCATTCACTGAAAATAGTGGAAGTATATCCTTATATAGGGAAATAATACTATGTGAAAAAATAACATATAAAGAAAAAACCAAAAAAACCTCACAATAACTAGTAAAAACACTATGATCCTAGAAATAAAACCAATCCAATTAAGTAAAAATCAAAAATCAGAAACTTTCAACCACACATTTATAGGATGGAATGAAAATTTCAAATTTCATACACCTTCCTCCCTGGAAAATGAAACTACCTGAGGTAGACTATTCACCTCTAGAAAAAATGTTTATATTAATATCTTACCTAAGACATTGTATTTAATAGTATAGTTCTAGCCTACATGAGACCAATCTAATCATATCACATAGAAATGGGGTATGGAAATGACTGGATATGAGAAAGAACCAACCCTATAAGATCATCTTAAAAATTTTAATGTAACATGAGTCCATATAACATTGAAACCATAGAGAAAACAATCAGATAGTCCTAGATCATGTACTATAAAAATTATCCAGAATCATATATGATCATCCATGTAATAAATTTTTATAAAATACATAGACCATGAACCACATGTTTGAAAAACTAAAGATCAAAATCATTGGAAAATGATAAATTAGTGATTAGGAAAAAATGAACAACATCATCATCCCATATTCAGCCATAATCATCAGATCTCGACCTACACTACACACCATACCAGAAATAATGCACTAGATAGATATCTATTATTCCCTAAAATATCCAGAATTTCCTCAAATAACACTTACTATAAATGGTTGTAAGTGAATAAAATGATCTAATTAGCCCATATGCCTATGATATGGAATAATCCACATTTAACTAATATAGAGGAAACCTGCTCTCTAGTTTTTATAACATTGATCTCAGATAATGATTGAAAATGCATCCATAATAATTAGAAAAAAGCGATATAGAAATTTAATGACGAGTTGGATGAAAAAATACCACCAACCATGATGTCAAAGGAAAAAATGAAGAAAACTTAGAAATTGATAAAGAAGAAAACCACCCAAAACCAAACTTTTCGTTAAAGAAGATACTTTTTTATACAGATCTACCAATAATAATTACCAAACCATCCACTGATAGATATTCATAGGAAGATAAAAAATCATATCTTCAACTCATATACAAATCGATAAATTTTTTTTTATAATGATATATCCCACATTATTAGATAGATATTATGTTATGGGTCCCTGCAACAAAGATTAAGATGAAGCATCACCAGCAGGGAGGATGAAAAACTAGAAAAACAATAGTGAGAATAATGGACCCTAATTATATCTGGTAAAAAATTCCACTGAAGAATCCAGTATGGTGTTTTTTGGATAAACATCCACTGGAAGAGTTAAAAAAATTTCCAATCACTTTTCCACTAAAATTTGAATTGAAAACATGTAGTATATCCTATTTAATAAGGATCTAATTTTTTTGAGAGGATAACACCTTAAAAAAATAAAATGGTTGTGGATTGGAAATAACATTAGTTTATATCCAACTATGAATGAAATTATCCTCTTCAATAATTTGAGGGTCTATTTGGGTAAATTAGGAAAACATCCCATAGAAAACACCAAGATTCTTCCATGGAAGATTATGTAAAAATATTATTTTATAACCTCCAATTATTAAGGACTATAATAGTATAATTGTTCAATACCCATTATATTTACATTATTACTTTTTTCCATTATTTATTTAAGAAAAAAATTGAATAATTGATAATGATATATAGAGAAATGAATAAAAAATTCCGGTTAAAATTTCTATTTTTGATCACATTGTAATCCTAAATATTTCCATCCATTCTAACTCATCAATTCATTATATATACATGTCAATATTTAAAAGATGAAGAGTGAAACTGTTAGATATTTATTTGGTTAAGGATTGATATTTAATATGATAATCAATTATAAAATCCATTTCCCCAATATTTAGATATTTATTCATCTAATTTTATATTTAAGCTACTAATTTTTTTTCACACCCTTAGATTTTCTATCCCAATATGTATCTGGAAATCAACCATCGATACTGATGAGCCAGTAATGGGAACCCCTCTGCTACGGTTCCCCCGTCGTCACTGCCTCCTTCCACCTCGGATCGTTCTATCTCCCCTTCTCGGCACTTTCTCAGTGATTCCATGGCGGCTGTCTCTTCCTTCTATGGCGGTGTCATGACCTCCTAGACTCGGCTATCTCAGCATCTCATCGTTGCTGTCCTGCTTCCCACCGCACTCGCCTTCATGGAGAGGGTCTTCATTGGTGGTGCAGTGATGGTCCATCAGTCGTGTTCTTACTTCCTCATCTGAGGGTCACTTCCTCGTCTCCTAGGTTTGTGTTGGGTGGTCCGTTCTGGTCTACACGAGCAGGGATGGTGGCGATGGGTTTTGATTCCAGTTTTGCGGTGGAGTCTGGTGAGCTTGGCATTAGGGTGGTCAATAACATAATGATTATTTCTTGAGCTCTGTTTTTGCCTTCGTTTTTAGGTTTGGATGCTGCCTGTGTGTTGGTCGATTCGATGGTTTGGTTTCGGTTTTGGTTGATTTTTCTGTTGGAGTGAATTGGTGTGTTTTGACTTGGATTGATTCTGGTATTTGAGGATGATTGTTGAACAAGGTATTAGTTTGGGTTGGTTTGTGGTTTTTTGGGACATTGAAAACTTGAAGCCTTCATGTTGGAGGATCAATTGGGTTGTGTTTTGCAGCATGTTGGTGATGATTTTGTGGCTCCATAGAATGGTTTATGTGTTGGCCAGTTTGAATTGGGGATATTTAGTTTGAAGTTCATTAGAAATTACATTCAGTTCATCTACAAAAGACGTTTCTAGAAGAGTTTCATAGCAGGGAACATTCATTTGACCATTGCTATCTAGAATTGGAAGTTTGAGAGGGTATGATGTTTTCCATTGGTACCAGGTCCATGCATCCTTGCACTGGATTGTATGTTGAGCAACGATGATATGGTGGAATCTGATCTTAATGTCTTAATGCTACGGAGGGGTCTTTCTTTATCATCTGAATTTGATGGTTTTTGTCCTTGGGACTTTGGATAGTGAGGAATGGTTGTCTTTTATGTATTTGAAGTCATGTTGGGTTCCCCCTCACCCCTTAAAGGGGTTTATCTTAATAAAAAAAATTAATTTTCAGTCAGTAACCCAATATGTATCATTTATCCATGTGTTGGCTTAAAATTTATGCATTTTTTCTACTTATTTGAATGATTAAAAGTATCAATATTGCACAATTTTTTATATGATATTATTTTAAAAAATCATAGAGAACAATATGTTTTAAAACTATTTTTTTAAATTTATTATTTGATTTTGAAATATAAAAAATTAAATTAGCCTTGTAAACCTTAAAAAAGATAATTTATCTCTTATTCATATTCCACTTTCTATATTGATGAACTGGTAAAATAAAAATTTACTTATTGATGTTATAAAAGTTTTATTCGATCAAATATAAAAATATACAAAAAATAATAATAAAGATAGCTTGTGACTATCAACATAGATGGGGTAATAGGAATATAACCCAAAATGTTTTCCATACTTCATGATAAGATGACATAGTTTAGATAATTATGAATTCATAACATGAAATGCGTCATTAAGATATTTCATCTCTCAGTTGTGACTAAACAATATATTAATGGGACAACATGTTTGTTTCAATCCTACTCAATCAATTTATTAGTATAACGAATGAGTGCGAAAAGTAATAAACATTAATTTCCCCAATTATTTTAAAAATCTATTATGTTTATTATAATTTAAAAAATTATTTCCAATTAAATACAAATACTTTATGGGAATATGTGGTTGATTTAATGATTGAAAGAATGAATATAAATATAAATACAATTTAATATTTATTTTTTAATATAATATTTATTTATTAATTTTTGTAATGAAATAGGTTTTATGTAAGGAGGGTGTCTTAATATATTAGTTATTATATGTTGGATATTAAAAATAAATCAAACATATGGCATATGAATCATAAAATCTTACAATCCTAAATAATCTTCATTTAAAAATTGAACATATCATAAAAAATAAAAAATAATATAAGTGATAGTTTAAATAATCTCATTATTTTCAATGTTGTAAATATAAAATAGAAAATGGTGAATATAATTTATATTGATAAAATAATATACTAATATCCATGTATTTATATATCAAAACATAGCACACCTATATTTAAAAAATTAAATTTTTGGGGAAATAATAGAGGAAATATATATAAATAAGGGAAGTGCATTGTAATCCATGTGATGTTGGTTACAAAAGATGTATTGTGAGAAAATATAAAAGGTATTGAGGGAAATAATAATAAAAATAAAATTTTTATGATGAATTTTTTTTTGTTTATTGATCTATAATACATTAGATATTAATTTTTTTTCTTATTCATCAATGATTTATACTTCTACCTTATTATCCATACTATGGAGGATGTGGATTTTCATTATTTTAAACAATAATTACATTATATGTATCAATTAATAAATTATATAGACAATCCTTATTGAAAATAGTTAATCTAATTTAAATGATGAATGAAAATTTTAGGTTCAATCACAATTTATTTAATCATATAATAAGTGATATTTTACTAAGATAGAAAATGAAAACATTTTTAAGAGTGCAGATCACTGTGTTTTTCCATAAACATTTTGGATGATACTCCATATATATTCCCACAAATGACGTTTTATAGATTTCATGTAAGTTTCAATTTTTGAAAAATTTTATTTTCAAGACTAATTTATAGATAATGGAACTAATATGTTCAATAAGTGGATGTAAATAATTAGCACGATTAGGTAGTTCTGAAATTAAATTTTAAAAAGAATTTTACAAAAATATTAATGGTAATTAATTAAATGAAATTATATAAATATTTACTTTCATTATGAGGTTACATGAGAAAAATGTACAAAAATAGTTGATCATTTTAAATGAAAATATAAAATATTACAAAATAATTCAGGCCCTAGAGCCATAAAGGTTTAGTGTCTCTAGAGACTAGATAAAAAATCAACTTATTTCATAAATGATCTTAAAAATCTCCAACAATGTTCATCTATCAAAGTAATTTTGTTTGAAATATTATATATAGAAGATTAATTAATAACCAAAATAAATTTAAACATATGAAAGGGTGAGATTAGATGATCTAAAAGGTTAAACATGGGAGACACAATAGATAATAATATCCCAGCATAATATTAACATAAGGGTGTGAGATAATGATTATAACTTATAAACTTCATACCCAATAACTCATTAATAATAAATTAAGAGTCACAACACAAATATTCAGAATTTTAACATACATGATTCATAAGAGTGGGGAATAAACACTAATAAATCATGATCCCTAGGAGTATTTTATAAGCATAATAACATTACATAGTAATTATTAAATAATCATAAAAATAGAAAATCATTTAATTAGTCAAGGATCACTTCCACGACCATCATCACATAATAGAAAAATTCCTATAATTAATTAGGGGAACTCCCCATATTATTTTCATTATTTGAACGAGTTCAATCCCCATCATATTTTTATTTTTAGAAAGGTTTCACTACCTATCATATTTCATCTTATCTCTTGAGATATCAATTATTACCCAATGCAATGGAGGGTGATATAATTTTAGTCCTCCCAATCACATATTTAAAATGATACTTATGTGTACCACATGATCATTATATCATTCATCATGTAATCATAGAATACTCCAGGTAAAAGAAACAGGTTTTGTAAACATAACATCATCATATAATCATAAACCCTCTGAAGATGAAATGTGAATGGTATCATAACTACATTTATTATGTCATTATAACTTAATTATATAGTGATAATATAATGTGTTTGATAGAATCATCCTTAAAAAAACATTATCATAATCCATTAATAGGAATTAATTACAAGGTATTATAAGGAAATATATCTATTGAATTATAAAAAAACTGAAATTATGATGATAGTTATGATATATACATTTAAAATATCATTTGAACATTTCATAGAGAATAAAGAAAATATCATTTTCCTTTGATATATTTAATATCTAAAAACTTCTATAATACTGAGAAAAATAGTTTATTTGAAAATAAACACTGAAACCTTTAAATTATGCTCGAAATAAAATAATTTTCATGATTGTAGAAAAAACCATTCATGTTGTAAACATTAAAAAAATATTCTTTTTGCAATTTTTATAAACTATCATAAATAACCTATTAGGAAAAAATTATAAAAATTCCATTTAAATCTTTTGAAAATAAATTGAAATATGTTTGGAAATGACATAAAATAATATTTTCATTTAAATAATGAACATTCTTGAGAGCATTTTGAAGAACATGGGAATGGTAGAAAAAGTTTATCTTTGATAAAGGTAATAAGGATGGATTTTCTTAAAATTGTTTTCATGATAATTTTATATATCATAGAGATGAGGATGAAAGAAAAACATTAAACCCTATAAATAACTATAGGATAATAAAATAATTCTGTTTTAAGATATAAATATAATAAAATTCTCTAAAATGAGATTCAATCATAAACAATACTATTGAAATCTGAGATTGTAACACAAACCCACACCCTAAGTCCTAACATTATCCATATGTGCTCTTAAGATACTATATAATAAATTTAGATTCATTATTCATATATAAAATAATAATATTAATATTTGCCTTAAAATATATCATTATGTTATAATTTCAAATTACCTATTTGATAATAATTCATTATTAAAACTAGTATTCATGTGTTAATTGTTCTGTTTTCCATGCATGTTTTTGTTCGACGGTTCTGATCCATTCACCATGGTCATGGTTTCATCATATACTAAATATAAATCATATTATAAGAAACATATGTTTTCATTATTTAAAATTTTATAACAAAACATATATGTTTTTGGTGACGAATTATTTACATCACTTTATGGAGATGGTTGTATGTACGTACACATTAGTAATGTATTCATTTTTAATGAATCAATATAATGAATATTTATAATAATCTATATATAATGAATCATAATAATACCATAAATTTCATATATATGAATTAAATTCATCCTTATCACCATACATGTATATCATACATAAAAAAATTACATCACTTCATGGATGTGGTAGTCCGCACGTACATATGGACAACATTATCATTTCCCATAGGATGGAAAGGTCATAGAAAATGGATTTATCTTTAACATAATTTCTTATATGATTAAGGATACATATATACCCATTTTATGATATTTATATAACATTTTAATGACGTGAATAAAGAAACAAACTCAAAATAGATTGGTAAACACAATTACCTCTCCTTTGTACAACCTCATTTGGCATAAATCATAAGCCTTCTTGGTTTTGTCTTAGGGGAATAACAAAAGATCTAGTACATGGGGAGGGAATTTATGAAGATATTTTCACAAGGATTTGATGATCTATAGGGTTCAATGATAGTGAATAATTTAATGGTGGGGCTTCCATTTTATAAGTGAGGTGGGTGGAACTCTGGTAAATACTTAAAACATCAAAATATAATAAAGTCATATTCAAGTGAAAGTGGAACCAAGAAATACCAAACTCAAATAAATTTTTAGTATGGGTCTAAATAAATTTAAATAATAACATCTGTCCATGTTTTTGAGATATTTTATTCCTTACCACTATTTTTAACCCCCATTAGTCCTTTTAATCCTTAATTTAGTGATTAAGTTTTACCATTGTTACTAATTATAATGCAAACAATTAAAATTAAAATTATAAATAAATTTAGATAGGTGGATTCCAAATATGTAAATTATTTTACCATATTGAATTTAATAATATGTAGAAATACATTCTAAAATAACCGTACAAAATACAATGAAACAGTTTCTCAAAAAATAAATTTTTAACCAAAAACATAATTTAATTCAATTCGATTCCTAATAAAAATCATTAGATGAACTTTAAAATAATTTATTTGATATATTATCTAAAAATTTCCTTACAATAATTCCTAATTAGGTATTAATTTTATTTATTAAAATAAAAATAAATTATGCACATAAAGGAAGTTTTTTCTTAAAACATCTCTTATTACCTACAAATGTTATTATTTTCATTTCTAAAAAATTGATAACCAGTGAATTCATTTTCTAAATGTGTAAAAAATAAATTTTCATAATTTTAATAATTTTAATTAATTTCTAAATAAAACATAAATTATAAAAACAATGTTCATAAATGAAATATTTCAAAATAGTTCTTTATGATCAATATTATTTCATATGTGAATTAGAAATTATTATTTTACAATTATATTTCATATAAATACCATATAGTGTGATTAATTTTATAATTTATAATAATTATTCACATAAATTGAGGGGTTCATGTTTATCAATCTATCTTAAAATTCATTTATTAAATAGAAATATATTTTTAAGTATTGGGGTTTTATATTATACCCCCTTAACCAGATTTCAACCATCAAAATTCTGTCACTCGGTCAATAAAAGCTAAGGATAACTATGTCTCATCACATCCTTAGGTTCCTAAGTTTCTTTCTTAAATAAAATATTTCTATATAAAACCTTAACTAGCCGAGTAGTCATATTCCATTTCATTTTATCCCTATAATCCATTATTTCTACCTATTTATCCTCATAAAAAATATCATATTCCAATGTTTTGACCTTTGAGGTTAGTACATGTGAAGTATATAATATATACTTTCTCAAAAGATATACATTGAACACATCTTGAACATTAGAGAGGTTTGTAAGAATCTCCAAGAAAAAAGATATTTTCCTAATATGATCAATAATCTCATAGGGACCAGTATATCTTGGTCTTAGATTTCTATTATTTTTTAATATAATAAAAATATTCTAAGTAGATATCTATTGTAACACTTTGTAACCAAATTTTAACTAAAAACTCACTAATGATTATCATCGTAACTTTTCCATTATCTTTGAGTTGGCATGATGTGTTACTGAATGTATTTTACCTTCTATATCATTTCCTTAGCTAGCTCTGGTCCCAATAACTTTTATTGCCCAACTTCATCCCAGCAAGTTGGATTCATGTACTTTTTTCCATAGAGGGGTTTGTAATGATCCATCTAAATTCTCGAGTGAAAGAAAATATTGTAAGAAAATTAAACTAGTAAATGGTTTTGATATTAACCTTGTTTTAAAACCATATACATAGCTCCCATTATATAATTTAGTGTTTGAATGGATCTCTTAGACATACCATCTTTCTAGGGATGTTATATAATGATAAATCTCAACTCTATATTCAATGATTGCGGAAGAATTATCTTGAAAATTAAGAAAAACATCATATATAAATATGAAATGATTTATAGTGGTTCTACAAGAATTATTTCCACTTATTTAGTGTATATCACGGAAAGATGACCAGGATAGAAATATTATCTAATAGAATTAAAATGTTCTCATTTTATAAAAAGATTAACTATAACATATATAATATTATTCTCTTCATATGTATTAGGGAGTCGCACAATTAAGTCCTCGGTGATGTCTCCCCATTTACACTCAACTATGGGTAATGGATTTAACATATACTTAGATTTTTATCTCACATCCTTCACTTTTTGGAATGTCAAGCACCAAGATACATACTTCACAATATCTCTCTTCATGTATCCCCACTAAATATATTATTTAGTGTCACTAAGAATATTCGTACATAAAATATTAATAGATAATGATGAACTATGAGTTTCATCCAGTGAATACTTCATCAATTTTGGTATTGAAGAGACACATGCCCTCTTCTTGAACACTATCATTCCATCACTATCTTGAATAAAAATATGAATATTCTTACTTTCTTTTATAAATCCATATCCTCCTTATACACCTCTTTAATCATCACATAAATTGATGGATGAGCATTCTTATAATAAATATAGTATTTTTATATTTTCCTTATTATTTAATGGGCAATCCTATATAAATCCATATGTATTAAATCTGTCACGACCCCCCCCCCCACCACAAATTGTACCCCTCTTGGGTTGACAGTGTGAAAAGGGAGATAATGACCCCCGAGTCCCACCTCCAGTGGGCCCCAGGTTGGTGACTAGCACCGAGAGTATAATAAATAGACAAATGGGAGGCATTACCCTCTAAGAGAACACATGTAGAAGAGAGAGATAAGATAGACATTAACCAACTCCAACTCAAGAACTTAAATATAAAAGAAACCCAAGTTCACGTATGTAATGCCATGACAAACTACTACAACTGAAAGGGAAAAAACATGAAGTACCCAAAGAAAGTAAAAACAGCCGCAACTACAAGCCAAACACATCTCCTACAACCCCAAGCTAGTAGAAACCAGCATGATCTCCAACCTTATCCAAGTGACCTGAAAAATAGTTTATATATACATAGGGTGAGTATAACAGTATACCCAGTAGGATCCTTCCTGAAGCCTCTCGTGCAATGTAAAGAAATCATGCTAAAGCACAGTGACCAACAAGTGAAACTAACTCATGACCTAAAGAAGTATACTAAGTTCCCAACCTCACCTTGGATACTTTCACCAAGTAACGCATACAAAAATATATCATATAATAAAGAATATCATGGGTACCCCGCTACTACTTCCCCGCCGGTTTGCTAATTTTCCCCCACATCGCACGTCCGGAGCTTCTCTCTCCAAAAAGGCTTTCCCGCCGACACCTGGGTGAAGCACCACAATATGCACCTCGTGCAGAAAAACCACCACATCCACACACCGAAGTAACCAGGTAGTTTATGGGAGCCACCATAGCTCTCATAATGTGTATCATACGTTGGGTATTATACCTCAAGCCATTACAGCCGATACACCAAGTAAGGATCTTCAAGCCATCACAGCCTATACACGTTACACCTATAGTAGTACATAGAAAACTATATCCAAAATATATGTGTGTGAATAACCACAAGACATTACATCCCTCTACACACATATATAGGGAAAACTGTCCAATGTGCCTGCCAACACCAGTAACTACCAACAGAAGAGAGTGGGGACAAAGGGGGTAGTCAGCCATCCTTCCTCCCACCAGAATGTTGGGGAAAACACCCCCCTAGGATCAGAATCCCTGGGGAGTCAGTTTCCCTTACTGACAGGGTGGAGTAGCGTTTAGAAACACAAAAATTACAGGATATATTATATCTCACAAACACACTATGGACATTACCTAGTCTTATACACAAATGCAGCTAACGTCTCTCAGACTCAAGGTTTCTAGTTCTAAGACTAGGTATCCAATAATCACACAACCATTTAAAGAGATTTATTAGATTACTTCATTCCCCTTTTATTAGTTCCACTATACGTTAAATAATTCTTTAAACATTAATTGACCATGAAAAATTCCGCATTAAATTTCATTAGCATCACACCCAAAGTCAATTGTTCCTTAAAAAATTACAACCTCATCATTATGTTCTAGCATCTCCATCCCCATGGGTTAACACCATTTATTAAATTATTCATTATAGAAATACTTTCCCATATTCCCATGAATTCTAGAAAAACATTATATTCTACTAAACACAAGGGGGATCAACACGGTGAGTAGATGTACTACCCGTCGAGTCTTTGCCACTTATAGTAAGAGCATATACCCATACATCCTTGAGAGGATAAACACGGAAAGAATGTGGCATACCCCACATGTCTTCACCTTTTTCGGAAGAAGGGTAAGTAATACCAGCTACCTTGAGTAGTGGGGAAAAGTAAAGTAGATAAACAACCAATCAAAATTACCAAGCATCCAACAATCAAATCCACTCCATTCCATCATCCATGGTGTCCTACTTGACACCCAAATGCACAAACCGATGCATCTCTCCACTCAAGGCATATTCTGCTGCCACAAACAATTCCCTCCATGCTTCAACATATTACCACAACCATCTAGGATTACATTAAAAAACAAGTAGCAGTAAAACAAACATCTTTACAATTTGCTCTTTTCCCTTAAACAAACAAGAGGGTAACTCAAAACCCTAAAAGAAATTATCTTTTAACAACCACAAGTTCTTTAATCCATCTTGGGTTAACTGATTTATTATTAGTTTGTTACAAATTTGGGAAACCTAATGAGAAAGTTATCACAAATAAATAAATATTCTCACTACACTAATTTTATTAACATCAAATTACAACAAGAACTAGATTCATTTTAATTCCTCTTTATCTTTAGCCAACAATTATCAGTTAATCTTGGTTTATGTTCTTTACTGATTTCCATCAAGAACAAAGATCTAAGAAAAGCAAGCATAGATATCACACTATCTAGAAAAACAAGAGGCAATAACATACGATCGATATCAATTTATTTATCCATTTAAAATATTTATCATGTCAAATTCCATTGTCATATAATGGTATTAAACATGATAAAAATATAGTTTCACGTGAAATAAAGAGAATTAATGAATCCCCTACCTCAAGAAATTCCTTACGTTCTTTATCCACACAATAGGTCACGATCATCCTCTTGCGACAACTGCATCCACTCAACGATTCCACGGTATGAAATCACCAACCAAACCCCAAGAAAAACCCTATTAGAATCATGAAGATTACATCATATAACATGGAAAGGAGAAACATGAGGAGATGATCCCCAAAAGAATGACTATAAAATATACCTTATATCGAAGATTGACCAATCTAGCACAGTTGCATCAAAATAGAGTAGAACCAATCTGAGGAGTAAAGTTTGATTGTGCAACTCCTACGAGAAGGATTTAAAGGTTATAGAATCTCATAACCATGAACAAAGAGGAAGAACAAGGGAGGATGATATCATGTCCCTTTTGAAGACTTAATGGGGCGACAGTTTAAGATACGCTTAATTCCCCATTAAAAGCGGATCGCATTAACCCACGCGGTTTGACGAAGTATAAACATCCCAAGACATAGGTATAAGGCCCCGACCTTAAACATTACTTAATATTGAATTAAATGAATAATTCATATTGAGGATCTTTTCAGGTTTAGAGATTTAGAGAATTAGGACATAACTATTACATCTCAAAAGATTACAATGTTGACACTTCAACTATGATTCCATAAAATAAAAACTCTTAAAAAGAAACATGTCTACTTCCAGGTTTTAGATAGCCTGACTTTCCCTTGATCCCATCCTTGACCATAATCCACATTATGTCCTGTGAAAAAAATTTCAAAAAAACTTGGGGTGAGCATAAAAAGCTCAGTAAGGGATACACAAACAATGAAAACTGTTAGTTTTTCAAACATCAAGTAAACCACGTATACTTTATCAAAGTAATACCTTCACCTTCATGAAGTACTAAAAATTCTTCACTGAATAAAATATCATTACTTACCCTTTGGTAACCAAAATATTACCATAAAACCCATATAAAGACAACATAACATATAAAGGTAACTTGGGACATAAACATACTTAAGTGGAATAACCATACGATCGACTTCTACACATATATCTTAATGGAATAGCCATACGACCAACTTCCATACATACTTAATGGAATATCCATACGGCTGACTTCCATACCCAATGCATTGGAGGTTATAACGTAACCACCCATCCTGGTATTCATGTCACCACCCATCATATGGTTTATCATGTAACCACCTGTTAAATGTCCAAGTACCATAATAAAATCATAAGACATAAAACATATATAATGGAAAGAAAACATTTCCACACTTTGATCACAATATATTACTCAAATATATTGACATAACAAATCCATCATAAAAAACATTTTCAATACCAAAATACATAAAAGAGTATATGGTATTTATTTCATTTTAAAAACATCACGACTTGTTGAGGAAGCCAAAGACCAAATAATACTCGCGGCGACGGAAAAGGTCGTTGTCACCGCGTACGTTAAAAGAAACATTCCTTTTTGTCGTTTAGTAAAACTCTTTGTAGAAAAAGATTCCTTTTTTAGAAAAGTAAAATTCAAAGAGGTTTATACACCGTATAAAAGAAAGTTGTGTATAAAACGAAATATGCCTCAATGAAAGGAGATTGAGACGAAGTCCCTTACATCGGGTCCGACTTGACTCGATCGTTCTTTAACGTCCTGAATAATAAACTTGAGTTAATTTCTATTTGCTTAAGAACCTTTTTCGAGTTCATTATTCCTTTTATATCAATTATTTCCATGTTATAAACATTATGTAATCATTTAAGTTAATAATGTTTGTTTTGTCGATATTTGGTCCTTAAGTCGAAAGTGGACTTCTTACGATTACATGTTGTTGGTGTGGTCAAAGGTTCATTATATCCAGAATGACATTACTGATTTGGATATCATATATATCATATATATCTAGAATATACATGTATTTATAATATCACATAATCATTTAGAGGTAAGAAATGAAATGCACCGTTCATGGAGATGGTAAGCCATACGTACGCATGAACGCTACTTTCATTTCTATGTCATATTAATAGAATTAAAACTAAATGAGAGGTATGTATATTTTAATTCCAGAATTATATTAATAATTTAGATGTAACATACATCATATATTTCCATTATATATCTGTACTTATAATAGTACATTACATTTGGGGATAAGAAATGAAATGCACTGTTCATGGAGACGGTAAGCTGTACGTACTCATGAACGCTACTTTCATTTCTTTGTCATACTTTAATGGAAAGAAATAATGATGATATAGAGGTATATTATAATTCTAGTATAACATCATATATAATAACTTTAAATACATCCTTTATACATCCCACATATGGCATTAACGAATCAAATCACTTTGAGGGGGCGGTAGTCCGCACTTCCTTAAATGAAGATATCGCATTTACCATTAATGGAAACCATAAAGGTATTCCCAAAATGAAAAATAAAGAATCTTAAGGAAACATAAACATATTACATATCATATATAAATATAGTGACATCTTAATGGCCACCTTTGAAGTTGTTAGAATAATATCGAACAATCATCGTTTTGTGAGGCAGGAATTCGCCATCCACTGAAACAATATGTTATTTAACCATTAGACGTAGGTGTGTGTAAGTATAGCTCGAATAATTCTTATAACAACATCCTAGTATATGTAAGATACTGTAGTTGTTACAAAAGAAATGAATAAAAAGAGTTTAGGGGGTTGGAGAATCAAAATAAAACAAAAGGACTCAAGTGAAGACATTACCTTATAATCGGGTAACTCCCTTTGGTTTGAGCTCAAAGGCATCCTTGTGAAGACTTCTGCCCAAAGTGAGGCTTCAAGGAGTAATAGAGGGATGTGGAGAGACAAAATGAGTAGGGGTTTGTCGAGCCAATGTCTTTGTAAGTGTGGGTAATGAGGTATAGGTGGGGGCCTTTTATAAGAGGAGAGGAGGAGCACTCTTGGAAAGTAAGGAAATGTTATTTTATTTTAGAATGTGTTTCGGTTATTAATGGTCCCACATTGATGTTTTTCGAGGATAAGGTGATAAGGGTTCTAAATCTACCCATAAAATAGGTTTTGGACATGTGTAGGTTTTAGATTTTACATTATCTTTCCATTTTATTTAAATCGTTAAATAATGAGGTAATCGCTGCATCATCATGGTGTCATAAATAATTTAATTTATTTAATGTCTAAAAATTATAAAAAAATATCATCAGGTAGGAAATATTATTATATTTATAATGAATATTTATAGTAAGAAATATTACTTGTATAACCCCATGTAAAAATTGTTTTAGTAAAACATCTCATGTTTGTGTCATTTTTACTTTAACTTTAAATAAAAGTCATAAATGTCATTATCATACCCAAGTGGATCTATGGGGTACCAAAAATAGACCCATGGGTTTTCTTGGTAGGACATAACTCATCCAATAGGGTTAGGACAAGTGTCATGATATTTTCATTTTATTATAATATCATTTTTACCTTAAATTACACTAATTACCTTTAATCGCGATTAATAAAACATAAAAGTTACTATTCACCAAAATTTATTTTAACCCCATTGAACCACATTTTACTTAATAATGAAAATCATTTAAATTGGATTTTTTATATTTAAAACACAGAAGTGGTAAATTCCCATTTAAACGAAAAATCAAATTTTGTAACCACCACTTTGCGGTTTCACTATTCATCAAAAATTGAAGTTTTTCAGAAAAAAAAACATCACCCTAAGCTGTATTTGATATTAAAAATTCAAAAATGAAGTCCATTTTACAGAATACAAAACATATAAGTTTAATTAATTAATTTAATAATTAATTCCCGCTGTCAAAACAAATAGCGTGTTTTTATGAAACAATAAGTATCAAAAGATTGACACCAGTTTAAGTCCAATTTGAAAGTGAAATTGATTCCAATGACCACCATTGGATTAAATGGTAAAAATATATTCTAATTTAACTTTAAATCAAATTCAAAAGATAATCTAATCATCTTAATAAATTAGATTAAAAAGGGGTTTTGAATTAAAATACAACATTTTACACTATTCATTAAAAAATGAACTTTATCGGAAAAATACCAAAAAATTACACAAAGTAATATTTGATGCCCCAATTCTAAATAAGAGTTTTATTCGGTCCAATAGAATGTATAAGAGTGACCAAAACTATATTTAATGACGGTTCACCATCAAATGCTGATAAGTGGACCTTTCGTGAAAATTAGAGTATATAAGCCTAAAATTGAATTCTTTTCATATTTTAAGCCTTTATCCTTTATTAGATAAATGTAAAAACATTTAAAAAACATATATAATTATATTTTAGTTATTTATATCCAGTCCCACTAGTACAATGGATACGTGTTAACTAACATTTAAAATAATATTATTTTATTACTAGTGTGCAACATAAGATTTCAAAGAAACTCTTTGTTGCGTATCGGGTATGCTATCGAACATAGAAACCCCTTTAAAGTAAAATTAATATTTAATTCACAAATATTAATAAATATGAAAATGTATTATTCTTTATTTACCTGGGATGTTACATCCTTCCCCCCTTTTGGGAATTGCGTTCTCGCAATTTTATTCACATATCAAAATAAGTGGGGGTATTTATCCCTCATAGCATTTTCATATTCCCATGTTTCCTCTTCAATCATATGGTTTTTCCACAAAACCATTACCTGATGAATCACCTTATTCCGTAACACCTGCTCCCTGTGGTCAAGAATCTGGACCGGTTGTTCCTCATAAGATAGGTTCTCTTCCAGCTGAACTACCTCTGGACTCAAAACATGATATGGATCTGGCATATACTTTATCAGTATCGAAACATGAAAAACATTGTGTACCTGAGATAAACTCGGAGGTAAGGCCACTCTGTATGCAACTGATCCAACTCTCTCCAGAATTTCATATGGTCCAATGAACCTTGGACTCAGCTTTCCTTTCTTACCAAATCTCATCACACTTTTCCATGGAGAAACCTTGAGAAAAACATGATCACCTACCTCGAAAGATATATCCTTCCTCCGGTTATCCGCATAACTCTTCTGACTGGTCTGAGCTATTCTAATGTGTTTCTGAATAAACTAAACTTTTTCTACCATCTCTTCTACCAATTATGGTCCCATCAGCTTCCTTTCACCCACTTCATCCCAAAATGCTGGAGTTCGACACCGCTTCCCATATAATGCCTCAAATGGTGCCATCTGTATACTGGAATAAAAACTGTTATTATATAAAAATTTAACCAAAGAAATATGTTGGTCCCAACTTCCCTGATAATCCATTGAACAAGCTCGTAGCATATCCTCCAAGGTCTGAATTGTTTGTTCTGACAGCCCATCTGATTGAGGATGAAAATCTGTACTAAAATTTAATTCAGTACCCAACGACTTCTGAAGGCCTTTCCAAAAGTTAGAAGTAAACCTGGGATCACGATCAGACACAATGGAGAGAGGAACTCCATGTAACCTGACAATCTTTTTAAGATACAAATGGGAAAGTTGATCTAGTGAAAAAGTATCTCGTATAGCAAGGAAATGTGCAGATTTAGTCAAGCGATCAACAATAACCTATATTGCATTATTACCTCGAGATGTCTTTGGTAATCCCACAACAAAGTCCATGGATATATTCTCCCATTTACACTCTGGCACTGGTAAAGGCTGAAGCATCCCTTTCGGTAACTGCCGCTCTGCTTTAACCTGCTGAAAAGTCAAACACTTCAGAGTAAAAATCAGTAATATCTCTTTTCATTCCATCCCACCAGTAATACTCACGCAGATCTCTATACATCTTAGTACTGCCAGGATGAACTGAAAACGGGGAACTATGAGCCTCACATAACAACTCATTCTTCAACTGTGAATCACAAGGCACACATAATCTCTTCCCAAATCTCAAAACACAATCACTATCAATGTTGAATTCAGGCAACTTACCCTTCTGAACTAGCTCTACCTTTTTTTACAACTCACTGTCTTGCTTCTGTGCTTTCTTGATTCTATCTGATAGAGATGATCTCACTGATACCTGAAACAAAATAGAATAACTTCCTACACCAAAAACTTCTATGCCAAAGTTCATCAAATCGAAAACCAAAGGATCTCATTCCAATCACAACATTGTTAATGAAGCATTACTTTTTCAACTCAAAGCATCAACAACTTTATTGTCTTTTCCCGGATGGTAGTGAATTTTA
Source organism: Viscum album (assembly GCA_963277665.1). Lineage (NCBI taxonomy): Eukaryota > Viridiplantae > Streptophyta > Magnoliopsida > Santalales > Viscaceae > Viscum > Viscum album. The sequence continues at coordinate 939,135,399 of OY728155.1, read as the reverse complement.
AAATCATAATCCTTGATTAATTCCAGCCATCCCCTCTGTCTCATGTTCAATTATTTCTGAGTGAATATATACTTTAAACTATTGTGATCAGTATATATTTCACACTTTACTCCATACAAATGATGCCTCCAAATTTTTAAAGAAAAAACAACAGCAGCTAATTCCAAATAATGTGTAGGGTAATTTACCTCATCAGTTTTCAACTAACTTGAAGCATAAGCAATTACCTGATCATTCTTCATAAGGACACAACCATGTCCCTTCAAAGAAGCATCACTGTATATAACAAACTCACCATTCCTAGAAGGAAGTGCCAAAACTATAGCATTCACCAATCTTCTTTTCAACTCCTGAAAAAAATCATCACATTCTTTTGTCCAGAGGAACTTAACACCCTTACGAGTTAGCTTAGTCATTGGACTAGATAACCGTGAAAAATTTTCAACAAACCTTCGGTAGTAGCCTGCCAAACCAAGAAAACTTCGGATCTCAGTTACATTTGTGGGTCTTGGCCATTCTTCAACAACTTTTGTTTTAGCAGGATCAACAGTTATGCCATCTTTTGAAACAATGTGACCCAGGAATGAAATTTGTTGTAACCAAAACTCGCACTTTCTGAATATTCCATATAGTTTCTTTTCTTTTAGGGTTTGAAAGATAACCCTTAAATGACTTTCATGCTCTTCTTTAATTTTAGATAACACCAAAATATCATCGATGAAAACAACCAAAAACTTATCCAAGAACTCATGGAAAATTCTATTCATAAGGTCCATGAATACAGCAGGTGCATCGGTTAACCCAAAAGGCATAACTAAAAATTCATAATGGCCATATCTAGTACGGAACGCAGTCCTCGGAACGTCTGCTTCTTTTACTTTCAAGTGATGGTACCCCGACCTCAAGTCAATCTTTGAAAAATACTGAGCTCCCTGGAGCTGCTCAAACAAATCATCGATATGAGGAAAAGGATACTTGTTCTTAACAGTAATATTATTCAAGGCTCTATAATCAATGAAAAGTCTCATTGAGCCAACAAACAAGATAGGAGCACCCCATGGTGATGCGCTAGGTTGAATGAAACCTTTATCTAATAACTCTTGCAATTGCTTCTTTTACTCTAAAAGTTCAAATTGAGACATTCGATAGGGGGGTTTTAAAATTGTCTTAGAATTAGGAACTAAGTCAACAGTAAATTCAACTTCCCGATCATGAATAATACTAGGAAACTCATCAGGAAAAACATCAAGATACTCATTTACCACTATCACATCATTAACATGAACAGTTCCTTTATTTTCAACAATATGTGCAAGGAAACATTCATTTCCATCTTTTACTAGTTTCTCATCTTCCTGATATGTTATCAAAATCAAGGGTTCATTTTTGTACACAAACTGAAAATCTTTCTTAAAAGAAACCATTTTAGCTCTACAGTCAATCTTAGCATGATAAACAAAAATCCAATCCATGCCCAAAATAACATCAAACTCTACTAGAGGAAAAACAATAAGATTTTTTGGTAGATTCTTTCCACACACAAGGATAGGAAGGTTCTTATAATTCCTTTTTGTCTCAACGTTCCCTCAGGGTGTTTTTACCGTATGTTCAGGATTCATATCTTGAGATGGAATTTCCAATTTACTAGAAATCTTCTCAGAAATGAAAGAGTGTGTAGACCCTGAATCAAACAATACATTGGCATAATCTGAACAAACAAATAGTGTACCTGATACTACTTCATTCGATGGACCAACATCTGCTGAAGTTGTTGCAAAGGATTTTACCACCCCTTTCTGCGTGTAGTCTGGCTGCTTTCCCCCAGTCGAGTTCTTCGTTAGAAACTCATTTTCATAATGACCCATTTCATTACACTTAAAACATCTTACCGCTGGATTTTTATTGCCTGCTTGATCATCTTTCTTACAGTTACGAGCAATATGACCAGACTCACCACACCGAAACCACTTACCAAACTTGGATAAAAATTCTCCAGGATGCATTTTACCACACTTCTCACAGGATGAATATTTGGTTTTCTTACCTACTTGCTTCTTTGATAAATTATTCCCCTTTTCCTGCCAACTAGACCTCTTATTCCGCTGTTTGTCATAGAACACCCGATCATCGGAAAACTCCATTTCCACCTTCTCCGCACATCGAAAAAGTTTTTCATAACTTTTGAACTCACGATAAGCTAAAGATTTTCGATACTTTGGCATTAACCCTGAGTAAAAACGGTTTATTTTACTATCAAGATCTCGTATGAAGTTTGGAGAATACCTTGCCAATCGAGTGAAATTTGCTTCATAGGCAGCCACTGAGTCTTCCTCTTGCCTCAATTCCAAGAATTAATTTTCCAGCCTATGTCGAATAGCCTTAGGAAAATACTTCTCAAGAAACATACCTTTGAATTCATCCCAGTGAAGATCCTCAATCTCATCACTATCCCTGATATTTTTTTACCATCGACCACAACTGATCAGCTACACCTTCAAAACGGTAAACAACAAGACTAACCTTTTGATGTTCTGAACACCCCATGACATTAAAAATCTTCTCCAGTTCTTTAATCCACCCTTCAGCTTGCACGGGGTCAGATGATCCTCTAAATGATGGGGGATGTTGCCTCATGAAATGTTCCACCACAGACATGTTCCTCTGCTGTTGATCTGGCTGATCTCGTGCATGGATACCACCACCATTTATAGCCTGAGTCAACTGTGCCATCACTGCAACAAACTGTTTAGTTCTGATTCCAACCATCTCAGGTTGCTGATTTGGAAGGTTGTCTTCCTCCTGATGTCGTCCCAACATAGCTTCTTTGTTTCCTCTGTGGAAAACCATTTTGAACACAGAAATATCTTAGGCGAAGAAACATGGTAATCTTTAAATGCTATATCATTTCAATCATATTATAATTTAACACTTTTCTAACTTCTAAAGATGTCTAAACCGACCTCTGATACCAACTATAAGGCCCCGACCTTAAACATTACTTAATATTGAATTAAATGAATAATTCACATTGAGGATCTTTTCAGGTTTAGAGTTTTAGAGAATTAGGACATAACTATTACATCTCAAAATATTACAAAGTAGACACTTCAACTATGATTCCATAAAATAAATACTCTTAAAAAGAAACATGTCTAGTTCCATGTTTTAGATAGCCTGACTTTCCCTTTATCCCATCCTTGAACATAATACACATTAAGTCCTATGAAAAACATTTCAAAAAAACTTGGGGTGAGCATAAAAAGCTCAGTAAGGGATACACAAACAATGAAAACTGTTAGTTTTTCAAACATCAATTAAACCATGTATACTTTATCAAAGTATTACCGTCACCATCATGAAGTAGTAAAAATTATTCACTGAATAAAATATCACTACTTACCCTTTTGTAATCAAAATATTACCATAAAACCCATATAAAGAACACATAACATATAAAGGTAACTTGGGACATAAACATACTTAAGTGGAATAACCATACGGTCGACTTCCACACATATCTCTTAATGGAATAACCATACGGACAACTTCCATACATACTTAATGGAATAGCCATACGGCCAACTTCCATACCCAATGCATTGGAGGTTATAATGTAACCAACCATCCTGGTATTCACGGCACCACCCATCATATGGTTTATCACGTAACCACCCGTTAAATATCCAAGTACCATAATAAAATCATAAGACATAAAACAAATATAATGGAAAGAAAAAATTTCCACACTTTGATCACAATATATCACTCAAATATTGTGACATAACAAATCCATTATAAAAACCATTTTCAATACTAAAATACATAAAAGAGTATATGGTATTTATTTCATTTTAAAAACATCACGGCTTGTTGAGGAAGACAAAGACCAAATAATACTCGCGGCGGCGGAAAAGGTCGTTGTCACCGCGTACGTTAAAAGAAACATTCCTTTTCTTCGTTTAGTAAAATGCATCGTAGAAAAAGATTCCTTTTTTATAAAAGTAAAATTCAAAGGGTTTTATACACTGTATAAAAGAATGTTGTGTATAAAATGAAATATTCCTCAATGAAAGGAGATTGAGATGAAGTCCCTTACCTCGGGTCCGACTTGACTCGATCGTTCTTTAACGTCCTGAATAATAAACTTGAGTTAATTTATATTTGTTTAAGAACCTTTTTCGATTTCATTATCCCTTTTATATCACTTATTTCCATGTTATAAACATTATGTAATCAATTAAGTTAATAATGTTTGTTTTTTCGATATTTGGTCCTTAAGTCGAATGTGGACTTCTTACGATTACATGTTGTTTGTGTGGTCAAAGGTTCATTATATCCAGAATGACATTCCTGATTTGGATATCATATATATCATATATATCTAGAATATACATGTATTTATAATATCACATAATCATTTAGAGGTAAGAAATGAAATGCACCGTTCATGGAGACAGTAAGCCATACGTACGCATGGACGCTACTTTCATTTCTATGTCATATTAATGGAATTAAAACTAAATGAGAGGTATGTATATTTTAATTCCAGAATTATATTAATCATTTAGATGTAACATAAATCATATATATCCATTATATATATGTACTTATAATATTACATTACATTTGGGGATAAGAAATGAAATGCACCGTTCATGGAGACGGTAAGCCGTACGTACGCATGAACGCTACTTTCATTTCATTGTCATACTTTAATGGAAAGAAATAATAATTATATATAGGTATATTATAATTCCAGTATAACATCATATATAATAACTTTAAATACATCCTTTATGCATCCCACATATGGCATTAACGAATCAAATCACTTTGAGGGGGCTGTATTCCGCACTTCCTTAAATGAAGATATCGCATTTACCCATAATGGAAACCATAAAGGTATTCCCAAAATGCAAAATACAGAAAATTAAGGAAACATAAACATATTATATTTAATATATAAATATAGTGACATCCTAATGGCCACCTTTGATGGTGTTATAAGAATATCGAACAATCATCGTTCCGTGAGGCAGAAATTCGCCATCCACGGAAACAGTATGTTCTTTAACCATTAGACGTAGGTGTGTGTAAGTGTAGCTCGAATCCTTATTATAACAACATCCTAGTATATGTAAGATACTGGAGTTGTTACAATAGAAATGAATAAAATGAGTTTAGGGGGTTGGAGAAGCAAAATAAAACAAAAGAACTCAAGTGAAGACATTACCTTATAATGGGGTAACTCCCTTTGGTTTGAGCTCAAAGGATTCCTTGGGAAGACTTATGCCCAAAGTGAGGCTTCAAGGAGTAACAAAGGGATGTGTAGAGACAAAATGAGTAGGGTTTGGTCGAGCCAAAGGCTTTGGAAGTGTGGGTAATGAGGTAGAGGTGGGGGCCTTTTATAAGAGGAGAGGAGGGGAACTCTTGGAAAGTAAGGAAATGTTATTTTATTTTAGAATGCGTTTCGGTTATTAATGGTCCCAAATTTATGTGTTTTGAGGATAAGGTGATAAGGGTTCGAAATCTAGCCATCCAATAGGTTTTGGACTAGTTTAGGTCTTAGATTTTACATTATCATTTGATTTTATTTAAATCATTAAATAATGAGGTAATCGCTGCATCATCATGGTGTCATAAATAATTTAATTTATTTAATGTCTAAAAATTATAAAAAAAATATCATGATGTAGGAAATCTTTTTATATTTCTAATTAATATTTATAGTAAGAAATATTACTTTTATAAACCCATGTAAAAATTGGTTTAGTAAAACATCTCATGTTTGTGTCATTTTTACTTTAACTTTAAATAAAAGGCATAAATGTCATTATCATACCCAAGTGGCTCTATGGGGTACCAAAAATCGACCCATGGGTTGTCTTGGTCGGCCATAACTCATCCAATAGGGTTAGGACAAGTGTCAAGATATTTTAATTTTATTATAATATCATTTTTAACATAAAATTACACTAATTACCTTTAATCACGATTAATAAAACATAAAAGTTACTATTCACCAAAATTTATTTTAATCCCATTGAACCACATTTTACTTAATAATGAAAATCATTTAAATTGGATTTTTGAGATTCAAAACACAGAAGTGGTAAAGTCCCAGTTAAACGAAAAATCAAATTTTGTAACCACCACTTTGCGGTTTCACTATTCATAAAAAATTGAAGTTTTTCAAAAAAAAAAAACAAAACAAAAACCTAAGCTATATTTGATATTCTGAATTCAAAAATGAAGTCCATTTTACAAAATTCAAAACATATAAGTTTAATTAATTAATTTAATAATTAATTCCCGCTGTCAAAACAAATAGCGTGTTTTTATGAAACAATAAGTATCAAAAGATTGACACCAGTTTAAGTCCAATTTCAAAGTGAAATTGATTCCAATGACCACCATAGGATTAAATGGTAAAAATATATTCTAATTTAACTTTAAAACCAATTCAAAAGATAATCTAATCATCTTAATAAATTAGATTAAAAAGAGGTTTTGAATTAAATTACAACATTTTACACTATTCATTAAAAAATGAACTTTATCAGAAAAATACAAAAAAATTACACAAAGTAATATTTGATGTCCTGATTCTAAAGAAGAGTTTTATTTGGTCCAATAGAATGTATAAGAGTGACCAAAACTATATTTAATGACGGTTCGCCATCAAATGTTGATAAGTGGACCTTTCGTGAAAATTAGAGTATATAAGCCTAAAATTGAATTCTTTTCATATTTTAAGCCTTTATCATTTATTAGATAAATGTAAAAACATTTAACAAACATATATAATCATATTTTACTTATTTCTATCCATTCCTACCAGTACAATGGCTACGTGTTAACTAACATTTAAAATAATATTATTTTATTACTAGTGTGCAACGTACGATTTCAAAGAAACTCTTTATTGCGTATCAGGTACGCTATCGAACATAGCAACCCATTTAAAGACAAATTAATATTTAATTCTCAAATATTAATAAATATGAAAATTTATTATTCTTTATTTACCTGGGATGTTACAATAGGAATAATTAATATAGGATTAATGGTCTTTGAATCAGCCTTAAGTGTCCTTAAAATAAGGCTTTAAATGTAATTTAGGACAACGGAAACGTCAAAGGGGTGAAACTGTAGGAAGCTGGAAACACTGTTCAAAGTCCACTGTTAGAAGTCCCATATTAGAAGTTCATTGTTATAAGACTGCTATTAGAAGTCTGATTTTAGAAGTCCGCTATTAGAAGTCCACTATTAGAAGTCCACTGTTAGAAGTCCGCTGTTAGAAGTCCGTTGTAAGGTGTCCGCTGTTAGAAGTAAACTATTAGAAGTCCACTGTTAGAAGTCCGCCATTAGAAGTCCACTGTTAGAAGTCTATTGTTAGAAGTCTGCTGTTAGAAGTATGCTGTTAGAAGTCTGCTGTTAGAAGTCCACTGTTAGAAGTCTGCTATTAGAAGTCCGCTATTAGAAGTCCTCTATTAGAACCTCACTAGTAGAACACTGTTCACTAAATCCTCACTGATATAACATTGTTCACTGAATCTTCACTGATAGTACACTATTCACTAAACCTCCCTGATAGAACACTGTTCACTGAATCCTCACTGATAGAACATTGTTCACTAAATTTTCACTGATAGAACATTATTCACTAAATCCTCACTGATAGAACACAGTTCACTAAACCTCATTGATAGAACAATGTTCACTGAATCCTCACTGATAAAACATTGTTCACTAATTCCTCACTCATAGAACACTGTTCATTAAATCCTCACAGATATAACAGTGTTCACTAAACCTCACTGATAGAACACTATTCACTGAATCCTCACAAATAGAACACTCTTCACTAAATCCTCACTGATAGAACATTGTTCACTAAATCCTCACTGACAGAACACTATTCACTAAATCCTCACTGATAGAACACTGTTCACTGAACCTCACTGATAGAATACTTTTCACCTACCGTTATAGGTTACTGATAGAACTGTTCACCGATGGAACCTTTCTCAGAATTGGAAATTTGGAAACGTTTTGGGTATATGTCACATTGGCCTCTTGGAACACCTCAAACACCATATTTTCACAAAGTAAGGGACCATAGTGGTCCGGGCCATTACATTAGATACCTATCAAAACATTATCGTCCTCGATAACTCAAAACGAACCTAAAGAGACAAAAAAAAAGAAACAGGGTCTGAACAACCACCCATCGTGATACCTCTCAAAAGAGAGCAAGCTACAAAAGCAACAAAAGAAATTCATAAATAAAAAATGAAATGTATAACCACAAAGGGAACATTATTACATGAAAAGAGTAAAACATCAAACAACTCTGGGTACTGAGCATGTATCTGTGACTCAAGTTCCCAGGTACTCTCCTCCATGCCACCGTGTCACCACAAGACATGAATTGAGGGGATAGAACGCCCACACAACACCTTCTCCTTGCGGTCTTAGATATCCACAGGTCACTCCTCGAAGGTTGCATCATCATAAACATTTATCTCTCCCCAATTGATGATGTGAGAGTCATCATGAAAATAACAACGGAGCTGTGATACATGGAAAACATCATGTATCTGACTCATCTGTGGGGGAAGTGCTACTTGATACGCCATAGCTCCAATACGATCTAACACCTCAAAAGGACCAAAAAACCTGGGAGAAAGCTTACTTCAATGAACAAAACTTCACTGCCCACGATGGGGAGTAACCTTTAGAAACACATGATCCCCAAAATTAAACTCTAAGGGCCTAATTCTTTGATCTGCATATGATTTTCGACAATCTTGCACTGTCTTCATCCTCTCACAAATCACATGAACCATATCTGTTGTATTCTGCACTAGTTCCAGTCTGAGAATTGCTCACTCACCGACCCCAGTCCAGCACAACGAAGAACGACATGGTCGACCATAAAAGGATTCAAAAGGTTTCATACCGATGGTGGAGTGAAAACTATTTTTGTAAGAGAACTCCACCAAGGGTAAGTGCCTTATCCATGAGCCTCCAAAATTAATAACACAAGAGTGTAACATGTCTTCAGGAGTCTGGATGGTTCGCTCTGTCTGACCATCCATTTGAGGATGAAAAGTAGTGATAAGGCATAGTTGAGAACCAAAAGCATGTTGGAGACCTCTCCGCAGCCTGGAGGTAAAACAAGGATCTCGATCAGAAATGATCATCCTAGGGACTCCATGAAGTATCACCACCTACTCTAGATAGTCCCTTGACAAAACTTCCACTGATATTGACTCCTTGATTACTACAAAGTGGGATGATTATGTTAAACGATCCACTACCACCCAAATAGAATCATGTCCTCTTGGAGCTCAATGTAAACCAGTAACAAAGTCCATTGATATGTCCTCCAAATTACACTGAGGAATCTCTAATGGCTGGAGAAGACCACCTGGAATACGGTGTTCGGCCTTCACCTTCTGGAAGACAAAACATTGAGACACAAACTCCACAACTGCACACTTCAGCCCAGGCCACCAAAACTAACTCCTCAAGGTTCGGTACACCTTTGTCATGCCAGGATGTGATGCTAAGGGAGAACTATGGAAGTCTATGAGAACCGTCTCGCGCATTGTCAAGGTAACAAAAAGCATTACCTGATACAACACTCGGTGTTGTTCATCCTCTGACCAACCATCAGGGGCCTCACCACAAACAACTCGGTCTCTCCAAACCTCCACCTCAAGATCCCCCAACTAGGACTCTTCCACCTTCTGCACCAGGGATGACTATACCGTCATCTAAAAAAGACAACCTCTACCCCCAACTTCTCCCATATCAAGATGAAATGCTGAAACTTCTTCCATTACTCTCCAGGAATCACCGGATTCACGCAAAGGATCACTACCTGACTTTCAGCTCAGCGCATCAGCTACAACATTCCCTTTTCTAGGTGTATACATTATTTTGAAGTCATATTCCTGTAATAACTCCATCAACTGACGTTGTTGTATGTTCAAGTCACGCTGGGAGAAAACATACCTCAAACTCTTATGATCAGTGAAAGACACAAAGAGCTCACCAATGAGGCAATGTCTCCACAACTTCAGAGAAAACACCACTTCTTCCAACTCAAGATCATGGGTGGCATAGTTGCATTCATGGGGACACAACTGCTGAGACCCATAAGAAACAACTAACCTCTGCTGCATGAGAACACAACCTAACCCCAGATGTGAAGCATCGCAGAAAACATCTAACTGGACTCCCACAGCTGGAAGACAAAATATTAGAGAACTTACTCACTTTTCCTTTAGATACTTGAATGTTTCCTGACACTGATCAGTCCATATGAATGCCTGATCCTTCCTAGTCAAAGCTGTCAGTGGAGTCGCAACTCGTGAGGAATTGGCTACAAACCTCATGTAGTAGCCTCTGAGACCAAGGAATCTTCACACCGCTGACATTATCTTGGGGGTTTCCCAAGACACAACTTCTTCTATATTCGATGGATCCACAACTACTCCCTGTTGGGACACAACATGACCCAAGAAACAGACTTCTTGAGCCCAAAAATCACACTTCAACAACTTCCCGAACATCTGATGTTGGCGAAGAACTCCCAAAATGGCTCATAGATGCTCTGCATGCTCCTCTTCAGATGTGGAGTAAAAAGGATGTAATTGATGAAAACTACCACGAACTTGTCCATTAACTCATAGAATACAACATTCATCAATCCCATGAATACAGCTGAAGCATTCTTCATGCCAAATGGCATTAAAATGAACTCATAATGCCCATGATGACAACGGAAAGCAGTCTTCGGGATATCCTCATCCTTCATACACATCTGATAATATCCCGACTGCAAGTTGAACTTTGAGAACCAACTTGAACCCTTTAGTTGATCGAATAAGTCATAAATCCATGGAAGAGGATAGAGATTCTTTATTGTCACTTTTTTAAAGCAAAGATAATTGACACACAACCGCAAACTGCTATCGACCTTCTTCGCAAACAAAACTGGTACACCCCATGGTTACACACTTGGCTGAACAAAACCGCATTGCAACAGACCATCAAGCTATATACGTAGCTCTCGTAACTCATAAGGGGCCATCCTATATGGAGACATAGAGATAGAAGATGCTCCTGGCTGTAGCTCAATCCCAAAATCGGTCTCTCTTCAAGGGGGTAATGCTACAACCTCTTGTGGAAAGACATCAAGGTACTCCTCTACGACCCTAGGAAATGCCAACTGCTGAACCTCTAAAGAACTCAGAATTAACTCATCCATCATGTATGATACAGATAGAACGCGCCTATGACCCATCTGAGGGTCTCGCTCACCAACAAACACCACCTGCTCTCCATCCACACCAATGAAGACAAATTTTTTCTTGAAGTAATTCACGATAGCCTGCACTGAATACTACCAATCCATGTTGAGGATGACATCATATGGTTGTATTCGTAAATATAGGAAATCTCCCCAAGAGAGGTGTTTCCCCAACACTAGCTCACAGTCTATACATACTTCAAACAAGTCAGCTCAACCTCCAAATGGTGTAGCCAATGCCAAGGGCACTCGAAGCCTCTCTACCTCACGTCCCAATGCATGGACAAGGGTAGGTGATCTGAAGGAGTGTGTGGATCCAAAATCAAACAAGTCATACACCATGGTAGAAAACAAGAAAAGGGTATATCGAACGACATCTGGCTCACCTGAAGATGGAAATGCTAGAGCATGAAGGTGACCACGACCTCCTCAACGGCCTCTCTAACATTGTTGACCACCACCACCACGACCACGCTATGATCTCTGAGGATGGGGAGCGTCATGGGGCTGTCCTCTAACTGCAATATCAACTCTATTCTGATCTAATGCTGGTGAAACCAGCTGCTGCTGCCTCGGCCAGAACTGCCTCAATGAAGGAACCTGGAGAGTAGCACCTGGTGCACGATGACTGCTCTGAAAGGTTGGGAACTCTCGCTCTTGAGAGTTGCTGCCTCTGGAAAAATGAGATGTGAAGGGATGGGACTTAACCCTGGCTGAACGAAAACTATTCTTCCCTGAAAACCAAGAACCCCGAACCACAGCTCTACTTCATGAAGAATCATGCCGATTCCCCTCCCGTGATGATCCTGTCCGGGCCAAAGTACTTTCGACAACCTCTTCCCTCGCCAGTACCTCAATATATGTTTTTAGCATAAATAGGGTGACCTGGCACTAGATCTCTGGAAGAAAAGCCTCCTCGAAATGTCTCACCCTAGCCTCCTCATCTTGCAGTAGGTCTGAAGCATATCGTAAAAGGTTCCTGAAACGGATTCCAAACTCTTGAACACTGGAGCTCCCTGGTCGAAGGGTGAGAATCTCCTGGAGACTGTATGCCTTCATAGTCGAAGAAAGAAAATCAACTCTAAACCTGTCTCGAAACTCCTCCATGAGATCGCTGACTCCACACGATCCCCGAGGAGCAAGAACCACCAATGCCTTGCTGCTCCACGCAACATAGTCACAACCAAGGACACCCAGTGCTCTTTCCGAGCACGAATCGAATTGAAGCCGATCTCAACCTCCTCTAACCAGTCTTCCATTACTTCATCTGAAACAGATCCCTCGTACATCTGCAGACTCTGGCACTGAAACTCTCAGAGTGTCTTCCTCCAAGTGTCGTTCTCATCAACCTCTACCCTGCTGTGATCTGCTGGAACAACCTACTAGACATTCTCTATGAAAACCTGACAAGGACGTCGACTAGGAGCCATACATGTAAAATAACAAATCATTAGATCTCCTAAACCTGGAATATGGAAGACTCAACATTAATTAATTAATTGTTTTCTTTCATTGATTTTATATTATCCTATCCCAAGGTCTACCCATTCAAACACAAACATAAAGAAGAATGATGTATGATCTTTTCTTAGGTCTCTACCCTGCAACTAGTATCACCTTGTTTAGTATCCATTGTAAACATAAAGGTCCGTACATTAGATCATAGGGGGCCCTAAATTCCTATGTCTTAGCAGGTCTCCAGTGTTTACTTTAGTTGTTAAACATGAATGACACCATTTCCCTACCAACCGATGCAACCTCACCTGTGCCTAACTCCAAACTCCATCCTATCCCTCAACCAGAGCTTTGATACCACTCTGTCACAACCCCCTACCAACAAAGTGTACCCCTCCAAGGTCTGAAATGTGAAAAGGGAGATAATGACCCCCGAGTCCCACCTCCAGTAGGCCCCAGGATGGTGACTAGCGTCGAGGGTATAATAAACACAAAAATGGGAGGCATTACCCTCTAAGAGAACACATGTAGAAGAGATAGATAAGATAAACACCAAAAAACTCCAACTCAAGAACTTAAATATAAAAGAAACCCAATTTGACATATTTAATTCCATGAAAAAGTACTACAACTAAAAGGTGAAAAATTGAAAGTACCAAAAGAAAGTAAAAACAGCAGCAACCACAAGCATGAACAGCTCCTGAAACCCCAAGATATTAGAAACCAGCATGATCTACAACCTGTTCCAAGTGACCTGAAAAATAGTTTATATATACATAGGCTGAGTATAACAATATTCTCATTAGGATCCTTCCCGAAGCCTCTCATACAAAATAAAGAAAGCATGCTAAAGCACAGTGAACAACAAGTGGAACTAACTCATCACCTAAACATGTATACTAAGTTCCCAACCTCACCATGGATACTATCACCATGTAACACATACAAAAATATATCATATAATAAATAATATCAAGGGAACCCCGCTACTACTTCCACACTGGTTTGCCGCTTTTCCCCAATGTCGCACGTCCTGAGCATCTCTCTCCAAAAAGGTTTTCCCGCAGACAATTGGGCGAAGCACCACAATATGCACCTCGTGCAACAAAACCACCCCGTCCACACACCAAAGTAACCAGGTAGTTTCTAGGATCCACCACAGCTCACATAATGTGTATCATACTTTGAGAATTATACCTCAATACATTACAACCCATACACCGAGTAAGGATCCTCAAGCCATCACAACCTATACACGTTACACCTATAGTACTACATAGAAAACTATATCTAGATTATATGTGTTTGAATAAACACAAGACGCTACAGCCCTCTGCAGACATATATGGGGAAAACTAACCAATGTGCCTGCCAGTACCAGTAACTACCAAGAGAAGAGAGCATGGCCAAAGGGGGTAGTAATCCATCCATCCTCCCACCAGAATGTTGGGGAAAATACCCCCTAGGGCTCAGAATCCTCGGGGTGTCAGTTGCACTTACTGAAAGTGTGGAGTAGAGTATAGAAAAAAAAAGTACAGGATATATTATATCTCACAACCACACTATGGGCATTACCTAGTCTTTGAAACAACCGCAGCTAACATCTCTCAGACTCCGGGCTGCTACTTCTAAGACTAGGTATCCTATAAGCACACAACCATTTAAAGAGAATTATTAGATTACTTCTTTACCTTTTTATCAGCTCCACTGTACATTAATTAATTCTTTAAACATTAATTAACCATGAAAAATTCCACATTAAATTTTCCTTAGCATCACACCCAAAGTCAACTGTTCCTTCAAAAATTACAACCTCATCATTATGTTCCAGTATCTCCGTCCCCATGGGTTAACACCATTTATTCAATTTTTCATTATATAAATACTTTCCCACATTCCCATGCATTCTAGAAAAACATTATATGCTACTAAACACAAGGGGGCTCAACATAGTGAGTAGATGTACTACCCGCCAAGTCTTTGCCGCTTATAGAAAGAGCATATACCAATCCTTCCTTGAGAGGCTAAACATGGGAAGAACATGACATACCCCGCGTGCCTTAACCTCTTTAAAAAGAAGGGTATGTAAGACCAACTGCCTTGAGCAGTGGGGAAAAGTATAGAAGATAAACAACCAATCAAAATTACCAAGAATACAACAATCACATCCACTCCATTCCATCATCCTCGGTGTACTCCCTGACACCCACATTCGTAAACCGATGCATCTCGCCACTCTTGGAATCATCTGCTACCACAACCAAAAGGGCCTTCATGCCTCCACATATTACCACAACCATCCAGGACCACATTAAAACACAATAAGCAGTAAAACAAACTTCTTCACAATTGACTCTTGGACCTTAAACAAACAAGAGGGTAACTCAGAACCCTACAAGCAATTATCTTTTAACAACCACCAGTTCTTTAATCTATATTATGTGAAACGATTTGTTATTCATTAGTTCCAAATTTGGGAAACCTAACCAATAAATTATCAAAAATAAATAAACATGATTACTGCACTAATTTGAATGACATAAAATTACAACAAGAACCAGATTCGTTTTCATGCCTCGTTATATTTAGCCAACAATTATCAATTAATCTCTATTTACATTCTTTACCAATTTCTATCAAGAAAAAATAGCTAAGAAAAGAAAGAATAGATATCACACTACATTGAAATACAAGAGGCAATAACATACGGTCGATATCAATTTATTTATCTGGTTAAAATATTTTTTATGTCAATTCCATTGTCATCTTGTGGGATTAAACATTATAACAATACAGTTTCATGTAAAATAATTAGAAGCAATGAATCCCCTACCTCAAACAGTTCCTCACGTTCTTCATCCACACAACGGGTCGTGATCCTCTTCTCACAACAACTGCATCCACCCGAGGATGCCATGGTATGACATCACCAAACAAACCCCAAGGAAACCCCCATTAGAAGCCTAAAGATTACATGCTATAACATGGAAGGGAGAAAAAGGAGGAGATGATCCCTAAAGGAATGACTATAAAAGATACCTTATATTGAAGATTGACTGATATAGCTCGGTTGCATCAAAATAGAGAAGAACCAATCCGAGGAGTAAAGTTTGATTGTGCAATTCCCACGAGAAGGATTGAAAGGTTCTATCATCTCATAGTCGAGAACAAAGAGGAAAAATGAGTGAGTATGATATCCTGTCCCTTTTGAAGATTTAATGGGGCGACAGTTTAAGATATGATTAATTCCCCATTAAAATTGGATCACATTAACCCACGTGGTTTGACCATGTAAAAACATCCCAAGACATAATAATAATTAATATAGGATTTATGGTCTTTGAATCATCCTTATGATTCCTTAAAATAAGGCTTTAAATGTATTTTACGTCAAAGGAAACGTCAAAGGGGTGAAAGTGTAGGAAGTTGGAAACACAGTTCAAAGTCCATTGTTAGAAGTCCTCTGTTAGAAGACCGCTGTTAGAAGTCCGCTGTTAGAAGTACACTGTTAGAAGTCGGCTATTAGAAGTCTGCTGTTAGAAGTCCACTGTTAAAAGTCCGTTGTTAGAAGTCCCCTGTTAGAAGTCCACTGTTAGAAGTCCACTGTTAGAAGTCCGATGTTAGAAGTCCACTGTTAGAAGTCCGCTGTTAAAAGTTTGCTGTTAGAAGACTGCTGTTAGAATTCTGCTGTTAGAAGTCTGATATTAGAAGTCTGCTGTTAGAAGTCCGCTGTTAGAATTTTTCTCTTAGACGTCTGCTGTTAGAAGTCCGCTATTAGAACTTCACTAGTAGAACATTTTTCACTAAATCCTCACTGATAGAACACTATTTACTGAATCCTCACTGATAGTACATTGTTCACTAAACCTCATTGATAGAACACTATTCACTGAATCCTCAATGATAGAACACTATTCACTAAATCCTCACTGATTGAACAATGTTCACTAAATCCTCACTGATAGAACACTGTTCACTAAACCTCACTAGTTTAACACTTTTCACTGAATCCTCACTGATAGAACACGTTTCACTAAATCCTCACTGATAGAACACAGTTCACTAAATCCTCACTGATAGAACACTGTTCACTAAACCTCACTAATAGAACATTGTTCACTGAATCCTCACTGATAGAACACTTTTCACTAAATCCTCACTGATAGAACAATGTTCACTAAATCCTCACTGATAAAACGCTGTTCACTAAATCCTTACTGATAAAACACTGTTTGCCGAACCTCACTGAAAGAATATTGTTCACCTACCGTTATAGGTTACTGATAGAACTGTTCACCGATGGAACTTTTCACAGAAATAAAATTTTGGAAAAGTGTTGGGGATATGTCACCTTGACCTCTCGGAACACCTCAAACACGATATTTTTAAAATGTAATGGACCGGAGAGGTCCGACCCATTACACAATCTCTTTCAATCCTTATCTTGGAATGGCTAGCATGGTCCTTCTAACTCAAAACATCATCTACCTTGTTCACCATTTCATGTTGGTAATGTATTGAGAAATCAAAATATTTAATATATTCCAACCATCTCCTATGATTCATATTTAGCTATTTGTCCATATATATGTCACACCTTTCACTTATAAATATTTTTTACATATCTTAAAAGTAAAAATTGTCACTGCCTATTCCAAATCCTTTTTCAATAAATTATGTTCATGAATTATAAATTGGTGTAAAATATAAGCTTCTACAATGTCATTATGTATGAGAAAACATCCAAATACATTTATTGATGAATCATAATATATCAAAAACCCTTCTCCACTACAGTTTAGCATAATCAAAGGTGAACTATCAAACATTTATATTAGTTCATTTAAATTTTATTCATATTCATTGGTCCAAAGAGACTTGGATACTTTCTATATTAGCATAGTTTATTAATTAGAGAGTCATGATAAATTTCTCTCAAATCAGTATTAGAATCCATTCAACCCAAGAAAACTATAATTTTTTTCACCATGATTGGTTTAGGTCCATTCTCGATAACATCTATGTTTTAAATATCCATTGATATCCTGTCACATATGTCTACATGACTAAATAATGATACTTTATTTAGGTATAATTCAAATTTAATAAATTTGGCCACAACTTGTCATTCCTAAAGTTTCTCAATGTAATGTTTAAATAATCTTCATTCTCCTCCTTTATCCCAAAATATATGTGAAAATCATCTATAAGGACTATAAAAAATTATCTAAGTAATATCCAAAGACTCTATTCCTTAGAAACATGAATATAGTAAGGTCATTAGTAAGCCTAAATGGAATCATGATAAAATCATAGTTTCATACCTCATATAGAATTTTGTCTTAAATATCTATTGTATATTGACCCTAAACTGATGATATATAGCTCACATTTCAATTATTGAAATGTATTTAATTCCACATAATTAATCAAAAAATTCACCGTTATTGGGAAGATATGTAACGCCCCGACCCCAGCTACCCAGAGTCGGTGCATTACTTCGTAACATTGGCATGATCACAAAAGATCAAGTCTCGAAAGACCGATTAGTTTAGTAGCCTTGGAAACACTAGATACATTCATACATGTTACATTACATCATAAAATGAAAAACTACAACAACAAAGTCTCCATAGTCCACACTCATATCCTCTTCTGACTATCCCTACAGGTCATTCATAAAATACTTCTTCACATCCTGGAAAAATATTAAAACATTGAAAGGGGTGAGCTCAGATGCTCAGTAAGGTTAACAATATAGCGGAAGCTTTCATAAATAAACATTAACATTTAAGGCAATGTATAACTAAAACAAAAGCCTTTTAAACATGAACTTCAACATAATATGGCAAAAGTAAAATGAGATAATGCCATTTACTTCTTCACATGGATATTCTACTGGTCGAATAATCACATGCAATATCAATAACCACTTTCATAATGAGGGAATGTATAATGCCAGACATTCTGAAACATTTTATCAAGGCCTCGGCCAATACGTCTAAAATGATTAAGGCCTCGGCCAAAACCATAAATCAAATTGGGAAAGGGCCTCGGCCAATTCCACGTCTAGTTGTCTCATTAGACCTACCGATATAATTTTTTTTAGAAGATAATTACGTTTAAAATTGCTCAAATATACTCCAGTGTTTTTCTGAAAACATTATGCAAGCTTCTGAAAACAAAATAACAAATTCTGAGACTACTCGACTAATTACAGGCCATGATGGGTCGACGCCCAATCCCTTCCTGTCTACCACACTCGAGAGTCGGGTTTTCTGAAAAGATTTTTAAGCTTGCGTTAAGTACGTATACATTTGCACTGGAATTTCATATATTAGAGAGAAATATATCTTTTTTTAAATCATTTAAAAATCACATTATTATAAAAGAAAACCTTTTGAATAAACGTAAAAGTCAAAGGGGTTTATACACCATATAAAATAAAGTTGTGTATAAAACGAAAAATGCCTTAATGAAAGGAGATTGAGATAAAGTCCTTACAAGATAATTTTTAAAATAAAATAGTTCTATTATGTGTATTCACTATAGTTACACATAAAGAAAGTAAAAATACAAAATAGGACATAATAATATCATGACATAATTTGAAAGTAGGAGATTAACCCAAAGAATGGAAGTTGGGTTAAGAAATTCCCTTACCTCGTGTCTGACTTGACTCAACCGTTCTTTAACCTCCTGAATAATAAACTAGAGTTAATATATACCTTATTAAGAACCATTTTTAATTTCATTATCCTTTTTATATCACTTATTACAATGTTATGAACATTATGTAATTATTTAAGTTAATAACGGTCGTTTTGTCGATCATTGGTACTTGAGTCAAAAATAAACTTCTTATAATTACAAGTTGTTTATGTGGTAGAATATCCATTATCTATAGAATTATATTCATGATTTAGATGTCATATATATCTTATATATCCATTATATACATTCATTTATAATATTACGTAACATTTAGAGGTAAGAAATGAAATGCACCGTTCATGGAGACGGTAAGTCGTACGTACGTATGAACGCTACTTTCATTTCAATTTCATATTTAATGGAATGAAATCATAATTATATAAATGTATAATATAATTCCAGTATAATATAGCGTAATATACCATTTACTCCATCCTTTATACATCCCACATATGGCATTAATGATTCAAATCACTTTGAGGGGGCGGTAGTCCGCACTTCCTAAAATTAAATTATCGCATTTTAACCATAATGGAAATCATAAAGTATGCCATAAATGAGAAATACAGAAGCATAAGTAAAACATAAACATATTTTATATCATATATAAATATAGTGACATCTTAATGGCCACCTTTGAAGGTGTTATATGAGTGTTGAACAATCATCATTTCGTGAGGCAGAAATTCGCCATCCACAGAAACCGTATGTTCTTTAACCATTAGATGTAGGTGTGTGTAAGTGTAGCTTGAATAATTCTTATAAAAACATCCTATTATATTGAGGATACTGGTGTTGTTACAAAAGAAATGAATAAAAAGAGTTTAGGGGGTTGGAGAAGAAAAATAAAACAAAACAACATTAGAGAAGACATTACCTCAAAATCGGGTAACTCTTTTTGATTTGAACCAAAGGCTTCCTTGGGAAGAGTTCTGCCCAAAGTGAGGCTTCTAGGAGTAATAGGGGGAAGTTGGGAGAGTATTTGGGCAGAGGTTGGCCGAGCCAAATGGCTTGAAAGTGTAAATGAGGTGGGAGAGGTGGGGGCCTTTTATAAGTGGAGAGGAGGGGCTCTTTTGGAAAGATTGCAATGTAACATTATTACACAATGATTTTCGGATTCTAAAGGTCCCACACTTATATAATTCGTGGATAAGGTGATAAGGGTTCGAAATATCTTCATACAATAGGCTTTGTACAAGTGTAAGCCTTGAAGTTTACATTATATTTTCATTTTATTAAAATCGTTAAATAATGAGGTCATCGCTGCATCATAATGATGTCATAAATAATATAATTTATTTAATGTCTAAAAATTATAAAAAAAATACTATGATGTAGGAAATCTTTTTATCTTTCTAATGAATATTTATAGTCAAAATTTGGAATTGGGTAACCCCACTTAAAAACTGTTTTAGTAAAATAACTCATGTTTGTGTCAATTTAATTTTAACATTAAATAAATATATATTAATGTCATTTTCCAACTAAAGTGGCTACATGGGGTCCCCAAGTTGACCCATGGGTTGTCTTGGTCGGCCATGACTCATCCAATAGGAGTAGGACAAGTTTCATGCTTATCTCATATTATTAAAACATTATTTGTACCTTAAACTACACTAATTACCTCTAATCGCGATTAAGAACTTAAAAGTTACTATTCACCAAAAAATTATTTTAATCTCATTGAGCCACATTTTACTTCTTAATTACAACCATGTATGTCGGATTTTTGAAAATCAAATCACAGAAGTGGTAATATTTCATTTAAACGACAAATCAGTTATTTAACTACCACTTAGTGGTTTCACTATTCATCAAAAATTGAAGTTTTTCAGAATAAGGCCCAAATTTCACCCTAAGCTATAATTGATATTCCGAATTCAAAAATGATGTCTATTTTACAAAATTCCAAACATATAAGTTTCATTAGTTAATTTTATAATTAATTCCCGCTGTCACAACAAATAGCGTGTTTTTAAGAAACAATTTATATCAAAATATTGGCAATTGTTTATGTCCAATTTCAATGTTAAATTAATTCTAATGACCACCATTGGATAGAATGGTAAAAATATATTCTAATTATAATTTAAAACCACTAAATAGTATAATTTATCACTATAAATTATTTTGATTAAAAAAGTTGTTTTTAAGTATTTTTCACTATTCATAAAAAATAGAAGTTCTCAGAAAAATACCAAAAATTCAACATAGTATAATTTTGATATTCCGAATACAAAAATGAAGTCCATTTTGCAATATAAAATTTCTATAATTTTAAAAATTGGTTATTACTATTCATAATGGCTACTTTGATTAGTTGTAGTGTTTTAGAACTCAAAGTTGCGTACAATGCAAGCTATTGCATTTTTGAATGAGAAGCGTATCGTGGAAGCTCGGGGTGTTACATTCTCCCCTCCTTCAATAAATTGCGTCCTCGCAATTTGAAATTTTACTTTGAAAATAAAAGGTTGAAAAGAGAAATTACCTTTGAGGAAAACCCACATCGGAAATAAGATTAATAAAATTTAGCCTTAATAAGAGGGAAATGGAAATAAGAAAGTCACCACCAAATTATGATCTCGATAAGGAGAACATTGGTGGCAATTAGAGACATATAATTGGAGGAAAAACGTAAATATTTGTAGGGATTGATTGAGGTCATCAATCACAATCAACTGTCAAATTGAGGGCCTCAAAGCCTTCAATCTATGTTGATTTAAAATATAATCAGTTCAACAAGACATAAGGTATTAGGATAACACACATTTTTTTTGTTTTAATATCCCTTTACTAAAGTTTAAGAATTAATTTATTCATTGAATAAGAGATAGGTATATATATATATTTATTCTTGAAAATTATAGTTTCAACCTTCAACTCATCTTTCACTCAAAAAGATAATAGAACTCAAAAATATTATACTTATCCTAATTGTATAAGGTTACAAATATTAAAACATACCATTTAGATTAGTAAAATTATTTTTTAATAACCAGGGACTTCTTGTAGGCTAGTGGTAGGAAATAAAGGTCTGTCGCACTATGGTTGTGGGTTCGATTCCTGCAGCTTTGTCCGACGCGACGGTTTATGCCCCACCCTGCAGGTTGTCCTTTTCCTAAAACTATAGTATCATAATATTCCAAAAATAATCTTCATAAATTTTTTTAACCTTAAACAATACTATCCA
Organism: Viscum album; assembly: GCA_963277665.1. Classification (NCBI taxonomy): domain Eukaryota; kingdom Viridiplantae; phylum Streptophyta; class Magnoliopsida; order Santalales; family Viscaceae; genus Viscum; species Viscum album. The sequence continues at coordinate 939,112,714 of OY728155.1, read as the reverse complement.
AAGATCAACTTAATCCACTCCAACCTTTATAGTTATCCAAAATACCTCTGTCCAGACTTTCTCTAAAAGGTCTCTTAATTCCAAAATCAATTTCTCAGATTCCCCAATCAAATTAAAGTTTCTCTTTTTGTCACATACTAAAAATATGATTACCTTCATCATATTAAAACCTTACTGAAATCAACAAGTACTACAGTACAATCCTTATATATAAATCACATTATTCTAATAACCAGAATATAATCCATGAGACCAAAAGCACCAATACATTAGTTATTCTGCTTCAACTGTAGTAACAGCATAAGATTGTCCTTGATCCCTTGGCCTTTTCTGAGGTAAGTTTCCCTGACGCTTAGGACATTCATTTACATAATGGCCCATTTCTCTACAATTGTAGCATTCAACTTTGATAGCCTCTTTCTTTCCCTTGCAATCACGAGCCTGGTGACCCTTTTCTCCACATTTATAACAAACTCCCATTCCTTTTAGGCAAGTACCAGGGTGATTCTTCCCACAATTATCACATAATGGAAAATCCTTCTTTCCCCTTTTCCCTTTATCTGTCTCTTGTTCCACCGTTCTCTTCTTCTCTTGCTTTACTTTGTTGTCATAAGACTTAGAGAATTCCTTTTCTGTCTTGATAGCACACGAGACAATATCTTCGTATGATGAGAAGGTTTGTGATACTAAAGATCGACGAAGAAATGGTTTTAATCCATCAAAGAAACGATCAATATTACTTCTTGGGTTACATATATAATCGGAAGCATGCCTCGCTAACCTTGTAAAGTTATCCTCATACTTTGTGACATTCTCATCCTCCTTCTGCCTCAGACTCAGAAATTGCCTTTCCATATCTGCTCGATGGTCACGAGGAAAGTATTTTTCTAAGAAAAGCTCTTTGAACTCCCTCCATTCCATATTCGATACGTCATCATATTCCTTTGTGTTTTGAATCAGCGACCACCACTGATCGGCATCTCCAGTGAGGCGGTAAACTGCCATGAAAACATTCTCCCTTTCACTACTCCCCAAGGCATGGAATATTTTCTCTAAGGAATTTATCCATTGCTCAGCTACTATAGGATTTTTACTCCCATTGAAGGTTGGTGGTCGTTGCCTCATGAAACGGTCTAGCATTGATCCTCCACGTTGCGGATCAGGGTGCTCCATATGAGTAAGGTTATTATTCATAACCTGCGTGAGTTGTCCCAGTACGGTGAGAAGCTGATCAGCACCAGTTGTATCACTAGCTCCACCATAATTATCTTGAGCAGGAGGGCAATCCCTACACGGAGTGCGTGCATTGATACGGTTTCTATTCCTTCCACTAGGTGCCATTTCTAAACAATGTCATAAACTAGATTAGTTTATGAAATAAAATACATATTTCCATATTTGTAAAATACTTTACATAAATTGAACTATTTATGGATATAATCCATAATCATAAAAAGAAATTTTTCCTTTGAGGAAGTATATACTCATAACCCTTCATAGTGGTTTGTAAAGAAAATGAGAATTATCCTAATCATATCCCCTGGGAGTGTCGTAACCAAGAGTGCAGCAAGGCCCGTTGTCGTGCACCATTTCCCGTTCGAGTCTAGCTCAAAGCGGTGTTTTCGGGTTTTACCCCTAGGTACATCTGTGCCAGAGCCGCCTCTACCTGCTCGTATCCAGATAAGGATGTATTGCTCGGAAAACTCATAACATCTCTATAATACCAAAATTCTAGGAAGTTCTTCTATACAAATCCTCAAGGTCTATCTTTGGGCTATGTGCTCTAATAAGAGTTTATCTACATCTAGCTTCCAAGGTTAGTACTAAACTGCCTCTGATACCAACTGTAACGCCCCGACCCCAGCTACCCAGAGTTGGTGCATTACTTCGTAACATTGGCATGATCACAAAAGATCAAGTCTCGAAAGACCGATTAGTTTAGTAGCATTGGAAACACTAGATACATTCATACATGTTACATTACATCATAAAATGAAAAACTACAACAACAAAGTCTCCATAGTCCACACTCATATCCTCTTCTGACTATCCCTGCAGGTCATTCATAAAATACTTCTTCACATCCTGGAAAAATATTAAAACATTGAAAGGGGTGAGCTCAGATGCTCAGTAAGGTTAACAATATAGCGGAAGCTTTCATAAATAAAAATTAACATTTAAGGCAATGTATAACTAAAACAAAAGCCTTTTAAACTTGAACTTCAACATAATATGGCAAAAGTAAAATGAGATAATTCCATTTACTTCTTCACATGGATATTCTACTGGTCGAATAATCACATGAAATATCAATAACCACTTTCATAATGAGGGAATGTATAATGCCAGACATTCTGAAACATTTTGTCAAGGCCTCGGCCAAGACGTCTAAAATGATTAAGGCCTCGGCCAAAACCATAAATCAAATTGGGAAAGGGCCTCGACCAATTCCACATCTAGTTGTCTCATGAGACCTACAGATATAATTTTTTTAGAAGATACTTACGTTTAAAATTTCTCAAATATACTCCAGTGTTTTTCTGAAAACATTATGCAAGCTTCTGAAAACAAAATAACAAATTCTGAGACTGCTCGACTAATTATAGGCCATGATGGGTCGACGCCCAATCCCTTCCTATCTACCACACTCGAGAGTCGGGTTTTCTGAAAACATTTTTAAGCTTGCGTTAAGTACGTATACATTTGCACTGGAATTTCATATATTGGATAGAAATATCTCTTTTTTGAAATCATTTAAAAATCACATTATTATAAAAGAAAACCTTTTGAATAAACGTAAAAGTCAAAGGGGTTTATACACCGTATAAAATAAAGTTGTTTATAAAACGAAATATGCCTCAATGAAAGGAGATTGAGATGAAGTCCTTACAAGATCATTTTTAAAATAAAATAGATCTATTATGTGTATTCACTATAGGTACACATAAAGAAAGTAAAAATACAAAATAGTACATAATATTATCATGACATAATTTGAAAGTAGGAGATTAACCCAAAGAATGGAAGTTGGGTTAAGAAATTCCCTTACCTCGTGTCTGACTTGACTCAACCGTTCTTTAACCTCCTGAATAATAAACTAGAGTTAATATATACCTTATTAAGAACCATTTTTAATTTCATTATCCTTTTTATATCACTTATTACAATGTTATGAACATTATGTAATTATTTAAGTTAATAACGGTCGTTTTGTCGATCATTGGTACTTGAGTCAAAAATAAACTTCTTATAATTACAAGTTGTTTATGTGGTAAAATATCCATTATCTCTAGAATTATATTCATGATTTAGATGTCATATATATCTTATATATCCAGTATATACATTCATTTATAATATTACGTAACATTTAGAGGTAAGAAATGAAATGCACCGTTCATGGAGACGGTAAGCCGTACGTACGCATGAACGCTACTTTCATTTCAATTTCATATTTAATGGAATGAAATCATAATGATATAAATTTATAATACAATTCCAGTATAATATAGTGTATAATACCATTTACTCCATCCTTTATACATCCCACATATGGAATTAACGATTCAAATCACTTTGAGGGGGCGGTAGTCCGCACTTCCTAAAAAGAAATTATCGCATTTTACCCATAATGGAAATCATAAAGTATTCCATAAATGAGAAATACAGAAGCATAAGTAAAACATAAAAATATTTTATATCATATATAAATATAGTGACATCTTAATGGCCACCTTTGAAGGTGTTATATGAGTGTTGAACAATCATCGTTTCGTGAGGCAGAAATTCGCCATCCACCGAAACCGTATGTTCTTTAACCATTAGATGTAGGTGTGTGTAAGTGTATCTCGAATACTTCTTATAACAACATCCTAGTATATTGAGGATACTGTTTTTGTTACAAAAGAAATGAATAAAAAGAGTTTAGGGGGTTGGAGAAGAAAAATAAAACAAAACAACAATAGAGAAGACATAACCTCAAAATCGGGTAACTCTTTTTGATTTGAGCCAAAGGCTTCCTTGGGAAGAGTTCTTCCCAAAGTGAGGCTTCTAGGAGTAAGAGGGGGAAGTTGGGAGAGTATTTTGGCAGAGATTGGCCGAGCCAAATGGCTTGAAAGTGTAAATGAGGTGGGAGAGGTGGGGGCCTTTTATAAGTGGAGAGGAGGGGCTCTTTTGGAAATATTGAAATGTTACATTATTACACAATGCTTTTCGGATTCTAAAGGTCCCACACTTATATAATTCGTGGATAAGGTGATAAGGGTTCTAAATATCTTCATCCAATAGTATTTGGACAAGTTTAAGCCTTGTATTTTACATTATATTTTCATTTTATTAAAATCGTTAAATAATGAGGTCATCGCTGCATCATAATGATGTCATAAATAATATAATTTATTTAATGTCTAAAAATTATAAAAAAAATACTATGATGTAGGAAATATTTTTATCTTTCTAATTAATATTTATAGTCAAAATTTGGACTTGTGTAACCCCACTTAAAAACTGTTTTAGTAAAATAACTCATGTTTGTGTCAATTTAATTTTAACATTAAATAAATATATATTAATGTCATTTTCCAACTAAAGTGGCTCCATGGGGTCCCCAAGTTGACCCATGGGTTGTCTTGGTCGGCCATGACTCATAAAATAGGAGTAGGACAAGTGTCATGCTCATCTCATATTATTAAAACATTATTTGTACCTTAAACTACACTAATTACCTCTAATCGCGATTAAGAAATTAAAAGTTACTATTCACCAAAAAATTATTTTAATCTCATTGAACCACATTTTACTTCTTAATGACAACCATGTATGTTGGATTTTTGAAAATAAAATCACAGAAGTGGTAATATTTCATTTAAACGAAAAATCAGTTATTTAACTACCACTTAGTGGTTTCACTATTCATCAAAAATTGAAGTTTTTCAGAATAAGGCCAAAATTTCACCCAAAGCTATAATTGATATTCCGAATTCAAAAATGATGTCTATTTTAAAAAATTCCAAACATATAAGTTGCATTAATTAATTTTATAATTAATTCCCGCTGTCACAACAAATAGCGTGTTTTTAAGAAACAATTTATATCAAAAGATTGGGAATTTTTTATGTCCAATTTCAATGTTAAATTAATTCTAATGACCACCATTGGATAGAATGGTAAAAATATATTCTAATTATACTTTAAAACCACTAAATAGTATAATTTATCACTATAAATTATTTTGATTAAAAAGTTGTTTTTAAGTATTTTTCACTATTCATAAAAAATAGAAGTTCTCAGAAAAATACCAAAAATTCAACATAGGCTAATTTTGATATTTCGAATACAAAAATGAAGTCCATTTTGGAATATAAATTTTTTATAATTTTAAAAAGTGGTTATTACTATTCATAATGGCTACTTTGATTAGTCGCGGTGTTTTAGAACTCGAAGTTGCGTACAATGCCAGCTATTGCATTTTTGAATGAGAAGCGTATCGTGGAAGCTCGGGGTGTTACAAGATAATTCCTGTTCCAAGTAATAAGCTTGTTATGTTTTACATAATCAATGAAAAGATACGTTGAACCATATTTATTCTTAACAAAAATAACATGGCTTCCCCATGATAATGATCTTGGATGAATGATTCCCTTATCAAAATTCTCCTAGTGTTTATTCTTCACTTCTTGAAACTCAATCAGGGTCATTCTATAAAGAGTCTTTGAGTTGGCATCATACAATATATGATCTTCATTTAAAATTCATCTTCACGATTCAAGGGAATAATCTAAAAATCTTTAAGAAAATACATCAAAATATTCCCAAAGAAAACCCATATATATTCAATATTTACTTCCTCCCTTAACATTTGAGATAAATAACCATCATGAATATGTAGTGAGCCCCCTAAAATAGAATAAATCTTCATTGGAAGTTCATATTCTTCATCGTACTCTTACACAACAACTGGTTAATTTGGAATAAAAAATATGACTTTCATTCTTCTGAAATTTATATAGGCTATATATAAATAATGTTAATCCATTCTCAAAATATCATAAAATTCATCTAGAGAGAGAATAAAAAGATTAAAAGGAAGTATATTAAAACCATATTATGTTAGATAGGATCTATAGATTTGAGATGCTATCAGGATACCATTAGAAGAATTCACCAATAATTCAATATCTAATCATTGTGGTGGTGATGTGATACCTCTAAAAAATTATTCATATTTAAAAGAGTGGTTAGAATAAAAATCAAATAAAGTATTATTTGTTCTAGAGTGAATCATAAGTGTTCATCTGACCACTTAATTCTTGATAAAGCCTTTATATGTATTGATTTCGTGATATCTCTCATTTTCACATGGACTATGTGATTTTTTACTTTTATTGTCTTCACCAACCCTTAAATACATTCACTGGTTAGAGTAATACCCTTACTCATGGTATTTGTAGTAATGGATTATGGGTGGTTAATTCGGTTAAGATATCTCCACATTCATTTCATTAGTTTTCCTCATTATAACTATTCTACATTCACTTTATCAATGGCCTTATTTTCAAAACATAAGACATTTAAAAGTCCCTTAGTGAAAATTTAAGCCATGCTTCTTTCAACACTTCTGGAATAAAGGAGTATTTATTTTATTATTAAAAATTCCTTGAAAATCCATCCTTCACTTCTTATTTGAACCATGAGAATGATGGGAATCAACACTTTCCATTTTTACCTTTATAGCACATCAAATTATTTCATTATAGTTACTAAAGTCCATTAAGATAAAATCTTTTCAAAGACCTAGTTTTAACCCCATAAATAAATGATCAATTTTTCATTTAGGTTTGATGATAAAACCATAATAATACTTCCCATGTACTGAAAAATTTTCCTCATAAGTACTAACAGATTCCTCATATTTATTCATAAGCTCAAGGAATACACTTTATATATTCATGATATTGTTTATAGGGAAGTAATTATTGAAAATTAACCTATTAAACTCATTCTATTCCATGGAATGAATATTCTTAATAGTATTACAACATTAATCAACTTCACCTTCCAAACAATACAAAACCCTTAAAACTTTTCCATGCTCTGAGAACTGGAGAATGGAAACTATCTTTTTAGTTGTACTGATCTATTACTCGACCACTAGTGGATTAGTGGGACCATTGAAATTAGGTGGATGTTTCCAAATGAGAGACTTAATGTAGTGTTGGAACCTCCTTTTCTAATTTGGTATCTCTGCTAGATTCTTTTACTCATAGAGCTTCATGATCATAATAACCACATTATACATTCTAGATTCTAAGATTTTAGGTTGCACAAGAGGAAAATCAATTAATTTTCTTCTACATTAATTTTTAACATGGTTTCTCATGATTCCAACCATTTTCTAAAACTAAAACACATAGGGTAAGAATAATTCTACAATAATTTTAGGGAGAAATCATATAATCAAGAGAATAATTCCTGAGATGTCATGGATTATGTCACCTCTTTATGAACCTATGAATCTTTTTGGTTTAACCTATGCCACTTTTAGATCATCATAGGCTGTATAAAGTTCTATCTTCATATTTTTTATCCCCAAATGTACAAAAATAACAAAAAATTCCTCTGATACCAATTGAGGTGTCCTGAGAAAAATATACATATATATTTCATCATTTTAGATAAAAATAAAAAATATTACACAATAGTTTATGACTTATAACCATAAAGGTTTGGTGACTGTAACAACCCAACTTGGGTGACACGCCCAGGTGCCCCGAGCCAATTCACCACACGACCTCAAGAGTGCCTCCCCATATGTCAGAGGCTGCCGACTAGCAGCGAGGTTCTGGTATGTATGTCGTGCGGAGACTATATCCTCTTTTATCAAAGTAAACACGAGTAGAAATAATAAAAAATAGAGGAATAATATGTAAAGACAAACAAATTAAGAAGCATATATAATTATAAATAGTACCAATGTGACAAGAAAACCAAACTAGAAAAATATAGTCAAAACTGAACAGTAGATATGCCATGCTAATGTACGTGTCAAGTGTCTAAAATAAAAATACCCAAAAGAAACGACACTCAAACTCCCAAGTGGGTCCTGAACTTCATCAGGATCCCTCATCCATGATCCATCCAAACTCATCCCTCTAACTAATGGTTTTTTCATTTAACCTATCTAGAAAATAAAAAGTCTACTCGAGTACCGATCAGGAAACCCGAGTAGGGTGTGAGTACAACTCAGTAGGCCACCACCAATGGCGTCTAAAACAAATATAATCGATAATAGTTTATACAGTTGTATAAAGAATAAAAACATATATGAAATTAAATAGTTTACATTTATTAAATTATCCCTTTTTTAACCGCATAAACCTCTATATTCCTATTGACACCCATATCTCTATACCTACTTCGGCCCGTGCCAGATTCTGAACCATTTTACATTATCAATTTTCATTTTATTTAAACCAATTTTCTTTCATTATTCCTTGTATTCAATTAATGTCACATCTAATTGGAACCAAGGTCCAATTATAATTAATGGGTGTAGAACACCATGTTTAGCACCATCGTGAGTATGTAGAGCATCAATCCCTATCCCAAAACCCACAGGTATTTGGAGCATCAGTCCCTGTCCCATAAAATAATATTTTCATGCATGATGGGTGTAGAACACCATGTCTATCACCCTATGAGTATTTGGAGCATCAATCCCTATCTCACAACCCAATTCTCAATCAAGAATATATATCACAAACATCACATTATTCAAGATTAATCAACATTAATATGTTATCACAATTTTACATGTCACATGTATCACAACATCACATTAATTAATTTAACAATTAGTTAATCAAGAACCACAACTCAAATTCTCATAATTAGTTATACAATTAATTATCTCATTCACAATATCAATGACTTATAATTAATAATAACATTAATTATCTCAAATTATCTATTTCAATATCACATAATTAATTCAATAATTAACTATTCCACCTAAAAATCCCATTTCCTTATAATTAATTCAACCATTAATTTTTCGACCTTATCAATTCAATATCCAAACCACCCACATTAATTAATTGATCAGTTAATTACTCTAATTCATTTAATTACACCTTTACAACAATTCTCATTAATTAATTCACTAATTAATTAATCTAACCCATTCAATTAATTCTACACAATAATATCCATTAATTTGTTCTTCAATTAATTAATCCGACTTATCCAATTATTATAACAGAATAATCCCCATTAAATAATTCATCAATTAATTAATCAAACTCAAAAATCATAACATTGCATCCATTAATTAATTTACCAATTAATTAATCCAAATTATCCCCATTAACTAATTCTTTTATTAATTAATCTAACTCAATTCCTTCAATTAATTCCCCAATTAATTTTCCACTTCATCCCATATTAATTAATTCACAATTAGTTAATTCACATTCAACCCCTTTAATAAATTTACTAATCAATTATTTCCATCAATTCCTTTATTTAGTTCAACAATTAAATAATTATGTTACTTTAACTAATTAATTAATCAATTAATTAATTCCATTATTTAATTCAATAAATTAAATAACCACATTTCTTTATTAATTAACTCATCAAGGATTTAATATCATTTCTAATTAAATTATTAAATAATAAAATTTCTCACATTAATTAATTTATTATTTTATTAATCCACCAGTTCAATTAATTAAATCCATAATAAAATAACCAAATCCATCATTAAGAAATCCTAATAATTATTTCATTAATTAATTATTTAAACCAAATAATTCTATTCCAAATTTTACAATAACCCCAAATTAATTAATTTACCCAATTAATTATTTTTGTATAGAAAAAAAAATCAATTTTTAATCATATCATAAAATTTATACAATCACATACACATAAATGAGTCAAGACTATGATATTGGAATTTAGACCACCTACCTCAAATATGATGAACACACGATATGAATCCAATATCGCCAACGATGTGTTATTCCAATGATTATCGAAGGAGAAATTAAATAAAAATCATATCCATTTTAATACAAATATGATAAAAATACTTCTCTTTATATAAAAACAAAATTGATACGCACTATACTATAATCAAGACGAATCCAATTCCACTAACGTCATGTAAATATGATCAGCATCAAAAAAGATATTTATTATTGAAGTCTAGTTCGAGCATTAAAAAAGAATGGACAAACACCCTAAAAAATGCACATTATCTACTGATAAAAAAATTATTATAATATCATATATAATTATCATGTGATAATTTCAAAGTATTACTTTATAATTATATTTTATATTATTACACAGTTTTTATTTAACAACATAATTTGTAAAAGACAATCTCATCAAATTATCATTTGATAATTTATTTTAAATTCCATGAAATTATCATTTGAATGAATTATCATTTTATAAAACCAACCTATATTTTTATTTTTCCCTTCCACCCCATTTTGTTTAAAATTGATTATTGAAAAGGATGGAAAAAATAGAAAATAAAATAATAAATAAAAAAAAGAGATGGAGAACCTGCTCGAGAAGCACAAGTGGGTCATGCAGTGAGGGTATTGGCACATTGGGTCTCCACGGAGTAAGAAAAGGAAGGTTGGATTACACAAATAACAACCATGAACATTCTCAATAAACCCGATATAACCGAAAACACAATAAATGGATTGTTTTAAGAAAATATCTTGAACCAATAATCATTAATTAAAATCCTAACTTATAACTCCTCATTTGATGTCTGTTTCAACTATTTTTTTAGAAGAGTGATTTATTTCACCCCTAGATAACATTTCAAGATTTATTGTGCTGAAAACTGTACATAAATGATGCTTCCATGGTTCACCATTTGTTAAAAATTAGAAAACCGCCGTTGGAGAAGAAGATGAATAATTACCCTATTTTATTAATTATTTTATTATATATTTTTCCATCCCCTTAAATAATTATTTTTTACAAAAAGGGGGTGGAATGGAAAAATAAAAATAGATGTTGGTTTTATAAAATCATAATTCTTTCAAATGATAATTTAATTGAATTTAAAAGAAATTATCAAAAAAAACATGATGAGATTATATTTAAAAAATTATCTTGTTAAATAATAATTGTGCAATAATATCAAATAAAATTATAAAGTAATAATATGGAATTATCACATGACATTTATATATGATATTATTATTAGATATTTTTCATTTTATAACGTGCTTTTTTAGGGTGTTTCTCTATTCTTAATTTATGCTCGAACTAGACTTCAATAATCAATATCTTTTTCAAAACTGATCATATTGATGTGCCATCAGTAGCATTGGATTCTTCTTGATAAGAGTATGGTGCATATCAATTTAGTTTTCATAGAATGTTAATTATTTTGAGTAGATTTATATTAAACTGGATATGTTTTTTTATTTAATTTCTCCCCCGATAGTCATCAGAATAACGCATCGTCAGTGATGTTGGATTCATATCACATGTTCATCATATTTGAGGTAGGTGGTCTAAATTCTAATCATATATTATCGATTCATCTATGCAAAAATGATTGAAGAAAGTTTATTATATGATTAACAATTTAATTTTATATTTTTTTAAAGGTTGGGGCCGAAGCCTTAATTTATTATTTAAAGAAAAGACCTCTTTAGACTGGGTACAGGGTGACGCATTACATTGCCCGAAGTCCCAAGGCCAAGTGGCCTGAATACAAGGCTTGAAAGCCCATTTTTTGGCCCAAAGGACCCCTCGGTGAACAGTACTACTACAGTACCTGCGCTGCTATAGTGCCTGCTATAGTACAACCACCGCTACAGTACCTACTACAGTTCCCCTGCCACTACAGTGCCGCTGCTGCTACAGTTCTGTCGCTGCTATAGTATTGCTACAGTACTGCTATAGTACCCCCAAAAAATTCGCCCCTACCCGTATTTGATCCTGGGACTTTTGGATGTCAAGCAGGAGCCTGTACCACTAGGGTACAGGCTCGTTGGCATTTAATTTTATATATTCAATTAATTAATTGGGTAAATTAATTAATTTGGGGGGATTGTAAAATTTGGAATATAATTAGTTGGTTTAAATAATTAATAGATTGATTAATTATGAGAATTTTTTGATAGTTGAATTGGTTATTTAATTTTGGAATTAATTAACAGTCATGATGTGATTAACTAATTTTAGTGGCTTAAATAAATAATTAATGAATTAATTATTAGGATTTTTTAATAATGGATTTGGTTATTTTATTGTGGAATTAATTAATGGAATTGATGGATTAATTAAATGATAAATTAATTAATGTGATAATTGTGGTTATTTAATTAAAGAATTAAATAATAATATTAATTAATAGATGAATTAATTAATGAAGGAATGTGGTTATTTAAATTGTTTAATTAAATAATGGAATTAATTAATTAATGAATTAATTAATAGAAGTAAAATAATTATTTAATTTTTTATCTAAATAATGGAATTAAGAGAGATAATTAATTGGTGGATTAATTGAAGGGGGTTGAATGTGAATTAATTAATAGTGAATTAATTAATATGAGATGACATGAATAATTAATTGGTGAATTAATTGAAGGGATCGAGTTAGATTAATTAATTGAGGAATTATTTAATGTGAATAATTTGGATTAATTAATTGGTAAATTAATTAATGGATGTAATGTTATGATTTTTTAGTCAGAATAATTAATTAATGGATGTAATGTTATGATTTTTTAGTCAGAATAATTAATTAACGAATTAATTCATGGGGATTTTTTTGTTATAATAATTGGATGACTCAGATTAATTAATTGAAGAATCAATTATTGGATATTATTATGTTGAAGTAATTGAATGTGTTAGATTAATTAATTGATGAATTAATTAATTACAATTATTGGGAATGTGTAATTGAATGAATTATATTAATTATTTGATAAATTAATTAATGTGGATGGTTGGGATATTGAATTGATAATGTCAAAAAATTAATGGTTGAATTAATTATGAGGCAATGAGATTTTTAATTTGAATAATTAATTGTTATATAAATTGTGTGCTATTGAAATAAATGATTTGATATAATAAATTGTATAATTAATTATAATTCATTGATATTATGAATGAGATAATTAATTTTAGAATTAATCATGAGATTTTGGGATGTGGTTTTTGATTAATTAATTCTTAAATTAATTAATATGTTGTTATGATACATGTGAAATGTAATATTATTATAATAGATTAATGCTAATTAATCTTGAATAATGTGATGATTTTGAAATATTTTCTTGATTGAGAAATGGGTTGTGATATAGGGAATGATGCTCCAAATACTCACGAGGTGATAAATATGGAATTCTACACCCAATATGTTTGAAAATATTATTTTATGGGACATGGACTAATGCTCCAAATACCCATGGGTTGTGAGATAGTGACTAATGGTACATATACTCACAAGGGTTCCAGACATGAAATTCTACACCCATTAGTTGTCATTGCACTATGTTTCCAATTAGACGTGATATTAATTGAATTAAAATGGGTAATGAAAGCACTTTATTTTAAATGGACTGAGTATTGATAATGTAAAATGGTTTAGACTCCAGTATGTGCCGAAGGAGGTATTGAGATTTGGGTGTCAATGGGACCCCAGTGTTTTATGCAGTTAAATAATGGATAATTGAATAAATGTAAACTATTTACTTTATCACTTGTTTTTATTCTTTATATACTTGTATACACTGTTATTAATAGTATTTGTTTTATACGCAATTGGTTGTGGCCTACGGAGTTATACTCACACCCTACTTGGGATTCCTAATCAGTACCTGAGTAGACTTTTTGTTTTCTAGATAGTTTAGGGGAAAAGGTCTTGAGTTAGATGTCTGAGCTGGGATGGAGCATGGATGAGGGAACCGAATGAGGTTCAGGACCTTCTTTGGAGTTTCAATGGCTTTTCTTTTGGGTTTTTCATTTTAGACACATGAAACATACATGAGCATGGTATATCTATTTTTTAGTTTTGACATTATTTTTATGATTTTATTATCTTGTGACATAGGAAATATTTATACTTATATATGCTTCCTCATTTTTTTATTTATATATGATTTTTCTATTGTTTGTTATTTTCACTGGTGTTTACTTGGATAAAAGAGGGTATAGTATCCCCACGAATGACATACCAGACCCTCGCTTCTAGTCGGAAGCCTCTGGCATATAGGGAGGCATGCCTAGGATCATGTGGTGAACTAGATCAGGGCACTAGTGCATGGTACTCGGGACGGGATGATACAAAGTTTTTTTTGGAAATACAACATCGAAGGAAGAGGAGCACGAAGAACCCCTTTATAAGGTTGTGTGTATACTTCTCCCATCATGAGGCCTTTTCTTAGAGGATTCCCTAGGGCTAGAGCCTAGATAAAGAAAAACCATGTGGGATAGGCCCAAAGTGAACAATATCCTGATCATTGGTCGGATTGGGTCGTGACAAATGGTATCAGAGACATTGTCCATTTGATGTGCCAGTGAGGAAAATGGGCCCTTCAAGGGGGTGGATTATGGAAATACCACATTGAAGGATGAGGATCATAAAGAACCGCTTTATATGGTGGTGCAGATACCTCTCCCATCATGAGGCCTTTTCCTGGGGGATGCCTGAGGGCCAGAGCCCCAGGAAATCCAAATTGTGCCGGCTAAGCCCAAAGCAGACAATATCATGATCATGGGCTGGACTCAATCATGACATTGACTTTAGATAGTACATACATATACAATTATTTCATTAATGATATTCGATATATCCCATAAATTTCTTCACTCAAAGTACCCTTCTTATACATACTAAACTTAGAACCATTCTTCATAACCTAGGAAAATGGAAACACAAGAAAGGTGACCTCAAATGTTTAGTAATGGTAAACATAGGATATATCAATCGATGATTATATTCCAGTATAATATAATCATTAGGGTATGCGAGAATGATCATAATATACCAATTTTATACATAATTATTTATTGATCATAGATTATGAGTCATGGTATAATGATTTATTATTTCAAAAAAACATGATTCATAAAACTGCAGAATCATTATTAATTAATCATGAGACATTAGATAATGTCGTAAGAATAAGAAAATTTAATAGGAATTATGTAACAATAATAATAATATGAAATCATTTCATTAGTAAAGGCTCTCTACCTAGTCCATTATAACATAGTGGATAATGTTTCGTAATGAATTGGGTTGACTCACTAACCCTTTTAATTCATGGAGTGGGTTCACACACTATTATCATTTCATTCATGGAATTATTTAACTACACATCCTCTTTTAAATTATCTCTAGAGATATCAATCATTTCCAAATTCTTTAGAGGGATATATAATTCATCACTCACCCATCATATGATGAAAACTATACATATGTGTGCCAAAAGATCATAATAATATTAATCATATCATCAAACCATAACCCATTTAAAGGAAATAGGTTTTTTAAACATCTCATCATCACATATGATATCTAATAATGGATGTGGATGGAATCATAATAGAATTCTTTATATCATTATAGCTAAATTAACTCATGGGAAAGTAATGTGTTTCATATAATAATCCTTAAAACATCATTATCATAATCCATATAGATAAAGGATGTAGATTATATTAAAATATCATATCCCTAGTGAAGTATAACCTTCCTTAAAGTATTTTTTCATATATGAAAAATACCATTAAAAGAGAATTTCAACATTTATTTGAAAATAAGGAAAATATAATTTTATTTAATTATCTTTAAAAAAAATTATAGAATATTCAGAAAGATATTTTCATTTAAAATTAACATGGAAACATTAAAATTAATCTTCATAGAAAATAATGGTCCGGATGATGGGTAAATCCATTTTTGTAGTAAATGTTAAAGAAAATAATCCTTCCACACTTTTTGTAAAACTCATAATTAACCTATTTAAAATAAATTGTAAAAATACATTTTTAATCCAATGAAAAGAAATTATAATATATTTGAAAAATAATTTAAATATTCATTAGATGATAGAGATTAACATCATATAAAACATTCTAATGAATATGTATATGCAAGAAAAAGTTTATCGACCAAAGAGTAACTAAGGATAGATTTTCATAAAAATATTCTCAAACATTTTAAGAACTATATAGAAGATAGTGAATGGAAAAATTGAAAAAAACTTAAATAACCATATAAGAAAAAATATATATTTATTTTGAGATATAAATGCCATATAATTCCCCCAAATAATATTTAAGCATAAACAATCCTTACTAAAAATGATATTGTTAAAAAACCCATACCTCGGGTCTTATATGTCTCTGTGTACACTCATATTCTCTTATATAATAAATATAGATATATTATAAATATATAAAAAACTATATTGATATATATCTTAGAATATATTATTACCTTATAATTTCAAATAACCAATTTATTAATAATTCTTATTTAAAATCAATATTCCAGTCTTAAATATTATCTTTCCCATGCATGTATTAGTTCAAAGGTTCTTGTCCTGGTGATTAGTCATGGTTTAATTATATACTGAATATTAATCATGTTAAAATTATAATATTTATTCATTAAATACACATATATAACAATTCATATATGGTAGTAAGAAAAATGGATTGCATCACTTCTTGAAGATGGTAGTCCGTACGTAGACAAGAGTAATGTTTTAATTTTCTAATAAATAGAAAGAAAGAATAGAAAAAATAATATATCATTAAATAATAATAATAATATCAAAAATTTAAAATATATTAATTAAATACATATATATGATCATCCATTTATGGTGGATATCAAAAATTAATCACATCACTTAATAGAGGTGGTTATAGATACCCTTCTTTTTCTAACATGATTATCGCATCATTTTAAAGATAAAAAACATAATAGTACTACAAAACCAGGATCCATATGTTTAATTGCTTTGTAAAATTAGGACCATACAAAAAATTTACAAAATAAAACGTTGAAATTAATTTAATTCTTTCTTCTCTAGATTCTTATTGGCCCTCACGCTCTCTTTAGTACAGGTAATCACCTGGGGATATACATAAAAAAGGGGTGGTATAAAATCCCTGTAAGAGGATAGAAAAGAACATGAATCAATAAAACATGGGGTGAAAATAATAATAACCATAATATAATAAGCATAGTATAATTATCATAATCATGAATGAAATCATTAGGTAAAGGCAAGGAATGTGGAAATGCATAAAAATGAAATATCATGTCTTAGTGGTAAACTACCTCACATAGTTATGAACAAATATGGCATCACATTCATGCATAATATATGTGAATTATCATAAAATAATTATTATGAACAAATATAGTATCATGTTCATTCATATTTCAAATTATCTCATGATATATGTCACATTAACTAATTCATTGGAGTGTTATATAATTTTGGGCACACCCATCACATCATAACATTTACATAATCATGCATTCCACATATAATATATGACAATATTTTCCATAAAATAACCAATGGAAAGGAAATGGAGTTCATGGTAATTTAATAGAGAATACATTCATGGATAAAAATCAGGGTTCCAAAAAATAAAATTTAATAGCATACTTGGTATAAGAATCATCATTCTTGAGAGAAGAAGAAACATTCTCAAGAGAAGTATAAGATGTATTTTTAAAAGAAGAGTTTGTTTGGAAAAGTATTTTCATTTGATATAAAATATGTTTTGATACATTTATATCCTAGATAATAAAATTTAAATTACATTTTAATAACATAATATGAACATTCATACCATGTAATATATAATAACTTGAAGAAAGGAATTGGGTTCGAGAATTCCCCTTACCTCATGTATGAATTATTTATTCACTTTATTACATCAAATAATAAAATTAGATTCATTGATTAATAAATAAAGAACCTTTAATACATGTATTTATCTCATTATAATTTTATGAAGTTTATTTATGGTCATTTTGGTGATTTAAAGTGTTCAATTTCATTGTTCGGGAGTGTTTGTTTTCTTGATTTTCATGATCAGTTCACTTGTATACATGTATGGAAGTTCTTATAAAATGATTATAATGATATAAAATTCATATTATATATAATTAATGAAATTATATAATGTTAAATTATCTTATATATCATTTTTATATGGTATAAGTATGAATTATTCTATAATACATTAATGATAATGATTTATATTAATCGAGCATTTTTTTAATCACAATAAACTCATTTTCTTTTATTATTTAATTTTATGTATATAAGTTAGATATAGAACCTAAAAAATGTTATAAAATAAATTTTAGAAAAACATTTAACCATTATAATGGTTTTATGACTGGCATTGAAGGAAATAATGAAAAATAAAAACACATCATCCATGATGACTGTAAATCAACACATCACGAACAATTATTTCATTTTTAGAATAAAAGGAAAATGAATTATATTTTAAGATGAGTTATTCCATTAAAATAATAAAATTATATTATATATATTATAAATGGAGTTATAATTCTATTTTTATAAGATTATATGAGGAGATAAGAATAAAAGAAAATAAATTGAAACAAAATTGAAAGAAAAAGAAGGAGGGTTTTACCTCTTGATTTTCTCCTCCTTGAGAACCCCCATTGGGAAAAGGGTTTGGTATTTTGATGAGGCCAAGGGATCATGTACATGGGGGAGGGGATTGGGAAGATTATTGGGTAGATATTGGTCAAGATTTAAGAATTTAGAGTTGTGAACATAAAAGGTGGTGATGGGTGGTATTTATTAGGGAGTAGAAGGGTGTTTTCTCATTATTTTATTCATTAGTTTAATTTCTTTTGATTAAGAAAATTAATAGTTTGAACCTTATCAATAAATATATTAAAATAATTAATTATATTTTCAAATTTGGTCTCACACCATCCTTAAATCAATAATGACACAAAAAGTCATCTATTTAGCTTTTATCATAAATTATCATATTTTACTATTCACAAATTCAAGTATTTTAGAGAAATCCCAAAAATTAACCATGGACATTTTTTAACATGTAATATTAAAATATTAAATCCATTTTATAAAAATAATTTTCTAAATATTATAAATTTAATTTATAATTAAAATCATCAATTACTTGTAAAATACTAATTTTAAAATTGTAACTCATTTTATAACACTTTGAAAAATTAACCAAGGTACCATAAAATTATCTTATAATAACAAGAAAAAAAATGTTAATTTATGAATATATTTTATTAATGTAAGTTTTCTAATAAATAATTATATTAATTATAAACTATACATAAACATTTATGTTTTATAAAAATACAAACACTTAATTAATAAATTTTAAAATATTTATTTACTTATACCATGATATAATTGATCATATTTGTAACGCCCCGACCCCAGCTACCCAGAGTCAGTGCATTACTTCGTAACATTGGCATGATCACAAGAAAGATCAAATCTCGAAAGACCGATTGGTTTAGTAGCCTTGGAAACACTAGATATATTCATAAGTTTTCCATTACATCATAAAATGAAAAACTACTACAACAACATAATGTTTCCACAATCCACACTATTAACCCCTCATAAAATCCCTGCAGGTCATTCATAACTTACTTCTTCACATCCTGGGAAAAATAAAACATAGAAAAGGGGTGAGCTCAAATGCCCAGTAAGGATAACAATATAGCGGAAACTTTCATAAATAAGAATAAACATTTAAGGCAATGTATAACTAAAACAGAAGCCTTTTAAATATGAACATTCAACATGGTATGGCATAAATAAAATGAAATAATTCCATTTACTTATTCACATGGATATTCTACTAATCGAATAATCACATGCAAAAATCAATAACCACTTTCATAATGTTGGAATGCATAATGCCAGACTATCATAACCACATAGCCAAAGACTCGTGCCAAGACTACAAATAAGATTTTGTCAAGGCCTTGTGCCAAGACACTAGTTTGTCTCATGAGACCTACCGATGCATCGAGGAGCTATAGCGGGCTCCACCCGTCACTTATTAAGTCCAATGCATTCCCATATGAAAAGGTTTAAACATAACATAAACATTCGTATTAAAACAAGCATACGAAATGTCAATAATTTCACTATAAACAATGAATGGTATAAAAATAGCACATCCACAGTCAAACATATCACAAAACCTTCAATACAATATAGAAGTTTTGTATCATAATAAATCAACTTCAAATAATCTTAAAATCCATTAAAGGATGTTGACATAGATGAAATCAAAATTCTTTTTAAAGAAATATCTCCTTTTATTTTGAAATCATTTAAGATCCATATAAAATAAAACATTTTCTTTGAAAATATTCTTATAAGCTTGTAAGGGAAACTTTGAAGATTTTATAACGGCAGAAAGTAGCCGCACCCGCCGTATAAGTTAAAAAAAACATTCTTATCTTAATTCTGTCAAAAAGGTTAAAAAGGACCTTGTTTTGAAAACGACCGAAAGATTCCTTTATAAACCACTTATAAAAGTCAAAAAGGGTATAAATGACTTTAACTCATATTCTAGTAAATAGTAAAAATGTTTTTAAATGCATTTTTAAGAAACATGGATGTGGATGATAAAGAGATCCCAGTAGATTATTACGTATAAACAACCTTGGATAATGAAGAGGTTGTAAAGTAAACCCTTACCAATTTGGTAACTTATGAAACATACAACCCATGAAAGAGTTATCATACAATGAATATGTAAATACACATAAATTAGAGTGTATTACACAAAGAATATAATTATGGGTAGTACATACACCACACAAAAGGTGATGGTGGCAATATGACATGAATCTCACGGGAATAAGGAGTGAGATGAAAACCCCTTACCTTGTACTTTTCCTTGGTTGGGGTAGGTTAACCTCCTGTATAATGGTGAAATAATTGTTATTAAATTATATAAGAATCATATATATTAATATGATATCATATATGATCTTTTAACATTGATTTGTTAATAATATCTTAGAATTATCGTCGTTTCGGGTGTTAACTTACTCATTTTCTTTTATATGTTTTGTTACATAAGCCATCTTTGTTGTATCTTATTCATATCCAGAATTATATCAAGTCCTTAAACATAATTTTTAAATCATCAAATGATAATTATACTTGAATGGATACGATGGAGAATGAATCTCATCGCGTTCGTGGAGACGGTAGTCCGTACGTACGCACGAGCGACAATATCATTCTGTTGATATTAAAATAATATATAAATGGATGGTATATCATATATACTGAATCATTAACATGTTATATTTATTATTTACATGAGTTACACATCATTATTATACCCATCCAAATAATATTATATTGAATAACAATTACACCACGACGTGGAGACGGTAAGCCGTACGTACGCACGTATGGTGACATGTTATTCAAAGGGTGGATAGAATACTGAATATGGTTGTACCATATTTATAATAACATCACAGTATATGTGAGATACTGGAGTTATTATTTTAGAATGGTAAGAACAAAGGAAGAAGAAGTGAAAGAAGAAATGAACTTGGAGAAGGGTGGTGAAATCATTACCTCTTCTTCGGGTTCTTCCTTTTGATTTGATCAAAAGGGATCCTTAGGTTGGCTTTCTGATCAAACTAAGGGCTCTAGGTTGTAGTGAGGGATTTTTGGAGAGTATTGGGGCAGAGTTTGGCCGAACCAAAAGGCTTTAGAGGTGTGAAGAAATGAGAAGGAGGAGTGCCCTTTTATAAGAGGGGTGAGGGGCACCTTTGGAAAAGCTAGAAATATTAATTTATAATAAATTAATATTCGGTTTCTAATGTCTCCAAAGCTTATTATTCAAAGGTTAAGGTGGGGATAGGTATAAAACCACTCAACCAATAGAATTTAGACAGGTTTGGGTACTTATATTAACCTTATCTTTAAGAATTAACTCTAAGTTAATTAGTTTCACTTTTACAATGTCTCTTTGTATTTTTATATAATATGGTTAATAAACTTACTATATACATCCAAGCGACCCCCAAGTGGTACATTAATTATGAACCTATCATGATAAAAGTCTCTTGGCCGAACCTTATATTTTTAGGAATTTAATATCAATTAATAATATAATATTTGTTTTAAGAACTCTTTTATGTCAATTTTGACACTATTCAATAGTTGATTTTTGTGAAACTCATAACAGATTTATTACTTCGAACAAAGTCAATTAAATAAATCCTATTATATTATATTATCCTAGAAAATTAGTTTAATTCATTAAAAGTTTCATATTATATTTATTTGGGTATTTATAATATCAATTATTTTAATTATTCACTATTATAGTAATTACTGCATCATCATTGTGTCATAAATAAAATAAATTATTTAATGTCTAAAAATTATAAATAAAATAAAATTATGTAGGAAATCTTTTTAGCTTTCTAATTAATATTTATAATCTAAAATCCAACTTATATAACCCTATGTAACAATTGTTTGGCTAAAAGATATATGCTTGTGTCATTTTTGTATTCATTTTGACTTAATTAAAATAAAGTGTCATTATCACTTACAAGTGGATCCATGGGGTCCCAAAATCGACCCAAAGATGCCCATGGTCGACCATGTATCAAACAATAGGGTTAAGACACGTTTTAGGGTAATTTAGTATTATTATAATATTATTTTTTAACCCTTATTTACCGGATTTACCCTTAACCATGGTAAATAAAATATTTACCGTAGTAATTATTCAAGATGTCTAAAAATAAAAGTTACCTATTTACACAATTTGAACATCCTGATTCCAAATATGGAATCCATTTTTCTAAATTCAAAACAAAGAAGTGGCAGAAATTAATTTAAAATTAATTCCCGCTGTCAAAACAAAAAGCGTGTTTTTAAGAGATAATAACTATCAAAAGATTGACACTTGTTTATGTTCGGTTTAATTGTAAAATTTTGTCTAATGAACAATATTATATTAAATTGTAAAAATATATTCTAAATATACTTTAAAACCACTCAAATTCATAATTTATCACTATTAATTATTTTGATTAAAAAAGTTGTTTTTAATTAAAATTTAGTAATTTTCACTATTCATCAAAATATGAAAGTTATCCGAAAAGTACGAAAATTTCACCTTAGGATAAATTCGATATTTAGAATCCAAAAATGAAGTCCATTTAAAAATATAAAATATATATTATTTCAAAATTTAGGTATTACTATTCATAACGGCCAGTTTGATTGGTTGTGGTGTGTGTTAAAACTCGAAGTTGCGTACAACACACGCTACTGTTTTATTCAAAGGAAAGTGTACCGTGGAAGCTTGGGAAGTTTCATTTTAAATTTTTTTGATGTCTCCATTTAGTCAAAAAGTTTAAAATATTTTATTTAAAAAGGTTTCACTAAAAGTTGATAAAAGTGCAATACTGAAAATGAATCTGTTCTTGCATTATGACTAAGAAACTCATAATATGGATTCTAAAATTATAAAGTTTAAAATTTAGTTAATACTATTCATGACCTCTTTTAATGGATTTTTTTTTGGTAAGTCATGGTGCAATTGAACTCGGTGTTGCGTGTAGTGGAAGTTATTGAATTATTTCGAAGAAATAACACACTATGAAATCTTGGGGTGTTACAATATTATCATTTATAATATGCTTAAATTTTATTTATAATTTCATAGATGAGGTTACTATTATGTTGGTTGAATTACTATTCCTAATAGTCATGTTATTATTCTAGGGGGTAGGTTACTATTCCATTAGGATATGATTCTTAATTTTTTGAAATAACTCTTATTTAATTTTTTTTTCTTCATTTATAATGTTTATATTTTGTTCTAAAATTGATTTTTTGGGGTTTATACTATATGAAATAAATATAATAATGTAATTTACATTGATTAAATTTTGGGCCCTTACATTCTCCCCCCTATCAAATTTCTCCCTTGAAATCTAATTTTAAAAACTATAGTGAAGACAAGTTAGGGTACTTATCCTTCATCACTTCCTCCAGTTACCATGTTTCCTCTTCATACTTATGGTTTCTCCATAGTACAATGAACAGGTAAGTAGTCATGTTGCATAGAATTTTATCTTTATGGTTCCAGATCTTCATCTTTTTCTCCTTGAAAGAGAGATCATTTTCTAACTGTACCACACCTAGATTTATTAAATGTGATGGATCTGGTATATAATTACTCATGAGGGACACATGGAATATAATATGTACTTGAGACATGGTAGGTGGAAGTTCCAGTTTATAGGCCACAGCTCTCACCTGATCAAGAATCTCAAAGGGTCCAATGTACATGGGACTCACCTTTCCATTCTTTCCAAATTTCATGATCCGATTCTATAGAGACATATAGAGGAATAATATGTATATGAACACAAAATCTAGGTCTCATTGATGATTTTCTACTTATCTCTTCTGTTGACTTTGGGCTTCCTTGATGTACTGTTAAATATTTTTCACCTTTTCCACATTTTCTTTGACCATTTCAAGTCCCACCAGCTTATGTTCCCTGACTTCATCGCCAGATGATAGTGTTATTCATCTTTTCCTATAAAGGGATTCATATAGATCCATATGGATGCTTGAGTGGAGACTTTTGTTATAAGAGAACTCAACTAAAGGAAAATTTTGGTCTCATCCTCTATTTAAGTTCATAGAACATTATCTGAACATGTATTCCGGTGTCTAAATTGTCCTCTTAGATTGGCCATCAGTTTAAGGATGATAATCAATACTAAAGTTTAGATCAGTGTATAGAGCATGTTGGATACTTTTCCAGAACAGTGAGGTAAATCTTAGATCCTAATTGGATAAAATTTATAGTGGTACTCCATGCATTACTACCACATCTCTGATGTATATTAATTAATGTTTATCTAGTGATAAGTCCTCTCATATTTCTATAATGTGAGTGGTATTTGTAAAATGATCCATAAAAACCCATATAGCATTGTTTCCTTTAGATGGATTTGGAATTCTAGTGATAATATCCATGATGATGTTTTGATATTTCCATGTTGGTATGGTTAATTGTTGCAACACCCCCTTATAATTTTGTCTTTCAACCATCATTTTTTGATATACAAGTAACTTTGATGTATATTCACCGATCTCTTTCTAAATATTATCCCACCAATAGGACTCTTGAAGATCTCAATACATCTTTGTGTTCCTTGGGTGAATAGGGAATATTGAGTCATGTGCATCATTAAGAAACTTTTTGATTACATATCGATTGGATGGTATATGTAGTCATGTCCCAAATCATTCAACCCCTTCTTTACCAATTTGGAACTCTAAGTATTTCCCATTTATAACAGTGTCCAACTTCTTTTAAATTTCCACATCATTTCTCTGATCATCCTTTATTTTCTACTATAGGGATTCTTGATAAATCATTTAAGAAATGATTGATGATGGAGCTTCCTTAATGATTCCTAGGTCCATCCATTGAAAATATAAGAAGATTAGATCCTTATCAATTATCATCATTGACAATGTTGTAAGAACCTTTCTACATAGATCATCCTATACTTTATTCTCTTTTACATAATAGTAGGGTATTGAGGAGTTATAATCCTTAATGAGATCTAACAATCTTATCTGGCGCATATTAAGATCCTTTTGTGTGAATATATATTTGAGGCTTTTATGATCAGTATATATTTCACAATTCTCCACATAGGGATAATGCTTCAAGATTTTCAATGTCAATATCACAACTTCTAACTCCAAATCATGCAAAAGATAGTTAGACTCGTGATTTTTGTTAGGTTTCCAGGGCCCACAGTGGAAGCCGATGGGTCGGGGATTTTAAAATTTTCGTTGGAGGAATGACGGTACTTGTCGTCACTGATGATCCGAGCCCTGGATAGGTCCGAGGATCTCACGTAGATTATTAAAAGCACAAAATTAAAATGAAAACATATCCGTTTCAAATCTGAAGGCACGGTCGACTGCCGCTAGCCGATGGCGATCATCGCTTGAAGGATCCAAAGCAGGATCCCTCTAGATTGTCCACACGCACTCCAAAAATCAGCAGGAATGCTGATCATCGAACTCCGGGTGCTAGTACGGTGATTCAGTGATATCTTCTACATCCCGATGATCACCACATCGTCGATCTTGCGATGCGTGAGGAAGAACTTGACCTGAGCTCTTGGATCATCAGCTTCTCTCTCTAGGAAATGGGAGGAGAGAGAGGCTCTCAATTTGTCCTTCCATAAATGAATGAATAGTGATATGCCCACCAAAGAGAGATAGCCTCCTCTTTTATTTATAGAGACGTTGATAAATACCTGGTAGGATTCCCCAACCCCCGTTAATATCAACGTTATCTAAATAAATAATTTCGACGGACTAAACCGTGCCAATATTATTTAATATTTTATCACATACTTGTAATATATATATTATATTACAATATAAAACCGATCCATTTAACTCGACTCGCTGTCCCTCTTAATATTAAATGAACCTTGAATATTAAAATAATATTCATTCGAATAATATTTTCTCGTATTTACTGAACTCGTAAATACATTACCTAAATTCAATCCCAAATATTCATACCTTGAATAATAATGAATTTATTTAATTCTTTTGGTGATCGAAAACTTGGACAATGCTCAGACCCTGTGGCGGGGCCCACTATGTCCATGTACATATTCAAATGAATAGGTGAAGATTATTGAATACGTTGTTGTGTGTGACACTCTAGGCCCTTATCTCAATTGTAGTGAATAAAATCCATATACCAAGAGAGGGGTCTAGCAACCCTTCATGGACTCCAAAGAGATAAGGATAGTCATGGAAACGACTACCATCCTACGAACACTAACTGTGTACTATAGTCTCTTTGTCATTAAATAACTCATAAAGTAGGATGCACCCTTGTGTCATCGTCCTTATCTTGATTTATTATTTGTTGATCTATCTGGATGGATTCGCCTTTCTACTGCTTTGGCCAAAGACTTATGAAGGAGGCACCATCCTGATCAACCAGGCCTGAGATATAAAACTTCCTAAACTTGGAAATGACAAATTCTTTCTTGACCATTCAACCAACGTCATACCACCAACAACACACCCAACACAAACTACCTTTCCCTGACATTACTTCCATGGTTTTCGCCTTGCATTAAAGTACGTAATTAAATGATATACATTGTTAATGGTCTCAAGTCAGGAGACCAATACACATGTCCCTAGATAGGAACAACCAATGACACCCAAAAAATGTGGTGTTCCAAGTGGCGTGTCTTCCCTCATGATCTCATTACTAGAGATCACCAAGTGAAAACTTCATGAGAAGAAGTCTCAATGCTTATGAGCCCCCAACACCTGATAGTCAGACATCTACTGTGTCCAGTAAGTAAGATGTATCTAGACTATAGAACATATATTTATGATCAATGTCATTGTATCTCGAGGTTCTCATTATAGTCTGGGATCTACTACAACCTCTTGAAACGACAATTGACCTTTGGAAATTACCATTATTATAGTGGACGCAGAAAAGTTTGCACTATAATGGTAAGATATCATCATGCATATCTAACTGTACACATGACACAGCAATCAAAAGTACTACAATGTTGGGTCTAGGGAACCCACTATTTCAACACTCCCACTTTCACTAGAAGCAACTTGCTAACTAAACTTGTTAGCTACTCACATGATAAATACCATGATTCTGCTGAGTAATGGATTTAACTACTGGGTCTGCCACATTTTTGCTGTGTGGCATATCTGCTATATGCAACCTCATTGACTTGAGTAAAACTTCTCAAGATAAGGTATCCCCGAGTAGATTTCTTTTTTCCATTTTCATAACTAGAAAACCTGGATAGTAAGAATATCATAATTCTCATTATGATAATACTTTTCTCACTAGGTGCGAATCCAAGAACTGGGACAAATCTTTGCGATTTATAACTGCTTCTCACCTGCCTTAGAAGCTGTAACGTACTCAGTATTTGTAGGTATGGCTACTACAAGCTTTTATGAGCTTGACTCACTCATCTGCTTTTCCAAACTGCAATACTAGATCAAATTTATCTAAGGATTACTAGTTTGTGTCCCACCATAACTATTATACCTTCCTCTCCATATTCCAGGTACATATCATTTGTACTTTCCGAAGTACAAGATGATAGTTCTGACGGCATCACTTGTAGTGCTTCTAGATATAATTGATATCTACCTATAATAAATTATATTCTGGCAGTATAAGTTATTGTACATATTATGGCATATGTGATTGATCCATCGCTAAAGCATATGGTATCAATTCACAACTTTAATCTCTACACATGCTCCGAACATGTCAACCTAGAGAGATTAAGCCATGTGACATTGGCAAAAATTATAAACATGAATTGTTTCAACTTGTATTTTTCAATACAATGTCACTCTATGTACGATTGACTAGGACCAAGATACCCTTGGATCTACCTCAGTGGATCCTATTTCCTAGAACTTAGTTTGCTACTTGAAGTCAATCATTAGAGAATTGCTTTTAACCTGATCTTATGTAACTGTAAGATCAAAATCTGTTTTCAATATGTTGCCGAACATATCTCATTTGGAAAACATTGTCGCTCCCACTGTCCATTGGTATACAGAAGGCAAAGATTCATTTATAATGAATGCTCTAAGATCTTGTTTCTTACTTTAATCCAGAATTGGATTTTAGTAACATGAAACCATTATTAGCATCATTTGATGTCATCATCTCTTTTTGGTTGCATCATATAGACAACTTCCACAAAAAATGATCTTGACATCCAATGACCAATAAAAGGATCTTAGAAGTTTATCTATGACATGTAAAATTCTAATAGATTTAGGAATACCGACTTGGTATAACCAATCGAGCCTTGTTGGTAGTATACTTGTACCATCCATGTATCATTTCATTTGAATATCCACCACAATATTCAATTTATAAGCCCATTTTCAATTTGATACATGGAATCCATTGTTGAATTTTAGTTTATCTTGTCAATCATAGCTTGTTTCCGTATACTTCTTACTTGTAGGATTTATTATTCATAATGAATAATTTATCACCAGCCACGGTGAATATAAAATCATCACCATGGTTTCATACTTCCTACGCAGTATGTGCCACTGGAACATTCCTATTCCATATATACTTGTGGAACTTGTTCCCTATGCCAACCAATTGTGCATCTCGAGCATTGACTAAGTCCAAGTCAATTCATCTCCCACTATCTCTAATAGAGATGTGCACCCTTGTATAGAAATGTAGTCTAATACTTGACTAAATCTTTTCTATATTAGGGATTTATGTAATATCTTAAGCAATTGTTAGGATAATTACCTCAAATGCACAACGTGTCTAACTTGATGCATGTTTGTTTAAATCCTAACAAACGTTTTTCATCTAAAAACGTCCTATGAAATAATGGATTTTCCATCATACTATGACTCGTATGATATCGATTTTCCATTTAAGATGGCATACTGGTTATGGGTTTAAGCCGTTATTTGCAAAGCACATCATGAAATATAATGGAAGTTTCTGTAGGTTGTAACATTGATACAAATTACATCATAACTTTGATGTATAAAATGTGTGTTTAGGAATTGCTCCACAATAAATTTTATTGATCAATGATAATATGTAAGACTCATCATCTATCCTCCTTATGAACATCAATACGGTTATGTAGATAAGGTAACATGTGTTTAGGAATTACTCCATGCTACATTATCATGATTGATGATTTCTTGGTTAAGATATTCTTCAGCCTGTCGATCCAAAGAAACTCATATCTTCTGACCAAACTTACACTTCATTAGTACATTCCATAAAGACTTAAAAGAATCTTATGAAGTATCTTTACCTCTAGCTTTCTTTGGAATAGTTCACACTCTCGTGTTGAACTAACCTTGGAAGGTTTGTGGCATAACTTTATTTCTAAAGGTTTCTTTGTCTAAACTAAGAGTGTCAATAATACCATTGATTTTTAGCTGTGCTGAGCCTAAATACCATACTGGGTATATTATTGATGCCTGATTTTAATTTTAGTTGACAAAGAATCATATTTCCACAACTGGGTAGGTCTTACATTTTATATTCATCATGTATTGCCTCTGATTCAAGTAGCATAGAACTATTTGTTGAGTATGTTACCACAAAAAACATTAATTCCAAAAGTTGTAATAATGTATCATTATATCCAAATGGGAAAATGAGATAAATGTTTTTGGTTATACTCCACAACTTTTTCAATTTGAATCAATCACTTTTCAAGTAGAAGTTATGTGTTTCTCACTGCTGACTTAGGAATCACCCTTTCTCAGCTTGGAGAAGACACTTTAATTCTTGTAATGTTTCATTACATACTTGGTTATTGAATTTAAATACATATATGTGAAAAGAATATTGCATTTTAATACCCAAGAATTATGTTAGAAACATTAATATATTTGATGAATATAAACAAAATGAGAAGCGAGTACTTGCTTCTTGTATTTCAGTTTTTAAACTTCCATGAATTCATTTCATTATATGATGCAAATAACCTTATGTTAAATAACTAACCATTTGACTTTTAAGGACATGACGAAGGTGTTTTTGGAATTACTTTCCATAAGCCTTTTCGCCTTGTCATTCGACGTATTCACTATAAGAATAAAATATGGCGTTATCTCAAATATTCTTATTACATGGCGAATGTTTCCTTAACGGTAATGAAGTGCTTACTCTTTGAAATTTGTTTGTATACTTAAAAAAAATAGAGTAATTCAGTGTAAAAGGTATACGAAATGGGATGACATGAATGATTGTGAACCGTCTTTCACTTTACACAAACTGAGTGCCACCATCACATTTAGATCTTGCTTTGCTTTCTCTTCAATAGGATCTTGGAGATGAGACTACATGTAACATCATAATTTGTCTTGATGTAGCCACCACAACTAACATCAGAATTTTATGATAGCATTATGATAGAATCATAATATGCTTTATTCATGAGTCTCCTATAAGCATTTTTACACCCTCGCTTCTTAAGATCGCTTAACAGGTTGGGACACAAGCACCTTGAATTTCCATTATAGTAGTAATGTGCACAAGCGCCTATACTAGTCTTGGAATTTTGTTCTTATTTTAGATGCTATCTTTGTCTAATATTTATCACAGTTTTATTGTGTTATTGCTTTCCATTATCTAAAAATATACTTTAGCAGATTGTACTTTTATGTGATTACCTAATCTGACATTACTGATTATTTAATCATTAAATGTCTCCCACTAATTTTTCTGAATTCTAGGAACCCTCTGTACTAGAATCGGAATACTCATGAGTATTCTAGTGGCAAGGACCCCCGAACCTCCATCATAGTCTACAATCTTAGGCTACGCCACTAATCAGAGGGTCTAAGGTAGGCTTTTGGCTGGCCAACTGCATTAACTCACAGTTCCTTGATCTATTGAGTGAAGTCCCAGCTTCAAAAATCATTTACGGATTTACTCAATTCTTGCCTCTAAAATTACAACAAACTAGATAAGGCTAAAAATTTGCTGCAATTTTAGTTAAGTCGACCCACTAAACAAATAAGAACTCCTCGGTAGTAAGAGGCACCCTCAGCTGAGGCATGAACAAGCACCTAAAACACCCAGTTTTGTTCAAACTTGAATGATGGAAGGCTATTTCTGACATAATATTTTCTTTAAGGGTTTTATTGGTTTTCTCTCGACGAATGTGATCCATTTCTATTAAACTTGTTCATCTATGTTGTCATTCTCACAACTGAACTTTAATAGAAAAACATATGCTGCTTCTTTATGAATTTTATTATCTATTATTTTATGTGTTTTATCACTGTTCTAAAATTCATAAGATAATAAATAAATTCATAAAGGTAAACTACTACCCGACTGGTCTTCAGCATCTAAACGACCTAAGGGTCGTCATACCTGTGTCGAAACTTGACACTTGATGCATCTCAACCCGTGTTGTATGTCTGCTTCTCATTTGGAGCATCGCCTCGTCTTGGCGGAGTCCATGTCACGTCTTGGAGTACCACCTCGTCTTGGTGTGGTCCACGTGTCGTCTTGCATCGTCTTGATCAACATGCTCTGCCTCGTCTTGGCGGGGTCGACGTCGCTCGTCGTCTTCGTCCAAAGTACAAAGATACTCACGCGCAGGCGAGGGGAACTTGGGTATAAATTTACATCATGTAAATTGGGCACGTAGACCCTTATACATTTTAACCGAAAACAAAGATGATGCACAGACCATCATTTAATTAATTACACACATCACACATAGTTTAAAATAATTAATTAAATAAATAATTTAAAAGCAGACATATGGGGCCAGTGCTCAAGACCAGTAGTCGGGTACAATATTTTGCATGATAAAAAAATAAAAATGAATAAATTAGTATGAGGGGTATATAATTAAATTAAATTAATTACTAAATTAAAAAAATTTAATTAATTAACAGTCCATTAATTAATTGAACTTTAATTCATAAAATTAATGTAATTAATTAATTTAATTTAATATCTAAATTAAATTATTTCTATTCGGGCATTAAAATTTATTTCACTATAATGAATATATTAATTAATTTAATTAATTAAATTATTTAATTATATTAATTGATTTAACTTAACCTGGGCCCATGTAAGGGCGTTCTGGGATGGGCAGGCCCACTCACGCCTGATCCTAGCTGAGCAGACCCGCCCGGTCACATGTCGGGTCAAGTTGAACCAGGTACCTGCTGCCTCAGGAGAGCGCGTTGTGTGGTCTACCGGTGCTGGAGGCGACGCCTCTCTCAGTAGTGTGCGGGAGCTTCGCATTAGGTTACCGGCTGTGCGGGGTGGTCCGACTTACAGTATGCAGTCGGGATAAAACCATGGTCTTCTCGTGGAGGCTAGGCAGCTGCGTGGGTGCGCCGTGCGGGTCCATCAGAGGAGGAGCAGGTGCCCGAGGTGTGGAGAGCGGCAGCGGCCGGGCTGGGCGGTTCCCGGCGGCTAGCTTCGCGGCGCTACATGCGCCGCACCTAGTTCTGCCTGAGCAGGGCGGCCGGCTGATGGAGCCTGGTGCGCTGGCAGACCTGGCATGGGAGCAAGGCGGATGGAAGGAAGAAGGTAGGTGGAGGTGAGGCACTGTGAGCGGCGGCCTGAGCTGCTTCGTGGGTGCGCCAGCGAGGTTGCAGTAGGGAGGCGGGCAGCCATAGCTGGGCTAGGGGCTCGGCTTGCAGCAGGGTGAAGGGTCAACGGCGTGGTCGATCGACCTGTGCGGAGGGGAGGGGAGCGACCTGGAGGGCCTCCCTTATGGCGTCCCTGGTGCTGGGGTGTGGAAGAGTGGGGAAGCCGGCCTGTGAGCGGCTCCCTAGTGCGGTGTGCGGCGGCCGACCTGCATGGGCGCCCTCCTGTGCGGCATCCTGAGGTGTGGGTAGAGGGGAGGGCGGTGGGCCTAGGACCACACCGAGGTGGGTTCTTGGTGGAGCTATAGTGTACCGCACAGGAGAGGGAGGGGTTACGCTCGGACCCCATGCAAGTTTCCTTTTTTTCTTTTTTTGGCTTCCACGCTAGCCCTCCCCCTTTTATTTTTTATTTTTTTTATTAAACGGGAGCAAGACCCAATGGGTCTTTTTTTGGCTTCTCCATGTGGGAAGACCCCCTTTGGGGTCTTCCTTTATTTATTTATTTATTTATTTACTTTCTAAGCCTATAATTAGCTTTTCTATATAATAATAATAAAATATTATTTTAATATAATAATTTTATTGTTATTATAATTTTATTATTATAATTATATTATTATAATTATATCATTATATGAATAATTTAAATTATAATAATTATAATTATATTAAAAAAATATAATACCCTTGTTCAAAAATGAAAACACGATCCATTCCAAAAAATTCGAATGACCATATCTTAGTCGTTCGAAATCAGATTGAGTCACAGATTGAACAATTGTGACCAATTTTAAACCCTCTACTTAAATTTATGCAAAATAATTTTATTTGGCTTAGAAAATCTATGCAACTCGCTCTGATACCACTGTTAGGTTTTCGGGGCCCGCAGCGGAAGACGGTGGGTCGTGGATTTTAAAATTTTTGTCAGCGGAACGACGGTACTTGTCGTCACCGACGATACGAGCCCCGGAGAGGTCCGAGGATCTCACGTAGATTATTAAGAGCACAAAATTAAAATGAAAACGCACCCGTTTAAAATCTAAAGGTGCGGTCGACTGCTACAAGATAATGGCGATTGTCGTTTGAAAGATCCAAAGCAAGATCCCTCTAGAACATCCACACGCGCTGCAAAAATCCGCGGGAATGCCGATCGTCAAACTCTGAGTGCTAGCGTGGTGATTCAACGATATCTTTGATGACCTGATGATCACCACATCGTTGATCTTGCGATGTGTGAGGAAGATCTTGACCCGAGCTCTTGGATCATTATCTTCTCTCTCTAGGAAGCAGGAGGAGAGAGAGGCTCTCAATTTTTCATTCCATAAATGAATGAATAGTGATATGTCCACCAAAGAGAGAGAGGCTCCTCTCTTATTTATAGAGACATTGATAAATACCCGATAGGGTTCCCTAGCCCCTATTAATATCAATGTTTTTCTAAATAAATAATTTTGATGAACTAAACTGTGCCAATATTATTTAATATTTTTTCACATACTTATAATATATATATATAATATATTACATGATAAAACCAATCCATTTAACTCGACTCGTTGTCCCGCTTAATATTAAACGAACCTTGAATATTAAAATAATATTCGTTCGATTAATATTTTCTCGTATTTACTGAACTCATAAATACATTAAATAAATTCAATCCCAAATATTCGTAACTTGAATATTAATGAATTTATTTAATTATTTTGGTGATCAACAACTTGAACAACTCTCAGACCCCGTGGCGGGGCCCACTATGTCCATATACCTATTCAACTAAATAGGTGCGACTTCTTGAATACGCTATTCTGTGTGACCCTCTAGACCCTTATCTCAATAGTAGTGAATAAAATCCACAAACCAAGATCGGGGTCTAGCAACCCATCATGGCCCCTAAAGAGATAAGGATAGTCATGGAAATGACTACCATCCTATGAACACTGACTATGTACTATAGTCTCTTTCTCATTAAATATCTCATAAAGTAGGACACACTCTTGTGTCATCGTCCTTATCTTACTTTATTATTTGTTGATCTATCCAGATGGATTCACATTTCTACTGCTTTGGCCAAAGACTTATGAAGGCGGCACCATCCTGATGAACCAGGCCTGAGATATACAACTTCCTAAACTTGGAAGCGACAAATTCTTTCTTTACCATTCAACCAACATCATACCATCAATGACACACCCAACACAAACTACCTCACCACGAAATTACTTCCATGATTTTTTCCCTGCATTAAAGTACGCAATTAAATGATATACATTGGTAATGGTTTCATGTCAGGAGACCAATACACATGTCCATAGATAGGAACAACCGATGACACCCAAAACATGTGGTGTTCCTGTTGACGAGTCTGTCCTCATGATCTCACTACTAGAGATCACCAAATGAGAACTTCATGATAAGAAGTCTCAATGCTTATGAGCCCCCATCACCTGATAGTCAGACATCTACTGTGTCCAGTTAATAAGATGTATCTAGACTATAGAACATATATTTGAGATCAATGTCATTGTATCTCGAGGTTCCCATTATAGCCTGGGATCTTCTACAAACTCTTAACATGAAAATTAACCTTTGGACCTTACCATTATTGTAGAGAA
This sequence comes from Viscum album, assembly GCA_963277665.1. Taxonomy (NCBI): domain Eukaryota; kingdom Viridiplantae; phylum Streptophyta; class Magnoliopsida; order Santalales; family Viscaceae; genus Viscum; species Viscum album. The sequence continues at coordinate 939,076,782 of OY728155.1, read as the reverse complement.
CACAGAAAATTCTGCACTATAATGGTAAGATATCATCATGCATATCTAAATGTACACATGACACGTAATCAAAAGTACTACATAGTTGGGTCTAGGGCACCCATTATTTCAACACTTTTTTCAATTTCTATGAGTATTAAGCCATCACTTTATTGTTTTTTATTTGTACACAACCAAATCCCTTATTTGAATAATCTATGTATACCATAAAGAGTTCCCCACTTTTCAAAAGTGTGAGTACTGGAGCAGTGATAAGACTTTTTTAACTCTTTAAAGCAATTTTCAAATTCACCAGTCTAGAGAAACTTTTCTCTCATTCGAGTCTGCATGGTTAGTGTATTTGAAAATCATCAAAATTTCTTCAAAAATCACTTCTAATACCAAACTATACTAAGAAAACTGTGGATCTTGGTGTTAGATGTTGACCTAGGCCACTCTTTTATTTCCTTTTTATTAGAAGGGCCAACATGCATTCCTTTTTTGGTGATAACATGCCTTAAGAATGACACTTCCTCTATCTATAAATCACATTTAATATACTTTTCCAAATTTTTATCCCTTTACAATGTCATTAGAACAATATTCAAATGCTCCTCATATTCCCCCTTTCTCTTAGAGTGTATTATAATACCCTCAATAATGACTGCCAAATATTTGTCAAGATAATCTCTAAAGACTTTATTTATTAATTCCATGAATATTTCTTTAGAACTACTGAGTCCAAATGGAATCACTATAAACTCATAGGTTCCATAACACAGTCAGAAAATATTTTTGAGAATATTTTCCTTCCTCACCTTTAATTGGTGATATCTCATCCAAAGATACAACTTTGAGAAATACTTAGCCCCACATAGTTGATCGAACAAGTCATCTATCCACAGAATTGGATACTTGTTCTTTATTTTTTATTTTTTTGATATCACAATGATTAATATAGATATGCAATAATCCATCCTCATTATTGACAAAGAGGAATGGAGCACCCTATGGTGAAGCACTCAGGCATACAAAACCCGCATCCATATTCCCTTGTAACTACTTATTTAGTTCCTCCAACTCAATAGTTCCCATTCTATAAGGTGTCTTTGATATTGGAAGATATCTAGGAATAAGTTCAATTGAGAAATCAACCTCTCTATTAGGATGAATACAATACAATTCTTTGGGAAAAAATCAATGTAGTCCCTCACAATGGGCATGTCATCGACCATGATTCTCTCATTTGTCTCCATTATTTGAGATAGATATTGTTGATCGTAAGGAAATAATATCCACACTCGAGATGATGAATATAAAGAAGATTCATCCTTCTCCATACACATGTAGAGAATTGGCGGATCCCTTGGGATGTGAAGAGTGATCTCCCTTTCCCTATAGTTGAATTTGGCTTTGTATAAAGATATCAAATCCATGCCCAGTATAAAATCAAACTCTACCAAATGAAGTAAGAAAATATTTTATGGTAGGTTAAGTCCACAAAAATTAACTAGGGAGGAGTTATATACATTGTATTAAATAATTTCCCATTTATTTATTCTCACAGATAACTCAACCTCTATTCTTTGATGTGGTGTTTGAATTGTTTTACTAAACATTAAAGATATGAAAGAATACATAAGAACCAGAAATAAATAGTATGTTCTCTATTATGAAATGAATAACTAGTTTACCAATCACCGCATCATTATCGGGCTCCAACTTAGTAGAATTTATGGTGTAATATTTCCCTTTATCGTATGGATTTGGTGGCTACTAATGCTGATTACCCTCGAGGACTCGAGGTTAGTGCACTCACTTGCATAGTTCCCTTTCTCCCTATAGTTGAAGCATTTAATAATAGGTATTTCTCTCCTTTCTTCCACCACATTTTCTATCTTCCTCACGTATCTTTGACATTTATGATCTTTGAGTCCTTATCTCCCACAGTTAATTCATTTACTCATACCTTTGAGGTAATTCCCAAGATGATTCTTCCCAAAAAGTTTTATTGTGAGTGGTTGAGATTTATTTCCACCTTCTTCATTAGATCCCCCGGCTTGAAACTCCATCTTTTATTTATTATCTCCACATCCATGAGACCATTATCCAAACTACATATCCACTTTGAGATCACATCAAACAACTTCTTCATAACTCCTAGAATCAGAAATTTCTATATCCTTTCAATGTTTTGGTTTTAAACGATCAAAAAATATATCTATTTTATAATAATTATTGATAACAAAACATGAATTGTATCTTTAAAGCCTTGTGAAATTTGATTCATATTCCACGAAAAATCCACCTTCATTTTTCTCCATCTCTAAGAATTACCTCTCCATATTTGTATTAAGAGTTCAATCTAAATACTTGTTAAGAAATATTTTCTTAAATTCTACACACTCCATCTCTTCAATTCCATCCTTTGGATTGGTGTTCTTAATAAATTCACACCATTTATTGGCCTCTCCATGTAAACAATAAATGGCCATAGTCACCTTATCTTTATCAGAATAGTGAATCAGGAAAAATATCATCTATATTGAGTTGACCCACTATTTTTTGACTAGTGTATTGAAAGATCCAATAAACGTCTGTGGACATTTTCTCATAAATGGCTCGATATCTAGTTGATTCCTCACAGGTGAAAGAGGATGTTCTACATTATTCATGTTATTATTCATATCCCGAGAAAATTGGGTATGCATCACCATGAAATGTCGAACTTCACCTCCATAGGAATTGGGGACGTCGTTTGGCCAATCACTGCATTGTCCCTTGTATGGGTTGTTGGCCTAGTTTCTCCTAGTTCCCACAATTTTATAAAATAGATTTTTTTGATCCAAACATAAGTCAACAAGTCATGAATAAATAAATTATTCCTCTATAAAAATAACTCTACAATCATTTCTTGTGGTATTCCGATGCTTAGCATTTTTATAAAAAACATATTCATGGGTGATTACATATACTTAGTCTCATATTAAGTATTTTCACTAAGGTTGTCTAATAAAAATTACAAAATTCACTAAACTAGGCTCTAATTCCAAATATAGTGACCCTATTTTTTCTTACCTGATTATTACATCATTTTATTGATAAACAACATAATAGTGCTTCAAATCCAGAATCCAGAGGTTTAGTGTATTTGGAAAATTAGAACAATACACAACTTTTACATAATAAAACATCAAATTTTATTTAATTTCTTATTCTATATCTTTTTATTTCCCCTCATGTTCTCTTTAGTATAAGTAATCTCTTGAGGTTATACATCAAAATAAGGGGTGATCAAAAATCCCGTAAGAGGATAGATAAGAACTTGAATCAATATAACATGGGGTGAGCATAATAATAATAATATTATAATAAGAATATTATCTTAATTTTAATCATGAAATGAATTGTTACATAAAGTCAAAGAATGTGGATATTCTTAAAAATCGAACATCATGTCTTAGTGGCCAACTACCAAACATAGTTGGGAACAAATCTATCATCATGTTCATGCATAACATATGTGAATCATCATAAAATTATTACTGTGAAAAAATATAGCATCAAGTTCATTCATATTTCACATTATCTCATGATATACATCAATTTACCAAATGTATTGGAGTGCTATAGAATTTTGATTACACCCGTCACATAATTATATTTACATAATCATGCATTCCACATAGAACATGTAATAATATTTTCCATAAAATAACCCATGGAATGGAAATGGGTTTCATGGGAATTTCCTAGTGCATAAATTCATGGATAAACAATTTTTTTACTAAAATTAAAAAAGAATAGCATACATGGTATAAGAATCACCATTCTTTATTGAAGAAGAAAAATTCTCAAGAAAAGTAAAAGAAGTGTTTTTAAAAGGAAGAGTTCTTTATAAAAAGTATTTATATTTTTTATAAAATCAGTTAGTAAATATTTATATCTTTGAAAAAATATGCAATTTTTTAAGAACATAATTTGAATATTCATACTATTGAAGAGAGAATAACCCAAAGAAAGGAATTAGGTTTGAGAATTTTCTTTACCTTATGAATGAATGCTTTATTTACTTTAATATCATGTATAATCAAATTTGATTCATTAATAAATAAATTCAAAACCAATTATATTTTTATTTTAGTCATTATAATTTTATTAAGTTCGTTTATAACAATTTTTATGAGTTTTAGTGTTCAATTTCATCGTTTGGGAGTGCTTATTTTATTGAATTTCATGATTATTTCACTTGTATAAATGTATATTAGTTCTTGTAAAATGAGGATAATTTTACAGAATTGAGATTATACATTATTAATGAACATACATAATATTAAATTATCTTATATATCATTTTTTTATATTATATAATGATAAATCACTAGATAAAACCTAAATGATAATAATTTATATTAATGTGTTGGTTTTTCGATCAGAATGAATTCATTTTGTTTTACTATTTAATAATGTATATATAAGTTAGTTACAAAACTAAAAAATGTTACAAAATTAATTATATTAACTCTTTTAACCCTTATAATTATTTTATGACATTCCTCTAAGTCGGTAGGGAAAAATGAAAATACATCATCCTTGATGGTGGTAAATCAACACATCATGAACGATGATTTCATTTTTAGAATAAAAGGAAAAGGAATGAAATTTGAAGATGAATTTTCCCATTACATTAATAAAATTATAGTATATATAAGATACAATATTTATCATACCATTTGGATAAATTTAGGTAAGGATATAAGTATAAAAGAAAAAAATTGAAAAGAAATTGAAATAAAAAGAAAGAGGATTTTAACCCTTGATTTTCTCCTCCTTGAGAACCTCCTTAAGGAAAAGAGTTTGGTCACTTGATGAGACCAAGGGGTCCTATAAATGGGGTTGGGGATTGAGAATATTATTGGGAATAACATGTAAAAAATTCAATGCTTTGGAGTTGTTAGGAAAAGAGGTGGTGATGGGTGGTATTTATAGGGGGTGTGGTGTTTTCTTATTATTTTATTCATTAGTTTATTATTTTGGATCAAGACTATGAATATTTTGAACCTTATCACTAAATATACTAATATTATGAAGGATAGTTCAATATTTTGTTCTCAAATCACCTTATATCAATAATGACACAAAAATTCATGTATTTAGATTTTTTCATAAATTATCATATTTTGTTATTCACCAAAAATTCAAGTATTTTACAAAAAAACCCAAAAATTCCCCATTATAATTTATCAACACAAAGAATTAAAAAATGAACCAAATTTTATGAAAATAATTTTATAAATAAGAAAATTTTAATTTTTTAATTAAAATCATAATTTACTTGAAAAAAACTTATTTTAAAATTATAACGGAATTTATAACACTCTGAAAAATTAATTATGGTCTCATAAAATTATCTTATAATCATAATAAAAAAAATTAATTTATGAATCTATTTTATGAAAAAAAATTCTTTTAAATAATTAAATTAATTATAACACTGTACATAAAAATTTATGTTTTATAAAAATACCAATACATAATTAATAAATTTTAAATTATTCATTTTCTTATACCACTAGATAATTATATGATATTGTCATTTATAAGTTTCCTAAATTATATTTATACTTTTATAGATGATTTTACTATATTATTCGCTGAATTACTATTCCAAATGCTCTTGTTTTGATTCAGAGGGCCAAGTTAATATTTCATCTGTATGGGTTCCTTAATTGGTAGAAATACCTCTTATTTCATTTATTCATCATTTGTAATGTTTTTATTGTATTTAAAAAATTATTTTACGTGATTTATACTCTATAAAATAATTATAAGAAAGTAATTTCACCTGGTAAAATTTTAGGTCATTACTGTGGAAGTCCACATGTACGAATGAACAACATTTTTATTTCTAATAGGATAGAAATAAGGTAGAAATCATTATACCACTAGAATAAAAATATTTAAATATTTTAATTATACTTATTTCATCATGTAAGGATGGTAATAAAAAATTTATATGTTTTTAAGTAAGAATAAAACTCAAAATATATTGGTAAATACAATTACCTTTTTTTGGGAAACCTTTATTGGATTATAGCGTAAGACTTCTTAGTTTGGTCTTAGAGGAAGAACATAATCTCTAGAACATGAGGATATAAGTTAGTAAAATATTTTTCCTGGTATTTTATGAACTAGAGTGATCAATGTGTGTGAATAAGTAATGGGAGTGGTATCCCATTTATAAGTGAAGTGGGTGACACTCTTGTAAATACATAAAATGTTAAAAAATAATAATGAAATATTCATGTGAAATAGTCACTAAGGAAAAATATATTCAAATATAGTATAATTTTGGTTTTAAATCCATTCATACATTCACATTTATCCATGTTTTAGAGATATTTTATTCCATATCTATTTTTTAACCCCCTCCCCCATTATTCTTTTTAACCCTTACAATGGTGAAAATGTTTTACCATAGTTACTACTCATAATGACCAAAAATAAAATTTAAATTATATCTATATTTGGAAATTTTGATTAAAAATATGGAAACCATTTTAAGATATTCAATTTCTATAAGTGGAAGAAATTCATTTTATAATAATTGTTCAAAATGTAAGGGAATCCATTTTTATAAAAAATCATTTTTAATAATAAAATTGAATTTAATCCAAGTCCTTTCCTAATAAAAACCATTAGATGAATTATAAATAATTTTATTTAATATATTATCTAAAAATTTAATTTAATTCATTTATCAATAGTGATTGAGTTATTTAATTAAAATAAAAATATACTGCATGCATAAAAACATTTATTTTGTAAAAATATATATTTTTGAATTCAAATTATTATTTTTTAATTTATATCAATTTTATTATGAATTATTTAAGTTTATAAATGTGTAAAAAATTATTTATAACATGTTTAATAATATAAATATATTTCTAAATTAGAAACATATGACAAAAATGCTTATAAATGAAATCTTTCAAAAAAATTCTTTGGGATAAATTATATTTCATAAGTAAATTAGAAATTATATTCAATAATGAAATATCATTTAAATAGCATATAATATTCTTCATTTTAAAATTTAGAATAATTTTTCAAATAATTTTAGGATCTCATGCTTCACGAGCTACCAAACACATTTATTTATTAAATGAAAATATATTCCACAATCTCTGAGTGTTACACAATCTATGATACAAGATTGATAATATCAGATACAATTTTTATTTTTGTAGATTAATAAATAAATATGTGTTAATTTATTATGTTTATTTATATTTGTTTTTAATAATAGAAAGGGTGTGTCCAATGTTTTTTTTTATTTTTTGAGTAAATATTTGATAGAATAAAAATGCAACCTTCCAAATCTCTCATATAATATAGTGATATTAAAATTAGATTTTTATGTACCTTATGGTAGAAATATGAAAAAATTATAAACCAATTAATTTCACCGTTAAAACATTTTCCTTTATAGATCATAATATATGAAAATATTTAAAATATTCCTTAAATATTTTTATTAGTGGAAATTATTTGATCTTCATGGGGTATTCTAATAATAAATGGAAAACCATATAGTAAATTTGGTACAAAAATTCTAATGGGTCCATGAAGTTTTTTAAATGGTTCTCAGGGTAATAAATTATTTTGTCACATTTTTGGAGTTATTCCAATGTTTCAACAATTATATAATAAAAATTTTATATTAAATCTTTTTAATAAAACCAAATAATCCATCCCTATTTAAAAAATATATATTTTGAATTTGTTTTTAGTTTTTTGGGATTAGATAAATAATTAAATGAAATGAAATTTTATAATTATTCAAATTATAATTAATCATTGATATATAGGTTTAATTTATCATTAATATAATTTTTATTGATAAGAGTATCTAAGATAGAGGGAAATGTATCAAAATATAAGTTATTGTTTGGATTTCAGGGTCTAATATTTAGTTTAGATTGATAATTAAATAATATGGTCTCACTGTATAAGTCATTTAAAAACATAGCTCAAAAATTTTAATTATATTATTTTTTATTCATAAATTTATTACTATTTATCCTTGTCTTTTAATCTTTACATTGAATTTTTTACATGGAAATTTTATCACTATTTTCATTTTTTGATTTCCCCCCACCACAATTTTTTCAATATTGATCATTATAGCTTTAATTATTTTTTGATTTCTAAATGTTATCGTAAATTATTTTCATATGTAATGACTAGAGGAAGTTGACTATATATGATCATGAGAATTAATAATCATTGAATAATAATGTTTTTATTAAACATTTCAGTGATATTTAAATTAAAAATATATTAATATAAATATATTAGAAAATATAATGATGATTTGGATTTTTTTTCAATATCTAGGGATTTTATAGACCAAGATATATATGATAGGTTTATATCAAATTTCTTCTATATACATAGTTTTAACCATAAAAAACCAAAAGTTGGTATGGAAAAATATTTCCAACATTCCAGATATATTCCCCATAAACATATAAGGATGTCAAAATATTAAGATTTAAGATTTGATATGAATTTTTGTATCTGATCAATTAGTAAATAAATACATTCAATTATATTTTTTTGTATTGATAATATAATATTAATTTCTAATAAATTATAAAATTCAAAAATATTTGGTGAACTGAGGATGTAAAAAGTCAATGTTTGAAAAAAAATTTAATCCAATTTTAATCAATTTAGGTAAATAACATTTATAAAAAATAATGAAGTATCAGGAAAGAATTTTATTCGTTTCATTATTTATGAAATCAATTCTATTATGAATATTAGCTTTGTAAATACTAATGGCTATAATATATTTATTAATAAAAATATTCACCTTAGAGAAACGTGAAAAGTAGGTCAATTACTTGGTTGGGTATTATATCTAATGGGTGGAAATTGAGAAAAAAAAGATCATTATGTTATATCTTTTATTTTCTAAAAAACATAATAATTTAAAAAATAAATAAAAAATGAAACAAAATACCATTGGTAATATTTTTCATAATACATAACATATAAATCAAGTGTTAAATCTTAGGAAATTGTTTATAAATTTTATATCCATGTTTGGAGTAGATCAGTTCTCTCTACAATTCATCTAGAATTCCATCACCTCTTCAAGCCTTTCATCACTAGTGGTTTGGTTTTTTCATAACTAAAATTACTCCTATATTATGTTGTTTTCTTGGAAATATTTCATTAAGGTTTGGGTGATGAAATCCCATACACATGGTTGATACCTCTTCATCATCTTCAGATAAAAAGTGAAGGTTCACTCCGAAAGGGGCCCAAACTGATATTAGGTGTGAGTTAAGCTTACAAGGATGGATTTATCATTTTATGACCCATTTTTAAAGTAATTGGGGACTACCTTGGTTACATTTACTGTATAGATTATGTCATAACTCACATAAAGAACAATATGTAGGAAAACATTTCCATGTATATGAACATCCCCCAAGAATTACCATATAACATTTTCATTGTGAGGGAGATTCATTTTTCCTAGTGGTTGAATATTTTCCTTCCTTAATATAGGTGGTTATTTTTTAAGTGTTAGTTAAAAGGATATTCATCTTCCAATTTCAAAATAAGTTTTCTTGGTTTCTAGGTGCCACACTCTCTAGAGTCTTCTCAGGGCAATCATGTTGTTTTCTCATGAGGTGTCTCTTCAGTTCTTCAAATTCCTCCTCTCAAATATATATTAAAAAATACCCCCTTCTAAATTGTAGTTGGTAATCCCCTTTAATAATTTACCTATTACCATTTGGTATAGAGGTTCTAGATACATTTGTGGCCATATAGGGCCTCAAATATGGTTTTTCTATGGATGTTTTTTGTCTGATCATCAGTTTATATGGTGACGATTGAGTTCGTTTCTAGTGTTATGAGGCACCCCATACCAACACTCATAGATATAGTTCTAAAATAAAATAATTTACACAAATACATAAATAATAAGTTATATGATCTAATATAATATTATCATTATCTTGTACCATTTACATAAGTTAATTATATCTCAAAATAAACACATGATCCCAAGAATCGAAGGTTTAGTATCTTTAAGAATTAGATACACAAGAAACTTATTTTACAACACTTGTGAACATTTCTTTATAATTGATCCCCATTAAACTCACTCTGATACTTCTAATATTCTATACTCATTTTCATAATTTGGGAATAAAAACATAATAAATGGGTGAGATAAAATTATTAGTATGGGAACACTTATCAAAAGTTCATCAAGGGTTAGATCATCAGTATATAAAACATCATGATCAGGGGAGAAATATATTATTAAAAAGAACATGGAAGAATAAGAATTGTCCATAAGTCATGATAAAAGGACTTATAATCTCAATGAACATACTTATACCATGGAAAAATAGTGTGAAATTAGTAGATAATGCACATGATACATATAATATAATCACATGGATATGGCCTGAAAAAATATATCATAACAATAAAATATGGAAAAAACATAATCATAGGGTATCATCATATTATGAGCATATTTAAAAAGTAATGTCCTTTATTTTTTAATCATATCCATGAAGGCTAAACATTAAATTTTTGAACATATACTAGAAGTAACACGCAACATTATCTCATGAGATATAAAACATTAAACAATGTATTAGAGAGAGATATAGGACCCCCACCCATAATGACCCAGACTCATAACCCCAGATACATTGGTAAAAACATATTATTTAAATTCTATCTTTGATACTAACAAATGAGACATAATTTTAACCACCCCTAATTATAACCCAAAAAGAATTGTTTTTCACTTACATAATAATGAATATTTTTAAGTTTATAGTTTTAGAGAATTATCAAAAAAACCTTTATGTAAAATGACCCATTCCATCATTTTATATTTTTAAAAGATACCTTTATTTTATTATTATATAATAATTTTACAATATCTCTCATAAAATTCTCCAAACCTGGCAGCCTTAAAAACATCACTTACTTAAATTCATTCTTCATAACCTGGTGAAATGAAAACATAATCTGGGTGAGAGAAAATGTGATGTATGGGAAAATGAAGAAATTAACAATGTCATATAATTAGTGATCATAAGATGAGCATAAGGGTAGTAGAACATAATCAAAGTGAAAGATAATATCAAAAGAGGATTTATAAAAATCAAAACCCAAATCATAAAACATGATTTTAATGACCCAGACTTCATATATGATGATTGTTTACTAAAACAATGTGTGTAATATTATATTATATATATTTATTCATAAAAACACATGGAAATATTAATAACCCTTTATTTCATAAATGATGATCATTACATTGTTCATAAAATAAACCATGAAAATTACCAACATTACAAGGGGAAATAGAAAATATTAAAGAACTAATGGTAAAATTTAGATCACCCCAATCTAATAGAATAATCACCCCCATGAACAACACTATGGAAAATAAATATAATATTAGTAAACTAATTGACATCATAGAAATGAAAAATATATAACCTTTGTAGTAATTTTTTTAAATGTTAAATGAATGAATGAATTGGTATTTATATGAGGTATTGTGACTGTTGGATTAGTAATTTGACCATTAGAATACTAAATTGGGAATTTGGAATTGTAACATGACCATTATGAATAGTAATTTGACCTCAAAATTATAAAATGTAATATAAATAAAATTTATCATGAGAAATTTAATAAAATATAAATATTTTAATTCCATAAAATAAATATCAAGATTAAAGACTCAATAAAATTATAAGCACAATTTTAACAAATGCTATTTAAATATATTTCATTAAAGTAATAATTTTTATATTAAAAAGTGAAATTAAAAATGTTAGAAACATATTTTGATAAAATTAATTTCATTTTTATAATCATCAGGTTGAAATTTCACTAGGGAGAATTTATGATAATTTTAAGAGAAACAACATTTTTTTTGTTAAATTTAAAAGTATTTTTTTTTCAAATAATGCATGTTTTATGACATAATTATGCTATAATACTAACTTCATAAATGTTAAATTGGTTATTTAAGCCCAAAATAAATTCAATATTATATATGGGGCATTTAAAAATAATAAACCTAATTTTCAAACATAAAAATATTTTTGTACCAAAAAGTTCATAGTGTCCCTTTAAATAAATATTTTTACATTTGTTATCCTTTATTTTGGTTAAAACAATAATTTTGATTTATAAAGTGATTAAAATTACTAAAATAATTATTTTCATTAAAATATATTTTTTAATGTGAAAAAATTATATTCAATGTTTTTACTTGTATATTATAATTTATTCAATATTATAACTCAAAAATACCCCTCTCATCAAGTATAAATACCCCCTCTAGCTCCCCTTGGAAAATCACTCTAATATAACTTACCAAAGACTAATTTTTGACCAAATATTATCTCTAAATCCCATTATAATCCTTAAACACATTCTAGAGTAATCCGGATCAATGTTTCCAAGATGTTAATTGTCATAGAAACGAAGCAACACCAAGAAAAGAGTATGTTTTCATCAAATTCTCTTCACACATTCCTATTATATTTATTTTCTCTATTACATTCAAATATAAATATTATAGATTATTTTGGTTGTATTTTAATATTATATTAATTATTTAACCAACTATAAATATTAAATTTATGAAGTATTCATATTTCATACTTCTATTTCTTCTTCTATGGACAATGCCTCGTTAACGATCAGTAAACAACCAATGAGGATGTTTACAAATAATTTCTTATCACTACCCTTGTGGATGGTTATAAAAAATTATTTATGATATAAAATTTAATAAATATATTTATTTTAATATTTTATAATTAATTAAACTTATGTATAAATGAATTTGAAAAAAATACCAAAATTGAAACAAAACCGAATATTTTTTCAAAAAATGTGATAACAAAACATTTTATATTTAACTGCAATAATTAAGAAATAAAATCCAAGGATTATAATTGATAAATGGTGATATTGTAACACCCCAGGTAAATAAATAATATGAAATATTTATATTTATCCATATTTGTGAATAAAATATTAATATTACCTTAAAGGGGATGCTATGCTCGATGGCGTACCCAATACGCAACAACGAGTTTCTTGGGAATCTTACGTTGCACTCTAATAATAAAATAATATTATTTTAAATGGTAGTTAATGCCTAGCCGTTGTAATGGCGGGAATGAAAAGAACTAACTAAAAAATTATTATATATGTTTGTCAAATATTTTTACTCTTTAAAATAAATGTTATAGGATTAAAATGCAAATGAATCCAGTTTTTAAGCGTAAACATTCTAATATTCTTTAAGAGGTCTATTAACCGCCTTTTGATGGAGAACCCATTTTAAATACAGTTTTTGAAAATTTTATAAGCTCTATTTTTCAAAATAAACATATTATTTATGATTGGTACATTGAAATTTACCTTGGGTTAATTTTTGGTATTTTTCTGATAATGTTCATTTTTCAATGAATAGTGAAAAACACTGCATTTTACATCAAAACTGCTTTTTCATATAATTTAATTATATGGTTATATTATCTTTTTAATTTGTTTTAAAGTTTAATTAGAATATATTTTTACCATGTAATTCAATGATGATCATTGGGATAAATTTCACTTTGTAATTAGGCATAAACAAGTTCCAAACGTTTCATAAATATTGTTTCTTAAAAACCCGCTATTTGTTTTGACAACAAGAAGTTTTTTTTAAATTAATTATTGAAATTTATGTGTTTGTAATTTGGTAAAATGAATTACATATTTGGAATCATAAGTTCAAAATTTTGTAATTAAGACTCATTTGTTTTTGGACATTATGAATAGTAACGATGGTAATTATCTTTAATTATCTTGATTAATGAGTAATCGGGTAGTTAATGAAAATAAGATAATATCATAATAATAAAAAATGACCACAAACTTTTTCCTAAGGCTACTGGTTGTCTCATTGAAGACCATGGGATGCATTGTGATAATCTTGGGGGCCCCATGGAATCACTTTTGTGAGAAAGTGACTTTTTATCTTTTTATTTTTAAAGAATGTTAAATGTAACAAAGAATGTATCACCTAAGTAAAATATTTTTAATTTTGTCTACATAAATGATCTTTTGGACTATAAATATTCATTGGAAATATAAAACTATTTACTACATCATAGTATTTTTTATAATTTTTAGACATTAAATAAATTAAATTATTTATGACATCATGATGATGCAACGATGACCTCATTATTTAACAATTAAAATAAAATGGGAAGATAATGTAAAATATAAGACCTACACATGACCAAAACCTATTTTATGGGTGTATTTCGAACCCTTATCACCTTATCCTCGAAACAAATCAATGTGGGACCATTAAAATCCGAAAATCATTTGAAAATAAAGTTACATTTTATACCTTTCCAAGAGTGCCCCTTCTCTCCTCTTATAAAAGGCCCCCCCTCTACCTCCTTACCCACACTTCCAAAGCCTCTGGCTCAGCCAAACCCTACCCATTTTGTCTATCCACATCCCTATATTACTCCTTGAAGCCTCACTTTGGGCATAAGTCTTCCCAAGGAAGCCTTTGAGCTCAAATCTAAGAGAGTTACCCGATTTTAAGATAATGTCTTCACTTGAGTCCTTTTGTTTTATTTTGCTTCTCCAACCCCCTAAACTCTTTTTATTCATTTTTTTAATAACTACAGTATCTTCAATATACTAGGATGTTTTTATAATAAGTATTAGAGCTACACTTACACACACCTACATCTAATGGTTAAAGAACATACTGTTTCCGTGGATGGCGAATTTCTGCCTCCCGAAACGATGATTGTTCAACATTCTTTTGACACCTTCAAAGGTGGCCATTAAGATGAAACTATAATTATATATGATATATAATATGTTTATGTTTTACTTAAGCTTCTGTATTTTTCATTTATGGAATACCTTTATGGTTTCCATTATGGGTAAACGCAATATCTTCATTTAAGGAAGTGCAGACTACCGCCCCCTCAAAGTGATGTGATTCGTTAATGCCATATGTGGGATGTATACAGGATGGATTTAAAGTTATTATATATGATGTTATAATGTAATTATAATATACCTTTATATAATTATTATTTTCTTTCCATGAAAGTATGAGATAGAAATGAAAGTAGCGTTCATGCGTACGTACAGCTTACCATCTCCATGAATGGTACATTTCATTTCTTATCTCAAAATGTTTTGTACTATTATAAGTACATATATATAATGGATATATATGTAATATATTACATATAAATGATGGGAATCATTCTGTAATTATAATATATATATATATATATCTCATTTTGTTTTAATTCCATTAATATGGCAAAAAAATGAAAGTAGCGTTCATGCGTACGTACGGCCTACCGTCTCCATGAACGGTGCTTTTAATTTTTTTTATGTACAAATGCTATGGAATAGTATAAAATGAATATATACTAGACATATATGATATTTAAAACATAAATACTATTCTGGAGATGATGTACCTATAACTACATGGAAAATTCTTTTCCAACAAGTTCAATTTTTTTACTCGTGTACTGAACATCGACAAAAACATCTGATACAAACTCATTTTGTTAACCAATTATTATTACATTATAATATGTGATATGAACTGAATAATAATATTTAAAGGAGGTCCTTAAGCAATTATAAATTGACCATATTTTATTATTTAGGAGATTAAAGAATGATCGAGTCATGTCGAACCCGAGGTAAGGGATCTTACTCCTCTCTTTCTTTTTAAGTACACTCTTTTATGTCATTCCTTCTAAAGCTCATCTTTCTTGTTATTGGGATGTTCTTTTATATTAATCTTACTTTATGTTTTATGTTCATATGTTGAGAGACCATATTCTCTCTCATCAATCCATTTTGGAAGTTTTGAGTGGTGCCGTTAGGCTGCCGAATTTTCATAAGAGATCTAACCTCTCTCTTTATTTTTAATTACTCTCCTTTATGTCACTTCTTTTAAGATCCTATTTTTTATGTTGGGGGATGTTATTTTATATTACGCTTTATGTAAACTTTATTTTAATATGATGAGAGACTTTATTTGATCTCATCAATCCATTTTTGTAAGTTTTATGTGGCGTCGTTAGGCTGCCGAGTTTTCATAAGGGATTTTTCATCTCACTTTTATTCCCGTGCGATTTATGCTACATTTACCACAATTTCCTTTCAGTGGTGTATTTACTTCCCATTATTTTACCCATTGTGTAATATACTTTCATTTATGAGTATTTCCATCAATGTTGTATTGTCCTTCTTTCACAGGGTGCATGTCTCGAAAGATACCCATGTGGGTAAGGGAACCTTTCACCCTCCTCTTTTTGTAAAATACTTCTTTTGTTATGTCTTCTAATTCACATAATATTATGTTGGGATATGTTCTTATATATCCTTATTGATTTAAATTTTATTTCAAAGTGATTAGATACCCTTTTTATCTCTCATCAACTCATTTTCTGAATTTTAATGTGACACAGTTAGGCAGTCAGATTTCTGTAAGGGTACTTCTTAACCCACTTTCCAATCTTTGGTTTAAAACTCTACTTCTTGATTTTATTATGACAAGATTATGTGTGGAATATCTATTTTGTAATTTCCAAAAATCATTTTATGGATATGGTATTTCTACACATAATCATATCATTCATAAATTCTTACGAACTTGTATGGGAAATCATAACTCAATCTCATTTCATTGGGTTAAATATCTATGTCATTGGTTTTGTTTTTCCAAGATTATGTGTGAATGACCTCTGATTGTTTCACACTTAATATCCACTTATATTGGGTGTATTTATATTTCCCACACATAATTATGTGATAGATTTATCCTTAATTTAAGGATACCATCTTGATATTGGATTTCATCTCAATTTACATTTCCATTGAGACTTCATTGTTGTTATGCACCAATTCACTCTTATATGGTTTGTATACTATCCTTTGACATATTATATCATGAATCCATTTATTCTCATGATATTATGAAGCTCGGATTACATGTTATTCTGCAATTATTTGTATTCAAGGGTCTCTCATTTTGTTAAAAACCCTTTAACAAAAATATCATTTTAAATGTGTTTAAAGATTCATTATTCTAAATATTTATCTTTAATGCCCATGTTTTAAAAATGGTTTTCAGTATTTATTTATATGGAAATTAATGTTTTAAAATTATAATTCCATTAAAAGCTTCAAAGTGGTATGGGACACTTTGATTCAAATAATCTCTTTTAAATGGTTTTTGAAAATGGATTGCTTAATTCAATATCTTGGAATTACTTATTGTGATTGCAAATGAAATGTTGTTATTGAAATGTTTATATTTTCAATATTTTATGTGTAATGATGGTACTTGGACATTTTACGGGTGGTTACGTGATAAACCATATGATGGGTGGTGCCGTGAATACCAGGACGGGTGGTTACATTATAACCTCCAATGCATTGGGTATGGAAGTCGTCCGTATGGATATTCCATTAAGTATGTATGGAAGTTGTCCATATGGTTATTCCATTAAGTGATATGTGTGTAAGTCGACCATATGGTTATTCCACTTAAGTATGTTTATGTCCCAAGTTACCTTTATATGTTATGTGTTCTTTATATGGGTTTTATGGTAATCCTTTGGTTACAAAAGGGTAAGTAATGATATTTTATTCAGTGAAGAGTTTTTACTACTTCATGAAGGTGAATGTATTACTTTGATAAAGTATACATGGTTTACTTGTTGTTTTGAATAACTAACAGTTTTCATTCTTTGTGTATCCCTTACTGAGCTTTTTTATGCTCACCCCATGTTTGTTTTGAATTTTTTCTCACAGGACTTAATGTAGAATAGGGTCAAGGATGGGATCAAGGGAAAGTCATTCTCTCTAAAACATGGAACTAGACATGTTTCTTATTAAGAGTTTTTATTTTATGGAAACTTAGTGTAAGTGTCTACTTTGTAATCTTTTGAGATGTAATAGTTATGTCCTAATTCTCTAAAACTCTAAACCTGAAAAGATCATCAATGTGAATTATTAATTTAATTCAGTATTAAGTAAGGTTTAAGGCAGGGGCCTTATAGATAAAAATTAACACAATTCAATTCTAGTTAAGTTTTTTAATTAACAAATTTTTATTATTCTAGAGGAAGAAAATTTATGAAGTAATGTTGGATTTAATATAAGTGGATTCTCAAACCCAACACTTTATTTCAAGATATCTCCTACCTCACACTGTTTTTAGTATATATTTTCCTCTAATATACTTAAAATTTAATTATAATATTATTTCCCTTTATTTATAGGGATAAAAGTGTTTCTACCATTTAAAAATGATTTATATTCCTAAATAAAAATATTTTTCAAAGAGGGTTTATTTTCCAAAATTGCATATTAACTCCTAATGAGTTATTTTTTCTACCCGAAATAATGATGATATTTTATGTGAAAATATTTCCCCACACTGATTTGGGAAGAAAAAGGTAATTCCTAAATGTATTCTTTATGAATCATTTATAAAACCAATTAATTTTGATGGGTATATTTCATTACTACGATTGATATATATTACCATTTCAAGTGGCATGTATGATTATGAACATTTTGTGATATAATGGGTGGGTATAGAATTATATATGCCTAAAATTCATTGGGTAATGTGATATAACTCATTGTATTGTGTTTAGTATGCCTGAAAATGACTTTATCTTTGTTCACAATTATGATGTTATGATTTATACAAATATGATATTCATAAACATGATACTATATTTTTTCACAACAATGTGTGGTATTTGAACAATATGATATGATGTTTAATTATTATTTATATTACACATTTCATTACATTAAAAAATGTTTCCCTCATGATTAGGATGATTATATTATTCTTATGATATGATGATATTGATTATTCTCACTCAGATACCATTGATTTATGTCCCTCATTCCTCCCCTACTAGTCTTTTAGCTCATCTCATTATTTAATATATATCCTTATATGATTAAATGTACTAAGTAGAATGTGAGATATCTTACTAGGATAAAGAAGAAGGATATTAATAATATTAATAGTTTATTATGTAAAAGTGATGTATTAGCTTAATTTTATAGATATACTAATCCATTGGATCCTAGATTGTATCATAATTATTTTTTTTTATCTTAAAAACAATGTAATAGTCATGTAAGAAAAATATGGGTTGAAATAGTTGGTATTATAACATGGTTTAGTTAATTTTTGAATTAATGTTAGTTAATGTTAGTGAAAACTATAAGGATAAGTCTATGTATGGTTAAACATCCTATGTTTTGGTAAAGTATAAAAGTGTGTTGTTTCTGAGAAATGAAATCTCTATCTGCATACTACAAGTGAATGTGGATTTAGAATAGTTGTACCAAGGGGTAATAAACCCAAAAAGAAAATATTAGTATTTTGACTTGATCTTCACTTAGTATAAAATAAATAGATCTTTCCACACACCTGGGTTGACACTCTTGGATGATATGCTTTAGATAATCACGAACTCTATACAAACAATTATGAAGAATATAAATCTAATGTAATTATTTATTTTAAATTTAAAAAATATTAACATATATGATATTAAAATATTTTTTTTTGAGAAAATGGATAAACCTATGGATCATATAATAAATAAATTTAAAATTTAGTTTGGCATGAGAATTAACTATTCATTCAAGCATGGATGAATTAAATTTTGTTCAAATATTTTAAACTATACAAAATGGTGGGAGTAAGGATAAACTAGACCAAAAACACATGTGAGGGGAAATTAAGAAATTGTCTAAATGAAATATCTAATACCCTTGAGAGTGGAATTAAAAAAATCATGGGGATTATTTCCTAGTTGTCTCCGGCTATGAACAATAACCCAAATCATGTGGAATGTATACCTTCACCAAATAAGGATAAACTAGACATCAAGTCTTTATTGTGGAAATGACCATTAACGTTTAGTGGATCTTCAAATCCAATTGTCATGGAATAATGGGTTAACTCAAATTATAATAACTTTTTTGTGCTCTATTCACCAGTGCAGAAAACATTTTTTACGTCGGTTATTTTTCATTATTTACGTCGGTTTTTAGGCGACGTTAATACGGACGACGTTATAAATAACATTTTTTACGTCGGTTATTTAAAACCCGACGTAACATCCATAACATCACGGTGTTTATCACGTCGGTTCATTAATAACCGACGTGATAAATATGCGTGGGGGGGGGGTTATCACGTCGGTTATTTTCTAAACCGACGTGATAAAACGCATGGGATATCGTTTATCACGTTGGTTATGACATAACCGACGTGATTAACCCTTCCCCGGGCCTATTATCACGTCGGTTTCTTAAATAACCGACGTGATAAAAAGGCCTGGGAAACGTTTTAGAACGTCGGTTATCCAATAACCGACGTGGTAAATCGATTCCCAGGCCTTTTAGCACGTCGGTTATATTAAGAACCGACGTGATAAAATGCCCGGGAACGGTTTATCACGTCGGTTCTCGAAAAAACCGACCTGATAAACCCCTACCGATTTATTTACCACGTCGGTTATAAAATAACCGACGTGAAAGCGATATTTTTTTTTTAAATAATTGCACTGCTCTCACCAAAAAGCAACCAGAAACCAAACAAAAATAACCATGCCAGCCCTCCCCAAAGCCCCAACTGAACCCCACCCTCATCTATACCCACCTAACAACCTGGCCAGCCCTCCCCCACCACATTGGAGCCCCACCACAACCCTTGGACACCCCCACCCCTTGGACAGCCCCCCCACCCTCATTTACACCCCCACAACCCCTAGTACAGCCTCAAACACCCATTGGACACCCCTTCCATATCCCTTGGACACCCCCACCCCTTGGACACCCCCACCCCTTGGACAGCCCCCCCACCCTCATTTACACCCCCAAGACCCCTAGTACAGCCTCAAACACCCATTGGACACCCCCCACACCTTGACAGACCTCCCAGACCCCTTGGACACCCCCCCGACCCCTGGACACCCCCCCCCCCCCCCCCCGAGCCCTTGGACAACCCTAAACACCCCTTGGACACCCCTCCCATATCCCTTGGACACCCCCACCCCTTGGACACCCCCCACCCCTTGGACAGCCCCCACCCTCATGTACACCCAACCAGCCCCTTGGACAGAACTCCCAGACACCTTGGACACCACTCCCATATCCCTTGGACACCCCCACCCCTTGGACACCCCCCACCCCTTCGACAGCCCCCACCCTCATTTACACCCCCCGAACACTAGGATAGCCCCAAACACCCCTTGGACACCCCTCCCATATCCCTTGGACACCCCCCACCCCTTGGACACCCCCCCACCCCTTGGACAGCCCCCCCACCCCCTGGACACCCCCCGACCCCTTGGAACCCCCCTACCCCTTGGAAAACCCCCCATCCCCTTGGACAGCCCCAAACAGCCCTTGGACACTCCTCCTATATCCCTTGGACACCCCCCACCACTTGGACACCCCCCACCCCTTGGACACCCCCCCCCCCACCCTCATTTATACCCAACTGACTCCTTGGACAGCCCCAAACACACCTTGGACACCCCTCCCATATCCCTTGGACACCCCCCAAACACCCACCCACCCCCTTGGAACCTCTCCCCCCGTACCAAAATCCAGACCAGAAAAACCATCAACAGTAGACCAAAACAAGAAGTAGAGAAAAATTAAACATTCACTTCTAAAACATTCAAAACTTACACTGTCAACTTCAAAAAAAACTAAATCCAGCCTAAACGACTACGAAATACACAATTACATTGACAATATTCAAAATTATATTTTACATTACAAACAACTAAAAGTCAATCAAACCTGTAAAATAATTTGACCACTCCACTTGTAAGTGTTTGATATCTTCAGCAGTAAAGGGTTGATGTTCATCAAAAATCTACAAAGGAAAAGGATAGTAGTCAACGTGTATAATGAATAAATCAAATTGAAATATTATGAGAAAGAGGAAATCTTACCAGGTAAAAACTCAGAACTGTCCCAGTTGTTATTATTTCATACATAAATCTTAACATGTAATATCCGCATTCGATGATGCCTTGTTGCTCATGACATTTCTGTTTGAATGAGTGTAAATTCAATATATTATTTTTATGTAATAAATCAAAATGTACAAATTATAAATGGAAATTTACCTTCGCATGTACATATTTGATCTTGAAATTCCTTTTCTTTGCGCTTTTTTGAAAGTGGACCCATGCCCTGTTAGAAAATAATACGAATGGGGTAAATTTAAAATTCATTATAATATATAAAACTATTGTGAAATTGAAACTTACGTTTCCAATATATTCTTAAAACTTTCTCGCACATCATCATGGAGAGAGCATATCCAATAAAGTGTTTTCTCCCTAGGGAAAAAAACCCCTAACATCCAATGATCCCTGATAAAAGGAAATTTAACGTTAGTGGTTTTTTATGTTAAAAGATAATTAACTATTTGAGAGGGATGTGTTTCATACCTCTCACAAAAAGGCATCATCCAACACTGTGTGATTACATTCTTTTCAAATCTATCAGCAATATAAAGCATTCTTTGTTCCTCATCCAATGCACATGCTTCAGGGGAAATCAATTGTGGGTCCATGAATCCATATACATCTGTCAGCTCATTCCTCTCACAAATTTTATATAGATACCTAATACAAAGCAGACATAAGTATACATTTTTAATAAATATAATGCAAGGAAAAGGTGTTAAGACTTACATGATAAAAATTTGCACCACGTTGATGCCCAACTTATCTCCAGTGACAAACTCCATGATATCAGTTTTCATAATCCCCACACTTAGTTCACGTCCACAGACATGAGCTTCCATTGTAAAGTCATAATGATCCTCCAACAAATTTGAATATCTTGACAATTTGTCAAGACTGCTAGTATCTGCATCTGATTTCATTGCTATCTGTCATTGTTGTTGTCTATACAGTATTTCTTTACCTTTGAAGTATTCCTGTAAAAATAAATTGAAAAATATATTAGTTTTCAAATAATAAAACATTAATAAAAATATAAAATAAAAGATATAACATCCATACCTCTATGGTAATGAGTCGAAGAAGTCTGGATGGCCAAAGTAAAAAATGGCCGATACTATGTCCAACTGTCGTCACCTCATCTGTAGGTAATGGTATCCGAGCTGATCTATCTATAATATCCTGTACAGTGACCCTCTGATTCTCTACCTCTAACTGTTGATGATGAACTGTATCTCCTATACAATATACCATCCCATATGAAACTATATGATGTTGAGGATCCTCAACATACAACTCACAATAAGTAGGTAGCTGCGGCGGAGGAGGAGGATCAAAAATGGGGTCCGTAGGCTGAGGTGGGGGAGTGGGAGCTACTGGGAGAGGTGGAGTGGGAGGTGCACCCTGAAATTTTCTTTGCAAGTCTGCAAACATAAACTGCACCGATGCTCTAATCTTGTCCTCCATTGTCGCATTAATATTATGGACTTCAGCCTCCAAGGATTCTATTTTTTTCTATAAACTCCCTCAATGTTAGAAGTTGAGGAACGTGGCAACACTTTTCTTACCGATACACCTGCCGGATATCCCCTTACACGGCCAGGATGTTCGGGCTTTCCCAATGCCACAGATAAAATATCTTCCCTCCCAGATGGTGTAAATGTCCCCTATGAACTCTGCTCCTCAAGAGAGTCATGTAATAATTAATTGAAAATTTCTATAATGATTGGAAATATATGATGAAAATAGTAAACTTAAATAAATAAAATAGATATCTTACAATCCTCTCAACTACGAGTCTCGATTATTCCGAAAGATATTGTCCTTTTTTGCCCTTCCGAGCTCTTTTCCATTTCTCATGTCTAGATGGAGGGGATGGAGGGGCCACCTCTCCAGAGCTTGAAGACTCAGCTCTTAGTTGTTGAATTTTTTCTTCCATCATTTGTTCTTCCAATAATGCATACCCTCCCCGAGATAAACTATGAGGGTATACATTTTTAGATTGGATCTCTTGATGAGATTTCCTTGTTTGCTGTAAATTAAGAATAAGTAATCATTAACAAAACAATAATAAGATCATTTATATAAGAAAGATTATAAAAGTTTACATTGCCCTTACCAAAAATTATTCTTTTCTTCTACTTTCAAAAAATTGTCTCCATGTGTCTTCATCTATAAAAGGATATATACGACATGGATTCTCACGACTCCTATGACCATAAATGAAATCAGATGAGAGGGTTGATTTGAAATCCCTCCATCTCCTAGCAGCCAACGATAAGCATTTCTTCCTGACTCCTCCAGTGTCAGGAATATCAAATGTCATCTGATAAAAAAGAGGTTAAAAATATTATATATACTAGAAACAT
Organism: Viscum album; assembly: GCA_963277665.1. Lineage (NCBI taxonomy): Eukaryota > Viridiplantae > Streptophyta > Magnoliopsida > Santalales > Viscaceae > Viscum > Viscum album. Next base: position 939,052,271 of record OY728155.1, on the reverse strand, counting down.
TTAAAGAACAGTCAAATAATAGCAAAAGATCTTACCAAAATGGTCTCCCACAGCTGAGAAATTATCGCCTTATCCACACTTCTCCAATCATCATAGAGAATTCTTACTTTGCTCTTAGCCTGAGTTGCTACAAAACCCTTAAAATCTTTAGCATTTGGACCTCTAGGAAGATCATCATCATCAAACTCCATGACTATCCTCTCCTCCTTCGTACGGGCAAGTGATAATTTTGGTAAACGTGTGCACCCACACTTACCAACCTTTGAACTCTTTTTCGTAATAGGAGCATGTGAATGTTCCTCCCCAGATGTATGACCAATATGCTCATCTCCAGAATCATGTGGCTGATCAACTGATTGATCTGTCATTTTCCTTCAAATCAAAAAAACAAACATTAGTTCACAAATATACAAATTCAAATATTGTAATACTACTTAATCAGAAAATAGAAAAGTGTACTAAATTACATAATAGTAAACATTGGTAATATGGTAAGCATGTTAAACAATGATAAACATGGTAAACACAGGCAAAAGGTTGCCAAGGAGTTGGCCCAAGAAAGATGAAAAGTGGACTCACTGAGTCCACCGGTCAGCCGGTGTGAGCTCACCGGCCAGCCGGAGGACCCAGGCAGTTGACTTGCCCACTGCCTGGTGCCACCGGCCGGCCACTGGCTCACCACCGGCCGGCCGGTGGACCAGACATCCTTGCTCTATCTGGACCACCGGCCGGCCGCTGGATCACCACCAGCCGGCCGGTGGACCAGACAGAGAGCCTTCCTCTCTGTCTGGACCACCGGTCGGCCGCTGGATCACCACCGGCCGGCCGGTGGACCAGACAGAGATCCTTCCTCTCTGTCTGGACCACCGGCCGGACGCTGGCTCATCACCGGCCAGCCGGTGGACCAGACAGAGCTTTTCTCTGGACCACCGGCCAACCGGTGATCCACCACCGGCCATCCGGTGCGCCCAGGACTTCTCCTCTTTACGGTTTTTATTGTTTTATCGTTTTGGTTTGATACATGTTTTAATAAGTAAAAAATTTACAATATCTAACATTATATGAAAAAACTAAATGTAAACAAGAAATAAACATGTGTTACCTGTAATTTTAGGAATGTACAGTTGGATTGTTTTCCCAAATTCCTTCATCGTGATCGTTCCTTATGGCACAAACCATGTCTTCAACATACTCATCATTATGTTCTGTTAATCTTTCCATGGAAGTAGGGATCTCACATAAATCAGCATCTTCATCAAATTCATCCTCACCAACATATTGTTTTTTCCCTTGTAAAACAACAGCCCACTGCATATCTGATTGATCTACTACATAGAAATTTTTTTTGGCATGTGTTGCCATTATAAAAGAATCAGCTGTGTCTTCCAATCTATTCAGATTAACAAGTGTCATTCCAAATTCATCGTGTCTGAAACTGTTGTTACTGATAAACCATTTACAGTTAAAAACAGGAACTTTAATTTTAAAGTAATCAGCCTCCCATATGTCTTCAATCACTCCATAATATGAACTTGATGCCGAAATTGGGTTTCTGTCCTTAGCACTCGAAAAATGCATTGCTTCTGCAAACACCAATACACCACTATTCTGAACTGCACTTCTGTTGTCCTGAGCTTTCGTATGAAATGTATAGCCATTAATGTCATAAGCGGACCATGTTATCACATTTAAAGATGGACCACCCACTATCCATTTTAATGTCTCTGATACATCTGATCTACCAAGCAAGGTCTTTTTAAACCATGGAAAAAAAGTTTTGTTGTGCTCATTCAAAATCCACATTTCTTTCTTCTTTGGATGACATTGTTTCAAATCATTAATATGCAATGTGATATACGGTTGAACATCAGCTATGTTATTCAAGATGTATGATTCTAACTTCTTTATATGTTCAGCTGACAGTGATTTGACTTTCAAGCCACGAATCCCCTTTCCCTCATTATTAACCCGTTCATGGCGAGATGGAGGAAAACCTATGTGTTGCGCCGTATCCAAGTAGCTCGTACAAAACTCTAATACCTCCTCAGAAATATACTTTTCAATAATGGAGGCTTCAGGTCGATATGGATTTTTAACATATCCCTTTAATATTTTCAAATACCTTTCAAAAGGATACATCCAACGAAGATATACATGTCCACAAAGATTTATTTCTCGAACCAGATGAATCATTAAATGCACCATCATATCAAAAAAAGTTGGAGGAAAATACATTTCCAAATGAAAAAGTATAAAAATTGCATCCTTTTCCAAAATGTTCAAAGCATTCACATCAATCGCCTTGTTACAAATTGAATTGAAAAAATAACACAACCTCATTATAGTCTTTCTGACACGGATGGGCAATATTCCACGCAGTGCAACTGGTAGAATTTGTTGCACCATGACGTGAAAATCATGTGATTTCATACCTATCAACTTCAAGTCATTCAATGAGACAAAATTTTTTACATTTGAAGAATAACCTTGAGGCACTTTGATATCATGAAGACACTGACAGAAGCTACTTTTCTCCCTCTTCGATAATGTATGACAAGCCGGGGGAAGAAATGTTCGTCTTCCTTTAGGAGTGGGAGCTAACTCCAAACGTATTCCCATTGATAGTAGGTCTAACCTTGCATTCAACCCATCTTTTTTCTTTCCTTTAATATCTAGCAATGTTCCGATCAAAGAATCACAGATATTCTTCTCCACGTGCATGACATCAATATTATGTTTGACTTCATGATACCTCCAATATGGTAGCTCAAAAAATATTGACCTTTTCTTCCAAATATGTCTATCATTACCAGATTTCTGTGTCTTTCCCAATGTCACATCAAGGTTTTTCACCCTCTCAAAATACAAATCTGGGGATAAAGGTTTTGGAGCATTATCAAATTCTTGTGAGACATTGAATGCCTTTTTTAGTCTTCTATAAGGGTGATCCATAGGCAAAAACTTTCGATGACCCATGTACATTGTTTTCCTCCCATGATGCAATTGACAATATGACGTCTGTTGTTCGCAAATTGGACATGCTTTATGCCCTTTAACACTGTATCCAGACAAATCTCCATATGATGGGAAGTCATTTATAGTGAATAGAAGCACTGCATGCAGTTGAAAATATTCCATTTTATAAAAATCATACACCCTAATACCATCAGCCCATAACAGTTTCAAATCATCAATCAGCGGTGACAAGTATACATCAATATCATTGCCGGGTTGCATTGGACCAGAGATCATGATACTCAACATGACATATTTGCGCTTCATACAAACTTCAGGAGAGAGGTTGTAAATTATCAATAAAACAGGCCATGAACTATGTGTGCTACTGAGGGTTCGGTATGGATTCATTCCATCTGTGCACAAGCCTAGTCTCAGATTTCTAATTTCATTTCCAAATGTAGGGTACTGGGCATCAATTTTCTTCCATTGTGGACAATCAGCTGGATGACGTATTTTTCCATCACATACCCGCTCATCAGCATGCCATCTTAACCTTTTTGCATCATGTGAATTAGCAAATAAACGTTTGAAACGAGGAATTATAGAATGATACCAAAATACCTTTGAAGGTAGCTTTGTAATCTCTACATCAGCTTGTGATTTTTCTTTCACCTTATACCGTGATGTCCCACATTTAGGACACTCTTTCAGAAATTCATATTCCTTCCCATATATAATGCAGTAATTCGGACAGGCATGTATTTTCCTGTATCCCAATCCCATCGGGCATAATATTTTTTTGGCCTTATAATGTGAATCTAGAAGATTGTTATCTTTTGGAAGAATGTCTTTCATCAATTGTAGCAGCTCTGTAAAACTTCTGTTACTCCATCCATGTTTCACCTTCAGGTTAATCAATCTTAACACCGCCGACAAAACTGTAAAATCTGTACAACCAGGATATAATGGTTTTTCTGCATCACCATATAGACGTGCAACTGTCGGTTCTATCTCAATTTCTTCTGCTACAATATCGCGAATCATTTCTTCAATTCCATCGGAGTTACCATCTTGCGATTCATTATCATCAGTGACATTCTGTCCAGTTTCGCCATGCCAAATCCAAGGGTTGTAACTCGGATTGAAACCATGACAAATCAGATGATCTTTTATCTCTCTACTTATCAACTTCTTCATATTCAGACATTTCAGGCATGGACAGAAAAAAATGTCACTACTTGGAACATTTCTTTTAGCAAATTCCAAAAAGGCATCAACACCTTCCTCATATTCATTTCTCATTCGATGTGCCGTAATCCAACTTCGACTCATTATTTCCTATAACAAATAGCAAAAATATATGTATTTTTTAGATAAGAAAAATATATGTTTATATGAAAAAAATCATAATTTGAATGTAAACAATTTTGAAATACAAAACAAATCGATGTGTATTTAAAAAAATATGCTTGAATATTATTTTTTAAACAAAATATAGTAAGATATAACACCCCCCCTGGACACCACCCCACCCCCTACCCCCTTGGACACCCCCCCTGGACACCCCCCAACACCCACCCACACCCTTGGACAGCCCCCCACACCCACCCACCCCCTTGTAAACCCCCCTAGACACCCCCCGACCCCTCTGGACAGCCCCCCGCCCCTCCTGGACACCACCCCCCACCCCCTACCCCCTTGGACACCCCCCTGGACATCCCCCAACCCTCTGGACAGCCCCCCCACCCACCCGGACAACCCCAAATACCCTCTGGAGAGTCCGCCACCCACTTGGACAGCCCCCACACCCATCCAACCCCTTGGACACCCCCTGGACACCCCACCGACCCCTCTGGACAGGCCGCCACCCCCTTGCATAGCCCCCCACACCCACCCATCCCCTTGGACACCACCCTGGACACCCCCCGACCCCTCTGGACAGCCCCCGACCCCTCTAGAAAGCACCCCCACCCCTCCTGGACACAACCCCCCACCCCCGACCTGCTTGGACACCCCCCTGGACACCCCCCAACCCTCTGGACAGCCCCCACACCCCTCCTAAACACCACCCCCACCCCCTACCCCCCTTGGACACCCCCCACCACCCACCCACACCCTTGGACAGCCCCCCACACCCACCCACCCCCTTGTAAACCCCCCTGGACACCCCTCGACCCCTCTGGACAGCCCCCGCCTCTCCTGGACACCACCCCCCACCCCCTACCCCCTTGGACACCCCCCTGGACATCCCCCAACCCTCTGGACAGCCCCCCCCCCCCCCCCCCACCCACCCGGACAACCCCAAATACCCTCTGGAGAGGCCGCCACCCACTTGGACAGCCCCCCACACCCATCCAACCCCTTGGACACCCCCCTGGACACCCCACCGACCCCTCTGGACAGGCCGCCACCCCCTTGGACAGCCCCCCACACCCACCCATCCCCTTGGACACCACCCTGGACACCCCCCGACCCCTCTGGACAGCCCCCGACCCCTCTAGAAAGCACCCCAACCCCTCCTGGACACAACCCCCCACCCCCGACCTGCTTGGACACCCCCCTGGACACCCCCCAACCCTCTGGACAGCCCCCCACCCCTCCTAAACACCACCCCCACCCCCTACCCCCCTTGGACACCCCCCACCCCTCCTAAACACCACCCCCACCCCTACCCCCTTGGACACCCCCCTGGACACCCCCCAACACCCACCCACACCCTTGGACAGCCCCCCACACCCACCCACCCCCTTGTAAACCCCCCTGGACACCCCCCGACCCCTCTGGACAGCCCCCCGCCCCTCCTGGACACCACCCCCCACCCCCTACCCCCTTGGACACCCCCTGGACATCCCCCAACCCTCTGGACAGCCCCCCCAACCACCCGGACAACCCCAAATACCCTCTGGAGAGGCCGCCACCCACTTGGACAGCCCCCCACACCCATCCAACCCCTTGGACACCCCCCTGGACACCCCACCGACCCCTCTGGACAGGCCGCCACCCCCTTGGACATCCCCCCCACACCCACCCATCCCCTTGGACACCATCCTGGACACCCCCCAACCCCTCTGGACAGCCCCCGACCCCTCTAGAAAGAACCCCCACCCCTCCTAGACACAACCCCCCACCCCCGACCTGCTTGGACACCCCCCTGGACACCCCCAACCCTCTGGACATCCCCCACACCCCTCCTAAACACCACCCCCACCCCCTACCCCCCTTGGACACCCCCCTGGACACCCCCCAACACCCACCCACACCCTTGGACAGCCCCCCACACCCACCCACCCCCTTGTAAACCCCCCTGGACACGCCCCAACCCTCTCGGGGATTTATAGAAAACGATGAAAAATTAGTGAAATCATAAAATTAGTCAATATTGCAAGTCGAACTAATAGATCTAGGGATGATAAATAAGATTATGGTGCCAAAACGAGTTAAAAGGGTTCGCAATCGAAGAATCTTAGCTAGTTTCAACAAAAAAATCACAACACATATATATATACTATCCGCGAAAAAAACGAACGAGTGGGAGGATTACCTGAGTGCTGCGAGTTTAGATGATTGATACGAGGAGATTAAATATGAGAAACGATGATCGCAAAACGAATCTAACCCCAAGAAATGGACGAGCTGATTCGGGTTTACGCGCGTGAGAGACGAGTCGCGACTGTCGAAGGTAAACTCGCGAATGACAATCCACGGGTCTGGATAAATTTTTAAATTAGTTATCACGTCGGTTATTCAATAACCGACGTTATAATTTTTTTAAAAACAATTATAACGTTGGTTATTCAATAACCGACGTAAAAAACTTCCTCTGATTCTTTTTTTACGTCGGTTATTTTATAACCGACGTTATAAAGGGCTCAAAATCCGCGTTTTATTACGTCAGTTATTCCATAACCGACGTCAAAAACATCAGTGGATTCTTTTTTTACATCGGTTATTTTATAACCGACGTAAAAAGGCCTTCAAAAACCGCGTTTTTTACGTCGGTTATTGAATAACCGACCTAAAAAACGCCCCCCCGCTTCTGTTTTTTACGGCGGTTAATGTATAACCGACGTAAAAAACGAAGCCGCGTGATTAATAACGTCGGTTATAAAAATAACCGACGTTAAAGGTGTACTAAACACAGGTTTTTACGTCGGTTATTAAATAACCGACGTAAAAAACCTCGTTTTACATATTATGACGTCGGTTTTATATAACCGACGTAAAAAATGGTGACGTAAAAAACGTTTTCTGCACTAGTGATTGCTCAAGGAAATAAAAGTTCACCTTGGTTTTCAATCATTTAGATAGAGGGGTGGATAAATGGTGGGTGTTGATAAAAAAATACCAAGATAAAGGTTAAAATAGAAGAAATCAAGTTGGAAGAACTTAAGGATTTATTTCATAATTATTATTTACATAAAATTTTATGAACAAATATGTAGAGATAATTAATAGATCTTAAGAAAATGGGGGTGAATTGTTTAAGAATTATGAGGAAATTTACACAAGGTTTTCAAGATACACCTCATGTTTTGTTATAAATAATAATAGACAAATAGATAGATTATTTGGTGGTTTAAATCCTAAACATTGAAAGGATATACCTATCCAAGACATTGGGAGTTATGAAGGAGTATATAGATGTGATAAAAAATTAAATATGTATTTTAAAGAACAATCTAACGGTTATGGTGATAAAAAATTAAATATGGAGCTTCAAGCTAGTGGTTTAAATGAGAAATGAGGAAATAAGTTCCAACCATAAAAATGTCTAAAACGTGGGAAGAAGAGTCATGGTAATTTTCTCAAAGGGAAAAGAAAATTCTTTAAGTGTGGCGGTATAAATCTACTAATCTCATTAATGATGAAGAGAGAAAAATAATCTGGCCAATGTGATATAGGAAAGGAAGGAACCTCCCAATGCACCACCCATAATACAATGATTTTACTATAGTAAGAAAGGTAATTATTCAAGATAGATAACCAAACCATGGGTCATCAATGGTAATCAGAATCAACAAACACAAAATAAAAAGTAGATAGGGAAATCTTATTCCATCACTACTATTGAGGTGGAACATGAAAATGATATCATGCAAGGAAAACTACCAATTCACTCAAGAATGAGATAAGATTTATTTGATTATTAATCTACACAGTCATTTATATCATGCAAGTTTGAGAGAACTATTGAATCAAAACCCCAATACCATGAAGTAGATATATATATATATATATATAAACACCTGGTGGTGAGATCAATGCAACCCAAATATTTGACTCTTCTCCTATTAGTGTATATGGAAAGATTTAGCTATCGAATCTTATAAGCCTTCCCTTGGTGGAATTTGACACTATATTTGGAATAGATAAGCTCTCATTATGTAGATATCACATCCACTATGAGGAAAAGAAATCAAATTTATATATTTTGAACCATACCATGATCCTATATAAATTATATGAGACTATGAATCATCATTGGAGAATCCCTCAATGGTCAAGGTGTTGGTACCCAGTGATGAAGCATACCTTTACCAATTGGTTGAGTATAGAGAAAGTATAAACCTGGAGTAAATTCCCATTTTAAGGAAATATTCTAATTTATTTCATGAATAGATACTTATACTTCCCCTAGATATTTAGGTAGAGTTTTCACTGGAAATTATACTCATATCCACTCCTATCTCCAAATTACCCTATAGAATGGCCCTGATCAAATTATATGAGGTAAAGAGAAAGCTGCAAGAGAATTTGGGAAAATAGTTCATATACCTTAGTGCTTATCTAGGGGTGAATCTATTCTTTATTTCATGAAAAAACAATAGATCAATGCAGCTATTAATCGATTACCAGAAGCTCAATAAGATCATCATAAAGAAAATGTATCCCCTTACAAGGATTGATGACTTGTTGAATAAATATCGAGGATATCAATAATTCCCAAAGTTGGAAATCCATTCTGGATATCATCAACTGAAGGTAAAGAAGTAATGTTTTCACATGATATCCTTATATTCAAGGTATGGGTATTATGAGTTCAAAGTGATTCCCTTCAAACTTATTAATGCCCATATAGTATTCATAGATTTAATGAATAGATTCGTTATAGAATACCTTGATTTTTTTGTATTATATACAGGAATAAATTCTCATTTACACCAAGATCTATGAGGAATATGAAGAGCATCCAAGGATTGTGGTGGTGAAATTAAGAAAGGATAAAATGTATTCTTAGTTTAGAAACAATGTCTTTTGGATATTGTAAGTCACATTATTGGGGAACATGATCACAAGTGGGGGAATATATGTATACCCTTAAAAGACAAAGAAAATCTAGGAATAACCCCAATCAACTACTATCATCGAAATATATAATTCTCTTGGCTTAGTTGGGTGCTGCCGACATTTTGTGAGAAATTTCTCATGATTATAAAAACATATAACTATGTTAATGAAAAAATTGTAGAATTGTGTTTGGATGTAAGAATGTGAGTAACTATTTAAGGAGTTCAATAATAGGATAATAATTGCACATGTACTCACACTACCATCAAGTGGAGATGGTTTTGGGATACATAGTGATGCTTTAAATAAAGTATTGGGTTGTGTACTCATACAGAATGATAAATTGATAGTCTGTGGCTCATTAAAGATGGAGATATAGAAACAGAACTACTATTTAGATGATTTTTATTTAGAGAACAATACATTTTCCATGGATATCTAGAGGAACTACCTATATGTTGATAAGTGTGAAACATATACATATCAAAAGAGTGTAAAGTATATATTCACATTGAAGGAGAACTATAAGGCCTACGACTTAATATTTTTTAATATCGAGTTAATTCAATAATTTTAATTTAATTGACATAGCGGATATTCTAAGGTTTATATATTTAAATAATTAGGCCATAATTCATACATAACAACTCATGTATTACAAAGTATACACTTCTATTCACTATCCATTTTTCATAAAATAAAAAAATGTTTAAAAAGAAACATGGTTTCATTTCATGTTTAAACTTCATAACTTTTATTTGATCTTATCCTTGACACTATTCTTATTTAAATCATGTGAAAAATATTTCAATACTTTCCATGAGAATAAAAAGCACAGTAAGGGATACATAATGGTGGAAAACTATTAGTCCCGCCAAAACATGTAAACCTTGAATACTTCATCATAGAGGTATCCTTTTCACCTTTAACGAGTAGTAAATATACTTAATTGAATATAATATCATTTTTTTCCTTTTGTAATAAAAATATTACATTAAAACCCATAGAAAGAAATATATAACATATAATGGAAACTTTAGACATAATAATACTTAAATGGAATAACCATAAGGTTGACTCCCATACATATCACTCTTACAAATGGAATAACCATATGAACGACTTCCATAGCCAATGAATTAGAGGTTATAACGTAACCACAAATCCAATGTTTTTTATGGAACCACCCATCTTTAGTTTATCATGTAACCACCCATCTTTGGATTATCACCCAACCACCCTTAAAATGTCCAACTACAATTTTATAATCCTAAAAAACAAAATATTACAATTATCAACATATCACCCATAAATTTTTATTTACAATAACAAGAAATCATTTCAATATATTAAAATGGTCAATATAATTAGAAAATCATTTCCAATTCCAAAATACCCAAAAAGAGATTAATGGAATTTTTCCCTTTTAAAAACGTTAAGGCTTATAGAGTAATCCAAATATCAAATAACGTATAAGGAAACAGAGAAGTCATTGTCACCACATATGTTAAAAAAAGACATTCCTTTGGTCATTATATAAATAAATAAAATAAATCATATAAAATATTCCTTTTTTAAAACCATGGAATGGATTAGAATTCAAATTGGTTTATTTCACACATTATAAAAGAAGGTGGTGTATAACATAAAAATATGACACAATGAAAGGAGATTGAGATAAATTCCCTTACATTGAGTTCAATTCATCGTGTTTATTCCGTGTTATTATTGAATAATAAACATAGGTTAATTTAAACATGCTTCATAACGTTTTAATGTTTATTATTCCTTTTATATCATTAATTACCATTTTATAATAAGTAGTTAATTATTTGAGTTCATGTCGGACATTTCATCGATATTCAGTACTTGACTCAAAAATGAACATGGTTTGATGTCACTAGTAAATGTGGACATAAGTACATAATATCAAAAATAATATTCATGAAATTTTAATAATTTTTATACAAAAATAATACATTTAAATAAAACCATGAAGTGTGGTTATGAAAAATTAATAATGTTTTAATTTGGGAGACGGTAAGTTGTACATATGCATGAGTAACGTTTTCCATTTTTCATTGATAGTTATGGAAAGAAGTAAAGTATTATTTTATCTATACAAAATGATAATAAATTTATTAATATCATATTAATAATTTAAATATACCTATATATATCATACAAGTGATATAATGAAAAAAATGAGTGACATCGCTTCATGGAGGTGATAGTCCACACGTACGCTTGAACGATGTTATCATTTTATGAACATATAAAGTAAAAACTTAATTGATATATTATTATCTGAGAATGATTAATATGTAATGAATATCATATATGAACATTACTTCAATTATTATAACCATTAAAGAGAGAAGGTTATGAAAATTGAATTAGATCGGTTCGTGGAGGTGATAGTTCACATGTACGCATGAACGATTAATTCCATTCCCATTTAATAAGAGTAGAGATGGATTTAAATTATGATATTATCATAATAAAATATCAGTATATTTATGAAAATGGAGTTATTATTTCATCTTTTAAGAAGAAGTTTTGAAGGAAGTTGAAGAAGAAATAATTAAATAAAAACATTACCTTTCCTTCATATGTGCTCCTTTCTTAACACCATAACACCTCTAAGGAAGGTGTTCTGCCTAAAATAAGGCATCAAGAATGTAAATAAGGATTCTAGGAAGGGGTTTTGGTAGAGATTTAGTAAACCAAAATGTTTTTAAAGAGTGAGTAATAGAGAGGAATGTGTTCCTTTTTATAGGAGAGGGGAGGGGCACCCTTAGAATTTTAAAAAGTATTAAATTAATGTAAAATAAATCTCAATTACAAAATGGGCCTAAATTATTTAGTTAGAATATAAGTTGAGTATGGGTATAAATGTTATCGTAAAATGAAAATTATACATGTTTTAGTTTTTTTAATCCTTATCTTTTTTAACCCCTTTTAACTCTTACCATTTAATTAAGTAATTTACACTTTGCAAATTAATGTAATTAAAAAATCATGTCAAACGTCTAATTAAAGATTCATTAATTAAATTTTTAGAGTTATCTAAAATGTTTGTTCAAATTTTATATTTTTATAAATTTTATATCATTTAATTAAATATTTTATATTTTAAAATATGAATTATGTTAATTCTGATACTATTCATTTCATGACTTTTAAAAAATATCATAACAACTTCATTATTTCTAAAAACTAAATTTACTCAATCCTAAAATGTCATAGTAATCCATAAAATTAGTGGATGACAAAAAATATTTAAAATTATATTTATTTTAATATTATTAATACTATTTATTTAATTGTTTCTTTAATAAATCTATTACTGCATCATCTTTGTGTCATAATTAAATTTAATTATTTAATTCATAAAAATTAAAAATAAATGACTATATTATAATTAATAGTTTTATATTTTGAAAGACTATTAATAGTAGAGTATATCACTTTCATAACCTAGAAATAATTTTTTTATTAAGAATATATATATTTTTAACATATTTGCCTTTACTCTAAATTAAATTTATAAATGTCATAATCACACCCAATCGGCTTACAAAGGTCAAAATTTTGGCCCAAGGAAGAAAATGGTCTATAAAAACTCATTAAATAATATTTTTACAAGTGTTCGGGTAATTTTATAATTTTATAATATTAATTTTACCTTTAATTATCCTATTTAACTTTAACCATGGTAAATTAAATACTAAAGTTACTATCCACAAAAACTTATTTTGATCCTATTGGACCATATTTTTCATACCGAGTAAAACCATGTATGTCCATTTTGGAAAATTCAATTCACATAAGTGGTTGAATTAGGTTTAACTCTAATCCTGTTGATGGATCAAGAAAATGGGTTTTTAAGTAAAACATTCAAAAGTTGACATAGTTTTTATATTTAATTTTAATTTTAAAAGGCATACAGTGTACTAAATTGGATTAGCTGATAAAAACATAATTTAATTATACATTAAAACCATGTAAAAGGATAATCTAAATATATATATAAATTATAAAAAATGCAGTATTTTTCACTATTAATTAAAATATGAATTTAATCAAAAAAATATCAAATATTAAAGCAAGGTAAATTTTGATGTCATGATTCCAAAGAATAAGTTTATTTTGTGCAATAGAACATAATAAGGTAAAAAAAATATATTTAAAAGGTTTTTTTCATGAAAAGATGGTAAAACTTCCTTTTAAAAATATTAGAGTATTTTATGCTTAAAATTGAATTGATTCTCATTTTAAGCCTCTAAAAATTATTTTATGAAAGTAAAAATATATTTAAAAAAAGTGTAAACATAATATAGTTAATTATTTTCATTGTTTCCAATACAAAACCTAAGTGATAACTACCATTTAAAATAATAACAATAATAGTATATTATTTTTCGGTGTAACTCAGTCTTGTGTGCAACAAAAGATTTCGAAGAAACTCGTTGTTGCATGTCGAGTACGCTATCAAACATAGCATCCTAGTGAAAGTAAAATCAATTTCTAATTCATAAATATAAATTAATATGAAAAAGTATTATTCTATAATTACCAAGGATGTTATAAGATCAACATGCATGAAAGTAGATTTTTAGAGTTATTCAAGGACATAAATTATTCTATTCACTGCCATCCTAGAAAGGTGAACAAGGTACTTTATTCTCCAAAATTAAAATAACATGCTACTCTATCCATGAAAAAAATTGAGAAAGAGCCTATCTTCAATGATTTTCAAAGGATGGACCTGAAAATTATAATGGTATGGAATAAATCCTATATTTCCCAAAAGATTTACCAACCATCTATCCAATAAAAGATCAAGATGGTACAAAGGGATAATATTTATATTCAAAATAAGGTAGATACAATAAAGGATACGAAGCTTCGTAAATTCCACATCGATGAAGAGGGTATCATTCGGTTTGGATCTTGACATCATGGTACTTTATCACATATGATAAACAAATAGATATTGGATAATGTACGTACATCATATTTCTCCATCCATCCTAGAAGTAATAATATGTATTGTTATCTTTGAGATCACTTATGGTCTGAAGATATGAAAATTCAGATCAACGAGTACACCTCAAAATTCATGGTATATCAACAAGTTAATGTAGTGTGAAATAAGTCTAAGGGGATGATGGAAACATTGACCATACCCACTTGTAAATGGTAAACATCATAATGGAATTTATCACTAGTTCCCCAAACACATCTAAAGGACTCTATGTGATATTGGTTTTAGTGTATTATCTCACTAAGACTACCTACTTCATCAATATTCAGGAGTATTTCTCACTTGAACAACTTTATAATATATACATAAAGGATATGATGAGGATATATGGGGAACCACTTTTATTCTTCTCTGATCATGATCCAATGATCACTTAAACCATTTATAGAAGTATACTACATGCTATGAATACTTAATTGAATTTTAGTAAGGCCTATCACCCCCAAACAAATGGTCAATTTAAAAATAATATTCATACTCTTGAGGAAATGCTGAGAGCTTTCTCAATGAAATTTATGGAAGGATGGGATCAATATCTTCCATTAGTAGAGTTACCATACAACAACATCTTATACTCAAGTATTCAAATGGATTCACATTATTATTTTTATGGGAAGTGATGTAGAACTATAATTTTTTTAAGATGTGGTTGATAAAGAAAATCTACTTTGACATTATCTTGTGAATAAGATGATGGAGAAGGTTCAAGACATCCAACAACATATAAAATCTACTCAGAATCAGTAGAAGAACTATATTAACAGCCATTCAAGGAACAAAGAGTTTGAAGATGGCGATAATGCTTTCTTTTTAATATCACCATATAAGAGATTCATGTCATTTGAAAATAAAGGGAAGTTGATCCCTAGGTACATTGGACCATTGGAGATCCTTAATCTCATAAGTTTAGTGGCCTATCAGCAATCACTTCCAACCAAAATTTCTCAAGTTCATGATGTATTCCATATATCACTTCTAAATAAGTACATATATAATCCATCACATGTACTAAATCCATTGGTGGTACAAGTGGAACTAGATCTCTATTATGAGGAGCATCCAATGTAGATCATGGTCTATAGAGACAAAGTACTACACAACAAGACAAATTACTTTGTAAAAGTACTCTGGTAGAACTATAAATATAAAGAGGTGACATGGGTACCCTAGTAAACAATGAAATAGAAATACCCTCATATTTTTTCATTAGAGAAAATGATTATAAATTTTGGAGATAAATTTCAAAAAAGGGAAGAATGTAACTGCAAAGACATTAAAAATTATGTTTGTTTCCTAAATAAATGTGGGTTATATTATAAACTATAGTATTATACACATAAAACGCATAGAAATGCGAATGAAACAATATTTCATAAATGAATATCATTACATTAGAAAGTAACTAAACCTATTAAAATTACAAACAATAAAAGGGCATGAAAAATAAAAAATATAAAAAATATAATGAGAAAATTTGGATCACACAGATCTAAAAGAATCATCTTCCCGATGAACAATAGTATGGAAAACAAAAGGAATATTAGTAAACCAATCCATATCATGGAAATTTAAATATAAAACCCTAGGAGTAATTATAATAAATGTTTAATAAAGGAATGAAGTTTTTTTTTATTAGAGGCAATGTGATCATTTGAATAGTAAAATGAAAATTAAAATAGTAACCTAACAGTTGGGGAAAGTAACATGATTGTTTGGAATAGTAAATTGACCTCAAAAAAATAAAATGTAATATAAATAATATTAATAAATATTAATTTAATAAAATATATGCATTATAGTTATATGAATTAAATATCAAGAATAAAATCTCAAAAAAATTATAAGAATTTTTTTAATAAACATTATTTTAATATATTTCATAAAAATCATATTTTCTCTACTAAAATTTAAAATTACCTATGTTAGAATCTTATTTTGAAAAAATGAATTTAATTTTTATAATAAAAATTTTGAAGTGAATTTTTGATAATTTTTTTGAGAATCATCAATTTTTACATGAATTATAATAATATTTTTCAAATACCTTATGTTTTAGGATGCAATGATGAAGTAATAACGATTTCATAAATGTAAAATAGATTATTTCGGACCAAAATAAATTTAATATGGTATATATATAATTTTAAAAAATAAAATTAATTTCAAAAACTAAAAATTAATTTCTAAAACTTAAAATTATAAATTGTCCCTGTAAACAAACAATTTTTTTCATTTTTCTACATTCAATTTGTTAAAATATTAATATTTGAATTATAAAGTTATTAAAAGTACTAAAATAATGTTACATTATTCAAATATACTATATAAAATCAGAAATATTATAATTAAATGTTTTACCTTGGATATTATATTTCATTCAATATTATAACTCAAAAATATCCCTCTCCTCAAGAATAAATACACGCTCCCCCTTGGAAAACCACTTTTACATCACATAAAAAATACAATGATCTTACCAAATACCATATATCAATCCCATTATAATCCTTTTGTATAATATTGATTAATTAAAGTCCAATATTTCAGGAACTTAAGTGTCATAGAAAAGAAGCAACATTGAGAAAGGAGTAGGTTTTCATCAACTTTACTTCTCACTTTCCTCATCTAGTATTATTTTTTATCTATTACATTCAATAAAAAATATTATAATGTTAATTTATTATTATGTAAACATAATATTGATAATGTTAACATACTATAAAAATTATAGTAATTATTTATTTATATTTCATACATCTATTTCTTCTTCTTTGGACAATGTCTTGTTAACGGTCGATTAACCGCTAATTTGGATGTTTACAACTCATTTATTGTCACAAACCTTGTGGATATTTATAATAAATTATTTATGATATATAAATTTATAAATATATTTAATTTAAGCTTATGTAATTTATCATACTTATGTATAAATTACTATGAACAGAAATATAGAAATCAAAACAAAATGGGATATTCATAAGTAAAATATGATATCAAAACATATCAACCTTAACAATAGAAATTGATAAAAAAATACAGTGATTATAATTGATAAAGAGTGACATTAATTAACATAACTATATTATGGTTCAGTTTTTTTATTGATCTATTTTTATTAATGAGGAGGAAAATTGATGAAATAATACAAGATTTATGGAATGGGTCTTCTAAAAAACAACTTTTTCTTTTAGGTTATCACTTAATTCACGTTATTTTTAGTGCATATTTTCCTATAATATTTTTAAAAATTCATTTTAATATTCTATTCCTTATCTTTCAAAGGATATATTTGTTTTTACATTGTAAAAATGATTTCTAATCAAAAAGATAATAATTTTTCAAAGAGGCTTTATTGGTTAAAATATCATATTAACTAATCATGGGATCTTTCTTCTCTAATCAATAAGGATGATGTTATATGCCAAAATATTTTTCCCATATTTATTTGGGAACCCTGAATTATTGAAGTATGATTTATGAAACTGATTCCTTTCTATTAGTTTTTTCATGACTATGATTGATATATATTCCCATTCCATGTGACATGCTTGATTATAATCATTTAATAGCGTGACAGGTGGGATGGAATTATATGGGCCTCTAGTGAATTATGTAATGTGATATATACCATTATATTATGTGTATTGATAATTAACATGATTCTAAATTTTTTTACAGTTATGATGTTATGATTTATGCACATATGATATTGCGAACATGATGCTAGATTTGTTAACAACAATGTGTGGTATTCGACCAATATGTTATGATCTTTCATTATTATACATGTTCCAAATTAATTTCCCTTATAAAATTTCTCCCTCGTGATTATAATGATTATCCTATGCTTATGATATGATGATATTGATTATACACACCCATGTACCATTGATTATTGTCCCTTATTCCCCCTACTGGGGTATTAACTCACCCCTTTCTTTGATATATATCCTCATGTGATTACATGTACTAAGGAGAACATAAGAGTTCAAGAGAGGTTAAAGAAAAAGGTATTTTAATTATTATTATGTTCTATTATGTATAAGTGATTTATGGTCCTCATCTACCCAATATACTAAACCTTTGGATCCTATATTGTATCACTATTATGTTTTTTATATTCAAAATAATTTACATGTCATTTAAGAAAAAGTTGGGTCACTATACGAGTCATGCAATATATATTTTTCATTTTAAAATAGACATTTGATTCAACAATCATGATCTATGGATAAACAATATTTATCATAGGAACCATTAAAACTCATAGAAAGCATTGAGAAATCATGTATGTATCCTGAAACATCATAAAATCATTATATAATTACCTAAAATAGGATAATTATAACATTATATTAAGAGGAACTTATACATAGTTAACTCTGTCATCTCTTAAGATTTTATTATATCTATTAAACTGCATTGTATCTTAGGAGTAACTTCTATCAAGATAACACTGTACATTTACAAGTGAATTGAAGGGATATATCTGGATCACTTTTCATAATGAATAATTTCCAAGAACCATAACATGAATAATGTATATATTTTTTTCATTTCGTAATTAAACTCACAGAAACTACCATTATTTCCTTCATAACTTGATTTACCCATGGAAAAAAATGGGTTTCCGGAAAATTCTCATTAAAAGATCATCACAAGCCATACAGATAAAATATTTCAATGGTATCATTAGAGAAAATTCCCAGTGAAACATTGGAATAATTTAAAAGATTTTAACATAGATGAAATACACATTTATAAAATAATTCAGAAATTTAATTTTGAAGACAACAATAAATACAGTTTATTTTTTGTAACCTTTAAAAACTAAAAAATCACATCACAATAGGTAAATGATTTTCTTTAAAAATACACAAAACATGTAAATTGTGTCTAATAATGAATAAATGACATTGTTTAAGGAAAAAATCATCATGTGTAAATGCTAAAAAACATGTATTTTATAATTTTAAAAAGAGATTCAAATGTGAGTTTTGAAAACAAAACAAAATTAAATTCCATTTAAAACCTTTTAAATGAAGGTAATATTCCATGGAGAATAACACTAAGAAATCATCTATGTTTAGAAAATATCATTCTTCAAAAGATATAAAGAACATGGTAGAAAAGAGTTTTCAAAAAAATACTTTGAAACATTTTAATCTATTGGTTAAAATAAAACCCCCTTTCTAGGCCTTTAAAATTCAAAAATCCTGAAAAATTAAAACCATTTATGTTTTTAAAAATATAATTTATTTTCATGAAATGAATAACAAATGAAATTAATTTATAGTGTATACACTGAACAATGGAATGTATATAGTGAATATAGAATATATCACAATTAGAGGAAAATTTAGAGAAAAAGACCAAAAAAACATTAGTAACATTTGAATCAAAATCCTTCGAAATGAAGAACATGAAACAAATCTATTAATACTGTGACATAAACTGAATAATATGCTAAAAAATTCCATGAGATAGTAAGTACACAATATAAAATAAATCATGTTGTATGACTGTTTTATCTTTGAAAACCATGTGGGGCATGAATGGAGTTTTTTGGTAGTGGTGGAATGACCATCCACATCAGACACATATATCCACATCATTTCCTGAAATTTACTAATGGGTTTTATTTATAGAACCATAAACACCCAATGGTTCCCTTATTCGTAATATTTCAAGACCATTATTTCCAAAGGTAGGAGTTTATTGGTAAATGGATCCATTAATGATTAGGGACTCACATTGTTTTAGATAATGGGAGCCCGGGATCCTCACACCCTTTTAAGAGGAATTATTTCCTACACTAGGACTATATTATAGATTTAAGACATATTTTTGAATCTTTTATAATGTCCCAAATATGAAATCGGTCACCCTTGTATTAAAAATTAATTGTTAACATGTATTTTATTTAGAATTGTCTGTATGTATTCGAGGATTTTCAGAAATAGAGACATTTTTATGTAACCTATGTTTTTTTATAAAAATAGACTTTTGCATGTATTCGAGGTTCCCCAATGATGTTATCCTCTTGTAAACATATTAGATATTCTTACGTTGTTTAATATCATGATGCTAGTTTTAAGCCACACAGTGGGGTGCTCAATAATTTATCGTCATACAAAAATATGGGTGTTGGTTTGGTCTCAGGATCAAGACCATGAGATGGTATTCCTACATATCCTTGTGAATAGAATCATGACCCATATATTTTAGTTCCACTTAATGGGACACATCATACCTTTTATTTTCATGTGATGATGAACAAACCATGTTGTTCAGCATCATGTGGAAAGGTGTGTAGGTTATGGGTGTCTAGTCAAGGGATGGTGTGGGACTTATGTCGAAGTAGGTCAAGGGACCTAGGAGGGTTATATACAGCTAGGTTTGAGGTGAACATACTATTAATATGGCCCAGATAATATTACAGTGAGCTTTCGGTGTTGGGTTTGTGCCTTAGGGAGGCTTCCAACCTATCCTGTTTTGATAAGAATCAAATCCCACATAGTTCAGAATGTTGGGGCATACACTAATAGAGGAGGACCTTGCCCAGGTGAGAGGAAGATTCAAGAAATTAATCTATGTAGAGATAGGTAATTTTTCCCTTGGTGATTCCACCTATAGGTCTTATATTCTCACTTTATGTGTGAATTTGGGTGGGTAATAGTGTAAAATATGTTGTGGATGAGTGCAAATCAAGAGTTCCAAGGGGTTGCCTCATTGATAATATAGACCTTTGAGGTTTTGACATTGTTTTAGGGATTATATCATATAGGAGGCCCTAAAAAAGATGAGAGGAAGATCTAGAAAAGGATTCCCCTATCAAGATTCATATTTGGTCATGAAGATGCCATGATTGTCACTAACCTCTAAGCCCGCATGAGTCATTCTTGCTGTGAGAAACAAGAGGAAGTGGATGATTTGAAACACCACATGATCTTCTTCATCTACTGCTAGATAAATATTGGGCTATGTACGGTGGGATGAAATACCCCACAAGAATGTTTAGAGTATTATTCTAAGATATATTCTTTAATGAAGATCCTTTCTCATCTCCTTTCAATGGGTGAATGAAAGGAAGAGGTTGGGTAGGCCTATGGGACGTAGATGTAGCCACCCAGCCTAATGAACCACCATCCACCATACCTAAGGTTCAGATCCTCATTATCATATGAATTTATGATCAATAAAATTATAAGTATTTACCATATTTTGTAGGTTGATCATAGGAAATCATTTACCACGATAATGTATGATAGAGAGGAAATGTTTTTTCACCTTGAACTCTGATCATGCATATTTTAAGGCTTTGGAGAATGCCATATATTAGTCCCCATCAGTTGAAGGAACCTAGGTAAGATGTGTCCTACCATTAGTGGTATGAAATATGGATTAAGGATAGCTCATTCGGGTGAGTCTTGGAGGAATTGAAGGTGGACCACACATGTGAGGCATGGTCGAGCATAAGATGTATCATGCAGGTGAGATTTGGGAAATCTAAAGATGTATCATACAAGTGGGGCATGGGAAAGCATAAGATATCTTCTTCATGTGAGACCTTGGTGAGAAGAAAGTTCCTTTGGATGATGGAACACCCAGGAAACAACAATTAGGTGATGCCTTACTCTAGGCTCCAAGGGTCTCCTCAGGTGTCCTTCGTTGATTGGCACTCAAGTCAAGAGCTTGATAAGGGGACTCCTCCCAAGATATCATAGACTCTGGGGAGGTGGATCCTTGCACAAGTTCTTATTGTTCCATACACTATAAAAACTCTAATTCCACTAAATTCCTTAATTTACACTTCCTTTTGGTCCTAGAGATCTACTTGTAATGTTATAAGGACCTGAGAAAAGGACTAGGATGATTATATATTGAAGGATTATTTTTTTCTTCCAGTTCTATCAAATTGGAGACCAAGGGTCCTATTTATAAATAATTTTGGGACCCTGGGTTGAGAAGGTGGTTTGTGAAAGTGGTTTGTGAGAGTCACTTCAGTATGTGATGCAATGCATGATTTATTATCCATGAAATCTGGGCCACGAATGTTAGACCTACACCAATCAAAGTAAATTAGTGAGGATTGCACAAGCAAGATGTGAAAAAGATACATGACTTGTGTGATAGGGCTGTGTGAGTTACCTTCATGAGATTTCTATAAAGACCCATTATTGGCGTACTTGAAAAATAAATTAATTTTAAGGAATATTTAATACATGACACAAATAGATACCCAAAGACCATATTAGTTTAGTGGATTTTGAAACATGTAATACATTCTTCTCATTGGTGGAAGATATTCAACATCTCCCATAATGATATTCCCCTTTAGTTTTCCTACCTAAAACCATTATTTATAATATGGGAAAATAAAAAATATGAAAATATGGATCTGAAATTCTCAGTAAGGGTAAACAAGGAAAATATGAAACAAAACATGAACATAATAATGTAAAAACATGAACATAACTTTTTAAAATCATACCATGTATAACACATATCAAAATCATGAGTCTTGAAATAAATATTTGTAGTTCATAAGACATAAATCATAAAGGATCATAAGACATGAGAAAATAACAATGACATAAAACATGGAATTGTGGAAAACCCATAAGAATAGAAAATAATTTCCATATTAGATGAGGATCATTTCTAAGACCATCATAGTGAAAAAAGTCCATTACTGAACTGAGTTTACATGCCATTCCAACCCTGTATTACTAAACCAAATTTACTTTCTCTTCTTGCCCATTATTACTGAACCAGATTTACTTTTTGTTCCAGTATTTTCTATCTCATGAGATACAAATATTTTTCTAATGCATTGTAGGGAGATATAGGTTCCACCCACCACATAATAAAAACCATACATATGTGTGACATAAAAACATAAATCCATCATCATAACATAAACCAAGGAATAAAATGGGTTTCCTAAACATCATTCCATCATTGCATAATCCATTTAAATCAAATATATTTCATTAATATAATTACATCATAAACATAATCAATTATAAGAATAATAGGGATAATATACTTGAAAAACATCTTTAATCTTAGATGGAAATTAATTTTGATAAATTTTTTGAATTTAATTGTTGAGGAAAATATCCTTCATTCTAAAAAAAAGTTTTGTTTCCTTAAAACACCACAAAATTTTAACAAAAAATAAGTTCATTTAAAATAAACATGAAATCATGTATTAGAATCTTGAAGGAAATAAGGTGTTATGAAAGCATAAAAATCCATTCATGTTGTATAAGTTAAACAACATTATTCTCATACTTTTTCCAAAAAATTTAAAAACTACCTCATATGGAAAAAATGAAACATTACATACAAACCAATTAGAAAAAGTAAAAAATTGTTAAAAATAACTTTAAACATCTATAGGTGAGTAGTACAAAATTTATAAAAACAATTTTAGAAAACATGGACATTGATGATAAATATACCAAGTAAATAATTATATATAAACAATCTTAGATAATAATGAGATCTTGAAATTCTCCATTGACTTAGATCTTATATATTTGGTATATATCCAAAACTCCTGTATAATTATTTAAATTATTTAATTGACTTATTCTAGAATCATATTCATCATGTATGATTATATTATCATCCATTTGTTAGTGACATTATTAATCATCCATCAGGTATTAACTTCATTATTTTCTTATACAAGTTTTGTTGGATTAGTTCCTCTTATTAGGTTATAGTTATAAAATTTAAATAATTATATTAGTATAATATATAACATATTTATTCATTAAATTCATTTATATAATCATACCTTAATGAAGATCATGTAGAAGGAATCGCATCGCACCGTGGAGATGGTAGGTCGTACGTACGCACGTGCTACGATATCATTCCCATAATTGTGAAATGGTATTGAAGTGGATGGAATATATTTTGTTATAGATTAAATATCATGTCAGATTAATCATATATAGTTATTATTTCCATCATTATACCCATCTATGTAAGATGGTGGTGAAAAACATATTACACTTCAGCTTGGAGATGGTAAGTTGTACGTACGCATGCGTGGTAATTTCATCTTTCATGGGATGGATAAAAGTTATAATATGGTTGTTAAATAATTATAATAACATATATTTATATAATTTATATTGGAGTTAATACTTTAGGATTTAAACAAATAATAATGATGAAGTATATGGAGAAATTATTTGAAAGAATCAGTAGAGGATATTACCACTTCTTCGACAAGATCTCTCTAGATATCCTCTTAAAGGCAATAGAGTTGGCCTTTTGAGAAGACCAGAACCTATATAATATGACTAGGAAAATTTAAAAGGGAAATGTTTATGGGATATATGATCATGGAGAGTAAAAGTGAAGTGATTTTGGGAGGGAGGATATCCCCTTTTATAATTGATGTGAGGGGCACATTTGGAATATCTAAAAATATTAATTTATAATAAAATCAAACCACCTCCAAAAACCTCCAAAATATAATATTTTATAATATTGGATGATATAAAGTTGTAATATCATATGAAAAAATATTTTTGACATGTTTTCTATCAATTTAAACGGTATCCTTTCAGTTAACCCTTAGTTATTCTATTTTAATTTCAACTAAGGTAACAAATGTTTCAATATTAAAATAGTGGAATTTTTAATTATTTTATGTCAATTAGACCATAAATGAACAATATACAAAATTTTAGACCATATAATAATTACTTTTTTTAAAATTTATTATGATTTTTAAATAATTTAACAAAACATTATTTTGATAAAATATCAATAGTGTCAATTTTGACACTATTCATTTCATGGATTTTTAGAAATATCAGGATAAGATGTTGTCATAAAAAAAATATTATTATATTACTAAGAGTTATAGGTCATAAATATAATTAATTAGATATATTAATTGTTCAAAATTATTTTTATTTTAATATCTTTATTAATATTAATTTTATATTTCCTGTACTGAAATCATTACTACATCAGTTTTGTGTAATTATTTAACATACTTATTTTTTGAATAAAAATGTGAAATAAAATACTAAAAACAGATAAATCATATGGATTTTATAGGAATAATTATAGTAGAATATGTCTTATTTATAATTCTACATTAGAAAGTTTTTTTTATTAAAACATGAATGTGAAAACTTTAAAATCACTTTAAATAAAATATTATAAGTGTCGTAATCTTTTCCATATTGCTCGAAATGGTCAATAACTCAAACCCTGGATGGTTATGGTCGATATATACTCTACCCATAATATGTTTACAAGTGTTTTGGCCTTTTAATGGTTATTATCATTTTGTTTAAAATTAATTTATTGATTTTTCACCAATTAAATATTTTCTGCATCATCATTGTATAATCATTTAAGGTAATTATTTAATCTCTAAAAATTCTTACTAAATTAAAATGACTTATATAATTTCATTATAATTATATAGAATAATTATTATCTAATTTATCTTACATATATCACTATATTAAAATTATTCTACTTATAGGGAATAATTGGGTCACATGTTGTCACTTTCTTTTATTTTAATAATATATATATCATTTCAAGGAAAAGAGTCC
The DNA here is from genome assembly GCA_963277665.1 of Viscum album. NCBI lineage: Eukaryota > Viridiplantae > Streptophyta > Magnoliopsida > Santalales > Viscaceae > Viscum > Viscum album. Next base: position 939,026,369 of record OY728155.1, on the reverse strand, counting down.
ATTAAATGAGTCAATTCCCATATTTATGTGTTAAGGTTCTAATTTTATTCATAAAATTATATTTTCATGGGTTTTAGAGTATTTTGATCATCCTTATCATTTTATTTGTTACCCAAATTTACCCAATTTAACATTAACCATGGTAAATAAAAATTACCAATGTTACTATTCATAAAATCCAAAAAAATAAAAGGATACTATTTAAATACTTCTAAATTAATTATTCCAAATATGGAATCCATTTTTAAAAATTGGGAACATAGAATTCGTAGTAATTATATTAAAATTAATCCCATTAAAGGTATGAGAAAAGAAGTTTTTAAAAAGTAAAACCCATCAAAAGATTGACATGTGTTCATGTCAAATTTCAACATGAAATTACTTGCAATGACCAAAATTGGATGTTATGATAAAAACATAATATAATTATAATTTTAAACCAATTAAAAGGATAATATAAAAATATAAATAAATTTTATGAAAAAGAGGGTTTGAATTAAAACTTAGTATTTTTCACTATTCATTAAAATATGAAATTTATCAGAAAAATACTAAAAATTCAACCAAAATAAATTTTGATGTCCGTATTACAAATAATAATTTTATTTTGTAACATAGATAAAAGTTTCAAAACTAGATTTAAAATGTCTACGCCATTAAAAGGCAGAAAAACTGCATTTTTTGAAAAATAATTCTTTTATTCGAAAAATTAAATTTCTTCTTATATCATATCCTGAAATCATATAAGATGAATTTCAAAAATTATATTTAATATATGAAATATATATTACATTAATAAAGTCCATTAATAGTGATTTTTCGATTTTATAAACTCACTTATTTGCATTTAAATAGTTGTTCAGAAGATAGTTAATATTGTTCATACCCACCATTATAATGACTAGATTATAAAGTAACATCATAATATTTAGTATTTCAGTTAAAAAAACTCTTGTATGAAATGAATTCTATCAAATGAATTTTAAATTGTGTGTAACACAAGATAGGAATAGTGTTACGTATACCTCAAGCTAAGACAATGTTGCATATTGCGCATGCTTATCTTTATGTAGAATACAAAAATGACATCAATGAAATTAAAAAAAATCTATCTCATAAAAATCTCAAAGTGTTAAATTATACCCCCTTAAAATGAATTTCACCCTCGATATTCATGATGGTTATAAAATGATAGAAACTTAAATTTTATAACAATTACTAAAACTTCCTTTTTAAAAGTAATAGATAGAAAATAATAGTTACCCCAAGTAAATCATAACTAGGTCTCTATATAAGAATACATTGGTTATGATTGGGCATGGAATAAAATCATAAATTTTTATAAAGATCACTGATCATAAGAAAGTCGCTGATCTAGTAAAAGTTAAAAATCACAAAACCATAAACTAAAGAAGCATGAAAGGGGTTATTGATAAAAATAAATGATGATAATATAACCCCATTTTAAATAACAACCTCTTTTCTTAATGTTGAATATTTTTTATTAGAAGATATACTTAGTTGATTTTGGTACAATCTCACTATTTTTCATGCCTTTAACAATTTCTACTACATCTATTATTCAATGAAATTAATTTTAAATTTTCATTCCTAAAGAGTTAGAAGATCATGTGGTCCATAAATAGAATGATAGGTCATTCCATTTATCAAAACAAAAAAGTTGGAACAAGTTATAAAATATTCATAATTCCACCTATGGTGATATAATAATTTAATCGAAAAAACTTCATCTGAAGTTTAACTTATAAAATCCATAAATTTATAACCTTATAGTCCTTCAAAAATCTGAAAATCAAAAACATTAGAAATAGGTACACTAAATCATCTTAACATTTATCCCACATATATTATAAGGTATCTCTTACTGGTCACATTCCAAACATGTGAACACCATCATCATGTATTTTCTTGAGTCATGGTAATAACCTGAATTACAACATATCCTTTTTGAAAACATGCATGTTTCCTTATTCTTTAGTCCAAAATCTATAAACTTGATCCAAGATAGCATGACCCACATGACAATAAATCATTAACCTATTACATGGTAACTAATATCTTCCAATTTAATTATTCTTATCCAATATATATTTAATCAAATATCATTATCTTAACATAAGGGACATATTAAGGGTCATATTTCCTTTTGTCACGTCTTCTCAAAATATATCATCTTACCCCTAAAACACTTTTCTAGTTATTAAGAACTATTCAACATATCCATTCCAATACATAATTAAAAAATATACTAAGAACAATTATATGTATATTTATTCATATAATCTTTGAATTCAAAAACATATACACCTCAATCATCTAACTTTATTCTTAAACCTTTACTCTAGATCCATCAACTTTGTATTTCCTAATATAAGAATCATGTCTTAATATTCCTCAACCATAATCTAACCAAGATTTTTAAGAATAATGAAAGAACATCCAATACCTTTCACATGTCATTCACAATCTCTTTATCCTCAAAAGTATAACCAATAATTATACCATCTCTGTGATTCTGTATATGATATTCTCACATACTAAATAACTTTTCTTAAATCCAATACTTTCCACATCTGAAACATTCAAGGTTAACTATGTTATATCTACTTCTGGCTATTGACTAAGTCCAAAATGCAAAGTTTGAGAAATACATATTAGAGATTAAAAACACATAAGTAAGGGAAATTACTTATAGTGTTTCAAGCTATGATATCTTTGGTTTAATCCTACGTTATCCATTATTATCATAAAAACTCTAGGATTGTAACCTATACATAGACTTATCCTTAGGATATCCTAAGAAATATCCTTAGAAATATCTCCAGGGATCTCACTAAAGTTTTCACATCCTAGTTTTGAAAGGTTGACTAAACCTCTGGTCTCATACCAGCTGTAAAGACCTTAGGTTGACATGCATGAAAATTACATTAATTTTTCAGAATAATTAATACATGACACAAATAGATCACCAAATACCATATTAGTTTAGTGACTTTGCAAACTTGGAACACATTATTATAATTATTTAAATATATTCAATATCTCCCATAAAGATCTACCCTTTTATTTTTCCTAACTAAAACCTTTCTTTATATCTTTGGGAAAATAAAACTTATGAAAAATGTTTGATCAAATGATTAGTAAGATTAAACATAGAAAATATCAAACAAAAAATGAAAATAAGAATTTAAAACATGAACATATCTTTTTAAAATTATACAATGTATAAGATATATCAAAATCTTGAGTCATGAAATAAATATTCCTAGTTCATAAGACATAAATCATAATGAAACATAAGCCATGAGAAAATAACATTGACATAAAACATGGAATTGTGGAAAACACATAAGTATAGAAAATAATTTCCATATTATCCAAAGATCATTTCCAATACCATCATAGTGGAAAAAGTCTATTACTGAACCGGGTTTACTTTTTGTTCAACCCTTGTATTACTGAACCAGATTTACTTACCATTACTGTCATCTATTACAGAAAATGATTTACTTGTCGTTCCATTAATATCTATCTCATGAGATATAAATCTTAACTAATGAATTAGAGGGATATATAGGTCCCACCTAACAAATATTGAAATCCATACATATGTGTGCCATAAAAACATAAATCCTTCATTATAACATAAACCATGGAATAAAATGGTTTTCTTAAACATCATTCCATCATAACATAATCCATGTATAAAATAGATTTCATAAATAGAATTAAATCATAAACATAATAAACCATAAGAATAATAGGGATAGTATACTTGAAAAATATTCTTAATCTTATATGGAAAATACTTTTTCTAAAACACTTGAAATTAATTCTATGGGGAAAATATCCTTTTCTTATTGATTTATTTTCATTTCTCAAAACACCAAACAATTTTAAAAGGAAAAAATTATTTGAAAATAGCCTTGAAAACATTTAATATGTTATTCAAGAAAATAAGGTGTTATGAAATTGTAAAACTCCATTCATGTCATATAAGTTCAAAAACATTCTTCTAGTAATTTTTCTAAAAAAGTTAACTACCTTGTTTGTAAAAGGAATGAATGATTCCTTCCAAACCAAGTAATAAAAGTGAAAAATGGTTCAAAATGACATTAAACACCCATAGGATATTAATAAACTTTTTATGAAAACATTTTTAGAAAGCATGGATATTGATGATAACTATATCCCAATTAATAATTGCATATAAACAGTCTCATATAATAATGAGATTGAAAAATTACCCCTTTAATTAGATATAATATCAATTTAATGTATCCAAAACTCTTGTATAATGATTTAAATTATGTTATTGAATTATTCTAGAATAATATTCTTCATATATGATCGGATTATCATCTATTTTTTAGTAACATTATTACTCATTCATCGGGTATTAACTCTATTTTCATACGCATGTTCTGTCAGAAAAATTCATATTTTTATGTTACAGTTATATAATTTACACAATGATATTGGAATAATATATATGATATTTATTCATTCAATTCATTTATAAAATCACTCCTTAATGAAGATCATGTAGAATGAATCACATCACATCGTGGAGACGGTGCGTTGTACGTACGCATGATAAATGATATAATTCCCATAATTTTGAAATAGTATGTAAGTGGATGGTATATATTTTCTTCTAGGATCTATATCATGTTATAACAATCATATATTTTTATTATTTTCACCATTATACCCATCCATGTAAGATGGTGGTGACAAAAAATTTACACTACGACATGGAGACGGTAAGCCACACATACACACACGTGGTGATTTCATTTTTCATAGGATGGATAGAAGGTAGGATATGGTTGTTCCATAATTATAATAACATCTCATTATATAAGTGATACTGGATTTATTACATTAGGATGGAAACATCTCATGAAGAGGAAGTAGAAGAATACATAATTTGAAATAATAGTTAGAGGAGATTGCCTCTTCTTCGACGAGCTCCCTCTAGATATCCTATTAATGGAACTAGAGTTGGTATTTTGATAATACAAAAACTTCTAGAATATGACTATAGAATTTGATAAGGTAAATGGGTATGGGGTAGTTGATCTTGAAGGCTCAATGGGAATTTATGTTGTGAGGGAGGATGTACCCTTTTATAACCGAGGTGAGGGGCACATTTTGAATATCCAAATATATTAATTTATAATAAAATAAAACCACATAAAAAAACTCTAAAATGTAATATTTTCAATGATTGGATGGTATAAGTGTGACGTATTGTATTTGGATACCACTTAATAGGTTCCTTGAGCCCGGTGGGCCATATGGCCTCAAGTGCATCTCCCCAAACGCCCAAGGTTGCTAACTAGAAGTGAGGGCCTTGAGTATGTCCATAGGGAGACTATTCCCTAATTAGTAGAGTTTAGAAAAATGAATGGATAATACATAGGTAAATATATAGTAGAAGTGCTATATGAAAACATTGGAAGTATACAATAGTAATAGATAACATGGATAATAATGACTACATAACTGGAATTACATTTTATTACTAATGATGATATGCCATGTCAATAGAAAACTAGAAAACAAGGATACAATACTATAGGCATAACATGTTTCCACAAAGAACAAAGAAAAAAAAAGACTATCCCAAGCATCCCGAGATCTAACTCGATCCTCTACCATCAAGCTCTAACCTATTGAATAAGCAACCAAGTATTAAAATTTGTGTGCCTCCATTTATTAAGACTTATTGTCATGTAATCTACTTAGGATACCGAATGACACTTAGAGAGGGTCTGAAATAAATCTCAATGGGCCACCACCAATGGTGTCTATAACATCCAACTCGTGAAATGGAATATAACAGTGTGAAGACATGTATATATAATGTAAAGCAGTACATTGTAACTAAATACCCAAGTACTTGCTTCATCCCTCAGATGGTGTATGAACCTGTAATTAATTCATTACTAGATTGTTACCAATTTATCAATAAGTCACATGTTAAGATTAGTAAAGGTTCCAAGATGTAACAAGGCAACCGACAATGAAATTTAATAATGAAGTTCCAAGGTAGTAACCAAGGCAACATAAGCCTCCAGGGCCACTAACTCTGTAGTATCTGAGTCTAGATAATGGGGTAAGAGTGTAATCCATAGATTATAGTCTATTTAATTCCATAATGAGACACCTACCAAGTCCAAGGAGTGCATCCTAGGTAAAACAGAGATAAGAAAAGACTGGGCCTGATGGGATGTAACCATGGAACTAACTTTTCAATACTAGATCAAAGGAGTGTATCCAAGGAATAATGGGACCCAAGGAGGGTATCCAAGGAATATTGTAGTAATAAATGTGTGGGGGACCCAATGGTGAAATATCGGGCATCCAATCGATACAAGGATAGGGTTCTAGGTGGGTATCAACCAAAGAAACCCATCCTTGAATTCAGAAAGGGTCCTCGTGTGCTCAAGGAATTCCCTCAAGAATGCATGGAAAGATCAATTCTGCCATTCCTATTTTGATAATTATGTAATATAATACTTCCTAAGGTTTAATCCTTGCCATTCATTGGTCTGATAAGGCCATGTTTTATGCAATCATTTAATAAAGTCATAATTAATCATTAAGTTTATTTGGTTCAAACCTTGACTTTCATTAGTGTGACAAGTCCAAGTAGCATGAAACCCTTGTTAAATGCACTAAATTAATATTCATTAATTGAGGTTCACTCTGCTAACTTCCATCAAAATGAAAAGGGATTCTACAGACATGAAACCCCTTTTCATTTACATTTAATTCCAAGTCATATACTTTATAGAAATTTCAATTCACATATCAAATTTAATTGTAAAATTTAAAAACATACCTTAGGTGGTTCAATTGGTGAGAATACATGGTACTTTACATTATAAAATTCACATTATAAAAAATCCATTTAATTTTTGAAATCTTACCATTAGAATGGTCAAGTAAAGGCACAATCGAATGATGGTTGAAATATGTCAAAACACATAAAACCCAAAAATGGTACAACCTTCAACAAGGAAGGAATGGAGTTGTTTGTGTAACCACTAACAAATAATCATAGATTTATAATGAGAAAAACTATACGGTTATAACAAATATAAGCATGGAATATAAATTTAACAAATGACACCTGATGAAATTGGCGGTCCCCACATGAATATTCCAAAATCAACGAACTTTACAGATGAGTTATAAACCACCCACATTAGGCTTGTATGATTATCCTACTCTGGTATTGGCCCTTTATTTGGCTTGAATCATAGTAGATCTGAGAAAATGAAAAAAAATGATCATACCCTGATAACTTGGTCGGGAGCAAGAGAGAGGGAGAACAACTCAAGAGGACTCACATACTTACCATTGAGAATCCAACATGATGTATGGGAGATCAATAGGATCATGGATGAAGGATATATTTGAATCACTAGATTTGGACTTCAAAAAGCTCCAAAATGAGAGCCATGTAGGTAGATCCCAGATAATATCAGATTATGATTGAAGGATGGAGGTTAATTGATCATAAAGGGAAATTTCATAAAATTTTCCAAAAAATTATCCTATGCTCAGTTTGTCCACATGATTTGAAAAACCATGTGTAAACCATGTGGGGTTCTCTATGTATAAGGTGAACATTTCATGGTCAGGTTGCACATCCATGCACAAAATGTGTGAAGTGGTTCTCTCTAGAAATTTGAATATGTATGGTTAGCCAAACTGTGGGACAACTGTGCGCTAATCATGAGACCTGCCTAGTTTTCCCAAAAATATGGGTTCTGGGCTCCAAACTTACACCAGACACCACTTAAAACTTTTCTAACTCATTATGTATCCATATTAGGCCCAAATTAAATATCGATACTAAAATTTAAAGGATTTATACTTGAGTGACAAATCATGTTCTTACAATCATTCCCCTTAAAAGAACTCATCCTTGAGATCAGCTTACAGGGGTGGAGAAACATATCTAAGAAAAACTCTTTCCATTGGGCATGTACGTCAGCCACCCTCTCACAAGTCTCTTCATGCATGTGGTCGTGCTTCCAAATCACCTATACCAAAGGGACAGACTGGCCTCAGAGAGCCTTTGTGCTCCGATCAATTATGCATATTGGATATTACTCAAAGGTACCATTGGCATATAACTCAACTTCCTTGGGAAAAAAGTTATGATATGGATCGATATGATATTGGAGAAGCTGTGAAACATGAAAGATGGCATTCATGGCATGGTACTAGTGAGGTAGTAGAAACTGATTGGTTATCAGCCTAACTCTCTCTAGAACCTAAAACGGCCCTATATAATGAAGATAAATATTTCCATGCTTCTTTAACCATCTAATCCCATTCCTAGGAAATACCGGAAGGAAAAAATGATAGCCAACCTTGAACACTAGAGGTATTCGATGGTGATTGGAATAAGATATCTATATAGACAGAGCAGTAGTCATATGCTTTCTGATCTGCTGAACTTTCTCTAAAATCTCTTGAATGAGATAAGGACCTAGTTGGGCTGACTCACCTACCTCTATCTAGAACATTGGTGAACAACATGTCCTACCATATAATACTTCAAAAAGATCCCTCTAAATATTCTCTTGAATGTTGTTATTGTAGGTGAACTCAACGAGAGGGATATTCTTCCCCCAAGAACCCCTAAAATCAAAGAAACGTGCTCATAACATGTCCTCTAGAACCTGTATTGTCTGTTCTGATGTTCCATTAGTTTAAGGGTGAAAAACTGTGATTAGTAGCACATGTGTTCCCATATACTTCTTCAATACTTTCTATAACCATGACGTGAAGCGAGAATCCCTATATGAAATGATTGTATGTGGGACCCCATGTAGTCCTATGTTCTCACAAACATATATTTTTCCCAGTTCATCGACGGAGAAAGACTCCTTAATATGTATGAAGTGGGATGATTTTGTTAGTTAGTCAATGTCTACCACTATATCAACACAACCCCTCATTGATATTGGTAAGAAAACTAAAAAATCCATAACAATATCTTCCCATTTCCATTTCAGTACTAGAAGTTGTTTTTAACAAGCCGGTAGGTCTCTGGTTCTCCACCTTCACCTGATGACAAGTGGAAAACCTAGAGATAAAGCCTTCAATCTAATGTTTCATTCCAGGCCACAAATATTGGCATTTAATATCTCAATACATCTAGGATATTCATAGATGAACATACCAATAAAAAGTGTGGGAATCTTTAATCTACTCCTATCTCATGTCTGTAGGAACCCAGATACATCCACATAGATGCAGGATGTCATCTTTATCCACAAACCAATATAGAGGTGGGTTATCTCCTGATATACTCTCATGGAGATCTACGTCTTCAGGATCTGATAACTGTCTACTCTTCAAATTCTCAAGGAGGGAAGAGATAACTATCAAGGATGAGAGATAAGACTGTTCATGACTATCATGAAACTGAAGATGTAGCTTAGAAAATAAGGCCATCAATTTCCATTCATCACTGGCTTCCCATACGGCCTGTGCTTCAGTTTTCCAACTCAATGCATCTACAACTATATTACCCTTCCTAGGTATATAAGCATGATCAAAGTCAAAGGATTGGATATATTCAACCCATCTCTATTGTTAGAGGTTCAAGTCACGCTGGGAAATGATATATTTGAGTCTCTTGTGGTTCATGTACACCACAAAGCACTCACAATATAGTTATTATCCCCAGAAACATATGGCATGGAAAAATTCTACTAGCTTAAGGTCATACGTTGGGTATTTTCTCTCTTGAGGCCTTAATTGCTGAGATCCATATGCAACGACTTTTTTCCTTCTACATCATCACTACTCCTAGTTCGATACATAATACATCACAAAATATTGTATAACCTTTTCCAGGATCTGGTAGAATCAGAATAGGTGTAGAGACAAGCCTCCCTTTCAGCACCTGAAAAGGTTTCTAACATACTCCTATCCACACGAACTTGACACCATTATTTGTAAGACCAGTAAGAGGTGTATTAAGACATGAAGGTTTCTATATGAAACTCTTGTAATATCCCACAATCCCTAAGAAAATATGGATATAAAATGTGTTATAGGGATGCTCCTAGGATATTAAAATATTATCCCCTTTTAGGCCAGTAGAGGCTCCTGTGTCTGAGATAATATGACTCAATAAGTGAACTTTTTCAATCTATAAGTGGCACTTAGCAAGCTTGTCAAAAATCTGATTCTCTCTTAGGGTAATCAGAATGATATCAAGATGTTTGGCATAGTCACTATGACTATGAGAATACAACAAGATGTCATCCACATAGACCATGAAAAAAGAATCCAAATAGGGGTGTAAAACCTTATTCATATGATCCATGAAATCAATGGGCACGTTCTTAAGACTAAATGACATAATAAGGTACTCATATAGACCATACATGTTATGAAAAGTTGTACGAGGTATATATGATGGTCTAACTCACACCTGATGAAAACCTGATCTCAGGTCAATCAAATATAATGCCTTTTCTCCTCAATGATGGTCAAAGAGATCATCTATTTGAGGAAGTGGAGATCGTTTCTGGACCATTAGATGGTTCAATATTCTGTAATCCACCCATAGACAAAAGCTTTCATCTGCCATCCTGAAAAAAAATCACAGGAGAACCCCAAGAGGATGTACTGAGTCGTAAAAAACCATTGGCATCTAAATCCTCTAACTACCACTTATACTCCTGAATCTTAGTAGTTTCTATCCTATATGGAAGAATGGACACTGAAGATACACCCAAAACAAGCTTGATTGTAAACTCTACCTCTCTCTTTTGAGGTAATCTACAAAAGATGTTGATAAAGAAGTCCCTAAAATGATATACTACTGGAGGGAAAACATCGTGATATAATACTTGGTCCTCCATTAAGATATTTTCAGCTTGGGTAGACACTCCACATATCCTATGATACTCTAGTCCCTCTCTACCATCTTAGACATCCCACTCACCCTTATGTAGATAACTACTTCCCTATGGTGATGTAAAAGATACTCTATGATGATTGAAGTCTACAAAAGCATGATGATAAACCAACCAATCCATCCTAAGTATGACATTGAAGCCTGTCATCTCGATAAAAAAGAGGTTCCATAAGAAATGGTAACTTCTTACATCAATGGGATAGTCCTTACATTGGTGTTTTCCCTCTGTTCATACCCTTAACGGTGTATCTAGGGTCAGTACACCATAGTAATACTATATCTATAGTCTGAGACTCACCACGATAGATATAGAGATAAAATACTTGAAAGAAACTATATCAAATAAAACAGACACTATAGTATAGGCTACTAGAATATTACCTCATAATGTAGATGGTCGTGCAGTCGGATCCTCGAGTATTCGTTATAGTGCATGAAACTGATCTGGTCCATGACCTTGTTCTACATATGGACAACCAATATCAAAACTACTATGCAAGAGCTTCTAGTGATTAGGGGTCTATCTACCACAACCAAGACCTCCTCCTCGGCCATACCTACTGGTTCTATTCCAATTCCCTACCTGACACGGCATAAAGGAACCCACTCTTGAAGGTGGAGTTGGTGCCAAACCTTTTCCACTGGAAGCTGGTGGAAAGGTCCTATATAAATACTAAAAATACCACATATGGCTATAATCCTTTCATTGCATTTGGTCTCAATCACATTTAGGCTTCTTCTTCCCCCATCATCCACATTTATGACACACCAAGGATCTATCAAAACAAGCACTATGGTTGTCATTTCTCTAATGAGAAACCTCAAGATAACATTTCCTAGCACTAGAAGAACTACTGGCCTGACGCGACACTGGTCCTCTCTAACTGGTACTATTGTCTCCCCTCAGGTTATGCTCAGTGATAAGATCCTAATTAACTATTTTAGAAAAGGTAGGAAAGTGAAATACATTCACTCATGTAAAAATGGTGTACTAAATCCCATCCTCAAAATGTATAGCACGTGAGATCTCATCACCAGATAGAAGGGGTGTACAGTGATGAAACTCCACGAAATGTTCTGAATATTCTATAACTAACATAAAACCCTGCTCGAGAATCATGAATTTTCTAGCTCTATTAGCTCACAAAATCTGAGAAAAGAACTGATCATAGAAGGTGGTCTATAAATAAACCCATAACATGCCCTAATGACGACCAAACTGAGTAATCACATCCCACAAACACTTGGCCTAGTTCTAATGTAGGTATATAGAAATCTTGACACTCCAATCTGGAGGTGTTTCTGAATGATCAAAGATTGATATGATGGCTTCTAGCCACGATTCGATAGCCAGTGGACTACCATCCCCTGAAAATGTTGGGGGATGCTGCTACTATAACCCATGAGTTAGATCATCCATCGTATGTGAAATTTGTGGAGCCCCATGCATGGACTATATTAGACATAGAAAACTATCATGGACTTGGTATCAGTGCCCAAATCAGGCATAATAGGTGGTGCCTCAAGTCGCACTCCTTGAGGTAATACTGGTGGCTCAGGGCCCATCACATCTGGAGCATGGTCACCGCCACCCTCCTCAAGTATAATAAGAGGACATCATGGTGGAATTTTAATACAATTTCCAATCACATGACTCAGAATATTCTTAGAAGCATAATATATCAACACTAGCAGAAGGTGAACTTATGAAAACTCACTACCCAAGGCATACTACCCCAACAACCTTTTTAGAGAGCCATGTATTAGTAAGTGCTTGAGTATAAGTTTAATTTAATATTAAATTTAATTATGATGTTCATTCATTTACCTTTCATAAACATGAAAAGGTTAGGTAAGGATATTCAACCATATCAATTTAGATTTCATGATTCACTTTATAATGGATAGTCATTTATGGAGAATTTGTTCACATACACCTATCATGGGAAACGACACACATTTATTTATAGAATAATGGATCAATTTAGTAAAATACTCATCCCAACCCATGAGGGTGCATACACCTCAAGAATTGAGATAGGAAATCACTCAATCACAACCAAAAAGTAATTTAATAATAAGCTAACTATCCCGCATCACTCAGCAATCATAAGCATATAAAGAAATTAAAATCACGTAAATGCACCTATATGGCAAATAAATATTCATGAAATAAGAATTATAGGTACCTATAATGATTCATGTAACAATTATCCTTTCCCTTATATCATCAGGCTAATGATGAAAGAAAATCCTTAATTAGAGTTATAATAAAAAACACCACATAACATGGGTGTCACCCAATGGTGAAATAATATCAAATCTAATAGGCAAAGCATAAAAACAATTATAATTTAGGCATCATTTTCCTTACACTGAACATGGGTTCATGATTCCCAAGAATGTATTATGACCAAGTCCTAAGTATTCTTACTCTCCAATATATTGTCTCCAAATAGTAAGGTAACAAAGGAAACCACCTCTAATACCACTTTCTGATGTCCTAGACCCAGATGCCACTTAATATGTGCCTCGAGCCTGGTGGGATAATGGCCTCAAGCGCATCTCCCCAAATGCCAGAGCCTACTGAATAGCACCGCGGGCCTAGAGTATGTTCATGGGGATTTTATTTCCTCGTTATTAGATTATAGAACTGTGGATGGATAATTCATAAATAAATAAATAGAGAAAATTATATATGTAAACAAAAGAATAAAACAAGAGTAAGAAATAACATGGATAATTATGTCTAAATAACCAGAATAACATTCAGGTATTGATGATGATATGTCATGTCACTAGAAAACTGGAAAACATGGATACAAGATAGTAGGTATAACATGTTTCTACAAAGAAAAAAGGAAAACAAAAGACTATCCCAAGCATCCCAAGATCCAACTCGATCCTCTTATATAAATCTCCAACCTAAACAACACGAAATCAAGTATTTGAGCCATGTGCTTCCTTTTATCAACACCTGTAATCATGTAATCTAATCAGGGTACCAAACAATGCCCAAAGAGGGTGTTAGATAAATCTCAGTGGGCCACCACCAACGTTGTCCATAACATTTGACCCATGTAATGGAATATAACAGTGTGAAGGAATGTATATATAATGTAAAGTAGTACAATGTAACTAAATACCCAAGTACCAGCTTCATCCCTCAGCTGGTGTCTGAACATGTAACCAATTCATTACATGATTTTTAATAATTTATCAATAAGTAACATGTTAATAATAGTAAAGGATCCAATATGTAACAAGGCAACCTATGATGATATTTAATAATAAATTTCCAAGGTAGTAACCAAGGCAACATAAGCCTTAAGGGCCACTAACTCAGTAGTATCTAACTCTAGCTAATTTGTAAGAGTGTAATACAAGGAGCATAGTCCAAGGCATTCCACAGTGAGATTCCTACCAAGTAAAAGGAATGAATCCAAGGAAAAATAGGGATAATCAAAGACTGAGCTCGACGTGATTTAACAATGGAACCTTGTCAATGTTGGATCCAAGGAGTGTATCCAAGGATTCTTGGGACCCAAGGAGTGTATCCAAGGCATCCTTTAGTAATATATGAGGGGGGGGGACCAAAAGGTGAAAAACTAGGCAACCAATCATGACAATGATAGGGTTCTAGGTGAGTCTCAACATAAGAAACTCATCCTTGAATTTGGAATAGATCCTCAGGTGATCAAGGAATTCCCTCAGGAATGCAAGGTGATATCGATTTGGCCATTCCAATTTTGATAATGAAGTCTTTTAATATTTGATATCATTCAAGACATTCCTTTAATTAGTGTGATAAGTCCATGTAGCATGAAACCATTTAATCATGTCATAATTAATCATTATGTTCATTTGGTTAAATCCTTTCCTTTCATTAGTGTGACAATTCCAAGTAGCATGCAACCCTTGTTAAATCCATTTAAGGAATATTCATTAATTAAGGTTCACTCTTCTACCTTCTATAAACATGGAAAGGGGTGCTATGAACATGAATCCTCTTCTCATTTACATTTAAGAACAATTCATATACTTAATATACTTTCTAATCCACATATCACATTTAATTGTCAAATTGAATCACTTAACTTAGGCGGGTCAAGTGGTGAGAATACATGGTTCTTACCATTATGCAATTCACATTATAAACAATCCATTTAATGTAATAAATATTACCATTAGAATGGTCAAGGAAAGGCACACCCGAATGGTGGCTTAAATAGGCCAAAACACTTAAAACCCAAATATGGAAAAACCTTCAACATGGAAGGAATGTAGTTATTGGTGTAACCACTAAAAACTAATCATATATTTATAATGATCATAATAATATGGTTCTAATGAGTATAAGAATGACATATAAATTTAATAAACAGTGCCCGATGAAATTGGGAGGCCCCACATGAATATTCTGAAATCAATGAATTTAGGGATGAGTTATAGACCACCCACCTTAGGCTTGTACGATTTAACTCCTCTAGTATTGGCCCTTGATTTTTCTCATATCAGAGTAGATCTAAGAAATGGATAAAAATTCTCATACCCCAATAACTCAGTCAAGAGAAAGAGAGAAGGAAAATGGATCAAGAGGACTTGATTAATTACCGTTGCACATCCAACGTGATGGATAGAAGCTCGATCATATCACGAATGATAAAGATCTTTGAATCCCTAGTGTTGGCCTCCAAAAAGCTCTTAAATGAGATCCATGGAGGTAAATCTCACATAATCTTAGATCAGGGAAGAAGGAGGGAGGTTAATAGACCATTAAGGGAAATTTGGTAAAATTACCTAGAAAATTAGACTAGCATGGTTTGTCCGCACGATTTGAAAAACTGTGTGCAAATTGTGCAAGGTTTTCTGGGTAGAAGGGGCACATTGCACGGTTAGGCTACACAACCGTGTGCAAACTGTGTGGAGTGCTTCTGTCCAGAAATTTTAATCTTCATGGTTATCCAAGTCATGCACCAACAATGCACTAACCATGAGACCCATTTAGTTTTCCCAAAAAGATGGGTTCCTGGCTCCGAACATACCCCAGACACCCCTAAGACCCTTTCTAACTCATTAGGTATCCATATTAGGCCCAAAGTAAATATTTACAGTAACATTTAAAGGATCCATACCTGATTTAAAATACAAGTTCTTACAAATAAGACTTTAATATCATCAACCAAAAAGTTTTTGACAAGTTTTTATATCAATTTAAACCTTATCCTTTTAATTAACCCTTACTTGTTCTACTTTAATTTTAAATAAGGTATCAAATGTTTCAATACTAAAATAGTGTAATTTTTACTTATTTGATGTCAATTACATCATGAATAAAAAATATATAAAATTTTAGATCTTATAATAATTATTTTATATTTTTAAAAATTTATTATGATTTTTAAATAATTTAATAAAACATTATTTGGACAAAATATCAATACTGTCAATTTTGATGGTATTCATTTTGGGGATTTATAAAAATTATCATGATAAGATGTTATCCAACAAAAAATTATTTTATTATATTTCTATGTAGAAAATTTCATCTATAAAATTCATTGGATATATTAATTGTTTGAAATTATACTTATTTTAATATTTTTATTAACATTAATGTGATATTTTTAGTAATGAAATAATTAATACATCAGTTTTCTGTAATTATTTTACAAACATATTTTTTGAATAAAAATTAAAAATAAAATACTATGAAAAATATAAATCTTTTGGATTTCATAGAAATATTTATAGTCGAATGTACCTTATGTATAATTCTATAATAAAAATGTTATATTTAATAAAACATGAATGTGACAACTTTAATATCATTTTAAATAAAATATTATAAGTGACACAATATTTTCCATATGGATCCAAATGGTCAATAACTCGACCCTTGGATTGTTATGGTAGATATATACTCTACCCATATGATCTTTTTCATGTTTTTTTTCCTTTTAATCATTATTATCATTTTATTTAAAATTAATTTATTTATTTTTCATCAATTAAATAATTTATGCATCATCATTGTATAATCATTTAAGGTAAATATTTAATCTCTAAAAAATATAAATAGATTACCATGATGTTTATAATTTGATTTTATTTCAGGAAACTATTTATTATCAATCTTATATTAAATTTATCACTATATCAAAATTATTCTACTTATAGGGAATAATAGGGTGACATGTTGTCACTTTCTTTTATTTTTAGAATATATATATATATCATTTTAAAGAAAAAAAGTTCAAAAAATGAGTCAATTTAGATCCTTAGGTGTTAAGGGTCTACTTTTATGCATACCATAAGATTTCAACAGGTTTTAGGGTAATTTTATTTCCTTTATCAAATTATTTGTTACCCTAATTTACTCGATTTAACTTTAACTATGGTAAAAAAAATTACACAAATTACTAATCATAAAATCAGAAAATGTGCCTATTTAAATAATTTCGACCCATAGATTCCAAATATGGAATCTAATTTTAAAAATTTAAAACATAGAAGTTTCAGTAATTAAATTAAAATTAATCCCGTTGAGGGAACGAGAAAATGAGTTTGTAAATAGTAAAACCATCAAAAGATTGACTTGTGTTTATATCCGATTTCAATGGGAAATTACTTCCAATGACCTACATTGTATTATATGATAAAAAATAATATATTTACACTTTAAAAATAATTTAAAGGATAATATTTAAATATAAATAAATTTGACAAAAATCGGTTTGGAATTAAAACACATTATTTTAACTATTCATTAAAATATAAAATTTATCAGAAAAATACCCAAAAATCAATGAAACTAAATTCAGATGTCCCACTTCGAAATATTAATTTTATTTTATCAAATAGAATATAAAAATGTTTCAAAAAATAGATTAAAAATGGGCACTCCATCAAAATACGGCAAAACCACATTTTTAAAAAAATGCTTCTTTTATCTGAAAATATGAATTTATTGTTATACCATTTGTAGAAAACATATAAGAAGAATTTTAAACATTATTTGAATATATTAAATATATATTACATTAATAAAATCCATCAATAGTGATTTTATTATTTTATAAATTCATTTATTTTCATTTAAATAGTTATTTAGAAGAAAGATAATATTGTTCATACCCGCCATTATAATGACTTTGTTATAAGGTAATGTAATAATATTTAGTTGTTCAAATAACATAGGTCATTCATGAAATTAATTCTATCAAAATAACTTGAAGTTTTGAGTAACACAATCCAAGCATAGTGTTTCATATACTGAAATCTAAGCTAGTGTTGAGTATAGTGCATTCTTATCTTTTTGAAGCATACAACAGAAGACATAAAATATATTAAAAAACATGTCTCATAAAAATCATGAGGTGTTACAATCTAATCTTCCTTCATAATAATTTTCTGACTTCTGATAGACATAGATTTTGAACTGTAAGTCTTTTTGGGCTCCACTAACAGTCAAATCAAATCTTGAGACACAAACTACACCCATAAATATGGTGTGTACACCATATTTGGTTGCATTATGATTCAATAAAGTGCCCAAACTAGTGAAAAAAACTTTTAACACATCATCATTTTTCACGTCGGTTCTATATAACTGATGTGAGAAACTGTAAAAATTTATTTATCACATCCGTTATACAATAGCCAACCTGATAAATTGATGAGAATCAAATTTATCATGTCGGTTATAAAAGAACTGATGTGATAAAGCGCCATTTATAACATTGGTTATAAAATAACCAACATTATAAATAATTTTCTATGTCAGTTATTAAATAACTGATGTGATAAAGATTTTAAATGATTTATCTCGCCCTGTATTCATTCATTCTGTTTTCTTCAATCGGTTGACCTATGATTCATCTCTCTCGTGGGGAAAACCTAGACAGGATTATTTGAAGTTGTGCCCTCCAGCCTCATTTTTCCAACATCATTCATCGTGTTTATTGTCACTAGATTTATCATTTCGACTCTCCTGAATGGCATGAAGGCCTTAATTTTTATTGATTTTTGATAACCCCCATTTCAAGAGATGAGTGGAACCCTTACAGGACCAGTAGGCTCAGAGATTACAAGGCCCGTAGGCATAAGAGATTTCATGATCTGAAGGTCTTATGAAATTTAAGCAGACTATCTACAAGGAATTGCCCCTCCCCAGCATCTGCATACTGATAGTAGCTCCCAAACATTGCATGACTGTCTGGCTAGGCTTCTCGTGCATGCACAGGCTGGTACCAATGGCATAGCCATAACCTATCATTCTGACAATCCCTTTGGCTCTACTCTAGTAAGTGCACCTACTCTGAATCCTCTTCTTGGGCTTCTCCATTTTTTGTAGTGTGTCTGGGGCCTGCATTCATGTGGCCCGAAGGCCTTGGGGTAGCCCTAAGGCCTTAAGGTAGCCCAAAGTCCTTGATAATCAACTGCCCTCAAGGCCATGGGTGGCCCGAAATCCATGCAGGACCTGAGGAACAAACCAGTGGCCCGAAGGCCCAGATGGATGAATAGTTCTGGCTACTATAGTACCAAACAGTGCCTTCTACAGTGTCTCCTACAGTCCTGCTACAGTGTCTACTACAGTGCCTACTACAATACCTGGAAATATGCATCCACCCAGATTTGATCTTGGATCTCTTGGATGCACCTAGCGTGTAACGCCCCAACCCCAATTACCCAGAGTCAGTGCATTATTTTAATACATTTGCATGATTACAAGGATTCAAGTCCCAAAGGACCAATCAATTTAGCAGTCTTGGAAAATAGATTACATACATTAACATGACATTACAATTTCAAACATAAAACACAACGTAAATAGTTCTTTGAGAACACCATTATTCACTTTATCTTAACCCTGCATATTAATCATAATACACTTCTTGGAATCTTGGGAAAAATAAAACATAGAGAGGGGTGAGCTCAAACTCTTAGTAAGGGTAATAAATACAGTGGAAGATAACATAAATATTAAGCATGGTGAATAATTGAAACTACATTCCTTTACCAATAATAAACATGAATACTTTTATGGAAAGAATATGATCTGAGTAAATAAATCCATAATAAAACATAATCTTGGGTATTATACTAGTTGAATGACCACATGAACCACCAATATTATTTCCATAATGAGGGAATGTATAATGCTGGACATTTTGAAAATTTTTGTCAAGGCCTCGGCCAAGACATCTAAAAATGATTAAGGTCTCGGCCAAAACCATAAATCAAATTTGGAAAGGGTCTCAGCGAATTCCAGTTCTAGTTGTATCATGAGACCTATCGATCCATCGAGGAGCTATATAGGGCTCCACCCGTCACTTACTAAGTCCAATACATTCCTCATATAAAAAGGATTAAACATATCATAAACATTCGTATTAAAACTAGCATAAGAAATTTCAATACATTAACCATAAATCATGAATGGTATAAAAATATCACATCCAAAGTCAAAAATATCACAAAACATTCAATACAATATGGATGTTTTGTATCATAATAAATCAACTCCATATAAACTTAAAATCCATCAAAGGATGTTGAAATAGATGAAATAAAAACTCTTTTTAGAGAAATATCTCTTCCTATTTTGAAATCATTTAAGAGTCAAATAATTATAAAATAAAACGTTTACTTTGAAAATATTCTTATAATCTTGTAAGGGAAGCTTCGACGAGTTTATAATGGTAGAAAATAGCTGCACCCGCTGTATAAGTTAAACAAAGACATTCTTACCTTAATTTTGTCGAAAAGGTTAAAAATGAACTTGTTTGGAAAACGACGCAAATATTCCTTTATACACATCTTATAAAAAGTCAAACAAGGGTATAAATTACTTTAACCCATATTCTGTAAAATAGTAAGAATGTTTTGAGATAAATTTTTAATAAACATGGATGTGGATGATAAAGAGGTCCTAGTAGATAATTATGTATAGTCAACCTCGGATAATGAAGAGACTGTGAAATAAACCATTACCTTGTACTTTTCCTTGGTTGAGGGTAGGTTAAACTCCTGTATAATGGAGAAATAATTGTTAATAAATTATACAGGAATCATATACGATAATATGATATCATATATGATCTTTTAGCATTTCTTTGTTAATAATATCTTAGTATTATCCTCATTTGGGGTGTTAACTTACTCATTTTCATTTATATGTTTTGTTACATAAGCCATGTTTGTTATGGATAGGTTGTATCTTATTCATATACATAATTATATCAAGTCCTTAAAAATTATTTTAAATCATCAAATAAGATTTAGACATGAATGGATATGATGGGGAATGAATCTCATCGCGTTCGTGGAGACGGTAGTCCGTACGCACGCACGAGCAGTAATATCATTATTTTGATATTGAAATAATATATAATTGGATGGTATATCATATATAAAGAATAATTATCAGGTTATATGTATTATTTACATTAATTACACATCATTATTATACCCATACAAATAATAATGTATTGAATAACAATTACACCACGACGTGGAGATGGTAGGCCGTACGTACGCACGTATGGTGACATGTCATTCAAAAGATGGATAGAATACTGAATATGGTTGTACCATATTTATAATAACATCACAGTATATAGAATATAATAGAGTTATTATTTTATAATGGAAACAAAAAAGAAAGAAGAAGTTGAAGAAGAAAGGAACTTGAAAAAAGGTGGTGAAAACATTACCTCTTCTTCGGGTTCTTCCTTTTGATTTAATCAAAAGGGATCCTTAGGTTGACTTTATGACTAAATGAAGGCCTCTAGGATTAAGTGATGATAGTTGATAGGGTATTTTGGCAGAGTTTGGTCCAGACAAAAGGCTTTGAAGGCATGAAGAATTGGTTAGAAGTGGTATCCTTTTATAAGGGGGGGGGGCTCTTTAGAAAAAACTTAAAGTATTAATTTATAATAAATTCATATTCGGTCTCTAATGGATAGAAATTATATTATTAAAATTATAATGTGGGGATGGGTCGAAATACTTTCATCCAATATATTTTAGATATGTTTGGGTCACTATATTAACCTTATCATTTATGTTTAACTCTTAGTTAAATAGTTTGACATTTACCATGTCACTTTGTATTTTTATATTATATGGTTAATAAACATAATATATACTTCCAAGAGACTCCAAAGTGGTCCATTATTGATACCCCTATCATTATATAAGTCCTTTATCTGATCCTTATATTTTTATGAATATTATATCAACCAATAATATAGTATGCTTTTAAAATATTAATTTTTTTCAATTTTGACACTATTAAATAATTTAGTTTTGTTAAAGTCGTAAAAAAATTATTAATTCGAACAAAATCAATTTAAGCAATCCTAACATGTCATAGTATCCAATAAAATTTTTTGATGTCATAAAAACATTAAAATTGTATTTATTTTAACTTCTATAATACCAATTATTTGATTCTTTACTTAATAAGGAAAATACTACATCATTAATGTGTTATTAATAAATTTAATTATTCAATGTGTAAAAATTATAAATAAAATACTCTTATGTAGGAAATATTTTTATATTTCTAATGAATATTTATAGTTGAAAATATAACATATATAAACTTATGTAAAAATTGTTTTGCTAAAAGATATATGCTTATGTCATTTTTGTATTTACTTTAACATAATTAATATAACGTGTCCCTATCACTTACAAGTGGATCCATGGGTTCCCAAAATAGACCCAAAGATGCAAATGGTTGTAAATGTATCAAATAATAGGGTTAGAAAACGTTTTAGGGTAAATTAATATTATTATAATATATTTTTTTACCCTTATTTACCGGTTTTACCCTTTAACCATGGTAAATAAAATATTTACCGAAATAATTATTCAAAATGTCTAAAAATAAAATTTAACTATTTAAACAATTTGTACCTCCTTATTCTAAATACTGAATCCATTTTTCTAAATTTAAGACATAGAATTGGCAGAAATTAATTTAAAATTAATTCCCACTGTCAAAACAAAAAGCGTGTTTTTAAGAAACAATAACTATCAAATGATTTACACTTGTTTATGTCCGGTTTAAATGTGAAATTACATCCAATGATGAAAATTGTATTAAATGGTAAAAATATATTCTAAATATACTTTAAAAACACTAAAATTCCAAATTTATCACTATTAATGATTTCGATTAAAAAAGTTGTTTTTAATTAAAATTTAGTGATTTTCACTATTCATCAAAAATTGAAAGTTTTTGGAAAAATACCAAAAATTCACCCTAAGATAATTTTGATATTACAAATCCAAAAATGAATTCCATTTTGAAAGATAAATTGTATAAAATTTATGAAATTGTGTATTACTATTCATAATAGTTAGTTTGATTGGTTGTGGTTTGTGTTAGAACTCGATGTTGCGTACAACACACGCTACTGTATTATTCAAAGAGAAGCATATCGTGGATGCTTGGGGTGTTATATTCTCACCTTATTTAAGTAATTTCATCCTGGAAATTTCTATAATACTACCGCATGAAGAGACTCGGGTGGTTCTTCATCATAAGTTCATCGGGTTCCCACGTTGCCTCTCCATATTATGGTTTATCCATAGAACTTTTACCAGACGAGTCGTCAATTTTCTCAGCACTTGTTCTCTCATATCAAGAATATTGACAGGAAATTCACAATAATACAGATTGGGTTCCAGTTCTAATTCCTCATAGGTGAGTACATGCGTTGGGTCAGGCATGTATTTTCTCAATAGTGATACGTGGAACACATCGTCAACTTTGGAGAGATTTGGAGGAATTTCCAAATGGTAACCTACAGCCCCAATTCATTCTAGAATTTCAAAACGTCCAATGTACCTGGGACTCAATTTACCTTTCTTAACAAAACGTATAATTCCCTTCCATGGAGATACCTTTAAGAAAACATGATCTCCTACCTGAAATTCCAAATCCTTCCTTCGATTATCGGCATAGCTCTTCTGCCCACTTTGAACTGCTTTGATTTGGTTTTGGATTACCTTCACCTTTTTCATCGTTTCCTCCACCCGTTTTGGGCCTATGAGTTTTATCTCACCAATTTCATCCAAACAGGTTAGTGTGTGAAATCTATTTCCATATAACGCTTCATATGGTACCATCTGAATACTTGAATGGAAGCTATTGTTATAGGAAAATTCCACCAGAGGTAAATATTGATCACACATACCTTGAAAGTCAAGTGAGAAAGATCTCAACATGTCTTCTAAGATTTGAATAGACCATTATGATTGTCCATCAGTTTGGGGGTGGTAGGCAGTGCTCAAATGGAGTTCAGTATCCAGGGCTTTCTGAAGACTTTCCCAGAATCTTGATGTAAAACGAGGATCACGATACGAAACAATTGATATGGGTTCTCCATGAAGCCTCACAACTTCATTAATATATAGTCTTGCTAGACGTTCAAGTGGTAAATCTTCTCTTATAGTAATAAAATGTGCTGACTTGGTAAGACGATCAACAATGACCCATATTGCATCATTCCTTCTAGGAGTCTTTGGTAGTCCCATGACAAAGCCCATCATGATATTATCTCATTTCCACTCAGGTATGGGAAGAGGTTGCAATAAACCACCAGGTTGTGTCCTTCCAGCTTTCACTTATTGAAAAACCATACATCTTGACACAAAATCAGAAATCTCCCTCTTCATGTTGTCCCACCAAAAATGTTCAGGAAAATATCTATACATTTTGGTGCTCCTAGGGTGTATAGATAAATTAGAACAATGAGAATCATCCAACAATTATCTTTTTAGATCAAGTATATAGGGAGCACAAAGTCTCTTCCCAAATTTCATAATTCCATCTTCATATGCAAAGTCACTCAATCTCCCATCATTCACAGCTTTAATATTCTTTTAAAACACTTCATCATCGGTCTGAGAACTCTTTATATTTTCTAGTAATGATGGTTTGGAAACCATTTGAAAAAGTATTAATTTTTCACCTTCCATGGTGATTCCCATATCCATCTTTACTAGATCCATGTATATAGGATTCTTTTCAACTCCCATCTTGTTCAAAACTCCATGATCCTTTCTAATCAAAGCATCTACCACCATATTTGCCTTCACAAGGTGGTAGTGTATTGTGCAATCATAATCCTTGAGTAGTTCAAACCATCTTATTTGCCTCATGTTGAGTTCTTTTTGTGAGAAAATATACTTCAAACTCTTGTGATCAGTGTAAATCTCAAAATTTTCACCATAGAGATAATGTCTCCATATTTTCAAAGAAAAGATTACAGTAGCTAACTCAAGATCATGAGTAGGATAGTTTTGCCCATGAATTTTCAGCTGTCGTGATGCATAGGAAATAACTCTATCATTCTGCATAAGGACACAACCAAGTACTTTATTCGATGCATCACTATAAATAATGAACTCATCATTCCCCGATGGTAGAGTTAATATAAGAGCATTGAATAATATTCTCTTCAGTTCTTCAAAAAATTCTTTACACTCTTTTTTCCAAACAAATTTAACCCATTTACGTGTGAACTTTGTTAATGGGTTAGCCAATTAGGTGAAATTCTCGATGAAACGCCGATAATAACCTGCTAAACCAATAAAACTGCATACCTCAGTTATACTCATTGGTTCTGACCATTCTTGGATTTCTCTTGTCTTAGATAGATCAACAGAGATTCCATCTTTGGGGAAAATATGGCCAAGAAAATAAATCTCCTGAAGCCAGAATTCACACTTTCTAAACTTCCCATACAATTCATGTATTCTGAGAGTCTTCATGATAATGCACAAGTGATTTTCATGATCTTCGTAACTTTTGGAATGTACCAAGATATCATGAATAAATACCACCACAAAATCATCAAGATATTTCTTGAAAACTCTATTCATTAGATCTATGAATACAGAGGGTAAATTAGTCAATCCAAAAGGCATTACTATAAACTCGTAATGCCCGTACCTGGTTTGAAATGCTGTCTTTGGAATGTCTTCCTTCTTCATACACAACTGATGGTATCCTGATCTAAGTTCAATCTTTGAAAATTATTGAGCTCCATGCAATTGGTCAAATAAATCATCATTGCGAGGAAGGGGATACTTGATCTTTATTTTTATAGAATTTATCTCCCTGTAGTCGATACATAACCTCATAGATCCATATTTCTTCTTAACAAAAAGGATAGGGGCTCCCCATGGAGAAACACCATGGAAAATAAATATATTATTACTCAATTCCTCTAGTTGTTTCTTATGTTCCACTAATTCTACAGTGGACATTCTGTAAGGGGTCTTCGATATGGGCCTTGATCCATGAATTAAATCAATGGAAAACAAAATTTCTCGTTCTGGAGGATGTCTAGGTAAATCTTTTGGAAACATATCAACATATTCTCTCACAATATGTACATACTCTATTTTAACATTACCTTCCTCATCCACATTTATTTCATTCTCTTCCTCCTAGATAATTGAATTTAGTTGAGCTACTGGGGGTGGATCTAGATAAGAATCAGGTAGTGAAGATTCTACAATAAAGATAAGGGGTTCTTTATCATCATCATCACAAATAATAACCTCCTTCTTTTTACAATAAATTTTCGCATCATGTTCCGAAAGCCAATCCATAAAAAGGATTATATCAAATTTTTTCATGGGTATGAAGATGAGATCAGCAGATAAAGAACATTTATATTCCCTAATGGAAATGGATCCATAGAACTTTGTTTCAATGATACTTCCCTTAGGAGTTTTAACTGAAAACTCCCTTGTTAAATCAAATTTGAAACATCAAATTTTCTTAGAAAACTAGGAAGATATGAAACAATGGGAC
Source organism: Viscum album (assembly GCA_963277665.1). Lineage (NCBI taxonomy): Eukaryota > Viridiplantae > Streptophyta > Magnoliopsida > Santalales > Viscaceae > Viscum > Viscum album. The sequence goes on along the minus strand of OY728155.1, from coordinate 938,999,541 downwards.
GATCCAGAATCAAATAAAGCATTTTATAAACATGAGGAAACCATTAAATTACCTGCCACCACTTCTTTCAGGGCTTCAGCCTCAGCAGTAGTGATTTCATAAGATTGTCCTTGATCCCTTGGAATTTTCTGAGGTAAGTTTGTTGGGTCGGGAAAAAGACGGGAATGATGGAAAGAGGGGGGGTGAATTTCCTTTTAAAAATAATTAACAAATTTAAAATCAAAGTGAAAGATGCAGCGGAAAAAGAGGCAAGACACACAAAATTGATAACGGAGTTCGGCCAAAACCCGGCCTACGTCTCCGCTCCCAACTCAACTGTTGAGAGATTCCTACCGCTTTCTTTTCAATGGTTTTAGCAAGAAACCCACTAGGCTTTGAGGTAGCACTAGGACCTATTACAGCTTTCTTTTTGTGGTTTAGCAAGAACCCACTTGCTTTTAATGGTTTAGCAAGAACCCACTAGCCTTTTTAACGGGTGAAGGCTAGCTCACCGGAGACACAAGCCTTTTAAAAGGAAAGGCTTGAAGAAACCTCTTCACACCTTAATGGTGGTGTGAGAACCCAAAAGAAAGGGGGATGAGAAAGAGTTTGGGGTTTGTAGGAACAAACCCAAATTCAAAGCTCAAAATAATAAATACAAGAAAAACCGTATTGGAGGAAGACTTGGGCGCCAATTGGATAGATGGAGTTGATGTAGCATGCTCTCCCAAGCTTCTTGAGGTGCTCCTTGGATTGGAAGTTGTTGGAGCACTTGAGGTTCCTTTGAAGGTGGAGCGCCGGGGGTTCGCCAAATGTTCAACAATGTGTCCAGTGGCTTGGTTAAGTTCCGGGGCTTCCTAGGCCTTTATTTATAGGCTAGGAACCTTCAAGTATCCGTTGGAGGGCTTTGGAGCCGTTGGAAAAGGCCTCGGAGCCGTTGGGAGGCTTTTGGAGTTGAGTGGTCAAAGCCAATGGCTAGTTTGACCAGGGCTACCGGCTGGCCGGTGCAGGGCCACCGGCTGGCCGGTGCCTTGGCAGAGGAGGAGAATTCTGGTCCAGGCTCCATCGGCTGACCGGTGCCAGAGCCACCGGCTGGCCGGTGGCAAGACAGTAGCTCACACTGTTTGATCTGGGTGCCACCGGCTGGCCGGTGACAGAGCCACCGGCTGACCGGTGGAACCTGGCAGTGGGCAATGCCTCTGCCAGGTCCACCGGCTGGCCGGTGCCATCACACCGGTTGGCCGGTGGACTGAATTTCAGTCCACTTGATGTCCATTCTTGGGCCAATCCTTTGGCAATCTTTTTCCTATCATCCACAACACTTAAAAACAATGTTAGACAAATATGAAAGTGATTGTGATCATGAAAATCAAAGAGTGTGGGGTACAACAATCTCCCCCTATTTTGATGATCACAATCACTTATCTAAGCAATGTAAAAACTTAAATGAAGGCATGCTTTAAATGAAAAATTGAAAATAAATACTAAGCATGAGAGAAAAGATTCTCCCCCAATCAATCAAGAAATTTCTCCCCCTTTGTGATTATCAAAATAGAATGGGGCATAAAACTTGATTGAGGGAAGTTTTGAAAAACAAGATATGGGATTTGAAAATCAATTGAAATTTTGGAAATTGAATTGAAATTTTTGAATCAAGAATTAAAATGAAAATTTTGAACCAAAAATTGAATTGAAAGTTTTGAATCAAGAGTTCGAATTGAATATTTTAAATGAAAATTTTGATACCAAGTGTTGAAAATGAAAGATTGAATCGAAAGTTTTGAATAAAAAATTTGAAATGAGAATTTTGAATGAAAAATTTTTAATTCACAAAAAGGCTTAAAAGAACCTAACTCCCCCTAAATAAAAACAATCAATCACCGGGGAGAGGGATTTTTAAAAGAGATGATTTTAGGCCCGGAGAGACTCGCTAGAAGGGATTTTTCAATCCAAACTTGTCTCATAGCGGGTCTTCTCCTATAAAATTCGTCCGAAAAGTAAAAAGATTTGGGTTGACCGTACCGAGCGTTTTTACAATTACATTCATAAATAAGGTGCCCGGGTTTTTTACAATAATTGCAAAATTTATAACTAGAGCTCCCCCTTACAAAAACAGTGGGTGCATGGGAGGAGGAAGCTATATTGGTGTAGCCAAGTCCATTGGTGGTTCTAGATACTCGTTGAGAACCTAGGAGATTGTTCAAATTTTGTTCACCTTGGGTGAACTTGGATAGGGTCTCCCTTAAGTCTTTAATGGTTGATTCCAAAGAATCAACATTTGGAAAATTTTGGATTTTTAGGGAGAGTTCCTCCTTCTCTTTGAGAAGTTGGTCTTTTTCGGAGGAAAGCTTTTTGAAATTCTTTTTTAAAGAGACAAATTTTGAAGAAAGTTTATGAAAACCATTTTCTAATTGATCTCTAGAAAATTGGAGATCCTCATAAGACAAATGATTTAAAGAATTTGAATTTGAAGAACATGAGGAAGAGGAATCGGAAGAAGTTACCTCATGGAATTCCATTAGGCATTTTGTACCTTGGTTGCTCGAGGAGGAGGAGGAGGATGATGAGGTGTCACTCCATGTCGCCTTGAGGATCTTTTTATTTCCTTTCTCCTTAGCCTGTTTCTTGTTGAGTGGGCAATCGGGCTTGTAATGGCCCTTTTCGCCGCACCCGTAGCATTTTACCTTGGGCTCGGATCTTGCGGTGGGTTCTTGCTTTCGATGCTTGCGGGATTTCTTCTTCTTGTGCTTCTTCATAAACTTGTGCATTTGGCGGGCGAGATCCTCCATTTCCGAGTCGCCACTTGAAGATGAAGAGGATGAGGAGGAGGAGGATGATGAGGAGGAGCTTACTTCTTTTTGTACCTTGAGGGCAATGTTCTTTGGTGTCTTGATTGGTGTGCCCTCCTTTTGAGCTTGCCTCCTCATCGTGATCTCATAAGTCATGAGGGATCCAATGAGTTCTTCTACCGGCATATTTTTGACGTCCTTGGCTTCTTGGATCGCCGTTACCTTTGGTGCCCATTTGCTTGGTAGGATCCATAGGATCTTCTTCACCATTGTTTCTGCAGAAATGTCATCTCCAAGAGATTTTCTACCATTGCACACGTCAGTAATGCGAGTAAACATTTCAGAAATTGATTCATTTGGGTGCATAGAAAAAGATTCAAAATCCTGACGGTACATGTCCAATCGAGTATCCTTGACTTTATTAGTGCCTTCATGGGTCACTTCTAAAAGCTTCCAAATTTCATGAGCGGAGGTGCATGTGGAAACTCGATTGAACTCGTTTCGGTCAAGGCCGCAATGAAGAGCATTCATGGCTTTGCCATCAAGCTCAAAATTTCTAATGTCGGCTTGGGTCCATTTGGATTCGTCGGGGGTAGACAAAGTGTAATCTTGCATGACAATTTTATAAATGGGATATCCTATGCTTCTAAGAAAGGTAGTCATGCGGGTTTTCCAATAATTATAGTCGGTTCCATCAAAAAATGGAGCACGACCCAATGAAAAGCCCTCGGGGGCGAAAGAGGTTGATGCCATCTTAATGGATCTTAAATTTGAAACCGGGTTAGGGTATTACTCAAACTTCCCTCTGATACCAATTGTTGGGTCGGGAAAAAGACGGGAATGATGGCAAGAGGGGGGGTGAATTGCCTTTTAAAAATAATTAACAAATTTAAAATCAAAGTGAAAGATGCAGCGGAAAAAGAGGCAAGACACACAAAATTGATAACGGAGTTCGGCCAAAACCCAGCCTACGTCTCCGCTCCCAACTCAACCGTTGAGAGATTCCTACCGCTTGCTTTTCAATGGTTTTAGCAAGAAACCCACTAGGCTTTGAGGTAGCACTAGGACCTATTACAGCTTGCTTTTTGTGGTTTAGCAAGAACCCACTTGCTTTTAATGGTTTAGCAAGAACCCACTAGCCTTTTTAACGGGTGAAGGCTAGCTCACCGGAGACACAAGCCTTTTAAAAGGAAAGGCTTGAAGAAACCTTTTCACACCTTAATGGTGGTGTGAGAACCCAAAAGAAAGGGGGATGAGAAAGAGTTTGGGGTTTGTAGGCACAAACCCAAATTTAAAGCTCAAAATAATAAATACTAGAAAAACCGTATTGGAGGAAGACTTGGGCGCGAATTGGATAGATGGAGTTGATGTAGCGTGCTCTCCCAAGATTCTTGAGGTGCTCCTTGGATTGGAAGTTGTTGGAGCACTTGAGGTTCCTTTGAAGGTGGAGCGCCGGAGGTTCGCCAAATGTTCAACAATGTGTCTGGTGGCTTGGTTAAGTTCCGGGGCTTCCTAGGCCTTTATTTATAGGCTAGGAACCTTCAAGTATCCGTTGGAGGGATTTGGAGCCGTTGGAAAAGGCCTCGGAGCCGTTGGGAGGCTTTTGGAGTTGACTGGTCAAAGCCAACGGCTAGTTTGACCAGGGCTACCGGCTGGCCAGTGCAGGGCCACCGGCTGGCCGGTGCCTTGGCAGAGGAGGAGAATTCTGGTCCAGGCTCCACCGGCTGACCGGTGCCAGAGCCACCGGCTGGCCGGTGGCAAGACAGTAGCTCACACTGTTTGATCTGGGTGCCACCGGCTGGCCGGTGACAGAGCCACCGGCTGACCGGTGGAACCTGGCAGTGGGCAATGCCTCTGCCAGGTCCACCGGCTGGCCGGTGCCATCACACCGGTTGGCCGGTGGACTGAATTTCAGTCCACTTGATGTCCATTCTTGGGCCAATCCTTTGGCAATCTTTTTCCTATCATCCACAACACTTAAAAACAATGTTAGACAAATATGAAAGTGATTGTGATCATGAAAATCAAAGAGTGTGGGGTACAAAAAAGTTTCCCTGACGCTTAGTACATTCATTTTCATAATTTCTCATCTCTCTACAATTTTAGCATTGAACATTGGTAGTGTATTTATTTCCTTTACAATCACCGGCTAGATAACATTTCTATCCACATTTGTAGCATACTCCTTTTTGTTTTTGACAGGAACCAGGGTGATTCCTTCCACAATTATCATATGGTGGAAATTCAACTCTTCCCTTATTCCATATTTCCTTATTTCCTTTCCAAGAGTGTTCAGTAGATCTCTTCTTCTCTTTCTTTGATATAAATTCATAAGACTTAGAGAATTCCTTTTCAGTCTTGATAGAACACGAGGCAATATCTACGTATGATGAGAGGGATTGTGATACTAATGATCGATGGAGAAATGGTTTTAACCCATAAAAGAAATGATCAATCTTACTTCTTGGGTTACGTATATAATTTGCAGCATGGATCGCTAACCTTGTAAATTTAGCCTCATACTTTGGGAGATTCTCACACTCCTTTTGCCTCAGGCTCAGAAATTTCCTTTCCATATTTTCTTGATGGTCATGAGGAAATTATTTTTCTAAAAAAACTCTTTGACCTCCCTCCATTCCATATTTGATACTTCATCATCTTTCTTCGTGTTTTGAATCAATGACCACCATTTATCAGTATCTCCAGTGAGGCGGTAACTGCCATGATAACTTTTTCCCTTTCACTACTCCCCAAGGCATGAAATATTTTCTCTAAGGAATTTAACCATTGCTCAGCTACTAAGGGATTTGTACTCCAATTGAATGTTGGTGGTTGTTGCCTCATGAAGCGATCTAAAATTGATCCTCCATGGTGTGGATCAGGGTGCTCCATATGGGTATGGTTATTATTAATAACCTGAGTGAGTTGTCCCAGTATGGTGATTAGCTGATCAGCACCAGTAACATCACCAGCTCTACTATAATTATCTTGAGCAGGAGGGAAATCACTACATGGAGTGCGTTCATTGATACAGTTTCAATTTCTTCCACTAGGCGCCATTTCTAAAAAATGGCATACACTATATTAGTTTATGAATCGCAATACAAACATCCAAACTTGTAAAACACTTAACATAAATTGAAATGTTTATGGATATAATACATAATTAAAAAAATGTTTTCTTTGAGAAAGTATATACTCATAAACCCTTCATAATGGTTTGTAAAGAAAATGAGAATTATCCTAAGCATATCCCCTGGGAGTGTCATAACCAAGAGTGTAGCAAGTCCTGTTGTAGTGTACCAGTTCCCGTTCGAGTCTAGCTCAAAGCGGTGTTTTCGGGTTTTACCCCTAAGTACATCTGTGCCAGAGCCGCCATTACCTGCTCATATCTAGAAAGGGATGTATTCCTCGGAAAACTCACAAAATCTCTACAATACCAAAATTTCTAGGAAGATCTTCTATAATAATCCACAAAGTCCATCTTAGGTATATGTGCTATAATCATAGTTTATCTAAATCTAGCTTCCAAGGTTTGTACTAAGATTCCATTGATACCAACTGTAATGCCCCAACCCCTGCTACCCAGAGTCGGTGCATTATTTTAATAAATTGGCATGATTATAAGGAATCAAGTCCTGAAGGACCGATCAATTTAGAAGTCTTGGAAAATAGATTACATACATTAACATTACATTACAATTTCAAACATAAAACAAATTGTAAATAGTTCTTTGAGAATGCCATTATTCCCTTTAGCTTGACCCTGCATTTTAATCATAATACACTTCTTGGAATCCTGAGAAAAATAAAACATAGAAAGGGGTGAGCTCAAATTATCAGTAAGGGTAACAAATGCAGCAGAAGAAAACATAAATATTAATCATGGTGAATAATTGAAACTACACGCCTTTACCAATAATAAACATGAATAATTTTATGGAAAGAATACGAGATGAGTAAATAAAACCATATTAAAACATAATCTTGGGTATTATACTAGTCGAATGACCACATGAACCATCAATATTATTTCCATAATGAGGGAATGTATAATGCCGGACATTCTGAAACATTTTGTCAAGGCCCTGTCCAAGATGTTTAAAAATGATTAAGGCCTCGGCCTAAACCATAAATCAAATTGGGAAAGGGACTCAGACAAATTTCATGTCTAGTAGTCTCATGAGACCTACCGATGCATCGAGGAGCTATATCGGGCTCCACCCGTCACTTACTAAGTCTAATACATTCCTCATATGAAAAGGTTTAAACATATCATAAACATTCGTATTAAAACTAGCATACAAAATTTCAATACTTTAACCATAAATCATTAATGGTATAATAATATCAAATCCATAGTCAAAAATATCACAAAACCTTCAATACAAAATGGAAGTTTTGTATCATAATAAATCAACTCCAAATAAACATAAAATCCATCAAAGGATGTTGGCATAGATGAAATCAAAACTCTTTTTAGAGAAATATATCTTTCTATTTTGAAGTCATTTAAAAGTCACATAATTATAAAATAAAACATTTACTTTGAAAATATTCTTATAATCATGTAAGGGAAGCTTCTACGAGTTTATAAGAGTAGAAAATAGCCGCACCCGCCGTATAAGTTAAAAAAAGACATTCTTACCTCAATTTTGTCAAATAGGTTAAAAATGACCCTGTTTGGAAAATGACAGAATGATTACTTTATAAACATCTTATAAAAAGTCAAACAATGGTATAAATTACTTTAACCCATATTATTTAAATTAGTAAGAATGTTTTGAAATACATTTTTAAGAAACATGGATGTGGATGATAAAGATGTCCCAATAGATAATTATGTATAAACAACCCCGGATAATGAAGAGATTGTGAAATAAACCCTTACCTTGTACTTTTCATTGGTAGAGGGTAGGTTAACCTCTTGTATAATGGTGAAATAATTTTTATTAAATTATACAAGAATCATATACATTAATAATATATCATATATGATCTTTTAACATTGCTTTGTTAATAATATCTTAGTATTATCGTCGTTTCAGGTGTTAACTTACTCATTTTATTTTATATGTTTTGTAACATAAGCCATGTTTTTTATGGATAAGTTGTATATTATTCATATCTAGAATTATATAAAGTTCTTAAAAATTGTTTTTAATCATCAAATGAGAATTATACTTGAATGGATACGATGGGGAATGAATCTCATCACATTCGTGGAGACAGTAGTCTATAGGTATGCACGAGCGACGATATCATTTTTGTTGATATTAAAATAATATATAATTGTATGGTATATCATATATAAAGAATCATTATCAGGTTATATTTATTATTTATATGAATTACACATCATTATTATACCCATCCAAATAATAATGTATTGAATAACAATTACACCACGACGTGGAGACGGTAGGTCGTACGTACGCACGTATGGTGACATGTCATTAAAAGGATGGATAGAATACTGAATATGGTTGTACCATATTTATAATAACATCAAAATATATAGAATATACTAGAGTTATTATTTTTTAATTTAAACAATAAATAAATAAGAAGTTGAAGAAGAGAGGAACTTGAAAAAGAGTGGAGAAAACATTACCTCTTCATCTTGTTCTTCCTTTTGATTTTATCAAAAGGTATATTTAGGTTGGATTTCTAAATAAAGGAAGGCCTCTAGGATTAAGGGAGTATAGTTTAGAGGGTATTTTGTCAGAGTTTGGACAAACCAAATGGCTCTTAAGGCATGAATAATTGGTTATAAGTGGTATCCTTTTATAAGGGGGAGGAGGGGCTCTTTAGAAAAAACTTAAAGTATTAATTTATAATATATTCATATTCATTTTCTAATGGCTCAAAAGTGTATTATTAAATGTATAAGGTGGTTATGGGTATAAATAATTTCATCTAATAGATTTTAGAAGAGTTTGGGTCACTATATTAACCTTATCATTTATGTTTAACTCTTAGTTAAATAGTTTTACATTTACCGTGTCACTTTGTATTTTTATATTATATGGTTAATAAACATACTATATACATTCAAGCTACCCCCAAGTGGTCCATTAATGATATACCTGTCAATATATAAGTCCTTTCTCTAAACCTTATATTTTTAGGAATAATATATCAACCAATAATATAGTATTTGTTTTAAATATTAATTTATGTCAATTTTGAAACTATTCAATAATTGATTTTTGTTAAAGTCATAACAACTTTATTAATTCAAAAACATATAATTTATGAAATACTAACATTTCATATTAACCAATAAAATTCTTGTATGTCATAAAAAATTTCAAATTATATTTATTTTAACATTTATAATACCAATTATTTGATTCTTTCATTAATAAGGAAAATACCACATCATTATTGTGTCATAAATAAATTTAATTATTCAATGTATAAAAATTATAAACAAAATAAAATTATGTACGAAATCTTTTTATATTTCTAATGAATATTTATATTAAAAAATATAACATATATAACTCTATGTAAAAATTGTTTTTCTAAAAGACATATGCTTATGTCATTTTTGTATTTACTTTAACTTAATTAATATAAAGTGTACCTATCACTTACAAGTGGATCCATGAGGTCACAAAATTGACCCAAAGATGCCCATGGTCGGACAAGTATCAACCCATAGTTTTAGGACACGTTTTAGTTTAGATTAATATTATTATAATATATTTTTTATCCTTATTTACCGGATTTACCCTTTAACCGTGGTAAATAAAATATTTACCAAAGTCATTATTCAAAATGTCTAAAAATAAGAGTTACCTTTTTAAAAAATTTGGACCTCCTTATTCAGAATATGGAATCCATTTTTCTAAATTCAAAACACATAAGTGGCAGAAATTAATTTAAAATTAATTCCCGCTATCAAGAAAAAAAGCGTGTTTTTAAGAAACAATAACTATCAAAACATTAACACTTGTTTATGTCCAGTTTAAATGTGAAATTACATCCAATGACCACAATTATATTAAATGGTAAAAATATATTCTAAATATACCTTAAAACCATTCAATTTTATAATTTATCACTATTAAATATTTTTATAAAAAATCTTGCTTTTAATTAAAATTTAGTGATTTTCAATATTCGTAAAAAATTGAATGTTTTCAGAAAAATACCAATAATTCACTATAAACTAATTTTGACATTCCGAATCCAAAAATTAAGTCCATTTTGAACGGTAAAATGTATAAAATTTTAAAAAGTGGGTATTACTATTCATAACGGCTAGTTTGATTGGTTGTGGTGTGTGTTAGAACTCGAAGTTGCGTACAACACATGCTAATGTATTATTCAATGAGAAGCATACCATCAAAGCATAGGGTGTTACATGGAATTTCCTCACCAACTGGGATGAGGATCATGTGCATCGACTCGCAACACTCAAGTAAGCCTCACACGGCTCTATTTCATTTGTTATTTTTCACAATGCCCTAAACTAATATTTTGAGATGTTATTTTTCTATCTTTGTTATTGATATCATGGTATGTTTTATAGTGTTCATTTATATCATGCTAAATTATTTTCTGGTAAAATAAACCATGGAAGTGATATACTGGATGTTTACATTTTTTGTGTGTTCTATCATGTGTGCGTGCATGTACAGGGGGTGTCCACGAGGGTGGGGGATGTCCAAGTGGGTGGGGGTGACCAGAGGGTGGGGGCTGTCACTACTGTAAATAAGGCTATTAGCGACCGCCAATGGCGGTCTCTATAGAAGGCCGGCAGATCGGCCTTCAGCGACCGCTTGGCGGTCGCTGAAGGCCCTCTGCCGGGCACACTATAGCGACCGCCATAGGCGGTCGCTATTCTAAAAAAAAATTAAATTAAATTTTTTTATTGAATTGAATATGAATATAAATATAAATATAAATATATATATAAATATTCATATATATACTATTAAATACAATATTTTAAATATATATATATATATATAATATATTTTAAATGTTTTAATATATATTTAATATATATATATAATATCAAATCATTGTGCTATAATAATTTAAAAACTTCGATTCAAGAAATAATCTCATTTCAGGTCGTTCGGAGCACGTTTTCTCCGAATGGGACCGCCGCACGCCGTTTGGGTGTTTTATGGCGCCGGAAACGCGTTTCCGGCCGCCGCGGTCACACGGCACCTCCGAATGAGGTGCCGTCTAGCCGACCATTTCACAATTCACGCCCCGGATGTTGTCGTACGGTTTCGTGGCATTCGGAGGTCGTTCGGGTGGTTTTGACCCCCTAACGCGACATTTCAGCGCGCGCCGCGCTGCTGAAAACGACACAATCGGACGTGCCGTGCGCACCGCACGTCCGATGGACGTGCGGCCTCCTCCTGCATCTCAGGAATAATATTTCTATCGTTCCCGTGCGGTTTAAGGTGGTTTGGAGCACGTTTGCTCCGAATTGGACCGCCGCACGCCGTTTTGGTGTTTAATGGCGCCGGAAACGCGTTTCCGGCCGCCGCGGTCAAACGGCACCTCCAAATGAGGTGCCGTCTGGCCTACCATTTCACAATTCACGCCCCGGATGTTGTCGTACGGTTTCGTGGCATTCGGAGGTCGTTCGGGTGATATTGACCCCCCCAACGCGTCATTTCAGCGCGCGCCGCGCTGCTGAAAATGACACAATCGGACGTGCCGCGCGCACCGCACGTCTGATGGACGTGAGGCCTCCTCCTGCATCTCAGGAATAATATTTCTATCGTTCCCGTGCGGTTTCAGGTCGTTCGGAGCACGTTTGCTCTGAATTGGACCGCCACACGCCGTTTTGGTGTTTTAGGGCGCCGGAAACGCGTTTCCGGCCGCCGCGGTCACACGGCACCTCTGAATGAGGTGCCGTCTGGCCGACCATTTCACAATTCACGCCCCGGATATTTTCGTACGGTTTTGTGGCATTCGGAGGCCGTTCGGGTGGTTTTGACCTCCCAACGCGCCATTTCAGCGCGCGCCGCGCTGGTGAAAACGACACAATCGGACGTGCCGCGCGCACCGCACGTCCGATGGATGTGCGGCCTCCTCCTGCATCTCAGGAATAATATTTCTATCGTTCCCGTGCGGTTTCAGGTCGTTCGGAGGACGTTTTCTCCGAATTGGACCTCCACACGCCGTTTTGGTGTTTTAGGGCGCCGGAAACGCGTTTCCGGCCGCCGCGGTCACACGACACCTTTGAATGAGGTTCCGTCTGGCCGACCATTTCACAATTCACGCCCCGGATGTTGTCGTACGGTTTCGTGGCATTTGGAGGTCGTTCGGGTGGTTTTGACCCCCCAACGCGTCATTTCAGCGCTCGCCGCGCTGCTGAAAACGACACAATCGGACGTGCCGCACGCACCGCACGTCCGATGGATGTGCGGCCTCCTCCTGCATCTCAGGAATAATATTTCTATCATTCCCGTGCGGTTTCAGGTTGTTCGGAGCACGTTTGCTCCGAATGGGACAACCGCACGCCGTTTTGGTGTTTTGTGGCGCCGAAAACGCGTTTCCGGCCTCCGCGGTCAAACGGAACCTCCGAATGAGGTGCCGTCTGGCCGACCATTTCACAATTCATTCCCCGGATGTTGTCGTACGGTTTCGTGGAATTCAGAGGTCGTTCGTCTGGTTTTGACCCCCCAACGCGCCATTTCAGAGCGCGTCGCGCTGCTGAAAACGACACAATCGGACGTGCCACGCGCACCGCACGTCCGATGGACGTGCGGCCTCCTCCTGCATCTCAGGAATAATATTTCTATCGTTCCCGTGCGGTTTCAGGTCATTCGGAGCACGTTTGCTCCGAATGGGACCACCGCACGCCGTTTTGGTGTTTTTTGGCGCCGGAAACGCGTTTCCGGCCGCCGCGGTCACACGGCACCTCCGAATGAGGTTCCGTCTGGCCGACCATTTCACAATTCATGCCCTGGATGTTGTCGTACGGTTTCGTGGCATTCGGAGGTCGTTCGGGTGGTTTTGACCCCCCAACACGCCATTTCAGCGCGCGCCGCACTGCTGAAAAAGACACAATCGGACGTGTCGCGCGCACCGCACGTCCGATGGACGTGAGGCCTCCTCCTGCATCTCAGGAATAATATTTCTATCGTTCCCGTGCGGTTTTAGGTCGTTCGGAGCACGTTTGCTCCGAATTGGACCGCCGCATGCCGTTTTGGTGTTTAATGGCGCCGGAAACGCGTTTCTGGCCGCCGCGGTCACACGGCACCTCCGAATGAGGTGCCGTCTGGCCGACCATTTCAAAATTCATGCCCCGGATGTTGTCGTACGATTTCGTGGCATTCAGAGGTCGTTCAGGTGGTTTTGTCCCCCCAACGCGCCATTTCAGCACGCGCCGCGCTACTGAAAACGACACAATCAGACGTGCCGCGCGCACCGCACGTCTGATGGACGTGCAGCCTCCTCCTACATATCAGGAATAATATTTCTATCGTTCCCGTGCGGTTTCAGGTCGTTCGGAGCACGTTTGCTCCGAATTGGACCGCTGCACGCCGTTTTGGTGTTTTAGGGCGCCGGAAACGCGTTTCCGGCCGCCGCGGTCACACGGCACCTCCGAATGAGGTGCCGTCTGGCCGAACATTTCAAAATTCACGCCCCGGATGTTTTCGTATGGTTTTGTGGCATTCGGAGGTCGTTCGGGTGGTTTTGACCCCCCAACGCACCATTTCAGCGCGCGCCGCGCTGCTGAAAACGACACAATCGGACGTGCCGCGCGCACCGCACGTCTGATGGATGTGCGGCCTCCTCCTGCATCTCAGGAATAATATTTCTATCATTCCCGTGCAGTTTCAGGTCGTTCAGAGCACGTTTGCTTTGAATGGGACCGCCGCACGCCGTTTTGGTGTTTTATGACGCCGGAAACGCGTTTCCAGCCGCCGCGGTCAAACGGCACCTCCGAATGAGGTGTCGTCTGGCCGACCATTTCACAATTCACGCCCCGGATGTTTTCGTACGGTTTCGTGGCATTCGGAGGTCGTTCGTGTGGTTTTGACCCCCCAACGCGCCATTTCAGCGCGCGCCGCGCTGCTGAAAACGACACAATCGGACGTGCCGCGCGCACCGCACGTCCGATGGACGTGCTGCCTCCTCCTGCATCTCAGGAATAATATTTCTATCGTTCCCGTGCGGTTTCAGGTCGTTCGGAGCACGTTTGCTCTGAATGGGACCGCCGCACGCCGTTTTGGTGTTTTATGGCGCCGGAAATGCGTTTCCGGCCGCCGCGGTCAGACGGCACCACCGAATGAGGTGCCGTCTGGCCGAAAATTTCACAATTCACGCCCCGGATGTTGTCGTATGGTTTCGTGGCATTCGGAGGTTGTTCGGGTGGTTTTGACCCCCCAACGTGCCATTTCAGCGCGCGCCGCACTGCTGAAAAGGACACAATCGGACGTGTCGCGCGCACCACACGTCCGATGGACGTGCGGCCTCCTCCTGCATCTCAAGAATAATATTTCTATCGTTCCCGTGCGGTTTCAGGTGGTTCGGAGCACGTTTGCTCCGAATTGGACCGTCGCACGCCGTTTTGGTGTTTAATGGCGCCAGAAACGCGTTTCCGGCCGCCGCGGTCACACGGCACCTCCGAATGAGGTGCCGTCTGGCCGACCATTTCACAATTCACGCCCCGGATGTTTTCGTACGGTTTCGTGGCATTCGGAGGTCGTTCGGGTGGTTTTGACCCCCCAACGTGCCATTTCAGCGCGCGCCGCGCTGCTGAAAACGACACAATCGGACGTGCCGCACGCACCGCACGTCCGATGGACGTGCCGCCTCCTCCTGCATCTCAGGAATAATATTTCTATCGTTCCCATGCGGTTTCCGATCGTTCGGAGCACGTTTGCTCCGAATGGGAACGTCGCACGCCGTTTTGGTGTTTTAGGGCGCCGGAAACGCGTTTCCGGCCGCCGCGGTCACACGGCACCTCCGAATGAGGTGCCGTATGGCCGACCATTTCACAATTCACGCCCCGGATGTTGTCGTACGGTTTCGTGGCATTCGGAGGTCGTTCGGGTGGTTTTGACCCCCCAACGCGCCATTTCAGCGCGCGCCGCGCTGCTGAAACAGACATAATCGGACGTGCCGCGCGCACCACACGTCCGATGGACGTGCGGCCTCCTCCTGCATCTCAGTAATAATATTTCTATCGTTCCCGTGCGGTTTCAGGTCGTTCGGAGCACGTTTTCTCCGAATTGGACCGCCGCACGCTGTTTTGGTGTTTAATGGCACCGAAAACGCATTTCCGGCCGCCGCGGTCACACGGCACCTCCGAATGAGCTTCTGTCTAGCCGACCATTTCACAATTCACGCCCCGGATGTTGTCGTACGGTTTCGTGGCATTCGGAGGTCGTTCGGGTGGTTTTGACCCCCCAACGCGTCATTTCAGCGCGCGCCGCGCTGCTGAAAACGACACAATCGGACGTGCCGCGCGTACCGCAGGTCCGATGGACGTGCGGCCTCCGCCTGCATCTCAAGAATAATATTTCTATCGTTCCCGTGCGGTTTCAGGTCGTTCGGAGCACGTTTGCTCCGAATGGGACCGCCGCACGCCGTTTTGGTGTTTTCTGGCGTCGGAAACGCGTTTCCGGCCGCCGCGGTCACACGGCACCTCCGAATGAGGTGCCGTCTGGCCGACCATTTCACAATTCACGCCCCGGATGTTTTCGTACGGTTTCGTGGCATTCGGAGGTCGTTCGGGTGGTTTTAACCCCCCAACGCGCCATTTCAGCGCGCGCCGCGCTGCTGAAACGGACACAATCGGACGTGCCGCGCACACCGCACGTCCGATGGACGTGCGGCCTCCTCCTGTATCTCAGGAATAATATTTCTATCGTTCCTGTGCGGTTTCAGGTCGTTCGGAGCACGTTTGCTCCGAATTGGACCGCCGCACGCCGTTGTGGTGTTTAATGGCGCCGGAAACGCGTTTCCGGCCGCCGCGGTCACACGGCACCTCCGAATGAGGTGCCGTCTGGCCGACCATTTCACAATTCACGCCCCGGATGTTGTCGTACGGTTTCGTGGAATTCGGAGGTCGTTTGGGTGGTTTTGACCCCCCAACGCTCCATTTCAGCGCGCGCCGCGCTGCTGAAACGGACACAATCGGACGTGCCGCGGGCACCGCACGTCCGATGGACGTGCGGCCTCCTCCTGCATCTCAAGAATAATATCCTAGGACATTCTACTGAATAGCGGGAAAACAATTATACCTTTCATTAAGCATGCAAATCGACCGTTTCTCCTTCAATAGCCGCTCTGACCCAATAAATATCTTCTTCACGTTGAACTACGGTATGTTGATCAAGTTGTTGGTAAACAAACGGAACAGTCTCGGGTTCATCTTCTTCAAATAAAAACACTCCTCGCCGAGACATTTTGACAACAACTTTCCAACTTGGATCCGAAGGCAAAGTAACGAAGAATACTTGTTCCTCTTGTGATGTCAAAATGAAAGGTTCATTCTCAACTCGTTCATTATTTCTGTATAACATATAGTTAAAATTCACCAATGAAAACTGATATTGATCGACTTTACATCCACGCACTGGATCAACCCAATTACACTTTTACAATATGTACTTCAAACCGTGTGTGTATACAACTTCAATGATGTCTATCAATTGACCATAGTAATAACCAGAATCGACAAAGGGACAACCGATGCCACTGTTTTGTGTTGCTCGTTTGTCGTCAACATATTTAATGCGAAATCGAAAACCATTAGCATCAATAGATTTATAACGACGAGCCGTTATAGATGGACCCTCAGCCAGTTGGATAAATACTTCAGGTAGCGTGGGGTCCCCTAACTCCCTCAGCTTACGAACCTACATAATTTATAAAAATCAATACTGATATATGCAGAAAGAATTAGTTTAATACTTCACTCATAATGAAAATCAATTTATACATACATAATCCTTGAACCAATCATGAAATGCCGCATAATGAGATTGTTGAATTTGAAACTCAGTCGCACGATGCATCTCTTCTTTTATCTCATTAATGTGTTTCCTACAAATGATTACGCGATGTTTAAAAGATCAACTTATGCAAAGAAAACATGTAAAAGTTATACAAGCACATTGATAAGATACTTACTGCATTAATGGTGCAACTGATGGATTATTGAACAAGATATATCGATGTGCTTGTATCCACTCGATGTTGTCCATATCAAATGTGGTTCCTTCTCCAACTGGACCATCATGAATCCTAGAGGGCTTATCTAATTTTGTTTCAACATCCGTAAGATATTCTGCACAAAAGGTAGTACACTCATCCATCAAATAACCATTGGCTATTGATGCCTCTGGACGAGCTCTGTTGCGTACAAATATTTTCAATGTACTCAAATTCCGTTCAATAGGATACATCCACCTAAATTGCACTGGACCAGCAGCCATTAATTCATCAGTTAGGTGCACTATCAAGTGGACCATAACATCGAAAAATGAGGGGGGGGGATTTTCTCAAAGTGACAAAGCGTAAGTACAATTCGGTCCTGCAAACTTTTTAAATCATTCATTCGTTGATTTCTTAAACAAATATGTCTAAAAAAATTACTCATCTCAATCAAGGGCTGAACAACATTGGGGGATAAACAATCACAAATTGCGATTGGAATCAACTGCTGAAGTAATATGTGATTATCATGACTTTTCAACCCTTGCAATGTCTTGCTTGTCAGATTCACATAATTTGAAATATTAGAAGAGTAACCATCAGGCACCTTGACCATCTTCAAAATGGAAAGAAATGTCTCTTTCTCCTCTGTAGTCATCGAATACTGTGCAGCAGGCATATATGCCTTGTTTCCCTCAGCTAACTATAAATGCAACTGTTTCCTTAAACCCATTTCTTCCAAATCACGGCGTGCATTAACATGGTCCTTTGACTTTCCACTGACACCTAAAATGGTCCACAATATGTTATCACAAATTTTTTTTTTCAAAGTGCATGACATCCAAATTATGCCTCAACGTGTTAGTTTTCTAATACGGAAGACTATAAAAAATACTTTTCTTTTTCCAATTGTGACTGCGCTGCCTACCCGCAGCATGAATATTACGTACTGGAGGAGCCACCAAATCCTGAATTTCATATACCGTGCGGATGTTTTCTTCCTCAATCTGCGATAACATTTCAACTCCTGTGATGATCTTTGGTGCTGGGCTGAACTCTCTAGAACCATCAAATACCACTCTGTCCTTTCTGAACCTGTGCTGGGGAGGGAGAAAACTCCTGTGACCCATGTATGCCCATTTTTTGGAATGTTTAAGCCATACAAATTTTTTACTTTTATTGCAACAAGGGCAAGCAAATTCCCCTTTCGTACTCCAGCCTGATAAATTTGCATAAGCTGGGAAGTCATTGATTGTCCACAATAAAGCAGCATGCAGTTTGAACATTTCATTCGTTTCGCAGTCATAAGTCATCACACCATCGCCCGAAAATTCATTCAACTCATCAATCAATGGCTGAAGGTAAACATCAATCTTATCCCCCGGACTTTTAGGTCCATCAATAAGAGTGGAAAGTAATATAAATTGTTGCTTCATACAAAGCCATGGAGGAAGATTATATGGAACCAACACCACGGG
Source organism: Viscum album (assembly GCA_963277665.1). NCBI lineage: Eukaryota > Viridiplantae > Streptophyta > Magnoliopsida > Santalales > Viscaceae > Viscum > Viscum album. The sequence continues at coordinate 938,981,144 of OY728155.1, read as the reverse complement.
CCATGTGCTATGAGTTGCACCAACCATAGACTTGAATGGATTGAAACCATCTGCTTCCAATCCCAATCGGACATTACGAACATCTTTTGCAAAGTCGGGATGTCTCTTATCAAAATCCTTCCATGCATGAGAGTCTGCCGGGTGGGTTAACATGTCACTTTCATGAACTCTTTCTGCATGCCATCTCATTAAATTAGAAACTTTAGATGACATAAAAAATCTTTTCATCCTCGGTTTAAGGGGAAAGTAACACATTTGCTTTACGGCAATCGGTTTCCCCTGTATCGCAATCTGACTTTGATGAGTCTTATTTCCCCTGTTCTCTTTCCACCTGAAAGCGCCACAAACCGTACAAATATCCAAATGACCAGTTTCATTTCTAAACAACATACAGTTGTTTGCACATGCATCTATAGTCTCATATGTAAAACCTAAGTTCTCTGTCAACTTACGAGCATAGTAATACGACTCAGGAATCTTAGCGTCGACAGGAAGAACTTTTTTCAATAAAACCAAAAGCATGTCGAATGATGTGTCTGACCAATTATTCAAAGTCTTCAAATGCAACAACTCCACGATAAACGAAAGTTTATTGTAAGAAGTACATCCAGGATATAATTCTTTTTTCGCATCATCAAGTACTTCATAAAACCTCCTCGAATCACGATCTACACCAGAGCGAAGATTTATCTCACTGGTCTCAAGATTCTGGATGTCAATGCCTTCAGGATCAAACCCACGTACCATTTCAGTAAGCATTTCATGCATTGGATCAGTCATCCTTGCATCAACATCCATCTGAGCTGCATCTGTATTTTGACAACGAACATATTCTTCTCCATAACGAGTCCAACTCTTATAATTTTTCAGAAATCCATTAAAGAAAAGGTGCTCCCTCACAGTATCTCGTGTGAATTGATATCTGTTAGCACATTTTATACATGGACAACTAATATAGTCACTTTCAAATACTCTCGTGAAGTCAATAAACTGCATAATTCCATTGAAATATTCTCTAGAAGTTCGATTTGGAAGATCAATACAACTCTTATCCATAATAATATCTGTATAACAAACATTTACACAATACTTATTACATTTAAATTTTTCAAATCAACTATATTCAAAATAAATATTAACCATTTGTTTATGAACCATTGATAAAATAATAATGTAACTGAAAGCTCATGTTACCTGATTGAGCTACAAACCTGAAAGGGAGGGGAGCCGAAGGCGGTGCTGCGAGGGAGAGGAGGCAGCGAAGGGGAGCCGGAGACAAAGGCGGTGCGGCAAGGGAGGGGACGGGCGGCGGCGGCGGCGACGAGCTGGAGGAGAGGAGGCGGTGAGGGGACGGGGGACGGGCAGCGAGGGGGGGGGGGTGTCCGGGGTCGGGGGGGGGGGGGCTGTCCGAGGTGCGGGGAGGGGTGTCCGGGGTGTCGGCGGCCTGTCAGGGGTGCGGGCAGGGGTGTTCGGGGTGCGGGGGTGTCCGGGGTGCGGGGGAGGGGGGGGGGGATTTCTGGGGTGCAGGGGGGCTGTCGGGGGTGCGGGGTGGGGTGTCCGGGGTGCGGGGGGCCTGTCCGGGGTGCGGGGGGGGGGGGGGGCTGTCCGGGTTCGGAGGGGGGGTGTCCGAGTGCGGGGGGGGGGGGCTGTCCGGGGTGCGGGGGGGCTGTCCGGGTTCGGAGGGGGGTGTCCGAGTGCAGGGGGGGCTGTCCGGGGTGCGGGGGGCGGTCCGGAGTGCGCGGGGGGGGGGGGGGGGGGGCTGTCCGGGGTGCGTGGAGGCGTCCGGGGTGCGGGGGGCGGTCCGAAGTGCGCGGGGGGGTGCTGTCCGCGGTGCGGGGAGGTGTCCGGGGTGCGGGGGGTGGTCCGGAGTGCGCGCTGGGGGCTGTCCGGGGTGCGGGTGCCGTCCGGGGTGGGGGGGAGGGCCGAGAGGCCGGAGGGCGGAGGGCGGCGGCCGGAGGCCGGATGGAAGGCGGCGGGGGAGGGCAGGCGGCTGGGGAGGGCGGGCGGCGGGGGAGGCCGGGCGGCGGGGGAGGCCGGGCGGCGGGGGAGGCCGGGCGGTGGGGGAGGCCGGGCGACGGGGGAGGCTGGGCGGTGAGGGAGGGCGGCGAGGGAGGGAGGGGGTTAGGGCGGAGGGAGATCGAGGGCGCGGGGGGGGGGGGGGGGGGGCGCAGAAACCCCCCGAATTTTTTTATGCAGGTTAGCGACCGCCATTGGCGGTCGCTAATGGTTAGCTATAGCGACCGCCAATGGCGGTTGCCCGAGTCTGGGGGGCTCCAATGCCCCCTTTTCTAGTAGTGTGTCCAGGGGGGTTTGGGAGTCTATGGGGTGTCAAAGGGGGTGGGGGTGTTGTCTAGGGGGTGCAGGGGCTGTCCAAGGGGGTTGGGGTGTCAAAGGGGGTGGGGTGGTGTCTAGGGGTGAGGGGGCCATCTCCGGGGGTAGGGGTGTCTAGGGGGGTGGTGTCCATGGGGTGAGTGGGTTGTCCAAGGGGGTATGGGGTTTCCATGGGGTGGGGGAGTCCAGGGGGTAAGGGGCTTTCCATAGGGGTGGGGGGATGTCGATAGGGGGTGTCCAAGGGGGTGGTGGTGTCCAGGTGGTGTTCAAGGGGGTGAGGAGTGTTGTCCAGGGGGGTGAGGGGGCTTTCCAAGGGGGTAGGGTGTCCAGGGGTGGGGGTGGTGTCCAGGGGGGTGAGGGGGCTGTCTAGGGGGTGCAGGTGTCCATGGGGTGTCCAAGGGGGTAGGGGGTGGGGGTGGTGTCTAGGGGGTGCGGGTTTCCAGAGGGTAGTGGTTGTGTCCAGGGGTGAGTTGGTTGTCCAAGGGGGTAGGGGTGTCCAGGGGGTGGGGTGTCTACGGGGTGGGGGGATATCCAGAGGGGTTGGGGGCTATCCAGGGGGTGGGGGGGGGGGTTCCCAGGGGTGGTGGTGTCCACGGTGTGTCAAAGGGGGTGGGGGTGTCCAGGGGGTTGAGGGGGATTTCTAATTGGGTGGGGTGTCCAAGGGGTGGGGGTGGTGTCTAGGGGGTGAGGGGTTGTACAGGGGGTGGGTGTGTCCAGTGGGGTGGGGGCTGTCTAGAGGGGTTGGGGGATGTCCAGGTGGTGGGGGGATGTCCAAGGGGGTGGTGGTGTCTAGGGGGTGTCCAAGGGGGTGGTGGTGTCTAGGGGTGGGGGCTGTCGAGAGGGGTGGGGGATGTCCAGGGGTGGGGGCTGTCCAAGGGGGTGTGGGATGTCCAAGGGGGTGGGGTGGTGGGTTGTCCAAGGGTGTGGGGTATGTCCATGGGGTGGGGGGGGGGGGTATCCAAGGGGGTGGTGGTGTTGGGGTGGGGGGATGTCCAAGGGGGGTGGTGGTGTCTAGGGGGTGTCCAATGGGGTGGAAGTATCTTGGGGTGGGGGATGTCAAGAGGTGTGGGGGGATGTCCAGTGGGTGGGGGGGGGGGGGGCTGTCCAAGGGGGTGGGGGGTGTCCAGGGGCTGGGGGGCTATCCAGGGGGGGGTGTCCAGTGGGTGTCCAAGGGGGTGGGGGTGGTGTCTAGGGGGTGAGGGGGATTTCCAAGGGGGTGGGTTTATAGGGGGTCGGGGTGGTGTCCAGGGAGTGAGGAGGCTCTCCAGGGGGGTTGGGTGTCCATGGGGCTGTGGGTGTGTCCATGAGGTGTCCAATGGGGTAGGGTGTGGGTGGTGTCCAGGGGGGTGAGGGGGCTGCCCAAGGGGGTGGGGGTGTCCAGGGGGTGTCCAAAGGGGTTGGGGTGGGGGTGGTGTCTAGGGGGTTGGGGTGTTTACGGGGTGGGGGTGGTGTCCAGGGGGTGAGTGGGCTGTCTATGGGGGATAGGAGGTATCTAGGGGGTGGGGGTGTCCTGGGTGTGGGGGTGCTGTTTAGGAGGTGGGGGGTTATCCAAGGGGTGGTGGTGTATAAGGGGGTGTGCAAGGGGGTGGGAGTGGTTTCCAATGGGGTAGGGGGTTGGACATACCCTCCTAGACACCACTCCCCCACCTCTTGGAAAACCCCAGTATAACACCCCATGCTTCCACGGTACGCTTCTCTTTGAATAATATAGTAGCGTGTGTTGTACGCAACTTCGAGTTCTAACACACACCACAACCAATCAAACTATCCATTTTGAATAGTAATACCCACTTTTTGAAATTTTATACATTTCTTCTTTCAAAATGGACTTCATTTTTGGATTCATAATATCAAAATAAACCTAGGGTGAATTTTTTGGTATTTTTCTGAAAACTTTCAATTTTTGATGAATAGTGAGAATCACTAATTTTTAATTAAAAACAACTTTTTTAATCAAAATAATTAATATTGATAAATTTTGAATTTGAGTGGTTTTAAATTATATTTAGAATATATTTTTACCATTTGATACAATTTTGGTCATAGGACGTAATTTCACATTTAAACCAGACATAATCAAGTGTCAATCTTTTGATAGTTATTATTTCTTAAAAACACGCTTTTTGTTTTGACAATGGGAATTAATTTCAAATTAATTTCTGCCACTTATGTGTTTTGAATTTGTAAAAATGGATTCCTTATTTGGAATCAGGATTTCCAAATTTTCTAAATAGGTAACTCTTATTTTTAGACATTTTGAATAATTATTTCGGTAAATATTTTATTTACCATGGTTAAAGTGTAAATCCGGAAAATAAGGGTAAAAAAATATATTATAATAATATTAATTTCCCCTAAAACATGTCCTAACCCTATTGGTTGATACATTTACGACCATGGGCATTTTTGGGTCTATTTTGGGACCCCATGGATCCACTTGTAAGTGATAGGGACACTTTATATTAATTAAGTTAAAGTAAATTCAAAAATGACATAAGCATAGATCTTTTAGAAACACAATTTTTACATAGGGTTATACATGTTATATTTTCTATTATAAATATTAATTAGAAAGATAAAAATATTTCATACATAATGGTATTTTATTTATAATTTTTAGACATTGAATAATTAAATTTATTTATGACACAATAATGATGCAGTATTTTCCATATTAATGAAAGAATAAAATAATTGGTATTATAAATTTTAAAATAAATATAATTTGAATGTTTTGATGACATCCACGAATTTTATTGGTTAATATTACATGTTTGTATTTCTTAAATGAATTTTTATCGAAGTAATAAAATATTTAAGACTTTAACAAAAATCAATTATTGAATAGTTTAAAAATTTACATAAATTAATATTTAAAACAAATACTATATTATCGGTTGATATAATATTCATAAAAATCTAAGGATTGGAAAAATGACTTATATAATTATAGGTGTATCATTAATGGACCACCTGGGGGTCTCTTGGAAGTATATATTATGTTTATTAACCATCTAATATATAAATACAAATTGACATGGTAAATGTCAAACTATTTAACTAAGAGTTAAATATAAATGAAAAGTTTAATATAGTGACCCAAACATGTCGAAAATATATTGGACGAAAGGATTTTCACCCATACCAACCTTAGACATTTAATAATCTACTTTGGAGACATTATAAACCGAATATTAATTTATTATAAATTAATACTTTAAGTTTTTCTTAAAGAGCCCCTCCTCCCCCTTATAAAAGGACATCACTTCTAACCAATTCTTCATAACTTCAAAGACTTTTGGTTCGGCCACCCTCTTCCCAAATACCATCTCAACTATCCTCCCTTAATCCTACATGCCTTCATTTAGTCTGAAAGCCAACCTAAGGACCCCTTTTGATCAAATCAAAATGAAGAACCTGAAGAAGAGGCAATGTTTTCACCACCATTTTTCTAGTTCCTTTCTTCTTCAACTTCTTCTTTCTTGGTTGTTTCCATTCTAAAATAATAACTCCAGTATATTCTATATACTATGATGTTATTATAAATATCGTACAAATATATTCAGTATTCTATCTATCCTTTTAATGACATGTCACCATACGTGTGTACGTACGGCCTATCGTCTCCACGTCATGGTGTAATTGTTATTCAATACATTATTATTTGGATGTATATAATAATGATGTGTAATTCATGTAAATAATAAATATTACATGATAATGATTCTGTTTATATTATATACCATCAAATTATATATTATTTTAATATCAAAAGAATGATATTTTCACTCGTGCGTACGTACGGACTACCGTCTCCACGAACGTGATGAGATTCATTCCCCATCGTATCCATTAAAGTATAATTCTCATTTGATAATTAAATATAATGTTTAAGTACTTGATATCATTCTGGATATGAATAAGATAAAACCTATCCATAACAAACACGGCTTATGTAATAAAACATATAATAGAAAACGAGTAAGTTAACACCCGAAATGACGATAATACTAAGATATTATTAACAAAGCAATGTAAAAAGATCATATATGATATCATATTAATGTATATGATTTTTGTATAATTTAATAAAAAAAGTTTCACCATTATGCAAGAGGTTAACCTACCCTCAACCAAGGAAAAGTACAAGGTAATGGTTTATTTCACAATCTCTTCATTATCCGAGGTTGTTTATACATAATTATTTACTAGGACCTCTTTATCATCCACAACCATATTTCTTATAAATGTATTCCAAAACATTCTTAAAATTTTAGAGAATATGGGTTAAATTCATTTATACCCTTGTTTGACTTTTTTAAGATGTTTATAAAGGAATCTTTCCGTCATTTTCCAAACAAGGTCCTTTTTATCCTTTTCGACAAAATTATGGTAAGAATGCCTTTTTCTAACTTATACGGTGGGTACGAATATTTTCTACCATTATAAACTCGTTGAAGCTTCCCTTACGAGCTTATAAGAATATTTTCAAAATAAATGTTTTATTTTATAATCATGTGACTCTTAAATTATTTCAAAATAGAAAGAGATATTTCTCAAAAAAGAGTTTTGATTTCATTTATGTCAACATCCTTTGATGGATTTATAGTTTATTTGGAGTTTATTTATTATGATACAGAACATCCATATTGTATTGAAGGTTTTGTGATATGTTTTACTGTGGGTGTGATATTTTTATACAATTCATGATTTATGGTAAATTATTGTCATTTCGTATGCTAGTTTTAATACGAATGTTTATGATATGTTTAAACCTTTTCATATGAGGAATGTATTGGACTTAGTAAGTGACGAGTGGAGCCCTCTATAGCTCCTCGATGCATCAGTAGGTATCATGAGACAACTAGATATGGAATTGGCCGAGTCCCTTTCCCAATTTTATTTATGGTTTTGGCTGAGGCCTTAATCATTTTTAGACGTCTTGGCCGAGGCCTTGACAAAATGTTTCAGAATGTCTGACATTTTACATTCCATCATTATGGAAATAATATTGATCGTTCATGTGGTCATTATACTAGTAGAATACCCATGATTATGTTTTATTATGTAATTATTTACTCATCTCATATTCTTTCCATAAAAGTATTCTTGTTTATTATTGGTAAATGCACGTGGTTTCAATTATTTATCATGCTTAATATTTATGTCATTTTCCGCTATATTACTTACCCATACTTAGCATTTGAGCTCACCCCTTTCTTGTGTTTCATTTTCCCAGGATATGAAGAAGTTAGTTATGAGTGACCTATAGGCATAATCTAGGAGGCTTGTATGTTTCTAATGAAATATATTTGTGTTGTATTTCTCTTCAAGCTGTAAAGTTGACCTTATGTATGAATCTTGTTTCTAATAATACTAAACTGATTAGTCTTTCAAGACATGATTTCCTTGTGATCATGACATTGTTATATAATAATGCACTGACTCTGGGTAACTGGGGTCGGGGCATTACAGTTGGTATCAGAGGAATTTTAGTACAAACCTTTGAGAATAGATTTATATTAACTCTGATTAGAGCACATAGACCTAAGAAGGACTTTGAGGATTAGTAGAGAAGAACTTCCTAGAATTTTGGTATTGTATAAATTTTGTGAGTTTTCCAAGAAATAGATCCCAGTCTGGATACGATCAGGTAGAGGTAGCTCTGGAACAGATGTACCTAGGGGTAAAACCGGAAAACAGCACTTTGAGCTATACTCGAACGGGAAATTGTGCACGACAACGGACCTTGCTGCACTCTTGGTTACGACACTCCTGGGGGATTTTCTTAGGATAATTATAATTTTATTTACAAAACATTATGAAGGGTTTATGTGTATATAATTCCTCAAAGAAAACATATTTATGATTATGGATTATATCCATAAACTGTTCAATTTACGTAAGGTATTTTACATGTTCTGAATTATGTATTTAGATTCATAAACTAATCTAGTTTATACCATTGTTTAGAAATGGAACCGAGTGGAATGAAAGGAAATCATATCAACGCACGTACTCCATGTAGAAATTTCCCTCCTACTCAAGAAAATTATAGTGGAGCTGGTGATACAATAGGTGCTGATAAACTTATCACCATACTGGGACAAATCACTCAGGTTATGAATAATAACCTTACCCTTATGGAGCACTCTGATCCACAATGCGGAGGATCAATGTTAGATTTCTTCATGAGGAAAAAACCACCAACATTCAATGGGAATACAAATACATTAGTAGCTTAGAAATGGATAAGTTCCCTAGAGAAAATATTTTAGGCTTTGGGGAGTAGTGAAAGGGAAAAAGTTGTCATGGAAGTTTATCGCCTCACTGGAGATGCTGATCAATGGTGGTCATTGATTCAAAACAAAAATGAGGATGAAGAAGTATCAAGTATGGAATGTAGGGAGTTTACAGAAATTTTCGTAGAAAAATACTTTCCTCATGACCATCCAGCGGATATGGAAAGATAATTTCTCAGTCTTAGGAAAAAGGAGGATGAGAATGTTGCAAAGTATGAGGATAACTTTACAAGGTTAGCAAGGCATCCTGCAGATTATATATGTAACCCAAGAAGTAATATTGATAGTTTTTTTGATAGGTTAAGACCATTTCTCCATCGAGCTTTAGTATCTCAATCCCTCTCATCATACGAATATATTGTCTCAAGTGCTATCAAGACAGAAAAGGAATTCTATAAATCTTATTACAATAAAGTAAATCAAGAGAAGGAGAGAACAGTGGAGCAAGAGATAGGTAATGGGAAAAAGTGTAAGAAGGATTTTCCATTATGTGATAATTGTGGGATGAAACACCCTGGTACTTGCTGAAAAGGAATGGGAGTCTGTTATAAGTGTGGTGAAAAAGACAACCAAGCTCATGATTGCAAGGGAAAAAAGTTTCTATCAACGTTGAATGCTATAATTTTAGAGAAATGGGGCATTATGAAAATGAATGTCCTAAGCACCAAGGAAACTTACCTTAGAAAAGGCCAAGGTATCAAGGCCAAGCTTATGATATTAGTACAGTTGGATTTGAATAATTATTGTATTTGTGTTTTTGGATTCAAGAACTATATTCTGGTCATAAGAATAATGTGATATATATAAGGATTGTACTGCAGTACTATTTTATTGAGGATTTGAGATTATATGGTTCTAAGAAAAGTGACTTAATAGTAAGATACACTTTTTTTAAAAATACATGGTTTATGGAAAGGTAATCCTTAATATGGTCTTGATAATGAGGTAGTGATTTTGGAATAAGAGATGGTTGTTTTGAATAAATTATATTGGATATTCTTGACTACCTTGAACAGATTAATGATTTATATATCCCATCATAGTTGGAGTTTACAAAATTTTTGGATTGAAAGAGTATATCCAGTATTCTATAAGGAATAAAGGAGCATGAATGTAATCAATAAGGTTTTGTGGTAATTCAGGATGTGCAATGTTTTAAAAGAATAACTGATGAAGGTGTTCACATGGTATTACGTGGGAAAAAATATCTTCATTGTGTTTAAGTTCCTTAAAAATTTTGTACTATCAAGTATTTTGGATAACTCTAGTTTGAGATTATTTTTGATTGCCATAAAAGGACAACCCGGAGGTCGGGTGGCAACCCTTTGTGATCGGCAAGGCCGCGAGACTTGAACCCGCAACCGAAGGGCGAAAAGGGTGTATCACCTACCACTGGCCCACGTGATTTCCTTGATTGAATAATTTAGTTTTTTTAAAAAGTCCTAGTAGATAATTCATAAATTCATTTTTTTTAACCCCAAATGAATAGGATAAATAGAATATATTTTTTAAGTTCTATTATCTTTTAGAGTGAAAGATGATTTTGTGGTAGAAATTAGTTAAAGGAAGGAACTCTACTTGTGAAGTATATATTTTTCTTCTTCTCTAATTCTATGAAGAAATTAATTCTTATACATTATTGATGGGATATATAATCAAATTTTTTTTTAATCCTAATACCTTATTTTTTGTTGAACCGATGGTATTTTAAATCATCATAGATTGATGAATTTAAGGCCCTCAATTTTACACTTGTTTGTGATTGATGACCTCAATCATTACCTATAAATATTAACATTTTCCCTCCAATTATATGCCTCTAATTTCCACAAATGTTCTCCTAATCTAGATCATAATTTGGTGGTGACCCTTTCATATCTCTTTTTCTCTCATTAAGACTAAATTTTATTAACCTAATTTCCGATGTGGGTTTTCCCAAAGGTATTTTCAATTTTCAACCTTTTATTTTAGAAAAAAAATTTCAAATTGTAAGGATGCAATTTTATTGAAGGAAGGGAGAATTTAACACCCCAAGCTTCCACGGTATGCTTCTCTTTGAAAAATATAGTAGCGTGTGTTGTACGCAACTTCGAGTTCTAACACACACCACAACCAATCAAACTAACTGTTATGAATATAATACCCACTTTTTGAAATATTATACATTTTATCATTCAAAATGGACTTCATTTTTGGATTCTTAATATCTAAATTATCTTAGGTTGAATTTTTGGTATTTTTTTGAAAACTTTCAATTTTTGATGAATAGTGAAATAACTAATTTTTAATTAAAAACAATTTTTTAATTGAAATAATTAATAGTGATAAGTTATGAACATGAGTAGTTTTAAATTATATTTAGAATATATTTTTACCATTTAATACAATGTTGGTCATTGGATGTAATTTCACATTTAAACCGGACATTAACAAGTATCAATCTTTTGATAGTTATTATTTTGGAAAAACACGCTTTTTGTTTTGACAAAGGGAATTAATTTTAAATTAATTTCTGCCACTTCTGATTTTTGAATTTGGAAAAATGGATTCCATATTTAGAATCATGATGTCCAAATTTTGTAAATAGTTTACTCTTATTTTTAGACATTTTGAATAATTACTTCAGTAAATATTTTATTTACCATGGTTCAAGGGTAAATCCGGTAAATAAGGTTAAACAAATATATTATAATAATATTAATTTACCTTAAAACATGTCCTAACCCTATTGGTTGATACATGTCCGACCATGGACATATTTGGGTATATTTTGGGACCCCATGGATCCACTTGTCAGTGATAGGAATGCTTTATATTAATTAAGTTAAAGTAAATACAAAAATGACACAAGCATATATCTTTTAGACAAACAATTTTTACATAGGGTTATGTATGTTATATTTTCTACTATAAATATTCATTAAGAATATAAAAATATTTCCTATATAAAGGTATTTTATTTATTATTTTTATACATTTAATAATTAAATTTATTTATGACACAATAATGATGCAGTATTATCCTTATTAATGAAATAATCAAATAATTGGTATTATAAATGTTAAAATAAATATAATTTGAAAGTTTTTATGACCTCCACGAGTTTTATTGGTTAATATTTAATGTTATGATTTCTTAAATGATTTTTTTCTAATTAATGAAGTTGTTAAGAATTTAACAAAAATCAATTATTGAATAGTGTCAAATTGACATAAATTAATATATAAAACAAATACCATATTATTGGTTGATATGATATTCTTAAAATATAATGTTCGTCCAAATGACTTATATAATGATAGGTGTATCATTAATGGACCTCTTGGGGGTTTCTTGGAAGAATATATTAAGTTTATTAACCATATAATATAAAAATACAAAGTGCCATGGTAAATGTCAAACTATTTAACTAAGAGTTAAATATAAATGATAAGGTTAATATAGTGACCCAAACCTGTCTAAAAAATATTGTATGAAAGTATTAAGACCAATACCCACCTTATATATTTAATAATCCACTTTTAATCCCTTAGAAACCGAATAACAATTTATTATAAAATAATACTTTAAGTTTTTCTTAAAGATCCCCTCCTCCCCCTTATAAAAGGACACCACTTATAACCAATTATTCATAACATCAAAGCCTTTTGGTTCAGCTAAAATCTGCCCAAATACAATCTCAAATATAATCCATTAATCCTAGAGGCCTTCCTTTAGTCAGAAATCCAACCTAAGAACCCCTTTTGATCAAATCAAAAGGAAAAACCTGAAGAAGAGGTAATGTTTTCACCACCATTTTTCAAGTTCCATTTTTCTTCAACTTCTTCTTTATTTGTTGTTTCCATTCTAAAATAATAATCATGTATCTTATATATACTATGATGTTATTATAAATATGGTACATCAATATTCAGTATTCTATCCATCCTTTGAATGACATGTCACCATATGTGCGTATGTACGACCTACCGTCTCCACGTCATGGTGTGATTGTTATTCAATACATTATTATTTGGATGGGTATAATAATGATGTTTAATTCATGTAAATAAAAAATATAACATGATAATGATTATTTATATATGATATAACATCCAATTATATATTTTTTTAATATCAAAATAATGATATTGTCACTCGTGCGTACGTACGGACTACCGTCTCCATGAACGCGATGAGATTCATTCCCCATCGTATCCATTCAAGTCTAATTCTCATTTGATGATTAAAAATAATGTTTAGGAATTTATATCATTCTGTATTTTAATGAGATACAACCTATCCATAACAAACATGACTTATGTAACAAAACATATAAAATAAAATGAGTAAGTTAACACCCGAAACGACGATAATACTAAGATATTATTATCAAAGCAATGTTAAAAGATCATATATGATATCATATTAATGTATATGATTCTTGTATAATTTAATAAAAATTATTTCACGATTATACAGGATGTTAATCTACCCTCAACCAAGGAAGAGTACAAGGTAAGGGTTTATTTCACAATCTCTTCATTATCCGAGGTTGTTTATACATAATTATGTAATGGGACCTTTTATCATACACATCCATGTTTCTTAAAAATGTATTTCAAAACACTATTAATATTTTACAGAATATGGGTTAAAGTCATTTATACCCCTGTTTGAATTTTTATAAGATGTTTATAAAGGAATCTTTCCCCCATTTTCCAAAGAAGGTCCTTTTTAACCTTTTTGAAAAAATTAAGGCAAGAATGTATTTTTTTAACTTATATGGAAGCTGCGGCTATTTTCTACCATTATAAACTCGTCGAAGCTTCCCTTAAAATATTATAAGAATATTTTCAATGTAAATGATTTATTTTATAATTATGTGACTCTTAAATGATTTCAAAATAGAAAGAGATATTTCACAGAAAAGAGTTTTGATTTCATCTATATCAACATCCTTTGATGGATTTTAAGTTTATTTGGAGTTGATTTATTATGACACAAAACTTCCATATTGTATTGAAGGTTTTGTGATATGTTTGACTGTGGATGTGCTATTTTTATACCATTCATTATTTATGGTTAAAGTATTGACATTTCCTATGCTATTTTTAATACAAATGTTTATGATATGTTTATACCTTTTCATATGAGGAATGTATTTGACTTAGTAAGTGACGGGTGGAGCCGGGTATAGCTCCCCGATGCATCGGTAGGTATCATGAGACAACTAGATGTGGAATTGGCCGAGACCCTTTCCAAATTTGATTTATGGTTTTGGCCGAGGCCTTAATCATTTTTAGACGTCTTGGCCAAGGCCTTGAGAAAATGTTTCTGAATGTCCGGCATTATACATTCCCTCATTATTGAAATAATATTGATGGTTCATGTGGTCATTAGACTAGTAGAATACCCATGATTATATTTTATTATGAATTTATTTACTCAGCTCATATTCTTTTCATAAAAGTATTCTTGTTTATTATTGGTAAAGGCATGTGGTTTCAATTATTTACCATGCTTAGTATTTATGTCATTTTCTGCTATATTACTTACACTTACTGAGCATTTGAGTTCACCCCTTTCTTATGTTTCATTTTCCCAGGATATGAAGATGTTAGTTATGAGTGACCTACAGGCATAATATAGGAGGCTTGGATGTTTCTAATGAAATATATTTGTGTTGTATTTCTCTTCAAGCTATAATGTTGAACTTATGTATGAATATTGTTTCTAATAATAGTAAAATGATCGGTCTTTCGAGACATGATTTCCTTGTGATCATGCCAATGTTATGTAATAATGCACCGACTTTGGGTAACTAGGGTTGGGGCATTACACCCACCCCCATGGACACCCCCACCGCCTAGACGGGGCCCCACCCCCTAGACACCCCTACCCCCATGGACACCCTAGACATCCCCTACCCCCATGGAAAGCCCCTCCCCCTTGGACAGCCCCCACCACCCATGGATAGCCTCCTACCCCTTTTAACACCACCTTGTAATATATATATCCCAATGGTTTCATTTAAACCATTGGCATATTTGAACTTATGTAGTCTATACCAACGGTTCCTGTAGAATCGTTGTTATAGGGCTATTCCAACGACCATCATGCCAAAAATGTGTGAAACCGTTGGGGTATTCTATCCCAATGGTTTCAAGGTATGTCCTAAAGTTTTCAAATCATTGCGATATGTATAATTTTTAATAGTGAATGTATACATATTTTAATATTTATACTTCATATATATTTTTTATAGAATGGTGAATTTGGTATCCAGTTGTACCAGGATGTATTCCCTATGTACCTTAAGAAGAAAGGATCCAAGATGAATTTAAAACTATTATATATAACTATATTATCTTTTTAAACTCATTTTCATGCATATATTTTTCAAATATTCATAGATTAATTTAATATTTTAAATTTTTTTACATTTAAATTATGATATTTTTCATATAAATATATATTTGTATTATCTTAACATGATGTATAATATCAATATATGTTATAGGTAATAATGATTCAAAGTTGCATTTTGTAACATTGAATGAGTAATTAATTTGAGTAAGGTGTTGATGTATTTTTTGAATTTGCAAAACGAAATGTTCCAAGAAGTGACATTTTTTCTATCTGTGCCTGAAATGTTTGAATATGAAGAAGATGAAAAATAGAGAGATCAAAGATCATCTGATTTTTCATGGTTTTAGTATGAGTTACAACCCTTGTATTTGTTATGGTGAAACTAGATATAATGTTAGATCTACTGATGATGATTATTTTCAAGATGGTAACTCTGATAGAATTGAAGAAATGATTTGTGATATTACAGTAGAACAAATTGAGATAGAACTGAAAGTTACGCGTCTACATGGTGATGCTGAAAAACCATTATATCCTTGTTTTACATATTTTATGGTTTTGTTGGCGGTGTTAATATTGATTAACCTAAAGGCGAAACATGTATGGAGGGACAAAAGTTTTATAGAACTGCTACAATTGTGGATATACATTCTTCCAAAAGACAACGATCTTCCAGATTCACATTATAAGGCCAAGAAAATATTATACCCAATGGGATTGGGATATAAGAAAATTAATGCATATCCGAATGACTATAGGATATATAGGAAAGAATATGAATTTCTGTAAGAGTGTCCTAAATGTGGTACATCACAGTATATGTTGAAAGAAAAATCACAGGCTGATATAGAGATTACAAAGATCCATTCCAAGGTATATTGGTATCTTCCTATAATTCATCATTTGAAACATTTATTTTCTAATTCACATGATGAAAAAAGGTTAATATGACATGATGATGAGTGTATATGTGATGGAATAATATTTCATCCAGCTGATTGTCCACAATGGAAAAAAATGATGAGAAATATCATATATTTTGAAATGAAATTAGAAATCTTATACTAGGTTTGTGCACAGATGGAAGGAATCCAAACCAAACCATCAGTAGAACACATAGTTCATGGTCTATTTTACTAGTAATTTAGAAACTCTCTTATGATGTTTGTATTAAGTTCAAATATTTAATGTTGAGTATAATGATCTCTGGTCCAAAGCAACTTGGAAATGATATTGATGTTTTCTTGTCACAATTGATTGATGATTTGAAATTTTTATAGGAGGATGGTATTGGGGTGTATGATTATTATAAAATGGAATATTTTAAACTTTATGTAGTTCTTATGTTCCCTATAAATGACATCCCAACATATGTAAATTTGTATGGATAAGTGTTAAGGGGCATAAAGAATGTCTAATTTGTGAACAACAGACTTCATATTGTCAATTGCATCATGGGAGGAAAACAGTATACATGGGTCATTGAAATTTTTTGTGTATGGATCACTCTTATAGAATACTAAAAAAGGCATTCAATGGATCATAATAATTTGATATTTCTCCAAAACCATTATCACCTGATGTGTATATTGAGAGGGTGGAAAACCATGAATTGACATTGGGAAAGACACATAAATTTGGTAATGATAGACATATTTGGATGAAAGGGTCAATATTTTTTGAGATACCATATTGGAAATATAATGAAGTGAAACATAATATTGATGTCATACAGGGGG
The DNA here is from genome assembly GCA_963277665.1 of Viscum album. Lineage (NCBI taxonomy): Eukaryota > Viridiplantae > Streptophyta > Magnoliopsida > Santalales > Viscaceae > Viscum > Viscum album. The sequence goes on along the minus strand of OY728155.1, from coordinate 938,964,420 downwards.
AGAAGAATATATATAACAGTTTGATTGGAACATTGTTAGATATTAAAGGAAAGACAAAGGATGGGTTGAATGTAATATTAGACTTACAATCAATGGGAATACATTTGGAGTTATCTCACACTCATAATGGAAGATGAACATTTCTTCCCCCAGAATTTCATACATTATCCAAGAGGTAGAAAATTATATTTTTTTCAGTGTCTTCATGATATCAAAGTTCCTCAAGGTTATTCTGAAAATGTATTTTTTTTTGTCTCTTTGAAGGATTTGAGGTTGATAGTTATGAAATATCATGATTGTCACGTCATGATGCAACAACTTCTACGAGTTGCATTGCGTGGAATATTGATCATCAATATCAGAAAGACTATAATGAAATTATGTTATTTTTTCAATTCAATTTGTAATAAGGTGATTGATGTGAATGCTTTGAACATTTTGGAAAAGGATACAATTTCTATACTTTTTCAATTGGAAATGTATTTTCATCCATATTTTTTTGATATAATGGTGTATTTAATGATTCATATGGTTCGAGAAATAAAGTTTTGTGGACTTGTATATCTTCATTGGATGTATCCTTCTGAAAGGTATATGAAAATATTGAAGAGGTATGATAAAAATCCATATCGACCTAAATCCTCCATTATTGAAAAGTATATTTCTGAGGAGGTTGCGGAGTTTTGTACGATCTACTTGGCTATAGTGGAGCACATAGGTTTGCCTCCATCTCACCATAAACGAGTTAATAATGATGGAAATGGTATTTGTGTCTTGAAATTAAAATCTCTTTCAGCTAAACATGAGAAGAAGTAAGAATTATACATCTTGAATAGTATATCTGATGATCAACTATATATCACATTGCATATTAATGAGTGGAAACAATGTCGTATAAAGAAGAAAGAAATGTGGATTTTGAATGATCACAAAAAAAAATTTATCATGGTTTAAAAAGACCTTTCTTGGTAGATCAAATGTATCAGATACATTAAGATGGTTAGAGGGTGTTCTATGTTTGAATGCGACAACATGGTCCGTGTAAGTACCCAGTTCTTATTCTTGGGGTATGGGTTTCTTTTTTTCCTTTTTCCTTAAGTGTTTTTGAGAAAATAGGGAAAATGGGGAAAATCCCAAATTTTGTGGGTACAGGCCGTGTACATTTCCACACGCCATGTACTTTGGTCGTGTGAGATGAGTACACAGGGTGGGTAGCCCTATCGGCGATGAAAGGTGTAAAAACCGACTACACGTTGTGTAGTGGGTATTTACAAGCTGTGTAGTCAGTCAGAAGGTGAATAGTAAGGAGGTGGTAGTAGCTTCCAGTTGAGTGATAGTACAAGCTGTGTATTTAAAAATACACTCCATGTACTCATGTCGACAGATGAACAGTTCAGTAGTGGAAAAAGTAGCCGCCAGAGGAACAACTAAATGAGAAAAGTACACGCCATGTACTTCAGAGTACATGCTGTGTAGTTTGATTTTTTATCTTAAAATGGGAAGTATCCTCCTCTATTTGTAGAGGAAGCTTAGAAAATTGTTGGATCTCGGGAGGACGGACGGAGATTCGGAGATCTGCTGACCACGCACCGGGAATCCGTTTTCACTTCTGCTGATCACATTGGAACCGCACGAGTGAGTTCTCCCTTCTCCTTGCGCTATTATTACCAATTATTACACTGAGGGATGTTGTCTACGTTTGAACATGAATTCGTTTATCCCAGATCTATGTCATTCTTGGATGATTCAGGAGGCATCGTTCATGTATACCGATCAGAGACGATCGAGTTAGGTGGTCTGTTGTTTAAATTCCAACTACTGTGTGTTTTTGTGTACCATTATGCTACGAACCCATGTTGGGGTGTTGTGTGGATGAGGCCTTGGATGTTTTAAATACCTTTAATTGTATAGGTAATTAAATTTAATTATAAACTGCTATTTGGGATCACTGCTTGGATCCAGGACCACCCCAGTGGTGCTTTCCTATGTTTAGCCATATAGCCTAGATACCCGAGGCTATGCCATGATTATAATGTGTATTTAATTTTCTTGAGAGAAAGTGTATATAAATTGCCTGTTTATGCTTTGGGCTCGGCCCAGTTACATTCTTAGCCTACGGGCAGTGTTTCCTTTAGCCTGAGGGTAGTGGTTCTTTTAGCCCAAGAGAAATATTTGTTATGCCAATGGGCAGTAGATTCTGTGCCTATGGGCGACACATCATATGCCTGAGGGCAATATCTGTTATGCATATGGGGAATTACCTGCAGGTTGTGACTCTAATTACCTGAGGGTAAGGTTGGTATGTCTGAGGAGAGTGTTATCATGAGTGTTCACCATGGTGATTATCCTATGTTATACCTACCAAGTAAAAGAACAATCTGGGCATTGTTAAATGAATATTAAAATGGCATTATAACTTGTAGAGTTAGTTACTTTTGTGTACTGCTTAGTTTATTTCATTTACTACTGCACACTATTGATGCACATTTTCACTAAAAGTTGGGCATGAGCCTTTGGTGGTTTCCTACTATGATTTATTTCTGACACCCTGTTTGGGTCATGTCATTAGCCCAAGAAGACTACATTGTTGCAGGTGTCGATAGGGGAAAGAGTCCCTATACAGGTACATAATTATAGCAGAGTAGTAGAGCATGGGACTGAGCTTAGGCTTGCGCTGCTGTTGAGCTCCTATTGTACTATTTTGTATTGTTTTCGCTATACCTTGTACTTGAGCTCTATTGTATTTTATTGCAGTGTATCATGTCCTAGCTGTTTTCATAGAATAATAACATGCTGCATCTTTATATATATAACTTCTAATTATCTTTTACTTCAGTTGTCTATTTCAGTTGTATACTATATACTACTTCCTCTGTTGCGTGTTATTTATCTTTTCTATAGCTCTACACTTTGAAAAATGAGGGCATAGTTCCCCACTATCAGACTTGGGCCCTCGCTGCTAGTCGGCAACCTCTGGCATTTGGGGAAATGTGCTTGAGCTCATGTGACCAACTGGGTTCGGGGAACCCATTGAGTGACACCTGGATCCGGGACGTAACAAAGTGGTATCAAAGGCAGGTTCTTTTCTTTGACTTACTATTTAGAGCCTTAGTCCGGGATAGGACGGAATATGTCTTTGGTAATAATTTTTTCTCAGGAGTAGCTAACCCGTATATAGGGAAAAGCTAATTTTCCTCAAATTTCAATTATCACTGGTTTTGCAATTTTATAGTTGATTTGATTTTCTCCGTTGGGTGACACACTTGTGGTGTGATGTTAATATTTTTATAATGGGTTCTCTTTATTCTCAACCCGATGAGATGAGGGTATGCCATCTCATGCATCATTTAGGCACATGCTAGAAATCACATGTCATGCATCCTTCCATGCCATATTGGTGAATTATAAATTGCATGTTGTTGTGATAGTTGTTGTGCTAGAAAAGCATGTTGTTGTGATAACTACTTTGATAAATACCTGCTATTTGATAAGGTCTTTTTTTGTGAGGCCTTGATAGAATGAACGCCAAACTTTTGTTATTGAGGAGTATGGGCCCTCATTGACCGGAATTTGGTGGATCATTGGTGGTTTACCTTATTTATAACACAGATAAGATTCTAAGATTTGATTCATGAGGAGTATTGGCCCTCACGGATCAGAATTTGGAACTTAGGTGTTATTTCAGTGTTTTTCAGGGTTCCGGAGTAGTTTAGGAGGCTTACTGTCCGGAAAACCCATGATACACACCGTGTAGTTCTATGATTGCACATCGTTTAAACATATGTTCGGGAAGAAATGAAAACCTTTTAAGTACACGCCTTGTACCCTCAGTACACACCGTGTAGTCTCTTCTCGTGTCACAAACCGTGTGGGCGGGGACATAGGGTAGGGAATGACTTGTGGGAAATACACTGTGTACTGGTTGTACACGCCGTATATTTTAGACCCGGTGTCCACCTGTGTAACTAACAACACAGATGGTGAAACCTTAAGACATACACGTCTTGTTCACATTGAACAGGCCGTGTAGTCTGACCTAGGTACCCAACCATGTCACTAACAACATGGGTTGGTGTTACCTCTTCTTGAACACACTGTGTACCTTCGGGACACGCCACGTAGTCTTGACCAGGGAGAGACCGTGTGGACCTGGCTGTGTGGCTGGGAAGACGGAGTGGTGTACATGCCGTGTGTGGGTGTAACACATCGTGTAGTATTAGCTGAGTAGTCGGCCGTGTCACAAATGACACGAGCAGTTGGACATTAAAACAAATACGCCGTGTAGATGTTATACATGCCGTGTAGTCTTGTTTAGAAGAGAGACGTGTGGCTAAGCCGTGTAGAAGGACCCGAGAAGGGGAAGGAAAGTTAGGTACATGCCGTGTAGTTAATATACACGCCGTGTAGTCTTGTTTTGAAAATCATCAATTCCTTCTTCCTCCTATTGCCATTTTAGTCCCCAAGTTTTTAGTCTTTGATAAACTTAAATCTAAGCCATGTTTTTGTCCTTGTAGAGTCATGCCGCCGAGACGACCACTGGTTGTTCACCAAGAGAGCGACAATGATTATACTTCAAAAATAGTAGGACATGGGCTACCGATGGATCATCCAGTAGAGCCAGATGAGGCGCCATCCATTATACTGAACACATGCATGGATGTGGAGTTCTGTGACGTCTTTATGCGGTTCATGTAGACCTTTCAGGGAGCACCGCTGGCTGCCACATCTATGGAAGAGCTGACGCATACATTCCAGAAGCAGCATCTGCCTACTTTTTAAGGGGATGGTAGACCACAGGCTGTAGAGTCATGGCTAGATTCAGTGCATTCTATTTTCAAGCATCTTGTGACACCTCCAGGGCATAGGGTCAATCTGACAACCTATATGCTGCATGATACCCCCAAGAGATGGTGGTATGTTACCACTCAGTCTGAGCATCACCATGACATAGCGTGGGAAGATTTTCAGGCAGTCTTCTATGACATCTTTTTTATTGAGACACTACGGGTAGATAATGCTTGAGAGTTTATGAATTTGCAGTAGGGTGCTATGTCAGTGATGGACTATTCTACCCACTTCACCAAGCATTAAAGTTTTGCACTCGTTCTGGTGTGTGATGAGACGTTGAGGGCCAGATGCTTTGAGGATGGTCTTCGATATGACATCCGAGATTTGGTGAATGTTTTCAGGTTTCCTACAGTGCATTCTATTGTAAACCAGGCACTGATTACTGAGCAGAACCTGCGGGAAGATAGTGGTGTGGGCCAAGGTGGTTCGACACCAGGTTCTGGTACTGTTTCCACCAGTAAGAGGAATAGGTAGATGGATTTCTCTCACATTGGTGGTACTAGTCAGAAGAATACTTCAGGTGACCAGGTTATTTTCTACCGGTGTGGTAGAGAGGGGCAGAAGATACATCAGTTTCCTCGAGACCTAGTGGAGTGATAATCTTACAACATGATGGGTCATCTACAACACTTTTGCAGGGCGTTCCCACCAGTGGCTAGTGAGAGGGGTTCTCTGCAGACTCCGTGTGTGGGAGTAGGACCAACATCTTCTTACCAGTCGGGCACCTGGGATACATCAGGACGTACAGGCAGGGGTGGTGGTCGTGGATGTGGTATCCAGACACCAGGATCTCAGAGGCAGTAGGGAGGGATAGCTTAGGGTAGCGTGTGTCATAGGGCCACAACACTGGGCAGGCATATGCAGTGCAACCGACCCAAAAGGAGCAGGATCTCAAACCTTCTACTGTCAAAGGTACTATTCTAGTAGCTTCTGTTTTATCTTCTGCACTTTTCGATATGGGTTCTACACGTAGCCTTATATCTGTGCATGTTGTAGAGATCCTTGGGCTTAGTGTTTCTTCTTCTTCTGATGTTATGATGCTATACACTCTCTTGGGAACTATAACAGCTGGTGTGCATCAGTTCAGGGAGTTCCCCTAGAGGTTGGTGGGTGTCACTTTCTATGGGACCTATATGTCTTAGAGATGATAGCATATGATGTGATTCTTGGTATGGACTGGTTGGTTCCCTTTCGAGCCTTTTTAGATTGCTATCGTCGTAGGGTGAGATTCACGTCACGAGAGGGCATATATTTTCTATAAAAAGGTGAATGGGATGTCCAAGCGAGTCAAGCAGGACCTGAGCATCATGGGAGAGGTGGTGTGACATCCCAGATTGTGAGTTTATATCTGGATTATCAGGGGACTTTTCAAAGTAATTTTCCTCCAGTGGTTGATCGTTTCACAGATGTCTTCTAGGATGACTTTTCGGGTCTACCTCTGAAGCGAGAGGTGGATTTCTCTATTGAGATTATCCCAGGAGAAGCAGTGGTGTCCATTCCTCCTTATAGGATGGCTACACCAGATTTGCATGAGCTCAAGAGATAGTTAGAGGAGTTTCAGGAAAAGGGTTTCATCCGACTCAATACTACTCCTTGGGGTTCTCCTGTCCTTTTTGCGAAGAAGGCAGATGATACCCTCAGACTTTGTGTTGATTATCAGAAGATGAACTAGTTAATGATTAAGAATTGATATCCCTTGTCAAGGATTTATGATCTTTTTGATCAACTTAGAGGAGCATTAGTGTTCTTGAAGATTGACTTGAGATCCAAATATCATCAGTTATGCGTTAGACCATCGGATATATCGCTTACAGATTTTCGAAGCAGATATGGTCTATACGAGTACGTTGTTATGCCGTTTGGACTCACGAACGCGCTACTAGTTTTCATGGCTCTGATGAATCGTGTGTTCCACCCTTATCTAGATTCTTCTGTGGTAGTCTTCATGGAAAACATCTTGGTGAACTCTCACACTCAACACGACCATGATACCCATATTGAGATCATATTGAGTACACTGAGAGAGCAACATCTATATGCAAAGCTCTCAAAGTGCCACTTTTGGATGGACCAGATACAGTTTCTAGGTCATATCATCTCATAGGCAGGAGTTAATGTGGACCCAAAGAAAGTGAGAGTAGTAGTTTCCTGGGAGAATCCTAAGAACGTGTTTGAGATGAATAGTTTCTTGGGGCTGGATGGTTACTACAGGTGCTTTATATAGGACTTATCCTGCTTAGCAACACCATTGACAGGGTTAACTAAGAAGGGTGTGAAGTTTTTTTGGTCAGAATATTGCGAGACAACCTTTCAGGAGTTGAAGGGAAGCTTGACATCAGCACCAATCCTGATACTTCTAGACCAAGGAAAGAGCTATACAGTTTACTGTGAATCATCGGGTATTGGGCTGGGAGCAGTGTTGATGTAGGGAGATTGAGTAGTTGCATACGGGTCTCGGCAGTTGAGGCCACATGAGAGGAATTACCAGACGCATGACCTCGATTTGGCTGCAGTCATTCATGTTTTGCGTTGTTGGAGACATTATCTCTTAGGAGAGGATTTTGTGGTTTTAACCGACCACAAAAGTCTCAAGTAAATTTTTACTCAACGTGAATTGAACATGAGAGAGCGAAGGTGGGTTGAATACCTTCAGTACTTCTATTTTGAGCTTGCCTATACACTGGGTAAGGGTAATGCAGTTACTAATGCACTGAGCAGGAAGGCTCAGGTACAGGAAGTTCATGAGGCCAGTGATGAGTGGAATTTTATGGATTTGTTCTTTGAGATGCATTTTGAGGTGCATGACAGTCATGGATAGACCTATCTTTCTTCCTTAGTTGTGACCACTACCCTCCTGGATAGAGTGAGGATCATACATCTATCTAATTCAGAAGGCCTCATTCTACAAGAGTCAGTGGAAAGTGAAGACCCTCATCTAGGATGAACGATATGTGATGATGAGGTAATGTGTTTCCATGGACGAGTATGGGTTCCAAGGGATATAAGTGAGGAGCTGATGTGAGAGTTTCATGATTCATATTGGGAATTGCATCCCCGAGATACCAAAATGTACAGTTACTTGAGACGTTAGTATTGGTGGCCAGGTATGAAGAGAGAGGTAGCTAGTTTTGTTACTAGATGTTTCACCTATCTGCAGGTGAATGCAGAGCATCAGAGGCTAGTCAAACTATTATAGTAGTTACCCAATCTGGAGTTGAAATGGGATGATGTCGCGATGGATTTCGTGACTGGGTTTCCGAGGTCATCTTGAGGCAATGATGTTGTGTGGGTTTTTGTAGACAGACTTCGGAAGGTAGCTCAATTTTTTCCAATCAAGGAGACCTTCGGTGTTGACGAGCTCAGGAATTTGTATATCTTAGGGGTCGTACTTCTTCATGGGGTCCCTCGTTCTATCGTTTCAGATAGGGATGCCCATTTTATGTCTCGTTTCTGGCAGAGTTTTCAGAGGGCACTAGGTACACAGGTGCTTCTGAGCACAGCTTACCACCTTCAGACCGACGGCCAGTCCGAGCGTACGATATAGGTGCTTGAGGACATGATGTGTGCATGAGTCCTAGTCTTTAGTGGATCTTGGGAGAAGCATATACTCCCAGTTGAGTTTTCCTATAATAATAATTTTTAGGAAACTATAGAGATAGAACCTTATGAGGCTTTATATGGTAGGCCATTTCAATCACCCTTGTGCTGGTTAGAGGCAAATGAGGCGGCTTTGTTGGGACCATGTCTTGTGTAGGAGACATCAGACTAGGTCCAGTAGATACAGAAGCAGATGGATACTACACAGTCTCATCAGAAATCTAATGCTGATCACCGCAGAAGACCCTTGGAGTCCGTGGTTAGGGATCAAGTTTTATTACTTGTTTTACTGAGGTTGGGACCTAGGTGAATCAGGAGATAGGGTAAACTTTCATAGAGGTATGTGGGGGCATTTGAGATTCTGGAGAGATTCGGGCCGATTGCCTATCAATTGAAGTTACCACAAAGATACTAGGCTATGCACGACGTCTTCCATGTATCTCACCTGCACCACTACCATTCAGACCCGTGTCACACCTTTCAGCCTGATAATGTTGAGCTTCAGATTGATGCATCCTTAAAGGAGAATCTGATTCGTATCATTGAAAAGAGCATGAAGGATCTCCAAGGCTGGTCAGTTCGTCTCGTATGGGTGTTATGGAAGCATGGACGAGTGCAAGACGAAACATGGGAACATGAGACCGACGTACATGTTTCTTCTTTTCCTTTTTCCTTAAGGGTTTTTAAGAAAATAGGGAAAATGGGGAAATGTCCTAAATTTTGTGGGTACACGCCATGTACTTTTCCACAAGCCATGTACTTTGGACGTGTGGGATGAGTACACAGGGTGTGTAGCCCTGTGGGCGATGAATGGTGTAAAAATAGACTACATTCCATGTAATGGGTATTTACACGTCGTGTAGTAAGTCGACAGGGGAATAGTAAGGTGGTTGGAGTAGCCTCCAGCTGAGCGATAGTACACGCCGTGTACTCATGTCGACAGATGAACAGTTCGGAAGTGGAAAAAGTAGCCGCTAGAGGAACAGTTAAATGTGAAAAGTACACGCCATGTACTTGAGATTACACGCTGTGTAGTTTGTTTTTTCACTTAAAATGCACAGTATCCTCCTCTGTTCACAGAGAAATCATAGAATGTTTTTGGTGCTCGGGAGGACGGCCAGAGCTTCGGAGATCAGCTGAGCACGCACCGGGAATCTGTTTCTGCTTCTTCTGATCATGTTGGAACTACACGGGTGAGTTCTCCCTTCTCATTGCGTTGTTCTCATCAATTATTCCTCTAAGGGAAGTTATTTGTGTTTTAACGGTAATTCTTTTATCCCAGATCTATGTTTCTCTTGGACGATTCAGGAGGCGTCGTTCATATATACCGATCATAGACGATCAAGGTAGGTGGTCTGGTGTTTAAATTCCAACTGTTGTGTGTTTTTGTGTACTATTGTGCTACAAAACCATTTTGGGGTGTCATGTGGCTGAGGCCTTGGCTGTTTTAAATACTTAGAATTGTATAGGTAATAAAATGTAATTATAAACTGATATTTGGGATCACTGCTTGGATCCAGGACCACCCTGGGGGTGCATTCCTCGATTTAGCCATTTGTCATGGATACTTGAGGGTATTCCATGATTATAATGTTTATTTAATTTTCTTGAGAAAAAGTGTTTATAGATTTCATGTTTATGATTTGGGATCAGCCCAGTTACTTTCTTAGCCTGCGAGTAGTGTTTCCTTTAGCCTGAGGGCAGTGGTTCTTTTAGCATGAGGGTAATATTTGTTATGCCTATAGGTAGTAGATTCTTTGCTTTTGGTCGACACTTAGTACACTTGAGGATAGTATCTGTTAGGCCTTTGGGGAATTACCTTCTTGTTGTGACTATGATTACCTAAGGGTAAGGTTTTTATTTCTGAGGATAATGATATCATGAATGTTCACCGTGGTGATTTTCATATGTTATACCTTCCAAGTTAAAGCACAAGCTTGGCATTGTTAAATGAATATTAAAATGGCAATATAACTGGTAGAGTTTGTTACTTTTGAGTACTTCCTAGTTTATTGCATTTACTACTGCAAACTTTTGTTGCACATTTTCACTGATAGTTGGGCACGAGCCTTCAGTGGTTGCCTACTGGGATTTATTTCTCACACCCTGTTTGGGTCATGTCTTCGGCCCAAATAGACTATATTTCTATAGGTTTCGATAGGGGAAAGGGTCCCTATACAGGTACATGATTGTTGTAGAGGAGTAGGAGAGCATGGGACGGAGCTTAGGCTTCGATACTGCTGAGCTCTTGTTGCACTATTTTGTTTCGTTTTCGTTGTACCTTGTACTTGAGATGTTTTGTATTGTATTGCAGTGTATCCTGTTCTGGGTGTTTTTATAGAATAGTGACATGCTGCATCTTTATATATATGACTGCAGATTATCTTTTACTTCAGTTGTCCATTTCAGTTGTATATTGTATACTACATCCGCTATTACATGTTATTTATCTTTTCTGCTGCGCTACACTTTGACAAATGAGGGAACTGTTTCCCCACTATCAGACCTAGGCCCTCACTGCTAGTCGGCTGCCTCTGGCATTTGGGGAAATGCGCTTGAGGTCATGTGACCAACCGGGTTCGGGGCACCTGTTGAGTGGCACCCAGATCTGGGACGTTATAGTCTGGGTATGACATTAATGGATATACATTTCATATGAAAGATCAGGACCACAGAAGTGCAGTTCAGTATAGTGGTGTATTGGTGTTTGTAGAAGCAATGAATTTTTCGAGTTCTAAAGAAAAAAAATCAAATTTCTTCATCAAGTTCATATTATGGATACATTGAAGAAATATTAGAGGTTGATTACTTTAAAATTAAATTTCATGTTTTTAACTGAAAATGGTTTATCGGTAACAACAGCGTCTGACATGATGAATTTGGAATGACAGTTGTTAATCTGAATAGATTGGAAGACACAACTGATTCTTTTATAATGGAAACACATGAAAAACATATTTTCTATGTAGTTGATCAATCAGATATGCAGTGGTCTGTTGCTTTACAGGGGAAAACAACATGTTGGTGAGGATCAACTTGATGAAGATAATGATTTATGTGAGATCCCTATTTCCATGGAATGATTAGCAGAACATAATGATGATCATGTTGAAGTCATGGTTTTTTCCCTAAGGAATGATCATGACAAAGAAATTTTGGAAAACAATCTATTTGTACATTCCTAATATTACTGGTAAGAAATGATTATTTCTTGTTTATATTTATTATTTTTATAAAATCATAGATATTGTAATTTTTTTTCTTTATGTAAACACCTATTAAAAAAAATAAGTAGAAGTTTTTGTTTATTTAAATTTTGTTTCATTTAGTTTTTCATGTTTACTATTACGTAAATTATATATCGATTATTTTTGTTGAATGACAATTATTTTACCATTTTTACCATGTTTACCATGTTTACCATGTTTACCATGACTACTATGTTTACCATGTTTACCATTTTTACCATGTTTACCATGTTTTCTCTATTAACCATAGTTTACCATAGTTTACCTTTACGTAACTTATATATTTATTGATTTTGTTGAATGCCAATTACACTACCATGTTTACTATGTTTACCATCTTTACAATTGTTTAACATGTTTATCATATTAACCATGTTTACAATTACGTAACTTAGTTCAATTTTTCATTTTCTATTTACATTAGTATTTTAATATTTAAATTTGTATATTTGTGAACTAATGTTTATTTTTTTGATTTGAAGGATAATGACAGATCAATCCATTTATAACCACATGATTCTGGAGAAGAGCATAATGATCATACCTCTCAGGAGGAACATTCATGTGATCCTCTTAATGTTCCCCAATCTTCCTCATGTGATCCCATACCGACAAAGAAGAGTTCAAGAGTTGGTAAATGTGGGCACACACGTTTGCCAAGATTATCAATTACTCATACGCAGGACCAGAGGATACTCATTGATTTTTATGAGAATGATATTCCTATAGGTCCAAATGTAAAATATTTTAAGAGTTTTATATCAACTCAGAGTAAGAGAAAAGTAAGAATTTTGTATGATGATTGGAGAAGTGTGGAAAAAGTGATAATATCTCAGTTGTGGGAGATAATTTTGGTAAGATATTTTTATATTGTTTTCCTATTATTTAAATATTTCTAGTATAATATGTTTTATCTCTTCATTATGAGATGACATTTGATATTCTTCACACTAAAAGAGTCAGGAAGAAATGCTTATCGATGGATGCTAGGAGATGGAGGGATTCCAAATCAAACCTCACATCTAATTTCATTTTTGTTCATAGGAGTCATGATAATCCATGTCATATATATCCTTTTATATATAAAGACACATGGAGACATTTTGTTGAAAGTTGATGAAAAGATTCATTTTTGGTAAGGGAAATGTAATATTTTATAAGATTTCTTATATAAATGATCTTATTAATGTTCTTTTAATGATTTATTATTCTTAATTTATAGTAAACAAGGAAATATCATCAGGAGATCCAATCTAAAAGTTTATACCCTCACAGTTTATCTCGGGGAGTGTATATGTTTTTGGAAGTACAAATGATGGTAGAAAAAATAACAATACATAGAGCCGAGTCTTCAAGCTCTAGAGAGCTTTCCCCTCCATCCCCTCCATCTAGACATGAAATATGGAAGAGAGCTCAGATGGGAAAAAGGGAAATATCTTTCAGAAGAATCAAGAATCATAGCTGAGAGGATTATAAGATATTAATTTTATTTATTTAAGTTACCCATATCATTTATATAATTTTAATCATTAAGGAAATTTTTAATTAATTAATACACGATTCTCTTGAGGAGAAGATCTCATAGGGGGTATTTACAGATGCTAGGAGGCAAGATATTTTATCTGTAGAATTGGGAAATCCCGAACATCCTGTTCATGTATGAGGATATAAGATAGCTGTATTGGTAAGAAAAGTGTTTCTACATACTTCAACTTCTTCTATTGAGGGTTTTTATAAAAAAATACAATACTTGGAGGCTGAATTTCATAATATTAATTCCATGATGGAGGAAAAGATTAGAGTATTAGTACAATCTATGTTTTTAGACATGAAAATACAATTTCAGACTGCAGCTCCCACTCCTCAACCTCCCTCTGCCCACCCCATTATTTATCCTCCACCTCTTCTGGTAGCTCCCACTCCCCCACCTCAGCCTTCATACCCCATTTTTTATCCTAATCTTCCACCACATCTTTCTACTTATTTTGAGTTTTTTTTATGTTCTTCAACATCATATAGCTGCATATGGGCTGGTATATTGTATCGGAGATATAGCTCATCGTCAACAGTTAGAGGTAGAGCATCATAGGGTCAGTGTACAAGATATTATAGATAGATCATCTCGAGTACCATTACCTACATATGATGTGACGACAGTTGGATATAGTATCATCCATTTTTTAATTTGGCCATCCAAACTTCTGTGAATCTTTACCATAGAGGTATGTTTGTTATATCTTCTATTTTATTTTTTTAATAAATCTTTTTTTTAACATTTGAAAACTAATTTACTTTTCTATTTATTTTTATAGGAATACTTCAAAGGTAAAGAAATATTTTATAGACAACAACCAAGACAAATGGATATTCCATCAGATACATATTATAGTATTCTTGATAGATTGATAAGATATTCAAATTTGTTGGTAGATCATTATGTGTTTCCAATGGAAGCTCACATTTTTGGACGTGAAATAAACATGATGATTGTGGAAAATGATATCATGGAGATTTTTACTGGAGATAAGTTGGGCATCAACGTGGTGAAAACTCTTTCCATGTATGTCTTAACACCTTTTCTATGTGTTATATTTATTAAAAAAGTATACTTATGTCTATTATTATATTAGGTATATTTATAACATGTGTGAGAAGAATAAGCAGATAGATGTATATGGATTCATGGACCTGTATTTGATTTCCCTTGAAGCACATGCATTGGATGAGGAACAATGAATGCTTTATATTGCTGAAAGATTTGAATAGAATATAATCACACAATGTTGGATGATGCCTTTTTGTGAGAGTTATGAAATATAACTTTGGAAAAGATTTCACTGTATTTTAAAATAAAAAACCACTATCCTTAATTTTTTTTATCAGTGATCATTGGTTGTTAAGTGTTTTTTCCCATGGGAGAAAACACTTTATTAGATATGATCTATTCATGGTGATGTGTAGGAATGTTTTAAGAATATGTTTGAAAAGTAAGTTTCAATTTCTTAATATTTGTATATGATATAATGAATTTTAAAATTATCCCATTCATATTATTCTCTAAGAGGGGATGGGTCTACATTCGAAAAAAAAACATAGAAAATGAGTGCCAAGATCAAATATAAGTAATGGTAAATATCTATTTATAATTTGTACTTTTTGATGTATTACATAATAATAAGATTTTGAATTTACCCTCCTTTAAACATAATTTTCATGAACAACAAGGCGTCATCAAATGCAGATATTATAGGTTATTATTTATGTATGAAATAATTACAACCGGAAGACTTGTTAACTTTGACTAGGTAAGATTTTATTTTAAACATTTCCAAAATATTTAATTTGATTTATTCATTATACATGTTAACTACTATCCTTTTAATTTATAGCTATTTTATGACCCTCAACCCTATAGTGCTTATGAAGTCAAACGCTTACATGTGGAAGTGTCAAATTATTTTACAGGTTTGATTGGATTTTAGTTTTTTTGTAGTGTAAAATGTAATTGTGAATATTTTCATTATAATTGTGTATTTAGTAGTCATTTAGGTTGGTTTTAGGTTTTTTAGTTTACATTGTACGTTTTTAATGTTATATATGTTAGTGTTTAATTTTTCTCTCCTTCTTGTTTTGTTCTTGTTCTGATGGTTTTTCTTATATGGATTCTGGTCTGGGGGGTTCCAGGGGTGTGGGGTGTCCAGTGGGGTAGGGGGTTTCTAGGGGTGTGGGAGGGCTGTCCATGGGGGTGGGAGGGTGTCCAAGAGGGTGGGAGGGCTATCTAGGGGTGGGGGCTATTTAGGAGGGTGGGGTGTCCAGGGGTGTGTTGGGGTGTCTAGTGGGGTGGGGGGTTTCCAGGGGTGTGGGAGGGTTTTCAATTGGGGTGGGGGTGTCCAAGGTGTCCATGGGGGTGGGAGGTTGTCCAGGAGGGTGGCAGGGCTATCCAGGGGAGTGGGGGCTATCCAAGAGGGTGGTGGGCTATCTAAGGGGTATCCAAGGGTGTGGGGGGGGGGTGTCCAGGGGGGTTCCTTGGGTGTGGGAGGGCTATCTAGTGAGGGGGGGGTGTCCATGGTGTCCATGGTGGTGGGATGGTGTCCAAGAGGGTAAGAGGGATCTATAGGGGGGTGGAGGCTATCTAGGAAAGTGGGGGGGGGGGGGGCTGTCCAGGGGGTGTCCAGGGGTGTGAGTGTGTGGGGGGTTCCAGGGTTATGGGAGGGTTGTCCAGTGGTTTGGGGTGTCCAGGGTGTCCATAGGGGTGGGAGGGTGTCCAGGAGGGTGGCAGGGATGTCCGAGGGAGTGGGGGTTATCCAGGAGGGTGGGGGCTATCTAGGGGGAATCCAAGGGTGTGGGGGTGTGGGTGTCCAGTGGGGTGGGGGGTCCAGGGGTGTGGGGGGGTTTTCTAGTGGGGTGGGGGTGTACAGGGTGTCCATGGGGGTGGGAGGGTGTCTAGGAGGGTGGGAGGGTTGTCCAGGGGGTGGGGGATGTCCATGAGGGTGGGTGGATGTTCAGGGGTGTCCAGTGGGGTGGGGGTTTCCAATGGTGTGGGAGGGTTGTACAGTGGTATGGGGATGCCCAGGGTGTCCATGGGGGGTGGGAGGGTGTCCATGATGGTGGGAGGGTTGTCAAGGGGAGTTGGGTCTATCCACGAGGGTGGGGGCGGTCCAAGGGGTGTCCAGGGGTGTGGGGATATCTAGGGGGTGTTTCTAGGGGTGTGGGGGGATATCTAGTGGGGTAGGGGTGTCCAGGGTGTCCATGGGAATGGGAAGGTGTCCAGAAGGGTGGGAGGGCTGTCCAAGGGGGTGGGGCTATCAAGGAGGGTTGGGGATATCCACGAGTGTGGGGGTGTCCATTAGGGTGGGGGTTTCCAACGGTGTGGGAGGGCTGCCCAATGGGGTGGGGGTGTCCAGGGTGTCCTTGGGGGTGGGAGGGTGTCCATGAGGGTGGGATGCCTGTCCATAAGAGTGGGGGGTTGTCCAGAATGTTGGGGGGGGGGGGGCTGTCTAAGGGGTGTGGGGGGGTGTCCCGGTGGTGGGGGTTTCTAGGGGTGTGAGGGGGAAGTCCAGTGGGGTGGGGGGTGTCGAGGCTGTCCAAGGGGGTGTGAGGGTGTCCTGGAGGGGGGGGGGGCTGTCTAGGGGGGTGTACAATGGGGTGGGGGGGGGGGATTCCAGGGGCATGTGAGGGTTGTCAAATGGGGTGGGGGTGTCTAGGGTGTCCATGGGGGTGGGAGGGTGTCCCGGAGGGTGGGAGGGTTGTCCAAGGGGTGGGTGTTGTCCAGGGTGTGGGATGTTGTCCATGGGGTGGGGGATATAAAGGGGGTTGTCCAGTGGGGTGGGGGTGTCCAGGTTGTCCAGGGGGTGGGGGTGTCCTGGGGGTTGGGGGGTTCCAAGGATGTGGGGGTGTCCAGGGGGGTTATAGGGGTGTGAGAGGGATGTCCAGTGGGGCGGGGGGTCCAGGGTGTCCATGGGTGTCGGAGGGTATCCAGGAGGGTGGGAGGGCTGTCCAGGGGGTGGGGGGCTATCCAGGGGGTGTCCAGGAGTGTGTGTGTGTGTGTGTATGGGGGGTGTCTAGTTTGGGCGGGGGGTCCATTGGTGTGAGAGGGATGTCCAGTGGGGTGGGGGTGTCCAGGGTGTCCATGGGGGTGGGAGGGTGTCCAGGATGGTAGGAGGGCTATACAGGGGGTGGAGGTTTTACAGGGGGTTGAGGGATATATATGGGGGTTGTCCAGTGGGGTGAGGGGGTTTCTAGGGGTGTGTGGGTGTCTAGGGGGTAGGGTGTGTCTAGGGGTGGGATTGTATCGAGGGGGCGGGGGGCTGTCCAGGGGTGTCAGGGGTTGTCCAGGGGGTGGGGGTGTCTTGGGGGTGGGAGGGTGTCCAGGGATGTGTGGGGCCGTCCAAGGGGTGGGGCTATCCAGTGGGGTGGGGGGCTGTCCAAGGGGTTTTATGTTTTTTAATTGACATTGTATGTTTTGAATTTTATGTATTTAAATGTTGAATTTTTCTTTGGTTCTTCTCGTTTTGGACTAGTTTTGATGTTTTTATGGTATATATTCTGGTGTGGTTTTAGTCTGGTCTTAGTTTTTTTTCTGCTTGTTTCAGGTATTATTTGTTATGGTATAGTTTTGGTTGGATGGTTTTATTGAAAAAAAATGGTTTTTACATCGGTTATTTTATAATTGATGTAAAAAATGCATTGAAATGGGTTATAACATCAGTTATTTGAAAACTGATGTAACAAATGCATGGGAATGGGTTTTTACATAGGTTATTTCTTAACTGACGTAATAAATGGAATGGAATAGTTTTTAAGTCGATTATTTTATAACCTACATAGTATATATGTTTTCTCGTCGGTTATTATTTAACTGACGTGAAAAAATGCTTGGAATACTGGTATATCACATCAGTTATGAAAATAACTGACGCGATAAACTTGATTTTAACATTAGGTATTCAATAACTGACATGATAAATGCTTCAGAGGCACAATTTATTACGTCGGTTATATAATAATTGATGTAATAAAATAAATACCATGTCTGTTATTTAGAAACCGACGTAATAAATCACAACTTCGAAGTGCTTTCCACATCAGTTTTTGAGGAACTGATGTGAAAAACACTTTAGATTTTTGGTTTTACGTCAGTTTTAAAATAACTGATGTAAAAAACAATGTTTATAATGTCTTTTATAATAATTTCATCCAAAAGCCGATGTAAAAATTAAAAAAAAAATGCCGTAAAAAACGTTTTATATACTAGTTTCATAATATACTCAAAACTGGTTTTTTAGTCTCAAACCCTTTTTATCAATAATTATCAAAATCCACAACCTACTCTCAGAGGGAGGTTCTCAACACTGCTCCATCGTATTTGGAAATATTTTTGAGTAATATCTATCCCTCGGTTTGTGATAATTCTTATGTCATATGGAAATCCAATCTGATTCTTGTTCTAGTATAAAGATGCAGTTTTACTCCAACTCTACATTTTGTTTCTAAATAAGGATAATATCATCACTATAGTGGTGACATGGTACTGTAGTAGTGGTTTTTACTGGGTGGTACTATAGCAGGCGGGTACTGTAGTAATTCTATTCAATGAATGGGCCTTGGGCCAAACATTTGGGCCTATGGGCCATGTAATGGGCTAAATTCCCACTGGGCCTTCAGTCTATATATTGTGTCTCCCTATACCTAGTTAGTGAAGGGTATTTGATGTTCATTAATAATAAATGTGGCTTCATCCCCAACCTTAATAAAGGGAGTGTGAGATGAGAAATCCTATAAAAAGATCATAACATTATAAGTGATAATCAATCCAAGAAGTGATTATGTTAAACAAATTTAAATCCATATTAAACTAGTGTGAAAGAATTAAAAATTATCATAGGGAATTACATACATAATATTTTCATAACATAGTTAATAAAGAAGTGATATAACCAAATTAAAGGAAATTGAGTTAAGAAAACCCTTATGTTGTGTATTGACATGTCTCATACATTCTTTATATTTATAAAAAAAATGATATTTTAATTTTTCAATTTTTAAAGGAATATTTTCTTTTTTATTTCTTCTTAATTAAACATTTTATTTCATTCATTACAATTACATATTTATTTACTTAATCTTTTAATTCCACATCAGACGTTTTGAGGATGGTTGGTTCTTAAGACAAAAATAAATTTTGTATGTCGATTCTAGTCAAAGAGGTTATAGTTCTATCATCTACAGATTTATAATCATTAAATAATTATCTTATTTATTCATTATATTTAGTTTTTTAGTTTTCTATGAAATTTGATTATAGAAAAATGGAATACACTATTCATGAAGATGGTAGTTTGTACGTACGCATGAACGTAGATTTCATTTTCTAATGGTAAAATGAAATGAAATTAAATTCATATTTTATCATTATATAGTTATATATATGTTATACATATCATATTAATTCATGAATTGCATCATTCTGACTATCCATGTGAGGTAGTATTGGAAAATTATGTGCATCGCTACATGGAGGTGTT
The DNA here is from genome assembly GCA_963277665.1 of Viscum album. NCBI lineage: Eukaryota > Viridiplantae > Streptophyta > Magnoliopsida > Santalales > Viscaceae > Viscum > Viscum album. The sequence goes on along the minus strand of OY728155.1, from coordinate 938,944,703 downwards.
ATTACGTATGTACAGACGATCAACTCTTCTATTTTACAAAGTATGGAAGGATAAGAAGTAGATGATATATTACCTTTTATAAATCAAAATTATTTCATTAATATCATATTTAAATATTAAATCCATCATTATAAACATACATTAAAGGCAGTGATGTAAAATAAATCACATCACTTCGTGGATGTAGGGGTCAACACGTACGCACGAGTGATGTTTTCATTTCCTATAGGATGAAGATAGAGTATACTAAGGTTTGTGAAATTAAGAAAACAAAATTTCAGTATAATTAAGATACTGATGTTATTATATCATCATGTTTAGGGAAAATTTTAAGAATGTAGAATAAGAAATAAAGTGAATAAAATCGATTAATAGTTATACATCTTCTATGGAAACCCTCTTTTGGATTACACATTCTGTATTCTTAGATGGTATTTTGGTGAGACTAGATACTCTAGGCCATATTTATGATGGTTGGGAAGATATTTCTCATGATCATTATGGAGATAAATTTCTCAAATAGTGTGTTAATGATGGGATATGAGGTTTTCTATTATAAATGAGGGGAGTGGCACACTTATAAATATTAAGTACATTAAAATATAATAAATATAATAATCATGTCAAGTGGCACAAAATAGAAATAATTTATATTTCAGAACCTTATAATGTCAAAATACCATCGAAAAATAAAATTTATATAAGTTTAAGTTGTGTTTTAAACCTGATATTCTGGTTTAACTGCCTCATTAACACTTTTTAACCTTAATTGTGGAACCACAATTTTCAATCTGTAAGGGTTAGAAATTTACATATGAGGTGGAAAGTTTCCATAAAATTGTACATGGATAAAATTATAGTCTGTTTTATATCACAAATTCCCTATTCCAATATTTTTTGATTTTAACATATTTTATAACAAAAAATTATCATTAAATATCATTAAATTCATTTTTAAGACTACTCATTTAATTTGACTTTATAGAAATCAGGATAGAAACTGAAATATAATTTAAAACAAATTTACAACTACTTATAATATATAATTAACTATTAAATTCATTTCATACAACAATTCATTTAAAACATATTACTTTTAATGTTTTTTATATTATTTACCTTGATTGCTCTACTGCATGCACAAGCACTATATCGACATTGATTAAGCATTCTAGCTAATTATACAATTACAAAAAATTAAAAATATATTAATAACATAAAAAAGTTATTAGTTTTCAAAAAATCCATTTATAATATAATGAATCATCTTTTAATACATATAAAAAGATATTAGAGTTATTAAAGAAAATATAGTAACATTTGGCATTAAATCATTACTTAAAATATTACAATTGTCAAATTCAAAGGCAAATGACACCAATATTCCATAATTTATAAAAATGGGTTGGTATGGACGAAATTCACTCATAAAATTGGATAATGTCACGTTTTAGAGATATTTTGAGGCTTTATCACAAATTTTAATCCCTATTTAACCTTTTTACCCTTACTGAGGTGACAAATATCTAACATATTACTATTCAAAATGAACAAAAATAAAATGTTCCTATTTAGAAATTTTAAACATCAAAAATCTAATATAGAATCAAATTTTTATGATTTATTTTATATATGTGTGAGAACATAATATTAATATAATTGTAAAAAACACAATGAAAAACATTTTTATATATACTTGTTTTAAGAGTAAAAAATAATGTACACTAAAATAGTGTATAAGGTTGATTCCAAGGATTTTTTAAAAAAAATTGAAAAAAATGATTTTGGGATTTTATATCAATAAAAACTGAATTTAACCCTCTAACCATACCATTAAATTAAAAAGATCCATAAATAGTTATAAATTTGATTAAAATATAATTGATATTCCTAAAAGTCATGTGCAGTTTCGCAGATTCAATATAATATTTTTAAAATTATTATTTTACAACATGAAAATAAATTTGGTTTAGAAATGTTTTTTTAAATTTTTATGTAAATATAAATTCATTATTATTTCATAAATGTTTTAGTATATGTAAAAACTAATATTTTCATTATTCACTAAAAATCAAAAATTTCATAAAAATATCAAAAATGTTCTATAAGATAATTTTTGGCATGATGATTACACAAATGATTATCATTTTATAAAATTAAACTAAAAAATTGGAATAAATTAATTATAATATCCACACATAAAATTAAATAATAACCTCTTTTATAGAAAATAAATTTTTGTAGCATAAAATAACTTTACTATAAATTGAGCACTTATTTTCTAAGAATAAATTATTAATTTTTTTAGATAAACCCTTTATATATATATTTTATATTTTGTTTTCAAATATTTATACCCCCAATACATATTTTAAGTTATAACATTCATATTTATATAATAAATTTCTTATAGTATATTTTATTCATGTTAAGTTCTGTGTTATGTATTATTAAATATATAAAACATAGTGTTCTTTTAATCTAAATTATAAGTGTGTTTCACATATATTTGGAAAAGTTTGATAAAATCCTATTTTTATATGGTATAGTGAAAATATAAATTTTTCATAATACATTCCCAATGATTTATGTAATATTTTGATTTAATATTTATTCTATTCATATGCATGATAATCTTTATATTCCTCACCAAATTATTCTATAATAGTTGGATACTATTTAATTCATTGATAATAATTAATTTAAAATGATGAAATATTTTAATGGATCTTATAGGCTTCTAAAATATTTTTCGAAAACAATTTATTCCATTACATATAATTATTATTTTATGTCTGTAAAAAATGTTTTGAAAATATATAAATTCATGGGAAGAATAGTTTTGTATTTAATGTAACTTTTATGGTTAGTTTATTTTATAGTAATTATTAAGGGGGTATTTCGATGTTATATGTCACAATTATAAGTCTTAGATTCTTTCCCTATAATATATTTTAAATTTTTATTATATTTAATAAAGGGATATTTGTTTATTCATTTTGATAAATTGTAAAAAGGAGGAGAACATTGGATTTTATTTAAATCATAAAAAAGATGGATAATTTGGCAGTGGAACCCTGATCCACTTTATTTATGATTTCATAATTACAATATTTGTTTATTTTATAAGTATAACGTCTCATTTATTTTATTCCAACAATTTATTCCCTCTATCATGAGTTATAATAAGAGTATTTCTAGTTTTTTTATTCAAGTGATAACCCTGTTTAAAACTCCAATTTAAAATAAATTCAAGTAATTGAACCATTAAAATGACTTAAATGTTTTCCATAGTAAATTTTGAGTGGAATATAAAAAATAAAAAGATGATAGGGAAATCCTTTTTAACTTTTTTGAAAATTATATTATTGAAATCCACATTCTAAAAAGAATGATAAATCATCCTTTCAAAAAGTGTTAAAGATAATTTTGAAGATAAAAAGAAATAAAACAAATTTTTATTTATTAATAATAATAATATAACATTTCTAGGAAGATTAAATGTTGAGATGGAAGAAATATAGCTCATTTGGAGAGAATAAAAATTATTTTTAACAACTTAAAATTTTATAAAGAAAAAATATGTGACAGTAATTACCCAGAAGTTGAGGTGATGAATTAAAATACTGTCATAAAACATAAGAAAACCCAATTGTTAATTTTTATCAATGAGGAATCATTATGACTCATGAAAAGAAGTTATGTTAAGAAAACCCCTTACAGTAAATCCATCTTAGTAATAAATTCTCAAATCTCTTGAATAAAAAAATAAATAACGTGATAACCTATTTCAAAATATTATTAATATCTATAAAAATTTATAAAATTCAATTATAATAATTTATTAAAAATATCTTAGTTATTTATATTCTATTTTCATCATCATATGTTACTCTTTTCAATTGTTTTTTAGTACTAGTTTTGGAATAGTGGGGATGATTATTTTTTATAGATTAAAATTTTATCATTAAAAGATCATTATAGGTAATGTGATAGATATTCTATAATGAATTATATTGTTTAATTTTCATTTAATATGTATTTTTCTATGATTATTTATGAAAAATTTAGTGAAGATCCTTTTTGATAATTTAGATTGAATAAAAAATTTGGTAAATAAAAATATTTTAAATATTTGTATAACCCTTATAAAATAATAAACCATATATTAATTTCCAATTACTTTTTAATTACTATATTATATATATTTCCACAGTCATCCATGATAGAAACTTATATCATTGTTTAAGTAGGTGGTGAAATGAACTGATCCAAGAATAAAGTATAATATATGTGTAAGCACGATTAAGAAAGTGATTATTTTGGACCAATATCATTATTATAGATCAATAAATATATTATTGAATTTTTTTAAGTTTTTCAATATTATTTTAATAGATTTTTATAAATTATAAATCACTAGATGAAAAATGAAATGCATAACTTTTATGGAGGTGATACTTCACATTTACACAAAAAGGATTCATTTTCATTTACATATAACACAAAGGAGATAGAAATTGGTTTATATTTTCCAAATATTAATATTTTTTTAATTATCATATAATTTCATTAAATACCCTCATTTAAATAATCCTTGTATTGTGGTCTTGTAAAATAGATCACTTAAATTATTAATGTGGTGGTCTATATGAAACACAATATACATTTTTTGGAAGGTTATGAGAAGGTCTAAAAATGATTATCCTATAAAAATAATAAAACATCAATATGATTTTTGTGATCATGTAATTATTTTAAAATTGATAGATTAAATTTGGAGGAGGAATAAAAATATATAAATAAAAATAAATAAAAATGAGTAATTGAATGTTTTATAATACTCCTTGTATGAGATCTTTAAAAAATTAAATCAAGGCTTTAAGAGGTGGAAATTTCATAAAACAATTATATGGTGTGTATAGGAGTTTTGGAGAGTTATTTGGGTATTTTTTGGTAGAATATTAGAAGCCCGGGGTGTAAAGAGAAGTGATGTGGTTATGTCTCAATTTATAAAAGTGAGGAATGTCATTTATGAAATTATATAAAAGGTAAAGTCACTATTCAAAAGTCATGTCGATCCAATAATGGTGTGATGGAAGAGGTAAGGTTGATAAATCCTCAAATATACACATTTAAAAATGTTTTCAAATGTTTTTAATTCATTTACTCGTATATTTTTTGTAATGTCCCAGAATTTCCATTTATATTCTTTTATTATTTGGAATTATTTCAAGACCATAAAATTTGACAGCACGTAATTCTGAGGCCGAGAGTGCCCAGAATGATCTATTGAAAAATGTTAAGCATTAATTAGTGAGCATGACCAGTTTTCCAGAAAAAGTTGAATAACTCTTAAAAGGTTGCCCATATCAGAAATATAAGGTCACCGTTGCGTTCAGGACAGCGGGTTTACCCTAGGTGTCACTTATGTTTAGTAGGCGCAGACCTCCAGTGAGAAAACCTGAAAAATGGCATAATTATAAATAAAATAATTAAATTAAATTATTTTATTTTTTCAAATGATTATAAGTCACAAACGGTGAATCGGATTAAAAATTTGTGACCATCGCTGAACTCATGAGGGTATTATTTCCTTAGGCAAACCCTAACATTTTCCAGCGTTGGCCAATAGAGGAAGTTAGTTTTTTGCTGTAAATAAAATAACTAAGTAACAATTTGTTTATTGTTAAATAGTTTAAATTCTAAACGATAACATGGATTGAAAATCCGTGGGTAACGTTGGATTTGTGGGGGGTAGTTTTCCCTTAGGTGGATCCTATCCTCGACCGCTGCAGGTCGAGGGTGACTGTTAATAATTTTTTGAAATTTTTTAATGTACGTTCAGTAAACGTGTAAGCGAGATTTTATTTCTTTTGAACCATCACTCGGATAAAAAATATGAGGGTACTGTTGAATTCAGAATGCTAGGATTCACTAATAAATGTCTTAACTTTGGCAAGAAAGGGCTGAGCAGAAAAGTTATTTTTTGGACTTTTTTGAGAAAAATAATAAAATAATTTTAAAGAATAATTTTATTTTCTTTCCCACTTTTGAGTGACGGGAAATGATGTTGTGGGGCAGCGACATGGTGATGACGATGCACATCAATGAGGTCATTAATGACTCGTTAAAAATTCAGCGTAATGATGCTTTAATGACACATAACAACGACATTGTTTCATAAATAAAACATCATAGTGACCCGAAATCACATCATAATGGGAACACTGCAACGTGATCCTATTTATAGTTCGATGCGCTGGGGAAATAAGGATTAAAAATTGGAGGATTCTTTGGGGAACCTCTGAAGGAATTCCACCCCAATGAAGAAAGAAGAAGGCCGACAGAACTTCATCTTCTTCATCACGCATTTTGAAGATCGAAGACGAGAAGCGACACTGACGTCTTAACCCTTCGAGGACGAACGTGCGACAATGAACTTCAAATAGGTACGGGATTTTAGTTTTAAAAGTTCTTCCTTGTTCCTTTTATGAAAAATGACAAGCACAGATCAACCCACAAAATTGTTGATATGCGGATCATGTGTTAAAATGTGAGGGTGACTTTTCTTTTGGGGTGATATTTTGGGATTAAAACATGGCATGAATGATTGAACACAAACCTCCCTAAGCATACACCTTGTCAAAACCTCTAATGTGGAGGCCTCGTGTCACGACCCGACCCTACCCGGGCTCGAGCCGAAACTACCCCAAGCCCACCTCAATAGTCCAGGGGCTGGCGACCAGCACCGAAGGCACAATAACTCAGGGAGGCCTTTGCCTAAGTACCTATACACACACACGCAACAAACTCAGTGCAACAGTGCAGAGTAAATGAAAGAAAAATCAGAGTAAAGGGAAACTACTATATATAAACCACAGTGTGCATCGACCCCTAACAATACAAAGTATGGTGCTCAAAAGGGAAAAGGCGCAAAACACACGCCCAACCAGAAAAGTTGACACAACCCGACAACATGTAAACAAAAAGGAAACAGATGATGGGTCTCCCACCTAGAACCCGACCACGACCACTGCATGTGGTCCAAGCTCCCAAGCTCCTACGCTCCACTGAAGTCACGCTCCACCTGTCCGTCGTCTGCAAGGGCACACCAAGTGCGGGCAAAGCCCAAGCAGGGGTGAGTATAAAAATACTCAGTAGGATACCCCGAAGGCTCTAGGGGGAAACAAAAGGAGGTACCGAAGGGTGAGCAGTAGAGAGAACGGGAAAGTAAAGGGGTACAACAGTGAGTGTAGTAAAGAGTCCAACTCAACAAGAAACCCGAACAACGTCGTAAGGGGATCCCCGTCCCGTAGCTCAGCCCAAGAAAGAGTAGCCAACAGTCCCAAAAGTAACACCATCTTTGATGACCAGCAACCCACACATCTTCCCCGAACCGCAAGCCAAGGGGCTCAATCACCGCACTTCGACACTATCCGCTTTGGGCGGCACTGACTCGCCCGCCCGGTTTTAGATCGCGTCACAAGAACGTGTCTCAGTGGAGAAAGCGCCCCTCATACTTGAAAGTTCTAGGATAGTCAACCCACACCTCGTCACTACCCTGCAGTTGAGAGGTCTTCTCAAAATCAAAGCCCATAACAACACTGACCCGTATAACCAAGGGTCCCGCTCCGGTAATCACGGAGGAAAGCCACATGCAAGCCTAGTAGAAGGACTGAGACTAGAATGCCAACAGGTGTCCCCACTGCCCATCCATGCTGGAGGGTAGACCATGTTACATCATCCGGCGAACCACTGCCCAGCTCCGCTGGAGGGTAGACCATAATAAGATACTGGGTGACCCACTACCCAGCCCTTCTGGAGGGTAAACCATAATACATCATCAGGAGACCCACTGCCCAGCCCCACTGGAGGGTAGACCTAGAATAAGTCGATAGGCGACCCACGACCCAGCCGTGCTGGAGGGTAGACCTGGATCTAGATGACGGGAGACCCGCTGCCCAGCCCCGCTGGAGGGTAGACCCTAAAAGGTCGTCGGGTGACCCACTACCCAGTCTCTGTTGGAGGGTAGACCCTAATAGCGTCGGGTGACCCACTGCCCAGTCTCTGCTGGAAGGTAGACCCTAATAGCGTCGGGTGACCCACTACCCAGTCTGTGCTAGAGGGTAGACCCTAATAGCGTCGGGTGACCCACTGCCCAATCTCTGCAGGAGGGTAAACCCTAGAAGTCAGTGAGCAACCCACTGCCCAGCCCTGTTGGAGGGTAAATTCGAAGAAGTCGATGAGTAACCCACTGCCCAGCCCCGCTGGAGGGTAGAACTCAGAACTGCTCTAGAAATCTCTACTAGAGGGTACAACACTGGCCAACGGAACACGAAGTGGGCATCACTCAACTTCCCAACTCCAGAACAACTCACCCAAAAGAGGTGCAGTGTCTGCTCCAGCACGGGGTGTCACCGGCACCGCTACTGGCCAATCCAATGAGAGCTAAACCAGGGGGAGACCACTCAACCCTACTGGTCAAACAAACGAGCACAAAGCCAGGGGAAATAAACTCCACCCTGCTAGCCAAACAAACAGGCACCAAGGGACCCTCTGCGCCACGAGAGGTCCAAGTACGCAAAGCAGAACACAGCACGCACGTGGGGCCCACACAACGTGTCGCCCCAAGTCAACCCCAACCTAGCGCACGAACGTTTGAGGTACAAACCACACGTACCTCCAAGAATTATCGTATAATCCCAGAGTATACCACGTCTCCAGACCAAGGGCTATCGTGCACACGACACCCAACGTCAACGCGAAGGCGTGACGTAACAACTCCACCTCAAAGGCCCAGGCATGGCCAACCACATCACTTCAAGCATTTACATCACTCACATGAGAGTGCATGCGATCACTCGCCAAAGGTCCGCTACAAACACAGTAGAAGGACCGCCACCGGGGCACCTCCACATTTCCACATTTAACAAGATCATGCAAGAGGTTCCACACAACCAAACGGAGCGCACCGTTGTAATCTTCGCGAAAAACACGCGAGATTGACTACTTACTCACCTCCAACAGATACCCGATGGAAAAGTCACCAGCACCGCCTCACGCCCGAACGACGTCCCGTGATCCCGAGGCTAGGCCCCAAAAACAGTCGGGCGCATCGCACCATTGCAAACCCCTCGAGAAAACACATCAAAAGCACTACCCACATGAGTGCTGTAACAGCCCGAGATTTTATAAAAAATATTCTTTTTAATTTTATTAATGTCTTGTGTTGTACGCTAAACCAAAAAGAGCTTGCACAACACACATCCTTGACTTGACTTTCATTACACGCAATCACAACCTTCCTCGATAGCGTGTGTAGTACGCAATACCGAGTTTCACTAAACAACGATATGCTATTAAAATATTATTATAACTAGCCGTTATGAATAGTAATAACCAACTTTTAAAATTTTAGAAATTTTAGCTCTCAAAATGGACTTCATTTTTGGATTCGGAGTATCGAATTTAGCTTAAGGTGAAATTTTGGTACTTTTCGAATAACTTTCATATTCTGATGAATAGTGAAAATTACTAAATTATAATTAAAAACAACTTTTTTAATCAAAATAATTAATAGTGATAAATTATTAATTTTAGTGATTTTAAAGTATATTTAGAATATATTTTTACAGTTTAATACAATGTTGGTCATTAGATGTAATTTCACATTTAGACCAGTTATAAACAAGTGTCAATCTTTTGATAGTTATTATCTCTTAAAAACACGCTATATGTTGTGACAACGGAAAGTAATTATAAAATTAATTAATGAAACTTATATGTTTGGAATTTTGTAAAATATAAATCATTTTTGAATTTGGAATATCAATTATAGCTTAGGGTGAAATTTTGGCATTTTTCTGAAAAACATCAATTTTTGATGAATAGTGAAACCACTAAGTGGTAGGTTAAAAACTGAATTTTGCATAAAACTTAATTTTACCGCTTCTGTGAATGGAATTTCGAAAATCCGACAAACAAAGTTGATATCAGTAAGTAAAATGTGGTTCAATGAGATAAAAATAATTTTTTGGTGAATAGTAACTTTTTACTTTTTTTACCGCGGATAATAGTAAATAGGGTAACTAAGGGTAAATATGACATTACTATTACCCTAACACATGTCCTAATTCTATTGGATAAGTGTAATTCGACCAAAAACAACCTTATAAATATAATATGACCATTTAGGTCCACTTGGATTAGATTATGACATTTAATATTATTTTATTTAATGAATAGTTAAAATAGTTAAAATCAAAGTTTAATAAGTAAATCATTTTTAATATGGGGTTATACATAAGATAAATTCGACTATAAATATTCCTTAGAAAGATAAAAAGATTTCCTATATAATGGTATTTTATTTGTAATTTTTAGACTTCAAATAAGTTAATTTATTTATGACACAAAGATGATGCAGTAATTATCTTATTAATGAAATATTGACATAATTGATATTATAAATACCAAAATAAATGTAATTTAAGGCTTTTTATGAATTATACTAATTTTCTAGGTTACTATGATATATTAGTGTTGATTTAATCAACTTGGTTTGAACATATAATTCTGTTATGACTTTCACAAAAATCATATATCAAATAGTGTCAAAATTGACACAAAATAGTTTTTAAATCAAATATTATATTATTAATTGTTATTTTATTCCTAAAAATCTAAGGTTCGGCCAAATGACTTAGATAAGGATATATATATTAATATTAAACAATTAGGGGTTCGTTTGGCATGTTATAGTAAGTGTATTAACCATATAGTGTAAGAAATCAAAAAGACACTGTAAAAGTTAAATTATTTAACTTAAAGGTAAATCTAATTGATAAGGTAAAAATAATAACCTAAACTTGTCTAAATCCTATTGGTTGATAGGATTTATACCCATCCCCACTTTAGATTCGAAATAAGACCCTTTGGAACCATTATAAACCGATTTTTACTTTAATATAAAATAATATTTTGAGATATTCCTAAGGTGCCCCTCTCCTCCCTTATAAAAGGGAACCTCCTCCCTCTCTTCCTTACAGAACCTTGAGCCTTCATGCTCGGCCAAACCCTGCCAAAATCCCTTCTCCACTTCCATAGTTTCATCCTAGAGGTCCTGGTCTTCTTCAAAGACCATCCTTAATTCTTTAAGTGGAGGCTAAGAAAAGGCGCGTCAAAAAGAGGTAATATCCATTACCGATCTTTTTCAATTTCTTTCTTCTTCAACTTCTTCTTCTTTAGTTGTTTCCTGATAAATTAATAACATCAGTATTTCTTATATACTGATATGTTATTATAAATATGAAACAACTCTAATTAACCTTCTATCCATCCTACGGAAAAAGGAAATCACCGCGCGTGTGTACGTACGGAATACCGTTTCCACGCCGTGGTGTAATCTATTTTCCGCCACCACCTTAATTGGATGGGTATAAAGGTGTAGTGAGTAACTATATTTGATTATTATAAAGTGATATTGATACTGAAATAGTATACATACACTTCAACACAATTCCACGACCATGGGAACGATATCATCGCTCATGCGTACGTACGGACTACCGTCTCCACGACGCGATGAGATTCATTCTCAATGATTAACCATTCATGAATGATTATAAAGTATATATAATAATTACTAATGAAATATATGAGCTAATAATGATACTGTAATTATTTATATTTATATGTATGTCATCTAGTTAATTCTATTCAATTCAATAAGGAAACGAAAACAACGTTCATGCGTACGTACGGACTACCGTCTCCATGAACGGGGTATTTCTTTCCATTTATTGATTTATTATATATGTATATTCTGAATATATATATATAAATCATGTTTTATATTCTGGAATTATTTAATCATGATCTAAGTAATCATATGAATAATTACAAGTTAAAAACACGAATGACAAATGAGACGATTTTACCCAAAACGCTACTTTAACATGAATTTACAAAAGAACGGGTAATATAAAGTCATAAGTGGACCATATATGATATAATAACAATGAATATGATTCTGGAATAAGTCAATAACATGATTTAAATCATTATACAGGAGGTTCGGACACTTACAAAGCTAGTCGGACCTAAGGTAAGGGAAAATATCACAATCTCATTTTTATCCGAGATTGTTTATACATTGGCATTTACTGGGGTGAATTTCATCATCCACATTCATGTTTCCTCGATATGACATATTATTTAAATCCACCTAAAATGGTTTAAATCCAATTTTACCCTTCGGTGTGTTTTTAGTAAAAGATATGAAAGGAATCTTTTGTCGTTTTTCGTACGAGGTACTTTTTGACTTTTCCGACAAAAGTACAAAGAATGTTTTTTTAACTTATACGGCATTAATGGATTTTTAAAACTTTATTTCCAAGAATCTTACTTTACAAGATTTCAAGTTTATTTTTAATCAACTTCTTTTAGTTTATAATTGTATGACATGTTAAGAAAAGTAAAGTGTTTTTTTTTAAGTTGAAAGGATATTTTCCTCAAGAATGGAGTTCAAGTGTTTTCTCAAAATTATTTTCCATCTAAGATAATAAAGGGTTCTGTTTCTCTCCCTATTATTAAATTGATTTGATTATGTTGTGATGGAATTATTTTTATGAATTCCTTTATCTTATATGAATTGTTTTATGATGTCATGATGTTTAAGATTCCCATTTTTATTACATGGGTTATGCAATGATGTATGATTTATGATTTTGTGGCACACATAAGAATGATATCATTATGAGATGGGTGGGACCTATATCCCCCTCCAATGCATTGGGTAAAGATTTTATATCTCATGAGATAGATATGGCTAGAACGGTAGGTCACACCGGTTCAGTGAAACAGGACTGAAACGAGGGTGACTCGGTTCAGAAAGGGACTTTGTCCACTAAGATAGTCTTGGCAATGAGTCTTGACTAATAAGAAATGATTCTCTATGATTATGTGTGTATGCCACAAGGTTTCATGTTTTAAGTTATGATTATTTTGATTACATTTCACTGCCATGATTTATCCCATGTTATGAAATTATGATCTCTTTTGCAGGTTAAGATTTCCAAAAGTTATGTGCTTGTGTATACGATGAGATTTATATTTCTTTTGTTTACCCTTACTGAGCATTTGAGCTCACACTTTTATGTTTTCTTTTCCCCAGGATATAAATAAAGTTCTTAGGTAAAAAAAGGGAAGATCTTTATGGGAGATATTGGAGATCTTTCACCACGATTAGAAGATTACGTTCCGAGTTTCCAAAGACACTAAACTATTACGATCCTTGTGTGTGTATTTTTTTTGTTATGTACTAAGTATTCCGCAAAAGTAATGTAATGTCCATGTACGATAAGCTTCGGGTCTCTACAGTTGGTATCAGAGGAAAGGTTTAGTCAACCTTTGGAAACTAGGATGTGCAAACGTTAGTGAGATCCCTAGAGATATTTCTAAGGTATGTCAAGGGATGTCCCTAAGGTTAAGTATACGTATAGGTTATAGTACTAGAATTACGCTAACGATCATAGAATTAAATATAAGATGTTAGATATTGACGTTACTCCCCCTTTATTATGTTGTTTTCCCCTAGCATGATTTTTGCCTCTCACACTATTCTTTTTGGGTTTTAGAAAATGGCTGGAAACAAGATGATTCACGATAATGGAGAATATGATGGACAATGGAATGATATTCTTCATAATGAAATGGGATTTGGGAGTCCAAACATAATTATTATGCCGAATTAGCAATCTCATAATATGATCAATAAACTAAAATTTGGTAAGTTTCCTAACTCGACTAATAAGAGAAAGATGGAGTTTCATGATGATCATAGAGGAAAGAAAGTTCAATTTCCCCTATGTAAATAATGTGGGAAGAGGCATCGAGGAGAATGTTTCAAAGGAACTAGAAGATGCTTTGGGTGTGGAAAAGAAGGACACAATGCAAGTAAGTGCAAAGGAAAAGGTTCAGTTAACACCATGGATGAGGATAATGGTATTGCTACGACATCAACAATGGTAAAATGTTTTAAATGTGGAATGTACGGGCATTATGCAAACCAATTCCCTAAGGGAAAGTCTCATGAAGAGAATCAGTATGGTCGCATGGGAAGTATTTATGTTGATGATGATGAAGAGACTACAAATGATATGTGAGATGAAAGAATTGTTGAAGCTCGGTCAATGGTTTAAGAATGTAGTGGAATGCTTACATGTTTATCATGTGTAATATTGTATAAGAAATCTCATGGTACTATGGAATAAAGAGACATCTAAGGATTGTTACACTGTTGTCTTTTCTTTAGTTATGAAAGTGTATGATTAATGGTACCACTATTCATGAAAGGTTATTCAGATATTTTTGGAATTTAGATGATATGTGCATAATGAAGGGATAAGGAGAAAATTAAATGTTTAACAGTATTCATGAGCTCATGATTTATATAAGGACTAAGTGATATCATGGTTTGAGTATATAGAATTTTGAGGATTTTGGTGTGTGGAAAGTGTTAACTTTTAACTGCATTCATGTTTTCACTAAGGTATTCAAGAGAATACACGATTAAGGACTTTGAATGTTTGGAATGTGACCAACAAAACATATCTTATGATATATGGGGATCGACGATGGTGTTAAATCTCTGGTAATCGTTTTCACTATGTTATGAGAGTGGAATGCAGTATTATGGATAAGCCTAAAGATTGGAATGGATTATGTTGGACATAAGTTATTATTGTTTAAGGATAGAAGTTTTTTCGATATTATTGATGGGATGTTATAGTAATATAGTTTTAGAAAAAGGACAACCTGTAGGATGGGCGCCAGCCCATCACGTCGGACAAGGATGTGGGAATTGAACCCACAATCGAAGTGCGACCAGCCTTTATCTCCTACCACTGGCCTACAGGAAGTCCCTGGTTAGTAGAAAATAGTTTTATTTTATTAAGCGGTATGATATATGAAGTATAAGTTCATTTTTGGAACCATATACGATTAACCATAAGATGGACTTATAACTTTTTCTAACAATTTGTTTGAAAGAGATGGAATGACCCGTCATTCTATCACATGATCTGCTAACACTTCACAAATAACAAATTCAACTTCATTTATTTAAGAGATGAAGTGGAATTGTTTAAGGCACGAACAACAGTGAGATTGTACCAAAATAAAGTAATTATTCATTCTAATTCAAACTCTTCAACTTTAGGGAAACGATCTTGAAAACCAAAAATATTGTCCTAGTGCTCTTATATCTGATTAATCAGATGGTACCTTAGATTGTCACAAATTTATGGATTTGTGATTGTTGGATTTTCCATAGCCATGTTCTCTACCACTCTCCATCAGAACATGATGGTTAGATTTTTCTTCCATATCCATATTTTCACCTATGTGGAAACCCAATGATTAGTTTATTTGGGTAACCGTTACGTTTCATACTTTTGTTTTTAAAGATTGGTTTTGGTGTTCCTTTTTACGATGTGAGTTTCTATTAAAGAAACTTTCAAGTAGTAAACCATTTATAACCCCGACGAATTTCGAGGGCGAAATTCATTTTAAGGGGGGTAGAATGTAACAGCCCGAGATTTTATAAAAAATATTCTTTTTAATTTTATTAATGTCTTGTGTTGTACGCTGCACCAAAAGGAGCTTGCACAACACACATCCTTGACTTGCCTTGCATTACACGCAATCGCGACCTTCCTCGATAGCGTGTGTAGTACGCAATACCGAGTTTCACTAATCAACGATATGCTATTAAAATATTATTATAACTAGCCGTTATGAATAGTAATAACCACCTTTTAAAATTTTAGAAATTTTAGCTCTCAAAATGGACTTCATTTTTGGATTCGGAGTATCGAATTTAGCCTAAGGTGAAATTTTGGTACTTTTCGGATAACTTTCATATTCTGATGAATAGTGAAAATTACTAAATTATAATTAAAAACAACTTTTTTAATCAAAATAATTAATAGTGATAAATTATTAATTTGAGTTATTTTAAAGTATATTTAGAATATATTTTTACAATTTAATACAATGTTGGTCATTAGATGTAATTTCACATTTAAACCAGTTATAAACAAGTGTCAATCTTTTGATAGTTAATATCTCTTAAAAACACGCTATTTGTTGTGACAGCGGAAATTAATTATAAAATTAATTAATGCAACTTATATGTTGGGAATTTTGTAAAATAGAAATCATTTTTGAATTCGGAATATCAATTATAGATTAGGGTGAAATTTTGTCATTTTTCTGAAAAACTTCAATTTTGATGAATAGTGAAACCACTAAGTGGTAGGTTAAAAACTGAATTTTGCATAAAACTTAATTTTACCGCTTCTGTGAATGGAATTTCGAAAATCCGACAGACACATTTGATATCAGTAAGTAAAATGTGGTTCAATGAGATAAAAATAATTTTTTGGTGAATAGTCACTTTTTACTTTTTTTACCGCGGTTAATAGTAAATAGGGTAACTAAGGGTAAATATGATATTACTATTACCCTAACACATGTCCTAATTCTATTGGATAAGTGTAATTCGACCAAAAACAACCTTATAAATATAATATGACCATTTAGGTCCACTTGGATTAGATTATGACATTTAATATTATTTTATTTAATGAATAGTTAAAATAGTTAAAATCAAAGTTTAATAAGTAAATCATTTTTAATATGGGGTTATACATAAGATAAATTCGACTATAAATATTCATTAGAAAGCTAAAAATATTTCCTATATAATGGTAGTTTATTTGTAATTTTTAGACTTCAAATAAGTTAATTTATTTATGACACAAAGATGATGCAGTAATTATCTTATTAATGAAATATTGACATAATTGATATTATAAATACCAAAATAAATGTAATTTAAGACTTTTTATGAATTACACTAATTTTCTAGGTCACTATGATATATTATTGTTTATTTAATCAACTTTTTTCGAACATATAATTCTGTTATGACTTTCAAAAAAATCATATATCAAATAGTGTCAAAATTGACACAAAATAGTTTTTAAATCAAATATTATATTATTAATTGTTATTTTATTCCAAAAAATCGAAGGATCGGCCAAATGATTTAGATAAGGATATATATATTAATAATAAACAATTTGGGGTTCGTTTGGCATGTTATAGTAAGTGTATTAACCATATAGTGTATGAAAAAAAAGACACGGTAAAAGTTAAATTATTTAACTTAAAGTTAAATCTAATTGATAAGGTTAAAATAATAACCTAAACTTGCCTAAATCCTATTGGTTGATAGGATTTCTACCCATCCACACTTTATCTTCTAAATAAGACCCTTTAGAACCATTATAAACCGATTTTGACTTTAATATAAAATAATATTTTGAGACATTCCTAAGGTGCCCCTCTCCTCCCTTATAAAAGGGCACCTCCTCCCTCTCTTCCTTACACAACCTTGAGCCTTCAAGCTCGGCCAAACCCTTCAAAAATCCCTTCTCCACTTCCCTAGTTTCATCCTAGAGGTCCTGGTCTTCTTCAAATAAAATCCTTAGTTCTTTAAGTGGAGGCTAAGAAAAGGCGCGTCAAAAAGAGGTAATATCCATTACCGATCTTTTTCAATTTCTTTCTTCTTCAACTTCTTCTTATTTAGTTGTTTCCTGATAAAGTAATAACATCAGTATTTCTTATATACTGATATGTTATTATAAATATGAAACAACTCTAATTAACCATCTATCCATCCTACGGAAAAAGGAAATCATCGCGCGTGCGTACGTACGGAATACCGTCTCCACGCCGTGGTGTAATCTATTTTCCGCCACCACCTTAATTGGATGGGTATAAAGGTGTAGTGAGTAACTATATTTGATTATTATAAACTGATATTGATACTGAAATAGTATACATACACTTAAACACAATTCCACGACCATGGGAACGATATCATTGCTCGTGCGTACGTACGGACTACCGTCTCCACGACGCGATGAGATTCATTCTCAATGATTAACCATTCATGAATGATTATAAATTATATATAATAAGTACTAATGAAATATATGACCTAATAATGATACTGGAATTATTTATATTTATATGTATGTCATCTACTTAATTCTATTCAATTCAATAAGGAAACGAAAACAGCGTTCATGCGTACGTACGGACTACCGTCTCCATGAACGGTGTATTTCGTTCCATTTATTGATTTATTATATATGTATATTCTGAATATATATATATAAATCATGTTTTATATTCTGGAATTATTTAATCATGATCTAAGTAATCATATGAATAATTACAAGTTAAAAACACGAACGACAAATGAGACGATTTTACCAAAAACGCTACTTTAACATGAATTTACAAACAAACGGGTAATATAAAGTCATAAGTGGACCATATATGATATAATAACAATGAATATGATTCTGTAATAAGTCAATACCATGATTTAAATCATTATACAGGAGGTTCGAACACTTACAAAGCAAGTCGGACCTAAGGTAAGGGAAAATATCACAATCTCATTTTTATCCGAGATTGTTTATAAATTGGCATTTACTGGGGTGCATTTTATCATCCACATTCATGTTTCCTCGATATGACATATTATTTAAATCCACCTACAATGGTTTAAATCCAATTTTACCCTTCGGTGTGTTTTTAGTAACAGATATGAAAGGAATCTTTTGTCGTTTTTCGTACGAGGTACTTTTTGACTTTTCCGACAAGAGTACAAAGAATGTTTTTTTAACATATACGGCATGAATGGGTTTTTAAAACTTTATATCCAAGAACCTTCCTTTACAAGTTTTCAAGTTTATTTTTAATCAAATTCTTTTAGTTTATAATTTTATGACATGTTAAGAAAAGAAAAGTGTTTTTTTGAAGTTGAAAGGATATTTTCCTCAAGAATGGAGTTCAAGTGTTTTATCAAAATTATTTTCCATCTATGATAATAAAGGGTTATGTTTCTCTCCCTATTATTAAATTGATTTGATTATGTTGTGATGGAATTATTTTTATGAATTCCTTTATCTTATATGAATTGTTTTATGATGTCATGATGTTTAAGATTCCCATTTTTATTACATGGGTTATGCAATGATGTATGATTTATGATTTTGTGGAACACATAAGAATGGTATCATTATGAGATGGGTGGGACCTATATCTCCCTCCAATGCATTGGGTAAAGATTTTATATCTCATGAGATAGACATGGCTGGAACGGTAGGTTACACCAGTTCAGTGAAACAGGACTGAAACGAGGGTGACTCGGTTCAGAAAGGGACTTTGTCCACTAAGATAGTCTTGGCAATGAGTCTTGACTAACAAGAAATGATTCTCTATGATTATGTGTGTATTCCACAAAGTTTCATGTTTTAAGTTATGATTATTGTGATTACATTTCACTGCCATGATTTATCCCATGTTATGAAATTATGATCTCTTTTGCAGGTTAAGATTTCCAAAAGTTATGTGCTTGTGTATACGATGAGATTTATATTTCTTTTTTTTACCTTTACTGAGCATTTGAGCTCACCCTTTTATGTTTTCTTTTCCCCAGGATATAAATAAAGGTTTTAGGTAAAAAAAGGGAATTTCTTTATGGGAGATATTGGAGATATTTCACCACGATTAGAAGATTACGTTCCGAGTTTCCAAAGACACTAAACTATTACGATCCTTGTGTGTGTATTTTTTTTGTTATGTACTAAGTATTCCGCAAAAGTAATGTAATGTCCATGTACGATAAGCTTCGGGTCTCTACAAGTGCAATGGATATCTGGAGAAAAATATGCATCCCGGCGCACCGCACACGAGCGGTGCCACATGGGACCCACATCCTGGTCCCGAAACCCCAAAGAACGGATCACACCGTTGCGATCCTCTCAAAAAAGTACACGAAATGGACTACTCACTTGTCCAAAACGGTCGCCCGGTGATAAAGCTGGAAATCACCGTCAACTCCCGAAACGGCCCTAATGGGGCCCGCACCATCATGCGGAATTACAGCCGGCAGACTGCGCCAACGTGATGCCCTCGGAAAAACACCCAACATCGACTACTCACACGCCCCGAACGGACGTCTGACAAAAAGTCGTGAAACACTTCACGCAGCTCGAAAGACGGGTCATGGGGCCCGTGCCTCAACTTCGGCTTCAATGCTCGAAACCACCCTGGAAAACTTCTCCCCGATGCCAGGGTCCCAACGCAACTAACGGCGCTCAAAACGGACGTCTAATACGTCTGCGCTGCCCAAAACAAGTTTCCCCCGAAAAATGACAAACCACTTAAAGATCTGTCGCGCCTCTGCAGCCCCTCATTTCGGAATTAAAAATTCCCAAAACCATCTCAAAAAAATTCCCTCGACGCAAGGTCTGTGGTGCCGCTGATGGCGCGCGAAACAGACGCATGTAACGAAAGTTACAGGCGTCGGAAATTCAAAAGGGGGGGGGGGCACTCCCTAGGCCCGGATTGGCCCGGTCCGGCCGGTCTGCCCTCAGCCGGCCCACGGCCCGACCGTAGGCCCGGTTCAGTCCACCGCGGCCAGCTAGCTACGTCCAGCTTCCTCAACCAGTCGTCAAGGCCGGTCTACTTTCAGCAGCAGCACCCGCGACATGCGGGTCGCCGTCGTGCCGCACGCGGGGTCGTGCACCCCGCGTCCTCCTCTACCCTACGCCGGAGCCACCCGGCCGCCTCCACCTGGCGTCACCCTGAAGCCGGCCCGCCATCCACCGCCAGCGCCGGAAAGCGCCGCCGCCAGCCAAAGCCAGCACCTCCGCCGGGACCGCCTGCCGCTCACCGGACCGCCACCCTGGCTTGCCGGAACACCCCCAAACCGGCCGGAACAAAAACAAAAACCCGCAAACTTTGACGAGGTGCTGTGGGTTCCTCCGAACTCCGATTCCAAATCTGAAACAAGCGTCAGAAAGAGAATAAAATATACTTGACATTCATGGTATTTGTTTGATAATTCCACAGATATTTGGTACAAAAATTCGAGCTCGAAGTAGGTACGGGAATAGAAAATGCAAACGACAAAACCCTACCTCATGGGCGTTGCCCGGAGCTTCGCCGCCGAACCGCCGCCTTGCCGGAGCTGCTTCGCCGGAGGTGGAGGAGGAGAGGGAGAGGAATTTTTCCAGGGGGTTCAAGGGAGAAGGGGGTGGGGGAGGGTTTAAATAAATTAATTAATGTTTTAATTAATTTTAAACCCCCGAAAGACCCGCATCCGAAACCCCCGACGGGGT
This sequence comes from Viscum album, assembly GCA_963277665.1. Taxonomy (NCBI): domain Eukaryota; kingdom Viridiplantae; phylum Streptophyta; class Magnoliopsida; order Santalales; family Viscaceae; genus Viscum; species Viscum album. The sequence goes on along the minus strand of OY728155.1, from coordinate 938,923,431 downwards.
CGAGGTTAAGCCTCCCCTAGGGTAAACACCACCTCCCGACCACAATAGCGGTCTCAGAATTTTAATCCGAGACCTCGTTCAAAAGTTATAAAATTTAACATCCGAAGCTGCTAAATTACGAAAACGCCCCTGTGGCCATTTTTCATAAACGGACCGCGCCCGCGAAACTTATACCTCTCCTAGGGTAAACGACACGCTCCGAACTCAACGGTGCCCTCAGTTTTCTGGTCCAAGACAGCGTTCAAAAGATACTCGAGTTTCACCATTAAACGAATAAATTAATTAATTAATTTATCTATTTAAGGTTCCGGAAGCGGGCGAGGGGTCCAAACATCCCGCGCCGACAAGTTTTATGTCATTCCTAGGGTAAACACCCCAGTCCGGACCCATCCGTACACTCAGATCTCTGATCCGGAACTCTGTTTAGGAGTTATACCATTTATTTAGTGTTTCCAGTGTGAACGCACTGGAAATTTAATTCCAGCCACTCCAGGGCTCGGAATCGCACGCCGTCTAAAGGCGCTGCCCTGGAATATCATCAAGAATATTCCAAAGTGTTTCTCAGCAAAAACCGGGTTTTTACATCATTCCCCCCATCAATATTTTCTTCCTCGAAAAGCAAAACTAGGGAGAAACACAGGGTACAAATCCCACACCTGTCTTTTCCGTACCCAAAAGAAACCCACGCATAGCTCTGTGTCACAGCACACAGACCAAAGGATTGATCTGTTCATGCGAGGTTGTCCCTTGCCGATTTCGTGCACCCACTCTAGACTTTGGGGTTAGGGAAAGGCGGTAGACAACATCGTCATCCCTTTGCACGGTCTCAAACGGCCTGAAGGCTCTTGGGGGTAGCTCACCTCCCCGAACGAACCTCTACGTCGCACACCGCGACTAAAATCACCACCCGCACCTGAAAAAAGGCTCGGTGATTCCCTCCTTCAGAATAACCATATGGTGGAACACCCAAGGATATCTGGTGGCGCAAGATTCCACAGTCGATGCTCTCTTACACGCTCAACAGGCGAAGGAGCCAACACCGTCAACTAATGGAAAATTTCTCACGCATTTTTCCTTACCAACAGAGGGTTACACCCGACGCCCTGCGTCACCCTGTTAACACCTCAAACAAGGAGCAAGGAGAAACGCCTTTCACACACAGAGCCTAAAAATTCTACTGTAAGAAGTAGAAGAGTCACAAGGGGTACCATTTACCATCCCGTGCTCTGTAGGATCATAGACATCCAAAGCTCGCGGCTACATGTGGTCCCAATCGTCAGCTCCTAAAGCCTGACGTGGACTATCGAGTGGTGATGGGGGGATCTCGTAAAGTCGTCCCCCTCTACCAGCTCCTTCCGCTCCTCTTCTAGCACCACCTCTCTGGGTACTACCCGATCACGGCGCTGCCTCTGCCATGGTGGTGCACCTGCTGCCTGCCCAAAGCCTTCAGCAACTCAGGTCGGGAAGTCTCGTTCCAAGTGACCTCGCCCGTCACAAGCATAGAACCGGTGCTCTCTAGGCAGCCCTGGTGCCCTCCGGCGCCACTGTGGTATACGACCACGGCCCGTGATCCACTCACGGAATGGCATCCTCGGCTGAGGCCCTGCGCCTTTTCGCCATAGTGGTATACGACCACGTCTCCAAAACCGGTAGTGGGAAGGCCACCTGTATCGAGATCCTGTCCTCCGGTGCCTACTAGCTACGACAGACGTCTCGGCTCCGTCACGCCCACTGCCACTACTAACTGCAAAACATGACAGGAAGCCCTCTGTCACCAGTGCCTGCTCTAGCACCCTGACATACGTGGAAATGCCCAAGGGTACTATGAAAGCACGAATCTCTCAGCGGAGACCCTGCTCAAACTTCCGCGCTCAGAGGTCATCGTCACAGACCAAGTCCAGGTAAAAGCGTGCACGGTCTGCAAAACTAGCCGCACACTCGGCCACCGTCATCCCTCCCGGCTGAAACTGCATGAGATCCTGAATCCGAACGGAGCAAAAGCAGGAGGGGGAAAACTCCTCACGGAGCAACAACTGAAAGTTGTCCAACAAAAACGACGAATCGTCAAGAAACTGAGTCACCAGACTCCACCAACACCAAGATGCTCCACGAAAAAGGCTGGATGCCAAATCCAGTCTCTAATATGTCGATGTCTGCACAAGCCTGAAAAGGAGAACTACTACCTCGGGCCAAACATCTGCTGCCTGAGGGTTTGGCTCACCACTGAACCTCAGCGGTCTCTGCCCGCTAGAACTCACGGAGCGCGCTCAACCGGTGCTCAAACTCATCCTGCTCTACTGAAACTGTCTGCTGCTCAACAAGTGGGGGGTGCTGCTACTGACCCACCTGGAGAAAGGGCTCACATGATGGGTCTTGGACTGTGGCCTCGTACCTCACATGGTCATCGTCATGTACCCAAGCTGGTATCTTGGATGGATGTCTTTGCGGAGACATCCTGAATATTATCAAGGAGTTCTGTGGTAAGATGAGCAAATATGTATATACCAATAGCAATGATGGGGAGCTGACTCAAGAATGATAGTAAAAGACCCAGTCCTATGTGATGCACAAACAAATTTCCCTTCAACAAGTGTCTCAGCATGCCGAGTCGACAAGCGGGTTATCAAGGTCCTGGTGAATGGATACGTCGGCCGCCGCACCATCACTGGACTCCCTATCTTGAGAGCTGCTCTCGAGACACGTTAACATCGTTTCCTTATATCCTAACCAATTCCTCTTTTAGGGACGTCCGCACAACGTCCCAAGGAATGAACCACCTCTGATACCACTTTTTCACGACCCGACCCTACCCGGGCTCGAGCCGCAACTACCCCAAGCCCACCTCCATAGGCCATGGGCTGGAGACCAGTGTCGAAGGCACAATAACTCGGGGAGTCTTTTGCCTAAGTACCTGTACACACACATACAACAAACTCAGTGCAACAGTGAAGAGTAATAGAAAGAACAAGAAGAGTAAAGGGAAACTACTATATATAAACCACAGTGTGCATCGACCCCTAACAGTAAAATGTACAGTGCTGAAAAGGAAAAAGGGGAAAAACACGCGCCCAACCAGAAAAGGTGCCACAACCCGGCAACAGGTAAACAAAAAGGAAACAGTTGATGGGTCTCCCACCTAGAACCCAGCCATGACCACCGCACGCGGTCCAAGCTCCCAAGCTCCTACGCTCCACTGAAGTCACGCTCCACCTGTCCGTCATCTGGAAGGGCACACCAAGTGAGGGAAAAGCCCAAGCAGGGGTGAGTATAAAAATACTCAGTAGGATACCCCGAAGGCTCGAGGGAGCAACAAAAGGAGGTACCGAAGGGTGAGCAGTAGAGCGAACGGGAAAGAAAAGGGGTATAATAGAGAGTGAAGTAAAGAGTCCAGCTCAACAAGAAACCCGAACAACGTCGTAAGGGGGTCCCCATCCTGTAGCTCATCCCAAGAAAGAGTAGCCAACAGTCCCAGAAGTAACACCATCTTTGATGCCCAGCATCCCGCACATCTTCCCCAAACCGCAATCCATGGGGCTCAATCACCGCACTTTGACACTATCCGCTTTGGGCGGCTGTTTCGCACGGAATCTGGGGATGACCTCCTCGACGGGAGATTCAAACGTTCTGATCTGTTTCTAACGGGTTTGTTTGTAGAACTGGAAACATCCAATGATTCCACATCCGTTTGGACCTACTTTCCAAAGGCAGGCGCTCATTAGCTTGTGGACTAATGAGGTTTAGTAATTTGCATTGGTCGAGAGGATGGGAGGTCGGACTCATCACACCTTTTTGAGGGGAATTATTGTCTACTCCAGGACTCTCCTTATAGATTTAAGTTATGTTCGTGAATCCTTTTTACATTAACAAGTATAAAATGGGATTTCCTTTAGTTTTAACAATCAATGATTAAATATGCAATGAAATTTAGAGAATATTTTATATGTATTCGAAGTTCTTCATCAATAGAGAATCATCTATATCTGTTTAGAGATTCTTGGTCAATGGTATCCTTCAAAACATTTATATAAAAGTCTCTTGGTCATTTATGATGACCAAGCTGATTTTAAAGCCACTCAGTGGGGCACTTGAAGTTTATCGTCATTCAGAAGGACAGAGATTATTTCAAAGTTGGGATCGAACCCATAAATGGGCTACCTACGTATCCTTTGTTTTGGAAAAGGAATCAGAACCCACGTAGTTCGAGAAATGGAGTATGATGTTTATGATTGATGGCTCAAAGATGAATGTCATAATTACTTTTACACTCTAAGCTCACGTGAGTCATGCTCGGTGTGAGAAACAAGAGGTATAGGTAAAATTTAGACTATTGTGCCATGAAAGATGCAATCATAAGAATTTGTTTGGGGATTATGTATGGATGACTGCCCAGATAGATGAAGGTTTAGGATTTTCTTTTAGGGAAAAAATCCATGAACAGGGTCCATAAAGTTATATGTGCTTCATGGAGATTTGAATACTCTAATCTTGGGGCTTACTCCTAAGGAGGATGCCCAAGATTGGAGGGGACTTATGATTGGGTTTTACTCCTGAAAAGGAAACCCAAATCAAAAGGTAAATTATGGCTGGTTAAGAGAAATTTAAGGGAACTTGGGGCTTATTCCTGAAAAGGAGACCCAAGGTTATGACTGAGTCTTATTCCTAAAAAGGAGACCCAGGTTAGGAGACTTGGGGCTTATTCTTTAAAAGGAAGCCCAAGGTTATGACTGAGTCTTATTCCTGAAAAGGGAGACCCAGGTTAGGGATTAAGGTTTGGGGCTTATTCCTGAGGAGGATGCCCAAGGTTATGACTGAGTCTTATTCCTGAAAAAGGAGACCCAGGTTAGGGATTAAGGTTTGGGGCTTATTCCTGAGGAGGATTCCCAGATTAAAGGTTTTATCACTGGGGATTATTCCTAAAAAGGAGACCCAAGTTAAGATTCTCTCATCTTAAAGGATGAGGTTGAATGAATGAACTCTCCGTATTTTAGTGACATAAGGATATTTAAATCACTAGACTTTGAGAGAGATTGCACAGAATTCCTTTCAGATTAGAAAGTCAAATCAAGAAATCATGCCATAAATGGCTTTGAAGAGTGTCTTGAAGACTGAATCTTGAAAAGGAAAGGTGAAATGGCTTAAGAGGGGTAAAAATGGGAAAGATGGGCACCCAAAAAGATAGGGGTGCGCAAGTCTTGCAAGGCGCGCAAGTCTTCCGTGGGTGCGCAAGTGTTGGTCGCGCAGGTATACCTGCGCGACACATAGTGTACTTGCGCGATTTTCAACCAGCAATGAAATACTTGAGCGACTCTTTTTTAAACCCTTTAGAATGTTCTCGAGGTTCTTCCAGAAAAGGGATGCGCAAGTTATATTGAAGGAAATAAGTCAGCGCGCAAGTGTTTGATAAGTTTCAAAACTTAGGCCTTCCTTCTTCTCTTTAGATCTTCCGTTCTAGGTAAGAAATTACCTTAGAAGTGTTCCGGAAGCTTTGAGAAGAGACTTGGGCGTCGGGAGCTTCAATCTGAGTTTCTGGAAAAAGATCCTCCCGAATGGGGGGCCCACAGGGTCTATTTATAGGAAAAAGAAGACCCCGGGCGGTTACCGGGCGGTTACCAATTAGGTCGCGCAAGTCACCTGCGTAACCAAGGTGGTCGCACAAGTACACTTGCGCGCCAGTTAGATAACTTGCGCGGTGATGTTGCTGTTGATCATTTCTTCCTTCCTTTGTTGATTTTTGATGTTTTCTTCAAAGGATGATTCACTTTGAGCTCAGATATTCCCTTTTCCGATCTTTAGATTCTGTGATGAAAGGAGCATCAACAAAAGTCCCCCCTCAGAGTTGGATCCGGAGAGAAATGAGGATTTGACTCTGAGGAAATCAAATCCCTCCAAAGGAAAAGGGAGAAGCGCAAGTCTGCAGTGCACAGAGGGCGGCGCGCAAGTTTGCGTCGCGCAGGCCTTAAGCGCTCTGGGTGTGGCACGCAGGTAGGCTTCCTGGCCTATAAATACACGGCCTCACCTCCGTACAAGTATCCGGATTTCCGGACTTCATCCCTTCTCGAGATCTCGCCGCGCAGGTCACCTAAGCCGCGCAAGTCTCTTTTCCACTGTTCCCTCGTTGTCGCGCTCCTGTAAAGGTATTCGTACTTGCGCGGTTTATACTTGCGCGTCAAAAACTAGCACGACACGTGAAATACTTGCGCGTCCTTGTTTAGACTTGCGCGACTTAATGCCTTGGCCATTTTTTTCCGAATTTTTTCACAAATTTTAAAAAAATAAACCCATTTAAGAGTTAAATTTGTTCAACTTTTGTAAAGATTCAATGGCTCCTAAGGGAATTGGAACGGCTGATGAACTGGCTAGCAAGAGGATTGATGAAATGATGAACATTATTGGCCATGATTACTATGAAATCTGCGACAACACTTTCCCAGATTTGGATATGTACTTGAAGAAATATCATCTTAATTTCCCACAGAGCATCTACCTGTCTCTGTGTGTTCATGGTCATCTTCAAGGAGTCAATGTTCCAAATGCAGACAATTATACACCTGAGATGCAGCTGCACTGCTATTTCTCTATTTTGGTTATGCTGTGTATTAAGAGTAACAACAATGGTGTGAACTTTCAAATTCTTCCTCCATGTCATTCCCTTGCAGATATGAAAATGGCAAACCCATGGGCTGAAATGTTTTCTACTAATGGTTGGTGGAGAGAAGACAAACATGATATTAGAGAAATATCTGAAAAGAGTACTCTCTCCAAATGGCTCTTTACTTCCAATGCTCCATTCTCAAATCCATGTATCCATATTCCAAGTCTCTTGGACAGAAACAGAGTCACTGTTTGATCAGAAGAAAATTTTCTCAAACCGCACTCAAGAACATCCTTTTACAATTGTTCCAAGAAGAGCTGGTATCACTGCATCTCTTATTGTATCCCGTTGAATGAATGAATTCTAGATGGTTGCTAATGAAGATAGGGATTCCGTAAATCAAATGAAGTGTTATGTTGAAAGCCTCTTGTAATTCTTGAAAGAAAAGAAGAGACTCCAGTCTGTGGATGTCCTTCTAACTCTTGTGTATCAATGAAAAACACTTTTGTCTTCAATCATTTGTACCTGCATTCTTTCATTACCTGTTTCAAATTTACTTAAGCCAATGGGCTTAGCAATCATAGTTTGATTTTTACGAGGATTATTACAAATAACCCTACAAACTTTGAATCTTTTAACTGCTCAATATTACCTAAATCATACAAAAAATGTATATTTAGTGAGCTGGAACTTGACTTTTATTCAGAGTTCCTTTGTCTTTTGTGTGGGCAGTTTAAAGTCATGCATGCCGGACATAAAGGGGCTAATGTTTAAGGTTGAAATAGCTTTGATCGAAAATGGATTAAAAATGGATTCAATTCCATGACAATTTATCTGAAAACATATTACCATACTCATGTATGAGGGAAAAAATGTAAACTATGGCTTAAGAATATTTGAATCTGAGGAATGATATGAAAAAAGAGCTAAAAGGCATTAGAAGAAGTAGTTTACAAGAATGAAGTTACTATTATTTAACAAAACCCATTAGGGGGTTGAAATATGCAGGGCCACCTATGGGCATTGGCTGCATTGTCAAATAAATAGCATCTTTTGGCTGACAAGTCTGTTATGTGGACTGTTTATGCAAGGCCACCTATGGGCACGTGCTGCATAGTCAGGAAAAAGAACTCCCAGAAATTTACTTTCCTAGTGCTAAAAGCCAGTGAAGGTTTATAGAGATTCAAATTTTCTAAAGTATAGATTTTTTTGTATGGAAAGAGGTACTTGAATATGGAGAAGATATTTCCGAACAAGAACATCGAAGAACTGGATGAATATCACTCCTACGAAGGTCTGACCCAAACATAGGGAAGAAGAATAAACCATAGACTTGAATACTTTCAGATCATGAAAAAGGATATGGGACAAATATGTTAAGGATGGCTATTTTTTGCGGATCCCTACATATTGTCGTTTAAGACAAATAAGGACAAATGAGGCATTCTTCCCAAGAATGAAGTCACTATTATTTAACAAAACTCGTTAGGGGGTTGAAATATGCAGGGCCACCTATGGGCATTGGCTGCATGGTCAAATGAATAGCATCTTTTGGCTGACAAGTCTGTTATGTGGACTGTTTATGCAAGGCCACCTATGGGCACGTGCTGCATAGTCAGGCAAAATAATTCTCATAAGTTTGACATTTTTGTGACTAGAAGTCATGAAAAGGGTTATGAAGATCTGAAAAATTTAAGGTTAGGATTATAACACATAAATATGGGTATTGTCCAATGTATATAGAGATACATAGGTCAATGAAAACCATAATCATGTTGTGGCTTGGTCCTGAATTGAAACTTGGACTTCACTACGTATCTCATAAGAATGAGAATCAAGCCATACGTAGTTATTGAAATGCAGTTTAACGTCATGCAGGACGAAAGTATGAGTGATCTTAGTTTAGGGTCATAGAATACGGACCATAATAATGAATACACAGTGTGTGTTTTCATGAGGACTTTTCAGCCAAGGGACTGAAAGTGAAATTTGGGGTTAGGCCCAAAAGACTTGGGACTGGATTCGAGGGACACTCGAATGTTCCTACGTATCCCATAAGTATGGGAATCAAGTCCACGTAGTTCTAGAACTACCCTTTGTACAAATTTGGTTCGTACATGTGAAGGGTGAAAGGGGACTTTAGTGCAATGATGGTTTAACCTGAGATAAAAAGTTTAGGCATTACCATGTATCCACGTAGTCTTTTGAAAATGAAACATGATTTTTTTTAAAAAAATCAATGTCAATAATGGTTCCTTCTCAAATGAGGAAATCAAAGAATATTGTAGTTTATTGTAATACCAGACAAAAGTGTTGTATAGTTTAACGTCATATAATAAGGACAAAAGTGAATCAATGTAAAGATATTGATTCCAGGGGCGGTTTCACAAATCAACATCATATGAGGTTGTGGTGAACCGATGTGAAGAGATTGTTTTTGGGCTTGAACCCTGTGAGGTTGCCTACATACCCAGCCTGGAGAGCGAGGATCAAAGTCCGTGTAGTTCAATTAAAGAATGAATTAATGATCAAGTTGTTCTTGTGGACAATGATCTAATAAAAAAATATTGCTGGGACTTACACATGGTTAGTGGCCCAAAGGGAATGTTATGGTTGATGTTCCCTCTAAGCTCACGTGAGTCATACTCGGTGTGAGAAACAAGAGGTAATAACAACCTTAACGATGCATAGTTTAATGTCATGTAGGACATAAAAAAGGGACTATGAAGTTTAAAGTCTTGCAGTTAGGACTATTGGTGCTGCACAGTTTAGTGTCATGTAGCAGGGACAAAATATAGTTTAATGTCATGTAGGACCTATCAAGGATTTTCTGTACAGTTTAGCATCATGTAGTTAGGACGATGGGGATAAAATAGTTTAACGTCATATTGGACGAAAGGGGGACTGTGCAGTTTAATGTCATGCCGTAAGGACAAAATAACACACCATTTATGTCATGTTGGACGAAAGTGTGAATAGTTTAAGGTCATATGCATGGACCGTGGATGGTGCAGTTTAATGTCATGCTGGACCTTTGATGATTATATAATTTAACGTCTTTTCGGACGTGAGGGACTTTTATACAGTTTAGCATCATGTAGTTTAGGACGTCACAGTTTAATGTCTTGCTGGACATAAGGGATTTGCAAATAGTTTATGGTCATATACATGGACCAGGGATGATGCAGTTTAAGGTCATGCTGGAGGGTTTAGGGAACTTTTTCACAGTTTAATGTCGTGTGGGATGAAGTTGCAGTTTAAAGTCATACTGGACCATTGTTGTATAGTTTAACGTCATATAGCAAGGACGAACTGGTGCTGTACAGTTTAAAGTCATGTAGCTAGGACTAAGGTGAACCAATATGAGGATATCAGTTCTGGGGACTTTTTACAGTTTATCATCATGCTGGACGTTGGAAGTGCCACACAGTTTAATGTCATGTTTCTAAGACACAATATAGTTTAATGTCATCTCGGACAAAATATAGGATCTTCTGTACAGTTTAATGTCATGTAGATAGGACATAATAACAGTTTAATGTCATGTAGGACATGAAAACAGTTTAATGTCATGTAGGACATGATAACAATTTAATGTCATGTAGGACAAAAGTATGATCTAATGTGATTGTTTTGGATCTGGGAACAATATTTTGTGTTTATACAAAATACTTCTTCATAAATCTGGCATTAGTTGGAGTCGTGATGTGTTCTCTATCCATTGAGATCAGAGAATACTCTCCATTGGAGTAGACCTTATGTATTGAATAAGGTCCTTCCCATTTTGGTTCAAGCTTGGGAGGCTTCTTTCCTGGTATCATTGGTGCTCTGAGAACCAATACCAATTCTCCCTGAATGAATGAACGAAGATGAACTTTTTTGTTAAAAGCTCGTGCTATCCGATTCTGATAGATTTCCAAGTGGTGCAAAGTGCACAATCTTTTCTCATCTAACTGTTCCAATTCATTCAACCGCTTTTGGGATTGCTCATCTGTTGATAACTGATCACAAATGGCTATTCTGAGTGAGGGCAATTGAACTTCAATTGGCAAGACTGCTTCTGTTCCATATACCAATGAATATGGAGTAGACCGCGTTGCATTGCGAGTGGTAGTCCGATAAGCCCATAAAGCATGAAAGAGTTTATCAGGCCCTGACCTCTTATCTTTATCCACCATCTTTTGCAGTATATTTGAAAGAGTCTTGTTGAAGGCCTCTATCTGGCCATTAGCCGCTGCATGATATCGAGATGAATGGTTGGACTTAATGTTGTATTCTTGATACAATTTCTTTACCTCAGAAGAACAGAAGTTGGTGCCGTTGTCCGTCAATATGGTATGAGGGACACCAAATCTAGTAATGATGTTAGACTTGATGAAGCTAACAATGCATTTAGAACTGACTTCTTTGAGAGGTACTGCCTCTTCCCATTTGGAAAAGAAATCAGTAGCAGTAAGAATGTACTTAAACTGCTTGGCCGTAGCTGAAGGGTAAGGTCCCACCACATCCATTCCCCATGTGGAAAATGGCCATGAGTATTTAGCTGTATGAAGCAACTCTGGAGGTTGATGAATGAAGTTGGCATATACTTGGCATGAATGACACTTCTTTGTGAAATTAACACAATCTTGTATCATTGAAGGCCAGAAGTATCCAAGCCTTCGAATTTGATCAGATAGTCTATGTCCAGACTGGTGGGCACCACAAACTCCTGCATGCACTTCTTTTATGACAGCCATTGTCTCTTCACCATCAATACATCTGAAGAGAACTCCATCAAAACCACGTTTGTAGAGAATTTTCTCAAGGTGGTTTGGACCATCATAAAGAGTAAAATTGACCACACGTCGCTGAATTTGTTCTTTCTCGGCTCTATCAAGTGGAAGTGTTCCATTTTGAAGGTATTCCTTTATTGGTGACATCCATCCTGTAGTATGACCATACGGTTCAGGAATGGGACTAATTTCATTAATTTCCTCTGTTCTGACTTGAACATAAGGTGAAATTGCATGACGGTGGGAAATACAGATGGTTGTCTCATCCTGATTTGGATCTTCTAAAGCTGTGGCTATATTAGCCAGTGCATCAGCTTGAGCATTTTGTGATCTTGGTACATAAGAAAATGTCGGTTCTGAAGGGAATTCCGACATTAACTCTCTGACGTAATCATACAAAGGGATTAATTCTTCTTTTCTGATGGCATAATCCCCATTGACTTGTTTGATTACCAGGTCTGAATCACCTTTCACCTTTAAGTGATTCACTTGTGCTTGGAGCGCTAAATCCAAGCCTGTAATGAGAGCTTGGTATTCAGCTTCATTATTGGTACCACCTTCCCACAACAAAAAGGAATAAGGTAACACTGCCTTATCTAGAGAAATGAGCACAATTCATAAACCAACTTTGTTGAATTTAGGATTTTCCATTTTCTTCCCTGTTGGACTTCTAGAAACACCATCAAAATACATTTCCCATGTTTGAGGACTCTCTTGAATAGAGAAAACTTCCTCATCAGGGAGTTTGATATCTGAATACGTGTCTTCCACTGAAGGATGTTCAGCCAGGAAATCAGCCAGAGCTTAGCCCTTAATTGCATTTTGAGACACATACTTAATGTCGAACTGCTGTAGAATAACCGCCCATCTTGCCAGACGTCCTGTAAACATTGGACGACTAAGGATGAATTTGAGCAGATTATTACGAGATACCAATTGGACCTCATGATGTTGCAGGTAGTGTCTCAGTTTCTGAACTGCAAAGATTAATGCTAGGCAGCACTTTTCAATACTTGAATACCGGGTTTCTGCTTCAAGCATAGTTCTATTGAGATAGTAGAGACTATTTTCATTCCCAGCATCATTCTTTTGAGCGAGAAAGGCACCCAATGATCGCTCTAAAGTTGTCACGTAGAGGATAGGAGGTCTACCCTCAACAGGTGGCATAAGTACTGGTGGACTCAAGAGGTATTTCTTGAGAACATCAAATGCTTCTTGACATTCTTCAGTCCACTGGTAAGTGACTCCTTTCTTCAATAATTTGGTAAAGGGTCAACTTTTTCCTGCCAAATTGGCGATGAAACGCCGAATATAGGCTAAGTGTCCTTGAAGTCCTCTTAATTCTTTCAAACTCTGAGGAGGTGACATACCAAGGATTGATTTGGTCTTCTCAGGATCAACTTCAATACCACGATGGCGTACAACAAAGCCGAGGAATTTTCCTGAGGTTACCCCAAAAGCACATTTTAAGGGGTTCATCTTCAAATTATGTTGTCGAAGCTTGTGGAATACGACTTCCAAATCAGCCAAGTGATTAAAACGTTGTTTGGATTTAACCACCAAATCATCTACATAGCATTCAACAAACTTCCCTAGAAAAGGTTTGAAGATACGATGCATGGCGCGTTGATATGTTGCACCTGCATTCTTTAAACCAAAGGGCATCACCCGGTAACAAAACACACCTTGAGGAGCTCTGAAGGCTGTATATTCCTCATCTTCTGGGGCCATTCGGATCTGATTATATCCAGAATACCCATCCATGAAAGAAAGTACTTCATAGCCAGCCGTCGCATCAATTAAGAGTTCTGTAATCGGAACTGGGAAATCATCTTTAGGACAATACCGATTAAGATCTCTGAAATCGATGCAAACCCTAATTTTTCCGTTCTTCTTCTTTACAGGGACAATATTATCCAACCACTTGGGATATTGAACTTATCTGATGAAGTTAGCTTTGATAAGCTTATCCACTTCAGCCTCGATTTTGGAAGCATAGGTTGGGTGTGTTCTTCTCGCGACTTGCTTGAATCCTCGATGTTCTTTTGGCAAACCCAAATGATGGGTGGCAACATCAGGATCAAGGCCAGGAATCTCTGTATAATTCCAAGAAAAAATATCTTTATTTTTCTTTAGAAAAGAAATATACATCTCTTTCTCTTCAAGGGTCATGGCCGCACTAATTAAAGTGGGACGTGGATCTTTCTCTGTAACCAGATTTACTTCTCTGAGTTCATCCACAGTGGTAGAGATACCCTCTTCAAATGCTGGAGGAGCATCTCTAAGATCTTCCTCTTCCTCTTCATCATGTGTTATTTCTTCCGTTTCTACTTGCAAAGTAGATGAAAAAACGAAATTCTCATGATCATAAGAGATGTCAAAATTTTCACATTTTGAAGAAGAAGCTTCCATTTCCGACCCTATTGATGATAAAGGGTCTTCTTTGGGAAATAAAGAGGAGATGATGGATTGAGAATCGACATCAATATTCACCTCTGGTGTTGCTATAACTTCTTCAAGCCTGATTAGCGAAGTATAGACTTGTTGGATTTTAGCAGACGAAATGAAAACATCACCACTTATGCTTTCATCACTTCTTGGTAAGTTACCAATTTCTCCCATGTTGTCTGGCTCGATTGCCGCAATTGACATTATGGATCATTCCATAAGAGTATTTTGATTTGGGCCTATTTTGTAAATTTGACTGATAGGTAACACATAATCTGTACTCACATGTGAAAATGGATTTATTGGGATTTTTTTCAAACCATATGGAGCATTAACTTTGGTAATTTCCTTCATTGTATATTTTTCTCTTCCCTTCATGTGATAAAATTCCACCTCAATGTATTGAGACTCACATGTCTTGAACGGGGCTTTATCACCATATAATGTTCCAACTTGACCATCGAAACAGTATTTGAGACATTGATGGTATGATGACGGAATAGCTGCATGCTGATGTAGCTAGGGTCTTCCAAGCAAGATATTGAAAGCTGAGTCTTGATCAACAATCATGAAATCCGAATTGGAAACAAGATCTCCAAACTGAGTTCTGAGCGTAACTTCTCCCAGTGGTTCTTGTTCATTTTTATCATATCCTTGCAACATCATGGTAGAAGGAGATAAATCAGATTCCGTGAGGCCCAATCGACGAAGTGTGCGAATGGGCATGAGGTTGACTCCTAAACCATTGTCAATGAAAGCTCTTCGAACATCTATACCATTGACTTTGCTAGATAAGTAAAAAGGTTTTATGTGCCCATGCACAACATCATCTTCATCTTTATCAGTAAAATATATCACTGCATGGCATTCCGCAGGATTATTCTCTTTGTGATAGATTTCAGCTGCAGCAATTTCAGCTTCAAACTCCTGAGAACTTGACAAAGCTTCGATGAGTGCTTCCCGAAGATCTCTTGACAGATTCAAAGCATCCAAAATAGATAACTTGGCTGGTACATGGGCCAAGTGTTTCAATATATCATACTTTTGATCTAGAGGTATGCGTTTCCCAATAGGAATATACGGTTTAGCAGGTACCTTGGAAGCTGATGCTTTGGAAGCTGATGCATCTTGTATTGAAGTTGGCAACATCCTTGGTTTTGGAAAATTAGACTGATTAGATCCATTTACTTTCTGAGATAAAGAATATGGAACTTTTAATCGGTCTTCCAAAATAACTGTGCCGAAACTGAGTTGGCCATTGGCAGAAGAACTTGCTTGTTCTTTTTGAGCTCGCTGAAGGGCTCTACCACGAGTTTCCGCTGCATATACAGTGCTAGCAGGGGTAGAATTAGAGTAGTGTCTTCGGAAAGATCCACGTCTTCCCCTATATCCTGAACCTCTAGAACATCCTCGGGTTCCCTTATTTGATACAGGGAATTCAGGCTCATCAAGACTGGAATATGAATCTGTTAATTGAATCATATTAACAGAACCAAAGATTAACTCTTCATCTGATAAAGACTCTGCCTGGTTAACCTGTTTAGGCTGTGCCGTTTGGTGGGACGGTGCCCGTGGCTTTGAAGTAGATGGCATGAAATCTTCCAGAGTCAAAGACAATTTAGGCTTTGATACATACTTATCTTCTCCTGATTCCTCTTTCTTCTTTGAATTGCGCTGCCCTTTTGAGGATTTGTCTTTTGATGGAGGCTTTACTGCAGCTTTTGTAGGAGACACAATTGGCTTCTTCAATTGTGTTCGCAAAATGGAATGGGTCCGATTGATTGTCTTTCTGACCATCTAATCATCATATTTTTTCACAGTTTTTCTTTTGACTTCCTGCCACTCGCCTCCTTCCTCTGGATCTGTAGCGGTAATACACGCTACATGAGCTGAAGAACCCTTCAATTTGACTTGTCCCAAGTCGACCATCTTTTGCAGGAGGTCTTTAAAGACAAAACACTCCTGGATGGGATGCCCCAACATTTGATGAAAGGGACAATAATTGGGACGATCTTCATCTCCTTCCTTGTTTGGCCTCTTCGGCACTGGTAATTGAACCAAATTATTTTCCAGAGCTGAAATGAAGTAACCAGGAACTTTCTCACTTCGGAAAGAGTATGTTTTACTCTTCATATCCTCAAATTGTTTTCGTCGTTGATCTTTTTGATCATTTGGACGAAACAGCCTTTGTTGTTGGCGTTCAGGAGGTGGAGCCCTTCGAGAAGATGAAGGTTTTGAAGTAGAAATAGGTACAGGTGCCTGTTTAAGCATAACTGTAGCAGTTTCTGCTTTACCCATTCTTCTTCCTGGAGCTGATGGAATTACACGAGATTTAACCTTAGCCTGTATAAGGGAATCTTCAATCTGTTGAGCGATTGAAGTAAGGTGTCGAAACCCTCCTGTGTATTTCACAGGGATAAATGGCGTGCGTAATTCGTCACGCAAATTTGCCACACAGATTGGCAATAATTCCTCCTGAGGGAGTGCTAAACTCAAGGAATACGTTAATACCTTCCAACGAGCAATGAAATCAGAGACTCTTTCATTTTCCCTTTGCTTGCAGTTTATAAGATCGAAAACTGTCGTTTTTTGAAAAGTTGAGCTAAACTGAAGAAGGAATTTTTGACGAAGATCCTCCCATCCGATGACTGACCGGGATTGCAAGCTTGTATACCAGACAAAAGCTGGTCCTTGCAAGGTTCGCATGAAGCATATGAGTTTCACTGCTTCTTGCTGCTCTGTAGTTCCCATCATAGGATCACAATAAGACACGTAATGCGTCAAATGTTGTTCAGGGTCGCCTGATCCATTGAAAGTAGGGAAAATAGGGTTTCCAAAACTGGATGGATGAGAAATTGAATCTACCCATTTAGGGTAAACTTTCTTTTCAGGTTGAACTTGCGCCTGTTTCCCTTCCATAGTTTCTAACCGAGATGTTAATGACTCAATAGTAGTTATTAACTTTTGAGAAACATCAAGTTGAACTTGGTTTTGGGTAGGTGCAATGAATGGAGCTTGGACAGACGTGGTTGTTGGTTCTGCAACTAATGGTAGTGCTGCCAACCGTTGTTGCATTTGACCCATAGGATTAGACCTCTGAGGGTGTACTGATAAAGGAGGATATTCTTGATCCATCTCAGTAGTTACAACAAATTCCTTCGGCTGTCGGACTTTAGAATTCTTAAGAAGAAGACTACTCTGAAGTAGTTCTGCATTCAACCTTCTTAATTCTTTCATTTCTTCCTCCTGTTGTGCAAACCTTTGCTCTAATGAGAGCGATTGACCTCCATCAGAGGAAGGGTGAGAAGTAACCTGATTCTTTCCTTTCCCCTTATTGGATCCTTTTCGGAGAGGTGGAAGTGGGTTACTTGAAGGAATACCCAGATTTTGGGTAAGCATTTGATTACGTGTGCGCACACCTTCTTCATTTAGGTCTGTGTGCGCGACTTCTTGAGCAGGAACCTCTTCGTCTGATCCCTCTGATTGAGCCTCATCTGGTGAATTAGCAGCAACGACATTGATGACATTAATGGATGCATATTGCGTGGAATCCTTTCTATCAGCATTTCTGTGATATTGTCTCCTTCTATGTCCATGATGAGACATGGAATTCCGTTGACTTGATCCCTCTGGAATTTCTTGGAGAACCGTCACTTGGAGAGAATCTCCTGACAGCTTGGCTCTTCGTTCCTCTTGAGGCTTATTCCCTAATCGAGAGAATACTGACTTTATCTGAAGGAGGGATTGAGGATTTGAAAAAGTCCCCAGACTGGTGGACTGGGGATGTTCCGGCTGCTTCCGCTCAACTCCTCGAATCCCATTCGTTGACTCTGAGGATTGGGTTAGAGAAGTCCCCAGTCTGGCAAGCTGGGGTGTCTCTTGACATGCTATGTCTGAGATCTTCTTAAAATCTCTCTTGATCTTGCGAATCTTAGTTCGGAAATTAGCTAGATGCATTAACCTGTATCCACTTTTATCATCTGGTTCAACAGACCGTTGGATGATTTCCGAAACTTCTGTCATTTGATGACGTGTTTTCTCCATACGAGAGTCTTGTGCAATATTCTCGCCTGCTTGATGTAGGAGAAATTCAACAACCTGTTCTCTATATACTTGATTTTGAGAGGAACTAGTTGAAGCTTGTTCTTGAGAAAGCTTTTGATTATGAACAAAGCTCATTGACTGTGGCCGGCCATGGGCAATAACATTGCATGAGACCATTTTCGGCGGGCTTTGCTGACCGGAAAGCACTGTGAAATGTAGTGCTCCATGAACACCCCATCCTCTGATATGAACATCAGATGGAGCATTGGCAATTAACTGACGCAATTTTCTTAGTGCGCCAAGGCATGAACGTTGAAGGGTTCTCTGTTGCTTTTCAGCCATCGGATACTGAGAGACTGATAGAGATGCCAAATCAATCTGGCGTTGTAACCCTTCTATTATCTTAAGATGATTTTCATATTCATCGTAATATAATACCTTCTTCTTTAATTGACAAAGAGTTTTCCATATGTTGAGACGAATATCATGGATTCCATCATCCATCAACATCTTTGGAATGTCGTACTGGGAGTCAGCCAAAGGCCAAAACATGACTGGTACTTCACCTTTTGCAAGTTTTTTCCTCATGTTCAGCATTTCCTCTTTATCATTAAATGAAGATTATTCTACCTGTTTGGACCAGAGTTGGTGTCTCCTTGTTGCTTCATCGGATTCAACAAGATTGGTAGAGAAATCACTATTCATGCTGGAAGATGAATGACCCAGGGATGGTTCGGAGAATAACCTGAACCCCAGGCTATCTTCTGATGGAGAAAGAGTTTCACCTGCCGATAGTAAAGCATCAGACATGACTGGTTTTACGTTTTCAAGTGCCTCGAGATAGGAGGGATTTCTCGTCACTACATTGCCTTCTGAAGAATTTTCGAGACAACGTGAATCACTACTGCGGAGAGGACTTTCGCAGCGAAGTTCATCACCATGAGGAGGACCGTCATGATGGGTTACAGCAAAAGATGAAATCTCTTTCTCCTTGGCCTTCTGACCACAAAGAGGGTTCCTGTGGATCTCATCTGAAGAAGAAACTTCAAGATTGACCGAATTTTCATGAAGCAAGTCTTCATGAGGAAGTGTTTGTTGAAGACCTTCAGAATTAATGTTCCCGTTATTGGGAACTGAGGGAGTAGAATCTTGAATTCCGACAGATAAATGTCTGAGGTCTTCAACAAATCCAGCATTGAGCAAGGCCTTGTTGCAGATTGGCCTTTGATCTCCTGACTGTGCTGGGCGGATCATTTTCTTAGATGCCTTCTTACTCTCTTTAGAAACCACTTGATGACAAAAGTGATTGCTCTGAGCAGGTGTATGTGCCTGATCAGGAAAGATGGTCAGGTTAGGCTGAAGATCTCCACTCAAATCAGGTGTATGTGCCTGACTTGGCTGTCCGTATGATATGGGGGAGTATGCCCCATAACCCTCTTGGACTGGAACAGATGTGCGTGTCTGTTCCGGAGTGAATCGTTGATGTGTCACTCCATTTATAGGGATAGATTTATGTGTCTGTCCCTGAGATGATGCTGAAGCTGTTATGATATCCTGGCAAGCATCCAGAATATGAGCTGGAATTTTCTTCTGCTCTTTCACCATTGAAAAAATATGTTTAGTGACTTCAGCCGCTGGAACGAGGATATACGTCCATTCCGGGCTTGGAGTAGGTGTATGTGCCTGCTCCTGTCCTCCTTTTCCTGTCAGTGAATCCTGACAGTACTCAAGTGTGGAGGCAGAGAGTTGAGTCTGCCTCCTGTTTGTCGTCGGGACTTTCCGACTGACTTCTCCGGGCGCTACCAAGCGAGACTGTTGGTAGGCCTGATTAGTATTAGCAGGTGTATGTGCCTGCTGACTACACTTCGCCAAACGTGGTTGACGAGATCCATCATATGTAGTCAGACGAGCCTGCTGACTAACTGGTGATGTATAAGCAGGTGTATGTTCCTGCCTATGGTACTCCGCTGGAATTGCCTGGCGGGATAGGCTTGATGCTGTCAGACGAGTCTGCTGGACAGCGGAATTAAAACGAACAGGTGTGTATGCCTGCTCATTGTTTGCCACTAAGTTAGGTTGGTGGACTTCTCCGGAGATGGCAGGGATGACAACCTGCCTATTGTTAACCGGATTCCGTCTCTGGCGGTTCATCTTGCCTGCTCGGGTTCGAGGAACCTGAGCTGAATGCCTGGAGTCGGTACCCTCATCATGTTGAGGGCGCACTACCGCACGAGTCTGGCGGCGATTGTTGATGGGAGCCCTTGATAAGGACTCCTGTCTTTTTGAATTAAGGCCCTGCGGGACCTGCTCATTCACTTCCTCAGAGTAAGGGAGTGAATGGAAATTGTGTTCCGGGGATAACGACCCGAAACGGTTGGAGACAGTAGTCAGTACCGCCTGCTTCTTGATTGCTGGCCGCCGTTGTCCGGACGACCAGGTAGAGTTGTTAACTTGGAGGGCTTGACGAGCGGCCTCCAGAGTTGGGATAGTACCGTTGCGACGGTACTCCTTAACCAGTGCATTAGAAACCCATCGTTGAAGACGCTGAGTTGGTGATGTCATCCTCAGAGCGGATGACGTTCCAGCAGGAGTAGCAGCATTGGTTTTCACAGCAGCAGACCTCACAGTAGAGGTGTTCACAGCAGCAGTATTCATAGAGGTGAATTTAAGGAAAGCCATTTTGCAGAAGATCTTGAGAAAAGGGTGCCTGTTCCATGTAACAAACATAATCAAGAAGAATTCGGCCACTGCATCTTTTGGATGAGCACATGTCAATGATTGCTTTGTTGGCCCAAGGGGCCTAACAAATAAGAAGAACATCACTTTAACTTGGTTAAGGATTCACGTCAGGTTCACCATTTTTGTTTCGCACGGAATCCGGGGATGACCTCCTCGACGGGAGATTCAAACGTTCCGATCGGTTTCTAACGGGTTTGTTCGTAGAACCGGAAAAATCCAATGATTCCACATCCGTTTGGACCTACTTTCCAAAGGCAGGCGCTCATTAGCTTGTGGACTAATGAGGTTTAGGAATTTGTATTGGTCGAGAGGATGGGAGGTCGGACTCATCACACCATTTTGAGGGGAATTATTGTCTACTCTGGGAATCTCTTTATAGATTTAAGTTATGTTCGTGAATCCTTATTACATTACCAAGTATAAAATGTGCTTTCCTTTAGTTTTAACAATCAATGACTAAATATGCAATGAAATTTAGAGAATCTTTTATATGTATTCGATGTTCTTCATCAATAGAGAATCATCTATATCTGTTTAGAGATTCTTGGTCAATGGTATCCTTCAAAAAATTTATATAAAAGTATCTTGGTCATTTATGATGACCAGGATGATTTTAAAGCCACTCAGTGGGGCACTTGAAGTTTATCGTCATTCAGAAGGACATAGATTATTTCAAATTTGGGATCGAACCCATAAATGGGCTACCTACGTATCCTTTGTTTTGGAAAAGGAATAAGAACCCACGTAGTTCGAGAAATGGAGTATGATGTTTATGATTGAGGGCTCAAAGATGAATGTCATAACTAATTTTACACTCTAAGCTCACGTGAGTCATGCTCGGTGTGAGAAACAAGAGGTATTGGTAAAATTTAGACTATTGTTCCATGAAAGATGCAATCATAAGAATTTGTTTGGGGCTTATGTATGGATGACTGCCCAGATAGATGAAGGTTTAGGATTTTCTTTTATGGAAAAAATCCATGAATAGGGTCCATAAAGTTATATGTGCTTCATGGAGATTTGAATACTCTAATCTTGGGGCTTACTCCTAAGGAGGATGCCCAAGTTAGGAGGGGACTTATGATTGGGTTTTACTCCTGAAAAGGATACCCAAATCAAAAGGTAAATTATGACTGGTTAAGAAAAATTTAAGGGAACTTGGGGCTTATTCCTGAAAAGGAGACCCAAGGTTATGACTGAGTATTATTCCTAAAAAGGAGACCCAGGTTAGGAGACTTGGGGATTATTCTTTAAAAGGAAGCCCAAGGTTATGACTGAGTCTTATTCCTAAAAAAGGAGACCCAGGTTAGGGATTAAGGTTTGGGGCTTATTCCTGAGGAGGATGCCCAAGGTTATGACTAAGTCTTATTCCTGAAAAAGGAGACCCAAGTTAGGGATTAAGGTTTGGGGCTTATTCCTGAGGAGGATGCCCAGATTAAAGGTTTTATCACTGGGGATTATTCCTGAAAAGGAGACCCAGGTTAAGATTCTCTCATCTTAAAGGATGAGGTTGAATGAATGAACTCTCCGTATTTTAGTGACATAAGGATATTTAAATCACTAGACTTTGAGATAGATTCCACAGAATTCCTTTCAGATAAGAAAGTCAAATCAAGAAATCATGCCATAAATGGCTTTGAAGAGTGTCTTGAAGACTGAATCTTGAAAAGGAAAGGTGAAATGGCTTAAGAGGGGTAAAAATGGGCAAGATGGACACCCAAAAAGATAGGGGCGCGCAAGTCTTGCAAGGCGCGCAAGTCTTCCGTGGGCGCGCAAGTGTTGGTCGCGCAGGTATACCTGCGCGACACATAGTGTACTTGCGCGATTTTCAACCAGCAATGAAATACTTGAGCGACTCTTTTTTAAACGCTTTAGAATGTTCTCGAGGTTCTTCCAGAAAAGGGACACGCAAGTTATATTGAAGGAAATAAGTCGGCGCGCAAGTGTTTGATAAGTTTCAACACTTAGGCCTTCCTTCTTCTCTTTAGATTTTCCGTTCTAGGTAAGAAATTACCTTAGAAGTGTTCCGGAAGCTTTGAGAAGAGACTTTGGCGTCGGGAGCTTCAATCCGAGTTTCTGGAAAAAGATCCTCCCGAATGGGGGGCCCACAGGGTCTATTTATAGGCAAAAGAAGACCCCGGGCGGTTACCGGGCGGTTACCAATTAGGTCGCGCAAGTCACCTGCGCGACCAAGGTGGCCGCGCACGTACACTTGCGCGCCAGTTAGATAACTTGTGCGGTGATGTTGCTGTTGATCCTTTATTCCTTCCTTTGTTGATTTTTGATGTTTTCTTCAAAGGCTGAATCACTTTGAGCTCAGATATTCCCTTTTCCGATCTTTAGATTCTGTGACGAAAGGAGCGTCAATAGCGGCACTGACTCACCCGCACGGTTTTAGATCGCGTCACAAGAACGCGTCTCGGTGGGGAAAGCACCCCTCATACTTGAAAGTTCTAGGATAGTCAACCCACACTTCGTCACTGCCCT
Organism: Viscum album; assembly: GCA_963277665.1. Taxonomy (NCBI): domain Eukaryota; kingdom Viridiplantae; phylum Streptophyta; class Magnoliopsida; order Santalales; family Viscaceae; genus Viscum; species Viscum album. Next base: position 938,900,346 of record OY728155.1, on the reverse strand, counting down.
ACAGTCGAGAGGTCTACTCAAAGTCAAAGCCCATCACAACACTAACCCGTATAACCAAGTATCCCGCTTCGGTAGTCACGAAGGAAAGCCACAGGCTAGCCTATTAGAAGGACTGAGCCTGGAATGCCAACAGGTGTCCCCACTGCCCAGCCATGCTGGAGGGTAGACCATGATACATCATCCGGAGACCCACTGCCCAGCCCCACTAGAGGGTAGACCATAATAAGATACTGGGTGACCCACTGCCCAACCCCACTAGAGGTTAAACCATAATACGTCATCAGGTGACCCACTGCCCAGCCCCGCTGGAGGGTAGACCTAGAATAAGTCGATAGGCGACCCACTGCCCAACCATGGTGGAGGGTAGACCTGGAACTAGACGACGGGCGACCCACTGCCCAACCCCGCTGGAGGGTAGACCCTAAAAGGTCGTCGGGTGACCCACTACCCAGTCTCTGCTGGAGGGTAGACCCTAATAGCGTCGGGTGACCCACTGCCCAGTCTCTGCTGGAGGGTAGACCCTAATAGCGTCCGGTGACCCACTGCCCAGTCTCTGCTGGAGGGTAGACCCTAATAGCGTCGGGTGACCCACTGCCGAGTCTCTGCTGGAGGGTAAACCCTAGAAGTAAGTGAGCAACCCACTGCCCAGCCCTGCTGGAGGGTAAATTCAAAGAAGTCGATGAGTAACCCACTGCCCAGCCCCACTGGAGGGTAGAACTCAAAACTGCTCTAGACATCTCCACTAGAGGGTAAAACACTGGCCAACTGAACATGGAGTGGGTATCGCGCAACTTCCCAACTCCAGAACAACTCACCCAAAAGAGGTGCAACGTCTTCTCCAGCACTGGGTGTCACTAGCACCGCTACCGGCCAATCCAACGAGAGAAAAACCATGGGGAGACCACTCAACCCTGCTGGTCAAACAAACGAGCACAATGCCAGGAGAAATAAACTCCACCCTGCTATCCAAACAAACGAGCACCAAGGGACCCTCTACGCCACGAGAGGTCCAAGTACGAAAAGAAGAACACGACACGCACATGGGGCCCACACGACGTGTGGCCCCAAGTCAACCCCAACCCAGCGCACGAACGTCTCAGGTAAAAACCACACGTACCTCCAAGAATTCTTGTATACTCCCAGAGTATTCCACATCTCCAGCCCAAGGGCTATCGTGCAATCGGCACCCAACTTCAACTTGAAGGCGTGACGTAACAACTCCACCTCAAAGGCCCAGGCACGACCAACCACATCACATCAAGCATTTACATCACTCACACGAGAGTGCACGCGATCACTCGCCAAAGGTCCTCTACAAACACGGTAGAAGGACCGCCACCGGGGCACCTCCACATTTCCACATTTAACAAGATCGTGCAAGAGGCTCTGCACAACCAAACTGAGTGCACCGTTGTAATCCTCACGAAAAAACACGCGATATTGACTACTTACTTGCCTCCAACGGATACCCGATGGAAAAGTCACCAACACCGCCTCATGCCCAAACGACGTCCCGTGATCCCGAGCCTTGGCCCCTAAAACAGTCGGGCGCATCGCACCATTGTGATCCCCTCGGGAAAACACGTCAAAAGCACTACCCACATGAGTGCAATGGATATCGGGAGAAAAAGATGCATCCCGGCGCACCGCACACGAGCGGTGCCACGTGGGACCCACATCCCGGTCCCGAAACCCAACGAACGGATCACACCGTTGCGATCCTCTCAAAAAAGTACACGAAATGGACTACTCAATTGTCCAAAACGTTCACCCGGTGATAAAGCTGGAAATCACTGTCAACTCCCGAAACGGCCCTCACGGGGCCCGCACCATCATGCAGAATTACAGCGGGCAGACTGCGCCAACGCGATTAGATCGGAAAAAAACCCAACATCGACTGCTCACACGCCCCGAACGGACGTCTGACAAAAAGTCGTGAAACGCTGCACACATCTCGAAAGACGGGTCATGGGGCCCGCACCTCAACTTCTGCTTCAATGCCCAAAACCACCCTGGAAAACTTCGCCTCGACGCCAGGGTGCCAACACAACTGACGGCGCTCAAAACGGACGTCCGATGCGTCCGCGCTGCACAAAACAAGTTTCCCCCGTAAAACGACAAACCACTTAAAGACGCATCACGCCTCTGCGGCCCCTCGTTTCAGGAATTAAAAATTCCCGAAACCATCTCAAAACATTCCCCTCGATGAATGGTTAGTGGTGCCACTAACGGCGTGCGAAACGGACACCCGTAACAAATGTTACGGGCGTCGGAAATTCAAAGAGGGGGGGGGGGCACTCCCTAGGCCCGGACCGGCCTGGTCCGGCCAGTCCGCCCTCAGCCGGCCCGTGGCCCGGCCGCGGGCCCGATTCAGTCCGCCGCGGCCAGCTGGCCACATCCAGCTCCCTCGACCGGCCGTCAAGGCCGGTCTGCTTTCCCCAGCAGCGACCCACGGCATGTGGGTCACGGTCGCGCCGCACGCGGGGTCGCGCACCCCGCGTCCTCCTCTGCCCTACGCCGGAGCCGCCCGGCCGCCTCCGCCTGCCGTCGCCCTGAAGCCGGCCCACCGTCCATCGCTAGCGCCGAAAAGCGCCGCCACCAGCCGAAGCCACCGCCTCCGCAGGGACCGCCTGCCGCTCGCCAGACCGCCACCCTGGCTCGCCGGAACACCCCCAAACCGGCCAGAACAAAAACAAAAACCCACAAACTTCGACGAGGCACTGCGGGTTCCTCCGAACTCCGATTCCAAATCCAAAACAAGAATCAGAAAGAGAATAAAATATACTTAGAATTCATGGTCTTTGTTTTATAATTCGATAGATATTTGATACAAAAATTTGAGCTCGAAGGAGGTACGGGAATAGAAAATGTAAACGACAAAACCCTACCTCGTGGGCGTTGCCCGGAGCTTCGCCGCCGAACCACCGCCTTGCCGGAGCTACTTCGCCGGAGCCCTCGCCGGAGGTAGAGGAGGAGAGGGAGAGGAGTTTCTCCAGGGGTTTCAAGGGAGAAGGGGGTGGGGGTAGGGTTTAAATAAATTAATTAATGTTTTAATTAATTTAAAACCCCCGATAGACCCACATCTGAAACCCCCGATGGGGTCGAGGTTAAGCCTCCCCTAGGGTAAACAACACCTCTAGAGAACAACAGCGGTCTCAGGATTTTAATCTGAGACCCCGTTCAAAAGTTATAAAAATTAACGTCTGATGCCGGTAAATTACGAAAACGCCCCTGGGGCCATTTTTCATAAACGGCCATCGCCCGCGAAACATATACCCCTCCTAGGGTAAACGACACGCTCCGAACTCAACAGTGCCCTCGATTTTCCGGTCCGAGCCACCATTTAAAAGATACTCGAGTTTCACCATTAAACGAATAAATTAATTAATTAAGTTATCTGTTTAACGTTCTGGAAGTCGGCGAGGGGTCCAAACATCCCGCGCCGACATGTTTTATGTCGTTCCTTGGGTAAACACCCCATTCCGGACCCATAAATACACTCGGATCTCTGATTCGGAACTCCGTTTAGGAGTTATCCCATTTATTTAGCGTTTCTAGTGTGAACGCACTGGAAATTTAATTTCGGCCACTCCGGGGCTCGAAATCGCACGCTGTCTGAAGGCGCTGCCCTAGAATATAATCAAGAATATTTAAAAGTCTTTCTTAGCAAAAAACGGGTTCTTACACCTTGGGCCTACATGGAAAAGGCTCGAGAACCTTCGCTCGTGTGTTCTTGGTGACCGCATTCCCAAAAAAAAAAGGCCGGTTTGAACGCTTCACGGTAAAGAAATCCTCACTCAAAGACCGTTGGTGCAAGAGACACAAGGAATAGACTACCAGAGCGCATTCAGTAGCCTACCAAAGATTCTGTCAGCACATTGACACTGGAAGCAGCAGCAAAAGCGGTGGCCGACCTCGTTGGCTGCGTAAAGGCAGCAGCCCGCACCGACGGGCTGCGTTGACCAGGAGGCTACGACTCATCAGCCTCGGCGGTGTGTGGGAGTACGTGGTGCCAGGTGGGCACCGCATGGATTGGTGGCCAATATTTGGGCCACCCGGTAGGCTGGAGGTGCCACAACCCATTGGTCATGGCAGGAGTTAGACACAGTGCCATGAGGTCAACGTGCAGGAGGGGCAGCCCACCCTTGCAGACCACGTTCAGACAAGAGGGAACGCAGTAAGCTGCCACGTCCTAGAGGCTCACACTGGGTGCACCGTGCGACTGGTCCCTTTCTTTGAAGGCCAGTCTTAACCAACGCCTACAGGCCGGACCTATGCCTATGGGCTGGACCCACGCTGGCGGGACAGATCTGTGCCAGTGGGCCAAACATGCGCCCCTTCGGGCCAGGCCGGACTAGACCAGGTCATCGGGCGACCCGATGGGAAGGACCCTCTGCCGATCGGGTTGGGTCTAGAAGGCCTATTGGGCCGAGCCAACTGGCCATGGAAAACTAGACCGACCCCGACCCACACAAGGTCAGGTTGGGTCCGTCATAATGAACCGGTGTAGGTAGAACCCCCAGGCCGGGTTGGTCGGGTCAGTCAGAATGGGTCAGACCGGGCCCCATCACAACCGGACCCCTGGTTACTAAAACACCCATATCTTATAAACTGCATGTCCGATTGATGGGTTGTTTTTTTTGTTGAGACCCTCTTGAGGTGGAAGATCATTTGGAATGACTTTTAGTGACTTTAATGGACACAGAGAAGTGACAAATGGATTGAGGGGAGGTTCACCCAAGCACATTATGTATGGAACCCTATGGTTGGCTGAGACTTGAAGACTGCTTGAGTATGACCCAAAGGGAAGAGGATATGTGTGACCCAGCAGGCCCATGGTGGGGAGTGGCTCTATGTGACCCAACAGACCCATGATACTCTATAGGAGGAGTACCTCAGTTCGGTAAAGGTGGGACATGGCTGTATGTGACCCAATAGGCCCACAGTGGGGAGCGGCTATACGTGACCCAATATATCCATGGTACTCATTAGCGATGAGTACTATAGCAGTTAAAGGTTAGTGGGAAGCAGTTCTATTTGACCCGGCTGACCGAACATACTCGATAGAGGAGGAGTCCTCCAGAAGCCAAGCCGTTCAATGTTTTGTGACTAACGATGCTACTGTGACTACCCTAGAATATACATGGTTTGAGATGTCTTGTGTTTCATGTTTTGAGGAAATGTTTTGTGTTATTCCATTTTTTATTTGGGGTCCCTAGTAAGTACTATGTTACTCACCCCTGCAAAGGACTCTCCCACACATGTTATGTTTGGTGCAAACAATCGACATTTCAACTAGGGTGCTCAGGGAGACGGGACTGACGAACGTTATGATGGTGGACTTGGCGGCCTTGGACCAGGCGGGGCCCAATAGGACCAGTCATACATGACGTACTACTTCGCCTTCCAGTAGCTCCACTACTCTCACAACCATGTGGGTTTTACTGAAGATGGCCACCAGAGTTTCTTTTTTGTACTTGATGTTTTCAGGTCTTTGTTGGGTTTCTATTCTGGCCCACTTACTTTTAGTTGTATTTTCACTCAGCTTTGTTTTAGTGGTACTTGTTTTCATTTTTCAGTGTTTTGGGATGTGGTTGGGTGTGCGTGTGCAAACATGTACTTAGGAAAATTTATCCTACTTGTAGTTTGATGCCTTCAGAACTAGTCTCTAGCCCCTGGCCTTCGAAATTCAGGCTTGGGGTAGTCACGACACGAGCCCTGGGGGATGGGTCGTGACAAAGTGGTATCAGAGGGAGGTTAGTTCTAGAAAAAGAACTAAGTCTCTATATTTCCAAAAGGGGAAATAATGTTAAGTTTCTTGAGTTTGGGTTTCGGTCCAGAGGGTCCAGTGTTGGTGCGGCGGCCGACGTATCCATACACCATGTCTCAGAGTTCTGTTTCCCCGTTCGGTACATGAAAACAATAGTTTCATGTGTTTTGGGATTTTTTTCTATTGATCTCTTTTGATTCAGCTCTCCAGGTATAACATATTGACCAGTTTCATCTTGATTTTCTTTCAAAATGAATCCACGTAGAAAGACATCCAGGATTCCAATGTGTGACCATGAGGATGGTCCACATAGTGATGAGGCATCAGTACAAGGAATGTTGCCCGAGATGGTACCTTTGTGATTTGTCCCAGTGATTCCACTATCCGTTGGCCAATAGTTACTACTGGTGCTATCGGTAGAGGACACAAGTAGGATCGGTGCCTTACATGAGTTTTAGTGATAGATACCCCTCAGGTTCTGAGGTGAGTCCGACTCATAGGAAACTAAGGATTGTCTTGAGGCAGTGACCGAGTTTCCATCTTGCCAGGACACCATACGATCAAATGGAGGACATGGTAGTGAGCCTTATACATGGCTCAGCAGGGTGATGACAGGGTTTAGATTACCCTGACCATACTATGAGGTGGCTTTTCTGTGGACAAAGCTTGAGAACCTTCCTCATAGAAGGGGAATCTTTCTATAAACAACTAAGGGGTATGTGTTCCCAAGAGCATCTATAGCTTTGGTAGGATGACATGTCATTAGATGAGTATTCATCTAGGTATACTGATCATTCCATGTTCTCAATTAATATGATATGACCAGTTGTTTAGGGCTCGGGCCTCCCAAAAAGATGTGTTTAGGGACATCTGATCCAGCACCATCCCTCGATGCATTCCCACTTATGTTAGGGTGATAGAGAAAAACTTTTGTAGTTGAAAGTTCTATGGATGAGTATATGCATCCAATGAATGTTAGTAGTGGGAAAGAAAGAGACCGACATCAGTGTCAAATAATTGGACGTGTAAAATGTTTCGGGAAGAGGAAGTGATAGGGATAGATGAATATATAGGGTAGTAGATGTGGAAGAGGAGCTATGAGAGAAGTAATAGGTGTTATTAATTTCATCATGTTACAACCACCTCCCCAATGTGATCCCCACTAGGATCAAGGAGATGGAGGAGAGGGGAAGGGAGTAGCTGAATGCGGTCAAGGAGTGTGACCCAAGGGATCTTGGAATGATTCAGGGTATGGTCTCTATCTACTACTTGTAGCTGTATTAATATGCATAGGTACTAATCATTCCTTCCTATCATGAATATTTTTCAAGACCTAGAGTTTACGGTTAAACAGAATACTTGACCCTTACGTCTAGAGATACCTATGGCAGGAGACTCCATAATCACACTTATGCTGGCAATGTGATCTGACCCTTGAGTCAATATTTTTAGTTGGAACCTCTTGGTGGTAGCATCGGTGACTTACGACATTAGTTTGTGTATGAACTAGTCATCCCCAATTCATGCTCAGATTGACTATTTTAGGAAAATGTATGTGGTATACCTATAGCATTAGAAATGGGTTTTCTTTGGTCGGAGAAAAGGGAAACTAGGAAGCATGGGATAAACTCATGCATAGGAGGGTACAACCGATCACTGTTGAGTCGTCCAGCCTTACCCTCATGGCAGTAGGTGTTTTGAATTTTGAGTTCCCAAAAACAGTGGTAGAGTGTGGGAAAATCCTTTCAAAAGATGCTTCCAGGATTACCTCCCCATAGGGAGAGGGACTTCTACACTAACATGTACCCAGGGATGGCACCGATATCTATACCCGCATATCAGATGGCTCCCAAAGAGCTTCAAGAGCTGATAGTATAGTTGGTGTACATTCATAGGAAGGGAATAGTAAGACCCACTATTCAAGGTTATGTTTGGATTACCTTCACTTTAACCATGTGTTCATGGAGAACGAGTACCCACCACCAAAGGGTTGATGGGCACATCAATCAGTTAAAGGGGGTAGCCTTTTTTTGTAGATGGAAAGGTTCTAGTAGGCTTTTCAGCAATTGAGACAATAAATATGGTTGAAGTTTCTCCAGGACTATGATTTTGAGATAGTCTACACTCCTAGGAAGGGGCACGTGGTGGAAAACATGCTCAGAATGAGTTCTGGTTTACGACTTCTAGTTGAGGCAATAGAGCAGTTTGCTGTGATGAAGATATCCCTCATGGAGGACGGTGACGTTTTTTACCTCTAGTCCATGAGTGTCACTCTCCCACTCCTTCAGTGAGTATGGGAGCCACATATTGGGGACATTGACTACAAGGCCCTACATTCTTAGATATGCTCAAGATAGGCTGTTGAAAGATTTTATGAATGTGGGGAGCACGTCATCCTTTCCAGAGGGTGCACCTTAGTACCAGTGGAATTGCAGGAGAGGGTTTTGATGGAGTTCCATACTTCCCCTTTGGTGGTACATCTTGGAGTGGTAAAGATGTACTAGGACCTCCAACATCAGTACTAGAGGTCAGGGATGAAGAAAGAAGTGGCCGAGTTCATTTCATGACGCCTCACTTGTTTGTAAGTGAAGGCCGAGCACTAGGTTCCTGTAGGCTTTACTCATCCACTCGAGGTACCAAAGTGGAAATGGGACGGTATCTTGATGGAATTTTTTATGGGGTTACCACGTACATCAAGAGGTCATTACTCTATTTGGTTGGTCGTTGACCGACTCACTAAGTCATCTCACTTCCTACCCCTCCGGGAGTAGGGAACAGTAGTGGGCTTAGGAGGCCTCTACATCCAATTGATAGTTCTGCTTCACGGGGTGACTTTGATGATCATCTCATATCACGATTCCCTCTTTACATCTCGGTTATGGAAGGGAATACAGGAGGCGTTCAAGACACAACTGCATTTTAGCATAGATTTTCATCCTCAGTCTGATGGTCAGACAGAGTGGACCATACAAACCTTGGAGGACATCTTTTGTGCTTGCATCCTTGACTTTGGTCATAGTTGGCTGGAACACCTACCATTGGTGGAGTATGTATACAACAATAGCTATAACTCCACCATTTTCAGGGAATTTTTTGAGGCCTTATATGAGATACATTGTAAATCACCCATATGTAGGAAATACCCATGATAGTTGGTACTCATGGGTCCAGAGTTGGTACAGGGCTTCCACCGATAAGGTGAAGATCATCTAGGAGTGGCTGAGGACTCTACAGAACAGGAATAAGTCTTATGCTGATAGGATATGGAGACCATTGGAGTTTAAGGAGAGAGATCATGTGTTCCTTCAGGTCTCACCCCGATGAGGATTACGAAGATTTGGCTGAAGCTACAAGCTATCTCTGAGGTTTATCAGAGATTTTTAGTATCTGAGTGGGGTTGGAAAGGTGGCATACCACCTAGATTGTTTCCCACATATGAACCAAGCGAACGAGGTTTTTCACATGTCACAACAGAGGAGGTACGTACATGATCCATCACACACCATCGACAGTGGAAAGCTATGAATTGTCGATGGGGTAACATTTGCAGAGTTCTCCATGGAGATAGAGGAATGAAATGATCAGGTCCTTCATGGAAGGTTGATTCCACTAGTTCACGTTCGGTGGGAGCATGGGAATCTCTAGGAGAGCATAAGGGAGAAAGAGGCTCTGATTCCCATTTGTTTGTTTTACCATTGTTTTTACTTTCGGGGATGTAAATCCCAAAAGTGGAGAGAAAGTAATGTCCTGAAATTTATGTATAATTTTTTTATTATATGGATTTATTTTGAGATTGTCAAATTTGATGGCACATAATTCCGAGGCGTTGAGTGCCCTGAATGATCCGTTAAAAAATGTTAAGCTTTAAATAGCAAGAGTGAGGAATTTTCCGGAAAAAGTGTAAAAACACTTAAATGGGTACCCAGATTTGAAATCTGAGGGAACTAATGCATTCAAGATGCTGGGTTTACCCTAGGAGAAAATTAAGTTTCGATGGCGCATGCCTTCAGTGAGAAAACCCAAAAATGGTATAACCATAAATAAAATTCATAAATAAAATTATTTTATTTTTTAAATGCTTATAACTCACAAATAGGGACTCAGATTAAAAATCTGATACCACCGCTGAACTTGTGATGGTATTCGTTCCTTAAGTAGACCCTAACATTGGCTGGAGAGGGTCAATAGTAGAAGTTAGTTTTTGGCTGTAAATAACAAAATTAAGTAAAAATTATTTTATATTTAATTCCTTTAACTTAGAAAAGCTAATTCGAATTAAAAATCTGAGAGTACCGTTGGATTCGTGGGGGTGTGTTTCGTTTAGGCAGAGCCTAACCTCGACTGGTGCTGGTTGAGGGTGACTATTAATAATTTTTTTGAACCTTTTTTAAGATATGTTCAGTAAACATGCAAGAATGATTTTATATATTTTGAACCGTCGCTTGGATAAAAAATCTATGGGAACCTTTGAATTCCGAACACTGGGATTCACCTAGAAATGAAATAACTTTGGCTGGAAAGGGCCCAGCAGAAAATCTAAATTTCATACTTTTTGAGAAAAATAATAAAATAATTTAAAATAATTATTTTATTTTTTTTTCTCAATTTGGAGTGGCAGATGATGACGCTACGGGGTGGCGATCGGGAAGGGATGATGCACATCAATGAGGCCCATTAATGTGTAATTACACTCACAGTATAACAACACTTTAATGATGAATAAAATCGATGTTGTTTCTTAAATAAAACAGCATAAAAACACGACATCGCATCATAATTGGAATGTTGTGACATGCCCCTATTTATAGTTCGACGTGCTGGGGAAATGTGGATTAAAAATTTGGAGGATTTTCTGGCGTACCTCGGATAGACATCCACCCCAGCGAACAACAAAGAATGCCAGTGGAACATCATCTTCATCATAATGCCTTTCAAAGATCAGAGCCGATAAGAGACATTGACGTATTAACCCCTCGAGGAAGAACATGCGTCAACAAACTTCAAAGAGGTATGGGTTTTTAATTTTAAAAGTTATTCCCTGTTCCTTTTAAGAAAAATGATGAACACAGATCAACCCATGAACATGTTGATCTGTGGATTGTGCATTATAATGGGACGGTGAATTTTCTTTTGGGGTGATTATTTAGGATTAAACTTTGGCCTAAATGATTGAATGTAAAATTCCCCAAGCCTCCCCCATGTTAAAACCTCTAAAGTGAAGGGCCCAGGCCAACACGAACAAGGCCCGAGCACCTCCACTCGTTTTTTCTTGGTGGACGCATTCTCAAAATGATGGGAAGGCCAATTTGAAGGCTTTGTGGTAAAGACATCCTCGCCTAGAGATCGTTGGTGCAAGAGGAGCTAGGAACGGATCACTAGAGCATTTCTAGTGGCCTGCTGAAGATTCTTCTGGCATGCCGGTGCCGGCAGTAGCAGTTGTAGCGACGGTCGGCCTCGCCAGTTGTGTAGATGCGGTAGCCCAAACCGGCAGGCTGTGTTGACCGGGAGGTCTTGGATCATCAGCCATGACAGCGTGAGGGAAGATGTGGCACCAGGTGGGTGCCACATGGAGGGCTGGCCTGCGTCTAGGACACCTGGTAGGCTGGAGGTTCCACGACCCATTGGCCATGGAAAAAGTCTGACACGGCCCCATGAGGGAGCCGCACAGGAGGTTCGGCCTTCCCTTGTGAGCCACGTACAGACCTGAGGGAACATGGCTAGATGATGCGTCCCAGGGGATCACACATACTGCACCGCAAAACGGATCCACTTACAGGTGGGCTGAGCCCCTAGTGGTCCAGGCCAGTCCCGCTACCCGACGGGCTAGACCGGCTGCCCGGTGGGCCGGACCCGCTACCCGGCGTGTCGGACCTGCGCCAGTGGGCCAGATCCATGCTTGAAGACCGGGCTCACGCTAAAAGGCCTGGCCCACATCGGTTGTCCTGACCTATGCTAGTGGTCCTGACCTGCACTGATGGGCTGAACATATGCCAGTGGGCTGGGCCCGACTGGACCGGGTCACCAGACGACCCGACAGACTAGACCCTCTACCAACCAGGTCGAGTCTGGTGAGGCCTATTAGGCCTGGAACACTGGCCAGTCTGAACCATACTGACCAAAACACTCACAAGGTCAGTTCAGGTCCATTAGAATGAACTGGGGTAGGTGGAACCCCGGGGCTGGGTTGGTCGGGTCGGTCAGACCAGGTCAGACCGGGCCCCATCACAACTGGTCCCCTGGTTATTAGATCGCCCGTATCTTGCAAAACATGTGTCTGATTGATGGTTCGTTTTCATTGTTGGGACCCTCTAGAGAATTGGATATTTTGGTATTCTATTTTTGTGACATTCATGTATGTTGAGATGTGATGAATATATTGAAGAGTGGTTCTCCCAAGTACGCTACGTAGGGAACCCTACGGTTGGATGAGACCTGAAGACTAATCGACGACGGACCTGTGAGAAGTGGCTCTATGTGACCTAGTAGGACCATAGTAGGGAGCTTCTCTATGTGACCTGGTAGACCCACATTACTCTATAGGAGGAGTACCTCAGTTTTTCCAAGGTGGGAAGAGACTATGTGTGACCCTGTAGGCCCACGGTGGAGAGTGACTATGTGTGACCTAGCATTCCCACGGTACTCATTAGGGATAAGTACCAAAACAGGTCAAGGTTAGTGGGAAGTGGCTCTACATGACAAGGAATTCCCATTGTACTCGGTATAGGAGGAGTTCTCCAGTGGCTGAGGAGTTAGAAGTTTGTGACTGACAATGCTACTATTACTACCGTATAATATACATGGTGTGAGTTGTATTATGTTTCATGATTTGAGGAATTATTGTGTGTTATTCCCTTTTTGTTTTGGGGTCCCTACTGAGTACTATGTTACTCACCCCTACACGGGATTCGCCCATACATGTTGTGTCTGGTGAAGACGACCGACATTTTGACAGGGGTGCTCAGGGAGACGGGACTGACGAACGATACGATGGTGGACTTGGTGGCCAACACTATGCGGTCCCCAGTAGGACTAGGAAGAAAGGATGTACTACTTCGGCTTCTAGTAGCTTCATTAATCTCATGATCAGGTGTGTTTTACTATAGATGTCCATCATAGTTTCCATTTTTTACTTTCTATTTTCAGTTCTTTGTGGGGTTTTTATTCTGGCCCACATACTTTCAATTGTATTTTCACTCTGCCCTGTTTTAGTGGTACTTTTTTCCCTTTTCAGTGTGTTGGGATGTGTTTGGGTGTGAGTGTACGTACAGGTACATGGGAAAATGCCTACCACTTGCAGGTTGACACCTTCGGCGCTAGTCGCCAACTCCTGGACTTCGAGATATGGGCTAGAGGTAGTCACGACATGGGCCATGGGGGACAGGTCATGAAAACATGGTATCAGAGGGTGGTCAGTTCTACCAGAAGAAGTAATTTTATGTATTTCCAATGGGGGCAAGAGTGTTAAGTGTATTGATTCTGGATTGCAGTCCAGGGAGTCCCGTGTTGGTGTGGTGGCCATCGTATCCATACACCAGGACCCTGAGTTCTATTTCCCAGATTGGTACATGAAAACACTAGTTGCATGAGTTTTGATAATGTTTTTCTATTACTCTATTTTGAGTCATCTCACCTGGTATAACTTATTGACTGTGGTTCATCTTGATTCTCTTTCATGATGCCTCCACATAGCCATCCATCCAGGATTCTAATGTGTGACCATGAGGATGGTTCACAGATTGATGAGGCTTCTATACAAGGACTATTTCCCAAATGGTACCTTCGGGTGGTGTCCCAGTGATACCACCACCCATTGGCCAGCAGTTACTACCATCACTGCCGGTAGATGAAACATGTAGAATCGACTCCTTACACAAGTTTCAGCGATAGATACCCCTAAGGTTCCGAGGTGAGCCCGACTCATAGGTAGCTAGGGATTGGATTGAGGTGGTGATCGAGTTTCCATCTAGCCAGAACACCATATGATCAGATGGTGGACCTAGTAGTGAGCCTTCTATGTGTCTTACTAGGGTGACGACAGGGTTTAGATTACCATGACCATATAATGAGGTGAATTTTTTGTGGATAGATCTTGAGAACCATCCTCAGAGAAGGGGTCTCTTACCAAAAAAAGCTAAGGGGTATGTGTTCCCAAGAGCTTCAACAACTTCGGTAGGATTACATGTTGGTAGATGAGTATTCTTCAAGGCATACCAATGATTCCAGGTACTCTATGAATATGATAAGACCATTGCTTCAGGGATCAAACCTCTGAGTGAGATGGGTTTAGGAACATCCGAGATGGAACTATCCCTATGTGCATTCCCACTTATGTTAGGGTGCTAGAGAGAACCTTTTGTGGTTGAAAGTTATTTGGTTGATTAGATGCAACCATTTAATGTTAGTAGTGGGAAAGTAGGAGACCGACATCAGTCTCGAGGACATGGACATTTAAAATGCTTTGGGAAGAGGAAGTGATTGGGACAAATGAATCTATAGGGAAGTAGATGAGGAAGAGGATCTTGGAGAGAAGTAAGGTTTAGTATGCAATTCGACATGTTATAAAAACCACCCCAATGGGGTCCCCGCTAGGCTTAGGGAGCTAGAGGAAAGGGGAAGTGAGTAGATATATGCGGTCATGGAGTGTGACCCATGGGCTCTAGGAATGATTCCAGGCATGGTCTGTGTCTACTACTAGCTACTGTATTAATAGACAAAGGTACTAATCATTACTTATTGTCTTGAATCTTGTTCAAGACCTAGTGTTTTTAGTTAAACCATAGAATTGACCCAAACATATAGAGATACCTATGGTAGGAGACTTGATAATCACACTTATGATGGTGGTGTGATCTAACCCTTGAGGTGAGAGTTTCAGTTGGAACCTCTTGGTGGAAGCGTCAAGGCCTTACGATGTTATTTTGGGTATGGAAAGGTCATCCATAGTTCATGCTCAGATTGAATTATTTAGAAATGGTATTTGGTATATCTACAGTGTTGGAAATGGTTTTTCCTTGTTCGGTGAAAAACAAAACCCAAGAAGCATGGGATAAACTCATGCATAGGATGGTGAAACCAATAACTGTTGATTTGGTCAGCCTTACCCTCGTGGAAGTAGGTGTTTTGATTTTTTAGTTCCCAAATGTAGTGGTAGAGTGTGGGAACATCCTTTCAAATGAATTTTCCTAGATTAAATCTTTGTAGGGAGGGTTACTTTTGCATTATCATGTACCCGAGGATGGCACCGATATCTATACCTATATATCAGATGGCTGTAACAGAGCTTTGGGAGCTGAGAATATAGTTGGCAGACTTGCATAAGAAGGTCTTAGCAAGACCTAGTGTTCGAGGATATGTGTGGATTACCGGCACATCAACCAAGTGGTCGTGGAGAACGAGTACCACCACCAAATGGTCGATGGGCACATCAATCAGTTAAAGGGGGTAGCATTTCGTGTGGATGGAAAGGTTCCCATAGGCTTTTCAGTAGTTGAGATGATGACAATGGTTAGATTTCCTCTAGGACTCTGACATTGAGACAGTCTATACTCCTGGGAAGGGGCATGTGGTGGAAGATGCACTCAGCAGGTGATCAGGTTTTTAGATGTTGAGTGAGGCGACAGAGCAGTTAGCCATGATGTAGATATCCCTCATGGAGGATAGTGAAGTTTTTTACCTTCAGTACATCATTGTCAGTCCCCTACTCCTTCAGTGAGTATGGGAGGCACAACCTGGGGATGTTGACTGCAAGGGCCGACATGCTCTGATATCCTTAGGATGGGCTCTAGAAATATTTTCTAAAGGTAGGTAGAAAATCATCTCTTTTAGAGGGTGAACCTTAGTACCGGTGGTTTTTCATGAGGAGGTGTTGAGGGAGTTCCATAATTCCCATCTAGTGGTACATCATAGAGTGGAAAAATGTACCAAGACCTTCAGCATCAGTACGGGTGGCCATGGATAAGGAAAGTTGTGGCCGAGTTCCTTTCATGATGCCTCATTTTTCAGCAAGTGAAGGTCAAGCACCATGTTCCAATAGGCTTGACTCATCCAATTGAGTTACTAGAGTGGAAATGGGACAATATCTCAATGGGATTCATGACGGGGTTACCACGTACATATAAAGGTCATGACTCTATTTGGGTGATCATTGACCGACTCACAAAGTCGGCTCACTTTCTACCCAGATGGGAGAAGGGAACAATAGAGGTCTTAGGAGGCCTATACATCCAAGAGACAGTGAATCTTCAAAGGGTGACTTTGATGATTGTGTTAGATCATGACACCCCGCTTTACATCCTGGTTGTGTAAGGGATTACAGGAGACGTTTGGGACACAACTGCATTTGAGCACATATTTTCATCCCCAGTTTGATGGTTAGACAGAGTAGACCATATAGACCATGGAGTACATTCTTGATGCTTGAGTCCTTGACTTTGGTCATTTTTGGGAGAACTAAATACCACTGGTATAGTTTTTATAAAACAATAGCTATCACTCCACCATTGGAATGGAACCATTTGAGGCCTTGTACGGGAAACCTTGCAGATCACCCATATAATGGAACGGCCCAGGGGAGTCACCACACATGGGTTCGGAGTTGGTAAGGGCTACTATTGAGAAGGTGAAGATCATCCAGGAGCAGATGAATACTATAAAAATAAGGCATAAGTCTTATGCTGATAGGAGATGAAGACCCTTGGAGTTTGAGGTAGGAGATCATATGTTCCTTTGGGTCTCAACCCCGACAAGGATTGTGTTTCATGCTTTAATTTGATTAATTGTTGTGTGTTATTCCCTTTTTTTGGGTCCCTACTGGGTACCGTGTTACTCACCCCTATACGGTCTTTGCTCACATGTGTTACGTCTAGTGCAGAAGATCGACATTTTGACAGAAGTTCATAGGGAAACGGGACTGACGGACGCTATGATAGTGGACTTGGTGGCCTAGGACCAGGTGAGGCCCAACGAGATTGGGAAGACAAGACGTACTACTTTGGATTCTAGTAACTTCACTATTCTCACGATCTGGTGGGGTTTACTGTAGATGGCCATCCGAGTTTCCTTTTTTGTACTTTCTGTTTTCAGTACTTTGTTGGGTTTTTATTCTGACCCACTTACTTTCAGCTGTACTTTCTCTCAGCTTGGTTTTAGTGGTACATGTTTCCCCTTTTCAGTGTGTTGGGATGTGGTTGGGTGTGTGCGTGTGTGTACAGGTACTTAGTCAAGTTCCTCCCACTTGCAAGTTGGTGCCTTTGGTACTAGTTTCCAACCCCTGGCCTTAAAGAGGTGGGCTTGGGTTAGTCATGGTACAGTCCTTGGGGGGCGGGTTGTGGAAAACTAGTATCAAAGGGAGGTTGGTTCTACCAAAAGAACTATGTTTCTATATTTCCAATGGGGAAATAGTGTTAATTGTCTTGAGTTTGGATTTTAGTTCAGGGAGTCCAGTGTTGGTGTGGTGACCGATGTATCTATACACCAGGACCATGTGTTATATTTCCCGGTTCATTACATGAAAACAATAGTTGCCCGTGTTTGGAGAATGTTTTTATATTGATCTCTTTTGATTTAGCTCACCAGGTATTACTTATTGACCGTGGTTCATCTTGATTCTCTTTCAAGATGTCTCTAGATAGATAGCCAGCCAGGATTCTAATGTTTGACCATGAGGATGGTCTATAGATTGATGAGGCTTCTATACAAGTATTATTTCCCGAGATGGTACCTTTGGGTGGTGTCCTAGAGATACCATTGCCCGTTAGCCAGTAGTTACTACCAACACTACCAGTAGAGGACACATGTAGGCTCGGTGCCTTACACGAGTTTCAGTGACAGATATCACTCGGGTTCCAAGTCTATCCCGACTCACAAGATGCTAAGGACTAGCAGTATGTGGTGAACATGTTTCCATCTATCCAGGAGACCATTCGATCAGATGGCAGACTAGGTAGTGATCCTTATAAATCTCTCATCGAGGCAATTATGGGGTTTAGATTACCCAGACCTTACGATGAGGTGAATTATCCATAGACAGAGCTTGAGAACATTCCTCAGAGAAGGGGTCTCTTTCCATAAAAAGCTAAGGGGTATGTGTTCCCAATAGATTTTATAGCTTTGACAGGATGACATGCCGATAGCTGAGTATCCATCAAGGCATACTGACTATTCTAGGTACTCGATGAATATGATATGACCAGTGTTTCAGGTGTTGGACCTCCAAGATAGATGTGTTTAGGGACATCTGATCCAACACTATCCCTCTGTACATTCCCACTTATGTTAGGGTGATAGAGAGAATATTTTGTGGTTGAAAGATAGTTGGATGAGTATATACAACTAATGAATGTCAGTAGTAGGAAAGAAATAAACCGACATTAGTCTGAAAGAAATAGATGTGTAAAATGTTTTGGGAAGAGGAAGTGATAGAGACAGATGAATCAATAGGGAAGGATATGTGAAAGAGGATCTAGGAGAGTATTAGTAGGTGGTAAACATTTCAACATGTTTCAACCACCACCCCAATGTGGTCCCCACCTGGGTCAGGGAGCTGGAGGACATGGAAGGGAATAACTACATGCAATCAAGAAGTGTGACCAAAGGGATCCAGGAATTATTCAATATACGATTTGTGTCTACTACTAGTTGCAGTATTAATAGACATAGGTACTAATCATTCCTTCTTGTCATGAATCTTGTTCAAGACCTAGAGTTTTTGGTTAAACCATTGACTTGACCCTTATATCCAAAGATACCTATGGGAGGAGAATCGATAATCAAACTTATGTCAATGGTGTGATCTAACCCTTAAGGCGAGAGTTTCAGTTGGAACCTCTTGGTGGCAGTGTCAATTCCTGATGATGTTAGTTTGGGAATGTACTGGTCATCCACAGTTCATGCTTAGATTGATTGTTTTAGGTAAAGGGATGTTGTATATCTAAAGCATTGGAAAGTGGTTTTCCTTTGTCGGTAAAAAAGGTAACCAAGGAAGCACGTGATAAACTCATGCTTTGGAGGGTGTAAATGATCACTCTTGAGTCGACCATCCTTACCCTCGTGGTAGTATGTGTTTTGAGTTTTTAGTTTCCAATAGTAGTGGTAGAGTGCAAGAACATCCTTTCAAAAAATGTTTCTAGGATTACCTCCCCATAGGGAGAAGGAATTATACATTAACATGTACCCAGTGATGGCACTGATATCTGTACCTGTATATCAGATGGATCTTATAAAGCTTCGGGAGATGAGAGTACATTTCCCAAAATAAATTTTATTTTATTTCATAAATTGATGTAGAGGCAGTAAAAACCAAGGCATCCTGAAGAAGAGAATACAGAGAGAATCACTGATTATATGGGCCACCCCACATGGGGGAAGGGATCCAAGGGAAAGAAACTCCAAAAGGGGGGAATTCTAGGGTATCAAAGGGGGTCAAGAAATCAAACACCTGATTGCCCTCACACCACCTATGGAGGATCTTCATGTCACCAAAGAGGAGGGCCATGCACTTTCAAATCAAGTAAGTGATTTTCTAGGGAGATGAGGGGGTACTAGTGAGAGAGCTCTACACATGTCTGGAATCCATCTCAATAAAGGACAATGTAATGTTTTGGATCGGTAAAGAGAGAGGGAGCTGATCAACGCCATCGCCTCAACCTTAAGAGAATTCCCTTGTCCAAAGAAGGAACTAAAATAAAAATCACTGAGACTGTTGTATCATGGACCACACCGCTGTCATACGTGATGCCAGAGATGAAGGTTCCATCAGTGTTGAGTTTCAGGCCGGATCTGGGGGGCATCTAGCGAACCCACGCCCCCACTTCCTGGGGCTGGTACGACCTAGAGGAGCAATCATATAGAGGAATCCGAAGAGGGAATGTGATGCATCTTTATGGGGGAGGAATGTGACCGGTCCTAAGGAGAGACACTTAACTCTGATCAGCAATGAAAGAGTGGAGTAGAGAGTCCCATGGGGTGCTTAGTTTTGCGCCATCCAGATGCACCAACAGCCCACCTGTAGTAGGGTTGCCCTGGTTGAATCATTGTGGCTATTATTCAGGCACCCACTGAACCAGCTCAAGAGGAAGTCCTTAGGGGATTTTGCGGTGCTAGGAGGTATAGGGAACTCTCCATGTGCACCCCAGATACGCACGACCCACTCGATTTTGAAGAAGAGGTGCAGAATTGATTCCTTGGAGGGATCCAGACAACAAACGCACTTGGAGGCTAGCTGGACCCCCTTCATTTTAATTGCCAGATTTGAGGGTAGTGCCTGATGTCTGATTCTCCAAATAAAGAATAAAATTTTAATTGGGCTGGCTTTTCACCAAAGGCGTCTCCCCCACTGATCTCTCTCTGGATGGGAAAGTTTACACTGGCAGTAAGCTTTGTCCAAGAACATCCCTATGGGGGATCTGGTGAAGATGCAACTATCAGGGGATCCATCCAAACTAATGATAACAAAGATTTCCTTTTGAGTGGGATACAAAACTTCCTAGATAAATGAGGGGTGGGAAATAGCTCCCAAGAAGTAAATGTTAGGTGTAGGGAAACCTGGGAAGTCTAGGAGGCCACCACCCCCCCCCATTGCGCTGTCAGAAATTGGGATCCCCCTGACCCAGGACCCACTGTGAGTGGCAAAGGAGCATGGAGAAATGAACCTAAAGTGATATACAGAGTCTTGAGGGGGATTTTCCATTCTCATAGAGTTTGAAGCCGTACTTCCATCGAATCAGTTGGCTCCACAAGTAGTGGACCTCATTAACCTCCCATGTGAGCCTGCCCTAGAGGAAGTACATGGACTGACCAACGTCTCCGACCCCAATTCCTCCCAACTCCATTGGCCTGGTAATACTTTTCCAAGAGGACCATAGGCATGTCCCCTCCCCTTGGATATCCCAAATAAATCCATTCATGATCTTCTCAATCTAAATAATGATAGACTTGGGGGCCTTGAGAGTAGAAAGAACGTGCGTAGGGATAAATGAGAGGACACAATTAATGAGGGTGATCTTTCTTCCAAAGGACATGAACCTATTCTTCCAGTTTAGGATGTGGTTGGTAATTCAGCATACCATACCATCAAAGAAATTGGCTCAAATCTTACCAGGGGAAATGGGAGCTGCAAGGTAAAGCATTGGAATGTTTTTTTCTCTAAATGCAAAGGATGGAAAAAATGTTGTCCTTTCCCCTTTTTGGGTAGGAGGAGGGCATGCAAACCCAACTCTTATCCCTATTCATAATTTGATCACTCTTTTGAGAATACTCATTCATGATTGTAATAAAACCCCTGATAGAGGTGCTACCCCCATTGATGAAGAAAACCATGACATCTGTGAAGAGAATGTGAGAAACTCTCAAAACACAGACCCCACAATGATAAGGAAGGACACAACCTCATTCAATGGGGGAGACCACATACTTACTTAGGACGTACAAAACCAGACTGAAGATGCTAAGAGAAATAGGGTCACCTTGCCTAAGCCCTCTTACTAGTTTCAAGAAGCTGGAATGCCTCCCCATAAAATATATATTGAGCCACAACAAGATGTAGCATCGAAATAGTAGGTCAATAACCCATTCAAAAAACCCCATGCTTATCATGGAAAAGATAATAAACCCCCACTCCAATCATTCATAGGCCTTTTCCATATCAACCTTGATCGCGATGTTGGACCCTCAAACCTTCATGTTAATCTCACTTATAATATCATGTGAAATAGCCATTTCTCTGTGAATAGACCTCCTCGTAATGAAGGCATGTTGTTCATTCTCCACCCAACTATGAATAAGTTGAGAAAGTATTCTATTGATGAGATTCACCAGCACCGTGTATGTGAAGTTGCACATGCTGATATGCCGATACTATGTAATGGAGGTAGGATCACTAACCATGGGGATAAGAAATAGGGTATTAGCAGTGGGAACCCACCACCATATAAGAAATCCCGAATATAACTGATAAGATCCTTCTTGATGATACTCCAAGAACCAACAAATAAGGAACTTGGGAACCCATTTGGGCCAGGTGCACCCTCCTGGTTCTGTGAGGTAATTGAATCCAACACCTCCTTCTCCTCCAGAGTGTGTTTGAGAGCCTCATTAGTGTGAGTAGATACCCCCTTGCGACTGAGATGAAAATATCACACTGATATTGGGGATACCCATTCTGCTATTGGGAGTAAGGATTACACAAGAAGGAAGAAAAATATGATCCAACCATACCACCGATGACATCCAAGTCTCTAGTAAAGGACACATATTCACACTGGATATTCAGATCCCTCCACTATTGCATCTCCCTTAGACAAACATAAAAGTAGGCTGAGTTACGGTCTCCTTCCTTGAGCTAGGTGGCCCGAGAATGCTCACGAAGGAACCTTTTCTGTTCCAGTAATCTCTCACTAAATTGCTACTTCTTGAGGCTGAGAGATGAAAAAAAATCCCTCATACTAAAGAACTTCTAGGTAGGCCTCATCCTCTCAATATCATTCTTCATGTCCTCCAGAGTGGGCTGCACAGTAGAGAGAGAATTCGACTATCCTCTGAGAATATTCTTTAGGAACTGAAGATTGTTTTGGAGACGAGCCTAGGGCCCCTCTAGAAGGGGTCCACCCAATAGGAATGGACTAGGTCAAGAAAGTTAGGGAGATCTGTCCAACGTTTGTAGAAATAGAAGCCTCGGACCCAGGGAGAAGCTGACCTGAAAGTACAGTTGGGGGACTTACTGAGGAAGGACTTAGTAACACCAAGATTTTGAGATTATGTGTGTATTACCATCACTTTAACCACGTGTTCATGGAAAATGAGTACCCACTACCAAAGGATCGATGGGCACATCAATCAGTTAAAGGGTGTAGCCTTTGGGGTGGATGGAAAGGTGCCAGTAGTATTTTCAGAAGTTGAGAAAATGGAGATGGTTGGAGTTCCTCAAGGAATACTACTTTGAAATATTCTATACTCCTAAAAAGGTGCACATAGTGGAAGACGCACTCAGCAGTAGGTCTATTTTACGACTGCTAGGTGAGGTGATGAAACAACTAGCCGCAATGCTAATATCCTTTGAGGATACTGATGGAAGAACTTACCTCCAGTCTAATACTATCACTCCCCCACTCCTTTAGCAGGTTCGAGAGGTACAACTTGGGGAAATTGTCTACGAGGCCCGACGTGCTCAGATATCCCCAAGATGGGCTCCTGAAGGATTTTCTGAACGTGGGAAGCATGTCACCATTTTTATAGGGTTCACCTTAGTACCAATGGATTTGTAGGAGGAGGTGTTGAGGGAGTTCCATACTGACCCTCTAGTGGTATATCTTGGTGTGGAAAAGATGTACCAAGACCTCTGGTGTCAGTACTGGTGTCCTGGGATGAATAAATCATTAGCCGAGTTCGTTTCACAATGCCTCACTTGTCAGCAAGTGAATGCCAAACACCAGGTTCCAGAAGGAATGACTTAGCCACTCGATGTACCAAAGTGTAAATGGGACAGTATCTTGATGGAATTTGTTATGGGGTTACCATGTACGTCTACCATTCACGAATCTATTTGGTAGATCATTTACTGAATCACCAAGATGGATCACTTCCTACCCATCTGAGAGTAAAGAATGGAAGAGGGCTTGGGATGCCTCTATGTCTAAGAGATAGTGCGAATTCATAGAGTGCCTTCAAAGATCATATTAGATCATGATGCCCACTCTACATCCTAATTGTAGAACAGATTACAAGAGGCATTCAGGATGAAACTGTATTTGACCCCATCTTTTCAACCCCAGTCGGATGGTCAAACAGAGTAGACCATACAGACCTTGGAGGACATGCTTCATGCTTGCATCCATGACTTTTTTCTTATTTTGGAGGACCACCTTCCACTGGTGGAGTTTTCATACAAAAATAAATACAACTCCACCATTGGAATGGCACCATTTGATGTCTCATACATGCGCCCTTGCAGATCACCCATATGCTAGAAAAACCCAGGGGAGTTGGCACTAATGGCTCCAGAGTTGGTACGGGCTACCACCAAGAAGGTGTAGATCATCCAGGATAGAATGAGTACTGCACAGAGTAATAAGAAGTATTTTTCTGATAGAATATGGAGACCCTTGCAGTTCATGGAGGGAGACTATATTTTCCTTCGGGTCTCACCCCGACGGGGATTTCAGAGATTTGGCCAGAGCAGAAATCTATCCCCAAGGTTCATCATACCTTTTCAGTTTCTGAGTGGATTTGGTGAGGTGGAATACTTCCTAGCTTCTTTTCCCACATATGCACCGGGTGTATGATGTTTTTTACATGTCATAGCTGTGGAGGTACGTGCATGATCCATCACACGACATCGATTGTAGCGAGTTGGGAATTGTTGATGGGGTAACATTTGCAGAGTTCCCCACGAAGATAGAGGATAGAAAGGATAGGGTCCTATATGGATGGATGATTCATCTAGTTTTCCTCTGATGGAAGCATGATAATCTCGAAGAGAGCACATGGGAGCGGGTGGCTCAGATTCATGCTCAGTACCACTATTTGTTTTTTTTCCTTTGTTTTGGATTTTGGGGACGTAAAGCCCTAAAGTGGGGAGATTGTAATGTCCCAAAATTTCTATATAATTTTTTTATTGTATGGAATTACTTAGAGACCCTGAAATTTGTAGGAATGTAATTATGAGGTCCAGAGTGCCGAAATGATTTGTTCAAAATTGTTAAGTTTTTGTTAGCAGGTGTAAGAAATTTTCTTAAAAATGTGTAATAACTCTTAAATAAGTGCCCAAATCAGAAATCTGAGGGCACCATTTCATTTATGATGGCGGGTTTACCATCGGTGCAATTTATGTTTAGTCGGTGCAGACCTACAGTCAAAAAATCCTAAAATGACATAATGGTAAATAAAATAATAATAAAAAATTATTTTATTTTTCAAATGCTTATAACTCACAAACAGTGACTCAGATTAAAAATCTAAGACCCTCACTGAACTTGTGAGAGTACTATCTTGTTAGGAAGACCCTAACATTAGTCAGCGCGGGCCAACATTGGAAGTTAGTTTTTGGATATTAATAAAATAATTAAATAAAAATTATTTTATTGTTAAATCAATTAACTTCTAAACAATAACTTGGATTGAAAATCCAAAATTACATTTCTATTCTTGGGGGTGTGTTTCCTTTAGGTAGAGCCTAACCTCGACCGATGTGGGTTAAGGGTGACTGTTAATAATATTTTTAACTTTTTTAATGGTATGTTTAGTAAACTTGAAACCGGGATTTTATATCTTTTGAACCGTCTCCCGGATCAAAAATCAGAGGGCTCTGTTGAGTTCATAATGTTGGGATTCCCCTATAAATGAATTAACTTCGGCAGGTAAAGGTCGAATAGAAAATTTATTTTTCATAATTTTTTGAGAAAAATAATAAAATAATATAAAAGAAATATTTTCTTTTCTTTATCACATTTGAGTGACGGATAGTGAAGATGTGGGGCATAGATGATGTGCATCAATGAGGATCATTAATGACTCATTCACCCGATAGTGTAACGACGCTTTAATGATGCATAACAGCGATGCTGTTTATTGAATAAAATAGTGCAACAACGCGACGTCCCATCATAATGGGAATGGTGGGACATGATCTTATTTATAGTTTGATGAACTGGGGAAATATGGATTAAAAATTTGGAGGATTATCTAGAAAATATCTGACAAACTTCCACCCTAGAGGAGAACAAATAACGCTGATGGAACTTTATATTCATCATCACAACTTTTGAAGATCAGAACCGAGAAGTGACACCAACGTCTTAACCCCTCGAGGAGGAATGTGCGATGATGTACTTCAAAAAGGCAGGGGTTTTTCATTTTAAAAGTTCTTCCCAATCCCTTTTCTAAAAAATGACAAGTGTGGATCAACCCACGAACAGGTTGACCTATAGATCATACGTTATAATGGGAGGGTGACATTACTTTTGGGGTGATTATTCAGGATTAAACCTTGGCATGAATGATTGAATGCAAACCTCCCCAAGCCTCCCCCTTGTTAAAACCTCAAACGTGGAGGGCCCAGACCAACACAAACAGGGCCCGAGCACCTCCTCTTGTGTGTTCATGGTGGCCACATTGTCAATGAAATGGAAAGGACAATTCGAAGTCTTCGCAGTAAAGACATCCCCTCTCGGAGACCGTTGGCATAAGAAGCGCAAGGAACGGACCACCAGAGTGCGTCTCGTGGCCCGCTGAAGATTCTTTCGGTGTACTAGCATCGATAGCAGTAGTTGCAGTGGTGGCCGACATCACCGGCTGCGTGGAGGTAGTGACCTACACTGGTGGGCCCTGTTGACAGGGAGGGTGCGGCTCCTCAGCCGCAACAGTGCATGGGGAGGACGCGACGCAAGGTGGGCGTCGCGTGGAGGGGTGGCCCACGTCCGGGCCACCCAGTAGGCTGGAGGCTCCACAACCTATTTTCCATAGAAGAAGTTGGATGCAGCGCCATGAGGCCACCGCACAGGAGGTGAAACCTGTGTTCGGACCAGAGGGGGCGTGGCTAGCTACCTCACCCTTGGGACTCACCCCAGCCGCACTGCATGACCAGTCCCCTTGCTGGTGGGTCGAGCCCCCAGCAATATGGAACCGTACTGGTGGGACGAGTCCGTGCTAGTGGGATGGAACCGCGCCCCTTCGGGCCAGGTTGGACTCGATCGAGTCACCGGGCGACCTGGCAGGGAGGACCCTCTTCCAACTAGGCCGGGTCTAGCGAAGCCCATTTGGCATGGGCCACTGGCCAGGCCAGACCAGAATGACCCCGACCCACACCAGGTCAGGCTAGGTCTATCAGAATTAACTGGGATGGGTGGAACCCCCAGGCCGGGTTGGTGGGGTCAGTCCGATTGGGACGGATCGAGCCCCATCGCAAATGGTCCCCTAGTTACTAAAACACATGTATCTTGCAAACAATGTGTCCGATTGACAGGTTGTTTGCATTTTTGGGATACTCTCTAGGTGGAGATCATTCTATATTCTTTGTTGTGACTTTCATGTATGTCGAGAAGCGGTTAATGGATTAAGGAGAGGTTCTCCCAAGCCTTCTACATACAGAACCTTGGAATTCGATGAGACCTGAAGACTGCTCGAGGATGGCCAAGTGGGAAGCGACTCTGTGTGACACAGATGACCCATGGTGGGTAGTGGCTTTCTATGACCCGACACACACATGGTACTCGAAAGGAGGAGTACCTCAGTTTGACCAAGGTGGGAAGAAGATATGTGTGATCCAGCATGCCCACAGTTGGGAGCGGCTTTGTGTGACCCAGCATACCCACGATACTAAGTAGGGATGGGCACCAAAATAGTTCAAGGTTAGTGGGAAGAGGTTCTGTGTGACCTGAAAGGCCCATTGTACTCCATAGAGGAGGAGTTTCAGTGGCTGAGTAGTTCGAGGTTTGTGACTAACGACGCTACTGTTACGACCCTATAATATAATTAGTGTGATATGTCTTATGTTTCATTCTTTACGTTGATGAATTATTTTGTGTTATTCCCTTTTTCTCAGGTCCCTATTGAGCAATGTGTTACTCACCCCTGCACAGGCTTCACCTCAATGTGTTGTATCTAGTGCAGATGGCCGACATTTGAATAGGGGTGCTCAGGGAGACGGTAATGATAGACACTATGACAATGGACTTGGTGGCCTAAGACCAGGAGGGGCCTAGTAGGACCGAGCGAACATGACGTACTAATTTGGCTTCCCGCAGCTTCACTACTCTCATGATTAGGTGGGGTTTACTGTAGATTTCCATCTGAGTTGTCTTTTTGTACTTTCTGTTTTCTGTTCCTTGTTGGGTGTGTTTTCTAGCCCACTTACTTTCAGTTGTACTTTCACCCAGCTTTGTTTTTGTAGTACCCGTTTCACCTTATTAGTGTGTTGGGATGTGGTTGGTTTTGTGCGTGTGCAAACAGGTACTTAGGAAAATGCCACCCACATATATGGTGATGCCTTCAGTGCTAGTCGCCAACCCCTTCCCTTTTGGAGGTGGGCTTGGGTTGGTCACAACCCGTCCCCCAGGGCCCATGTCGTGACTACACCAAGCCCGCCTCCCGAAGGCCAGGGGCTAGCGAGTAGTGCCGAATTCATCAACCTAAAAGTGGGAGGCATTTTCCTTGATACCTGTATGCACACACACGTCTGAAGAAGTCCCAAATCGCAAATGGGAAACTACATACCCCTAAAAAACTAACTACAAGTACAACAGAAAGTAAAGGGTCTAGAATACAAGCCCAACTAAAAGAAAAACAACTACAATAAAAAATAGCTCCTAATATTTCTCTCCAAGGATCCTACATGAAGGGTATGTACAAATCGTCTCCATAGCTCTACACATCAACCAGTCAGTTAAGTGTACCACTTGTTCAAGTTCCCTGAAGTCTTATCCAAGCTGTATGTCGTCTGCACAAGACACAACAAGGTACGAGCATAGCCTATGCAGGTTTGAGTATAAAAATACCATGTAGGGACCTTGAGACCTCCGAAGGTCTCTCAAAATTCCACAAAGTAAAACCACAAATCATAAAATCAATTACAAGGCACAAATCAGAACACTCAGCAAAAACCAGGTATATAACTCAGAGTTCAATAATAAAGATGATTAGTCTTAAACTATATCATTTTATTCAGTTAGAGTGTTTCCATTATTTAACCATAATGGAGATGTTCAATTATCGATCCACACTAGGTCGTATGTCACTGAACCACGATGGACCACTTTATGGATAGTCCTTATCAGGTCGTGCACTGCTGATCCATATAGGGTCTCTAGAATCCTGGTCCACACAGGGTTGCTATGATGCCGATCCACACAGGGCCTCTATGATGCTAATCCACATAGGGTCGATATGACACTGATCTACATAGGGTTTCAATGATGCTGATCCACAGAGGGTATCTATGATGCTAATCCATGCATGGTTTCTATTCAATTGACATCCAGCCATAGGATTCCCAACACTCGATGTGCTTGAGCTTCATAGAATCCGCTTCTCAAGATATCAGTCATGCCTCAACTTCCACTAAGTTTCCAAAAGGAGTAACCCAAAGGACTACCATGTAAAAAGGGTTCCAACGCGACATACAATGCGTCAATTAAACACCTGGTCTGTTAGTTATAAGCATTTTATTATTGAGGGCCTGGTAGGATTCGGGTTCAATCCAACCTGGTTGTACTCAAACATTATCCAAAACTCAGGTTAGTTATTTCAAAAGGACCTTCTTGTTCCATGGATTCCAATTCCATAGATGGTTCATCAAACAAACATATGGTTTGTGAGATAAAATCTTTTAAGCGTATCTGGGCGAAAAAGGGTTTGGGCCTGGTCCGAACAGGGTTCAGCCTCGCTTGAGTGGGCTGGGTCGCAGTGGCCTTGGACCACTATTCCACGGACCGGCCTCGGCCACCTTGGATAAGCATGACCCGAGTGGGGGTCACTCCCCTTCAGAACAGACAAAAGACTGTTCAGTTTACAACGGTGGCACCACGTGGTGCCTCCCCTGTCGGCGGGACCTATGGGGTACAAGTCCCCTCCACCATGGCTCGAAGGCATGGCCTACCTCTTCGGTGCAAGATGGTATGCCGCCTGCTGCCACTGTGGCCGCCCGCCCCTACTGTCCGTAGTAGCGCCTATGGGCACCGCCTCCCTCTATGGCCGATGAGAGCCGGCCACCGCTGTCGCCCACTGGCGCTGGTCACCGATGTCATCGTGCTGATGTCGCACCAGTGGGAATTTCATGGGCCACTGGGTGAGCTTCAGTGGTCTGTTTTCCCTTTTCATTGTGCCTATGGGCCTTTTGAGATGCTTCCATCACTGCATGGCTCCCAGATTCAAGATTCTATCGAGTTTAAAATCTGCCCCCAAAGAACCCAACAAAAACCAAAGCAGTGGAGAGTCTAGGCCTTATTCATTTTGATCGTTCCCTCCATGTTAGCATCCTATAAAGTGGGTCGTAAACAATATATCACATAGATAAAGATT
The DNA here is from genome assembly GCA_963277665.1 of Viscum album. NCBI lineage: Eukaryota > Viridiplantae > Streptophyta > Magnoliopsida > Santalales > Viscaceae > Viscum > Viscum album. The sequence goes on along the minus strand of OY728155.1, from coordinate 938,870,570 downwards.
AACCCCATCCCAAATTTTCGCTCAACAACCACCCACATTTTCATACGAATCGCAGATCAACACATTTTTGTTGAGCCAAATTCATCATGTTTTTCCTAGAACGAGGGTGTGAATTTATAAAATCACATGGATTTAAACCAAAATACTTACCTCAAAAACATAGGGGATGTCGCTGTTGTGCAAGAAGAATCTACGTTCATTGAAGTTGCCGGTGTTTGTCGATCCCATATCGATTCCTCCAACAAGGTCGTTCAATCATCCATTCTTCATTATAGGGGTTGAACGTTGGTGCTTCATCAGAGTTCCTTGGTTTTTTATCAATAATCCTCCCACAACCCACCAAACCTCCATTTTTCTAATGTTTTAATAAAAAAAAATCCAAATTAAGAGTTTAAATGTACTTTCAATTAAAGGTGCATTAATCAGTGAAATTAAATAACATCATTAATTAAATGAGGAGTGCTTACATAATTGATGTGTAACCAGAATTTAATTTCCCTCATTAAAAGTCCAACCACCTCTGTGGTCCCCACCACCAGCACTCAAAAACAGGTAGAAAATAAAATAACATATATGTTATTTTATTATTCTATCAAAAAGACTGTAAATATATTTTTTTCACCCGACCTACTATGGCCGAAGTTAAGCCTCCCTTAAGAGAATCATGGTGTTGTGAGTTCAACAATTCCCTTAGATTTCGATTTCGAGCACTGGTGAAAATATTTAAATTTTTGCTCGCAGGTTTACTGAATGTACCTTAAAAAAAGTTCAAATTTTTTTTCTAGGAACACTGGGACTCAGAATCACATGCCGTCAATTTTTTTAGACTCATAATAATCCCAAATAATTTAAAAATATTATATGTAATTTTGGGTCTTTACATTTTTCCCACCTAAAGGATTATCGTCCGTAAAATCTACAACAAAACTAAGGAAACAAATGGGGGTACTGAGTATGCATCTGAGCCTGCTGCTACGATCTGCTATCCTGGAGGTTCCCATACTTCCACCAAACTCGTACCAGAGGAATCCACCACCCCTGAAGGACCCGCTCCTATTGATCCTCTATCTCCATATAAAACTCCACAAACATCACCCCATCATCGATGTTTAGCTCGACTTAGTTGATAACGTGTGATGGATCATGCACATATCTCCTCAGCTGCGGCACATGGAAAACATTATGTACTCGGTGCTTCTGTGGGGGAAGAGCTAGATGGTTTTCTACCTCTCCTACTCTACTGAGAATATGAAAAGGTCTGATGAACCTCAAAGATATCTTTCCGCCTCGACCAAACCTTTGTAATCCTCATCAAGGTGAGGCTCCTAGGAAGACATGGTCTCCCTCCTCAAACTCGAAGGGTCTATGTCTCCTATCGACATAAGACTTCTACAAGCTCTATGCAGTCTTCATCCTCTCATGGATGATCTGAACCTTCTCTGTGGTAGCCTATACCAACTCTGGACCCATAAGTGCTTGCTCCCATGGGCTTGTCCAGCATAATGGTAATATGTAAGGTCACTCGAACTGGGCCTCAAACAGAACCATGTCGATGGTGGAGTGATAATTTTTTTTGTATGAAAACTCCACTAGTGGTAGGTGGTCCTCCCAACTATGGACAAAATCAAGGAAACAAGAATGAATCATTTACTCGAGTGTCTGTATAGTCCACTCCATCTGAACTTTTGTTTGAGGATGAAAGGTGGTGGTCAAGTGTAGCTGAGTCTCGAATGCCTCCTGCAATCCCTTCAACAAGCAGGGTGTAAAATGTGTGTTTCAATATGAGACGATCATAAATGGCACCCCATGAAGTCGTACTATCTCATGTACATATAGGCTTCCCAAACTCTCTACTAATCCCTTCTCTTGAATGGGTAGGAAGTGTGCCAACATGGTGAGTCGGTCAACGATAACCTAGATGGAATCATGGCCCCTGGACATACGTGGTATCCATGTCAGAAAGTCCATGGATATACCATCCCACTTACATTCCAGCACCTCATGTGGTTGCGCTAAGTCTGTTGGAACCTGATGCTCAGCCTTCATTTCCTGACAAGTGAGGCATCGTGAAATGAACTCACCCACCACTTTCATCATCCCTGGCCACCACCACTAACGTTGGAGGTCCTGATACATCTTCGCCACACCAAGATGTACCACCAAAGGGGATGTGTGGAACTCCCTCAACACCTCCTCTCATAGTGTCTCTGGTACCATAATGTATCCTCTAAAGAGGATGATGTGCTCCCCACCTTTAGAAAATCCATTGGGAGCATGTCCTAAGGATGTCTGAGCACGCCGGGCCTCACAATTAACGTCCCCAAGCTGTACTTCCCTGAATTGCTGAAGGAGAGGGGGAGTAACTGTCATATACTAGAGGTAAGCTACTCCGTCACTATACAAGAAGGATAATTTCAACACGTATAGCATCTCTGTCACCTCACTCAACAACTGTAGACCATAACTCCAATTGAGTGCATCAACCACCATGTTTCCCTTCTTAGGAGTGTACACTATCTCAAAGATATAGTCTTGGAGGAACTCTATCCATCATCATTGTCTTGGTTTCAGGTCCTTCTATGAGAAGATATACCTGAGACTCTTTTGATCATAGTTGACTGTAAAACATCCACCCATCAAGTAGTGTTGCCATATCTTTAGCGTAAAGACCACTAATGCTAAATCTAGGTCATGGGTTTCATAGTTCTGCTCGTGTTGTCTCAACTTCCATGAGATGTGGATGATAACTACTCTCTCCTACATCAGGACACAACCTATTATGGTCCTTAATGAATAAAAATAGACTACATAGAAAACACCCTCTTTTGGTAGCCTCAAGATGGGAGCGCTCGTCAGTCTCTGCCTCAGCTATTGAAAAATCTATTGGTATCTCTCTGTCTACATGAACAGTTGTCCCTTATTTTTCAAAGATGAAAAGAGTGTCACAGATCTGGGAAATTCAGGTATGAATCTCTGATAGTACCCATCCAACACCAAGAAACTCCCCACCACAGTCACACTCCTGGGTGGATACCAAGAAATTACTGCTTATATCTTTGCTAGATCCATTGTTACTCCAGCCTCCGAGATAACATTCCCCAAGAAGTGGACTTCCCATATCCAAAAATGGAACTTAGAGAGCATTCCATAAATATGGTGCTCTCAGAGTTTATCTAGAACTATTTACAGGTGTGTGGCGTGCTCCTCCTTTGACGCTGAGTACACCAAGATGTCGTCTATAAAGACTTCCACAAAGTGATCGAGGTAAGAATGGAAGACTATATTCATGATACCCATGGACAATTCTAGAGAATTGGTCACACCAAAGGTCATAACCAAAAACTCATAATGACCATACTGACATTTGAAGGTTTTCTTGGGTACATCCTCATCCCATACCCTGAGCTGATGATTGCCTGATCTAAGGTCTATCTTTGAAAACCATTGTGCTCCCTTCATCTAGTTGAAGAGACCATCAATCCTTGGTAGAGGAGACTTATTCTTCATGTTAACCTAGTTTAGGCATAAATAGTCCACACAAAGCCTCATAATCCCATCTGCCTTCTTGGAAAACAAAATCGGGGATGCTCATGGAGAAACACTAGGCCTTATAAACCCCTTCCTCTGCAAGTCCTCCAGTTGTACCCAAAAATCACGAAGCTCTACGAGATCCATCTGATATGATGGTTTAGATATCGATGTTATCCTGGGGTATAGGTCAATGCCGAAGTCTACATCTCTGTGAAGAGGTATTCCCAGAACATCCTCATGAAAGACATCAGTAAACTAGTCAACCACTATAGGATAGCTCGTTCTCCTATCATCAACTGGCCCAAGGGTAAGGCTATCCAATCGAATTGTGATCTACTGCACCCTCCTCTAGGAGAGTCCATCCTGGGCTGTAAAGGATCCCTTATTTCTGATGAAGGAAAAACTAGTCGCATCCTTGCTAACACACCACACTTTGCGCCTAAAAAAATCAATCTGAGCATGAAATGTAGATAGCCAGTATACCCAATATGAAGTCATAAGGCTTTGATGCTACTACTATGAGATCCCATCTAAAGCTCTCACCTCCTAGAGTAAGATCACAATGCTAGCACCAATGTGTGATTGTCTAATCCTCTCCTGTGGGAGTCTCTAATCGTAAGGATTGAGCCAATGGCTCTACCAAAATCTCTGAGCTCCAAACGAGAGACATTGAAATGAAAGAGTGACTGGAAATTGTGTCTATAAGTACAAAATCTAGGGTAGAGTAGAACCATATTATATCTTGAATCATCTCTGGTGAACCGTGGCCATAGGCCTCCACTTCCTGAAGCTGAGATTATCTCTGTCTACCTGCTCCCTAAGGTTGGGGTGGACCACCTAGAGGTAGCGGTGAAGGAACATCAAATTGTAGACCACCGCCAACTACACAGCCTACTCCTCTACCATGTCTGCTGCATTGAGTACCTCCTCGATTGAATATCTGCCTCTGTATTAGCGGTCCCTCGACCGTCTGCTGATTGTCGATACGACGGGTCAGGCAGTCCCGAGCCATGTGGCCTTTCCCGCCGCACGTGAAGCACAGTCTGCTCCTCTGCTGGCCTGCTCTACCTTGTGAGTTCTGCACCTCCAATCCTGCATCCTAGGTTTTTCCTCCAGAAGGTCTAGCCCGGTTGGACCTCTACACCATCTGCCTACTGCCTGTTATAGATAACTCGACTACCTGTCATCTGGTGGTGGCTCTTACCATCGATGCATGCTCATCTATGAATATCTCCACCAATAATTCTCATTCGAGTAATCCAGCCTGCGTTGGGATATTGAGAGATATCATCGATGATCTAATCTCCTTTCGGAGACCCTAATAAATGGTTCATGCCCTAAATAAAGGGTCTCATACCATGTTGATGGAGTAGTGAGAGACGTTAGTGATCATCGACGAGTACTGGGCCACTGACAGGCTGACCTACTATAAGTGTATGAGCTATTGAAAACAAATAGAGCGTGGTGTTTCAGGAATAAAATCCACCCTGAAGAGGCTCTCAAAGTCTGTCTAGGTGAGGTTTGCCTTGTCATGTAACTAGAGAGTCAGGCTCCACCATCTTCCTCCCATGCCCTGGAGAAGACGATCATCTAGGATCACCGTCTGCTCTGCTGGTGTCCCAACTAGATGAAAAACTATAGCCACAACCTCTAGACAGTCTTCAGCTACCTGGGGATCTATCCCACCTTGAAAACATGGAGGCCTTTGATGCTGGAACTCATACAACACACTCAGTCAGTGTTCACTATCCACTATTAAGGATAGTGGAAACTACCGCCCAATGGGTAGTGGTGCTACTAGTGTACTACCCGAAGGTGTTATCTCTGTAAGAAGGACCTTCACAAAATCATCATCGCTCGGTGGGATGTCATTGGGAACTCTCTCTGGAATCCTGGTTGGCTGTCTATATGGTGGAATCCTAAAAAAACAGGTTCGGAATGGTTAATAAGTTACACCTATTGAGTTGACTCAAAAGAGATCAAAAGTAAAACATTTCCAAAACATAAGCAATCAGTGTTTTTGTGCACTGAGTCATAAATCAGAATTCAGGATCCTGGTGTATGGATACATCGATAGCCACACCAACACTGGACACCCTAAACTAAAAACCACGCTCATAATAGTTAACACTATTGATCCATTGGAAAGATCAATGTCCTAGTTCTTCGATAGAATCGACTCCTCTGATAATACTTTGTCATGACCCGTCCCCTAGGGCCCATGTCGTGACTACCCTAAGCCTACCTCCTTATTGCCAGGGGATGGCGACTAGTGCCAAAGGCTTCAACCTACAAGTGGGAGGCATTTTCTTGGAAACATTTACACATGCACACAAACAACAAAGTCCCAACTCATAAATGGGAAACTACGTACCTCTAAAACACTAAGTACAAGTACTGATGAAAGTAAAGGGTTCAAAATACAAGCCCAACTAAAATAAAAACAACTACAATAGAAACTATATCTTGAGATCACTCGCCAAGGATCCTACCTGAAGGGTAGGCACAAATTGCCTCCAAAGCTCTCCACGTCAACCAGTCAGCTCCATGTACCACACGGTCCTGGTTCCCTAAAGTCTCAGCCAGGATGCTCATCATCTGCAAAAGACACGACAAGGTGCGGGTGAAGCCTATGCAGGGGTGAGTATAACAATACCCAGTAGGGACCCCGAGACCCCTGATGTTATCTCAGAATTCCACAAAGGAAAACCAAAAATCATGATCTCAATCACAAGGATCATAGAAAAAAAATCATCTCATACCAGGTATATAAATAACAGTTCTAAAATACAAATGATTAGTCTTAAGATATATCATTTTATTCCATTTTAAAGTCTACACAACTAGACCCCGAAGGAGTTGTTCCATTGTCAATCCATACAGGGTCGTATGTCACTGATCCACAACGGGATGCTCTAAGGAAGGTCCTCAATAGGTCATGCAATACTGATCCACACAGTGCCGCTAGAATGCTGATCCACATAAGGTTGCTATGATGATGATCCACACAAGGTCACTATGATGCTGATGCACACATGGTGGCTATGATGAAGATACACATAGGATTTCTATGATGATGATCCACACATGGTCTCTATGATGGTGATTCACATAGGTTCTCTATGATGGTTATCCACATATGGTCTTTATGATGCTGATCCACATAGGGTCACTATTCAATTGACAGACTGTCAAAGGATTCCCCGCATTCGGTGTGCTAGAGTTCCCTAGAATCTGATTCTCAAGATATTAGTCATTCCTAAACTTCCACAATGTTCCATAATGTAGTAACTCAAAGGTACACCATTCCATAGCAGTTCCAACATGATAGACGGTGCGTCAATCAGACGCCTGGTCTGTGAGTTATAAGCTTTTTAGTACCGAGGGCCTGGTTGGATTTGGGTTCGATCCAACCAAGATATACTCCAACATTCTCTAAAATTCTAGTGGGGTATCTCAAAAGTACCATCTTCTTCCAAGGATACTATCACTGTAGACGGTGCATAAACAGATGTTTGGTTTGTGAGATAAGGAATGTTAAGCGTATTTGGGCCAAAAAGGGTCCAAGTCTGGTCTGACCCAACCCGCCCAGACCTAAGCTGACCGGTCTCAGTTCAGGCAGCCCGACCGAGTCTGTGTCCGACCCGATTCCCGACCGGCGCTGCTGGCTGGGTAGGCCTGAGTGGGCTAGGCCACGAACTAGCCCGACCCACCTTGGCTGGGCGCGACCAACGCGGGGGTCGCTCCCCTTCCAAATGGACAAAATTCTGTTCGGTTTTCAACGGCGGTGCCACATGGAGCCACCCCATGGAAGAGGTACTCATGTGGCATGGACCCCCTCCACCACGGCACCAAGCCATTTCCTACCACCACTGCATGCGACGGCGCAATGCAAGCTGCCACCGCGGTCGGCTACCACATGCCACCCCAATTGTCCGCCGAGGCACCTACATGCACCGCCTCCCTCTGCGGCTAGTGAGAGCCAGCCACAACTGTCGCCCTTCGGTGTCTCTGCACCGGTGCTATGCCGATGTGACTTTCGAGGGCCACCGAGTGAGCTCTGATGGTCCATTTTACCTTCCGATTGTGCCTACGGGCCTTCTGGGATGCTGTCGTCCCTATGTGGCTCCCGAATTGAAGATTCCTCCAAGTTGAAAATCCGCCTCCAAATAATGTGACAAAAACCAAAGCATCGGAGGGTCATGGCCATGTTAGTTTGGACTTCACCCTTAGCATTAGAATCATATCAAGTGGGTAGTAAACAATACATCACATAGATAATAATTAACCCCATTCAAACTTTCCCCTCAACAACCGCCTGCAGTTTCATAGAAATCACATATCAACTTGTTTTGGTTGATCCACGTTCGTCATGTTTTTCCTAGAATGAGGGTTTGAATTAATAACATCACTTGGATTTAGACAAAAAACCCTACCTTGAAGATGTAGGGGATTTTGTGGTTGTTGAAGAAGAAACTATGTTCCTTGATGCTACCAACATTTGTTGATCCCAGATCGATTCCTCCTATGACGTCGTTCAAGCCTCCATTCTTCATTGGAGGGGTTGATCATTGGTGCTTCGTCAGAGTTCCTTAGTTTTTCTTCAAGAATCCTCTCACAATCCACCAATCCTCCTTTTTTCCTACGTTTTAATAATCAAAAGACTAAATTAAAAGTTTAACTCTCCTTTCAATTAAAGGTCTATTAATCGGTGAAATTAATGAACCACATTAATTAAACAAGGAGTGGTTACACAATTAATGTGTAACAAAAATTTAATTTCCCTCATTAAAATTCTGTCCACCTCTACGGTCCCCACCACCATCACTCAAGATGAGGTATAAAAATAAAATAACATATATGTTATTTTATTATTCTTTCAAAAAGTCTGTAAATCTATCTTTTTCACCTGATCAAATGCAGTCAAAGTTAAGCCTCCCTTAAGTGAATCCCAGAGCTGCGAGTTCAACAGTTCCCTTGGATTTCAATTCCAAGCATTAGTTTAAAAGATATAAATCCCGACTTGCACGTTTACTGAACACACCTTAAAAAAGTTCAAAAATTCGTTCCTAGCACATCGGGAATCGAAATCACAAGCCATCTATTTTTGAAGACTCCTAATAATCCCAAATAATATGAAAAAAATATATATTTAATTTCTAGGTCTTTATAAGGGTAGTCACGGGACGGGCCCCGGGGGATGGTTCGTGACATTTTTAACATTTACCGTTTATGGTTATATAGTGGTAACTAAGGTTTACATAAGTCATTTACTTTTAATTCCCAAAAATAAAATGGGAGTGATTACTTAATTTGAAACTAATTATTACAAATCTTAAATCGATTTTTTAAAATAAAATTTATAAACGTGATAAAAACCAATTTTAATATTATCTCACATAACACATAAAAAATATTAAAAAAAGTAATTTTAGGCATAAAATTATGATTAGGATCAAATTAACAATGTTGATAATTTTTATGAAATTAATTGGTTTGTTATAAAAAAAATAATATTTTATGATTCTTTTATATGGATCTAAAATAAAATGTTACAATGTGAATATTTAAATAAAATAATGGTTAATTTTTTTATTGTAATAAAATATTACTGGAGTCTAAAAATGGTAAACATAGGGTTTTATAAAATAAATATATTATTTTAAATGTATAATTTTATATGTTGAATGAATATTTTTTAAGACAAATATTGTATAAATTTTTATGTTGTGCTTATATCCTAATGATTTTGATGAATGTCCTGTTATTTGTTAGAAAATTATTTTACATTATTCACTTGAAAATCAATATTTTCAAAAAAAATATCAATAATTAATTTTAAGATAATATTGACATGGTAAATTCCAAAATGTAGTTATATTGATAAAATTAAAATTCTAAAAATCTAAATTTTGTTTTTTAAAATAAAATTACTAAATATAAAGACAAAATGTTTTTATTTAAAGACATATACTTTTAAGTGTAATTAATATTATTTTACATCAATTTATAATATAAATAATGTTAATATTTTCGTTCATATATTATAAAATTTTAGAAGTGTTTAATTTAATTTATTAGAGTAAAATATATAATTTTTTTAGAAAATAGTGATTTCAGAAAGATTAATCCTTTTTAATATTATATCATATCAATTATTTATCATCAAAAGTTATGAAATTTGTGTTCAGTAAGATGTTTTTATTCATGTTAAGATTTATTATTCTTATAATTTTCTTATTAATATTCATCTAATATTTTGTATCTAATTTTAGTTTAGTGTTTCATGTATAGCATGTTGTTAAACACATTATGTCTATTTAAAATAAATATATATTGTAAAATCTTGGGGTGTTAAATTCTACCCCCTTAAAAAGAAATTATTCCTCAGATTTTTATTAATTAATATTATCAAAACAAGTGAGGATATTTTGGTCTCATTAAACCCTCAAGTTCTCACATAGCTTCCACAAAATTATGATTTCGCCGAACAACATTGACCATATGAGTGGTCTTGTTCCGTAGCATTTTATCTCTTTGATCTATAATCATCACCATTTGTTCCTTATATAATTTATCATGTTCAAATTACACAAATTATATGTTTAGTACATGTGATGGGTTTGGCATGTACTGCTTCAAAATTGAGACATGAAACACATCATGTACTAGGGAGAGTTTTGGATGGAGTCCAAATTGAAAATATATAACTATGATATGATGAAGGATCTTGAAGAGGCCTATATACATGGGGATCAACATCACTTTCTTACCAGATCTCATAATCCACTTCCAAGGAGATTTCAATATGAAAACCTTATCATCAAATTCAAAATCTAGATCGCATCGACGATTATCCTCATAAATCATCTATCCAATTTTACCTCTTTTACATGTCGTTGAATGATTTTAACCTTCTATGTTATTTATTGAAGAATTTTAGGTTTTATTAGATTCATCTATTCTACTTCATCATAGTATATTGGATTCATATATCTATTCCAATAAAAATCCTCATATGTTTTCATCATAATGCTAGAATGTAAATTTTTGTTATTTAAAAACACTATCATGGGAATCTATTCATCCAAAAATCCTTAGAAATATAATTAATAGGACCTTAACATATCCCCAAGATTATGAATTATTCTCTCATTCTAACTATCTATCTGAGGGTAATAATAATTTTTGTATTTTAACTCTATCTCCAATTATTTCTATGGACATCCCTGGAAACTTAAGGTAAAATTTAGATCTCAATTAGATACAATTGATATTGTTACTTCATATATCCTTACCATCTACCGTTTTTATATCTTAGAGGGTTTTTAAAGAGAAAAATATTCTTTTATGGGAATGAAATGCACTGACTTTGAATGGTGATCTACAACCACCCTTATGGAATTATGTTCTTTAGATGTCTGAGAGAGTCCTTTGATAAAATCCATCACGATTCTTTTCAATTTTTATATTGTTATAGGTAATTGATTTAACATACCCTTGGAATTCTATTTTTCATCCTTAACTTGTTGTAATACCAAGAATCATGATACATATTCTACAATATTTATCATTAGGTTATCACACTATAAGTTCAGCTTTATATCTCTATACATCTTGAAGATTCCTGGATGAATATAGAAGAATGATCTTTTTTCATAATACAAATGTTCCCACATTAGGTATAGGTTTTATAGAACACATATCTAGATTCCAAATATTATAACTCCATCATTATCAAAGTTTAACTCTAGAGTATTCATTACTTTTTCTATAGTTCTGAATCATCCTTCTATACTTCTTTCATCTTTACATTGATGGATATTTGAGAAATCATTATGTAAGTTATAACTTATACCCTTCCATTATGACTAAAAGATTCATTGATTTCATATTAATGATTATTTGTTCATTCTAAACAATTATCATCGATAAGGTATCATGATATTTCTTACTAAGAGGATCAATCACCATCTTTTTTCCCATATAGTAATGTATTGAGTAGTTATAGTCATTGATCAATTACAAGAATCTCCTTTGGTGTATTTTTAACTTCTTAATTTTGAATATATATTTAAATATCTTATTTCTATTATATATATCACAATTTTCACAACTTATATACTGTTACCAAATCCTTAATGTAAAGACCATTTCTGTAATCTCTAAATCATGCTTGGTGTAATTCTTCTCATTATTTTTAAATTAATATGTGGAATAAAACAATTACCATAATATCTTGTATGATAATTCATTCCAATCCCTTTAATAAAGAATAACTATATATTATAAAATATTCTCCACAATATAGTAATGTATGTATAGGTGTATTGACTACCCTTTTGTTTCTGTCCTTGAAATATTCTTTACAATATTCTATTGTCATGAACTTCACACCCCTTCCTTATTAACTTGGTTATTGGATTGTATAGTCATGATAAAATTTTAATAAATCATTGATAATATCCATCTAAATTGTGAAAACTATGGATCTCGGTTATTGTAGTCAGTTAGTTCTGTTTTTAAATAAATTATATCTTTGAAGGATTTATAGATATTCCCTTTCATGAGATTACATAACCCAATAATAATGCTTTATATAACCACAAATAAAACTTGATAAAATTTCCATATATTTTTTCAATTATTAAGGTCACTAAAAAATTATAAAATGAACTTGATGACCTTATTCTCTCTAAGAATATATGCGAATTTAATTTATGATGAAAACTAAAAAATTATCAAGGTAGTATATAAAGACTTTATTCATTATATCCGTGAAGATAGTTGAATCATTTTTCATCCCAAGTTTATGAAATATAAATTCATTGTGTGCATTTCTCATTCAGAAAGTTATATTCTAAATATATTCTCCTTTTAACCTTAACAGATGAAATCTAGATTTATGGTTACTCTATGGGTAGTATTGATATCCTCATAGTTGATAAAATAGTTCATTTAAGTGGGGTAGATTATAGTGACCTAGTATTTTCTTACATTACTTTTAGATGATAAACAACATAAAATATTACACCAAGTGGAACCAAAGGTTATGTGTCTTGGGAAAACTAGGACCATTCATAAATTTTACAACATAATACATAAAATTTTATTTAATTCCTTCTTCTTTAGCTTATTACAAGATCTTGACTTCTCCATAGTACAAGTAGTCACCTAAGGGATATACATCAAAAAGGGGTGATTTAAAATCCCAATAAGAGGATATATAAGAACATGAAATAACATAACATGATATGAGAAAAATATTTGTCATCATAACATAGTCATAAAATCATAATCATGAGAGGAAATATTAAGAAAAGATATGGAATGTGGCAATGCATAAAAAAAATAAACATCATGTCTTAGTGGTTAAATAACACACATAGTTGTGAAAAAAAGATATCATCATGTTTAAACATCATTTAACTTTAAATAATGAGATTAATCACTTTATCCAATGAATTGGAGTGATGTATAATTCTGGGTGCACCCGTCACATTCAAACATTCATATTGCGCTATATTATTCTAGGCGTACCCATCACATCATGACATTTTCATTATCATGCATGTCACATAGAACATATATCAACAATGAACATAAATAACCCATGGAAAGAAATGGGTTTAATCTCCTAATAATACATTCATAATCATTGGTTTCTCAAAAGAAATATGGAATGACATACTTGATACAAGAACCACTATTCTTGAGTGAGATGTAAAAGGTGTGTTTTTAAAAGAAAACTTCTTTTGGAAGACATTTTGAATGACATAAACTCCAGTGAAAAATATTAATATCCCATAAAATTTAATATAATGATGAAAACATTATTTTTAAGGAGTAATCATAACAAAAAATGAGTGAAATAGGGAGAACACGAAGAAACTAGGTTGGGGTCGAGAATTTCCCCTTATCCCGTATTCGAACACATTATTCACTTTAAAGGAATGTATAATGACATTATATTAACTAATTATCAATTAAATAAACTTTTATTCATGAATATGGTTTATTATGGTTTCATTATGTTCTTTAATGTGATTTTTTATGAGTTATATAGATTAAATTCATTGTTCGAGATTGATTGTTTTTATAGTTTTGTTGAACGGTTCACTTGTATTCATGAATAGTAGTTCATTTAAAATGAGGACAAACATACAGAAGATTATTAATATTCTATTGATTATGTTAAAAAACATTAAATGATATTGTAAATAATTTTTTTTATATACCATAAGAATGAATCAATATATAAGAATTTAATGATGATAATTTTGGTTAATTCAGGCGGTTTTTCGACCACAATGATCTTGTTTGGTTTGATCATATTTTAATATGTACATAAGTTAGTTACAGAACATTAAATAGGATATAATACATATAACATAATCTGTTTCAACCATAAAAATTTTTTCATGACAATATCTGAAGGCAGTAAAGGAAAATGAAAACATGTCATTCTTGAAGGTGACAAATTAACACCTCACAAACAATGTTTTACATTCTAAAATAAAAATAGAAGAGAAGGGGGTTGGATGATTTAATATCCCATTATTATCATAAAATTTCGTTATATGTATGATAATGGAGTTAATATACAATGTATATGTGGATATGTGGGGATAGATTAAGAAAAGAACTTGAAATTGAAAGAAAATTAAAGGAAAAGAGAGAGGAATTATCTCTTGAATCCTCCTCTTGAGATCCTCCTTATAGAACCTAGGCTTGGTCTTTTGATGAGACCCAAAGCTCTTGGACATGGTAGAGGGTATAGGGAAGATATTTAGGTAGAGTTTATACATGTCATTAATCTTGAGAGATGTGATTAAATGAGGGAGTGAAGGGTGGTAGTTATAGTAGAGGGTAGAGGGGTTTTCTCAACATTTTAATCATTAATTTATTAATTTCCACCAAGATAAGCAATAGTGATGATTCCATGACCAAAAATAGTAAATAGGACATGTGAGTTCTATATTTGGGTTCTTACATCACTCATGTGGTCAAGAATAGTTAATTTAAATTATAATGTATTTATACGATAAATTAATGTATTTTACTATTATAAAAAAATTCACATATTTAAGAAAAATTTGAAAAATTCACCCAAACCATTTTTCTACACATGGAATCCATAAATGAACTCCATTTTTAAAAAATAATTTTCTAATATGTAAAATTAAAATTTTAAATAATATAATATTTTATTCAAAAAAATACCAATTTAAAATCATTTATTTACTTACTCCATGATATAGGTATATCATACTTTCACTTAAATCATATATATATACATTCATATGTAAGGTTACTATTAATAATTACAGGTTTCTGTTCATAATTTTGGGTTACTATTCACCAAAAAATTATGTTTGTTCCATCAGACCCTAAAAGCCATCCTGGATGCAACTATGAATGTCAGATTTTCAAAATTAAAAACATTTAAGTGATAAATTTATGTTTAAAGGCCACATAGTATTTGGTATCATTATATTTTATTGTGTATCTTAATGTGATTATACTATAAGGTATAAGTTTAAGAAGGTAATTCCATTGATAAAACTTTTGGTCATTACATTCTTCTCTCTTATGAAATGTTTCCCTCCAAATTTTGTTTTACACAAACAGGTGAGGGTAATTCTACCTCATTACCTCTTTGGTTCCCAAGTATATTCTTCAAAATTATGGTTTCTCCATAACTCATTGACAAGGTGGGTTGTCTTTTTGTGTAAAAACTTATCTCTCCGGTCCAAAATGTTTACTGGATGCTCCTCATAGGGGAGATCATCTTCTATTTGTACCATCGCTGAGTTCAGTACATGTGAGGGATTCAATATGCACTTTCTTAGGAGTGATATGTGAAACACACCATGAACTTGATCCATATTTAGTGTAAGTGCAAGCTGATAGGGCATGAATTCTATGCAGTCAAGGATCTCAAAGTGTCCAATGTACCTTGGGATTATCTTCCCTTTCTTTCCAAACCACATGAATCTCATCCATTGTGATATTCGAAGGAAGAATTTATCTCCAACATCAAACTCCATGTCCCTTTGACGGTTGTCATCATAGCTCTTTTTCGGACTCTGGGAATCTTTGATATGTTTCTGGATGAATTGAACCTTCTCTGTTACCTCTTTCACAAGATCTGATTCAGGTAACTTTTTTTCTCCAACTTCATCCCAACAGGTTGGAGTTCTACATCACTTTCTATACAGGGCTTCATATAGAGCCATATGAATTCTCGAGTGGGAGCTATTTTTGTATGAGAACTCAACCAATGAAAGATGCAGATTCTATCCACCTTTGAATTCTAATGAGCAGGATCTTATCATATCTTGATGCATCTGAATTTTCCTTTCAGATTGGCCATCATTTTGGGGGTGATAGGCCGTGAGAAATTTTAATTCAATGCACAAATCATGTTGAAGACTCCTCCAGAATTTAGATGTGAACCCTGGATCACGGTTAGAGATAATCAAGAGTGGACCACCATCTAGTCTCACCACTTCCTTCACATATAACATTGCACGTTTTAAGGGATAGATCTTCCCAAATAGCAATAAAATGGGCAGTATTGATGAGTCGGTCAATGACAACCCATATCGCATTATATCCCTTGGAAGTCTTTGAGAGACCCATGAAAAATTTCATAGTGACATTCTCCTATTTCGACATGGGTAAAGTCAATGGTTGAATCATCCATTTGTATTTTTGTTTCCCTGCTTTAACTTACTGATATACCAAGAACCTTGAGATATATTTCGCAATCTGATTTTTCTTGTTTTCCCACCAGAAGTGTTCTGAGAGATCACGATACATATTTTTACTCTCAAGATGTATAGAGAATTTTGAGCTATGTGCTTTATAGAATAGCACCTTCTTTATTCAGGCGGGGAAGGAACACAAATCCTTATTCCAAATTTAATCATTCCCTTATCATTTATATGGAAATCTTGGTGATTCCCTTCCTTTACTACATTCACCTTCTTTTGTAACTCCGGATCATCCTGTTATGCCTCCTTAATCTTTTCATGGATTTATGGTTGTGGAATTATTTGAGAAAGGTCATATATATCCCCTACCATTTTGATTTAAAAATCGATCCTTTGCATATCCATGAAGTTTAGATCTTTCTTAATCCACAACATGGTTAGAGTAGTAGGTTCTTTTCTGATAAGAGCAATAACTAAATTGTTTTACTTGATGGGTTGATAGTTAATAGAGCAATAATAGTCCTTGATTAGTTCTATCCGTCTCCATTGAATCAGGTTGATCTCCTTTTGTGTGAATATATACTTTAAGCTCTTGTGGTTAGTGTATACATCACACTTCTCACCACAAAGGTAGTACTGTCATATTTTTAAGGAAAAAATCACGGATTCCATCTCTAGATCATGCATCAGGTAGTTATGCTCATGTATCATCAACTATCGTGAGGCATAGCCTATCACATTATCATTTTTCATGAGTACACCACCCAAGTATTACTTTGAAGAATCACTATATATCACAAAAAGTTCTCCACTATTTGGTAATGTGAGTATATTTGTAGTGATCAACCTTCTCTTTATATCCTTAAATCTTTCCTCACATTCATCCATCCAAAAATAAATTACCCCTTTCCTTATTAACTTGGTTTGCGGACTACACAACTGTGAGAAATTACTCACAAAACATCGGTAGTACCCAACTAATCCAAGAAAACTATGGATTTACATGACACTAGAGGATCTAGGCCATTCTTCAATTGCCTTTGCCTTTAAAGGGTCCACAAAAATTCCCTTTCTTGGGATCATGTGTCCCAAGAATGTGACTTTCTGCATCGAAAATTCACACTTGAAAAACTTTTTACACAACTTATCATGCTTTAATGTTTACAATACAAGCCTTAGATGTTCTTCGTGTTCCTACTTTAACTTGGAGTAGATGAGAATATCATCGATAAACACTACCAAAAATTTGTCTAAGTAATGTCTAAAGACTCTATTCACCAAATCCATGAAGATTTCATGGGAATTAGTAAGTCTAAAGTTCATTACCCGAAACTCATAATGCCCATACCTTTTACGGAAGGAAGCCTTCTGAATATCATCATTCTTTACCTCCATCTAATGATATACAGAATGAAGACCCACATTTGAGAAGTATTGATCTCCTCTTAACTAATCGAATAAGTCATAAATCCTTGGAAGAGGATACTTGTTCTTTATGGTGATCTCATTGAGTTTCCGATAATCAATACATAGCCTCATTGATCCATACTTCTTCATCACAAAGATCACTGGAGTAGCCCAAGGTGATGCACTAGGGAATATGAACCCTTAATCCAAATTATCTTGTAGCTTCTTATTTAACTCTTCCAGTTCGATATGAGCCATCCTATATGGACACTTTGAGATTGGAGTAGCTCTGGGTATGAGTTATTTGGAAAAATCTACCTCACAATTTGGGGGAATTCCAAGTAACTCATTATGAAATACATCACTGTATTCCCTTGTGATGTAAATTTCCACAAGGTTGGAACTTTTATTTGACTCATACATTTGGTCATGGTATGATTATTCATAGGGTATCAATACCCACACCTTTAAAGGTTTTTTCAAAGGATATTCAAGATCTTCCTTGATTTTTTAAAGGAGTATGGGATGGTTTGGAATATGAAAAGATATTTCCTTTTCGTGATAGTTTATATGTTCTCTATATAACGAGAGACAATCCATTCACATTATAGAATCAAATTCCACCAAGGGAATTATTATTATATTTGGTTAAAGAATCATCCCACATACACCAATAAGAAAATAGTCAAACACTTGGGTTTTATTGATTGCACCACTTAGTGTTTTAGTGATATCTCTACTTCTAGGTTTCGGGGCTTAGATTCTATAATTCTAGAAAACTTTCAAAATATAAACGAATTCATAGAACTAGAATCAAATTAGTATTTCTCCATTCTTGAGTGAATAGTAATTTGACTTTGTACAACTTAATTTTTTGTCTTCACTTCCATAATAGTGATCGCATAATCCTTCCCTTTCTCCTTTGAATTTAGTTGTTGTTGACATTGATTACCCTCAAGGACTCGAGGTTTAATGCACTGGATTTCATAGTGACATTACTCCCTATAATTGTATAATTTTACCATGGGTGGGGCTCCCCATTCTTCCACTAAATTATCATACCCTATCGTGTCTTTTTGACATTCATGAGCCTGGTGGAATTCTTTCCCACACTTGAAGAATTTCCTCTTCCCTTTGAGGTAGTTACCATGATGCATCTTCCCACTTTTTTGGCATGTGGGTGGTTGAGTTTTCTGTACACCTTTATCATTAGATCCTCCAAAAGGAAATTCCATCTTTTGTTTTTATCACCATAGCCATGGGACCATTCTCAAAACACAGTCTCCACTTTGAGATCACATCGAACAACTTCTTCATAACTCCCAAAGTACCAAATTGAACGATCCTTTCAAAGGTGTGATTTTAATCCACTATAGAATCCATCAATTTTTCTATCATTGCTGGTAACAAAACCTGAAGCATACCTTGCAAGCCTTGTGAAACATTCTTCATAGGTCATGGAAGATTCCCATTCCTTTTGCATGACCTCTATGAATTATCTCTCCATATTTGTGTGAAGAGTTCATGGGAAATACTTGTTAAGAAACATGATCTTAAATTCTTCCCATTCCATCTCTTAAATTTCTTCACTTGGATTGGTGTTCTTAATCAAAGACCACCATTGATCTACCTCTCTATCTAGATGATAAATGGATAGTGTAACCTTAACCATCTTAGAATAGTGAATCACAAAAAATATCTTTTCTATGGAGTTGACCCATTGTTCCACATCTAGTGGATCATAAGACCCACTAAATTTCAGTGGTTGTTGCCGCATAAAACCCTCGACAACAAGTTTCTCCCTCTTAGGTGAAAGAGGTCATTCTCCATTATTCTGGTTATTGTTCCTAGTTTGAGATAATTGGGTAGGAATAACCTTGCATTTTTTAACTCCACCTCCCAAAGCATTGGGTATGTCGTTCGAGCAATCATTTTATTGGCCCTCGCATGGGTTGTTGGCTTGGTTTCTCCTGGTTCCTACCATTTTCTAAAATAGAGAATGTTAGAACAAAATATAAGTCAATGAGTCAGGAATAAAAATTTATTATCTTGTGAAAAAAATACTAAAATTATATCTTATATTATACTTATGTTTAACAAAGCATCTAGTGTGCTTACTTATACTTAGTATCATACTAGAGGTTTTCTCTAGGGTTCAATAATCCTAATTCCCAAATTAACTAAACCTGCCTCTAATTAGAACTATAGTGACCCCGAATTTTCTTACATTACTTTTAACTGATAATCAATATAAATAATTAAAACAAGATGATCCAAAGCATTAATGTATTAGGAAAACTAGTACCATTTATAAAATTTACAACATAATACATAAACATTTATTTAATTCCTTCTTCTCTAGCTTCTTACTGGATCTTGACTTCTTTTTAGTGCAAGTAGTCACCTGAGCGATATACATAAAAAGGGGGTGAGATAAAATCCCAGTAAGAGGATAGATAAGAACATGATACAACATAGCATGAGATTAGTATAATATTTATCATCATAACATAGGCATAGGATCATAATCATGAGAGGAAACATTAAGAGAAGACTTGGAACGTGGCAATGCATAAAAATGAAACATTATGTATTAGTGGTTAACTAACACACATAGTTGTGAAAAAATCTAGAAACATGTTCACACATCATTTCACTTTAACTCATGATATTCACCACTTTACCCAATTCATTGGAGAGTTGTATAATTTTGGGTGCACCCATCACATTTAATCATTCATATTGCTCTATATAATTCTGGGCGCACCTGTCACATCATAACATTTTCATTATCATGCATTCCACATAGAACATATATCAACAATGAATATAAATAACCCATGTAATGTTTTGGGTTTCATCTCATAAGAATACATTCATAAAAATTGTATTTCCATAATCAAGAGGGAAAGACATACATGATGCGATAACCATTAACCTCGAGTGAGAAGTAAAAGGTGTGTTTTTTGAAAGAAGAGTTATTTTGGAGAAACTTTTAGATGAAATAAACTCTAGTAGAAAAAATTTATATCCCATAAAATATAACATAATAATGAATAAATTATTGTTATGGAGTAACCATAACAAAAATGGAGTGAAAGAGGGAGAACCTGAAGAAAGTAAGTTGGGTTTGAGAATTTCCCCTTACCTCATATCTGAACGCTTTATTCACATTAAAGGACTGTATAATCACATTATATTAATTAATTAACAATTAAATAACCTTTTATACATATATATGATTTATTATGGTTTCTTTAAGTTCTTTAATGGGATTTTTGATGAGTTTTAGAGTTTAAATTCATTGTTCGGGAGTGTTCGTTTTTATAGTTTTCTTGAATGGTTCACTTTTATTCATGAATGGAAGCTCATTTGAAACATGGATAAAAATACAGAATTTTAATTAAATTTTATTTATGATTTTACATAAATTTAAATGGTCTTAAAAATAATTTTTTTATACCATGATAATGAATCATTAGATAAGAATTTAATGATGATCATTTGGGTTAATTCGGGTGGTTTTTCGACCACAATAAAATTGTTTTGTTTAATAATTTAGTAATATGTACATAAGATAGACCCATAACATTAAATAGGATATAGTAAATATAAAATAATTTGTTCCAACTATAAAAATGGTTTCATGACCATATCTGAAGGCAGTAAAGGAAAATGAAAACATGTCATTCTTAAAGGTGATAAATTAACAACTCATGAACAACGTTATACTTTCTAAAATAAAAATAAGAGGAGAAGGGGGGGGGGGTGGATGATAGAATATCCCATAAGTATCATAAAATTACATTATATGTATGATAATATAGTTTCCATAACATTTGGATGAAGATAGGTGGATAGAGATTAAGAAAATAAATTGAAATTGAATGGATTTGAAAGGAAAAGAGAGGGATGAATTACCTCTTGAATCCTCCTCTTGAGGTCCTCATTAAAGAACCTTGGATTGGTCATTTAATGAGATAATAATATCTTGGACGTGGGGTAGGGTCTAAGGAATATGTTTGGGCCGAGTTTATACAATGGATTAATCTTGAGTGGTGTAAAAAATGAGGCTATGAAGGGAGGTATTTATAGTGGAGGGGAGAGGGGTTTCCCAATATTTTAATCATTAGTTAATTAATTTCCTCCAAGATAAGAAATAATGATGATTACATGACCAAAAATAGAAAATAGGTAATTTGAGTTCTATATTTGGGTTCTTACATAACTCATGATTTCATTAATTGTGGATTTAAATGATAATATATTTGTATGGTAAATTAATGTATTTTACTATTCATAAAAATCAAGTATTTCAGAAAAATCCCAAAAATTCACCTTAACAATTTTTTGACATGTAGAATCCTAAAATGAACTCCATTTTTTTAAAAATAATTTTCTAGATATGTTAAATTAAATTTTAAATTAAAATAATAGTTTAGTCAAAAAATACAAAATTAAAATCACTTATTTGCTTACTCCAAGATATTGGTATATCATACTTTCACATAAATCGTATATATATACTATCATATGTAAGGTTAATATTAATAAGGGTAGATTAATATTCCTAAGGGTAGGTTAATATTCATCAATAATTTATGTTTGTTCCATCAGACCCCAGAAGTCAGCCTGGACGCAACCCTGTATGTAAATTTTTTGAAATTCAAATGATAAATTTTTGTTTAAAGGTAACATAGTATTTAGTATCATTATATGTCATTGTGTTTCGTAATGTGATTATACTATAAGGAATAATTATAAAATGGTAATTCCATTTATAAAACTTAGGGTCGTTACATATTTTCAACTTTTTCTTGACCATGACTTTAATAAACTCTTGATAATCAATGTAAAGACACATTGATCTACTCTAATTTTTAACAAAGAAGATTGGTGTACCCCATGGTGAAGTAATGGGGCACATAATATATTTTCCTATATTATATTATAGATTCTTATTTAATTATTCTACAATAATAGAGGACATTCTATAGGGAATTTGGATAAGGGAATTGATCCAAATATGAGTATAATCAGAAATTAAACATCATGCACAGGTGGAAGACTAAGTAGTTTATCCCGAAATACAACCATATATTCTTGTAAAATAGGCATGCCACCAATGTTGACTCCACCAATAATTTGGAATATACTTCCCTCATTTCTAGGTATCATGACCAATAATATTTAATTTTATTCCAAAGAGAGTTCATGATCATCTTTAAATTGACATTTGATAAAAAAATAATTTTGGATAATAAATGATATTTCCTTATCCTAAAAACTGATATGAACTCTATGTAAGAAAATCCAATCGATACAAAAAATATATATCAAATATAACCAATAAAAGATGAACTAAATCATTATAATGTACCTTCCCACAAATTTTGATCAGATAAGAGTCTTATATATTAGAATTGATCATTATACTGCCATTTTTCTCATATATAGTTCAATATCCAATAGTTGATGTCTTGAATC
Source organism: Viscum album (assembly GCA_963277665.1). Classification (NCBI taxonomy): domain Eukaryota; kingdom Viridiplantae; phylum Streptophyta; class Magnoliopsida; order Santalales; family Viscaceae; genus Viscum; species Viscum album. The sequence goes on along the minus strand of OY728155.1, from coordinate 938,847,426 downwards.
AATATTCTTATAAAGCTTTCATGATATGAAAGAATGTAAAGAACCAGATTGAAATAAAAAATTTAGGGTTACAAACTGAGGGAATGAGTATATGTTACATCAGTTCATTATCTTGTTCCACCTCAATTGTATATACAGAATACACTCTTCCTTTCTCCCTTGGTTTATGAGGTTGTGGGGGGATATAATTATTATAAACTCAATTATTATGGAATTTATTTTTATATTTCCCAAACTCCTTTTATTTGAAACATTGATGGGTGGCTGGAAAATTATTTATGACATTATGTTACTCTATCACAATGAATGGATTCTTCATCCCCTTGTGAAAATTATTAGCTTTTTGGATAACCATCCCATATTTGAAACACATCATTGTTCCAAGGGGGGAATTAACCATGTGTTTCCTCTGATATTTTTTATGTTTACTCCATATAATATTCTTTCCCCATATGACTTATCATAACAGAGTCCATGATAACCCACATTCTTTTCTCTCCCTACAAAATAATGATACACTCTATTTTCCATCTCCCCTTTTAACACTCATCGGAAAATATCTTTATAAATTCCAAAGACTATTATGGATAATACCTTTAAAATAATTGGATTTTAGCTACTAAATAAATTATCCATTTTACTCTCAAGGTAAGAGATAAAACCATAGGCATGAATTATAAGTTTCATAATGTTTTCATCATATTTTATAATGGATTCATCATCTTTTTTCAACTCCAACAATTCAATCCCAAATTAATGCTAAGAGCTTGATAAAAAAATATTATTAAAGAATAATTTCTTGATCTCCACCCATTAAATAGAGTCTATATCCTTTTTTTGTTGTATTATTAATGAGAATACACTATTGGTTAGACTCACAATACAAATAATAAATTACCAAGAAAACCTTTGTATGTTTTAATCACTATATAATGAAAATTACTTTCTCTATCATATGGATTAATTGTGAAAAAATAATTGTATTTTAAGATTCTCTGAATGATTGTGGAAGTTATTTCATTAAAGACTCAATTGTTAGATATTATTTACTTTGTGAACATAGGAGCTCAACATTGTTTGAATTCTTGTTCATAGATTGTTAGAGTTTAGTGAGAATCACCCCAAGATTTTTTACTCTTGTACCCATCATGTTTGGTTTCTTATTGGGAAATTCATCGCATTTCCCATTTGACTAATTGCTAACCGGATTTCCCCATTCTCTAACTATTCCGTAAATAGAGAAAAGTAAAAGATAATAATAATTAATCTTAAAAGGAAGACCATTAACATAAAATTGATAAATCATAAATCACAGAAAAATCTAGTTTTAAATGTTGGAAATTAATTGTATATCTCTTATTAGGTTCTCCTACTATACAATTAATGTTTTCCCAAATCCATCATAACAGTTTATAAAGTGTATATAGTCAACCAAAGAATATCACCCCGAAGATTCTAGCTAGTTATACAGTTTTAGGACCACTCATTAAGCACTGAGTGATGATTGAGTAAATACTAAACAAATATTTTCATGTTGATTACCACTAGGTTTATATGTACCACAAACACATCAATGTTCTAGTATATAGATAAAGAAGTAATTTCTTGTAAAACAAAAAACTAAAAAAAATAAAAAAAAAATTAGAATGTTACCATATATTTATAATAATCTTTTGGGTTTTTATTATAGTTCTCTCAATCCAATTATCATAAATTACTAAACTAATCCACAAAAATAACTAATACTTTCTTTGATACCAAATGAGGCACCCCATACCCACACTCTTGAATCCAGTGAAAAAAACATACTTTACATATGGAATTTAGTAACATGTGAGATGACCTAAAATAAATATATATTTATTTTACATTATTTATATAATTTAATTTTTTCATCTCATAATAAACACATGATCCAAATAACTGAAGTATTAGCAATGTTGAGAACTATAAACAAAAGAAACTTATTTTATAACACCTGTTAAAATTTCTCTATATTTAACCAAACTAGACTCCCTTATAGAATTCTAAATTGTTATACTCATCATCATAACCTAGGTAATATAAACATTGAAAGTGGTGAGCTCAAGCACTCATAAATTGATAAATTATCAGTATGTCATTAGTGGTTAAATCATAAGAATATGATAAAACAAGAGTATGGGAGAAATATATTTTCATAACGAACATGGAAAAATAAGGGTTACCCATTTTTCTTGATATTAGGAGATGTAATATCAATGAACCAAAATATACAATTGAAAAATATTTTATAATCTTAAGATACAAAAGAAAAAGGTTTTTATTCAAATAAAATATTAATGAAGTTCTAAAATGGAAAACATAGGTTTTATAATGTAAAAAATATTTTAAATGGATAATTTCTATTATTAAAAAATTTTGTTGAGTAATATAATTTTATTTAATAGAGGTTTTATTTTAGATATAATTTTCTTAATAAAATTCATCAGATATATCATGTATCATTATATTTTGGTGTTTTATGTAGATAAAGATATCAAATAAATTGTTTTTTAAAAGAAATATATATATTAAAATTTTGGGGTATTACATGTTGGGTCTACTCTTTGTGCTCATGTGGTCACTGCAGGGGGTTCTATATCTCCTATTATGGGAGTCCCTACTCCCTCCAAGGTGTATGAAAACCTAGAGGTAGGTTGTATCAAGGATGATATATCATCTCCATATGATCTTTGGTGGAAAAAAGAGTTAGAGATATGTAATATATATGTCCCCCCTCACTGGTAATCGAAGACGAAACTACTGAATATTTTACTTATAAGGGATCTCCCAAGAATTATTCTCTTCCAGATGAGTATGTACACTTATTTTATTTTATTTTGTCCTATGACACAATGAAAATTACAATTTATACTAATTTATGTTTTAGAACATCTTGATTGTGTTTTTAGAGGCTTAAAAGAGGTGTTCGAGGATGGGAATCAAAAGTGAAGGACCTGACAATCCCAACTAGCTGCTTGCATGCCACCGGCTGGCCGATAAAGTTCTACTAGTGAGCTAGTGGAGGAGTAAGTATCCCAAGTTGAACCTAGGTGGAATCATCCATCCGATACGAATCCATCGACTAGTTGGGGGATAATGTAAGAGCTCAATATTTTTCTTGGAACTACCTGCGTATTGACTGGTGACCGTGGTCCAATCAGTAGAGCCACTGAACTATTAGTGAGGCCCACCGAACCGCCTGTGGTTCCCAGATAGCCTAATCCTTAAGGGTGTTCCATTAAAAACCCTCTATCAAGACTTTTTTATATTCTACACCCTATGTTTTACCCTCACTCAAATAGAACAAACCTAGGAGATCCCTTTGGATCGAATTTGATATCTTCTTCCCTATATTTGGTAATTCCATATTGGATAGATCTTTTAACTCCCAAACAGTATTTTTCATTCATTCTATCACAAATACTCTAATTATCTTAAGATAAATCATAGGTCTAAGATATTTGTGATGGATATATGGAGTCTATAACTATATAATTTATAATTATTGTGTATTTTAGGGATAAAATTTGGATCTATATAATTTTAATCCTTCCATTAATTGAATATAGTTATAAAATTGGCAGTGGATCTCATTAGGAAGGTTATTCTATCACTAAGACTATGTTACATTTCTCTTCTTAATCCTTCATTATACAATCCCTCATAAGATGAATTGGTATTTGTTATTGTGAATTCCTTATGTGGGATTGATTTGAGTGGGAATTCTTGGCATTGGGCACCAATACACATGAAGTAAGACGACCGTAGCATTAGAGGCCTTTGTATGAATTGTATGTATGATATGTATGTGGGTGCATGTGTGGCCCGTGAGACTCACAAATTGGGTAATATTGATGTGGATATCTCTTTATTCCATGATAACTTTTATTGATATGACGTGTCAATCATTTTTTTAGTTTTTTCATGTGTCTGGATGCATGTATATTTTATTTGTGGTTGTTTTCAAGGTACCATGTTGGTCAACACAACTAGTTACCCCCTTAGAGGAGGGGTGTCACTGTTGTGGTTGGAAGGATGTGATTTCACCTTCATCGATGAGATGAGTTGATGTGGACATCCACAGATCCTGATATTGGTTCAATAAATTTGGATGGGTCTTGTACTAGAGTAAGATATTAGGTCAAAATGTGTTCTTGTGGCTTTCCCCAGAGCTAGGAAATTGGAAAAAATGTAGAAACCATTAAATTCCCTTAATGACTGTCATGAAACTTTTCCTTTAATATAGAACATAAATATAAAACATTTGGATAAAAAAAATTTAACCATCATACAGATCACTTTGAATGACATAATTCATTCTATAATTAATTTTGAACTTTAATTTGGAATAGCTATAAGTAGTTAAAGTTTATGTTTATGTAATATTAGCTGAGACATGATGAATCAACACGTGATTTAATATTAATGCTTCTGTATTATTTTTATGGAATGTAATTTTATATATTCTTGAACATGTGTTAAGGATTCTTTGGTGGTGTATAATAAGTTTACACTCTCACCTAACACTAGTATCTCTAAGAGCATATAGATTTAATGTTCATTGATATTGTGAAGGGCAATGGACCTGCATCTAACCACTAAGTAAGTGAATTTTGGAGGATATAGGAAATTCCAATATTGAATATAGATTATTTCTACAATGCTATAATTTATTTTTCTTAATTAATATACATTGGTTGACATAGCACATTTATATTCTCTGAATCATTTTTATGACTTTTATTCCATTTTATTATAGAATGATAACTTTTTAACTATTTTTATAGGATGTTTATTATCACTTACCATAATTATAATACATGAATATTGTTACCAGGGGTATAATATTCTCACGACACCATTGAAACCCTCACCTCTAGTCATATACCTCTTGAATATGGGGAGACATGAATGGGGTTATGTGACACACAGGTCAAACCCAATGATTTAGTCAAGGAGTTATAAACTGAAAGTAAAGGAGGTTTTATTTTTATTATTCTTGACTATGTTTGGGGAAAGGTATAAAGAAGATAGTTTGTGTGTAAATTAGGTAGGAAAGTCACATATGTTTTTGGATAACACATATATAACCGACCAAAAAGTTACTTGTGATGTAATTACTATTAATAATTGTTGTATTATATTTATGTGTGGATCCTAATTATGGTTCTGATGTTATATTTTATGGAATTTTAGTGACTTTATACATCATGACTAGGAATATTTGTTCACCTACAATGAATATGGTTTATTTTCATATATAAAAATTTAGATAATTAAATTTCATTGGTAATTTGTGATCTATGTTTCTTTAATATATTTTTACAAAAAATTAAATTAATTGAACTTAACATGCTAGGATTTGTAATATGTATATGACTATAAATAATGAGATGGTATAAGAAAATTGTTTTAGGCCTTGGGTAGTGGTATTGATATTTTTTATTAGTGAAATGGGTAGACTCTTAGGATGTAATTTTCTATATCGATCTTTTGTTTTCCATTTTTTGAGTAATTTTAACCTTTTATGTTATTAAAGGCATTTTAAGGATTCATTTTGACTTTCAGATATTGTCACCAAAACATTATCTTAATGGACCAACTAGAGTTATTGGTCAGGATTATCCTATAAGGGATGTTGCTTCTATGGTTCCTCCATATGTGTCAGAGAGAGTAACAAATCATGAACTAAAACCTGCCCCAATGGTTTGGTAAGTAGAACCACTTCAACCTAGAGTCTTTTGAGTAGTTCCTATTTAAGGAAGGGGAGCTCATATGATTATGTATGATTGTTCCCAGGACTTCAATATTTATTATACCCCATAATTATAGGGTACTATAGGACCATATAATGTTGAGGATTGAATTAAAATCATCAATGGAATATTTGATCGAGTGGGGATTTTATATGATCAAAGAGTTATGTTGGATTATCTCATGCATTAGTGACATGTTAGTAGATGTTGGAGTGTTATGAACCAAAAAAGGAGATGTGAGATTCTGACTTTATATTCCTTCAATAAACTCTTCTTTGAGAAGTTATTCTAGGTTACACTAAATCTAGATCAAGCTCAAGAGTTTGTAGAGTTTAATAAAGGTATGATTTTGGTATTTACCTATTATACTCATTTCAGGTAGTTACTCCACTTTTATGGTCTTTTGTATTAGAATGAGGAACATAAGGCCAATAAATTTTAGATTTTCCATTGAACAAATAGGAGGTTCCATGAATAGTATTTAGACCAAATGAAGTAATCTATGGTTCTTATTAAGGACCTCATAGTCGAGAATATATTGTTAGAGTAAAATGTAGTAGGTCTTCTTCCAGATCTCAGTGGAATAGTGAGTGGATTTACAACATTTTTTGTGGGTAAATTTTTTTGAAAAAGGAAGAGGATATAAAAGAACATGTGCTAGGGAGGTAGCAAGAATCTAGAGAATATAAGAGGTTCTACAACTCAATATATTGAAGTGTGTTTCATCAGATGTTATAATTGTGGATGTAAATGGTATTATTTTATGTTTTTAAAAATTCAATTAAATATTTCAATACATGTAGAATGATAGGCCATCTATATTTCTTTTGTGTGAAAGAATCATGGTTGGGTTTTGGGAGATCAGACCATGCGGAGGTCATTTGACCTCATTAGTATATACAGACGTCATAAAATTCATTGGCATAGGTGATTCATCAACCTCAAGGGTAGGGCCATGGATCCAATTTTGGAAAGGTTTATATAGTATACTAGAATTTTAATAAAGGTGGAGAGGGGCCATGAACTATTCAAGATATTATTCTCATTACCTCTACTATATCTTCTACAAGTTTTGATAAAAGATCTTACCATCAATTTAAATATTCTCAGGTCTTTGATGGGTTATACATTCTAGTTATGTTATCATTTGATTATAATTCTCTTGATAAAACCTTGGGAAATATGGTACATCATCTCTAAAGATTATTAGAGTGTCCTATAATATTTTTAGGTTACATAAATTTATATGATTTTATGAATTTTTTGTTTGACTAACGTTGATGGGATCATTGGCATGGACTGGTTGACCAGTTATCGAGTGCACATCGACTAATATAGGAGAGGATTATCCTAGACTACTCCTAAGGGTGGGGGAGTATATTTTTATCAATTAATTGGATGTTTTTTAGGTGTAATGGGATATGAAATAATTATCAATTGCACCATAGGTAGTGGGAATGGTTCTTATAGTAGATCAGGTAGTGGCTCCCTCATCTTTTCTTCTAGTGGTGGATCATTACCTGGATTTCTTACTATGATATTTCTCCAGACTTCCCCAAATAGAGGAATTTAAATTTAGATTGAAATAATTCTTGGATTACAATAAATATTTATCCCACTATATTTTATGCCACTAAATTGGTTTAAAGAACTAAAGGTGCATCTTGAAGATTTGGAGGGAAAAGGATTAATAGTACTGAGAATTTTTTTGGGTGCCCCAGTCTCATTTCAAAGAAGGTTAATGAATCATGTCACTATGAAAAAACTATTTAAAATTAAATAATAAACATCGAATAATATGTTCTTGTTATATATAATTGACAATTTTTTGATTATTTGAGGGGAGATCGATGGTTCTCCAAGATTGACCTGTGTTTAGGATACTGCTAACTTTGGGCCAGAGATGCGGATAAACTTAAGATAGAATTTTGGAAGAGTTATTTGTTGTATGTGTATCTTGAATTGCATTTTGTGTTGATGAACTCTCTAATAGTATTAATGTATCTCATGAAAAGGATATTACATATATTTCTTGACTCTTTTATCATTGTATTTGTTGATGATATCCTTATATTCTCACAAACTCCGAAGATGCATACAAGACACCTTGAGATCATTTTGAGTATACTTCAAACACAATGGATTGAGGAAATAACTTTATAAGATTCACTTTTGGATTTAATAAGTATGATTTAGTGGTTATGTTCTTCTTGGTGAGGTAATTCAGTCGATTTGGAGAAGGTGGAGGTGGTGAAATATTGTCCATACCATAGAAAAGCGTTTCAGATCAGGGGATTCATAGGTTTGGTCAGGCACTACAAATAGTTCATCCATGATCTCTATCATTTGAAACACTTATTACTAGGCTTAACAATAATTTGGTGATGTATTAGTGTACATATTAGTGTGAAAATTCATAGAGATAAGGAAAATATTAATCTCATCTTCAATTTTGACCTTTATATAGCTTGGGATTGAATATGTGGTTTACTGTGATACCTTGTGTGTAAATTTTAGAGTGGTTATAACTCAGATATATCAAGTAGTTTCTTCTATATATCATTATCTATGAATGCATGATTAGAACTATTCTACACATGATTTAGATTTGGTAGTGTCCATTCATGACATGAAATGTTTCCAATGCTATTTTTTTTGTTGACACATTTTTCATTTATACAGACTATAAGATCTTTTAGTGTATCTTTTCATTATAATACATGGATATATAAAAGTTTCATAGGTTTTTGTATCTATATAATTTTAAATTTATGATTGATTATTCTCCTGAGAAGGAAAATATTTTTGTTGGTGCGCTAAGTATGATGAAGTAGGAGCTTAGAGATTAGCTTCTAAAGAACAAATGTTTATTGATGATATTTTTGGTTGAATAGTCTATGGGTACGTATGAGGATCAAGGATTTATGACATGTTTCCCCTTAGTTATCACACCTACCATGGTAAACCAGTTGAAATCCATCCAAGAGTCAGATTTTGAGTGATTATTTATTTTTGAATAGTTCATAGGGAAACACATAAGTTTAGGATAATTTTTGGAAATAAAAAATGATATTCATATTCATAAATAGGTTGTGGTTTCAACTTCTATAAGGGAAGATTTAATGATGGAGTCCCATGCTTTGTAGTGGGAAGTGCACCTGGGATTGATGAAAATGTATCTTGATATCAAATGTCAGTTCAGGTTTCCAGGCGGGAAGAGGGACATCACTAGTTTTGTCTCTAGTTGTATTACCCACCATAGGATTAAGAATGAGTATCAGAGGATAGGTTTTTTATTTATCCTTTTACCATGACCATGTAGAAGTGGGATGTGTTGATTTTGTACATTTTTATAGGGTTTCCCATGACCTCAGTTTGGATAGATGCTATGTTGGTTGTAGTTGATCAGCTGTAAAAGGTATAACATTTCAAGAGACTATGTTTGTTGATGAGTTTGAGAAATCTATGATTGAGAGATTATAAAACTACAAGGAGTGATTTTTATCATTGTTTCAAATAGATATTTTGGTTTTATGTCATGGGTTTTTAAAGGTTTTATAAGTAAATGAGGGATCAGTTGAAGAAGAGTACTTCGTATCATCCAAAAACCAATGGGCAACAAGAGAAGACAACCAAGATTTTTAGAGGATATTCTTTAGGAATGTATTATAGATTTTGGTGGAGCATGGTATGATCATATGCCTTTGTAGAGTTTTTATACAATAATAATTACCAATATTTGATTCAAATGTAACCATTCTAGGATATTTATAGTTGTTCATGTCATTCGCAACAATAATGGAATGAGCTAGGTGAGGGAGATATTGTTGGTCTGAGTATAGTGTTGGAGACCTCTGGTCAAGTCCAGATGATTCAAAAATGATTACTGACTACTTAGAGTAGGAAATACTCATGTGTAGATGGAAGTTGATGACCCTTTAGTTAGTTTTGAGAGATTAGGTTATCTTGCAGGTTTCACCTCGGGTAGTGAATCAATGTTTATAGAATAAAGGCATGTTTTCATCACTATTTGTGGGTCCATTTGAGATTATCGAACATATTAGAACATTAGCCTTTTTATTAGACCTACCACCATGGTTTAAAGGTATGAATAAAGTGTTCCATGTATCTCAACTTCAGAGGTACGACCCAGATCCTAGGTCTGTGATTGATGGTAAGGATGTTTATTTGGAACCATATGTGTCATTTTTGGAATAAGTAATATAGATTATAGACCAGGGAAATGAAGTGTTTTGGCCGAAGATGGTACCACTTGATTGATTTTTTTGGTAGCATGGGTGAATCCAATAAGAGAATTAGGAGAGAGAGAGAGAGGGTTGGATATTTTTGATCAATTGAATAAGTTATTTTAGAGGTACCACTAGAGACACTTCTTGAGGATGAGAAGCTATTATAGTGGAATATTTTTGACAACCTATAATTATAAGGTATTTTAATTTAATGTCTAGAATATCTTGGTTGTGTTTTTGAGGTATGAAAGATGATTTTAGAGGTTATGAATTTGAAGAAATGGAGTTGGGGTTACCAAGAACTATCCTGAAGCTACTAGTGTGCCACTAGTTACCTAGTATAGCGCCACCAGCTAGCCGGTGAAGGTGGAAATATCCCAAGTTAAACCTGAATTCCACCATGTATACGGTTCAAGTCCACTGGACATCCAGTTGTTCCCAGATGGACTAACCATTTAAAAAGTTACTATAACATTCTTCTAACATGCCTTTTTGATATTCTATTCCTTTAGTTCAACCCTCACTTGACCAGAGTATCTCTAATAACTTTTGTTTTATAGAATTGGCTCTCTTATTCCCCTCTCTTTTGTGTTTCAAGCATGGATCGATCCTTTAACTCCCAAACAGTGTGTTTCTTCTCTTCTATCTCAATTTATATTCTTCTCTTGAGATAAATAATAGGTATAATCTTCATTATATAGATCTATGGGCTCTATCATGATATAATGGATAATTATAGGGTGTTTTAGGGATATTCATTAGATCAAGATAATTTAAATCATTCCATTAAATGAATATAGATCTATCATTGGTAGTGGATCTCATTGGTTTAGTCAGTAAATCTCTAAACCCATGTTATATTACACTTTATGAACATTGATCCTAGAATACCTCATGAGATGAATTGGGATTGGTTATAGGAAATTCCTTGAACAATATAAATCCAGGTGGCAATTGTTGACTTTGGGAACTGATACACTTGAGGAAGGAATTCTCTACCATTATGGGGATTTATATGAATTGTATGTATGACCTATATTTATGGGTGCATATGTGGCTCGTGAGACCCTTTTTTGATATGATAAGCATGTGGAGACATGTGTAGCCTAAGAGAACCATCCTTTATATGATAAAATTATTACTTTATATTTTTTAGATTTTGTCTAGATGCATGTATGGTTTCTTTTTGGATGGATTTAAGGCATGTGGTTGGTTAAGATTACTAGTTATACCCTTAGACGGGAAGTTCCATAATTGTATTTGAAAGGATATTATTTCTCCTTCATATATTCCATGAGTGGATGTGGATTTTCCTGTATCAGAATATTGGGTCAAAATTTGTGGATGTGGCTTACCCTATAGCTGGATATTGGGTCATCATGTGTGAATGTGGATTTCCAAAGCACCATGAATTATATCAACATGGAGGCACCATGAATTACCCCTAAAGGCATGTGTGTAATTGTTCCTAAAAGGTATAAAATGGATACAATATAGTAGAATGAATTTGTTGACCCATAGTTTAGATCACATAGAATAATCTAAATCATTTAACACACTACTACAAAATAGTTGTTTGACAACGCTGTTGTTTATCAGTGCTAAAAAAGAACTGATAAATAGAATCCTTATCAGCACTAAAGAAAGTACGGCTAAATTTACCCCTTTTTCAGTGATTTTTTAGCACTGATAAAGGGTTCCTTTAGCAGCGATTTACTTTTAGCACTGATAAAGGGTGCCCTTTAACAACACTTTATTTTTAGCACTGATAAAGGGTACCATTTATTAGTGATTTATTTTTAGTACTGATAAAGCGTAACATTAATCAGTATTATATTTTTAGCACTAATAAAGGTCCAAATAAATAAAATTAAATAATTAAATAAATAAATATGTGTTTATTAAAATAAATATTACATATTTTATTAATTATGTGATTATTGATAAAAATGAATAATTTCATTATACTATATATAAATTTTAGATACTAATAAATAATATGTATTAAATATATAGATATAAGAAAAATGAAAAATAAACAAATTAAAAATAAAAATAAGTAAATAGAGAAATATATTAAAAATTTTATTAATTAGATGATAATTGATAATGTTAATAAATAATACTTATTAAATATATAGATATATATTAATGTATATAAATACGATTTCTATATTACAAAATATTTATGAACTTTACATTAAATAGTCATATATTTAGTGAATAATGGTTTATAATTAAAATTTAATATGAATTAAAAATACTGAATAATTATATAAAGTAATGGGTGTATAATTGAATGTCATTTGATCTTTCAATTTCCCATAGATCAAATGCATTTTATATTTATTTCACATGTACTTAATTAATGCACTTTTATATAAAATGCACACGCACAAAAGATATCCATTTTTTCAATATTCTTAAAGTGTAATTATTTTTAATTTATTCAATTTCACTCATTTTTAACATGCATGCACTTAAAATTATATATTCATTAATAATGTTTAAAAAATATTTGTTAAATAATATTTGTAAAAAAAATTATAAATGTACATATTATATTTATAAAATTATATATTTATATTTATAAAAAATAAATATTTTTGAAAGTATTATATAATTATAAATAAATAATTATATATATTTAAATAATTATAAATATTTATACAATTATTAGATCTATAATAAATGTACTTAAATAAAGAATATATTTTGTATATTTATATTTATTTATATTAATTAAATATATATATTTTCATATAAATATATATAATGATATAAATATTATTTTTTAAATATATTTATATAATTATAAATAAATAACTGTATATTTATATAATTAAAAAGATTATAATAAATATATATAAATAAGGAATATATTTACTATATATATATATATTAAGTGTGTATATATATATATATATTTAAAAATGTTTTTATTTATAATTATAATTATAAATCCTTTATCAGTGCTTAAGAAATAAGCACTGATAAAAGAAATATTTATCAGCGCTAAAATTTTAGCATTGATGAAGATATATTTTTTCCGCACTTTTTAGCATAGATAAAGACCTACCTTTATCAATGCTAAAATAGCGCGGATAGATATTCCTTTTATCAGAACATATTACTTATGAAAAGATAAAAGTGTCCCAATCTATTTAAAAAACCTAACAAGTTGTTAACCCGTCGCGATATAAGAATCTTTCTGTGAAAGACACCCACTATTGGCGCTCCTCCTTGATGAATAGAAGCTAGAATCATACAAACCCCCTAGAATCACACAAACCCACTACCTCTAGTTACTAAAACATCGTCTGCCTTCTGGTGTTCTCTTTTAGTTTGGGTTTACAAAGAAAACATCAAGATTTGGATATGAGGGGATTAGATTTTCTTCAATGTAGTGAGGTAGTCCTATGTTTTCCTTTGTATGTTCCTATGTTTGATTTCTTTTTAGATGATTTCATCAGTTATTTATGTTATGGTCATTATATACGGTTTTACTTTTGTTTATGATCCATTTTTTGTTTGACTACTAATTCAGATATCTTATTTTGGTCTTTTTAAATTATTGTTTTGAATCAATTTGCTTTATTTTCTTCATATATACTCTATCTGGCTCTGCAATCTTAATTCTATGACTGTTTTGAAATTTAGAGAATCACCTCTGGTCTGTAGATAAAAAAATTAAATAAATATTTATACCACTGTATAAACAGTGGAGATTTTGGATATAAAAACCGTAAAAATATCAATTTGTTGATAGTGCGAAGTACAAAAAAAAATTTGATTTTATGCAATTCATTTAAGGGAATTTATTTATTCAAATTATGATTTAATATTATGGTGTAAGGGTATTTCCTTAAAAAATTATTTTCTCAAAATTTTGTTGTTTTATTTTAAGGTAAATCTTATTAAGGGTGATACCATATTTATTTATTTTCAATGGCACTCTATTTTAAAAACTTGTATGGGGTTGTATTTATTTACTATGTTGTGATATTCTACTATAAGGGTTAAAAATATTTTTTTCAATTTTACTTTATTTTTTAAAGATATATATATATATATATATGTGTGTGTGTGTATATATATCTGTGTGTAAATATATATTTCTATCTATTTATATATGTTTTCTTAACATATAATGTAAGGGTGAAATTTGTAATTATTTATTCAAAAATTATGGTTCTGGATTTCCAAATTAGGAAGGGATTATATTTATATTCTTTAAAAATTAATATTTAACATTCATCTGTTTTCCAATTATGTTTATTATAAATTACATGTTATATATATATATGTGTGTGTGTTTAAATGTGTATGTGATAGACGTTTCAAGGATTAGTGTGTTTTTCACCTTGTTTGTGATATATCATGTTGATGTGTATTATTTCATTATGAAAAATTCTTTATGGACCACCCTAGAATCTCAAGGATGGGTCAATGTGTATTAGAAGGCCTCTCTAGAATCCTTTATATGGGTAGATATAATGTGACGACCTCCCTAAAATCCTCTGGATGGGTTAGTGTAGTGATATGACATCCTAAGAGTCTTGATATGTTTTCAAAAATTTGATATAACAATAATTTTCAATATAATAATTCCAAAGGATTCAACATCAATTATTACAAAAAAATAGAATGTAAGATATAAAATTATATATATTAGAAATTATTTTTAGGTATTAATCATTTTATGTCTATTTGTATTGGCTCTACCCCTAGGAATCTTGGATTACCATCCATGTATAAGAAATAATTATTTATTTATTAAAATGTTTTGTCAATACATTTTTATATCTTATAGATGATTGAATGCGAGTTTATTATTCTTATTTATCATATTTGAGTTTATTATTACTCTTTAATTACCTATATTATATTATCATTTGTTTATTAAATTTAATAAACACTTGATGTGTGTCAAAAAATATTTATTATTACAACTTGTTTCTTGAGGCTCATCCCCCATATCTTTTATAGATAACTGTCATCCTCATCAACTTCATCTTCTGAATAGGCACGAGAGCCTCAGCCTAGTTGGTGAGGACTCGATAGGTGCATCCAAGAGACCGGAGTTCAAAACCGGGTAGAGACATATTTCCGATACTATAGAAGTAATGTAGTAGGCATTGTTTTGTACGGTAGAATCCAGATCTATTCATCCGTTTGGGATTTTGGGCCACCGGTTTGGGCCTCGGGTCCTTTAAGGCCTACGGGCCACCCACAACCTTCAGTCCAGTAAGGCTTTCGAGCCACCTTAAGGCCTTTGGGAAACCTCAAGTCCTTCGGTCCACCTCCTGGCCTTCAGATCACCTCAAGGCCTTCAGGCCACCTGAAATTGTGATCAAATGATCAGACATAATCTACAAGGAGCAGACTCCAGATGGGGATTAGGATTGGGAACATTAACTAGAGCATAATCTAAGAAGTTTTATTCAAAGGATATGGTATGTCATTACCATCAGGACCATATTGTTCTGGAATGTGAAGCCCACCCGAACACCCATGCTAAGGTAGAGAGCTGATATCACGATGAAGAAGCTAGGAGGAGGAGTTCCAAGTATAGTATATATAATTACTAAGACCTACGAGTCATGTAATATCAAAGCCTATGTTCCCTGTAAGGCTTCCCCCACATCCCTTGAAAGAGGAGTTATCAAAAATCAATAATAAAAGAAGGCCTTCAGGTTATTCCGGCTATCTCTCGAATAGTCATTATTTAAATTTTTTCTTGAAACTCATCCCTCATATCTTTTATGTTTCTTGTAATAATCTGATAATTAGTCATCTCTTGGTTGACTATATCTTAGAGTATTTCTACCAACTAGGTTTGGGTCCACAAGAGATAAAGGATGCATCAAAAAATAAAATGCAATGATAAATGTCTGGGAGATGAGTTGATGTAGATGAGTTTTCTATAACTTTCACCTTTGAATGAATTCATAGAATAAAAACTAACATATTAGAGTAATTATTTTCTTAAATTAAATTAACTATTTTATTCAACATATTGAAATTCTTTGAAATAATCAAATGTTGAGTTTCCTTTTTTAGAATTTTCTATAAATTTCAGCTTTGATGAGGAACATCTTATGTGTATTTATTTATTTATTGTAAAAAAATAATATTTTGTGAATCTAATAGTATGGATATGAATCAAAAATGGATGAACACTAATCATTTGAAAAAAGATTATAATGTTGGAGTTAATGTATTCATCAAGTGGGCAAGAGATCATGCATACAACCCTTATCAAATCCTATATCCGTGTTTACATTGTTTTTATTCAAGAAAAATTATTCTAGAAGAGTTTGAAGAACATTTATATGTCACAGAATAGAATAAAGCTATTAATGTTGGACTATACATTGGAAAAGATTAGATTGGACATTAATTGGGACGATAGTTTAGTTTAAGGATCATTTGATATGAATACTAGTGTAAATGATGATGGAGATCTCATGGAAGAAATGACAATGGAAAATGATGGTGACCTTCATGATTGTCCAAAGTTATTTGAGGAGTTAAATAGCTAGGACAAGAAACCATTATATACCGGTTGTACTCAATACCCAACATTTTAATCTTTATTAAAGTTATATAATTTGAAATATGGAAGGAGATGGAGTTACATCATCTTTACAGAACTACTTGGTCTTCTGAATGGTATTCTACCAGAAGAAAATGAACTATCATGCCGAAAAAATGATGCTAAAAAATATTCCATTAAATGGGTATGAGCTCTAAAAAAATTTACACTTTTCCAAATGATTCTATATTATTTTGAAAGGACCGTGAATCACCCATAAAATTTCCTATGTTTGGTTTAGATCTATACAAGAAAAATGAAATGGAATGCAGATACAAGAATTAAATATGTAAACCTATATCATTTAGAATATTCTCCTTAGTGCAATAAAATTTATTATGAGTATTCTGAATTTGGAAATTATCTGAGAAACTTTTTTCTTACATTATCTACAGATGGAAAAAATCCTTTTGGTGTACAGATTAGTACTCATAATTCATGGACCATCATGTTGGTAAATTATTATTTTCCTCCATGGTTATGCATGAATCTCAAATACATTATGTTGTCTCTACTTATATCTGGGCAAAAAAAACCTAGTAACGATATTGATGTCTATTTGTCTCCATGTATTGAAGATCTGAAATTGATGTGGGATACATGTGTTACAACGTATAATGCTCATATAAGTGAATAATTCACATTGAGGGCCCTATTGTAAGGAATGATAAATTTAATCCCAAATTATGAAAATTTATTAGGATATACATTAAAGGAATATTGGGGTGTCTCATTTGTGAAAAATGCACATAATCAGTTTGGTTGAAACATTCTTCAATGGATGTGTTTTTTGGAAATCATAAAATTTTACCTCGATGAAATAAATATCGATCCTATATGATTCCATTCAATGAGAATATAAAAAAAGGTACAACACCATCTCTAGTAATAGGAAATCAACTGTACAATAAACTAAAATATATTGACACCATTTTTGGTATTTTTTTTGAAAAACCATGAAAACTTATGTTGGAAGAAGAGATTAATTTTATTTGAAATACCAAATTGGAATTTTTTTCATGTTAGACATTTTATTGATGTCATGCATCAGAAATAAAATTTATTTTATAGTGTCATTGGAATGTTACTAAATTTTCTTGAATAAAATGAAAGATGGAATCAAGGCTATATTGGAGCTGATTGAAATGAGGATAAGGGGTGAGTTAGCACTGCTGAAGGGTAAAATGTGAACATTTCTTACTCTAGCAGCTTACACTCTATCCAAACTGAAAAAATTAAATTTTTTACTTTTCTTTAATAATGTAAAAGTTCTATTGGGGTATTCATAAAATATCATGAATGTCCGATCAATGACTAATTTTAATTTATAAGGACTAAAGTCACACTACTGTTATATTT
The DNA here is from genome assembly GCA_963277665.1 of Viscum album. Classification (NCBI taxonomy): domain Eukaryota; kingdom Viridiplantae; phylum Streptophyta; class Magnoliopsida; order Santalales; family Viscaceae; genus Viscum; species Viscum album. The sequence goes on along the minus strand of OY728155.1, from coordinate 938,829,439 downwards.
TGATGTAATATTTAATGCTTGTATCTTTTTGCTTCTTTTTTCATCAATATGTATGAAATACATTAACTAGGATCTTCTTTTCTTTCAAATTCACATGAATTAGATTTATAGACTCATTAAAGTTTCCCATCATGAATAAAGAGGTTGTAGTCCTATTATGTGAATTAGTGACGTTCTTCCCACAATTATTCTTTGATATAATTGTCCACCTAATGGTTCACTTGGTTAGAAAGGTTCAACTATGTTTTCATATCCATTAAAGATAAATGAACATCATAGAATGATATGTGATGATTTTTAAAGTGTATTTCAAGAATCAAAGTCTGCTGGATGTTTGTGTTAAATAACAATGTAACACCCCGAGATTTTATGAAAAATATTTTTCTAATTTCATTAATGTCTTGTGTTTTATGCTACACCAAGATTACCTTGCGCTATACGCAACACCGTATTATCTTGCAGTATACGCAACACTATTCTTGGATCGTGTTACACACAATTTTGATAATAGTTATTCTACAAAACATTGAGTATATATATATATATATTCAATGTATAAATGAAATATGGTTGGATTATGTTATAGGAAACAACGAAGGATTCTTGCACAGCACGCAACCCTGACTTGGCTAGCATTACACGCAATCACGACCTTCCTCGACAGCGTGTGTTGTACGCAATACCGGGTTTTACTAAACAACGATATATTATTATAATATTATTATGAACTAGCCATTATGAATATTATTAACTAAATTTTGAATCTTATAACATTATTATTTGTCTTTCACATTTTCAAAAACATTATATAAGAACAAAATAAATTTTCCGGGTAAAATTAGTATTTTTAAGAAAATGCAGTTTTGCCGCATTTTGATGGCGCACCCACTTTAAATCTAGTTTTTGACATTTTTATAAGTTCAATTTGACAAAATAAAATTCTTCTTTGGAATCATGAAATAAAAATTTACTTTGGATAAATTTTCATATCATTCTGGTAACTTTCATATTTTGATGAATAGTAAAAACATGCTATATTTTAATTAAAAACAACTTTTTTCATCACAATAATTTATATGGTTAAATTATAATATTTAATGGTTTTAAAGTATAAATATAATATATTTTTACCATTTAATATAATTTATGTCATTATCATTGATTCTACCTTAAATTCGTAGGATAAATCAATTCAATCTTTTGCTATGTTTTAAAGAAAAACCCATTTTCTTTCAACAACAGGATTACTTTTAATTTAATTTCTGAAACTTTTGTGTATTGAATTTGGAAAAATGGATTCCATATTTGGAATCAGTGGATCCAAATTATGTTAATAATCTACTTTTTATTTTTTGGAATTATGAATAGTAACTACGGTAAATTTTATTTACCATAGTTAAAGGTAAATCGGGTAATTAAGGGTAAATATAATATTATAAAATTACCCTAACACATTTAAAAATCCAATTGGATGACTAAAAGTAGACCCATATCACATAAGGGTCGGATTAGATTCATTTAATGAACTTTTTTCCATGAAAATAATTTAATTATTATTAAAACCAAAGAATGTGACAACATGTCACTTTCTTAAATCTTATAAGTATAATAATTTTAATTTAGTGATAAACTTCATGAAACTTCAAAAATGGATAGTCTCCAGAAAGCTAATATAATTATATACATCATAGGAATTTATTTAGAATTTTTAGGGATTAAATAATTATCATTCATTATGACACAAAGATGATGCAGTAATTATCTTATTAATGAAATATTGACATAATTGATGTTATAAATACCCAAATAAATGTAATTTGAGACTTTTTATGAAATTACACTAATTTTATAGGTTAATATGACATGTTAGTTTTTATTTAATTAACTTTTTTCGAACTAATCATTCTATTATGATTTTCAAAAAAATTAATTAAAAAATAGTGTCAAAATTGACATAAAATAGTTTTTAAAACAAATATTATATTATTCATTGTTATTTTATTCTTAAAAATCTATGCTTTTGGCCAAATGACATAGATAAGGTTATATATATTAATAATGAACAACTTGTGGTTCGTTTGTCTTGTTATAGTAAGTTTATTAACCTTATATTGTAAGAACACAAAAAGACACGGTAAAAGTAAAATTATCTAACTTAAAGTTAAATATAAATGATAAGGTTAAAATAGCAACCTAAACTTGTCTAAATTATTTTGGATGAGAGAATTTCGACCCATCCCCACCTTATCTTCGAAATGAATCAATTTAGAGCTATTTAAAACCGAATTTGATTTTATAATAAAATAATAGTTTTAGTTATTCCAAAGGTGCCCCTCTCCTCCCTTATAAAAGGGAACCTCCTCCCTCTCTTCCTCACACCATGTTGAGCCTTCAGGCTCGGCCAAACCCTACCAAATTCTCTTCTCCACTTCTCTAGGGACATCCTAGAGGTCCTGGTATTCTTCAAATACCAATTTTAGTGCCCTAATAGGAAGACTCAAAGAGGCGCTTCAAAGAAGAGGTAATGTCCGTTCCCGATTCCTTCATCTTTATTTCTTCTTCCACTTCTTATTCTTAGGTTGTTTCATTATGAAGTAATAACATCAGTATCACTTATATACTTATATGTTATTATAATTATGAAACATCCTTATTTCACTATCTATCCATCCTACGGAAAACGAAATCACAGCGCGTGCGTACGTACGGAATACCGTCTCCACGCCGTGGTGTAATCTATTTTCCACCACCACAATAATTGGATGGGTATAATGGTCTACATAATAACTATATATGATTATTTTAAAGTGATATTGATTTTGAAATAGTATACATACACTCCAATACAATTCCACGATCATGAGAACGATATCATCGCTCGTGCGTACGTACGGACTACCGTTTCCACGACGCGATGAGATTCATTCTCCACGTTAACCATTCATGAATGATTATAAAGTATATATAATAAGTAATAATGAAATATATTACATAATAATGATTCTGGATTTATGTGTATATATATTTATGTCATCTACTTAATTCCATTCAACTCAATAAGGAAAAGAAAAACAGTGTTCATGCGTACGTACGGTCTACCGTCTCCATGAACGGTGTATTTCATTCCATTTACTGATCTATTATATATATATATATATTATGAATATATATTATATATAAATCATGTTATATATTCTGTAATTAAGTAATCATTATCTAAGTAATCATATGAATGATTACAATTCAAAACACGGACGACAAATGAAACGATTTTACCCAAAACGCTCTTTAACATGGAATTTACAAAAGAACGGGTAATATAAAGCCATAAGTGAACCATATATGATATCATAACAATGAGTATGATTCTGGAATAAGTCAATGACAATATTTAAATCATTATACAGGAGGTTTGGACACATACGAAGCAAATCGGACCTAAGGTAAGGGAAATATCACAATCTCATTTTTATTCGAGATTGTTTATACTTTAGTATTTACTGGGGTGTATTTTGACGTCCAAATCCATGTTTCCTCAATATGTAATATTATTTCCATCCACCTACAATTGTTTAAATCCAATTTTACCCTTCGGTGAGTTTTTAGTAAAGGATATGAAAGGAATATTTTGTCGTTTTTCATACGAGGTACTTTTTGACTTTTCCGACAAAAGTACGAAGAATGTTTTTTTAACATATACGGCATGAATGGATTTTTAAAACATTATTTCCAAGAAGCTTCCTTTACAAGTTTTCAAGTTTATTTTTAATAAACTTCTTTTAGTTTAAAATTGTATTACATGTTAATAAAGGAAAATGTTTTTGAATTTGAAAGGATATTTTCCTCAAGAATGGAGTTCAAGTGTTTTTTCAAAATTATTTTCCATCTAAGATAATAAAGGGTTATGTTTCTATCCCTATTATTACATTGATTTTATTATGTTGTGATGGAATTATTTTTATTAATTCCTTTATCTTATATGAATTGTTTTATGATGTCACGATGTTTAAGATTCCCTTTTTTATTTCATGGGTTATGCTATGATGTGTGGTTTATGATTTTGTGGAACACATAAGAATGGTATCATTATGAGATCGGTGGGACCTATATCTCCCTCCAATTCATTGGGTAAAGATTTTATATCTCATGAGATAGACATGGCTGGAACGGTAGGTTATACCGGTTCAGTGAAACAGGACTGAAACGAGGAGTGAACTCAGTTCAGAAAGGGACTTTGTCCACTAAGATAGTCTTGGAAATGAGTCTTGACTAATAAGAAATGATTCTCTATGATTATGTGTGTATGAAACAAAGTTTCATGTTTTATGTTATGATTATTGGGATTACATTTCACTACTATGATTTATCCCATGTTATGAAATTATGATCTCTTTTGCAGGTTAAGATTTCCAAAAGATAAGTTCTTATGAATATGAAGTGATTGATATTTCTTTTGTTTACCGTTACTGAGCATTTGATCTCACCCTTTTATTTTTTTTCCCCAGGACATAAAGAAAGGATTTAGGTTTTAAAAAAAAGAAGATCTTTATGGGAGATGTTGAAGATCTTTCACCATGATTAGAAGATTATATTTCGAGTTTCCAAAGACACTAAACTATTAAGGTACTTGTGTGTGTGTTTTTGTTATGTACTAAGTATTCCAAAAAAGTAATGTAATGTCTATGTACGTTAAGCTCCGGGTCTCTACAGTTGGTATCAGAGGAAAGGTTTAGTCAACCTTTGGAAACTAGGATGCGAAAATGTTAGTGAGATCCCTAGAGATATTTCTAAGGTATGTCTAGGGATGTCCCTAAGGATAATTATACATATAGGGTACAGTCCTAGAACTATGGTAACGATCATAGAATTTAACCTAAGTTGTTAGATATTGAGGATACTTCCCCTTTATTATGTTGTTTTCCCTAGCATGATTTTTTCCTCTCACACTATTCTTTTTGGGTTTTAGACGATGGCTGGAACCCGAAGGAACCGTGTTGATAAATGTAATGGACAATGCAATGATTGTCCTCCTGAACAAACAAATGTTATTGGAGATGGAGTGCAAAATCTTATTGCTATAATTACAAAAGCTATGAATCATTCTGGACTTCCAAATGAGAAGATAAGGGAACAACATTCTATTGATTCATTCATGATGCAACGTCCACCTTTTTTTAGTGGGTCTTCTGATCCACTTGTTGCTGAACAATGGATCAGTACAACTGAAAAGATATTTTCAGTTCTTCAATGTTCTGAACATGATAAAGTCATCTTAGCAGTATATCGTTTGGAAGGTGAAGCTGATCAATGGTGGAATCTTATCAATAATACGAGGCAAAGAGATGCAATTGAGTCCATGGAATGGGACGAGTTCAAGAACTTATTTTTCAATAAGTACTTCCCTCATATTCTTTGAAAAAAGATAGATAAGGAGTTTCTTGAACTAAAGCAAAAGGATGATGAATCTGTTGGTATATACGAAGCGAATTTTACAAGGGTTGCAAGGTATGCATCTGGATTTATCATCCATCCTGAAAGTAAAGTTGATCAATTCTTTAGTGGCTTAAAACCAAATCTTCGAAGGTAATTAGCTATAAGAGACTTCAGTAGCTATGAAGAAATTGTGCGTTGTGCTATCAAGGTAGAAATAGAAGTTGGTGTTACTTATCCATCTCATAGTTTTGACGAGAAACGAAAGATGGAGTTCAAGGAGAAATATCAGAATAATGGTGAAAAGAAGATGAATGTTTCCTTATGCTCAAACTGTGGAAAGAAGTATGGTGGAGATTGTCTTAAAGGGACAAGTAAATGATTCAAATGTGGAAAGGAAGGTCATCGGGCATTTGAATGCCGCAATGATGGGAAGAAGATTCCTAATGATGCAAACAAAGGAAGGGATACACAGAATGAACCTACTACACTTGAATGATTCAAGTGCAAGGACATGGGGAATTGTGCTAATAAATGCCCTAATCCAAGGGTTAGTGATGATCGGTGTGAGCAACCACTTAAGGCAAAGGACAAAGGGAAGTCACATGCTATCACCATTGGTGATGTTGAATATGACAACAATGTGGTGGAATGATTAAGTGTTTATGTAATGGGATTCCAGAATAATGTTGTATATAGTATCGTGGAATATTGGAATATTTATGTTTTGGTCTATTGTGGTTTTCAATAATTTTATGGCATTGGTAACCATGAAAAGTGAATGAAATATTTTTGGAAAGCAGATGATATGCACATAATGAAGGGATAAAGAGAATCTAATATGTTTGATAGTATTCATGAGCTTATGATTGATATAAGGACTAAGTGATATCATGGTTTGAGGATATATAATTTTGAGGATTTTGGTATGTGGAAAGTGTTAACTTTTAAATGCATTCATGTTTTCACTAAGGCTCAATGGATATTCATTCTTCGAGAGAATACTTGATTAAGGTATTCACATGTTTTTAATTTGACCAACAAGATATATCTTATGATATATGGGGGATAAATGATTGAATTTACATGATCATTTTCTTTATACTATGAGCTTGGACTGAAGTATTTTAGATAAGCCTAAATATTGGAATAGATTTTGTTGGACATAAGTTAGTATTGTTTAAGGATATAACTTTTTTTGATATTGTTGATGGGATGTTCTAGTAATATAGCTTTAGAAAAAGGAAAACCTGTAGGACGGGTGACAACCCATCGCGTCGGACAAGGCTGTTGGAATTGAACCCACAACCGAAGTGCGACTGGCCTTTATCGCCTACCAATGGCCTATAGGAAGTCCCTGTTTAGTAAAAACTAGTTTTATTATATTAAGCAGTATGATATATGAAGTATAAGTCCATTTTAGGAACCATATATGATTAATCTCACTATAGATGGACTTATGTATTTTTTTGATAACTTTTATAACCTTTTGTTTGAGACAGATGGAATGACCCATCATTCTATCACATGATCTGCTAACACATCACGAATGAAAAATTCAACTTCATTTCTTTAGGAGATGAATTGGAAACTGTCCAAAGAACGACAAACAGTGAGACTATACCAAAATCACGAAAGTATTTCTTCTAATTCAAATTTTATCAACTTTAGGGAAATGATCTTGAAAACCAAAAATGTTTCCCTAGTGCTCTTATATCTGATGAATCAGATGGTACCTTAGATCGTCACAAATTTATGGCTTTGTGATTGCTATCTTTTCCATAGCCAAGTTCTCTACCACTCTCCATCAGAACATGATGGTTAGATTTCTCTTCCATATCCATATTTTTACCTATGTGGAAACCCAGTGATTAGTTTATTTGGGTAACCGTTACGTTTCATAATTTTGTTTTTAAATATTCGTTTTGTTATTCCTTTTTACGATGTGGGTTTCTATTAAAGAAACTTTCGAATAGTAAACCATTTATAACCCCGGCGAATTTCTAGGGAGAAATTAATTTTAAGGGGGGTAGAATGTAACACCCCGAGATTTTATGAAAAATATTTTTTTAATTTCATTAATGTCTTGTGTTTTATGCTACACCAAGATTACCTTGCGCTATACGCAACACCGTATTAGCTTACAGTATACGCAACACTATTCTTGGATCGTGTTACACACAATTTTGATAATAGTTATTCTACGCAACAATGAGTATATATATATATATTCAATGAATAAATGAAATATGGTTGTATTATTTTATACGAAACAACGAAGGATTCTTGCACAACACGCAACCCTGACTTGGCTTGCATTACACGCAATCACGACCTTCCTCGATAGCGTGTGTTATACGCAATACCGGGTTTTACTAAACAACGATATACTACTATAATATTATTATGAACTAGACGTTATGAATAGTATTAACTAAATTTTGAATCTTATAACATTATTATTCATCTTTCACATTTTCTAAAACATGGTATAAAAACAAAATAAATTTTTCGGGTAAAATAAGTATTTTTTAAAAAATGCAGTTTTGCCGCCTTTTGATGGCGCACCCACATTAAATCTAGTTTTTGACATGTTTATAAGTTCAATTTGACAAAATAAAATTCTTTTTTGGAATCATGAAATAAAAATTTACTTTGTATAAATTTTCATATCATTCTGGAAACTTTCATATTTTGATGAATAGTAAAAACACGCTATATTTTAATTAAAAACAACATTTTTCATCGCAATAATTTATATGGTTAAATTATAATATTGAATGGTTTTAAAGTATAAATAGAATATATTTTTACCATTTAATATAATTTATGTCATTATCATTGATTCTACCTTGAATTCGTAGGATAAATTAATTCAATCTTTTGCAATGTTTTAAAGAAAAACCCATTTTCTTTCAACAACGAGATTAATTTTAATTTAATTTCTGCAACTTTTTTGTATTGAATTTGGAAAAATGGATTCCATATTTGGAATCAGTGGATCCAAATTATGTTAATAAGCTACTTTTTATTTTTGGGAATTATGAATAGTAACTATGGTAAATTTTATTTACCATAGTTAAAGGTAAATCGGGTAATTAAGGGTAAATATAATATTATAAAATTACCCTAACACATGTGAAAATCCAATTGGATGACTAAAAGTTGACCCATATCACATAAGGGTCGGATTATATTTATTTAATGGACTTTTTTCCATGAAAATAATTTAATTATTATTAAAACCAAAGAATGTGACAACATGTAACTTTCTTAAATCTTATAAGTATAATAATTTTAATTTAGTGATAAACTTCATGAAACTTCAAAAATGGATAGTCTACAGAACGCTAATACAATTATATACATCATAGGAATTTATTTAGAATTTTTAGGGATTAAATAATTATCATTCATTATGACACAAAGATGATGCAGTAATTGTCTTATTAATGAAATATTGACATAATTGATGTTATAAATACCCAAATAAATGTAATTTGAGACTTTTTATGAAATTACATTAATTTTCTAGGTTAATATGACATTTTAGTGTTGATTTAATTAACTGTTTTCGAACTAATCATTCTATTATGATTTTCACAAAAAATAATTACTAAATAGTGTCAAAATTGTCATAAAATAGTTTTTAAAACAAATATTATATTATTAATTGGTATTTTATTCTTAAAAATCTAAGTTTTCGTCCAAATGACTTAGAAAAGATTATATATATTAATAATAAACAACTTGGGGTTCGTTTGTCTTGTTATAGTAACTTTATTAACCTTATATTGTAAGAACACAAAAAGACACGGTAAAAGTAAAATTATCTAACTTAAAGTTAAATATAAATGATAAGGTTAAAATAGGAACCTAAACTTGTATAAATTCTATTGGATTAGAGAATTTCGACCCCTCCCCACCTTATCTTCGAAATGAATCAATTTGGAGATATTTAAAACCGAATTTGACTTTATAATAAAATAATAGTTTTTGTTATTCCAAAGGTGCCCCTCTCCTCCCTTATAAAAGGGAACCTCCTCCCTCTCTTCCTCACACCATGTTGAGCCTTCAAGCTCGGCCAAACCCTTCCAAATTCTCTTCTCCACTTCCCTAGAAACATCCTAGTGGTCCTGGTATTCCTGAAATACCAATTTTAGTGCCCTAATAGGAAGACTCAAAGAGGCGCTTCAAAGAAGAGGTAATGTCCGTTACCGATTCTTTTATATTTATTTCTTCTTCCACTTCTACTTCATAGGTTGTTTCATTATGAAGTAATAACATCAGTATCATTTATATATTGATATGTTATTATAATTATGAAACAACCTTATTTCACCATCTATCCATCCTATGGAAAACGAAATCACCGCGCGTGCGTACGTACAGAATACCGTCTCCACGCCGTGGTGTAATCTATTTTCCACCACCACCTTACTTGGATGGGTATAATGGTGTAAATAATAACTATATATGATTATTGTAAAGTGATATTGATTCTTCAATAGTATACATACACTCCAATACAATTCCACGATCATGAGAATGATATCATCCCTCGTTCGTACGTACGGACTACCGTCTCCACGACGCGATGAGATTCATTCTCCACGGTAACCATTCATGAATGATTATAAAGTATATATAATAAGTAATAATGAAATATATGACATAATAATTATTCTGTATTTATGTGTATATATATGTATGTCATCTACTTAATTCCATTCAACTCTATAAGGAAAATAAAAACAGCGTTCATGCGTACGTACGGTCTACCATCTCCATGAACAGTGTATTTCTTTCCATTTACTGATCTATTATATATATATATATATTATGAATATATATTATATATAAATCATGTTTTATATTCTGGAATTAAGTAATCATGATCTAAGTAATCATATGAATAATTACAAGTCAAAACACGGACGACAAATGAAACGATTTTACCCAAAACGCTGTTTAACATGAAATTTACAAAAGAACGGGTAATATAAATCCATAAGTGAACCATATATGATATCATAAAAATGAGTATGATTCTGGAATAAGTAAATGACATTATTTAAATCATTATACAGGAGGTTCGGACACATACGAAGCAAATCAGACCTAAGGTAAGGGAAATATCACAATCTCATTTTAATCCAAGATTGTTTATACTTTAGTATTTACTGGGGTGTATTTTGTCATCCAAATACATGTTTCCTCAATATTTAATATTATTTCCATCCACCTACAATTGTTTAAATCTAATTTTACCCTTCGGTGAGTTTTTAGTAAAGGATATGAAAGGAATCTTTTGTCGTTTTTCATACGAGGTACTTTTTGACTTTTCCGACAAAATTACGAAGAATGGTTTTTTAACTTATACTGCATGAATGGATTTTTAAAACATTATTTCCAAGAAGCTTACTTTACAAGTTTTCAAGTTTATTTTTAATCAAATTCTTTTAGTTTAAAATTGTATGACATGTTAAGAAAGGAAATTTTTTTTGAATTTGAAAGGATATTTTCCTCAATAATAGAGTTCAAGTGTTTTATCAAAATTATTTTCCATCTAAGATAATAAAGGGTTCTGTTTCTATCCCTATTATTACATTGATTTGATTATGTTGTGATAGAATTATTTTTATGAATTCCTTTATCTTATATGAATTGTTTTATGATGTCATGATGTTTAAGATTCCCATTTTTATTTCATGGGTTATGCTATGATGTATGGTTTATGATTTTGTGGCACACATAAGAATGGTATCATTATGAGATGGGTGGAAACTATATCTCCCTCCAATGCATTGGGTAAAGATTTTATATCTCATGAGATAGACATGGATGGAACGGTAGGTTATACCGATTCACTGAAATAGGACTGAAACGAGGAGTGAACTCGGTTTAGAAAGGGACTTTGTCCACTAAGATAGTCTTGCCAATGAGTCTTTTCTAATAAGAAATGATTCTCTATGATTATGTGTGTATGCCACAAAGTTTCATGTTTTATGTTATGATTATTGGGATTACATTTCACTACTATGATTTATCCCATGTTATGAACTTATGATCTCTTTTGCAGGTTAAGATTTCCAAAAGATATGTTCTTATGAATATAACGTGATTGATATTACTTTTGTTTACCCTTACTGAGCATTTGAGCTCACCCTTTTATTTTTTCATTTCCCCAGGACATAAAGAAAGGATTTAGGTTTTAAAAAAAAGAAGATCTTTATGGGATATGTTGAAGATCTTTCACCATTATTAGAAGATTATATTCCGAGTTTCCAAAGACACTAAACTATTACGGTCCTTGTGTGTGTGTTTTTGTTATGTACTAAGTATTCTGAAAAAGTAAGGTAATGTCTATGTATGTTAAGCTCCGAGTCTCTACAAACAATATTTTATTGAAGAATATATTAAATTATATACCAATTACCTATCAGATTTTGATAGCATCGGTATTCCAAAGTCTCATAACAGGAAATGCCTTATTGGTGAAGGGATTTCTAGATGGGAAGTTATTACAATTACCTAGAAAAAGTGGGAGAAATTGAACCTTTACAATTTACACAATAGTCAAGATGTTGATCCATAAATTGAAGTTCCAAAAAAAATTCTTAGAGCCTTGAATACATCAAGGGCTGAATGATGTATATCAAATACACATAATCAATAGTTTATAGGATGGTTACGAGATCAAATTTATAAGAAGTTTTCTGAAAATTGGAATTCTATTACTGAACAACTCCAATGGATAGCCAGAGGACCAAATGAAAATGTTATAAATTACACTTATTTTGTAATCAATGGTTATTAATTATATACAAAAGGACATGATGATAATAGTAAGATGAAAATTAGTGGTGTTACGTTTATGGATGAAGCGATGAAAAAATATGGTTCTGAGGATAGGAATCCAATTTATATAAATATTTCCTATTATGGAATTATCAACTAGATATATGAGTTGGATTATAGAATATTTGAAGTGCCAATTTTCCATTGAAAATGTGTTGAAAATATCATTGCTGTGAGATTTGAAGAAATGGTCTTTATATAGGTGAATTTCAATGTGATAGGTTAAAAAGACGAGCCATTCATAATGGAATCACAGGAAGTGTAAATATTTTATATCTCTAATATAACAAACCATAATTCATTGATTGTCATATTGGTGGATAAAAAAAATGTTGTATCAGATGAAGATTCAATATATGATGACACTTCTATTGGGAGATCACAATCATTTCATGTCAGTCCCAATGTAGAAAAGGTCTGATACGTTAGATGTGAACATAAATATTGGATTTGGATTCTCAATAGAAGAACCAAATCCTTGAAACCTTTAAAAAATAATACAGAGTTCAATGAGATGGTAAAAGTATTTTTAAATATACATTGTTTTTCCTCATAATATTATATGTTCTTGACTGTATTAACACAATCTACATTAAATGTTTGACTAATCATGCATACAATTTATTATGAACATTATGATGTTACAAATCCAAAGAAAAAACTATAACGAAGTAAATCATTTGGAAATATATAAAGGTAATGTTACAATATACTTTATCTATTTTACCAAAAAAATTATAATGGAATTTTTATTTATTTTTCATTATTCCATGCAGAGTTATTTTATTTTAGAAGATTATTTTCCATCTACCATTCCATTATAGGAAGAGAAATGATGCTATCTCTTCTCAATAATAGAGTTAATATTGATTTCTTCACAATAAAATCACTTTCCATATAATTAATGTATGGTTTCATATATATGTTTAATTTATTTTTTAGTATTACTCACATTAAAAAAATTTCTTATGCATGTGGATTCTGTTGTTTGAGTTGTGGTGGTTTGTCTATATTTCATGCCTTTATGTACAAAAACATTTATAGACTTCTTCTTCCTTAAAATGTATTCACCCCTACTATATTTCATTTATCACTTTCCTTCAATTTCCCTCAACTAACTTTTTAGTAAGAGAAACAACAGTGACTATGCTAAATTGTAGAGGTAATATTGATGTTTTCATACTAAAATCATTGTCTATAGAATTATTATATTGTTTCATATTTATGTTTAATTTATTTCTTTTTAGTATTAACTAAATCATATTTTTTTTTCTTATACCGATGGATTATTTTTTTTGAGTTGGTGTGATATGTCCATCATTCATGACTTTTTACACCAAAACATCCACATAATTCTTCTCCCTCAAAACCTTTCACCCCTTTAATTTTGAAATTTATCACTTTTCTTCAAGTTCCCTCCACTTCCCAATCACATAATTAATATTTATGTTTCCATAATAAAATCATTTTCCATATAATTAATGTATTATTTCATCATTATGTATAATTTTTTTATCATTAGTATTACTCATAGAATAATTGTTTTATTATTCAAATGATTTTTTTTTCAAGAACTAGTGGTTTGTTTGAAGCTGCTTATACAATATTGATAGTTTGAAAAAGAAATTGAATGGATATCATGGTAACATTGACAATTAGTATTTTTTTAGACTTTGGGATGTTTAGGTATCAGCCGCACCTTAATCTGAAAAATGGTGTGACCAGTATGACTCCAAGTACATATTTCTTTTTAAAATTGACATTAATTTTAGTAAAATAGAGAAGTGACATACTAAAAACTGATAAAAAATATTCATATTATTTTTATACTTAAAAAAATGATCCTTATGTAATTTTTTATGTGTATGAATCAACCACACCTCAGTTTGATACATTATGTGCCCGATATGAATCAATGCGCCCATCATTATTTTAAAATTGACATTTCCGTTCAAAAATTTCACTCACTAAAAACTAATAAAACATGCTCATATTTTCATGATAATTAATTGAAATTATTCATAATTTATATTTTATGTGTAGGAATTAGTTTCACATCAATTTCCCCTAATTTTTTGTCAAAAAATGGTCAAACTTTTTCAAAATTTTGAAAATTACATAAAAAATATTCAATTTTTCAATAAAATACAAAGGTTTATATGGCTCAAATTGTACATCAACTATTCCCTTCCTAGTGGATACCAACCTATTGGAAATTAAGGGTTTCACTGAGCTTGAAGCTATTGAGGATAAATGATTACTGAGTGAAATAACACACTATCGTTATGGATTTTACGATAAAGAACTTAGGGGGAGATTGATATAAGATATATTTTTGTGGAATTAGGATCATGACATTAGGAAAAATTAAATTTTAACTAGATTCTAGGGGACTCATATTTTATTAAAAAATCACCTAATTGAACCTATTAAAATGATAATTATTTAAGTCTTATGTAATGGGAGTAAAATGCTAAAACGAGATCCCACCATGAGTCTCTGAGATAGGTGTAGTGGGTGTGTTTTTATTAATAAAAAACCCCATATTCAATTTCAATAAGTGTTATTCAAAGTGTCTTGCACATGAAATATGGCTGGGAAAAATTAAAATATAGTGTCTTATCAAAAATGAACTCATTTAGTGAGGTGAATTTTGAACTGAAATGAATAAGTTAACAATTGACTTAATTAATGATAATTTGAGTTGTATTAATGAAGTGACTTAAAAAAAATTGACCCTTGATTCTTGGATCCTAGGATAAAGTGAAAAATTAAAGGTTCTCTTGGTTACAATTTTAATTCCATATTATTTAGCATGTCATCAATCCTTAAATTGGAACTTGAACTGGACTTGAAGTATGATAGTTAGTGAAGTTCTTATAAGAGTATTGAAGTCTTTATTAATGGATGAATCTATGTTGCCTTTGGTTTCTAACTTGTAATTGAAACTAGGAAGTACCATTTTTTGAGCACTCTTGCAAAGCCAATCATGATTCTGTTCATCTTTATTAAGATGTTTTTTCATTCACATTTTGAATTGAATGTCACAAATCATAATTTTAGTTTTAAAAATTCAATAAGAAATAAATTTTTTTGAGGAAAAAAAAGATTTATGTGTGGGGGAGTTTGATGTGACTCATTTTTAATGCAATTGTCAACATCTTTTCCTATTTTTTATTATACATTAAATGTCAAAATAATTCATTTTAGTTTATAATTAATAACCTTTTTAAATTTTTTTACATTGCTTTTAAATTGGACGTTTTTTATGAAAATATGTATTTCACTAATTATTTGTGTCAGTTTAAATGATTTTGAAATTAATTTTTTCATTCTTCTTCGACATTTTTTTATTCTTTTTTTATTTAAATTTTAAATTTTCATTCTTTTTATTTTCTTTTATTATTTCATTTATTTTTTCATTAAAAATAATTATTTTATTTAATTAAATATTTTTTAAATAAATAAATATTAGAATTATTCTTTGATACTTTATGTAATTGATTTAATTTTGAAAATCTAATTCTTTTATTAAAATATTTTATTACTTTGTGATAATTAATTTTGGATTTAATTCAATTATTTCATTAATTATTTAACTATTTAATTTTTTAATTAAATCAACCAAATGTGATTTTTTATTTTTTATTTTTTATTTTAATTTTTTTGTGAATGAGCCGTAATATGCTACTGAATAAATGTAAATTAAGTTTATTTTGTTTTATAATAATTCAAAATGTGAATGTTTAATTTATTCATTTCTATGTTAGTTGTTTAATTTATTTTTTCATTTAATTTATTTGTTGATTCATTTTTTGAGTTGGTTATTGTGTGCGTGGGTACCAACCCACTGTATGCTTCATCTTGAGGCAACACTCCATGCAATGGTGACTCAAGTCACCATTTTCCCCTTCAACACCCACTCTATTAATTGACAGTGAATCGTTGAGTCACCGCCGGTTCATTGAATCACTACCGGTTATCTCTCTACCAACAATGACTCAATTAACTATTCCCCAATCCTTTGTAATTTTCACATCCTATCCATTGTCATCATTCCAATCTGTTCTCATTCCACAACACCCAGTAACTGTGACTCTAGTCACCATTCTGCTTATGATCAAATGGTGACTCCCAGTCACCATTCCACTTCCACCTAATAGTATCACCATTTTTCTTCCCCTCACACTATCCTCCACCACCGGTGACTCCACAGTCACTGCTGCCTTCATCCCCTATTTTAATCTTCATCAAGGCTCACCACCCTGAAAATGAAACCAGAAGCAAACCAAAATCCTCTACCAACATCTAATCAGCAACCAATCAAATTCACAACAAACCAATTTAAACTAGTGCAACACAAAACAGATCCGCAAACCAAAACTAAGAACAGAAGAGAATCAGAGAAAATCATTTTTTCTCAAATTTCTTGATATGGAGGCAGATCCCACATCGAAGAACAACCCAGATCCCATTGAGCTCACCGACTCTAGATCTGAACCCAAGCCGCACCACCTTCACTTTGCACTGTTCGACACCACCTGTAAGCCCAATCCATTCGCCGGATTTTCCACTGATAAACTACACAACCCTCTCCCCTATAGAGTCAAAGCTCCACCGCCCGGAACCGCCCCCCCCACCACCCACCCGCGTGAGTTCCCTCCTTGTCACTATAGATCCTCCACACCCCAATATTACATCCTCCTTCCTTCTGGCTGACATTCTTTATACCCCCTGCACCACCTTGTCCCGCCACCCCTTCCCGTCCTCTCTGCTTGTGTCAAGCCAATTCCTCCTCCCCATCTTATTTGTGGCTTCACTTGGAGTCCACTCCCCAATCTCAGCTTTTTACTTATTTTATTTTAAAATATTTTATAATATATAAGTCTAATATGTATAATATATTATATAATACAAATATAAAAAAAATTTATATAATAAGTATAAAATATATAACAACAATAATAAAAATATACATACATATATATATATATTAATAATTATAATAATAGGTTTATCTAAATATATAATTTTTTTGTGTAAATATTATTATATTTCTACAATAACTCATAATGTTAATATCAAAATTACCTTCTTTGGTTTTTTTTTCACATCCTTGTTTTTTGTGTTTTTTGTTGTTTGGTATGGGGGGTGATTGGGGGCCAAAGGCAAGTAGAGATCGCATGAAAAGTGCGAGGTCATTGAATGAGATTTGATACACCCACAAAGAGTTCACTAAAGAGTTGGTGATGAGAATATCAAGGCACATCATGTGAAATATTTCTTCTTTTAGTTGGTCTCTATTTTTCACTACATTTTAGACTCTATGAATAAGAGGAACCCAATTACTCTATCATAATGAAAGGGTACACTCTACTATTCCCACTCCACATTCCATACCACTTCACAATGGAATGGGTAATTTCTTTTGACCTTGAGATGGGACCCTACTCATCCATCCTCAAACTCTCTATTTTATTTTTTGTTTTAAATTTTGTAGTCTACATATACAATGTGAAGCTCTGTTTTTAATTCAATTTTGTTTTTGTTTTAATTGTGACGTGTTGTTTGTTCTTCCTCACTTCATTTCATGATCTCGAATCTCCAGTGATGGAGATCTAATATGTGAGGCAGGATCCTGGTTATGAAACCCGGCACGATTTGGAGATCTGAGCATCAAAACAATCACCATATTCTTATTAAACTTTGTAACCATGAATGTGAATTAGGGTTCACACAAGTACATGGTTACACTAGATCAATTTGAAACTCTATCGTCTCACTTCATATCCCCTTACAGTCTAAATTTATCTATCTGAGAATTGAAATTGGTTGTGCAATTTGACGATCTCAGCATGATCATTTTTCCAAGTGACAATACTTGGCTAGGATGACTCTATTGGGTGAATCAATTTTTAGTTTGGAAGAATTATTGAGTAGTGAAGAAATTATATGCTTGAGTGATTTATTTTTATGTGAGATAGGTTTGTGATCCGAGCCATCAGTCCTACATTGAGTATATTGAATGTTGTTGATTCATTTCATTAGTAAATACATGATATGGAGCTAAGGGTGAACTGTCTTGTACCCAACCTTGTTCTCACTGACTTTTTTATGTGTTCAGTCATTTTTATTGCTCCTTGTGATTTTTATGTGTTGTTCTATATTTATTCTATTCCTCTTATTTGGTCTTCACTATTTCATCACTTTTCTCTTTTGTAATTTATATCACTGTTTTGTTTTTTTGTTTACTAATTTTAAAGTATATAAAAACATAAAATGAACTTCAGAATGAACACCAAGAAATTCAACACTGCTTCCTTGAGAGAGACCCCATTGTTAGCCACTATGTTATATCTTGGGTTTCATAAATGTATATTTGATTATCCGCACAACAAGGATGACATCAATCATTCATCAAAAAATGAATCCTATAATTTTCCCCAAATATATTGTGGGGTAACAACAACACCGTCGATAGATGGGTCTGAAAGTAATCCTATAATACTAGTTCAAAACTGAATAATAATAGCTTGTGTGATCAAGGTTTCATGATGGGTGGTGGTATCATCTATGACAAGTGAGAGTTAGTGGTGATGGCCTACAAGGTGTAATTCATGAAGAAATATTTTCTCATAGTATAAGGGATCAATAAGCATAATGGAACCACTTTATGTAGGATATACCAACTTATAATGGCTTCTGTAACACCCTAAGATTTTATGATACATTTCTCCTTGAATAATTTAATTTTTTTAGTTGCTTTTTGTACACACATATTAGAGTCTAAATAAACTGTAATAATATATATCTTTATAACCTATATGTTAAATTGGTGGTATGAATAAGAATAAAAACATTATGAAAAATATTTATGATTTTTTTATAATGAAAATATATGTATTAATTCATAATAAACAAGTAATCAATTTTCATTAAAGTCATGTTATTCTTTGAAAAATTTCTTTCTTTAAAACTGGTTTTTATTACATTTTGAGAATAGATATTATAATTAATTTCTTCAACATTGATAAAGTTTATTTGATAAAAAATATATCATTTTTTAAATAAGAATATAAATAATAGACTAATGTAATTTTTTTTGGATTTTTTGAAATGAATAAATTTTCAGTGAATATTGAAAAATAATTATTTCTCTAAAAAAATAATTTCATTTCATGTAAATGTACCATTTTGTGTTGTATTTTATATTTAAGTAACACAAGTCTCATTTAATTTAAAATAATATAATTGATTACATAGTAAACAACATTATATTTTATTTTTATATAAGATTGTTTTTCTGTTTAAAAACACTTTTTATACTAAAAATGGGTTTTATGCGCATAAGGTGTTTTTCACTAAATAAAATAAATAAATAATTATTTATATGTTTTTCATGAATTAATAGATTTCAATTTTAATCAAATATTTTAACATTCAATTTATTGTTTCTACTGGGCATATAACATTTGTAAATTCAACTCTATGCTTAAAATGATTCTCTCTAAATAATATTTTTATTGTGTTCTGCATGATTATATAAAATTAAATTATGAAACTAATAGATATAAAATTTTTTAAAATGGATTTAATAATTTGAATCAAATTAATTAATATAATACAATATGGTAAACTTAATTTTTCATTACAACACCCTCAAATTCTAAAATGAGACATTATTTTCGATAGTGTATGTGACACACAACACCGAGCTATGAAGAAAATATAATACCCTGAGATTTTATGATATATTTATTATTAAATAAATTAATTATCCTCAAGATATTATATTGTATAAAACATTGAGTTTATCTTTCATTACATGTAACACTATTTTTTTCCTACATTACAGGAAACACTGAGTTTAGCTTTCATTACACACAACACCGTGTTTAAATGAACTGTGAAATATTATTAAAATATTGTTATGTAATAGTTATAACCTAGATATTAAATTATAGGGTATTAATATTACTAAATAAATTATTAATATTATTTTTATCTGTATAATAGTAAAAAATAATAATCATTTAAAATAAAAAATTGTTTTCTGAAAAATAGTATTTTTCCAAAAAGGCGTTGTAGTCTTGCGTTGCACACATAATTTAAAATTAATTATTACCACTTTTAAAAAATTTATATGATAAAATTAACCTTATTTTTTTAAATCATAATATAATAATTATCTTAGGGTGGTTTTTTGGGATGTTTATGAAACATTTCATTTGTTGATGGGTAATAAAAAATAAATTTTAATAGAAAACATCATTTTTGTTCAAATTATTTATCAAGTTAAATTATATTTTAAATTAGTTTCAAAGAAACATAAACTCAATTATATATCAATTTGTCCAATTTATATCATCAGAATCAATTTTATATTGAATTTTTATGTAAAAACTTTGTAAACTTTGTAAACTCTTTATCATTTTTCTCTTTAAAAACCCACTTTCTCATCACATTTGTGGGATTAATTTTAAATTAAAATTTTCCACATATTTGAATAGAATTTGGAAAAATGGATTCTATATTTGGAATAAGAATAATTTATAATTTATTATAAGTTCAAATTAATTTTTTGACTAAAATAAATAATGAAAATAGAAAAAAATATCACAGTTAAGGTAAAAAATGATTTACTAGGGATACGATAATGTTGCTCATTTATGTGACGGACTACCACCTCATGAAGCGACAAGATTCCTCTTTCACTAATGCTTTACATGGAATGTGATAAGGATAATTATATATATTAAATAGGATATAAATGAAATAATTATGATATTCATGACAGATTTATCATTCTGGAAAGATAATATACCATTTTATTCTTACCTTTTTCACTCACTTAAAGATGATAACATCATTTGGGTATGTGTGGACTACCACATTCATGAAGCAATGAGAATCTATTATCATCATCACACAACATTGATGATATATAAAATTATATAATATATTAATTATAATATTATGATAATTTTTTAAAGATATAAAATTATTTACCACATTTCCATAACAATCGTTGAAAAATGGAAACATTACACAGGGGTACGTAGGGCCTACTGTCTCCATGATCGTAAATAACTTCATTTTTAAACCATAATTCATGAATGGTTTTAAAAGTATAAATGATGTAAAAATATGATTATTATTTCATGATTACTATTCTGGAAATTATGTAAGTATATAATATGCACAAGAACTGAAATATTCATGACAAAGAACAAATGAGAAAACAAGGAAATTTACACCCAAAACTATTATAATAATCATATATTATTAATGAACGGGTGATAAGATGTTATAAAAGGATTATTTATGTTATTATAAATATTAATATGGTTTTGGAACATGTTAATAACATGTTTAAAACCACTATACAATAGGTTAAAACACATTTGAACAAAAGGAAGCAAGGGGAAAGAGATTTCATCTCAAATTCATTTCATAGAGAAATGTTATAATGTTATGAACCTAGTTTCCTTAATATGGTGTATATACTTCCCCTTTAACATGTAATATCATGAATAATTAATTAGTCATGGGTTTTGAAGTTCAATTTTAATTATTTCATTTAAGTGTATTTGACTTGAAAATTACCAACTGGTAAATAATTTCATAACTCAATTTATTTTCAGTGAGTTAAATTTCTTCATTATGATTGACATTCTAAGATTATGTGAATAATTATTTTCCATTATATTATGTTTTCTATAAAATTATTTTATTTTTATATACATTTGATACACATATTTGATTCATTAATTAATTCTTACTTCAATGTTATGATCTTTTCAAGGGTATACTTCAACATCTCATTTTAATGAGGATTGACTATACATGAATTTCCATTCAAGAAAAGTATTTGATAATTTATTAATAAACAATTTAATTTTATTATCCTATATTTATTTATTATATATTCAAGTAAAAGTTCCATTTTTACTCGTTAGTAATTAAAATTGTTGAGATAAAGTTTTTATGAAAATATGACATTATTTCTCTCTTTAGTCAGAAATCATTTTTCTTCCAAAACTATGTTTTCTAAAAGTATTTTAAAAAATGTTTTTAACAACATAAAAATTATTTATGGGAGAATTTATTACCAATTTTTACTTTTTTAATAATGTTTTGAAGGGACCCTTCTTATAATTTTTCAAAAAAGGCACTTTTCTAATCTATTTATGGTGAGAAAGGAATGTTCTTTTTAACTTGTACGACCTGTGTGGAATTAATCACCATCCTGAACACTATTTCTTTTAAGATTACTTTTCTAGTTTGTAATTTTATTCTTAAATAATTTTTTGTAATGTTCTGTAAATTCTTAGTTTTAAAAGTTATTTTCAAGGAAATGAATTTTCAAAATTTTATATATTTAAAATCCGATTTTCAGAATGAAAATTATATTTTTGTAAAGAATATTTTTAATGATTTTTTTATTAATCAAGAAAAAACCTAACATTTTACATATACTCAAGTAGGGATATGTTGGATTGATATCATTTTTATTTTTACATTGGATGGTTTATGATTATTTTGACTAAGGATATTATTGAAATTCACTTCCTTACATAATTTTTATAGTCATTAACTTCCCCACGAATTATTAACTTTCCTATGATCATTATATATTATATTTATACGAAATAACAATATTATTTATCATGGATTATTTTATTTCTTAAACAAGATACCATTTCTGTATAAGGTGCTCTATATAGAAAGTTATTTATTTATCTAGGAAAATGTTGATAAATTTATACTGTTTACTCAATATATATATTTGAAAATAGGGGAAGTTATCTATGAATTTAATTGATTATTTTATATGTGAGAGATGCTTGGGATATGCAATACATTGGTGGGGCCTAATTAATGATATCCCCTCGATGCATCGGTAGTCTCATAGGATGAATCAGTTGGATACATTTAGTTAAATGGGATGCTACCCATTATTTTAATCATTCTTGAGAAATATATCTTGACAGTATAGGTATCACATGCCTGGGAAACATGACATTCAAAAATTAAGAATTTTTTCATTAAGAATTTAGTTACTAATATTTGTTAGATTGTTATAATGATATTATCTCTGGGTTAATTTCATTATTAGTTTATTATTTAAATGGTTAGTGTGCTCAGTTATTTACCTTTCTATATTGATCAGGACATATCATTTAATTATAGTTATGTTATTTTAATGGAATTTTGGTTCAATTATTTAACTTTACATATTTATTATTATCCATGATATTTTCACATTGATATTATATCTGGATTCATGTAATGTGTGTACAATTTATTGATTACATGGCATGTGTGTTCAGTTATTTACCTATTTATATTAATTATTCTTTTTGATTCATGATTTCTTCAAATATACTTACACCTCACTGGTAATTTTATTTCACCCATTTATTTTTACTTTAAAAGGAATCCATGAATTTTACTATGAGAAATAGGAAAAGATATTCTCAATAGAATACAGTTAGTCTAAAAAAATATGATATTATTTTTTTATTAAAATTTAATATAGGATTAATTTATCTATCTTGTTTACCAAAAATAATAAAATATTAGGTCCTTCAGGTTGCGATTCATTGTATCCTTTTCCAATATAATAAATTAGATACCAGCTCTCAGATACTACGGTCAGGGTCACAAAAGTTGGTATCAAAAGATGTTTAGAATAAACCATGGTAACTAGATATATGATAACATAGATTAGGGAACATAAACATATGGAAAACTTTGAGGATAAGTATAAGGACATCCTAAAGTTTAGGAAAGGAAGAGATTATGTGTTTTTTCCTATAAATACATCCATGTATGTATACTAAAAGAGGACATAGCTCAAGCTCCTAGATACCTAGGGGTAATAACTCCGAAAAGTGTGAATTCTTCCTGAACCAATTTTCATCTGGTGCATGAGACTGGGCCTTATTGTGCACCTATTATGACACACCTGGAGGATATTCATGGGATAATTCACACAATATTTACAAACCATTATGAATTATTAGAATAAATGATGAAAATTATTGGTCTAAGTTAAACCTAAGGTATCTTAGATTGAAAAAAATGTCTCTAAAAGGAGTGGTAAAATGTTTTATGGGAAAAAAAGAAGGGCATAAAGAAATAAATTTCTAAGGTAAAATGAAGAGTATGTTGGAAGGAAATAAATCTCATCATATGGATCTATATATAGTTTGTTGTCTTAAATGTGGAGAATATTTTAATTATCTATGAAAATGACCTCTTTTAAAGATTAACCCATAATCCATGGAAGGACTTATGTTAAAATAAAATCTATTAAGTATTTGTGTATTGGGATTCAGAAATAAAATTGTAGAAGTATTTTTACCAATTGTATTTTGGTATAAGAATCAAAAAACATCAAAGTATTGTGTTAAATTTTAGAATAGTATATATCATCATTAAAATAAGAGTTATGCATACTCTAATGGGTTTACGAGTAAATGGTTGATCATAAATTCAAACCTTAAACACCCTTTTTCAGTTTTATGTGAAGGGAGTCTACAAAGATTAAGTTTATTTTGGGAGAAATTTATTGTAGAATGTGTTTTAGTAGAAAAGCTAGTTGATGAATATTGAGTCTAAACTTTATAGAAATACATTTAGAGTAATTTATGTACTTTAGGTTTAATATATTCATTTATGACATTGTAATAGTAGTTAGAAACTATTACTATACTTTGTAAAAAAAATTATATTGAAAACCATAGTAAAAAAAGTTATTTAAATATTAACATTATTTCAAGTATGTCCATCATATTTTTTTGTTAATGTTATAATAATTATACTAATATAGTTTAGAAGAAAGGAAAACACATATGATGTGTGACAACCCGTCGCATATGATAATTCCATGGGGATTGAACCCATGATAAAAGGATGAAAATGGTTTAGTGCCTTCCATAGGCTTACATGATGTCTTGGTTAATATGTTGTTTTTTAGTTAAACAATTTGAAGAATAAATATTAATGATAAAAAAGTAGTGTTACTTTTTTGGTATAATGATTAATTTATTATATTGAAAAACATGTTCTAAACATATTCGTTTTGGAAAATAGTTAGAGTTAAAAATGTTACCCTATTACATTTATATCTGATGAGTTAGATGGTCTTTTAAATCACCACTGATTTATAGTCTTGAGTCCTTTAACATTCTATTGATCAATCAATTTATTGTTATCAATGACCTCAATCACTCTCTATAATTATTTACAATGTTCTTTTATGTACATATCTTTAATTTCCACAAATGTGGACCTACTTAGAAACTATGTTATGTGTTTTTTCCATATGAATTTGATACACCCCTTCCACTCTTATCAAGAGAATGTTTTATTAAATCTATTCATGATGTGGGTTTTCAATAAAATAATTTTCAAATCTAAAACCCATGATTACCAATATCACATTTAAATTGTAAGGATGCAATTTATTTAATGTGGGGAAAATATAACACCAAAAAATTATAAAATAAAAAGATTGTATTCGATAAAATATGTGACATGAAACACCAAGCTTAGAATAAAATATAACCCCCTGAGACTTTATGATATATTTATTTTAAAATAAATTCTATCTATTCAATGCCAATAATTATATGAAACTATAATTTTATCTTGCGTTACATGTAACACTAATTTTAGCTTGTGTCACATGAAACACTATGTTTAACATTATTATGTGCAACACCAAGTTTAAAATAAATGCGAAATATTTTTAAAAGATTATTATTAATGAGTTATAACCATGAAATTAAATTGATGGGTATGAATAGTAATAATTAAATTATGAAAACTATTGTTTTTATTAAATATTAATAAAATAAGATGCTGGTCAGAGTAGTTAACTCAAGAGGGGAGGGGTGAATTGAGTTACTATAAAAATTTATGTTTAAAAGATTTCAGTTTAACAAATAAATATTTCCCCAAAAATAGAAATATCTCAGTTAATCAAGGTTATATTGTTATAAGAGTTTTATTGTTTAGACAACTTCTTAAAAGATTGATTAATTCTCAGTAATCTTAATTGGTATTATTAAAATTACTTTTTAAGTTATCCTACTAAGATAAATCATATATAACTTCTTCCTAAGACTAACTATCAAATTGAATTTAGTGTTTTTCTGGATTGTGCACTAAAGTAGTAAAACAGAGTAGACTAAATCAAATGGCACAGAAAATATAAAACAAGTGGTTCAGTCTCAAGCCGAGACCTAATCCACTCCACTTGGTAATCACCTGCCACCTAGCAGTTTATATAAATAAACTCTGATCCACACCCTGGATCGGGGTTAACAACAGTACATGGACTGTCCAGGCCACACAAGGACCTCTTCGAGAGTTTTCGTGGGTAAAAAAAATAATGACCAGGCCACTCAGGGACCTCTTCCACAGTTTTCGTGGGTAAACAAGAGTAAAGAATTTGGTATGAGGATTTTGAAATCCTCTAGTTCAGCGTAGGAGTCTGTGTGTGTGTAAAATATACATATTACACACACTGCTCAAAAATAAATAAAATAATCACTAATAGAGAGTAGATGTGAGTTTATAATACTCTAGTGATTAGTAGTGAAGCTCTGAACTCCTTGAAGAAGACAGAAATGCTTCTGAGTCTTTCTCTGGTTTTTGTGTTGAAAAATAGTGTCGTGGTTGAACTTGTGTTCTTCATGAGTGAAGATGTTCTCTTGATTCCAATGTACTTCGTGTGTTCTTCAGTAGTGTTGAATTTCATGCATGAGACAATTTCTTCTTTAAAATATATTTCAATATCTTCTTCTTGGTCGTGCTCACGATTGGTGTTCTATTCAGTACAGTGCACTTGCGTTTCTTGAGTTGTCGTGTGTCATATCTTTCTTCTTGTTCCTCTTGGGCACTCTTCTCTTTATCTTTGAATGCATGGGTTTTGACCGACAGGTTCCATGTGTGTCATACCTCGTACCTCGTACTATGTCTACAAAGAAAACATAAAATATGTCAGTGCATTAAAGGCGTCAAATATGACCGTTAAAAAGTCAAATAGAAAAAACGAAAAAATAGTTAGGAAATGGTGTCACAATAGTCATAAAAATGGTGTCGCCTTCACTGTATCTCATTCACAGTGTCTCCTTCACGGTGTCTTCTTCATGGTGTCTCCTTCACGGTGTCACCTTCACGGTGTCTTCTTCATGGTGTCTCCTTCACAGTTTCTCCTTCACGGTGTCTCCTTCACGATGTATCCTTCACTGTATCTCGCTGACTGTTTCTGGCTTCTGGTTCCTTGCTCATAGTTTCTTGATTCATGATGCCTTGATGACCGTGTCTTGCTAACTGTGTCTGGAACTTAGGAAAATAGAGTGTCTGGCTTATGATGACTGTTCTTAGTGTCTTTCTTCACGGTGTCAGGCTTACTGTGTCACTCTGTCTCATGGTCACGGTGTCTCGGGGTCACGGTGTCTCACAGGTCATGGTGTCTCACTGGTCACGGTGCCTGTGACATGCTCACAACATCTGACTTAAAGTGTCAAGCTTCACAGTGTCTTGTACTTAGGCAAATAACTGTATTCAGACATAAAAAGTAATATGCATATAATGAAATGAGATTAACCATTATATGGTATGAGATAACTCGAAACATAAATACACATGATTAATAATATTTGTGATATTTGAGTTCATTAATAAGATTTGTAATTATTATTGAGATTTGTGATCATTAAAGCATGATTAATACATGAGGAGTCCAAAAATCTCCCCCTTTTTGATGATCACAAATCAATTACTGTTAAAGGATAAATTGAGTACAGCTACAGAGAGAATAACATATAGAATAACAGATAGCTTCTCACTTTTTATCCCCTTTTGGGATTATCAAAAATTAGAAAGAATAGAGGTAAAATAGTGCATATGTCATTAAAAGTATTTAGAATACAACATATAGTAGAAATAAAGAAAAGGAATTACATCCCCATAAAAAATATGAGTCACTGGTCTACTTCAGGGATTGGCCTTTTCTTTGCCTTTATCAGTAGCAGATGAAGAATCCATAGGGGCAGTTGCTGATGTAGAAGAAGGCATAAAAGTGGTATATAGATAAGGTAAAGGGAGACCTGTGAAGATCGATGGAGCCAAAGTAGGAGCTGTAGAAGATCTAGGTAGCTACTGGTCAAGGATAAAAATCCTGATCTGACTAAGAGCCTGGCCAATAGACATGGTTGTGGAAGCTAAGGCATAAGTGAATGTAGGTAAACCAAGTCTGAGAGGACCAGCCACTGGAGCTACAATTTCTATGCTTTACACATGAAGATACGGTCTCAGAAGCTTAATGAAGTCTAGAATAATCTCTCCTTCATACTGTATAGCCTTTTCAAAATCATCTTTATTTTCCATGAACTTGTCCAAAAATATGGTAAACTCAGTGAGCTTCTGAACTTGAGTTTTGAAGGCCTGAGTCACTTGAGGTATTCTTAGATTCTCTAAAAGATATTTAAAGTGATTGGTCATATCAGTTTTGGAGAAAATCCGGTTGAAATAGAAATCCACTTTCTTAGAGAGATCCTTATGAGCATCATTGTAAATCATTGAATGGATTTGAACCAAGTCAAGCACTCTATCAATGTTCTTAACAAATTCAGATAAAGTAGTCATATCAAATCCACTGAAGGAATTCTAAATTTCTTCCTTGACTATAGATCTGAGCAGAGAACTATCCAATGAAGGATTAGAGGTTTGACCATGGGAAGTATAAGATTTTACTGCTGTTGTTAGAGACTTGAGATGTTTCAGGACCTTTTGAAGACAGCCAGTATATTCAATTATGAGTATGTTTAGGTTCTCCACATGTTCTCTCATGTGGTGCAACATCTACGTGTTCCTTTCTACAATATTTTCATCAAAAGATAAGAGGTATGGGTGAATCTGGGACACAATATCGTGAGAGATGTTTGAAACATAAGGTTCAACAGAAGGAGGAGCAGGAGGAGGTTCTGTTCTCGAATATAATTTCTTCTGTAAGTCTTCAACCTTGCTTTTTAGAGTTGCAACTTTAGTACTGAGCAACTTGTTCTCAACCCTTACTTCTTGAATTTCATGAATCATCTTGGGTTGAATGTGCCAGATGATCTTTTATAAAAGCAGTGAGTCATCTTCCTGACTCAATTGGGTCACACGATGAGGCTGATAGGACAAGAGTTTCTCAAATCCAGCTAAGATAGTGTCTCCAAATACTTTCAAGTCATCCTTGATGACAAAAGATTGTTGTTCAGGTAAAGGTGCAGGTGCAAGAAGTGGCACAGGTGCATGCTCAGGTAGAGGTTCAGGTTCAGGTTGAGGTGCAGATTCAGGTGTAAAGAGTGTGACATATTTCAGTTGAAACAAAGAAGAAAGATCAATCCCAGTGGAAATAATCTGTTGAGATTCAGTAACATCATAAAATCTAGGGAATTTATAATGAGTATCCACCGAATATGACTCAGTAGGTTGAGATGCTTCATCAGACTCAGCCTCATTATCCTCAACTTCATTAGTCTTAAGATTTTGAGGTTCCTCCCCCTCAACATGTGCTTCCATTTCAGGACGTTGAGGCTCATGTACTTGATTTAAATCCCCGGGTTCATCTCTAATTTCTGTAGCCATTTCATCCCTATCCAACTAAAAGGGTATCTCCATCCTCTCTTCAGCAGAGGTTATAATATCAGAAACCGATTGTTCCACATGAAGGTCTTCCAGATTAGCTTCTTGGATAGAATGGAGTTCTTCTACTGCATCCTCTTCCATGATAGGGAGTTGTTCTACTATAGCCTCTTCCCTGACTAGGATTTGTTCTAGATTTAATTCTTCCAGGACATGTTGTTCAGTTTGGGGTTCCATATTTACATCATATCTAGGGACATGAGGTTCTTCTTCAAGAATAATAGGAGGAATAATATGTATTTCTTCCTCAACAACAACTTCTTCCCTTTGAGGGACTTCAGATGCCTCTTCCTCTTCTTCTTCATTATATGGATATTCAGCGACTTCATCTGGTTCCAAACCAGGATCAGAAATGTACTTTGTCTTTGTTGGATATTCTACAGGATTGAACTTCTCATAGAGCTTATCATTATCTTCAACCCACTCCTTCTTCCAGGGGTTCTAGTTTATTTTCATCCACCTGATGGTAGGTTTGGATAAACAGTATTCATAGTCCATATGTACTTCTTCATTGGGTCCAACTACTTCTTTAGCAACAGGAATTGTTGAAATCAGCCTATAGTAAAACAGAGATGTGGATTTGGATGTGACCTTGATCAATTAACACATATGGTGAATGATGTATTTGCATAGATTTATCTTGTGGCCATTCTTCATAAGATGAATCATAAATACATCTTGATACTTTAAGACAGCAAATTCGAATTTCCTCGGGCTAATCAGATTTTGAACAAATTTGAACAACAGCCTTTTCTCCCCATCAAGTTCAGCAGCTATGGCCCTTCTCTTGGTGCCATTTCTATTTAGGGTTTTTAGTGCATTTTCCAGGTCAAAGAAATCAGTTGTAGGTGGGGGATCTCTTTGATAATCATCACAGATCCCTTCGTGAGGTATCCTGAGGAATGTAGCCCATAACCTCGATGAGAAGAAGAATCTTTGTCCATTGACCCAACTCCTCACAACATATCTTTCACCAGCATCAAAAGAAAACTTTACATACTGATAAAACTGAGGTACCAACCTCGGGTAAATGGTTCTTTCCTTATTAGAGAACCATTCAAGCCAGCCTTGTTCTCTTAATACTTTCAGGACTAGAGACTTTCTATACAACAACCACTCAGGGAAAATTTCCTTTTCAGGTACAACACTACGGTTTACCAGGATTGGATTCAAGGGTCCTTCGGGTGCCAGATTTTGTGTTATCTTCTTTTTCTTCAAGCGGCACTTCTCGGATGAGGATGAATATGGATGCTTCATCCTTGTAATTCATCGAAGATCAAGAGATAGAGAGGGTTTCATGGTTGAAAGGTTTCAGAAAGAGTGAGTAGGAGAAGGTTTGTGTGAAGAACAGTGTGAAACCCTTTTGTTTTATCATTTGCGAATGTCAAATGTCACAAAAGTAAAAGCACGGGAAAGTAAAAAGTTGTGAAATAAAAATTACAGTGATATGGGTTAAAATAAAAGCATAAATTATTTTCACGGTGAGACCATGAATAGTCGTTACGGTGTGATGGTAAATGGTTGTCACCATGAGAAAGTCAGTGGTCATCACGGTGAGACAGTCAGTGAACTGTTTGGTCATGGTGAGACAGTAAGTGACAGACCGTGAACACAAGGTGCTAACTTTGAGACCGTAAACATGAGACAGTAACCGAGAAACCGTGAACATGAAACAGTAAAGTAAAATATGGTAAAATATTAAAAATTAAGACCAGTAAGATATCGATTTGTGATTGATCACGCCCTGATCATGTATGATGTAATCTATTCTCTGAGAATTTAAGGGTTTATTGAATGTATCAGCAAGATGATATTAAGTACCAATGAATTCTAAGGTGATATCACCTTTTTTAAAATGATCCCTCAAAAAGTGATGTCTTACATCAATATGTTTTTTCCTAGAGTGTGAAACAAGATTTTTTGAAATGTTAATAGCACTTGTGTTGTCAAAATTTATTGGTACATTTATGAATTGATATCCATAGTCTAGTAAAGTGTGTTTCATCCACAAAATTTGTTCACAACAACTGCTAGGAGATATGTATTCAGCTTTTTCAGTAGATAATGCAATAGAGTTTTGTTTCTTACTACACCATGATACTATTGACTTGCCTAAAAGGTAACATATTCTAGAGGTGCTCTTTCTATCTAACTTACAGCCACCAAATTCAGCATCAGAATAACTAATTAGTTCAAATGATTGTCCTTTTGGATAGAACAGTCCTAAATTGGGTGTATGCTTGAGGTATTTGAAAATTCTCTTTACAACATTTAAATGAGATTCTTTAGGGTTTTCTTGAAAACAAGCACACATACACACACAAAACATAATATTAGGATGGCTAACAGTTAAGTAGTAGAGACTTCCAATAACTCATATATAAGTGGTTTGATCAACAGATTTTCCATCTTTATCAAGATCCAACATACAGGTGGTACTCATGGGAGTGTCACTACTTTTTTCGCTATCCAATCGAAAATGTTTAAGGATATTTCTAGTCTACTTACTTTGTATCAAATAAATTCTATCAATATTTTGAAAGATTTGAAATCCAAGAATAAATTTTAGTTCACCCATTAAACTCATTTCAAATTCATTTTGCTTCATTTTAGAAAAATCAATACATAATGAATTTTTTGATGATCTAAAAAAAATCATCTACATAGATTTGAACAACTAAAGCATCATTAGAAATTATTTTTATAAATAGGGTATGATCATCTATTCCTTTTGTTAATCCTTTGGAAATTAGAAAAGTACTTAATCTATCATACGAAGCTCTTGGAGCTTGCTTTAAACCATATAAAGCTTTTGATAGTTTAAAAAATGATTTGGAAAATGAGGGTTTGTAAATATAGGGGGTTGTTCAACAAAAACATCCTCAGCTATATACCCATTTAAGAATGCACCCTTAAAATTAATTTGATATAGTTTGAAATCTAGATGTGTAACATAAGAAAGTATAATTCTAATGGCTTCAAGTCTAGCTACTGGAGAAAAAGTCTCCTCATAGTCAATTACTTCTTCTTGACTGTAGCATTGTGCAACTAATCTAGCATTATTCCTAACTATACTTCCAACTTCATCTACCTTATTTCTAAAAACCCATTTAGTGCCTATGACAAAAGTGTCCTTGGGTCTTTCAACATGTTTCCAAACTTTATTTCATTCAAACTGATTGAGTTCTTCTTGCATAGAAATTAACCAAAATTCATCATTGATATCATCATCAATGTTTTTAGGTTCAAGTTGTGACAAGAAGGCTGAATGTTCAACCTGATTTCTAAGAGAAGATCTAGTTTGTGTTCCTTTCTCTACATCTCCTACAACAACATCTAAGGTATTGTTTTTAAGAGTTCTAACCTTTCTAGAAAAATAGGGACTCATGAATTCATGTTCATCAATAAATTCAAGTTCATTATTACTTGATTGCACATAATTTCCAGAATTAGAAGTTTTCACAGATTCTTTCACTGAGGTATTTGAGGATTTTGAGTTGATATTCAGATTTGATACATCATCCTCTAGATTTTATAGGATGGTTCTAGGCTCATATGGATCTGTTTCATCAAACTTGATATGGACAAATTCTTCCACACATTTAGTTCTCTTATTGAATACTCTATAATCATTACTTGAAATTGAATAACCTAGGAAAATTCCTTCATCACTTTTTGATGAAATTTTTTCAAGATTATCCTTAGTGTTGAGAATAAAAACTTTGCAACCAAAAACTCTAAAGTAATTAACCTTAGGCTTTCTATTGTTCCAGATTTCATATGGGGTATTCTTTAGAATTGGTCTAATCAAGATTAAATTGATTATGTAGCATTCTGCATTAACATCTTCAGCCCAAAAGTAAATAGGTAGGTCATATTCACTAAGAATTGTTCTAGAAAT
Organism: Viscum album; assembly: GCA_963277665.1. Classification (NCBI taxonomy): domain Eukaryota; kingdom Viridiplantae; phylum Streptophyta; class Magnoliopsida; order Santalales; family Viscaceae; genus Viscum; species Viscum album. The sequence goes on along the minus strand of OY728155.1, from coordinate 938,795,538 downwards.
TTTTTTCAACGTTCTATTTATTCTTTCGACAACACCATTTTGGTGAGGTGTTATAGGGGTATAAATTTTTTGACTATAACCATTTTGTGAGCAAAAGGATTCAAACTCTTGATTTTCGAACTCCCGACCATGATCACTTCTTAAAGATTTAATTTTAAGGCAACTAAGATTTTATACAGACATGGTATACTTAGTAAAATAAGAACATGCTTCACTTTTGTGAGCCATGAAGAAGGTCCAGGTATATCTAGAAAAATCATCTACTAGAACATAAACATAGTGCTTCCTATTTAAACTAGAGACTCTATATTGTCCAAAAAAATCCATGTGAATGAATTCGAGAGGTTGAGAAGTGGAAACTTCTTTCTTTTATTTGAAAGAGACTTTGTGTTGTTTTCCCTTTTGACAGGGATTACCCACTTTGTCATTTAGAAACTCAAGTTTGGGTAAGTCTTTAAATAGGTATTTTCTAGTTATCTTTCTAAGGGAGTGAACATTACAGTGTCCTAGTCTCCTATGCCTAAGACAAGATTCTTTATGAAATACACTTATGTATGAAACATCTTGAGAAGTTAAGGAATATAAATCAACAGAATAAACATTCTCATTCCTTAATGCAGAAAATACTAATTCATCTTTAGAATTAAATACATTACATGCATTATTTTTAAATTTAACATGGTATCCATCATCACACAATAATGAGATACTAAGAAGATTATATTTTAAGCGATTATCAAACAGTACTTTAGAAATTAGTATTGAATTAGAGATACCAATCTAGCCTAAGCCAATGATCTTCCCTTTGGAATTGTCACCAAATGTTACATGTCATCCATATACTTTTATCAGATTCTTGAAGCATGAGTACTCTCCGGTCATGTTCCTTGAACACCCACTGTCCAAGTACTACAGAATCTTGCAGGAGCTCTTCAAGAAGCTTTCCTACAACATGATCAAGCAGAGATAGATTTTGTTACCCATACTTGTTTGGGTATAGTAGCATTAGTAATAAGTGCCTTAAGAACCCATATTTGTCTCATAGGTTTCCTATAAGCATTGTGTAAAGTATTTGAGAAATAAACCCTATTTGGTCCACAAAAACTTGAAAAAGTAGAATATGTATCATGACTCAAGCTAGTTGAGCTATGTCCAGAACTGGGAACAAAATTAAATTTCCTAGACTTTGAAAGAATTTTTTTTCTACTAAGGTTTCTTTTACTAGGTTGATAACCACTGCCGGTATTATATTTAAGAGCAATTTGTTTTCCTAGAATTTGGGTAAGGGTATTTTTCTAATTAATAAACTTTTCTATGTCACTTTTTAATTTCTCATTAGACATTTTTAGTTCATTGTTTTCTTTGAGAAGTTGATCATTTTTCTCTTTTTCAGTAGTAAGTTCATATTTAACATTTACAGGGAGAGCATGTTGTTTCTTCATTGATTTATATTTATCCATTAATTCATTGCATGTCTCTTCCATCATGTTGCAATATTCAACCATAGATTCATTGGTCATATTTTCAGAGTCACTTTCCTCTTCAGAATAGTATGAATTATGCATAGAAGAGTTTAGTGTTACCTCAGATGTGTTTGTCATAAAACACATATTGGATTTGTTAGCCTGTTCATCATGTGATGTCTCTGAGTAACTTGAACTATCCTCAGAGGCACTCTAGGTTGCCTTCATTTCCCTTTTGAAAATCTTGTCCTTGTCCTCATATTTCTTGTTATATTTTTTCTTTGGACAGTCAGCCTTTATATGTCCTTTGATCTTACATTCATAGCATACAATCACAGCAGTTTTGTCACTTCTTTTCCAGTCCTTTTTCTAATTTCCTTTTGGATCATACAATCCCTTGAAGTTAGGTTTTCTGAAAAAGTTTTTCTTCTTGTAAAATCGTTTGAATCTTCTAGCCAGTTGATCCATCTCCTCATCACTGTTTGGTGATGATTGTTCAGTTGTGGAACTGTCTATTGAAGATTCCAGTTTTCCTTTGTCTTTGTGCTCTGAGAGGGAGGTCTTGAATGCTACAAATTTCTTCTTTGTTTTATCCTCATCTTCTTTGTTGAATTTCATCTCTTCCTCATACATCATCAGTTTCCCAATGAGATCCTTTACAGGTAGCCTGTTGATGTCACATGACACACTAATTGAGACAGAGGTTCCCCTCCATCTGTTAGGTAGACATTTGAGAATTCTCATAATCTGTTCTTTGGCAGTGACTTCTCTTCCTAGGGAAATCATTGTGTTGACAATCTCATTGAACCTGAGATAAATATTAGAAATAGTCTCATATGGTTTCATCTTGAAATTATCATATATTATATTATAAGTATTAATTCTCATTTCCATTACACTAGATGTGCCTTCATGTGAGACAGACAAGGTATCCAAAATCTCATGGGTAGTTTTACAAGAAGAAATCCTATTAAATTCTTCATATCCGAAGGAAAAGAACAAGTCATTCATATATTTTTAATTGTTATTGTAAGAAATTGTGGTAGGTTCATACCATGTAATTATATCAGTTACAGGATGTTTGTATTCATCTATAATTAATGACCAAATTTCAAAGCTCATACTCTTTAGATGCATTTTCATTTTAATTTTCCATTGAGCATAGTTTGTTCCATTATAGAATGGGGGTATAATGGTTTCAGCACCTTCCAATATATTTTTCATACTAAAAAATTACTTTAAAAGATCTAGAAATTTAGAATTGACAGAAATTTACAGATCTTTCAAGTACAACTACAATCACAGCTGAGTAAGATTACATAAAGTCCTAAAAAACAGCCTTTGATAACAAATGTTGGTCAGAGTAGTTAACTCAATAGGGGGGGGGGGTGAATTGAGTTACTATAAAAATTTATGTTTAAAAGATATTAGTTTTACAAATAATGTTTTCCCCAAAAAAGATACAACACAGTAAATCAAGGTTATACTGTTATAAGAGTTTTACTATTTAAACAACTTCTTAGAAGATTGATTAATTCTCAGTAATCTAAACTGGTATTATTAAAATTACTTTTGAAGTTATCCTACTAAGAAAAATCAGATATAACTTCTTTCCATGACTAACTATCAAAGTGAATTTAGTGTTTTTTTTGGATTGTGCCGTAAAGAACTAATATAGTGTAGACTAAATTTAGATGGCACGACGAATATAAAACAAGTGGTTCAATCTCAAGCCATGACCTAATCCACTCCCTTGGTGATCACCTATGACCAAGCAGTTTATATAAATAAACTCTGATCCACACCCTGGATCGGGGTTAACAATAGTACATGGACTATCCAGGCCACACAAGGGCCTCTTCCACAGTTGTCGAGGGTAAACAGGAGTAAAGAATTTGTTATGAGGATGTTGAAATCCCCCAGTTTAGATCAGGAGTCATTGTGTGTGTAAAATATAAATAGTACACACACTGCTCAAAAATAAATAAAAGAATCACTAATAGAGAGTATATGTGAGTTTAGAATTCTCTAGTGATTAGCAGTGCATCTTTGGACTCCTTGAATAAGACAGAAATGCTTCTGAGTCCTTCTCTGATTTTTTGTTGAAAAACAGAGTGTCATGGTTCAGCTTGTGTTCTTTACGAGTGAAGATGTTCTCTTGATTTCAATGTACTTCATGTGTTCTTCAATAGAGTTGAATTGCATGCATGAGACAATTGATTCTTTGAAGATCTTGCAATCACTTCTTCTTGATCATGCTCATGATTGGTGTTCTCTTCAGTATAGTGCACTCTTGTTTCTTGAGTTGTCGTGTGTCATATCTCTCTTCTTGTTCCTCTTGGGAACTCTTCTCTTTATCTTTGAATGCATGGGTTCTGGCCGACATGTTCCATGTGTGTTGTACCTCTTACCTCATACTATGTCTACAATGAAAACATTAAATATGTCAGTGCATTAAAGGCATCAAATATGACCGTTAAAAAGTTAAATAGAAAAATGACAAAATAGTTAGGAAACAGTGTCACAGTAGTTATGAAAACGGTGTCTCTTTCATGGTAACTCCTTCACGGTGTCTCCTTCACGATGTCTCCTTTACGGTGTATCCATCACGGTGTCTCCTTCACGGTATCTCCTTCACAGTGTCTCCTTCACGGTGTCACCTTCATGGTATATCCTTCAGGGTGTCTCCTTCACAGTGTCACCATCATTATAAGGCCCCAGCCTTAAACCTTACTTAATCTTGAATTATTACAAGATTACACATTGAGGATCTTTTCAGGTTTAGAGTTTTAGAGAATTAGATCATGAAACTTGCATTACATTCCACATTTAAACAAAGTGGTTACATAAAAGACAATATTCATTCTTCCCATCAACGGAAACATATTTAAAATATATCACGGATTCCTTCTTGACACATCCTTGACAATATCATCACATCATGTACCTTTCCCTTGACCTGTGAAAAACATTTCAAAAACTTGGGATGAGCATAAAAAGCTCAGTAAGGGTTATAAAAATATGGAAAGGAAACATGAGTTCATAAATACATAAGAATGAAATCATACTTTACCCATAAAACAAAGGCACTTTAACATACCTCATCAAACCATGAATAAATCATAGAAAACATAAGACATAAAGGTAACTTGAGGAATTCATAACATTCTTACGTAGGGAGTAACCCTCTTGGTTATGTTTGGAATACCCATCACAGTATATTCCCTAAATCTCTTCGGAGAAACCTTAACGTTTCACTCCTTCGCGTTACCCAATTCATTGGAGAGCTATTACGGGCTCACCCGCCCTTAGTTTATCACGGAACCACCCATTTTCATAACAATGCCCAAGAAGCATAAAATAAATGTGTCACATAAAACATGCATAAAGGAAACATAACATTTCCATATTTCAATCACAATATAACATTTTAGTATATTGAAATATTGAATCCATTCCAAAAGAAACCATTTCCAAAACCATTTAAAATAATTAATAAAGAGATTTTTGAATCAAAGTGTCCCATACCACCTTGAAGCCTAAAATTTTAAACCATTAATATCCATATAAATAAATCCTTCAAACCATTTTGAAAACATGGATATTAATAAGAACAAATAATTAAAACATTTAAAACAATATTTTGGTTAAAGGGGTTTTACCAAAATTAGAGACACTTGAATACAATAATCGAGGAATAACATTTAGTCAGAACTTTATAATATCATTAGAATAAAAGTATTCATGATATAATACTCCAAAGGACAGTATATACACCATATAAGAGTGAATTGGTGCATAACAACGATGAACCCTCAATAGAAATGTCAAATGTGATGAAATCCCTTATAAAGAAGCTATCCTTAAATTAAGGACAAATAAATCTCAAAAAATATGTGTGAAAAATATATATACACCCAATATAAGTGGATATTAAGTGTAAAACAGTAAAAGGTCATTCACACATATTCAATGGATGACATATTCAATGACTACAAGTTGAACCCAAAGAAATCGAAATTGGGTTAAAAAGTTCCCTTGACAGCCTAATGGTATCACATCAAAAAGAGTTGATGAGAGATAAAAAGAGTATCTCATCACTTGGACATAAAATTTACATCAATAAGGATGTATGAGATCATATCCCAACATAAAAATATGTAAATTAAAAGACCCAATAAAATAAGTCTTTTAAAAAAGAGGAGGGTGAAAGGTTCCCTTACCGACTTGGGTATCTTTCAAAACATACACCCCATGAAAGAAAGACAATAGGTCATTGATGTAAATACTCATAAATGAAAGTATATTACACAAAGAGTAGAATAATGGGCAGTACATACACCACTCAATGGAATTTGTGGCAAATGTAGCATAAATCTCACGGGAATAAAAGTGAGATGAAAAATCCCTTACGAAAACTCGGCAGCCTAACGGCGCCACATAAAACTTCCGAATATGGATTGATGAGATCAAATAGATTATCCCATCATATTACAATAGAATTTACAGAAAGTGGAATATAAAAGAAAATACCCCAACATAACAAATAGGAGCTTAGAAGAAGTGACATAAAGGAGAGTACTTAAAAAGAAAGAGAGAGGTTAGATCTCTTACGAAAGTTCGGCAGCCTAACGACGCCACTCAAAACTTCCAAAATGGATTGATGAGAGAGAATAGGGTCTCTCATCACATGAACATAAAAATTACAGTAAATTTAATATAAAAGATCATCCCAATAACAATAAAGATGAGCTTTAAAAGGAATGACATAAAAGAGTGTACTTAAAAAGAAAGAGAGGTGTAGGATCCCTTACCTCGGGTCCGACTTGACTCGGTCGTTCTTTAATCTCCTGAATAATAAACTTGAGTTAATTTATAATTCCTTAAGAAAATTTTTCAAGTTCATTAATACTTTTATACCACTTATTACCATTTCATAAACATTATGTAATCATTTAAGTTAATAATATTTGTTTTGCCGATATTTGGTTCTTAAGTCGAAAGTGGACTTCTTACAATTACATGTTGTTCGTGTGGCCAAATTTTTATTATATCCAGAATTGTATTCATTATGTAGATATCATATATGTCATATATATCCAGTACATGCATGAATTTATAAAATTACATAATCATTTAGAGGTAAGAAATGAAATGCACCGTTCATGGAGACGGTAAGCCGTACGTACGCATGAACGCTACTTTCATTTCTATTTCGTATTTTATAGAATAGAATAATAATTATATAAAGGTATATTATAATTCTAGTATAATGTCATATATAATATCATATTTCCATACTTTATACATCCCACATATGGTATTTAACGAATCAAATCACTTTGAGGGGGCGGTAGTCCGCACTTCCTTAAATGAAGATATCGCGTATACCCATAATGGAAGCCATAAAGGTAAGACAAAAAAATGAAAAATACAGAAGAATAAATAAAACATAAACATATTATATATCATATATAAAAATAGTGACATCATAATGGCCACCGTTGAAGGTGTTAAATGAGTATTGAACAATCATCGTTTCGGGAGGCAGAATTTCGCCATCCACGGAAACCATATGTTATTTAACCATTTGACGTAGTTGTGTGAGAGTGTAGCTTGAATAAATCTTATAAAAACATCCTAGTATATTTAAGATACTGGTGTTATTACAAAAGAAATAAATAAAAAGAGTTTAGGGGGTTGGAGAAGCAAAATAAAACAAATGAACATGAGAGAATGAATTACCTTTAAAAGTGTAACTCCTTTTGATTTGAGACTAAAGGCTTCATTTGAAAGGATTCTGCCCAAAGGGAATCCTCTAGGATGAGGAGAGGGATGTGGAGAGAGTAAATGGGCAGGGATTGGCCGAGCCAAAGTCTTGAGGAGTGTGTTAAATGAGGTAGAGGCGGGGGCCTTTTATAAGAGGAGAGGAGGGGTACTTTTGGAAAGTAAAGAAATATTACTTTATTTGAAAATGTGTTTTGGTTTCAAAAGGTCCCAAATTGATATAATTCGTGGATAATGTTATAAAGGTTCTAAATCCACCCATCCAATAATTTTTGGACATGTTTAGTTCATATATTTTACATTATCTTTCCATTTTATTTAAATCGTCAAATAATGATGTCATCGCTGCATCATTATTATGTCATAAATAATTTATTTTATTTAATGTCTAAAAATTATAACAAAAATACTATGATGTAGGAAATCTTTTTATCTTTCCAATGAATATTTATAATCAAAAAGATGACTTGTATAACCCCACTTAAGAATTGTTTTAGTAAAACATATCATGTTTGTGTCAATTTTACTTTTACATTAAATAAAATGTTATTTATGTCATTTCCCAAGAAAAGTGGATCCATGGGGTCCCCAAGTTGACCCATGGCTTTTCTTGGTCGGCCATGACTCACCCAATAGGTTTAGGACAAGTGTCATGGTGTTTTCACATTCTTATAATATCATTTTTACCTTAAATTACACTAATTACCTCTAATCGCGATTAAGAACTTAATAAGTTACTATTCACCAAAAAAATATTTTAATCTCACTGAACCAAATTTTACTTCTTAATGACAACCATGTATGTCAGATTTTTGAAAATCAAAACACAATGATGGCAAAATTTCATTTAAAGGGAAAATCAGTTTTTATAAGTACCACTTAGTGGTTTCACTATTCATCAAAAATTGATGTTTTTCAGAAAATTACCAAAAATTCACCCTAAGCTATATTTGATATTACGAACTCAAAAATGAATTCCGTTTTACAAAATTCAAAACATATTAGTCAAATTAATTAATTTAATAATTAATTCCCGCTGTCAGAGCAAATAGCGTGTTTTTATAAAACAATAAGTATCAAAAGATTGACACTAGTTTAAGTCTGATTTCAAAGTGAAATTAATTCCAACAACCACTATCGGATTTAATGGTAAAAATATTTTCTAATTTCACTTTAAAACCAATTCAATATATTATCTAATCATATAAAAAAATTAGATTAAAAAGAGGTTTTGAATTAAAACACAACATTTACACTATTCATTAAAAAAAATGAACTTTATCGGAAAGATACCAAAAATTTACACAAAGTAAATTTTGATGTCCTGATTCTTAATAAGAGTTTTATTTGGTCCAAAAGAATGTTTAAGAGTGAACAAAACTATATTTAATGACAGTTCTCCATTAAAATGCGATAAGTGAACCTTTAGTGAAAATTAGGGCATATACGCCTAAAATTGAATTCTTTCCGTATTTTAAGCCTTTAGCTTTTATTGGATAAATGTAAAAACATTTAAAAAAACATATATATTCATATTTTAGTTATTTCTATCCATTCCCGCCAATACAATGGCTACATGTTAACTACCATTCGAAATAATATTATTTTATTATTAGAGTGCAACGTAAGATTCCCAACAAACTCGTTTTTGCGTGTTGGGTACGCCATCAAGCATAGCGTCCCCTTTAAAGTCATATTAATATTTTATTCACAAATATGGATAAATATGAAAATTTCATATTCATTATTTACCTGGGGTGTTACATCCTTCCCCCCTTTTGGGAATTGCGTCCTCGCAATTTTAAAATTGCGCTTGGAAACATCCTTGAAAGTCCCACATCGGAACAAAAGTCGGTAAAACAAACACTTTAAAATAAAGAAAGATAAGTACAAAGGTCACCCGAGTTAACCCATACTAGGATTCCAAGTATGAAAATATGGACATGGAGGAAAAAACAAAGGGTCATGTCCTGATGGAGAGTGATAGAAAACAAGTTTAGGAGAAAGTTAACCACGAGAAAATCACAAACTTGTGATGGGTTAAACGGTGTTGGGTTCCCCAGTAGGAAAAGTGAATAGACAAAATTTTTGTTTTAAGTTACTTTTTATTTAGTAATTTATTCACAGGGAAACATAATCACTTATCATGTTGACTTTCTACTCATATTTTCTCCAAAAGGCGAGTATTTAGGAAGGCTTGTTCGCATTAAGAGTACTATAATCAACTTCTATAGAATCACCTAATCCACAAAAGAGGACTATATACTTCCCATGTCTTTAGGCTTTAACCAAAACCAAAACCAAAAAGGCTAGTACAAGATCAGATAATCCAGAAAAGGATAACCCTTTATAAAAAGAAAATCTATTCTTAATCTCCAAAATTTGTCCAACAAAACCCAAAGTTCTACGAGGACCATTCTATAATCAATTTGTCCATAAAATTCTTCAAAGTAAACAAAAATAAGATTGAAACCCAAATATCTGAAGGATTTAGTCCCATAGTCTTCCAAGTTAAATCGTAACATTTATCTCCAAACAACATCAGTTGCTCCTAAAGTCCCGTATTGAAAAGTAATTAACCTAATAACATATCCTCCATGATAGGTTAATCATTTTCATAAATAACCCAAAATCATCTTACTCTTAATTCATAAAATCATATAACCAGAAAGAATCAGTCAAACTAACCAGGGACTTCACGTAGTCCAGTGGTTGGGGGTAAATACCAGTCGCACTTTGGTTGTGGGTTCGATTCCCGCAGCTTTGTCCGACGCGACGGGTTGTCACACGGTCTGCGTGTTTTCCTTTTTCCAAAACTATAGAATTCTTAAAACATTCCCCCAAAAAGAGATAAAATCTTCAAAAATAAAAATAACATATTTTAACCTCAAGTTTATCTCATGCCTTTCATTTTCCATCATATCATATAATAACCCATAATTACCTCAAAAGTAAGGATCATATAAACTCTAATGGTTACCTTTATAATTATTACCTGAACATCCACATGGATTGGTCATCTCGTACATGATGCATTAAAGATCATACCAAGGTTAAAGTGGTTGATCATGACTCCTTGATATTTGGTTTAGAACAACCACGAGTTTCCTCATTGAATCCTCCATTTTATCTAGTATCTTAATCAAAGAACCACCACAGTTTCCTTCAAACCTGTTGTCTCTTTGGTGCCTGCTAGATCCATCCATTCACTAAAAATAGAAATGTCAATGTGAGTATATCCACAAAACCATCATGTACTAATGAGGAAGATACACACTAAGATATACTTACTCATTTACTTTATCTAAAACTAGGACTCTTTCTGAAATCCTAACCATTATGGTAATGTCACTTATGCTTAAAGAATACCCTAACCACTAAAGTTATCTAAACCGACCTTTGATACCAACTATAAGGCCCCAGCCTTAAACCTTACTTAATCTTGAATTATTACAAGATTACACATTGAGGATCTTTTTAGGTTTAGAGTTTTAGAGAATTAGATCATGAAACTTGCATTACATTCCACATTTAAACAAAGTGGTTACATAAAAGACTATATTCATTCTTCCCATCAACGGAAACATATTTAAAATATATCACGGATTCTTTCTTGACACATCCTTGACACTATCATCACATCATGTACCTTTCCCTTGACCTGTGAAAAACATTTCAAAAACTTGGGATGAGCATAAAAAGCTCAGTAAGGGTTATAAAAATATGGAAAGGAAACATGAGTTCATAAATACATAAGAATGAAATCATACTTTACCCATAAAACAAAGGCACTTTAACATACCTCATCAAACCATGAATAAATCATAGAAAACAGAAGGCATAAAGGTAACTTGAGGCATTCATAACATTCTTACGTAGGGAGTAACCCTCTTGGTTACTTTTGGAATACCCATCATAGTATATTCCCTAAATCTCTTCGGAGAAACCTTAACGTTTCACTCCTTCGCGTTACCCAATGCATTGGAGAGCTATTACGGGCTCACCCGCCCTTAGTTTATCACGAAACCACCCGTTTTCATAACAATGCCCAAGAACCATAAAATAAATGTGTCACATAAAACATGCATAAAGGAAACATAACATTTCCATATTTCAATCACAATATAACATTTTAGTATATTGAAATATTGAATCCATTCAAAAAGAAACCATTTCCAAAACCATTTAAAATAATTAATAAATAGATTTTTGAATCAAAGTGTCCCATACCACCTTGAAGCTTAAGAATTTTTAACCATTAATATCCATATAAATAAATCCTTAAAACCATTTTGAAAACATGGATATTAATAAGAAAAAATAATTAAAACATTTAAAACGATATTTTGGTTAAAGGGGTTTTACCAAAATTAGAGACACTTTAATACAATAATTGAGGAATAAAATTTAGTCAGAACTTTATAATATCATGAGAATAAAAGTATTCATGATATAATACTCCAAAGGACAGTATATACACCATATAAGAGTGAATTGGTTCATAACAACGATGAACCCTCAATAGAAATGTCAAATGTGATGAAATCCCTTATAAAGAAGGTATCCTTAAATTAAGGACAAATAAATCTCAAAAAATATGTGTGAAAAATATATATATACCCAATATAAGTGGATATTAAGTGTAAAACAGTAAAAGGTCATTCACACATATTCAATGGATGACATATTCAATGACTACAAGTTGAACCCAAAGAAATCGAAATTGGGTTAAAAAGTCCCCTTGACAGCCTAACGGTATCACATCAAAAAGAGTTGATGAGAGATAAAAAGAGTATCTCATCACTTGGACATAAAATTTACATCAATAAGGATGTATGAGATCATATCCCAACATAAAAATATGTAAATTAAAAGACCCAATAAAAGAAGTCTTTTAAAAAAGAGGAGGGTGAAAGGTTCCCTTACCGACTTGGGTATCTTTCAAAACATACACCCCATGAAAGAAAGACAATAGGTCATTGATGTAAATAATCATAAACGAAGGTATATTACACAAATAGTAGAATAATGGGCAGTACATACACCACTCAATGGAATTTGTGGCAAATGTAGCATAAATCTCACGGGAATAAAAGTGAGATGAAAAATCCCTTACGAAAACTCGACAGCCTAATGGCGCCACATAAAACTTCCGAATATGGATTGATGAGAACAAATAGAGTATCCCATAATATTACAATAGAATTTACAGAAAGTGGAATATAAAAGAAAATCCCCCAACATAACAAATAGGAGCTTAGAAGAAGTGACACAAAGGAGAGTACTTAAAAAGAAAGAGAGAGGTTAGATCTCTTACGAAAGTTCGGCAGCCTAACGGCGCCACTCAAAACATCCAAAATGGATTGATGAGAGAGAATAGGGTCTCTCATCACATGAACATAAAAATTACAGTAAATGTAATATAAAAGATCATCCCAATAACAAGAAAGATGAGCTTTAAAAGGAATGACATAAAAGAGTGTACTTAAAAAGAAAGAGAGGTGTAGGATCCCTTACCTCGGGTCCGACTTGACTCGATCGTTCTTTAATCTCCTGAATAATAAACTTGAGTTAATTTCTAATTCCTTAAGAACCTTTTTCAAGTTAATTATTACTTTTATACCACTTATTACCATGTCATAAACATTATGTAATTATTTAAGTTAATAATATTTGTTTTGCCGATATTTGGTTCTTAAGTCGAAAGTGGACTTCTTACAATTACATGTTGTTCGTGTGGCCAAATTTTTATTATATACAGAATTGTATTCATTATGTAGATATCATATATGTCATATATATCCAGTACATTCATGAATTTATAACATTACATAATCATTTAGAGGTAAGAAATGAAATGCACCGTTCATGGAGACGGTAAGCCGTACGTACGCATGAACGCTACTTTCATTTCTATTTCGTATTTTATAGAATGGAATAATAATGATATAAAGGTATATTATAATTCCAGTATAATGTCATATATAATATCATATTTCCATCTTTTATACATCCCACATATGGTATTTAACGAATCAAATCACTTTGAGGGGGCGGTAGTCCGCACTTCCTTAAATGAAGATATCGCGTATACCCATAATGGAAGCCATAAAGGTAAGACAAAAAAATGAAAAATACAGAAGAACAAATAAAACATAAACATATTATATATCATATATAAAAATAGTGACATCATAATGGCCACCTTTGAAGGTGTTAAATGAGTATTGAACAATCACCGTTTCGGGAGGCAGAATTTCGCCATCCACGGAAACCATATGTTCTTTAACCATTTGACGTAGTTGTGTGAGTGTGTATCTTGAATAAATCTTATAACAACATCCTATTATATTGAAGATACTGGTGTTGTTACAAAGGAAATAAATAAAAAGAGTTTAGGGGGTTGGAGAAGCAAAATAAAACAAATGAACATGAGAGAATGAATTACCTTTAAAAGTGTAACTCCTTTTGATTTGAGCCTAAAGGCTTCCTTTGAAAGGATTCTGCCCAAAGGGAATCCTATAGTATGAGTAGAGGTATGTGGAGAGAGTAAATGGGCAGGTTTTGGACGAGCCAATGGCTTGAGTAGTGTGTTAAATGAGGTAGAGGTGGGGGCCTTTTATAAGAGGAGAGGAGGGGTACTTTTGGAAAGTAAAGAAATATTACTTTATTTGAAAATGTGTTTCGGTTTAAAAAGGTCCCACATTGATATAATTCTTGGATAAGGTTATAAAGGTTCTAAATCCACCCAACCAATAATTTTTGGACTTGTGTAGTTCATTGATTTTACATTATCTTTCCATTTTATTTAAATAATCAAATAATGATGTCATCGCTGCATCATTATTATGTCATAAATAATTTATTTTATTTAATGTCTAAAAATTATAAAAAAATACTATTATGTAGTAAATCTTTTTATATTTACAATTAATATTTATAATCAAAAATATGACTTTTATAACCCCACTTAAGAATTGTTTTAGTAAAACATATCATGTTTGTGTCAATTTTACTTTTACATTAAATAAAATGTTATTTATGTCATTTCCCAAGCAAAGTGGATCCATGGGGTCCACAAGTTGACCCATGGCTTGTCTTGGTAGTCCATGACTCACCAAATAGGTTTAGGACAAGTGTCATGGTGTTTTCACATTTTTATAATATCATTTGTACCTTAAATTACACTAATTACCTCTAATCGCGATTAAGAACTTAATAAGTTACTATTCACCAAAAAATTATTTTAATCTCATTGAACCACATTTTACTTCTTAATGACAACCATGTATGTCGGATTTTTGAAAATCAAAACACAATGATGGAAAAATTTCATTTAAACGGAAAATCAGTTTTTATAAGTACCACTTAGTGGTTTCACTATTCATCAAAAATTGAAGTTTTTCAGAAAATTACCAAAAATTCACCCTAAGATATATTTGATATTACGAACTCAAAAATGAAGTCCATTTTACAAAATTCAAAACATATTAGTCAAATTAATTAATTTAATAATTAATTCCCGCTGTCAGAGAAAATAGCGTGTTTTTATAAAACAATAAGTATCAAAAGATTGACACTAGTTTAAGTCTGATTTCAAAGTGAAATTAATTCCAACAACCACTATCGGATTTAATGGTAAAAATATTTTCTAATTTCACTTTAAAACCAATTCAATATATTATCTAATCATATAAAAAAATTAGACTAAAAAGAGGTTTTGAATTAAAACACAACATTTACACTATTCATTAAAAAAATGAACTTTATCGGAAAGATACCAAAAATTTACACAAAGTAAATTTTGATGTCCCGATTCTTAATAAGAGTTTTATTTGGTCCAAAAGAATGTTTAAGAGTGAACAAAACTATATTTAATGACAGTTCTCCATTAAAAGGCGATAAGTGAACCTTTAGTGAAAATTAGGGCCTATACGCCTAAAATTGAATTCTTTCCGTATTTTAAGCCTTTAGCTTTTATTGGATAAATGTTAAAACATTTTAAAAAACATATATATTCATATTTTAGTTATTTCTATCCATTCCCGCCAATACAATGGCTACATGTTAACTACCATTTGAAATAATATTATTTTATTATTAGAGTGCAACGTAAGATTCCCAAGAAACTCGTTGTTGCGTGTTGGGTACGCCATCGAGCATAGCGTCCCCTTTAAAGTCATATTAATATTTTATTCACAAATATGGATAAATATGAAAATTACATATTCATTATTTACCTGGGGTGTTACAATCATGGTATCTCCTTCACGGTGTCTCCTTCACGATGTCTCCTTCACAGTCTCTCGCTTACGGTTTCTGGCTTCCGATCCCTTGCTTATAGTTTCTTGATTCATGGTTCCTTGATGACTATGTCTTTCTAACTGTGTCTGGCACTTAGTGAAACCGAGTTTCTAGCTTACGGTGTCTGTTCTTAGTGTCTTGCTTCACGGTGTCAGGCTTACTGTGTCACACTGTCTCGTGGTCATGATGTCTCATGGTAACGGTGTCTCACTGGTCATAGTGTCTCACTGGTCACCGTGCATGTGTCTTTATCACAGTGTCTGACTTACTGTTTCATGCTTCACGGTGTCTTGTAATTTGGAAAATAACTGTATTCAGACATAAATAGTAATATGCATAAAATGAATTGAGCTTAACCATTATATGGAATGAGATAACTTGAAACATTAATACACATGATTAATAAGATTTGTGAGATTTGAGATCATTAATAAGATTTGTAATTATTATTGAGATTTTTGATCATTAAAACATAATTAATACATGAGGAGTCCAACATAAGAATCTATTAAAAGAAAAATAAATGTTTTATGAAAATATTTATTTTTATAAAAGACAGTTTAACAATGATTTGCACAAATAATTTAAAAATTAATTTAGCCATTTTTTGAAATTTATTTAATAAAATGACCTAACTTTTTGAAATCAAAATATTAAAATTACCTTTGGGTGATGTTTTTTGATTTTTTTTAAAACATTTTATTTCTCGATGAATCATAAAAAATACTGAATTATAATTGAAAACTAGCTTATCGTTCAAATTATTTATCGAGTTAAATTATATATTAATTTATTTTAAAATAAAAATTAGTTCAAATATATATAAATTAATTCAATTTAGTTCATTATAATTATTTTCATATTGAATTTTTAGGTAAAAACGTTATAAATTCTTGAACATTGTCTCTTTAAAAACCTAATTTCTCATCGCATCTGTGAAATTAATTTTAAATTAAAATTTTCAACTTATATGAATTGAGTTGGTAAAAAAGTATTAAATATTTGAAATCATAACAATTTAATATTTATAATAAGTTAAACTTCATTTTTTACGAAAATTAACAGTGAAAATAGTAAAATGGTAATTACCGTAGCTAAGGTAAAATTCGATTCACCGGAGGGTTAAAATAAGAAGAAATGGGTTAAAATAACCTAACTAATTATCCTGAACTCATTTTATGAACATATTTTGACCTTATATATTATATTTTTGATAATGGACCATTTTGGATCTTTTGGCGTGATAAAAACATGGTTATGATCGAATCTTTTTAAAACATTACAAGTGTGCCCCTCACCTCACACATAAATGGTCATCCCCATCCCCTCTATAATTCACACCTTAATACATCTTTTTGTTTTCCAATACATACCCAAATAAATTCCTAAATTCCCTAATATCACCATAAAATCATTATTTTGGTCATAAATACAACCTAGGAAGTCTTTGGTTCCAACCTAAAGAGGATACCTGAAGAAGAGGTAATGTTCTTCAGTGAGAAGTTTTTTTTATTTACTCATTCACATTATTAAATTCTTATTAAAAAATTATAATATAATAACATCATTATATTCTATATAATTTAATATTTTTATGTTATTTTCATGACTTAAAACCATCCCCCAATTCCATCAAATGTGTAAATAAATCATCATTCTTGTGAACGGTGGACAACAGCCTTGCGAAGAGATGTGATTCATTTTTCTATTAACACCCATCACAGTTGGGTATGATTATGGATTTAAAGTATATTTACGATATTTATAACGTAATTATAACTATAGAGTAATTATAAAAAATATACCTTTTTACATTCTATTCCGTAGTTGATACGATAATGTCAGTTGTGTGTATGGCGGACTACCGTCTCATGAAGCGATGTCATTCATCTTCCACTAAAGCTTTACATGGGAAGTTGTAAGGATAATTATAATGGGTATATGTTATATCGATGAAATAATTATGATATTAATGACATATTTATCATTATTTAATGATAATATATCATTTTATTTCTTACCTTTTCACTAACTTAAAGATGATAACATCATTCGTATATGTGTGGACTATAGCCTTCATGAAGCGATGCGGCTTTATTTTCATCACCAAGACATATTTATGATATATATAAGTATATAATATGGTAATTATCAAATTATGATAATTATATAAAGATAAAATATTACTTACCGCCTTTCTAAAATGATTGGGGAATAAATGGAAACGTTACTCATGTGTATGTACGACCTACCATCTCTATGATTGTAACACACTCCATTTTTCATAAAAAGTTGTTATGAACATATTTAAAAGTTTAAAATATATACAAATATTATAATTATTTCATGATTATTATTATGGTGATTTTGGAACTATATTATATTCACAAGATCCAGAACATTCATGATAAAGCTTGAATGAGAAAACAAAGCAAATAACACCCGAAACAATGAATATAATGAATGATTATTAACACAAGAGTGATAATATGTTATAAAATTATCACATATGATATTATAAATATAAATATGGTTCTATGAAAAGTTAATAAAATTTTTAAAACCATGATACATTAAGTTAAATTACGTTCAATGAAATGAATCATGATGTAAGGGATTTTCTCACAATTCCATTTCATTAAGGCATGTTGTAATGTTATGCACCTAGATTAATTTATATGGTGTATATAATGCCACTTTGATATTTAATATCATTAATTCTTTATTATTTATGGTTTATTAATATCATTTTTAATTATTTCATCATAGGTTATTTGACATTAAAATTACAATGTGGTAAATAATTTCATAACTCAATTTCTTTTCGTTGGGTTATATTTCTTCTTTGTTGTCATTGAAATTATTAGACTATGTGTATAATGAATATTTATCATATTTTTTTATTTCATATTTTTATGTGGATTTATATTTGATACACATAATTGATTCATTAATTAATTCTCACTTTAACGTTATGATCTTTTTAAGGGTTTACTTCACAATCTAATTTTAATCGGGATTGTTTGTACTTGAATTTCCATTAAAGGAAATTATTTTATCATTGATTAATAATCCCTATAATTTTCATCTAATATGGTTATTAATTATATTTTAAATGAATAGTGATATTTTCTACTCTTTGGTATATAAAATTATTGAGAATTGTTTTTAAATAAAATCTGATGTCACTTATCTCTACAATTGAAAATCTATTTTCTTCTAAAACCATGTTTTATAATTAAAATAAGAAAATGTTTTTAACCTCTTAAAAATTATTTACTAAAACAATTACCAATTTTTACATTTTAATTTTTTTTGAGAAAATATTATTGTCTTATTTCTTAAAAATATACTTGTCTAACATTTTTATAGTGTAAAATGAATGTTATTTTTAACTTGTATTAAATATATGTTATTACCCATCATCCTGAATATAATTTCTTTGAATCTAAAATTTAATGTTTACAATGTTATTTAGAAATAATTTTCCCCCTAATATTATGTAGATTCTTATTTTTTTAAATCCAGTTTCATTGAAATGTATTTTAAAAAAACATTGTGCTTTAAAAAGTGATTTTGAAATTGAAAAGGTTATTTTCCTAAAGAATTATTTGTAATATATTTTTATTCAAAAAAAAACCCTTAATTTTAAATATACTCAACTGGTAATTTATTAGATTGATACCATCCTTATTCTTCCTCTATATGGTTTATTATTATTTTATCCAAGTATAGTACTGAAATTCACTTCGTTGTTTCATTTTTTGTAGTCATTGACCATCCCTTGAATTATTCATTTTATTGTGATAATTGTATATTATATTTCCCCTAAATATTTATGTTACTTATCATGATTATATTTCTTTATTAAATTGAATATCATTTCATCATATGGTTTTCGACATTAAAATTCATTTGTTTATCAGGGGAAATATTGATAAACCCATATTCATTACTCAATATAGATATTTTATGATAATAACATTGTTTATGAATTAAATTTATTATTATATATATGAGGAATGATTTGGAAATGAAAGAAATGGGTGGGACCTAGTTAATAGTAGCCCCTTAGTGTACCAACAATCTTATAGGATGAATCAATTAGCTAATCTTTGTAAAATTGGTTTCTACCCAATAATTTTAAACTATCATGAGAATAAATCTTTATGGGAAAGTTTTCAAGTTACTGAGAAACATGAAGTCCAATAATTAAGCATTAACTTCATTAAGAATTCAGTTATTTTTATCCATGATATTTTCAAAATGATATTATTTCTGGATGAATTTCATTCTCAATTTATTATTTAAATGGAATGTGTGTTTAGTTATTTACCTTATCATGTTGATTATGTCTTATATTGTTATGATAATCAAGTAATTTAAATGTAATGTGTGTTCAATTATTTAAATTTCCATATTAACCATTATCTAGGAGTTTCTTACCTTTATATTATCTCTTTATACACTTCCTTCTAAATTTATTGATTACATGGAATGTTTCTTTAGTTATTCTCCTTCCTATATTGATTAATATTATTGAATCATGATTACTTATACTATTATTATCCCTTACAAATCATTTTATCTCACCCTTATTTTTTTTCCTTTCCCAAGAATACACGATGTTTACTATTTTTAACATTTAAATATATCGAAGATTAAAGTTATTCTCAAAAAAATTATGTTATAATTTTTTACTCAAATTTAATATGGGAATAAATTATGTAACTTTTTTACCAATACTACTAAACTATTCAGTTATTTGGGTAGTGTTTCATTGTATTTTATTCCAATTTAATAATGTAGACACTAGTTGCTGACTATTGGGGTTGGGGTCTCTATATTTAGAATCATAAGAATTTTAGTACAATCCTTGGGAAATGGATTTATGATAACTTATTTTAGGGAACAAAACCCTATGATAAACATTGAGGATAAATATAAAAATATTTTAAAGTTTTTGTAGTCAAGGGATTATGTAGTGTTTCCAAGAAATTCATATCTATATGGGTTCAACAAGAGGATGTGGTTCTACCATATAGGGAGCAAGGGAAATAATTCTAAAAAGGGTGAATTGGTTTTGACCCGATTATCACCTGGTGCATGAAAATGAGCCTTACTACACACTTGGTTTGACACAATTAAGGAATATTATTATGATAATTCACATCTTCTTTTCAAAATATTTTAAAGGATTTGAATAGATGATGAAAATGAATGGGCTAGGTTAAACCTAAGGTGTATTAGATTGGAAATAAGGTGTTTAAATGGAATAAGAAAATGTTTAATTTGTGAAAAATAAAGTCATAAAGCAGTGTATTTTCAAGGTAAAATAAAGAGTATGATTGAAGGAAATAAATCTCATCCTAAGGGTCTATTTATAGTATGTAGTATTAAATGTGTAGAATCTTGGAATTATACAAGTAAATTCCCACTTCTAAAGTTTAACCCCTATACCAAGGAAGGAATTATATTGAAATAAGATAAATGAAGTATCTTTGTATTGGGATTCAAGAATTAAATGATAGAAGTATTTTGAACAATGTTATTTTGGTATAAGATTAATTCAATATCTAAGGATTGTGTTAAAATTTTGAAGAATATGTATCTTTTTTAACAAAATATTTATGGATACCATCATGAGTTTATCAGTTTAAGAATATTCATAAGTTCAAAGTGTTATGCACCCTATTTAGGTTTTATATTATAGAAGTCTACCAATATTAAAGATATTTTAGGAGTTATTTATAACAATCACGTGTTTTAGTATAAATGATATTTGATGAATAATGTATTTAAAGTTTATAGACATAATTTTAAAGGTATTAATAACATTAATGATTATTATGATCATTAATGACATTATAATAATAATCAAAAAATATTATTATACTTTGTGAAAAAGTGCTAAAAACCATAGTCTAACGGTTATTTAATGACTAAATATATTTCATGGATTGTCATCATATTTGTTTGGGAAAATTATATAAATTTTATTAAAATATATTAGAAAAAGAATAATCTATATGTTGGGTGACAAACTATGTCATTCAAAAAGGTTATAGGGCTTGAAACTATGACTGATGGATGATAAGGGTTTATTGACTTCCACTGGTCTATGTGATGTCCAAATTAATATGTCATTTTTAACTAAAAAGTTGAAAAATAAATATTAATGATGAACCAGTGTAATTAATTTTTAAATTTAATTATTAATTTATTATATTGGACAACTTATTCTAACTATATTGGTTTTAAAAAATAGTTAGTGGTAGAAGGAAATACTTTTCACTCTTTTATCCATATTAAAATCTGTTAAAAGTGATTTTTAGTTATTTGGGTATAAAAAATTCATTTTTGGATATTCATTTCTAGGATTAAGAAATAAATTTTAAATTGATAGAAGAATATCCAAATAATGAAATTGTACTTATGAAATAGAAATGTATCAAGTATGTATATTTCATTATTTTAATGGACAACAAAAAATTCCTCAACATTAGTAAAAGGATATTGAGACATAAATGTTATCCTATCAGATTCATATCCTATGAATAAGATAGTCTTTTAAATAATCATGGATTTATGGTTCTGAGGTCCTTAAACTTTTCATTGATAATTCACTTTCTTGTGATTAATGATTTCAATCACTCGATATAATTATTTTTGTTTTATTCCATTTCTATATCATCACTTTCCACCAATTTCCTCTTATAAAGAACCCAAGTTATGTGGTATTCCATAAGACCTTGGTACATACCTTCCTCTCTTATTAATAGGATATTTTATTTACTATTTTTATGATTTGGGTTTTCAACCAAAAAATTTAAAACATAAAACCCTTTATTAGCATGATCAAGTTTAAATTTCTAGGATGCAATTAATTTAAGGTGGGGAGAATGCAACACCCTGAAATTCCAGAATAAGAACATTCTATTTGATAGCATATGCGACACACAACACAAATTTTAGAAGAAAATATAACAACATAAGACTTTATGATATAATTATCTTTAAATAAATTCAATCTCTTTTTTTCTTTCCTTAAGTGAAATAATATATTTAGTTTGTGTTACACAAAACAAAAAGTTTAGCTTCTGTATCATTCAACACCGAGTTTAAAAAAATTTGAAATATTATTAAAATGTAATTATTTAATAGTTATAACATAGAAATTAAATTAGATGATATTAATATAACTAAAAACTATAAAAATTATGGAAATCTATAAAATTGTAATAAAATGAGAATCTTTTATAAGAAAACAAATTATTTTATGAAAAACTGAATTTTTTCTAAAAGATAGTTTAGTCATGCCTTGCGTACGTAATTTAAATTTAATATTTACCTATTTTTGAAAATTTATTTGATAAAATTAAATTCATTTTTGAAATAAGGATATAAAAATTATCTTGGGTTGATTTTTTTGGATTTTTTTGATTCATTTCATATTTTTATGAATCATCAAAAATACTTCATTTTAATTGAAAATTGTCTTTTTGTTCAAATTATTTATCTTTTAAATTATATTTACATTTTATTTAAAAGAAAAATTTGTTAAATTTTATGTTAATTAATCTAATTTATTCCATAGGAATCATTTTCATATTGATTTTTTTTCTAAAATATTTGTATACCATTTGGGATTTTCTCTTAAGAAACCTGTTTCCTCATCTTGTCTATGGGATCAATTTCAATTTATATTTTTTTAGCTCACTTGAATTGAATTTGGAAAAATTGATTCCATATTTTGAATCATCGAAATTTAAAATTTATAATAACTTGAATTAAATTTTATACCAAAATGAATATTGAAAATAGTTAAAAATTAATTACATCGATTAAGGTAAAAATTTATTTACCAGGGGTAAACTAATAAGAAATGGGTTAAAATGACCTGAAACCATTTAAAACACCCATTTTATATCCATATTTAGACTTTATTTATTCTACTTTCTAAAATCAACTATTTTTGAAGATTTTTCCATGATAAAAATGTGGGTATGATTGAATCTTTTCAAAAAATTACAAGTGTGATAAACTCCTCACTTATAAAAGACCACCCCCTTTTCCAACTTTTCACACATTGAAAACTATTTGGTTATATAAATAACTTAAAAAATAATATCCCCACTTAAATAATTTAATCTTTTAATCCTTTTCAGGAGCGCAAATCTAACCTTGGAATGCTTCGGTGTAAACCTAAGGAGGATACACAAAGAAGTGGTGAAAATCTTCAATGAGCATTTTTATTTTATTTATTCTTCCATGTCATTAAATTCTTATTAGAACATGATAATATAATAAAATAACTAAATTAAATATAATTATGTTTTTTTATTTCAAATTCATTACCTAAAACCATACCCACTTCCATCAAATGGGTTGTGATATCATTATTCATGTGTAGAGTAGAAACTGAATCACAAGCTGATGTCATTCATTTTTCCATTTCCACCTTTTAGAGATAGGTATAATGATGGATATAATTCATATAAATATATATTATATTTATAAAATAATTATACTTCTAGGGTTTTATACTTTATATTCCTTTTTTATTTTCCATTCCATAGGTGATATAATAATGTCTCTTGTTTGTACGACATATTAACACCTTGTGAGGTGATGTGATTTTTTTCACCGACGATTTACATGGAAAGTGATAAGGATAATTTTTATGAATATATGTGATATAAATTAAATAATTATTACATTAATGACATATATATATATATTTAAATATAATATATCATTTTCATTCTTACCATTTCACTCAACTAAAGATGATAACATCATTCATGCATGTGCAGACTACCGCCGTCACGAAGCGATGTGACTCTCTTTTCATAACCACACCACATTGATTATATATATAAGTATATGATATTTAAAATATGATATTATTAAAATTATATAAATATAAAAAAGTACTTATGACGTTTCCATAACAATCAGTTAAAAATTGAAATATTACTAATGCATATGTACATTCTACGGTCTCCATGACTGTAACATAATTCATATTTCAAAACCATATTTCATGAATAGTTTTAAAATAATAAATTATGTATAAATATAATAATAATTTCATGATTATTATTCTATATATTATTTAATTACATTGTGTGAAAAATAATTAAAACATTTATAACAAAGCACGAATGAGAAAAGAACACAATTAACACCCGAAACAATGAAACTAATGAATGGTTATTAATGACTGGGTGATAAGATATTGTAAAAGGATAATATATGAGATTATAAATATTTATATGGTTATAGGATAAGTTAATAACATGTTTATAACCACTATATATAATTTTAAATCTCGCTCAACCAAAAGGAATCATTAGGTAAGGGATTTCCTATTAATTTCATTTCATTAAGGCATATTGTAATGATATAGTCTTAGTTTCATTTATATGGTGTATATAATTCCCCTTTAACATATAATATAATTAATAATTCATTATACATGGTGTTTTAAGTTTCATTTTTATTATTTTATCCAAATTTATTTTACATTAAAATTAGTAAGTGGTAATGAATTTTATAAGTCAATTTCTTTTTATTGGGTTATATTACATCTTTATTATCATTGACATTCATAGATTATGCGTATAATGGCTTTTTATTATCTTATTTTGTTTTTAAACTCCTTTTATGGGGATTTATAGTTGATACAAATTATCAATTCCTGGATTAATTCTCACAACAATGTTATGATCTTTTCAAGGGTTTACTTCATAATCCCATTTTAATTGGGATTATTTGTACTTGAATTTCCATTGAATGAAATTATATGATAATTGAATAATAAATCCTTCAATTTTATTATAATATATTTATTAATTATATTTTCAAGTAGTAATACCATTTTTTCACTATTTTCTACTTAAAATTGTTGTGAACTTTCTTAAAGAAATTTCGACTTCATTTCACTCTTTGGTCGCAAATCTAGTTTATTTAAAAAATGTTTTCTAAAAATGTTTTGAAAAATATTTTCAACTTCTTAAAATTTATTTATTAAAATTTTTTTTACCCGTTTTTACTTTTTATAAAATGTTCTTAATGATATATTCTTTTCATTTTCTGAATAAGTAACTTTTATAACTTTGTTTAAAGTGCAAAAGGAATGGTTTTTTAATTTATACGACATGTGAAACATTACTTATTCTCATGAAAATCATTTCTTTGAAAATTAATTTTCAATTTTACATGGTTATTTTTAAATAAAACATTTTCCCTTAATATTATAGAAATTATTATTTTCTAAAATTGATTTTAAGGAAAATTATTTGCAAAATGGTTTATGTTTCAAAAAGTTATTTTCAAAATGAAAATGATATTTTCCTCAACAATTTTTTATAGATGTTTTAATTCATCAATGATAAAAACCCTTAATTTAACATATACTCTATTGAGGATATGTTATATTGATACAATACGTATTCTTCCTCTAGATGATTTTTGATTATTTTGACCAAGGATAGTATTGATATTCACTTCCTTGTTTCATTTTGTTAGTCATTAACATCACCTTGAATTATTTACATTCCTATAATAATTGGATATTATATTTCCACTATATATCCTTATTTTTTAATCATGTATGTGTTTATCTATTAAACCATATTTCATTTCTATATACGATGTTCTATATTGAAATTCATTTGTTTATCTGGGGAAATATTGATAAGTATATAGTCTTTAATCCATACAAATATTTGATGATAAGGCACGTTGTTTATGAATTAAATCTATTGTTAACTATATGAGGAATTATTTTTAAATTAAACACATGGGTGGGACTCGGTTAGTGATATCCCCTCAATTCATTGGTGGTATCATGGGATGAATCATTTGTCTAACCTTAGTTATATGGGTTTATACCCATCATTTTTAAACCATCTTGAGAATAGATCATGATAGTAAAGGTATCATATTACTAGGAAACATGAAATACAATAATTAATCATTTCCTTGATCAAGAATTAAATTATTATTATCCCTGATATTTTCACAATGATATTATCTATGGATGTATTTTATTCTCAGATTATTATTTAAATGGAATGCGTGTTTAGTTATTTCCCTTACTATATTGATTGTGATTTATATTGTCATGGTTGACAAGTTATTTAAATGGAATGTGTGTTAAATTATTTACCTTTCCATATTAATTATTATCCCTGATATTTTTACATTGATATTATCTCTGGATGAACCTCCTTCTCATTTTATTGATTACATGGAATGTGTGTTCAGTTATTTAACTTTCCATATTGATTATGCTCATTAATTCAAGATTGATACTTCTGTACTTATACATCATTGAGCATTTGATCTCACCCTTATTTTTTTTCCTTTAATAAGAATCTATCATGTTTAATATGACTTATATTCAAGGATATCATATATGGAATATATTTATTTTCCAAAAAATATATTTTAATTTGTTTATTAAAATTTAATATGGTAATCAGGTATGTATTTAGTTTACTAATACTACTAAACAATTAATCCCTTTAGTTTGATATTCCTTGTATCTTTCTCCAATGTAAATAATTAGACATTGAATCTGGGCTACTAGGTTTGGGATTTCTACATTCATTATAATGGATTGTTAAAATAGTAAAATTGTGTTACTATAATTATAGTTAAAATGGGCTTACCATGAGGATAAACTAATATATAATGGTAATATTTCCACATAAACTTGTGAAAATAATCTTCTATGGTCATATTTTTACCCGATATAATATTTCTTTCTAATATGATTCTTTTTTATTCTTTGGAATTGAGTATGAGAATATTTTATTTTAATATTTTGAAAAATTCAATGTGTGTCCTCTCCCTCAAGTATAAAAATAAATCCCATATCCTATATTATCCACTCATAAATAGAATATTATCACATCCAATGACTACTGAAATACTTACTTAGAATCCATTACCACACCCTAGTGTTTCCGATTTGATCATAATTCCATCCCTTTAAGGATTAAGGTGTTAGCCGAAACGGTTTCTCAATAAAAGGTATAATTATTAACTAAGTACTCACAATTTCATTTCTTAATCTAACTCCTCTAAATATATGGTATTCATTATAAACTAATGAATTAAATATAATAAAAATAATAAATGTTATTATTATGAAGGATAAACCATTTTCACCTCCTTTAAATGAAATAAAAATGAAAAGTATTGCTTGTGTGTATGTGTTGAATACCACCTTTATATAGAGATATGATTCATATTTCAACACCATAATTCCTAGTTGGTTATTATAATGGATTTAATTTTTATATAATATATTTATGTCATATTTATTCTTATTTTATTATAATATATTATCTACCTTCTTATATTTCCATCCATTGGAAAATGATAATGTCACTCGTGAGAATGTGTGAACTACCACATCTACAAATTGATGTGATTCATTTTTAATTTACTATTTACATGGATGGAAGTAATGTTGGATTTAATAAAAATATATTTTATGTTAACAATATATTGTTTATTCTATAAATGTGATTTATTATTGTCCTTTATTTCTTTCAATCTTCTAAAAAGTGGATGCATTACTCATTTATATGTATAGACTATTATATCCATGAAGTGATGTAATGAATTTTCATTAGTGATATATATGAATAATTATATAAATTTATATTGTGAAAAAATATGATAATTATGTTATGATTAATATTATTTATATAATTAAACCATGACTAAGGTTTAAGAACCAGAACCATCAAAGTGAAACATGTAGGGACAATAAACCACTTTTCATTAGAATATTTATTTTATTGAAGAAATTGTTAATAAAAGGATAAATATAAATTATAAGGGAATGATACATAGTAAACTATTTGTAAATATTTTTTAGTAATACATTTATTTGAAATATTTATTTGTTATACAACATTATTTAACATGTGTGAAGAAAGAAAAGAATTGTGGTAAGGGATTTGGGATTCAATATCATTTTAATTGGGATTATTTATCCTTTAACTTATATTAAGGAAACTTATACGATAAAAACATTTCATTATTCATACCCTATGATTATTTATATAATTTTTATGTCTTACTACTATTTTTCATCCTCGTCAATCAAAATGTTTATGAAAATATTTTATGTAAAACTGTTCATATTTTTATACTTTTTGTCATTAATCTCTCTCCTCCATATCCATGTTCTATAAAATTACTTCATGAATGTTTTCAATATGATAAAACTATTGTTTAAAGTTATTTTTATACGTGTCTTAATTTATAAAAATATGTTTGAAAAAAATATTGTTTTTCTTTTCTTAATGTGGTGCTTTTTACCAAAGGTGTGAAAAAACTCCTTGTGTTTGATGACCACAACATGTGAATAATTTCCCACTATCATGATAGATCAATGTATTGAAGATTTATTTATATATTTTAAATGTTTTTTTTAAATGAAAATTATTTTCATAATATTTTTGAAATTTTTGTATTTTAAATAGGTGATTTCAAAATGGAAATGGGTATTTTCCTCAAGATATATTCAAGTAACATTTTAATAGAAATTGTCATCTATCATAACATATTATGATGTTATGTATGCTTTAATAAGGATATTATCCAATTATTTCATCCTTATTATTTCCTAATATGGATCCCTATTATGATGTCAATATGTTAAAAAAAACCTTTTTCTTTTCCATGGTTTATATAATTATGAAACCATGAATGTTTTTATGATCTTGTGAAATATTTGTGGATTAAATTTTTGTGATAGTTGGCTTTGATATATCCCTCCAATTAATTGGGTAAATATGTATAACTCATGAGATAACTATGTTATGAATGATCCTTATTTAATGTTAACAAAATTATGGAAGGACTATTTTTCATGTTCATAGGATTTTGTGTGGACCTAGTTCTTTGTCCATATGTTTTTATATTGACTTAGTTTCAAGTCCATATATTTATATAGGGACCCAATTTCATGTCCTCAACATAATGAGTGAACCTGTTACTATTTATAAATGTTTATGAATTTATAATTTTATTCTTGTGTCACATTTCTAGGTTTATAATATACTCTCATGAATCTTGATTGATTATTGATGATTCAACACTCTTATGATTTTGTTTTTGTTAAGAAAAATATTTTTCCATGAATTGTGATTAAAAATATTTCATTTAATGGGTGTGACTTTATTTTTTTTATGATTATGTTCTCATACATGTATGCTCATGTGTGATTTTGAATGATATCTCATATTTTTACCCTTACTAGGCATCTTATCTCACCCTTTCTTATATTTTCATACCCCATGTTTTGATGTAAGTTTATGTGTATGATATTTATATGAAGGTAATAATATGAAGAACATTATGGGATATGTTTAAAATACTTTACTAAGTAAGAAGATTTTGTGTCTAGTCTCTAAAGAGACTAAACCAGTAAATTATTTTTGTGTTTATAATTGTGTTTTGTATTTAATATTTATCTA
The DNA here is from genome assembly GCA_963277665.1 of Viscum album. Classification (NCBI taxonomy): domain Eukaryota; kingdom Viridiplantae; phylum Streptophyta; class Magnoliopsida; order Santalales; family Viscaceae; genus Viscum; species Viscum album. The sequence continues at coordinate 938,765,477 of OY728155.1, read as the reverse complement.
AAATGATGAAATATAAATCTATGAAATGATTGGGGTGCCTTAGTTGGTATTAGATAATGGTGTTGTTAATTTTTTGAAATTACGATACAACAATTACTATCAACCATGGGGATAATTATAAGTACTGGATAAAAACATTAAGATTTCATAATGTATATATTGTGTGGTTTTCCAAAAAAATAATACCTTATCTAGATACTGTAATGTGGATATAATATTTGGTATAGATTCAGCTAGGGGTCACAACATAGAATGCGGTGGATTTATTATTATCTCAATCATAATTGTTTCACGATGAGTGGTCCTAATAATACAGATCTATAAAGACACCCTATGGGGGTATGATTTGGTAAATTCACATTCTCTTTATGAACCATAATGAAGTATTTGAATATCTTATGACCATGTATAGACTAGGTTAAACCTAATGTGTCATTAATTAATAATAAGGTGTAATAATTTAGGTCATCTGAAGAATGATTTTTATGAATATATGATTGTTCACTCCGGTTATTGTAAATCCATTCTTATACAATATTTTTAATTTTATTCAATGGATATAACTATAAGGAATATTGTGAACAAATAATGTGATAGACAATGCAATGATTGTACTCATGAGAATGCAAATAAATGGGAGATGGAATTTGAAATCATGTGTTTATACAAACCCATGATTCTCAGTATATAATTAAAAACCTCAACATGGGTGAGTTTCCTAACAAAAATATTAATATAAAAATGGAGTTCCATGGAAGTTGAGTTGAGGAATCCCATGGAAGAAAGAATATTCAACTTTCTACATGTCAATAATGTGGTAGTAAGAACCATGGTAAATGTCTCAAAAGAATGAGAATATTTTTTTATTTATACAAGATAAAGGAATAATTCAATTTCTTCCAAAGGAAAACTGAATAGTTCAATGGAGGGAAATAAAGTATCTTAGAAGGTTCCATGTATAGTTCAAGGTATTTTGTGTGGTGAACATGTTAATTATATAGTCAATCCATTAATCTAGGGGATAAATCCTAGAGATAGGAAGGTTATATTCAATGTCATTTACTATAGAGGGTTATGATAGTTAAGTAGCACTTATACTCTACTCTAGAACTAGGGATGTCATGTTGGGTTTGTAAGAATGTTCCCAATAAAAATCTTATTATTTATCATTTTTTATAATTTTATGTGATTTTGAGCATTGATTGGCTCTCACTATATAGATTATTTATAAATTTAAATAATTTGGCATTAAAATTCGATATTTCAAATCAACTAATGATCATATTTTAGAGTAAAAATAATTATGAGCTTTTAATGGATTTTACTTCCCTTCAATGGGACTTATTTCTTGTTTATAAGGGATATCTATCTCAAATGGTTCAGAATAAACTCAACATTATGGATATTCATGTTTTTTAGAACTCATACTTTCTGCTACACCTATTTTATATTGTATATATATCTAATATTCTAAATTCAGTTATAGAAATTGAATAATTTACTCCAGGAGAATAAAGAAAAATGATTCATTTGGATTAGCTCTTCAAAATGGGATTCACTTATTATTTTTATAAGAATAATTATGGGTCAATTCATAATTTCTTTGATTATCTAGAACTTAACAAGATCACTATTATGAATAAGTATCCACTATAGAGTATTGATGATTTTTTATCAATTATGATGAGATCAGTACTCTTCCAAGATTGAAATTGGTTCTGGATATCATAAATTGAGGGCCAAGAAAGAGTATATACCAAAGAAACATTTTACACGAGGTATATCCATTATGAACTTATAGTAATTCCATTTCACTTATCAATTCTCCTATTATCATTCTAGATATAATGAATAGAGTATTTAGAGATTAAATTGATAAGTTTTTTGTAGTCTTTATAGATGATATTATTTTATATTAAAAGATAAAGGAAGGGAATGAAGAGCATTTGAGAATTGTGCAGAACACATTAAGGAAGTATAGTCTATATGAAAAATTTACCAAGTGTGAATTTTGGTTATATAAAGTATCATTTTTTTGTTATATAATTTTAACCAAGGGTATATCGGTAGATCATTAAAAGAAATTATTTATTGATGAATGGAATAGACCAATCATGGTAACAAAGATATGTAGTTTCATGGGTTGGATGGATAATACTAATGATTTAGAGATATTTATTATGCATATCAAATTTAATAATAATGTTGACTCTGATGGGATCTAAGTTTCTTTAGATAAATTAATGTGTGGAAAATTTCTAGGAACAAAAAAGAAAGTTGGTTAGTTCACATGTGCTTACACTATTATATAGTGGAGAAGGGTTTCTGACTTATAGTGATGCATCAAATAAGTTATTTGGATGTTTCCTCATTCAAAATGATATGCTGATTGCTTATTCCTAAAAAACAGAAACTTTATGAGAAAAATTACCCAATAATGATTTAGATTTTTCATCAGAAAAATTTCCACTAAAAATATAGAGGTATTATTTTTAAGAATAAATGTGTGATATATATTTTAATTAGATAATTATGAAGTATATATTCACATATAATGAGTGGATATCTAAAAAATGACATTGTTGGATCAAATTAATTATTATAAATTGTCAATACACAAATGTAAGGACCCCAAACCTAGTATCCCAGAGCCGGTGCCTTAATATTTTAAATTGGAATAATATATAAGGAATTGAATCCCAAAAGACTAAATAATTTAGTAGTATTGGTAAACTAGATAAATACTTTAAATTAATATTACATTTTAAACAAAAAATAGAAAAATAATTTCTTTGAGAAATCCATTTTCCCCCCTTTGTATATCCCATCATATGAATCAAAAAAAACTTCCTCATATCCTGGGAAAAATTGAAACATAAGAAAGGGTTTAGATAAATTGCTTGGTAATGTTATACATATAGAGGAATATATCATAAATAAGCACAGATTATTATTTAAATGTAATCAACTGAAACACATTCCATTTATTAAACAACATGAGAATAATATGGAAGCAATAAAATATGATCAAATAATACCATATAAATAATCAAATGAGAATGAAATTTATCCATTGATATTATAATAGTTTAATTATGAGATGGAATGTAAATAAATAATCTCATAATGGTGGAATGCATAATGTTGGGAATCTAATACATAGTGTCAAGGCCTCGACAAAGAAGTCTAGACACATGGGTAAAGCCGCGGCAAAAACCCATTGTTGTTTCAATCATGAGTCCTATCGATGAATTTAGGGGATATAGTAGGCACATCCTATCACTTAATAAGTCTAATTCATTTATCATATAAAAGTGGTGAAACATAAGCAACATAAACATTTTTATTAAAAACTAGAATATGAAATGCCAATACTTTAACCATAAACCCAGAATGGTATCAAAACAACACATCTATATCCAAATTAGCCATAAAAAATTAAATAAAATATGGAATATAACATAATATGATAAAAACCTTAATTAATAATAATAATCAACAAAGGGCATTGACCTATAAGAATATACTACAAAAAAATAATTGAATTTTTTTGAGAGAAATACACTTTTTTACATTTAAATCATTTATGTAAAATGACCATGAAATTATGAAAGAATAAATTTCATTTGCAAAGATCCTTGTAGACCTGTAAAGGATTATTAAAAAAAATTAAAGATTTGTGAAGACAAGAAAATCCTCTCATTCTGTATATGTTAAAAAAACATTCCTTCCATATTTTTTTTTTCAAAAAATTCATCAAGCACCTTGTTTAGAAAACAAAAAAATCTCCTTTCAAAATGATTTATAAAAAGTAAAGAATGGGTAAAATAAAGACTTAAAAATTCATAGGAGAATATTAAAAACCTTTCAAATTTTTTTTAGTAATCATAGAAATGGAAGAGAAATATTCCCCATTGGAGACTTAAAAAGAAACAATTCTGAATAATGATGAGATTGTGAAATAAAGTCTTACCTTGAACTTTGATTTAGTTGAAAATGTATTAAACCCATATATAATGGTTTAAATAATGTTATTAAGTTATACCAGAACCATAAAAAAATTATTTAATCATATATGATCCTCTTATATATTTTTATCACCCAATTTTTATTAATATTTCATTATTACCCTTGTTTTGGGTGCTAATTGCTTTATTTTCTAATTCATTTTTTGTCATGTAAGTCCTAATTATTTTGAATAGGATATAGTTATAGCTTCTCCAACATGTTACTATGGTCATAGATATCAAATTAATTCATTATATTCATTCTTATAATCATTATTTATTTATGAACATGTAAAATGAATAACAGAGCGTCATGGAAACGATAGGTCGTACGTACACACGAGCGGTGGTATCATTCACTTAATGGTGAAAGGGTAAGGATGTCTATGAAAAAATATTTTTTTATAATAAATAAAATTATTTATTTATTATATATATCCATTATTTCCATCATTATAGACATCCAAGTAAATTGGTGATGAAAAACAGATTACCCCACAACGTAGAGACAGTAAGTTATACGTACGCACACGCGATACTTTCATTTTTCATAGGATAGATAAATGGTAGAGTACGGTTGTATAATAATCCTAATGACATATAATAATATATATAATAATATATATATATTACATTATAATTAAAAAATTTCATTTAGAGGATGTAGAAGAAGAAATAAACTTGAAAGAGTTGATAATGATGATTTCCTTTTCTTTGGTGGACTTCATTTAATAACTTCTTAAAGAATCTATGTTTGAAATTTTGGAAGTACAAGAACCAATAGAAAATAACTAAGTATTTTTAGAAGATAAATGTGTATATTTTTTTCAGGCTAGATGGATTAAACTGGTGTAAATAAGTAAGGGAGGAGGTGCCCTTTTTTTATTGAGGTGAGGGGCGCTTTTAGAAATCCTCAAAATATTAAAATATCATAAGCATATTCTAGAGAAAAATACTTAAAAATTTCCTATAAAAGAACATGGTATGACATTTTATACCACATATCATCCAATTTGTTATTATTTAACATTTTTGTGATTTTTAATTAATTTAATAAAATATTAATTCATTAAAATATCATTATTATAAAATTTTATTCTATTCATTTAATTTGACTTAAAATACATAAAAACAATGTGTGAATTAGAATATATACATTTGAAACATATCTAATATATCTTATAGATCTATAAAATTAATTATAAACATTAACTCAACCAAAATATCTCAAAATAAATTCATTTAAAATCAATTATTTTATTTTTCTCTTCATTAAATAAATATTGTTTTAGCATTGCAGAAGAATTTAAGGTAATTATATAATTTATAAAAAAGAAATATAAATTTAAATAATTAAAAAAATTCATTAATATCAAACTCAACATTTATTTTCATTCAAATATTTCTTTTTCATTATGTGAACACAAAAAAGATATTAATTACAAAGAGAGTGAAATTTTGTAATTGTCTTCGATTTAAATAATATATAATTTATTTTCATAGAAACGTGTCCATTAAATAATTAATATTATATCTTAAGGTGATAAGGTTTTAATTATATTAATATAATAATTTTTTACAAGTTTCAGTCCTGGTTATACACTTATATTATGATAATAACCCTTATTTAACCCCTTTGACTCTTACCATTACAACACATATTTTTACTCTATGAGGGTTAATATAGTTTATATAAAATTTAAAAAGCCACATAAATGGATAATTTATAGAATTTTTAACCTTCTATGAATAATTTAATTTTTTTAATTTTTTTATTAATTATATATCATTTAATAAAATAATATTTATTTTAAAATATCATTAATGTCTATTTTGAGACCCATCATTAATTTTACTTTTAAAAATATCAATCAAATATTATATTTTCCAAAAAAACTCTATTAATACGTCTCTTACTTGTAAATGTCATCTATGAAATTATTTTATGATATTAATTATCTCAAATTATATTTTTTCTAATATTTTTAATATCATTTATTTGATATTTCGATTAATTAAACAATTACCACATCATCATTATGCAAGACTTTATGATAATTATTTATTAAATAAACATTAAAAACAAATTAACATTTTGAGGATAAATATTTTAGATTTATAAATAATATTTATAGTAGAATATATCCCATAGGTAACTAAATATTAAAAATATTTAACTTGGTAAAAAAAAGTATGACAAGTTTGACTTTTCTTTGAATAATATATTATAAAGTTTATATTATCTTAAAAATTACAATAAATGGTCACATAATCGATAATTTAATTATTATGGATGGAAAATACTCATAAAATAAAATTGGGTCAAGTTTTAAGGTCATTTTATAATATTTATTATATCATTTCTACCCTTAATTACTCAATTTACCAATAACCATGATAAAAAATTACTATATTTACTATTCATATTTTCCAAAAATTAACAGTAAATATTTACTAAATTTATACTTTTTGATTAAAAATACATAATCCATTTTTAATAATTTAAAAGACATAAGTGTATAAAAATAATTTACGATTTATCGCGTAGATTAGGTGAAACAATATGTTTTTAAAGTGAAAATGTTTAAAATTTTGAAATGTTTTTATATCCAAATTTAGTATTAAAAAAATTACAATGAAATAAATTGGATTAATATTTATCTAATTGATCTAATTTTACCTTAAAACCAATTAAAAATATAATTTAATAATATTAATTATTTAGATAAAAAGTCAATTTTTAATTAAAATGTAGAATTTTTTCACAATTCATTAAAAAAATGAATCTTATCATAATAATTCCCAATATTCAACCAATGTAACTTTAGATAATCAAATTTCATATAAGAACCTTATTTGTTCAATTTTTTTATGAAAGTTTCAATATTTAGTAATAAAACAGATTTTCCATTAAAAGGTAACAAAGCTTCTTTTCATTAAAATGAATTTTTTTACACTTAAAATTGGATTTATTCTTATTTTATGACTATAATACTTACTGGATCGATGTAAATTTTTTTAGTGAACATATAATATAAAATCTCATAATTCAGTTACTACTATTCATTCCTTCTAATTTAATGTCTAGGTTATAATTCATTATTCATTTAAGCTGTGTGTTATAGGAAACATAAACTATCAAAGAATTTAAATTTAAAAAATGTCATACTATAAAATATTGGGTTATTATAATATAACCATGGGACGGTGAAAAAGGTGGTTCATTATATTATTTATAAGGACTATACAATTTTTTCTACGATATGTATTGAAATATATAAAATATTTATGGATTTTAATATGATATACCTTGAAATCTTAAGGAAAAGTGTAGTTCATATATTTTTTAGATTAATGTTCCAAAATACATATATGTGACATTTAAATAAAAATATAATGATTATTTGGAACTATAGAAAAATGTGAGAAATATTCTTACGTTCAACTATGACTCTGATAGAATGATATGGTTTAGGAAAATAGTTAGTTTCTAGTAAATACTAGATCTAAAAAAGTTATTGGATGAGTCTTACATTCAATCATTATATATTAATAATAGAAGTAATAAGATTTATAGATAACTTTGAGAGTATTTCTGGTGGGACAACCTAAAAAGGGATCTTTTAGAGTACCTATCTCAATGCATAGTATATCAGTAAATTAAGGTTGGAAGATATAATTCTAAGTAGATGTTACACCAGCTAACCATACAAGAATGGAAATGAGAAAATATTACCATGTATTTCATAATCAGAATCCCCAAAAACAATTTAGGGCACAAATCTATTTGGGTTATAGTCGATCACCTTAAAATTTCAATATATTTCATTATAATAATACAACTCTCTTGATCTTATTTCCATGATATATATTAACGAAGTGGTAAGGTTGTATGGAGTACCACATTCTATTGTATCAGGGTGGATTGGAGTCAACTGAAAATTTATATTTATAATCATAAATGAGATCTTTATCTTGAAGATGGTGACAATGTATTCCTATGGATATATTCTTGGAATACGTTTATGAAATTTTTAAATAAAATAAATTTTATCTGTAGATATATCATTACCTTCTAAACTTTTAATCACATTAGGATTTTTCCTTATCACTTGGGGATTCTATTGAATACCACACATGTTTATTTTGTGTTCCATCTATCTATTTTGAGGAATTACACACCTAATTTTCAATAAGTACTAAACTCAAGGTTCCTACCAATAGAGAATTATCACTATTTTGATGAAAAATCAGTGGAGATTCTAGATCAAAGTGATAAAGTGTGGCAAAATAAAACCACTCACCAGGTTAAAATTTTGTGGTGAAACCATAAATTTGGGGAATCTACATGGGAACCATAAGATGTGATAACCACGAATTATCCTCAATCTTTTCACATCAGTGCTTTGTAATTTCAAGTGTTAAATTACTATAAGGGGGTACAATGTAACACCTTGAGATTTTATGATATATTTCCCTTTAAATAATTATATTTCTTCAATATCTTATGATAAACACATCCCTGAGTCTAAATAAACTATAATGTAGTATACTATTATAACCTAGCAATTAAAATTATAGTATTAATTGGAGGAGAAAAATTATGAACAATATTTATAAAGTTTTTATATAATGTACGTATATGTATTAATCCATAACAAATAAGTACTCAATTAGTTGTAAAGTCATTTTATTATTTAAAAATATGTTTTCATCAAAAATGGTTTTTATTTCATTTTGAGCATAGATATAATAATTATTTTATAAAAAATAAATAGATTTTATTATTATAAAAAGAATATCATTTTTTCAATCATTATATAAATATTACCTTAAGGTGAAATTTTGGATTTTTTGAAAAGATTAATTATTCACTTGATAGTCAAAAATATCAATTTTTTTTGTAAAAATTATAATTTATTTTCATGTAAAAATATCATTATGTTTGGAATTTGATATTAAAGTAACATATAAATCATTTAATTAGAAATAATCTAATTAATTACATAATAATAATAATAATTATATAAGATATTGGTATATGTTTGTTTTTAGGTTTATAAACACTATTTTTCTCAAAACATTTTTTATGCCCGGGGGTGTTTTATCTTAACAAATTAAACAAATAAATAATTATTTTTAAATGAAATTTGTATATTATATATTCAATTAAATATTTTAACATTCATTTTTATGATTTTTTACTTGGAATAAAATGTTTGTAAATTATGTTTTATGCATATAAATGCATCTTTCTAAAGGTGGGTTTTGTCGTGTTTTTCACTCTAATTTAAAATTATATTCTTCCACTTATAAAAAGGAATTTTTTAAAATGGATTCTATATTTGTAATCATAATTATTAATATAATATAATAAGGTTAACATAATTTTTAGTCACACAGAATAATTGGTATTGCCTGAGAGCATCATTTCTTCTCTTTGAAAAATTGAAAATATAAATTTATAAAAACATAACTATGCTAACTAATATTGCCTATAATTGTTATGATATGGGATAAATACCATTTAGAAAATGGATATAAGAATTTAGTAGCTTTTATGGTTTTCATTATTGTACTAAATCTAAATTATGAAACTAAATGAGAGGATTGTTTGGACTAACTCAAATAGATAAAAATAAGGATGAAGGGATGTGAGTAGATATTGGGGATTATTTTTCATCAAATAAATAACCTAAGATTTCATTGGGTAACTAGTTTTTCTTTTAAATTTTAAATAGAACTATTTAAATAAATCTGATCCCCTCTCAATGTTTCCTATAATTAAACTGGATGCATGATGTTTAATATTTGAATAAAAGGCGATGTTAAGGTTGGATTTTCCCCTCCCACTTCCCTTTAACACATTGAGGTTCACCCTCTAAATTTCTTCGCTTTCACTGTGAATTTCGAGGATATTATTTGTTTTTAATTAATGTGATATTAATTTAAAATGGTGGAACTCGTCACCTTTATCGAACCGACATTGCCCAAAAAATTATTAGTAATTTTTAATTAATATCACAATTAATATGGAAATTTTTTGTGTTCTAGGAATATTAATAGAATGTCAATGATAAAATAAAAGTTTTGTGTAAAACTAAAAATATATGAAAATTAAATTTATGCCATCATATGAAATTCAAAGCTGCACAATGAATAGAGAAAGTAGAAAAACAAAATTCGTAATTAATGTAGAAATGTGGTTGATGATGACCATCTTCCCCCACTTTCAATTCAATGGTTTGGTTAAGATTTTCCATGATACCTCTAATGTTAGTAGTGGAACCTCTTTCCAGTTCTGTGAATGTAAATATGGGTTCCCCTTTGGGATTGAATCTCTGTTGGCTGTAGTGGTACGTTATTTTTTATAGAGAGAGTTATTTCTTTTTAATTTTCAAATATCTTCCTCATATTAGTGTTTTTTCCTTTACTTATTCTTATAAATTTTCTCTCTCACACTTTCTCTTTGAATTATTCTTCTCCCAGCAAAAAAACTATTGTGAAAATGGACCCTTACTCTCTATTTGAATTTTTTATCTTTATCTAAGAGGGAGAGTGGGGAGTCGGTCGAGACTTCTCATTTTTAATTTGATTGTTCTTTGTTGTTGGGATGGTTGGACTTATTCATGTAAGTTGAGGCCTCAAAAAATTCTTGTTTTTATAACTTCCCTGAGGATTGGCCATGAAACAAGATAATATAAGATCATCAATTTTTCAATGTTCTAGTACCTCTAACCCCTACAATGTGGGTTCCCAACTTACAACATATCCCATGCATGGGTTTCATGGACATGGTATAACATTACAATCCATTTCTATAGCTCTTCAATCATTATTTTCCTATAGTTTTCCATTTGAGGCTTCTCCACATTATAGTATAAGTCATATGGGATAACATATCCTTTTGGTATCTTTGTTTTCATGGCTTTTGAATAATATTTTTTCCTCTGAGACAACTTCTCTTTTCCATTCACAACATACATGGAACCACCAAATAATGATCAGTTCATGGTTCAAGGTCCTATAATCACTATATTTTATATTTAATGTTGTGGTTTAGTGGGACTCAAAAATCCAGTGGCATTTCATATTTTTCCATGGAGACTCCGCTGTATAGAATCTTGGATTGCGGCACATAAATGGTGAGGATGGATGTTTATTGGCCTTTGGAACAATGACATCAGTAGTGGTCATGAATGAAATAAATGAAGATGAAATCATGTCCTGAATCAAAACGATATCATTTTTGTAAGTGTACATTAACCTAGGGAGTGCACATCCCACAACAATGTTCAAAGAATATTTCCTATGATTAATAAGTTAGTATGTCCCTTATGACCACCAATAAGTTGTATGTGGGCCAGAGGACCCCATGCTCCATTGTGCACATCCTCATGTCAATGAATATATCCTCCCTCCACCGTGTGGACCCATGATCTACACACCGACATGCTTCTATACCTATTCTTTGCTACCTTCTAGTACCCATACAGGCCTTCCTAAAGCTTTGTCTAGATAGAGGACTGTTGGGCCTGTTAAGTGGCTTACTCAACCTTGGTTGAGGTCTAATATGGGTTGGACCATTTTTGGAAAACCCTTGTAATCCCTACCTACAAATCATACACAAAAATACTTATAAAATAAAATAAATTAACATATAGTATTTTAATTTTTTAATTTCCATTTCTTAAAAGGAAATTCAAATTAAAAAATACCAAAAAATAATATTTAATAATTTTAAAATTGGTGATAATCAATTAAAAACTATTACATAAAAGAACTACAATAAATTGTATAAAAAAATTGAACTCATCCAATCCCTCCCACCTAGACAATGCTTTTCATCAAGTATATATCTCTACACATAGATTACAAAGTAGACCCCCCAGTATACTAATATTTTAAATTCAAAATCAATTTAATAAAACAATTATCAATGGGGTTGTAGGGTACTGAAAAATATGTAAAGGATATTCTATCCAATTCCCCCCAATGAATAGGGGAAGAATGGAGAAAACACAAAGGATGCACAAAGCTGAACCGGTCCACAGACCAGTCCAAATGATGACTCCACGTGACCGGTTCCGCGAAGCATCCCCTCCGCGGACTATTGTCGTTCATAGAATGGAGGCAGAGATCCTCCATAGGTGCGAAGCAGGACAAGTGCCGAATCGGTCCACTATCCCAAACTACCCTAACTGCGGACCGCGTCGACCGGCCCAAGCATCATCCATTGTCATTTGCGGAATGGAGGCAGAACCCTCCATGGCCGCTAAGCACTCTCCGAGGTCATTTGGTTCGCGGGGGAGATGTGCTCAATGCCCCTCGTGAGTTTAGGATTGACCGAGTCCTCCGTGAATCGGGTTTTCGGTCATGGGCCTCCGCAAAAGGTTCCACATAACCATAGATATATCCTCTTCCTCACTCTATAAAAGGAGATCGAGGGGAAGAGAAGAGGAGGACTCAGAGGATATTAATCAGATTCAGGTGGAAGGATTTTGAAGGAAGGCTTAGGATTACATAAGTTCCAGTTTGCAAACCATAGCAGGTATGAACCTGGGAACGAACTAATAAGGAACCAAAAATGCATAATAACTTGGTGAACCGTGAACCTAAAATAAAAAAGAGAAAACCGTGAACTATGGACCCTCCATAGATGCACTCCCTGCGGAACATGGAGTTTATGCCTCTTTTCCGATCCGTCGCACCGCGTAGCACCCTCCTACGTGGGCGAAGCCCCGACCGACAATCCCCCAGCTGGCGCCACCCTTGGTAATGTGGAGTCTAGTCTCGGGAGTCCCCTTTCTACCCCTCCACTTATTGGGGCTGGGGCAGTTCTCCCTTCTATGGTGGGTAGTAAAATACCCATTAGAAGGATGCCCCCATGCACTTCCGTACTTCCCCTGAGAACAAGAGAGGTGACGGGCACATGAGAACCTCTTTACCTCTCCCACTACACTTTGTCGCCATGGTAGTCCATCTTAGAGTAAGCCCTGACCTTATGGGATGCTCCATGTATAAGCCCCACTCCACTTCTCACAGACGCACCTTTCACGATGTGATCATCTTATCCCTGCCTCCTCTTGTTTCTCACAATGAGCATGACTCCCGTGGGCTTAGAGTAAGCATCGACCACGATATCCTCTTATAGGCTACCTCAGAGCATAATCCCCAATAATCCTAACTACGTGGACTTTGATCCTTGTCTACAAGGCAGGGTATGTAAGAAGCCACTCAAGAGGTTCAATCCTGATCACCATCAGACCCCCAGGTCCACTTTCACGTTGGTTATCCGACGCCCCAATTCAAACTACGCAGACTTTGATCCTTGTATCCTAGGCAGGGTACGTAGGAAGACTCCCTGAGGTTCATGCCCAACAACCAGAAGATCCGACTATCTTCATGTCAGTTCACTACACAAACCATGGTGCCACCTCAATGAGTCCAGACTCCTCGGGGTCATTAATTCGACGAGAGATGGTAAACCTTGGGAATAAATTATTTTGAATCCCTGTGTCTAGCTGACCATTTCCAATCATGAGAAATCCATGTATACTATGATTTGATATAATCCAATGATTTTTGAATATATGAATACATCATAAATCTATAAGAGAGTCCCGGAACATGAAATAATTTTCCCCAAAAGGGTGCAATGAGCCCGACTTCCCATCCTCTCGACCAATGTGAGTTATTAAGTGTCGCTGGTCAAACCACCCAGCAAATGCCTGCCTTTGGAAAGCAGGTCCAAGTATTACTGGATATAGAACCGTTGGGTGTTTTGAGGCGAAAAATGGTGCACACGATATGAGTGATTAAGTAGAACCCAACCTTCTCTAATCAACTGTCGGGTAGTGCACGTTTCTTCCCCACGACCCTCTCGTGCGCTGCGAGACAAAAAATGGTGAACCAGACGTGAATCTTTAACCAAGCATGACATATTTAACCTAATTCAACTCTGTGCCCCCATTTTACTCACAAGGAGGGCCAATAAAGGTCATTAATTACGCATGGGGTCATGAGATGTTGCTTTGACTGGTTTTCTTTTTGTATTTGTTAAAATGTTTTATAGGTACCACACAGAACTCCCTTCGATCCAATGGAATCACGAAGGAACTCACAAGTGCATGCTTCCAACAATACGATGACCAGACATCCTCACCAACAGAGGACCTCATCACCTACCCATCTTCTTCAACGCTTGGTCTCAGATGCACTGATCCGAGATCACCTTGTGAATGGTACTCTCCCGACGGTGGAGGAGGCTATGCACACCCTCTAATCTGTCAGGACTCACCGGTCACCTGCTTAGCTGCGGCCGCAGAGGCAAATCCAGATGGCCCCTGTTGCTGTTTCCAACCGTTTCGGGAGTCTATCCCCAGAACGGTACAATGTGTACCTCCCTTATCCTAGGGAGGTAGATAAGGTTGACGATGAGGACCTCATCCCCCCTGAATAGGGGTTCCTCTACAAGGCCCCTTCCGGAAGACGTCGTCGCGGTCACACCACGACCCAAAATCCTCTCGCCAGGGAGGGCATCACCCCGAAGACCCAGGCCCATGCTCCCCGAGCTCCGGCCCCTCAGACCGCTCGATGAGGGCGACAAATGTACAATCAGGGACCGATCATCACCCTAGTCCCTGAGGAGGAGATCTGTTGCCCAGTCACAAAGACGCATCACGAACATGAAATACACCTGTTCACTCCTCCCAAGATCACCATCCAGATATAGCGGCATCATGCGAGCAAGCGTGCATCCCCGCTAAGCTCCATCAAGCCCGTCGCTCACACATGATGACACTTACTGGGCAGGCACCTCTCCCTGCCCAGGGTCTTGAAGTCCACCAACCAGACATGGTGGCAACCCAACGTTTACAAGACCAGATCTTAGCAGGTCCTCTTGACACCTTCCATCCCGATATGGTGGCGATCAACGAATCCCACCACCCAGATGTGGCAGAAACTCATAGGCAGGCACGTCTCCCGGCCAACAAAGGCCACCGACTCGATACGGTAGGAAACCAATATATGCAGGGCCAGCTCCCTGCGGATGCAATTAAAGTTCTCCATCCCGATGTGGCGGCAAACAGAGAGATAAATCGGCGTATCTCGGTATAAGGGCAGATTCATTCACCTGCCCTGACATAGTAGAATTGTTAGTACCCACTGACCACCGAAGGACTGGAGCAGGGTATTCCTACTCTGATACCGGAATGGGCCTTCGTACCTGTTCCAGCCAAAGATGTCTCTCTGCATATCCTGGAAATGATGGAGGAGCAGGTATCAATTCCAGATCATATCATGCAGACTTGCCAGAATGTAATTGCATCAGTGGAAACAACAAGGATTCGGGCCTGTGAAACCATCTACCTAATTGAGGTGACTCATATATGATATGAGATAGCTGCCTCGGAGCATATCTGCATCCTTTCTGCCACCCAGGAGGGTCGCCGGCTATATTCCGCGACGCAAGGGCAACTGGATTGAGCATCTTCACTCGTTCCAACTAGGGGACACCCGTTCATCACAGTGGATGCTCCAGAGTAGGCATATATCCCTGCTAAAAGTTATTATTTTCGTCAGCATATCCCAGCAGCATAACGAGACATAATTAGATAGGGACCCAAAGGTAAAGGCCATCATCAACAGAAGACGGTCCCTGCTGCCTGCAAGAGAGTGCCCCGAACACGTCGAAGGCAGCTGGAAAATAAAGAGCGGTATTCATGACTTCTCTCTGCTGGAATCTGGGGTTCCCAAGGCCGCTAAGAACACATCACAGGCTCAGAACCCTACCCATCCATTACCATTTTATGGGAGTGGCAGTAGCAATTGCGAAGGTCCTCCCCGCAATCTCACTACAAGAAGCTCTGAAGGTCCTCCCCAGAGCACCCGTGGGGGGCTCCCCCACAGGCATATAATGATCGATCACGAGAGCTCCTCTTTTGATGCGAGTCATCGAAGCCCTCCACGTGACCAGAAGATCAAGCAACAAGAAGGTCCTCCACTTACTGCGGTCCACCCTGAAGGTCCTCCTCGGGGTATACGCTACAAACGCTCTCCATGCAGTAGGACCATAGATTATGATGGTAGTCCTCACTATCATAGTCACAACTGCAGAGGTCCTCCCCATAGTGATGTATCATCACAACAAGAAGGCCATCCCCTTGTCGTGGTCTGCCTTGAAGGTCCTCCCCATGGGTTACGTTGCAACAATAATCCGCGCAATCGGGCATCAGATCACGGTGGTAGTCCTCGCCACCCTGATAACAGCGGTCCTCCTTGTAGATATGTCAACAACGAGAAGGCCCTACCTTCATTGCAGTACATTTTGAAGGCCCTCCCTAGGGTGTGCCCGCAGATATTCTCCTTGCGGCAGCTATAATGGTAGTCCTCTCCATTGTGGCAGCTGTGATGGTAGTCCTCGCCACCACGGCCGCCATTGCGAAGGTCCTTCCCATAGTGGCCCCAAGCAACAAGAAGTTCCTCCCCTTGTCACCGCGTGTATTGAAGTTCCTCCCCAGGATGCAGACCAAATGTCAAACCATGATGGTAATCCTCACCATGATGGCAGTTTTTGCAGAGGCCCTCCCCATAACAACGCTACGCAGCCAGAAGCTCCTCCCCTTGCTGCAACACGCCCTGGAGGTCCTCCCCAGGGTATGCACTGCAAAAGTCCTCTATGCAGTGAGGTGTCAAGCTGTGATGGCAGTCCTTACCATTGCAGCCGCCATTGCGAAGGTCTTCCCTGCAATGGAAAATCATATCGACAGGAAGGTCCTCCCCCTACCGAATCGAGCATAGACAATCCCTCGTATGCCGAGGCACTCAGAAGGATGGGATCAAGCATGTCAGATTCCCAGTTAGTCGCCGACGACATCCTTCATCAATCGGGAGTCTTTTCAGGGCCACATTCATCTTCTGAACCACCTTAGAATCACCCAGATGATGATTCAGCACCTACCAGTCCCACTGCCTCCAACCACACTATCAGCGAGTACCCCAGTTGGGCTGACCAGGTAGAGGAGTCACTAGCGGAGGAGTATGCCGACATGTTGCACCTGAGGAAACGACTACATAGGGATGATATACTAGTAATGTTTTGGCCCACGACCACCTCTCAGTTCGACATACCCAGAGAGTTGTCGGAAGAATGCATGCATGGCATCCGCCACAATATATGGACAACCCTCTACCAGCTAAAATCAAGTTTCCTTCCCTACGACGGGTATGTAGACAACGTCAAGACAATAGAATACCTCCTACGTCAGATCGACCAGGAAACTCTTCCTTTGGCATGGCAACAATGACCCGAGAGGTGCAACGGGAAAATATAGATAGCCTTCCTCCATGCGCTGCACTAGCTGCGCCACCTCAGTAGTGACGCTCCGGCGGGAGTCCATATTAGGGGATGGGGGGAACATAGAGCTTTTCATTTCACTCCGCTCCCCACCCAGAAGAACATGTTCAGCATGGTGTCTTGTAACATCATCACGTCAAGGCGGCAATCGAGTGGTCTCTCTGTTCAGGAAAGGGAACACATCCAACAGAGCCGGGCCTTGAGTAAGTCCCAGAAGCGTCAGGCCCAATGGGAAAAATCTATTCAAGAACTCCTGAATTAGGCCACCGAGAGCATACAACATGCCTCTCACCTAAGAGAGTCCAATCAGCGATCTTTGCCTGCCTCCCTAGAAGGGATTGATTCATAGAAGAACTCAGTACCAAACCCAGTTCACCCCCGAATGGGGGCACGTAAGATCAGGCAGGTAGCAATAGCAGCAGCCTCTGCTGCAATCCAGGGTCAACCCCATCCTACAGGGCTGGGGGAATTTTTAACAACAAATGCCCCCGTAAGACCAATAAAAATGGGAAGAGACTCGATGCCCAAGGAACAGAGCTGTTCCCAGCCCTCAAGGCTGGGGGCATTATTACCCCCTCAACAACAACCTCCCCCACGAGAGTCAGTATTTTATCATCTAGGAAGGACAGCCAGAAGAAGAGGTGCCCGTCCTCTCTCTTCATTTGAATCATCATCCCCTCCGAGAGGAAGGCGCACTGTAAGGTCACATCAAAGATCTCTCTGCATCACCCTTCGTCAAGAAGTCCGAAGGAAATCCCATGTCATGAAAGGGAAGGCCAGAAGAAGACACGGGAGATCCTCTTCCTATTTGGAAGATGAAATCTTCTCCGCCCTGTGATATGCATCTATCAACGTCATAGAGGTTAACCCCACGAGTGACACCAGAGATGATGCAAATCAGGATGGATTGAGAGACGATAGTTTCGGTTAGGCTGTGACTCACAACAAACCACCAGGTGTGCACACCTGGAACCTGAGGGCCACCCTAAATATGGCCACCCCTTTAGCTAACCCCCCTCCACTTACCCTGCGAGCTTCCAACAAGGATAAGAACAAAGGACCGGTTACCCTTAATCCGCCCCCTTCTCTTGACAAAAATGAGCCACTCACTATCAAAGAGAGGTTCGCTCGATAGGAAGAGGGAATGAAGGAATTGATGCGTCTTAACACCGATCTACTCCAGAGGAACCGTCTTATTGAGAACGCGTCCCAAGAGGAGCCGCATCCTGTACTCCTAGTAAGTGAACCTCAAAGACCCAGGCTTACCCTGCCCAATGAGGTTCCTAGTCCATCCAGCTACCTAAATGTGGATCCGAATGAATACCAAGACTTCTCTCCACTTAGGAAGAAACTAGAGCAAGTACACCCAAACCCTCTGAGGGTGCCCCGAATGGAATATGCACCCTTGGTACTGGCTGAGTCGGATCCTCAAGCAATGACTCATGCTGCACCTGCCGAAGACCGGGCCCAAAAAGTTGTAAAACAGGGTCTCGCCAATACCATCAAGGCACTGACAGGTTGATTGGAGGCGATGGAGGGCCGACGCGCTCCGATACAGCGAGAGTGGAAGCCCTACCTGGATTGGGTAAGCAACACGCCTCCCCCTCCGAATTTTGGAAATCATGTATTCCCTATCTTCAATGGATCAGGCGATCGGGAATAGAATTTGATGCACTATGCATCCTATTGCGACCCTATGATGGGAAATCTGGAACAACAAGAAGCGGTGAAACTCAGATGCTTCGTACAGACCTTGCAAGGATCCGACTTTTTCTGGTATACGAGTCTACATGACAAGTCAATAAAAAGGTGGGAAGACCTTCGACATCAGTTCCTGTTCCACTTCATCTCAACGTTGCCTAAGACAATGGTCATCGACCTCATGAACTGCAAGCAGAGGGAGAACGAGATGGTCTCAGATTTCATCGCTAGATGGAAAGGTCTGACCTACTCTCTGAACATGCCAATGCCTCAAGATGAGTTGCTTGGTATATGAATCGACAATCGTCGAGATGAGCTGTGAACACCACTCATACCAGTGGAGTACACCAACGGATTCCACCATCTCTCGGCCATTACCCAGAGAATTGAGGACTCCCTGTAGTAGACCAATTTGTTGTCCTGAATAGCCTCACAGGCTCCCACAAAGAGAGAATCTAGAGCTGAAGCGTCCTCTCTCATGCTCAAGCCATCCCCTGTGCCTGCTCCACCGCTTAGGCCTCCACAAAATCGTCAGGGGCCCCCTATACATCAACAGTCGCCTCCGCCTAAGAGGGACGATCAGAGAGGATCGAAGCGGAACCAGTTTGAGGAATGAAGACATAAATCATACCCATTCCAAGAGGACCAAGTCCACGACTACTTCATCGCCGCCATGAATTGCAACTTTCTCCACCTCCCAGAGTCGAGGAAACCCGATGAAGTCGGTCGTGATGAAAGGCCAGACTACTTTCCCTACCACCGAATGTTGGGGCACAATATTGGAGAATGCTTCGTCTTCAATGACCTCCTGCAAAGGATGGTAGAATCCGGGAAGGTCGAGCTGGGACGACCCCCAAGACATGTGACGTATATTGCTACCATTGACTCCGACAAAGGGGAGGGGTGGTAGGAAGTCACTAGAAAAAAGGGGCATAAATTTGATAACTCGATGACTCGGAAGACTATCAACTGAGCCTAGAGCATATTTCAAGCTCAGATACAGTAGCCAGTGTTGCCGCCAACATCCCCTAATGTTGCACAACCAACAGTATCAGCCCCACAACCCTCCACGAGCCGATCATTCAGGCGTAATAAAAAAGGGAGGAGACAAGTGCAAGAGAAGAAATCTGTGATGAGGCCAAAGTTAGCCCCAACGCTGTCAGATTTCATGACCCCATACTTGGCACCACGGGCACCGACCCACCAAACGACACCATCAGGGACAACCGACCAGGTTGACCTGTCAGAGGATGAAGAGCCAATATTTTATTCCATAAACGTCATCCATCTTATGGAATCGTCCCATGACGAAGGGTACAGTTATGAACCGGAGTTCTAGACATAAGGGAATGGGGGGGGGAATCGTAGAGGCAAAGGATACCAGGGGAGGTGCAGTCGCGACCGAAACCAACCCTACGATTAGATCTCATCCCAAACCATCAATAATGCAGAAACACATGGGAGATCCCTTCAACGGACTGAATAGGAGAAAGAATATCCCCCCACTTCCACAAGTTGCCACTGTGGCCCCGTTATTCTACGATACCCACCAGAGGAGAAACAAGTGTCTAGTCACCTAGCGCACACAAACAGACTATCCGGGCCAAGTCCCCAGAACGTGGGAACATCGTCGAAGTCTGACCCCACAGCGGGTCCCTCCTCGTTACATACTCCAGCTCCCAAGAAGCCTTCTAGAACTCTCCCACCAGCGGAGAAGCGTCAGCCATTGAAGAAAAAATACGACATCCTTAAGCAGCTGGTGTTATTGCCAGCCAAACCTTCCATCCTGGATACGCTGAGTTTGTTATCCAACCTCAGGGAGGCGCTTATTGAATCATTGCTTCGCCCCCAGGAGTTATAATTCGAGGTAGCTGCCACCGAGGTCTACCGGATAGAGATAGGATCATTCGAATGTAATGCAGTGATTTCCTTCATTGACCAAGATGAAGATGTCTTCATTCAGGGACATATCAAACCACTTTATGTCTCTGGCACACTGAACGATGTTGAGATCCACAAAGTATTCATTGATAATGACTTTGGAGTTAAACTCCTTCCCCTAAGGACACTCTGTAAGCTGGGCCACAATGAGGATGAATTAATACCCTCAGCTAAAACTCTGTTGGGTTATGACAAGAGCGAGCAGAATCCAATGGGAAAAATTAAGCTAAAGACCCATTTTGGAGACCTTGTAGCCTATTCAGAATTCCTGGTGGTCTGAAAAAACACGACATTCAATGCCCTTCTGGGGAGGCTGTGGCTCCATAAGAACATGTTCGTTCCTTCGTCATACCACCAGTGTATTAAGTAATGTGTCAATGGGAAAAGTGGGACATTGTACACCGACAAGGCCCCTTTTGAGCTCTCCGAGTCACACTACATTGACGCCGAATTTTATGAGAAAAATAAGAATAATCCTTTGGCCGATGGTGTTGACAGGATCCCCACTCCAAATGGTCTTGAAGTGGTTCTTGACAACCCCCTCATGCAGCTTGGCATAGACTATGTACTGCCCATCAACCATATTGAGAGTAGGGGTTCAAGTCCGGACACACACTGAGCTGTGTTCATGACTTCAGCCATGACGGCCGAGTACGACAATGTGGGAACGTCCACCAACCCTCAATTTGGGGGTGAGTACTTGAGTGAGGATACTCAAAATGCCTCACCTCCAGACTCCCAGGAGCTCGAGTTAAGAGCTCTCCCCCCATCAAATTCAGAAGACGAGGATTTAGGAGAAGAAGAGGAAGAAGATATCGGGGATGCACCTCCCGCATTTGAGGAAGGTATCTCCACCATGGTGGACGAGCTTAGGGAAATAAACCTGGGTACCGAGGAAGATCCAAGGCATACTCTCATTAGTGCAGCCATGTACCCCGAGGAGCACGAGATATATACCTCTTTCTTGAAGCAACATCGGGATGATTTTGCCTGGAATTATTCAGAAATGCCGGGACTCGATCCCGAAGTGGTGACGCATCACATGGGTCTTCCAGAAGACCACCAGGGATATAAACATTCCGTCAGAAGGACACATCCCTCACATGATGC
This sequence comes from Viscum album, assembly GCA_963277665.1. NCBI lineage: Eukaryota > Viridiplantae > Streptophyta > Magnoliopsida > Santalales > Viscaceae > Viscum > Viscum album. The sequence continues at coordinate 938,743,358 of OY728155.1, read as the reverse complement.
CAAAATCGAGGATGAAGTCGATAAGATCATTAAATCAGGCTTCATTCGGTAGGTCTAGTACCCCATCTGGTTGGCCAACATCGTCCCTGTCAAGAAAAAGAATGAACAAATCCACGTCTGCATCGATTTCAAAGATCCCAATCATAATTTCCCGAATGATGACTTTCTGGTCCTGATCACTGAGTTATTAATCGATGAAACGGCCCAGTATGAGGCTCTATCCTTCATGGATGGCTATTCTGGGTATAATCAAATTAGGATGTCCCGAGAAGATGAAGAAGCCACTACCTTCAGAGCCCCCCAAGGAGTATTCTGTTACAGGGTCATGCCCTTTGGCGTCAAGAAAACTCGTGCCACATATCAATGCACCATGCATCGTATTTTTAAGCCATTCTTGTAGATATTCGTTGAATGTTACGTAGATGAATTGTTGGTCAAATCAAGACAGTACTCATATCACCTGTCATACCTTGAGACCGTCTTCAACAAACTTCGATAGCATAGCCTAAATATGAACCCCTTGAAGTCTCCTTCAGGGTTACCTCAGGGAAATTCCTTGGCATCGTTGTACGCCACCGCGACATCGAAGTCGACCCTGAAAAGACAAAGTCTATCCTTGACTTGCCTCCTCCCCACAATCTCACTGAGTTGAGAGGATTCAAAGGACACCTAGCCTATATTAGGCAATTCATAGCCAACCTGGCTGGAAAATGTTTTTCCTTCACTTGGTTAATGAAAAAGGGAGTCACGTACCATTGGGAAGATGACTTCCAAGAGGCATTTGACAGCCTAAAGAGGTACCTATTAATCCCACCGGTTCTCATGCCTCCGGTTGAAGGAAGACCTCTCCTTCTATATGTGATGGCCCTAGAGTAGTCACTGGGAGCCTTCCTCGCACAAAAGAAAGACGCTGGCAGTGAAAACAGTCTCTATTACCTCAGCTGAACAATGATTGATGTTGAGACTCGATACTCAAACATCGAGAAGAGCTGTTTGTACATGGTCTTCGTGGTTCAAAAGTTACGCCATTATCTTCAGCATCATGAAGTCCATTTAGTCCCACGTAAGAACCTGCTCAAGTACATCCTCAGCCGCCCAATGCTGACCGGGCGCCTATCCTGATGGCCAGTAATCCCGCAATAGTTTGACATCCAATTTGTGCCTTGGAAGGCCATCAAGGGTCAGGAATTAGCAGACCTTCTGGCAGAGCACCCCTCAGCGTGGACCACCGCATCGAACATTGAGCTACATGATGAAGACATCTTCTCGGTTCAAGGGGAGCTCCCAACATGGGAAATGTACTTCGATGGCGCATCCTGGAGCCCGACCGAGAAGAAGATGGAAGACCCCAAATTTAACAAGGTGGGTTTGGGGATAATACTCATGTCCTCAGAAAAGGAAATCTTTCCATATTCCTTCCTCCTGTCAGAAGGATGTACAAATAATGAAGAAAAATATCAAGCCCTCATTGTAGGCCTAGAACTCGCACTCCAGGCACATGTAAAACACCTTAAGGTAAAAGGTGACTCAGAACTGGTCATCAAGAAAGTCAATGGTGACTATGATATCAAAAATAAGGAGATGATTCCCCTTTTTGACCATGACCAAGGGTTAATAGAAGAATTTTACACGGAACCAACATCAACCTATATTCCCCTATCTCAAAATGCCTAGGCTAACACATTAGCCAACACAACAACATCCCTAGCCGACCCAGACCGGGATGAAACAGTCATCATTATTTCTCACCGCCAAATGGTCTTGCCATATGTTCAGACCAAGACAGAGGAGATCCATGAAGTCAGTCCTGTCCCTGATCCATATGCTCCTACCACCGGCTGGATGAACCCCATTGAAAACTACCTTCAACAGGGATAACTTCCATCAGACAGGGCTGAACGAGAGAAAATATGGAGAAGGGAAATCAACTTTGTACTATATGGCGGCATGGGTTAGAAATAAGTCCTTTACAAATGAGGCCTCGACAGAATCCTACTTAGGTGCGTTGATGGAGAAGAAACCGCCACCGTTATGACTGAAGTGCACGTCGGAGTTTGTGGGGCACATCAAAAAGGGACCAAGCTTTCCCATTAGGTGCGAAGGCTCGGGAACTATTGGCCCACAGTGGCACGAGATTATGAGCGTTTTACCGCAAAATGCCACTCGTTCCAAATCCATGCCAACTTCATACACCAACCCCCGGACTTACTTCATCAGGCCAAGTACTCCGAGCCATTTTCCGTATGGGGAATGAACGTTGTAGGACCATATCCCCCCGCCACAGCCAAAAAGCTGAAGTATATCCTCAAAAAAACTGACTTCTTTTCAAAATGTGCAGAAGTTGTACCTCTAAAGGAAGTCGGGGCAAGAAATGTTGTCAGCTTTGTGAAAACTAATATCATCACCAGATTTGGTGTCCCTCATACCATACTGACGGATAATGGCACCAACATATGCTCTACTGAATTGGAGAAACTATACCAAGAGTATGGTATCAAGGATAACCACTCATCCCACTACCATGTGGCGGCCAGCAGACAGATAGAGGATTTCAACAAGACCCTATCTAACATTCTATAGAAAATGGTGGACAAAGAGAAGAAGTCATGGCTGGATAAACTCCTTATTACATTGTGTGCCTACCGAAGCACAATCCACACCGCTACTCAGGATACTCCTTACACATTGGTATGAAGAACAGAAGCGGTCCTTTCCATTGAGCTCCAATTAACATCGCTCTGTGTTGACATTTGTGATCAATTATCCAACGATGAGCAATCACAAAAGCAGCTAGGTGAATTTGAACAGCTAGACGAGAAGCGGCTTCACACTTTTCACAATCTGGAAATATACTAGAACCAGATTCCATGAGCCTTCAATAAAAAGGTCCATCTTTGAGGTTTCCTAGAAGGAGAATTGGTGTAAGTCCTCCGGAACCCAATGACACCCAGAAGGAAACCTCCAAAGCTGGAGCCAAAATGGGAGGGACCATATGTTATACATAAGGTCTACTCCAATGGAGCATATGGCCTGATCTCTATGGACGGGAAATTCACCACCACTCCTGCAAATGCGAGATTCCTGAAGAAGTATTTCTCATAGAAACCAAAAGTATTTTTCGTCCTTACCGCACGACGATAAACTACAAGAATAAGAAGAAAAAAAGAGAAAAAAAGAGGATCATCCATGCTGCATGATGTTAAACTACCAAGCACCCAACGGTCTTAACTATATGACCTTAAACTAAGAGTATTTTATCCTCACCGCACGATGTTAAACTGCAAGGACAAGATGTTTTTAAAAATTCCCCCCCCCCATGTATGGACTAGACCTACACGGGGTGTATTGTCTTTCAGAGAACTATGTGCGGCTTGATTACTGACTTTGAAGGATATGTAGCGATGCCAGTGTTCCTCGTCCTGGCCCAGTCACATCTCAAATAAAAAAAATGCCCCCTTCTCCCGTGTACGGACCAGACCTGCACGCGGTGTATTTAGTAGAGAACTACGTATGGCTTGATTCTTGCCTTCACAGGGTACATAACGATCCCAGGATCCCGTCCTGGCCCAGCCACTCCCAAATGAAATAAAATAAACGTTAACAATGTCCCATTCCCCCGTGTATGGACTAGCCCTGCACAAGGTGTACTTCTTCCAAAGAACGATGTGCGGCTTGATTCCTACCCTCACAGGATACGTAGTGATGCTAGGGTTCCCCGTCCTAGCCCAACCCCCTGAATAAAAGATAAAAATTCCCTCCCCCCCCCGTGTACAGACTAGACCGATACGGGGTGTACTCCTTGTGCTTACCGCACGATGTAAAACTGCACGGATATCAAGATTTAAAAATTCTCCCATTTCCCCGTGTATGGGCTAGACCTGCACGGGGTGTATTTTTTACGTCCTCTCCGCACAACGTTAAACTGGATGGATAATGAAAGTTAAAAATGCCCATTTTCCCCATGTATGGACCAGACCTGCATGTGGTGTATTTTTCATCCTCACCGCATGATGTTAAACTGCACGGAAAACGTCCTCACCGCACGACATTAAACTGCACGGATTTCATTGAGAACCACCTAATATGTATGGCAGAACGAGGTGGAAATACTCCTTGCACAATTGGATACATCCTCCCCATACATTAGAACCCACGACCCAGATAATTATGGATCTTCATAACCATTCATGGCCATCAGAAGTGGAAAGTCATCGACATGCGGACACCTTTTCATGACTATGCATACCATGCCCTAAGCGGCTCTGCATATTGATAGCCCCTGGACCATCTACCAAAGTGGTTTACAAGTTTTTCCCCTTTTCACATCCAAAATCGCCAGGGTATCCCTACCTGGTTAGCCTATGATTCTGCCCGTGGTTCACATGACGAACTGCATCTAGGAACATCAATCCAGGACTAAGCTACTGTGACTCAATAGACAATCGCAGTGAAGATGTTTCTTGTATGCTCGGACATCATTATCCCCACATGCTGAACTCTGTAATATGAGCAATCTCAGTTTTTTATAATTATTCATTGCCATTGGAAGTGGAAATTTATCGACCCGGGGACACCTTTGCATGACTATGCATACCATGCGCTCAGCAGCTCTGCATATTGATATCCCCTGGCCCGTCTACCAAAGTCATGATTTCCTTGGGCGGTACTCTTCCTAACTTCGTATGGTTACCAGCCTCATAGACCTCACACAACATCTCCTAATCCGGGAAGCCTCATAATGTCAATTTACAACCTTCATCCCCCACCCTATACAGAGCATATTAGAGAATGGTAAATCAGTTATCATTCGAGTGATTACAGCAATAGTCACCCAGTGGTCCGAGCTCTATGACCGCTAAACAAGGAGTACTTCTTCCTTACCGCACGATGCTAATCTTATTGGAGTGAAGGTACACCCCCGTGCGCAAAATGAATCAGCGTAGTGAGCTCTCTAAGCATTAACAGCAACCAGGGCCGAGTATGCCTGACATGCCCAGACATTTCCTTCCGAAATGATAGACTTCGTGGAACGAATAATTGAGGATCCTCATAACCATTCCCGACCATCGGAAGTGGAAAGTTATCGACCCGTGGACACCTTTCCATTACTATGCATACCATGCCCTCAGCGGCTCTACATATTGATATCCCCTAGCCCGTCTACCAAAGGCCTTATTTCCACAGTCAACACTCTTCCTAGCTCCGTACGCTTACCGACCTCAGGATCCCCATATCATTTCTCCTGATCGAAGAAGCCCCGAAACCACAATTTACACCAATAAACCTCTCTCCATGTATGGGCATGCTGAGATGTTCGAGCCCAGTTGCATTCTGATGAAGAGCATCCATTGCCACTGCGTCCTTACCACATGATGTTAAACTACACGGAACATCTTGGCTGCTCGACATAAAACTGCAGAGACCAAGTATTAACTGTCCCGGGGAATGCCTTCAACTACAAGCATTTTCACTGGTTTAAAAATGCCCCTCGTCCTCGCTGCATGACGTAAAACTGCACAACATCCTTTAAAAATGCTCCTCGTCTTTACCGCATGACGTTAAACTGCACGAAAGTCGTCCTCACCGCATGACGCTACACTATGCATACCCCCCTTTCCTTTCACATTGGGTCACCTTCATCCTCACCGCATGATGTGAAACTGCATGGAGTTCATCCTTACCGCACGACGTTAAACTGCAAGGGCTTCGTCGAGACCCACCCAAGATATGTGGAGAAATGGGAAAGGAATACTCCTGGTGCATTTGGATGCATCCACTCCATATAACAGACTCCACGACCCAAATAATTGCGGATCTCCATAACCACTCATGGCCATCGCAAGCGGAAGGCCATCGACCTGTGGAATCCGTTGTACGACTATGCATACCATGCTCTCAGCGGCTCTGCATAATGATAGCCCCTAGATCGTCCATCAAAGGCATGATTTACCCAAGCGATACTCTTCCTATCTCTGTACGCTCACCGGCCCCAGTTCCCCCATGTCATATCTCCCAATCCAAAAATATATGGAGTAGTGGTTTATAAGTTCATTCCTCACCCGCATCCAAGTGTTTCTAGGGAACCCCTTCCCGATGAGCCTATGTATCCTCCCGCGGTTCACATGACAATTTGCATCTACAAGCATCAAGCTAGAACTGGGATACTCTGACTCAGCGGGCAACTACTGCAAATATGTCTATTTTCTGGTCGGGACACCATTATCCCCATGTTCCAAAATCTGTGCTATGAGCAACCCCAGATTTTCATAATCATTCATGGCCATCAAGAGTGGAAAGTTATCGACCCATGGACACCTTTGTACGACTATGCATACCATTCCCTCAACACATCTACATAATGATAGCCCATGGCTCGTCTATCAAAGGAAATATTTCCTCAGGTGATACTCTTCCTAGCCCTATACGCTTACCAGCCTCAGAGCCCCCATATCATCTCTCTTAATCCGGGAAACCCCAGAGTTACAGTTTACACCTTCATTCCAAAAACTTTGTTCAGAGCATGCTAGAGCATCCTAACCCAATATCCCTCCGAATGATTGTAGCAATAGTCACCCAAGGGTCCGAGCTATATGACCATTAAACTAAGATTACTTCATCCTTACCGCATGATGTTAAACAAAACAGAATGTAAAAAAGTCCCTCGTCCTTACCACATGATTTTAAAATGCACAGGCTCCATATTTACCGCATGACATCAAACTGCATTGTCAAACTCTTCATGAGTCCATCCAGGGATAGGGGTTTTCCTCCCCTCCTTGGTTCATATGCCAGACCTGAAAAAAGTACCGCCTCACATTAGCATGGGGAGGGATGACTTTACCCATCCCCGTAAATTTAGCCGGGACGATTCTCCCATGTCCATGCATCCTCGTTTCATAAACCATACTCTGCACCCAGAAAGAGCTGAGCCCTTGTAAGCCACCCCTGGTAGTCCCAAATCTCATCTTCCCTAAATTTTCTCGGCTATCAGAAGAATACAATTATTGAACTAAGGACACATTTTCATGGCTATGAATACCGTTCCCTTAGTGTCTCTGCATATTTATCGCCCATGGATCATCTACCAGAGGAAATATTTCTTTAGGAAATGCCTCTCTCCGTACGCTTGCTGGCCTCTGAGCCCCCATATCCATTCAGAAACCCTCCGAGCTGTAGTTTACTAACCTCTCCCATAACCCTACCTGAATGTGATGGAACGTCTTTGACAAGATTACTGAAAACCAGGGAAGACTATCCCACTTCAAGAAATGTCCCAACCGCATGACTTGAAACTGAGACAAGCTCCAACCATCCTTCGGGCTAACAAAATTCATAGGGCAGGGACCTTACATCCCCAATCCTGGTTAATATAGATGTTCCCAAATCCCTTTCAGACATCACATACCCTTTCCGGGCCACCCCTAGTGGTTTTCGTACGTCTCCGAGCCACCCATGGTGGTTTCCATAAGCCAGACATTCATGAAGTTCTATGGCCATCAGAAATGGAGAGTCATTGACATAATGACACATTTTCACGACTATGCATACCATTCCCTCAGCGGCTCTGCATATTGATCACCCCTGGCCCGTCTACCAAAGGCAAGATTTCCTTAGGCGATGCTCTTCTCACCTCTACCTGCCTATACGGCTCCCATGCCTTGAGACATGCTATGTATGTCATTCAAGTCTAAACACACTCCCTCCACATGCGTTTGAAAGACATCGAGACATATTTTAATGAACCAAACATCATTGTGTCCCTTTCCCCACTATATTTGGTCAAAGCTGTTTGACCTAAAACATCAGTAATGATAGTCTTGACGGCGGGACTTTAAACCGCTCACAAAACAGGCACAAATCTTGTTAGGCCAAAAACCCAAAAAGGGCGACCTAAGAAAAAGTTGCGCCATACCCGCTGGGTCCACACTAAATGAGCCCAATAAAAATTAGGGTATTAACAGAAAATACAAAAAGTTGTGGGGTTTTTCTACAAAACCCTAGAAATAGTCAAACTATGCTCACTGAATCCCATGGTCCAGGCAAAAGACAGAGCCTGTTTTCATCTTTTATCACTTTCCTGAATTATGATCAATTCTAATTTAGTGAGTTGTTATTTAAGAAATAATTGTTCTAGTAATAATCAATATTTATGGGAAGGAAGATTGAAATAGATTGAATTCTGATTAAACAAAAAGGGATTTCATCCATAAACTGGGGCCTCTCCCTCACAACAACAAAAGAGGTAAAAAAGGAATGCACAGGAATGGCTCTGACAGTCATAGAGGATCCTGGCTCGCCCTCTCCACGAAATCAACGACCTTGTGGCGGAGGTTGTTGCATGTCTACTCCAGCACGGCCTTCTCCCTAGTGTCAACCTCGGCCACTGAATGAGTATGCTCCACTGTTGTTTGGAGATCATTGATCCCTTTTTGGGGGCTACAAGGCGACCAGTCTTAGTTGATAATTGATCCATCAACATCGCTTCCCATTCTTCACATTCGTGAAACTCAGAAGATAGGACGGTCGCTTGATCTCGAGAGCTCGCCTCCTATGCTATCAGTTGTTGGAGCTTTATCATGGCTCCCTCCAGTTCTCGGATCCCGCAATGAGGGGATGTGACGTGAACAAGTTTGTGCTCACTAGTAGCAACTTCCTCACGGTTAATGAGAACCTGGAATGCAAGAAAATGAAACTACTGATAGTCAAAGCCACCCAACCCCAAACCCAGGAAGAGTTGTCGGAGTGCTACAGTTTTAGTTTCCATTTTGTCCAGGGGAGTTTCAGTGAAATTATCACAAATCCAGGGCCAGTCCCACCTGCACACTACTCGGTGATCCGCCATGACATGAGGATATTTGGTATCCTCGCTAGATGGAACGAGAACGAAGTATGGCATTGTGACCAGCACAGGCATGTGCACACTAGACGATGGTTCCGAAGCTGGATGACCTAATGCTTCTAACCCCGATTAGGGCTTGGGAGTCAAGTTTCTAAGACCGGTATCAGTCAGAAAAATTTTAGGAATTATTTCTATTAGACCCGAATCCACATGTTCATCCTCATCCACATCCAAGAAGGTTGGGTTCGTCTGAATTTCGACCACAGAGGGGATGGGAGAGGGAAATCTCCTGAGTCGCTTTGACCGACGAGCCATCAGTCAGTTCTCCCTCAGAGCCGATGAGGAAGCTGTAGTAGGCACAACAACTGCAATGACTCCTGACTTGGGAACCTGCCGGATAGCCTTCCCCAAAATCCCATTAGGGTAATGTTTTACCAACATCCTTGCATACTCCAAGGATAGGCTGGCGGCCATTCCCATACCAGGAAAGAGAATGGTTGAATCAGATCCCTCCCACATAAGCATCAACCACCATTGATGGAGAGTGGCTGGGTGTAGTCCTCGAGCCTGAGGAGGAGGAAGGGAAACATGGAGTTGCATACACCCAAACTGGTGATAAAAATGATGTGGGTCATACAACTTTCATAGATAAATTCCGTCAATCTGTGCAGAAAAAAACTCGTCCCACAGCGAAAACATGTAAGAACATTCTTCAAGGCTCTTCCTGTGGTGGTCGACCACTACACCAGAAGGGGTGGGGTGGGGAGTGAAGGCAAACTGGGAGAAATCACTCAGAAGCTTGATGACTTCGTCATAACTGAGGGGCTTCAGACGAACCCCAGCTATATCAAGCAGGGTAGGCTGAAAGGTAGGAAGCGGGATGACTGTGTTATGACAATAATCATAACCGCGACAATGATTCTCTATCTAGCTTTATAAGAATTTAAATGGCCCACTCAGACGGTAGGTTGGCCCGCCCTTCTATGTATGGCTCAGTAGTTCATAAATACGAGCCACAGTGGGCATGACCAAATTCAGTGGACGACCCTCTGACAACTCAACTGCCATCATCAAGGCGTAGGCCCTGACACCTGTGTTGATATCCCGAGAAGGGAATAGCCACCCGCTCAGAAACATAGCAAAAAAACCTTCCAGCCGGAGCATAGGTTACACACTGGGGCACACCTTGTAACCCCATGAAAGGTAGTTGCCCGCCTCCAGAACCACCCAGTAGGAACCTGGGGTGGTTCGTGACTGTTGAGAAGGATGAGTCCTGGGGCGGTTGATCTTCATCATAGGACCAATGGTTTTCAGAAATAACCCTATCCAGGTGCTATAGGGAATAAGAGAGCGGGCACGCAAGGCCTGGCCTAGTGATTACTCCGCAATAACCAGCAGATCCTTTGCCAACGAGGGCACTTATTCGACATCATCCCACGCACCAGGAGTGGTAAGGAACTCGTCATACATCTCACTGATACTCGAGAGCCCTCCCAATTGATAGATGTCCCACAGACTAATGCCAACTTCACCATGGGAAAGGTGAAAGGTATTAGTGATTGAACACCATTGACTGAGCAGGTCATGCAGGATCATGTATGGTGGGTAAATAGAAAATTGTGAAGCCCACACTACAAAGTACAAATTAACTGCTTCCAGTGACTCGGGAGACTCCCGACAATGATGAAGGACCCAGAAGACCCAGGACCAGTCATTTGAGAAGAGCCCACCGGACCGAATATCCCACCTAGGAATCCACCCTATGTCAGGATCCATTCGAGAAAGGTTGATAATAGAAGGGTAATTCTTGAGGGAAGCCTTTTGTGAGAAGTCTTGAGTACACTGATCACTTTGGGTCCAGACGGAGACTCTCAAAATGAAGGTATCTTTCAGATCTGGATCAGAGATCGTCTACCCCGATTGGGTGAGGTTTCCTTGAATACACTTCAGCGGAAATTCCAATCAAGGTGACGGAAAACCAGAGAAAGTAGGGGGATATGGACGCCGTCTTGAAAACTGAAGCTGTAAAGTGGGAGTCGATTTGATAAAGGATAACCCAAGAGCTCAGGAGAGAGAAAGTCCTTCAAGAAACCATCGTTCGGGATGATGGACCAACTAGGGTCCTCTCCAATTCTCTCCGCTATAAGAATCATGGCTAGACGTCTCCCTGAACCGGTCGAGAGAGACGTGGTGGTAGGCCTGGGTTCATGGCGAGGAGGAACCATGTTTTCTCCCTGCACTATGAAGACCACCAATGGTTATTCTGGAATAAGAAAAACTAGAAAAAAATGCCAGCTACATGGAAAAGGAGTCAAGAGGCCTTCGTGATAAGGTCCGCCAGCAGGCCTCATAAGGTGGTTGGCAAAGATGGAATCCAGCGAACCAACCCTGCATGGAAAGGGGTTATGGTATTCTATATTGTGGAGCATTGTCCAGAGAACCACGAACTAGGTTGCTCCACAGAGTCCTAATCCCAGATTTAAATAATTAAAATTTGAGAAACTTAAGAATTTTTCAAAGTCAGGAAGATTTCAGTCCACGAAGAACCAAAAATGAGAAGTTAATTCCTCCACGGCCCTTCATGACTTACTTTTTTAATTAACTAAAAGTGTTAGTTTGTGGTTGGAGGTTGATCCGCGGAGGGAGGTGACAACCAAGGAAGTATTGGTTCACAGAAGTGGCAGCTGGTTCGCGGACGAGGCGTTTTGCAAAGGAATGAGTACACAGAGACAAAAGTTAAGACCTATTTATTTTCCAAAGAATCCGAAAAAGGACAAGGACCCCATTTTTTTATTATTGTGGTCCCCTACTCGGTCCACCCATCTACTGCAAACCATCTATGTTGCAGGACCACTCTGCATCGGAATGGTCTCCTCTTCCTTCTGATCAGACCCCATTCCGATGGGGGGCATTTGTAGGGTATTTAAATATCCGTAAAAGAGATTCTATACAATTAACCCCAATGAATTGGGGGGAAGAATATAGAAAAATAAAGGGATTCACAAAGCCGAACCGGTCCGCAGACCGGTCCAAATGATGACCCCATACGGCTGGTTCCGCAAAGCACCCCCTCCGGGGACTATTGTCGTTCGCGGAATGGAGGTGGAGATCCTCCGCAGGCACGAAGCGAGACAGGCGCTGAACCGGTCCATCATGACGAACTTCCCCAACTTTGGACCGTGTCAACTAGCCCAAGCCGCATCCGCTATGGTTCGCGGAATGGAGGCGGAACCCTCCGCGGCCGTGAATCACTCTCCGAGTTCGTTTGGTTCGTGGGGATTATGCGCTCGATGCTCCCCATGAGTTGCGGATTGACTGAGTCCTCCATGAATCGGGTTTTCAGTCATGGGACTCTGTAAAAGGTACCTCATGAACATAAATACATCATCTTCCCCGCTCTATAAAAGGAGATCAAGTGGTAGAGGAGAGGAGGACTTGGAGGAGATCAATCTGATTCGGGTGGAAGGATTTTGAAGGAAGTCTTAGGATTTCGGAAGTTCCAGTTGGTGAACCAGAGCAGGTATGAACTTGGGAAAGAACTAATAAGGAACCAAAAACACATAATAACATGGTGAACCATGAACCTAAAATAACAAAGAAGAGAAAACCGTGAACCATGGCCCCTCCGCAGATGCACTCCCCGCAGACCAGGGAGTTTATGACTCTTTTACGATCCGCTGCACCACGTATCACCCTCCTATGTGGGCGAAGCCCCGAATGACAAGCCCCTGGCCGACACTGCCCTTAACCGTCACTTCCCACATGGAACCCTTCGCGGACCACCCTGGTACGCTGATCGAACTCAAAGTCACGAACCACCTTGGTTCACGGGATGCCCATCAGTCCGCGGACCACTCTGGTTCACAGAAATCTTATCAAACCTCGTAGCACTTCCCTACGCAAAGGGCGCCACAAACCATACCCCTGTGTGGCCCACCAAATCCTTCGGAGTTCCCATTCCCCAAGCCACATAAAATCCTTCTAATCTGACCTGATCCTCCATGACTCCCTCACTAGCCTACTCATCGGCCCAGAGCCGAGGCCTCCACCAGAGCCACTGGATCTGTGTGGTGTAACCCTCAGGCACATCATCGCGCTATTTTGAGTTCACATACCCACGGTAAGCAGGGGCGAAAGGGTTTCCCAAACCCTTGAGCATATTTTCGAAGCATTCTTGGGTTCACATTCCCACGGTAATGCGGTGTCTGAGCTCGGGAGTCCCCTTTTTCCCCTTTACTTGTTGGGGATGGGGAACTTCTCCCTTCTTCGGGGGGTAGTAAAATACCCATCAGAATGAAGCCCCCATGCACTTAAGTACTTCCCCCGGGAACAAGAGAGGTGACGGGAATAGGAGCGCCTCTTTCCCTCTCCCGCTGCACTTTGTCACAATGGGAATCCATATCGGAGTAAACCCCGACCTTATGGGCCACTCCATGCGTAAGCCCCACTCCACTTCTCACGGATGCACATTTCGCGACGTGATCGCCTGGTCCTTACCACCTCTTGTTTCTCACACCGAGCATGACTCCCATGGGATTAGAGTAAGCATGGACCATGAAATCCTTTTATAGGCTGCCTCAGAGCGTAAGCCCCACTCATACGAACTATGTGGACTTTGATCTTTGTCTCCTAGGCAGGGTACGTCGGAAGCCTCTCAGGAGGTTCAAGCCCGATCACCATCGGACCCCCAGGTCCACTTTCACATCGGTTCTCTGACGCCCCAATTTGCACTACGTGGAATTTGATCCCTGTCTTCTAGGCAGGGTACGTAGGAAGCCTCCCTGAGGTTCAAGCCCAACAACCAGCTGATCCGACTGTCTTCATGTTGGTTCACTACACCAACCCTGGTGATGCCCCAATGAGTCCAGACTCCTCGGGGTCATTAATCCAATGAGGGATGGTAAGGCTTGGCCATAAATGATTCTGAATCCCTACATCTAGCTGACCATTTCCAATCATGAGAAATCCGTGGATACTATGCTTGGGTATAAACCAATGATTCGAGAACATATGAATATGTCTTAAATCTAAAAGAGAGTCCCAGAACAGGCAATAATTCCCCCAAAAAGGGTGCGATGAGCCCGACTTCCCATCCTCTCGACCAATGTGTGTTCTTAAGCGTCGTTGGTCAAACCACCCAGAAAACACCTTCCTTTGGAAAGCAGGTCCATGTATTACTGGATGTAGAACTGTTGGGCGTTTTGAGGCTGAAAACAGTGCACCCGATATGAGTGATTTAGTAGAACCCAACCATTTCAAATCAATCGTCGGGTAGCACACGTTTCTTCCCCATTACCCTATCGTGCGCCGTGAGACAGGGGTTAATAAATTTTTTGGTCACAAATAGAAAGTGATTCCAACTCCTGACTGAACACAATTAATTTAAATTTTCCCATGAAAAAGGGCATGTATTTACATCTATTTTATTAAATTATTTTGATTCAACATCATTATCATGTCAATTTTGTATATACCTTACCATTTTTTATCTCATCACTAGAGGTAAAATTTAAATCTATAGTTTCCATTATACCTTGAGTACATGCACTATAATTATGTATTTAAAAATGATCTCCTTTCACCAATTATTATTGATGAATATCAAAAAAATACATAGGAATTTTAATAATGGGTCAAATGATTCTATGGTTAAGGGATCGTAAGAAATTTAAGAATAAAATATTAGTCTCGAAGGAGTATAATCTTTTAGTATTAAGAAAAAAAATCTAGGTAAATCCAATTTCATTATCCTATTTAAAAAGTGACATCATTCCTCAAAATTCCCAAGCTCAAGGCCATTAAAAATGTTACCACAATGAATGAGTTACCCCATTAATTTTTTTTATTTTAATTGAAAATTATGTTTGAATAAATCCCATATCCATGACCAAGACCTAACTTATAAAAATAAATGGTCAAGTGATAGTGAATTTTTACCCTCCATAACCCAACCCACTTTTTTGTCACTTTTTTTTGGAGGGGTAAACAATAAAAATAGTGAAGTATGACATGAAACTTCTTCCCAAAATCTAATGAGACAACTATGAAACACTTCTAAAATAAGCGCATCTCTTTTCTAATGAAATCCCTCTTCCTCCATAATTTATCATAGAACATAATGGAAAACATTAGAGTAAAGGTAATAATGGATAAATCATCTTAAAATGTGAATATTCCTATAAAAGTCTATTCATGGTCTCTAAGGGATAAAGGGATGATCAATTAAATGTGGGTCTCAAGGAATGTGGCCAAATAAAAAAAATGGATAAATTATTTTTCTAGTGAATTTTTACAATCATCATTTTGACAAGTTCGAAATTCAAATACTAGTAGGTGGAATATCTCAAGTCCCCTCAATAAATTTACTAATAAATATTGTAATATTATGCGTAGAAACCTCTTATGAATAAGGGCTTGTAATTAATGATAGTCATTCAATGAATGTGTTATAAAAATAAATAAATTAACATTTATTTCAAAAAATAAAAGCACGAATGATGAAATGGAATTTTAAATAAAATTTAACTATAAATAAAAACTTGATTTGTTGATTTGAAATTCAAATTTTCACTATAATCATCCAGTTTTCCATCTTATTTATTCAATACAATTAATTTTAAAAATTAAAACACAATTTCTTGGGATTGGTAAAAAGTCTTAGTATTATTGATAAAAAGTTAAAGTATTAATCTAAGTATGGGAATGAATTTTTTTCTTTCTTTAAAGTTTCAATAGATTCTAGAAACAATAGGTAATATTTTGTAAATAATGAAAATTAAATCTTACTTCCATTTCATGAATCACTCCTTTCCCCTCTTTCGTCTTTCTTTTTGAAGTAGGTCCTTATACCTTAAATATTAATAGACCTAAAAATTTATACAAAATAGTGAATGTACATTACCTTTGTAATAAATGTCCAAAATTATGGGGGATGGTGATTGCACTAAAACCTAAAAGGAAATCATAAACTAATTAAGAATTTAAATAAAAAATTTCTTTAATCCAAAAATGAAATATTACTAAGGTTGTTAAGATCAATATTACATCTTGAATCATGTAATAGAAGTAAGGTATAGATCCAACCATCTCATATTAAACCAATTTTTCCTTTGATGAATGTATGATGTATCTATTATAATGCTCCTCATCCTCGAAATATCATCTTTTTATCATTGAGGAAGGTACAAAGTGGTGGTCGGAAGCCTAAATGTTTTAAGTAATAGCCAAGGGGTTTCCCAAACTTTATACCACTCCTATTTTTCTTATTATAGTGGCTATTTTACATCAAATTCAACACTAAAAATCACAATTTAAAAATACATTTATTATTATTATTTTTCTTCTATAAGGGGCTTATCTTCTAAAATCATTAGGGTTAAATTCCAAATTTATATAGCCCCTTAGTCCTCCTCTTTTTGATCTTATTTTTTAGCAGTGGAGGATTCTTCCTCTATTCTTATTCTTCCTCCTTAGTACTAAAGTAGGTGTCCTCCTTGGAAAATTTAGAATAAGAATCCTAAAAATGAATTATCTCAGAATTAGTCACAAGATTTGTTGTGCTGCCATGTTGAAATCAAAATGGGATTCCTCATTTGTTCTACCTTATACATCCTCATATTATTTAGCTATGAATTTGAAGATTTTTAATCCCTTCTAACTGAAATTCCATGTTTTAGAGGAATATTTTCTTACATGGGTGTGGTTGTGGTTATCTTGGGTTACCTTGGAGCTCCCATCCTTAGGTATGTATTTCCCTCTTTTTCTGTTCATTTTTTTTGTGAAAGGGATGACAATTGGATTTCCAAATGAATGTATTCCTTAATGTTTCCCTGTTTGTTCCAAATACTACTAATTAAAAATGCATAGTGTGTTAAAATAACCTAATCTAAAACCAGTAAACAAAAAATGGGAGAAAAGTGTTGTCTAACTATTTAATTTATAAACACATAATCCCCAGCAATGATGCCTATCTTGATTCCACATCAGAGCATCATTACGTTTCTCAGAAAATATCAAAATATGATTATATAAAGATCCTAATATAATAACTACTAGGATATAGAATAGTGATGAGATATGGTTGATCCAATGAGGAAACAAGATATAAGAATTTAATAGTTTCAATGTAAATATTGTTTTTATTAAAACTAAATTACAAAATTAAATGAAATGATTATATATACTGACTTAAAAATATCAAAATTAGGATGAATTGAAGTGAGTCGATATTGTGGATGGTTTTTCATAAAATATTTAAACATGGTATTTCTTTAGGTAACTTTTCTTTTCATCCTTAACTAGAAATATATAAGTCAATTATATTTTCTCTCATGGTTTCAAATAATTAACCTATATACAGGGTGTTTAATATCAGAATGGAATGTGAAGTTAATGTCATCTCTCTCTCTCTCCAACTTCCCTTTATCACATTGAAGTTCCTACTATAAATTTCATCACTATCACTGTGCATTTAGAGGATATGGGGTTTTAATCAAGGTGTTGTTAATATAAAATAATATAACTCATCCCATTTATCGAACCCACCTCTCTGTAAAATTCTTGGCTATCCATAATTAATATCTTTATTAATATGTATAATATTTTTTAGGGAGGTAACTTTAATGTGAAATCTAAAATAAAAGTGTTTTGTAAAACTAAAGACACATTAAAATTACCTTTATAATGATATATGAAATTCAATGTTATATAGAGAAAAGAAAAAAAAACAAAATACTAATTAATATAGAAATGTGGTTGATGATAGTTACATTCCTCAACATTCACCTCAGATGTCGGGTTGAGATTTTCCCACTTACCTCCTATGTTAGCGACATAACCTCCTCTCTATTCTAGGAAAGCTTGAACTAGGTTCCCCTCTAGGTGTGACTCTCTATTAGAAACAATGGTACTTTTTATTTATTGATATATGTCTCTATTTTTAATTTTTAAATATCTTCCTCAAGCTAGTATTTTTATTCTTTATTTATAATCCCCCTTCTCTCTCTCTTTATTTCTCTTTCAGTTAATTTTCTCTTGGCAAAAAAAAAACTCTTGTGAAAATAGACCATTTACCTCCATTTAAATTTTTCATCCTTATATAATAGAGAGGGTGGGGAGTTTGATGATACTTCTTAGTTGTAATTTGAATGTCCTTGATTAGTGGGATGGTTGGAATTATTAATGTTATTAGAGGAACCCACGTAAGCTTATTTTTATAACATCTATAAGGATAAACCACAACATAAAATAAACTGAAAAAATTTGTTTTTTAAAGTTATAGTGTGGCTAACCCCAATGATATGGATTCCTAGATTGTGATGAAACCCATGTGTTGGGTTGCATGGATATGGAGCATCATTTGTATCCATGGCCATAGATCTTCAGTATTTAATTTTCAAGATTCTTACATTTAAGGCTCCTCCATATAACAGGGGTGTCCAACGACATATAATATACTTTACTTATGTTGTTTTACAAGGATACAACATAGTTCTCTATTTATTGAACAACTTATCTCTTCAATTATCAGCCTATTGGGAATCGTGGTATAGTGAACATTTCATGATTTGGGTCCTCTAGTCACCAAACCACATATATATATTTGGAATAGTGGATCTAGAAAATCCATTAGTTTCTGAGCATTATCCACAGTTACTCTATGGTATAATATGTTATCATTCAGTAGAGAAATAGTGAGGATGGATGTTTTTAATAGTTTGAAGTGCATCAATATCAGCGGTGGTCATGGATGAAATAAATGAGGTAGATGATATGTCCTAGATAAAAATTTCAACAATATTTCTAGTGTACAATAACATGGTGATTGCACATCCCGCATCAGATTTCAGATCGATTTCCCTCTTCTTAATAGGCTAGTGTGTCCCCTAATCCCTTGGTCAAGTAAAATTAGGGTAGGAGGACTCCCTTGTGCTAGTGTTCACCTCCTCATGTTGGTGAGTCTATCATCCCACTTCTATGTGGACCCATGCCCCACATGCCGGTGTTCTTTTGTGCCCATTTGCTACAACCTTCTACCACCCAGGTAAACCTTCATGAGGTTGGGTTGGGTCGGTGGGGCCTTGGGCCTACTATATGTCTTGATCGACCTTGGTTAAGGGCAATCATGGTTTAGACATTTTTTTGGATAACCCATAAAATATCCACCTAAAAATCATACCCAAATAATAATAATAATATAAAATCAAGTAAAACATTAAATTTTCTTTATTTTTATTTTTTTTATAAATTTCAATCGAAATAAAAAATTACCCAAATGATATTTAATAATTTAAACATGAGTATTAATAAATTAAAAAACTATGATATTAATAAATAAATTTTTTAAGAATTTTATATATAAAATGAACTTATTAATAGTAAAAATAGAAAAAAAAACTATGGTTAAAGTAATAAAGGGTATAATGGTGTGTTTAACTAAGAGATAAGTGCCATATTTCCACAAAAAAAATTTAAAATCCAATTTTATGATCATATTTTAGCCCTATATCATCTTCACATAAAATATGATTCATTTAGAATCACTTGTCTTGATTATGAAATTATTATATTTTAATGTTTTTAATAAATCCATGTGTGTCCTCTCCCTCGCTTATAAATAGGAAACCTTCTCTCTTATATTCTCCATACTTCGAGAGAATCTTATTTAATCCGATACATGAATTTATTTTCCACAGAATCCCTCATAAAATCTTATAGGTCATGATTTTATTATAATATCATTTTCAAGTATTAAGGTGTAAGGAAAATGAGGTTTCTCATTGAAAAGGTATAACTCTTAACTGATTAAATTAAATTTTATTTCTTTATATATCACCTCAAAATATTTAGAATCCATTATAAAATAATTAAATTAGTTTATTAAATACATTAAGATGTTATTATGATGAGGGATCAACTATTTTCTAACATTTTCCATGCAATGGGAAATGAAAAGTACATCTAATGTTTGCGTGTGTACTACTACCTCTACATAGGGATAGGATTAATTTTCCATCACAATAATTCATGGATGGTTATTATGATGAATATAATGTTTATATATTATATTTATGACCCAATTATGTTTATATATTTATAATATCTAATCTATCTTCTTACCTTTCAAATCATAGGAAAATGATAATGGCGCTCTTGTGTACGTGTGGACAACCACATCCTTGAAGCGATCTGATTCATTTCTCATTTATAAATTATATAGATGGTAATAATGATATTTTTATTTAATAAATATTATTTTAATTATATAATAATTATTTTTTTAATTATTAATAATATTTTTCCTTTTTTATTCCATCCATCAAAATGTGGAAGCATCACTCGTGAGTACGTACAGAATATAGTATCCATAAAGTGATGTATTTCATTTTTCATTACCACTTTGTATGAATAATTGTAAAAATTTATATAGTGAATAAATATTATAATTCTACAATTGTTACGATTTATAGGTAATGAAACCATAACCAAGGATCAGTCACTAGATCCATCAAACCAAAATATCCTTGGAAAAAATACTAATTTTAATCTAAATGTTCATTTTAATGAAGAAATTGTTAAGAAAAGGATAACTATAAATTATAAAGGAATGATAGATAGTAAATTATATATGAATATAGTTTTATATTATATATACATAAAATATATGTATGTTTATTATAAATGAGGTTTCAACATGTATAAATCAAGATAAGACTTGAGGTAAGGGATTTACGTTTCAATATAATTTTAATAAATATTGATTATGATTAAATTTACATTGAGAAAATGATATGATCCTTTTTTGATAAACCAATTTTATTTTTCACTCATATGATTACTTCTATAATTTTGAATTCATAGTACCATTTTCATCATTTTTCCAATCAAAATGGTTTAGAAAATGTTTTTGATAATAAATGACCACATTTCTCATCATTTAGTCAAAAATCATCCTCATCTATATCCATGTTCTTTAAAATGATTTTAAGAATTTATTATAATGATATAATCATTTTATAAATTAATTTTTAACTATTTTTTAATTTATATAAATTCTTCTAATATGATTCTTTATTTTCATATTCAAAATGCGGTACTTTTTACGGAAGGGATGAATTTTTTTTATTTTTAACGATTGTGACATGAATGGAATTTCCCAAAACTATTAACACTAATTGATTTGAATATTAATTTATAATTTTACAAGTTTATTTGAATATAATTTTATTTCCATAATATCTTGGATATTTTTAAATATTAAATACGATATTATAAAATGTAAAAGGGTATTTTCCTTATGAAATATTCAAGTGAACTTTTCAAAGTCATTTTTCTTATATGATAACATCCTTTGATGTAACAAATTGTTTAATAAGGACATTATCTAATGATACAATCTTTATTATTTATTTTTATGGTTCATGATTATGAGGAAAATATTTCTACGAATGTTGTTTCTTTTCCATGGGTTATACAATGATGAAAATATTATTGTTTTTATGGTCTTATTGAATATTTATGGTTTAATGTTATGTGACATGTGATTCCATTATAGATCTCCAACACATTTAGTAATTATGGATAACTCACGAGATAACTGTTTAATGTGTGAACATGATTTTATTTTCACAACATGATGTGTGGAACTTTTTCATGTCCATAAGTGTATGTGTGGACATGGTTTCATGTCCAAACGTTCATGCACCGACCTGGATTCATGTCTATAAGTTTATGAGAGGACCTAATTTCATGTATTTAATATAATTAGTGAACATGTTTATTTTTATACATGTTCGCAATATTATAATTTTATTTTAGGTCTACATTCCTTTGCATATGATATGCTCTCATGGCCATGATTGATTATTAAGGAATCCATACTCTTTTGTATTTTTTCATTTGTTATGAAAAAACCTTATGTTATGACAGATGAGTAAATTTTTATAATTTATTGGCTTTGACTTATTTATGTTATGATTTTGTTTTCATAACCTTATGTTTATACATGATCATTGATTGATATCTCTAATGTTTATACTTATGGGTCCTTTGAGATCACAATTTCTTATGTTTTTCTTCCTTAGGTTTTGATGAAATATTCTATGTATGATATGTCTAGAAGGGTAATAATATGAAGAAAATTGTGAAATATGCTGGATATCCTTTATAAAATAAGATTCTTTTATGTATAGTCTACAAATACGCAAAACCTTTAGTGTTTTGGGTCATGTGTAATTGTGTTATGTGTTGAATATTCATCTAAAATAATTAAATACTAATGTATAAAATGACTATGTTTCCTCATCTATATGTGAAATAGACTCTTATTTACAGTATAATTATTTTTTAACATATATTCTTACATAATTTTCTATCATCTACTACATTAAATAGTGTAGTTACTCAATCAGGAGGAGATTTCTTACACATAGACCAAGGGAAACAAGGTGGAAGAATCATTAGTAGTTAAAGGAAATAAATATGACTCCCTAATAATTTAATCTTACATTAATTCGAAACCATATTGTTGAAAACACATTTTTTGAGTGGATTCCCAAGGATTACATAACATCAAGCTTCATTGAATCTCATTTCAGTTAGTTTTTGTATCTCAATGAAATATTTAATTTTGAGTGAGTAATAGTGATAAAAATCTTAATATTTGTAAGAAAAGTGGTTAATTATAAAAATAATATTAATAATAATGATTAAATTCATTAATTTAGATATTTTTTTTAAAAAAATGAATTCATACTCAATTTAATTTTTTAAAAAATTTTCTTCTATAAGATATTTCAGAGATCCTAAGGTGGTTATTATTGAGTATAATCATAAAATCAAGGATATATGTAAAAATATATTTTATTAAATTTATGAGTCTAATATAGTTGACCTGATATTACTATCTATGAAAATATGTCAATTATTTTAACCCAGGTTATCAAAAACTATTTACTTGCCTTGTTTGTTTGATGTCTAAAACCATTTTGGAATCTGAACCAACTCCTAAATTCTTGAGTAGATGGATTCTCATGTGACTTCCATAAAAATAGTTTGGACATCTTTTATAATGATTTATAACTTTTTAAAAATAAATTCTATTCATTTACCACTATCAATTTATATACTTGTTGTGATCATATATTTATAATTATATAAAGGAATGTTTATTTTAATTTTTCTGTTATAAACACATTTCCCTTTGTACCTTAACCAGTGTGGTATTTAATCACAATATGAACTGCATGATCTTTTTCAACATAAGTATTAACAATAAATGGCCTAAATTATAAGGCATTGGGATATGAACTTGTGTGAATCCCCCAATACTATAGTATTATTGAAAAAATATGGGTTTGGGTTTCTTCCAATGTTTCTAGATTTAGATTTATTAACTTAAACTCTTAAATGTTGACCTGTAAGATTATCTTTGATAGTATTTCACTATATTTATATTATTTATACTCTAAAAAATTATTAGGGAATATGGTTTGTCTAAAATTTGACCTCTAATTCTGAAAATCCATGACACATGGGTTATTTTATGGGACTTCAATGTTTTCATGGATATGAGTTATACAACTGGTGAGTAGGGTCTTACCATAGTCAACATGTAATTCATGGAGTGCATGGAGTTACATGTTTTGGAGTATGTGAATATTCTTGGGAAAAGATAAACATTGTATAGAAATTATGGAAGCAGAGTAGTTAAAATTATGATGAATAGAATGTTTTTCAACATCTATATTCCATAAGATCTAAAAAAAGATTAATCTCAAACTCTTGGGAATCACAATTCAACCCACCATTAAATCCTTACCATTTTATAAGATAATGGAAAGGGGTCCTTCCTTTTAGATTAAAATATTTATAGATAATTCATTATAACTATTGTAAAATGGTTCAATAGGTGTGGTAGTGTACTATTTACACTAATTATATTTATAATTTCATCTATAAATCAAAGAAAAAGATCATTATCTGGAGAAATTATAATTTTTGGGGAATGGAAAATGTGATACGGGATCTTTAAAAGATGATTTTTTACATAAAGAAGAATCTTAATGTGGTTGTTGATTCAAATAAAGTGAATTAATACATATATTTATCTACCCATCATAAAGTGATAATTAATTTCAAGGAAGTGATTCATGAATATAATTTTAGGGTGGAATGTATAAAATAAGGGATATAAACACCTAATTTTTTTAAAAGCCATCAAAATGTGAGGAAGGCTACTAAGACCATCACCAACTTGAGAGAGGTGGAATATATTATCTCAGGTAAATATAATGTTAAAGATCATTTCATAAAATTTTACAAGTATTTTATTAACCAATATTTTAGATTAAATTCTAAAAATTAGTTATATGATCCCTAAAGGCATTGAATATACTAAAAATAGGATAATAAAAAAGATTCCAGATCTGGAAGTGATATGGTATTATTTTTTTTCTCCTAAATCTTCTAGTGCATCAGGACCACATGAATTCACAAATACATTCTTCCAAGAGTTCTTGGATATCATCTATAAATACCTCATCCACATTATTTTAATATTCATTAGTAAAAGTGTCATCCTAAAAGGAATAAAGTCATAACTACTGGTTATTTTAAAAAATTTGAATGTAGCTAAATCCCTTCCCTTGACTAGTACTGTTGCATTATCCAATAATATTTACATGATTTTGGGAAATATTATTCCTATCAAAAACTCTCTTATATCTTAAAGGATGATATATGGTAACCAATTGGAGGTTTTAATGTAATAATGACCCAAGAATGTTATTTATACCCTATAAATGTGTCAAAATCTAAAAAAATGATGGGGAGAAAGAAAAAATTCATCTTAATTTTTTAATTATGATGTATTTTTCTTTAGATCATCTCGGATATCCTCATAAAGGTGTAACATAGATTTTTTTAAATCAATTACTTGTATGTTAGATTAGGTCATGTTTTGAAAATACTATGATATATAATTTGGGGAGTTGAACACCCTAAGACAATTTTTTTTTGGTGTTATTAAAGGGTATCACCCTTATATAATTATTTTTGGTAAATAAAATGACAAAATGAGTATGGGAATCACAAAAAATCTTGATCAAGGATGTCTTAATATAATACAAGATGTAGTGGGACTCAATTCCCCATTTAATCTATTTTATACTGATGATATAATCATTTTATATTAAGGAAGAACTAATAACAATGAGGCTCTTGGGGGCACTTGAGTTTTTATGGGAAAATATTTTGAAAAATCATCAATTGGGAGAAACACTTAATTTTATTTATGAATAACATCAATGATCAATGGATGTATCTAATTAAGAGGAAAATAAATATAAATGAATGTATGAAAACATTTACATGTCATGGAATTCCCATTTTTTGTGGCTGAACTGAAGTAGAATATTTTAAGGAAATTGTTGGCATCGTCTACAAATTGGTTTGTGAATTGGAAGGGGAGTCTTTATCCATGGTGGGTAGGCTCTCAGTAGTGAATGAAACCATCATCCCAAAGTTTCTATACTCATTTATGAATTTGAAATGGAATATTTAACTTTAGAAAAATAAAAACTAGTGTAGAAGAAATATTATTTATAGTTGTTGTACCATAGAATGGAAATTCAACACATTCCTATAAAAAATTATATTATCACCCATTAGAGAATGAGGGAACACAAAATAGTGTATAATAAACATTATTTATAGTTGGTTTACCATATAATGGAAAGTAATTGATTTCCTATGGAAAATTACTTTCTCATCCATTAGAGAATGTGGAAAGGGTATCATGATCCTAAGGATTTTCAATAAGTCTATTCGATCTAATGTTTTTAGAGGCTACATTTGGAAAATAAAAAGGAAATCAATTTCATAGGACTATGTTTATGAAATGTATTAGTGATAGAAATTAAACTCTTTATACTCTTATATTTATAAATGTATTAAGACAACTTATTCTTGTATCATAAAAAATTTCAATGTGAACCCTAATCTAAATCTGACCTCCTCTTTTAGAGGGACAACTGAAATAGCTCAACCATTATAGACCACTTTAATGGAATTATTATAGATCCGCGGGTCATGAGGAGGAATAAAATAACCTCTGACTTAAACATTATTATTTTATACCTCATAAATGAAATATGTGGTAATATACTTCCACAAACCAATAAAGATACCCTAGTAACCTAATAATCAGGCCAGTACTGACATGGATTGAAGGGAATTCCTGATCCCCATGTGTTGGTGAATAAAACCTAGTATCATACAATATTAAACTAGGAATGGTTTTTCCACATTACTAATGGAAGACATATTTAAAATTTTGTATGATCAGAATAAAAATCAACATGGATAATTTTACCAGAAGAAAAACAGGTATACAACCCCAAAGTACAAACTACTAGAAAACATGACAAACAACCAAAGTCCAAATGGACACAATAGCTCGAAGACCAATGATCCAAAAAAAATACAAACTATAAGGTTGTGTTTTCCCCTTGATCTGACATTACAAGAGGAGATCTACAAATTCCCAAAGGCATAGGTAGGGTGTGAGCTAAAATCCCAATAGGGTCTCTCCAAGAATCCCATAACTAGATGATACTTTAACTAACCAAATGAAATTGTTAATATTAAATAAAAAATCATGGAAGTACAAAATCATATTTAAAACAAATCATTCCTTAAATTTCAATAGATTTAAAATATTTCTAACCTATGGAATAATAAACCTTTTTTATGAAACTATTTATATAAATTTACAAGGTGTGTGTAAATCAATTTTCACAAACAATTGAATATATATAAAAATAATAAAAACAGAGAAAAATGTTGATATACCAAGAGGTATGATTGACCTAGGTTATGGGATCCTCACACACTCATATTATTACAATGGTAATGTGCAAACACATCTCTATGACACTATCAAAAGAAGACTTAACAACATACCATTGGGGAAAAGATCTACCAGTAAGTTTATCTTGGATATGTAAAGTATCAATATATTAATTGGTAATTTCAATCATAGCATGTTTATATCTAATAAATCATTAATTACCTAGGAATTCATGTTCTCAAACAATAATAAATAATCGGCAATTTATATCAAAATATCTTAAAATACAATTAACCCATTATAATTTTCCTATTTCCATTTAAAAACCAAATTACAGTTTTAATCAAATTATATATTTTTGAAAGATAAAACCAATATGCTTCTATAAAGATAATTCAATTCATTTTTTTTGAAAATATAAATTTGATATCAATTTCATAATTCAATATTCAAAAATTTCCATCAAATCCAAATCACACCATAATTCACTGGAATTGGTGGGTTTTCCCATTTTTCATGTCAATGTAAATAAAAATCCAAAATTTACTCAAATTAAATTTTAACAATTAAAATGAAATTAATTTAATTTAAATAAATCAATTTATGGTTAAATCAGTTTGAAAATATTAAACAGAACCACCTACCTCAAAATCACAGGATCATGAATCACAACACCCGTAATGGGAAACTCCAATAAAGAACGTCAGAAAATGAGATCTAAGAATAAAACCTAGATTCATGATAAAAAATGTGTACTAGATCATCTAAAACACGGAAATATAAAAAACCTTATGTATAAGAGAAGTTGAGAGTGTGAGATTAGTAACCGAGAGAGAATATACCAGCAAAGGACCGAATGAAGATCTCATAGCTTCAAACCACCTTGGAGAGGGTTTGGAGGAGAAAAATGGATCCTTAGGATCCCTCTCAACATTGTAAAATTAAATAATAATAGTTATATCCAATTGGGGATAAAAGGGGGAGGGGATAATAATTTTTGAAGAATTTTCTTATTAATTCAAATTCATGTGCATGGCTACATAGGTAGGGCCGCAAGGTTCGTCAAACTATGCACCCTAGCCATGCACCCCTGTTAGTGGGGTGGAATGGTTTCCCCTTGGTAGGTTCACAAATTTTCAAACTA
The DNA here is from genome assembly GCA_963277665.1 of Viscum album. Classification (NCBI taxonomy): domain Eukaryota; kingdom Viridiplantae; phylum Streptophyta; class Magnoliopsida; order Santalales; family Viscaceae; genus Viscum; species Viscum album. The sequence goes on along the minus strand of OY728155.1, from coordinate 938,715,527 downwards.
TGTTCCAACTGTGAAAACCTTCACTCCCTAGGATTTCACAATTTTTACTAGCTGGTACACTATTTAGGAACACCTTGTGCCAAATATTTATAGCCCAAGAGACCTTCAAAATTAACAAAAACATTTCCAAGTAAAACATAAATTATACCCAACCAAAGAATGATCAATATAGGGGTTTATGAGTTCCTAAAAAAGTAACACAATGTTATAACATCACCACCATAGAAACCTTTTCGTCCCCAAAAATCTTATTAAGAAGATTCCATGTCAAAAATATGAGGCCACTGCTCTCCCATCAGTGCCTAACTCTCCCAAGTCTCATGAGTATGAGAAATGTGCTGCCATAGTACTTGAACCAAATGTATCCTCCTTCAAAAACATACCATTCTTTTAAAATCAACTATGAATAATGGGTGCTCAGTCACAGATAAATCAGGCTCAACATCAGTCACTCCAACATAGAACATGAGTTGGATTACAAAGTTACTTTTGTTTCTAAGATATAAGAAACAAATTATGTATCAACATCAGTTGTAGAGGAAGTGATAAATGGTAAGCCAATTACCCACCTACTAAAAAACCTCAAAAGGTTCTAAAAAATAAAGAGTATGATTCCCATGCCTCCCAAGACATTAATGAACCAAACAGAATGAAACATTCAAAAACACCTTATCACCAACTAAAAACTCCAATAGTTTGTAATTATGATCAGTGTAAGACTTATAGGAAAACGTACAACTTACCAGTTTTGGAAATGTAGAATACCCAAACAGAGAATGACCACATAGAAATGCCCTCCCCGCTATAAATATATTCTCTAATGTTTCAGAACTCATCATCAATCTATTTTTCCTACAAAATCAACATAAGAAGAGAGGATTTCAACAAAACACTCCACAAGACTACCCCATCCCATGACTCTCAAACTCCAATATACAGCTATGAAAAATGGTCTATGAAGTTCCACTCTTCCAATTTTTCTTTCATGACCTGTGTTGGAAGTTTCCTACTAAAATAACCTATAATGACATTACATTTCACTAGGTTATGGGAAATGATAAATTCAAGCGATTGTTGGTATTCAACATAATGCCTCTAGTGGATATTCAAATCATTTTTATATAATATATAACTCAATCTCATGTTGTCAGAATACATGGTAATCCTTTCTCTGAAAACCTAATATTGTATACCCTTAACTTCATGCATCATAGCTACGAGCTCAAGGTCATGGGTCAGTTAATTCTTATCATGTGTTGTAATCCACTGATAGATATGAGTAATGACATGATCACCCAGTATAATAACATAGCCCAAAAATAAACATGATGCATCACAGAAGGCCACCAAGCTCGACTAAGCCTCTAGAAGAGTAAACACCAATGAAGTAGTCAAAAGTCATTTCATCTTAACAAAATAACTCAATCATTTATCATCCCATGAAAACATTACCCCTTTATGAGTTAGAGAAGACATTGAAGAATAAAAATTTGATAATTCCTTTACAAACCAGTGATAATATCCAGGTAATCCCCAGAACCTTATATTCTCAAAAACATTTCATGGTTTCTCCCATTTCATGATATCTTTGTCCTATTTAGGATCAATTGAAACACAATGTTCTAACACCATGTGTTGCAAGAACATCAGTTCCCAAATATATAAATCATACTTTGATAGAGTGGCCTAAAGTAGGCTTTTTCTGAAAAATTCCAAAAATACTTTCAGACGGTGCACATGATCCTCCTCAGACTTAGGGTAAACAAGGATGTCATACACAAAGACCACCAAAAAGTATCCATATACTCATATAAGATCCTATTCATTAAATAAATAAAAACTAAAAGAGAATTGGTTAGACCAAATGGGAATATTAGGTACTCATAATGGATGTACCTGCTCTAAAAGGATATTTCTGAATGTTAGTTACTTTTATTCTCAACTGATGATACATAGATCAAATATTAATCATCAAGAACTGATTCTCCCCTTAAAATTGATAAAAGAGATAATCAATCCATTGTAATAGATATCTGTTCTTTTCCATTACTCTATTGAGTTTTCAATAATCAATACAGAAGTGATGTGACACGTGATATTTCATCGTAAAGTGTATAGGCACCACCCAAGGGGACACACTAGAGCGTATAAAGACTTTCTGTAAATGGCCATATGGAATATACTTTAACTCTTTCATTTCACCTAGTTTCATGAAATCAGAAGTAATAGAGACTTGTTTACTACGAGCCACTAAATCAACAGAAAACTCAAGTTCCCTTACCAATGGAAACCCAGAGAATTCAGAAGGAAAAATGTCAGGAAACTGGATGAAAAATAGAGGGACATCATCACTCAAGGATTCCCACTCATAGTCATTTTAAAACATAGATATTAATTTCTAAAACTCTAGATAAGAAGAACTAGTTCTACTCAACCTCAGGTCCCATTCTCATTAATATATAACTAATCCCATCAAGTGTAGTAAAGGAGACCCATAAAAGATAAAAATCAATATGAGATTTATTTGAATCAATCCAATCCATCCAAAAAATTATGTCAAGAAGTTTCATGACTAGAACCAGAGAATCACAAGAAATCCAGATATCTGATAATGAGAAAACATGAGTAGGACTAAGGAGACCCTCATCTCTCTTTATTATAAGGGGTGTGTTATTATCTATCAAATAAGATAAAATATTCATATGATTATTATGAAAACTCACAATACATGTTGAGATAAATAAATGACATTCACCAGTATCAAATAAAGTAGAAACTAATGATGAAGTTGTAGTGACGGTACCTCTGAGAGTCACTAGACCCATATCTTCTTCCTCTGGAGACTATTCCACTACATGATGAAGATTTATTCTGGATATATGTGTCTAGAACCCCTTAGTTCATGAAGTATCAAATTTACCTATATTCTTTTTTTATGCTCATGATCCCATGCCACTATTTGGGTAAGAATAGTCATGGAAGAACTTATACAAGTGACCTGAGAATCATCACAAACCACATATATTGGGTGCCTCAGTGAAAATCCATTTTATATTTCTCGGCTTGACACACTGGTAACAAATCAAAGGGCCTATTCATGGAACTACAAGAGGTACAGTAAAACCCTTCCTTTAAGAACCACTATGAGAATCATCACAATTCCTCTTCCATTTATGGAAACTCACACTGGCATTATAAAAAAAGGATTCCCCATTAATCCATAATTTGTACCAGAGATAAATTTCAATCATTAACAGTCAATCCAACACATCACCATAAGAAGGAAGTTTTGAACAGAAAATTTGAGAATGAATATGAGAATGAAATCCCATCTTGATCCATTAAGCCTTCTTCTTCTCATTTGATATATTCTTTGGTGCAAGAAGTAGAATATTAGAAAAATTATTTTCATACTCTTTCATGATACTATTAGCCTTATCACGTTTGAATAATTCCAAAGCCTTAGCCACCAAAATCGAATCGGGATATAATTGGTCGGTGAAAATAAATTTTAAGTATTTCCACTCTAATCACTCATGCTTTTTCATCATCACCATCATTCCCCACCATCTCTTAATAGGTCACTCTAACATGACAGTGGAACATTTCACCTTGATTTCACAAGTCATTTCCCCAAACTCAAACAAAATCTTGATATTACTCAACCAATACTCATCCAGCTGAGGATCATTAAGTCCTTGAAACACTAGTGGATTTTTGTGAAGGAAATCCAAATCGTGATTCTATAAAACATCCATTTGAGATTTCATAGCTAGAGCCTGAATGTGAGTGGGTACAGGTGCATGTCCTAGAGCTTGGTCAACACAAATGATAACTTCAACCAGATTTTAGTCCATGTGAGGATTTTCTCACTTTGGTTCATCAATATCATCCTCCTGGATCTTATTCACATGTATTCATGGAGGAAATATGCTACACAAAATCATTATTCAATGTTTAAGATGTTAAAACATTACAAAGATCAACACTCAAATTATAGAAATAATGAGATTAATCATAATAGATAGATAAAAAAGATATGGATTTAAGTATATCTAAATCAAATGTAAATAAAATACTAGAAATAATCCTCATGAAACCTTTCCCAAACCACCCTAATGACATAAGGCTCATTATGGTGAGAACTATCTAGGAGCCTAGTCATAACTAACTCCAATTTCTAGAAAATATTACCCAACTGCATATTGGCATCAAAGTAAGATGATTAACATTCACCTTGATACCAATTTGTCGCAAACTAGCCCAAATACACTGGTACCCTAATAACTAGGACTATCATAACATGGGACAAGGGGAATACCCAATCCCCATAGGTTGGTGACATAAACATGGAATTATACAATATAAAACTTGGAACATTTTCTCTATATTAATAGTAGAAGAATTAGTTATGATTCTCTATTCACAAAATAGAAATCAACTAGGAGAACTGTACTAGAAACCAAACATGTATAAAAATCCAAATTAAAAAAACTATAAAATAGGATAAACAACCCAATTCCCAATGGATAGAACCGCTATAATCCCAAAGATCAGCAAAAAATACCACCTCCAAGTGGTGGTTTCCCCTTACTCAACCCTGTGAGGAGGAGATATAAAAATGACCAAAGGCATGGGTCAGGTGTGAGCTAAAAGACCAGTAGGGTCTCAACAAGGATTCGATAATAATAGTAAACATTAATTAACAAAATAAAACATTCTATTTTAAATAAACATGTATGTCATTACAAAATAATATAAAAAAAATCATGTATTACATTACAATTTATGGAAAGGACTTATAAATAGGGTCTTAGTAAACATTTTATATAAAACAATTTATATAAATTTACAATTCAAGTGTAATGTTTTTTTAAAATAAAATAATATTTATCAAAATAATCATAAAGGAGAAGCAAGGTAATCCTTTAATAGGTACGATAGTTCCATGTTATGGGATACTCACATACTCCTATGATGAGAAAGACTATGTGAAAAACTTTCTCTCTCACTCTATCCAAATAATACTAACCAACATACCATTTGGGAGATGATATATGAAAAATTTTATGTTAGATTTTTAAAGCATCAATACATTGCTAATTAATTTTCATTCTATCATTTTTCCCTAATGAATCACTAAATACTTATGATTTCATATGTTCTTACAACAATCAATAATGGAAAATTTATATAAAAAATTTTAAAAATAAAATTAACCCATTTCAATATGCCAATTTAAATTTTAAAACCAATGTGGGTTTTTAATCAAATAATTTCTTTTTCTAAGATAAAACCAATGGGTTTCTATCAAAAACATTTAAGTCATTTTTTATCAAATAAAATTTTGAAATCAATTTTATAATTCAATTTTCCACAATTTCCATGAAATACCAATCACACACTAATTCAATAGAATTTGGGTTTCCTATAAATTTTCATACCAAAGTAAATATGAATCCCATTTTATGAAATTAGGTTTTCATAATAAAATTAAAAGAACAATAATTTAAATCAAACAATTTATTGTTAAATAAATTAGAAAATCTTAAATGGAACCACCAACCTTGGGATCAAAGGATCAAAGATCACAACACCCACAATGGTCAACTCTAATGAAGAATGTTAGAAAATTATATTTGTGAAAAAAACCAATATTAAAGATACATAACAATGAGTATTGAATCCTCTAACAACACAGATATCTAAAAATACCAAGGGAGGAGAGAATGCGGGAGAAGGAGAGAAGGAACATGGATAGAAAACTTATCAAGAAAGGGCTGAATGAAGATCAATTAACTTCAATCTACATTGGATATGATTTTAAGGTTCCAAAATGGGTCCTCAAGAGACCTCTCAACCATATAAAAAGAAATAAGGAAAGTTGGGTCTGATCAGGGGCCAAAAATATGGTTTTGGGAATTTTTAAATAAATTTTAGATTAGTGAAAATCTATGCACATAGTTTCCCAAAATGGGTTGTATAGTTATTCTAACCACATGTGATAGAAATATACCCCTAATGGTGGGGTTTCATGATTTATCGATGATAGTTTCATTTTTTTCAAGATCTGCACCAATCGTGAAAACCCCCACTCTATGGGTTTTCATAGTTTTCACTAACAGGGGACACAATTTGGAAAAAATATGTGCCAATCCTGAACATCCTAAGATCACATCAAAATTTCCAAAATTTTATCCAAAGCACCCCTAAACTATACCCAACCCAATAATGATCAAAATTGGGGTTTATGAGTGCCTAAAATCAGTAATAGGATATTACATATTTTCACCACCAAAGATGATATATTGTTCTGAAAACCTATGAGGCATGGAGACATAATCAGAAATTTATATTTTCATTATCTCATTAGCATTTAATAATAGATCAACCAGTAACAAAACTATGATAGGATTTGGATCACCCCTTCCAATTTGAATCACATATAAAGAATCATACAAGGTAGGTTTCAATTTGAATATACCCTTATGAGGGAGAGTATGACCCTAGATTTTAGTTTTAGATCCTACAAACAAGGCCCAGATTCCATCATATATACTTTTTTCATTGATCCTATGTTAGGGTGATCTAATAGATTAACATAAAACATTTTTTTAATGTCAACCCCTTGAATTTGTGTGTATTCAGTAAATGCACATGGCATACTACATCCAAAGATTCTATATGTATATTAAGAACTTATTCCTACTATTAATTTATAAATCCTATCATATCACTTGGTGAAATAGGAACATATCATTATCTAAGGAAAATGATATCAACATGAAACTCACTCTCCCTATAATCCTCTATTAAATTCAGTTAGCTAATGTCCTATAGAAATTCAAGGTGAGAAAATAAATTAATGATCACTTTTTTGTTGATAGATTGTGTGTTGTGGGTAATTTCAAAATTAATGTTGGTAATATTATTGTTTTCTAGAAACCACCATGTATCGGTTAGATTAAAATCATCTTAAATGGAGTGATGAAAGGAATCCCAGGTATGATAGGCTATAGAGGAATTTTTATAGATTATTTTGTGATATAGTTAGAATGTGTCCATAAGTACTATAAATATTTGTTGGATTTTGAATATGAAATAGAGGGAGTCATCATGGTGATTAAAATTTTCAGATATAAAACTAGAGGAAACATTTTCTTGAGGTACACTCCTACTTCATTTTTAAATCCATTATAAACTACGTAACCTCACCCTCTTGGAATCTCATGGGGAACTAGTATGACTTCATGTAGTAAATCAAACTATTTGGATTCATAGTGACACACACCATTAGAAAAGGCAACACCATTATTGACATATTGGCCAACTAGGTTGTGGGATCAGTAGATGTCTATCTAAATTATCAAATGGAATATTCCATTCAGGAGTCTCTCTTCATTGACATATATTAAACTCCAAAAATATAATTTTTATAGTGATTTTAGATCTTATGGATTGTACATAATGTATGCTTATTTTGATTAATATTTATTTTCATAAAGCCTTTGATATAATCATATATGAATTTTGATTTTAATTCTTAAGAAAAAAATTATTTAATTATTATTTATGAATTCTTTAAAATTGATCATAATTTAATAATTATTTTTACATTATTTTTGGTATCACGTTATTTTCCATGATGACTTCTTGAGTAGTTAAATAAAGAGACACCCACTAACCTCTCTTATATGTGATTTCATAGATAGAAATCAAAAAATGTTTAATGAATCTAAATATACTAGGTAAACTATCTTTTTTTACTCTATTAAATTTTATTTCCATTAATTATTGATCTTGTATATATGTTATCCAAATTTTTACTGAGGTAGTTTTAAAAGTTAAAAAAATGCCTGAATTACCCTAGTCTGATAAATAATGGCCATGGTGTAATTAAAAAATATGATAGAATTAGATCATTGGATTTTTATAATTTCACTTTTTATGTAAAAAAATTACCATATTATTTTCTCTAATTTTCCTTTCACCAAACATAAATACCATTTTTTTTTGGAATCCTAAAGGCATATTCATTTTTTCCTCTTAAACCAAATCTTAAAATCAATAATTTCACAGTTGTGTTTATTTTTAGTATTGGAATACATAAATTGAAAAATCATACCATTTATTAATATTCTCATTATATCATATTTTTACATCCTTTATTCATGTGTACTCATTATAGAAATGAAAAATAAATTGAAAATTTTATGAGATAATTATATTTAATCCATAAGATACTTCTAATTTCATGTGGAATAAATTTTATCCCACTAATTAAAATAGACTATTAATTATAGGTATTAATGATTTATCTACATATTTTTCCTTAATGTTTTTTAAATTTTATACCTAAATATTTTAGATTAGATCTCTCTTTAAATATATTTCAAGTGTTTGATAAATTATTTTACATTCAACACCGAGCTTAAAAATAACCATTATATATTATAACATAGATATTAAATTAATGAGAATGAATATGATTAAATTCATTATGAAATGTATATAATTTTTTTTAATTAATTAAGATGTATTATTTAATGAAAAATATAGAAGTACTCAATATTTAGTAAAATTGTTCTATTTTTCAGAAATATATTTTCTTCGAAATTGTTTCTTATTGAATTTTGTGTGGGAATATTATAATTAATTTTTAACATTTTTAGAAGTTGAATAAGAAAAAAGGTTAAAATTTTTGAAGTAAAAATATTAAAATTAACTTAGGGTGAAATTTTGGGATTATTTTGAAATGATAGAATTTTAGTGAATAGTGAAAAATACAAAAAATTTCAAATACTATCATTTCTTTTCCTTAAATAAACTAATTTAAAGGTATTTTTATATTTTGGGTTTAGTATTAAAGAGAAATATAAACCAATGTATTTATAATAATCTATTTAATTCCATTTTAATTATAAATTTTCAGGATTTTAATAAATATTATTTTTTATTCTTAAAAACACATTTCTCTAAAAACTAGTTTTCATTGTGTTTAATGAATTTATAATAAAATTGATTTATTCCACTTATGGATATAGAATATAAAAAATGGGTATCATGATAATTTATTTATAATTTTTAGCAATTGAATAATTTGTTTAAATTCTTACACAACAACAACATAATATTTATTCAATTATTAGAAAAATAAAAGAAATGAAATTTAAAATATTAAAAGTAATACAATATGGGTTAATTATGGTGTTATATTAATATTTTGGATACATATAACCAATAATAATATTTTTTTATGATTTATATTTTAATTCCATAACTATTTTGATGATATTAATATTAAAGTAAATGATTAATGTGAAAATTGATATTAATGATATTTTATGAAAAAAATTATTAAATTATCTAAAAAAATGAAATTAATTAAAGAGGAAAATTATGATGAAATTGGTGGAAAATTTTGTTCATTAACCATTTATGATCCAATTTTTACTTTATAATTAAAATTATAAACCATTAATATTAAAATACTTCTTACCGCAGTTAAGGATAAAATTGGTTAACGAGTGGGTTTAACAAAAATTAAGGCTTAAAATGACACAAAAATCTATCAAAATGTCATTAGAAGATTATATTTCGATCATAACCTCATAGTATTCAAATACATGTCTATTTTTAACCATTATACATTATAAATATGGTAATTATATTTAAATATTTTAAGTAATTCCAAATGTGTCCTTTTCCAACCTTATAAAAGGACACCCCTTATCTCGTTTATTTACACATACTAGAACCATATTTCACAAAATATTTATACCCAATTATATTTTAAACATCCATATACATTAATTAGTGATTTTGGTTTACATAAAATACCATTCTAGGGTTCCTTTAGAATGGATGTACAAGAGGCCTAGTTAAGAAGAGGTAATCTCCCTACCCAACCACTTTCAATTTATTTCTTATTATATCCCCTCTAAATCCATGTTATTTATCATAAAATAATTAAATAAGTATCCTAAATATACAATAATGTTATATGATTATGGAAATGCTACTATTCACTCTATTTTTCCATCAAATAAATGGTGAAAGTATCACTTGTGCGTATGTGTAGACTACCACCTCCATGTAGAGATACAATTAATTTTACATCACCGTCATTAATGGATGGTTATTATGATGGTAAAAAAGTTTATTTATTTTTTATTTATGAAATTATTATTATTTTGTTTTTATTATATCATATCTTCTTTATTAAATACCCATCCATTGGAAATTGATTACGTTGCTCATTATTATGTGTGGACTACCACCTTCATGTAGTTATGTAATTTGTTTTTAATTTCCACTTTACATAGATGTTAAATAAGATATATTTAGTGAATATAAATGACATATATTATTTAATAATTATTATGTTAAGGTGAATTAGTAATCACCTTTCTTTCATTCCATCTGTTGAAAAATTGAAACGGCAATCTTGCACACGTACAGAATATTATATCTATAAATGGTGTAATTATGTTTTCTTTATATATACATTATTGATGGATATAAAAATATATATAATGAATATATATGATATATATTTAATTATTAACATCCAAGATATTATGGAACCATGAACAAAGTACATGGACTAGAACTACCGAACTGAAATTCTCATGAAGAAATGAAACAGTTAAAACCCGGAAATAAAGATTTTAATAGGGAGTTATTTATTAATGTGTGTTAAAATGTTATAATTGGATAATATTTGATATTATAAGATTGTAAAAGACTCTTATTTAGAATTATAAAAATTTAAATTTTTTATATAGGAGGTTAAAGTGATTTCAAAGAAATGAAAACTCAATGTAAGGAATTTATGTTACAACTTCATTGTTTATTAGAATAAAAATTAATTTTTTATTAGCATAAACCCCCTTTTGGGGGAAAAGGGGAACCCAAAATGACTTCAGGAACTAAAAAAATTTAAACAAGCCTTCACAGTATAATAGCCCGATGCTAAAAACAACCAAATTCAATACAAAGATAACTCCTCCCCACCATCAATCACATTAAGACCATCATTCACCATCACAACGCTTCTTGGATAACATCCCATGCAAGACTGCACAGGCCTATTACCATTGGAAATTTCTATACCCTCTCAAACATCCAAATCAAAATAGTGATGGATAATGAAAAATATATGCTCTGAACTTCTTTTAGAGTATCCTTATAGGTGAACTAGTTACCTTGCCCCAATAACAGCAGATCACAGTGCCACAATGAAAATCCTCTCAAAACTTAATCCACACAAACTAATGAATCAACGAACAAACTGCAAAATCATCATAAAAAAGACCAAACTATAAAATTTGAAAGTCATCCTTATTTTAACATACACAAAAAGAATGAAATTTCTCACTGTTATGACCACTCAATTTATTGAAAATTACATAACAATATTCATAGGTAAATTTAAAAGAAATTGTTTTCTTAAATATTTGGGAAATTTTTAAACTTTAAATAAGTGATTTCAAATTGAATGGAGTAATTTATTTAAAAAAAATATAGTGATATTTGAAAGGCATTTTTATCTTTGATATCATCCTTTGATGTAACTTATGCTTTACTGGGGTTATGATCCAATGACACAAAATTGTTTTATTATTTTTATATATTATGATTATGATTATTTATGGATGATTATATGAAACTTGTTTTCTCCATGGGTAAATTATTTTATGATGAAACATTTATGAAATACATTTCTTATCCCGATATATTCTATGATAAAATGATAAAATTATTATGAAACCCATTTTCCTTCTACATGTTTTGATATAATGAAACTTTATGATATTATGAAACACATATTTTTTATTTTCATTATATGACTGGTGGGACTATAATTATATAGACCTCAAATACATTGGGAAAGGATATATATCTCATGAGATAATAAGGACTGGAATGGGTAGTTAACCTAGTCTTTAAGTTACTTTGATCCCTATGATAGAATTAGGAGTGAACCTTGACAATGGATATAATGAAGAGGGTAGTCAATCAAACCACTATGATAGTCAAGGATGTGAGACTTGACTTTGGAAATGATTTTATATTCTTATGTGTATGACATATACTTATGTTTAGTTCCAATGTTATGCTCCAATAGCTCATGTTATTTGATTACTTTAGGATTCATGTCTTATGAATTTCCAAACCTAATTCCGTGATTCAATATTATGATATATGATATGATGGGTATATATTTCAAAATATTAAGCTCATGTTATCATTCCTTTAATCTCATGTTATGTTTAATTGATCATTGATATATTCCTTGTTTACCCTTACTTAGCAACTGAACTCACCCTTTTTTGTGTTACCTTTCATCAAGTTATGCAGAATGTTTTTATATAAGGTATGTATAAAAATATTTATATGTTAGAAGATCATTTTTATAGATATTAAGGATCTTTTATGAAATAAAAATATTGTGTATATATTCTCTAGAGACATTAAATAATTAGGACTTTATCATGGATTGACATGTTATGAATTGAATAGTAAATTAAAATGATGTGATATTTATGTATTAAATGCATAAGTTTCTATAATTAGTATCAAATTAAGTTTTAGTCAATATTTAAATATTATGAATAGGGAACATTGGTGAATGCACTATATGTAATTGTAAATATTGGATAATAACCTAAAGTTTTAGTAAGGATGAAATTATGTGGTTTTGTCTTGAAATAAATCACTATATAGATACTAAAAGTGGATATGGTTTTGGAAAATATGAATCTACATGTAATGAAACTGAAAATAGTTGGTTGAGTATATATAAACCATCATTTTAGGGAATAATGAGCATGCCCTTACTATGAACCTATTATCACACTCCAAGGGGATATGTTTGTGTTAGTTAACATTTTATTTATAAACTACTATTGAAGATAAAAATAGAATATTACCATGGATGAACAATATTAAGCATAGAGTTTCATATATTAGAATTGAGATTCTATGATTAATATATTATATAATTTAGTTTTCATGATCTCTCGCTATGATTATTATTTCTAACACTATGGTTTTCTATTTTAGACAATGGATGGAACAAGGAGGATTCATGTAAATAGTGAATGTGATAGAAATCAGAGTGGATATACTCATAAGAAACTAATTGCAATAGGATATGGAAGGTGAAACATGTGATTATTCTTAATCATACATCATAATATACGAGTAACAATATAAACATCATAACACATACAATTATTGAAAGATGAACATTTAGGAAAGTTTATGTTGTAATGACCATAGATGAAATAAATTTTAATTTTATTCATGTGAAGAATGTGGGAAAGAGAACCTTGTTTAATGTATCAAAGGAAGGATAAAATGTTTTTTATGTGGAAATTAATGTCATATAACTACTAATGTTTGAGTAGTTCAATGTATTATGTGTGGAGTACTAGGTAATTATCCGATTTAATGCCATAATCTAAGGTTTAATTCCAAAACCAAGGACGGTCCTATGTAATACTATTCATTAAAGTAAAAATATTAAAGTGTTTATGCTTTAGGATTCATGAATAATGTGGTATAATATTTATATAAATGTTATTTTGGTAATAATTATCATGAAATAACTAAGGATTGTTCCACAAGTGAGTATATTTAAGAATTAGAAATCTTATGTTGAATGGTATTGATGACCAAGAAAAGTGATTTAATGATACGGTGATATTTTTGGGGAAAAATGATTAAGTAAAATATACCCCTTAACATGTGCCTGATATTTAGTTCATAATGTTTTTTGGTATACATAGATGACTCAAATTGATGAAGTAAATGATATAGTATTGGTAACCTTGAAATTGGTTAATGGTTTGATAGAAATGTAATTTATCTCATCTATGATGAAGTTTATTGCATTTTTGGGATTTATGTAATATATTTAAGAGTCTATAATTTTATTTGATGAATAATTAGAGTGGTATTTTTTTAAAACATGTATTTCTCATTTAGGTTTGATGGTGACTTGTGTTATTATATATTTTTAGTATAATTAACTTATTCACATGTTTGGTATGTGAAAATATGATATAATTCTTGTTTTTTGGGTATTAATGGTAATATTAACCTTGAAAACAAATGTGATCAAATCTTTCTGATTTTTGTGTTTTGAATTTGGTTAAGCATATTTTTTTGGAGTCTTTAAGTTAACTATTCATGGAATTGAAGAATTGTATCTTTTGGGGTTATTGCTGAGGTTTTAGAGATTAATGTGTTCTATTTATCTATATATCATAAATTGTTCTTAATAATTTCGTTTTGGTAAATATTTAGAGGCATCATGAATGAAATATGTATATTATTATTTGTTATACGTAAATTTTAATTCTTTAGGCATGAAAAAATCATCTTGAATGTCCATTTTGTGAAGTAAGTGTTGAGATAGAAGTGTAATTGATTGAAGTGCAACCAAAGGATAAAATTATTCTTATAAAATAGAAATAAATCAATTAATTATATTTTATCATGTACTATATGTTGATAATATTGGAATCCTATAAGTTTTGGAAATGGATAATGAAATAATAATTTAATCCTTTTACCTTCATTTCTAAAAAATTCATAGTATTTTCACTTCGCATGGATTAATGGTTTCGTGATCCTTAACTTTCTCATGTCCATGTTCTCTATCACTCCCTATTAGTCCTTGGATGTTAGTTTTATCCCCCATGTTTATATTTTAACTTACCACTAATGTTATCCTTCTCTAAGAACATGATTTTGTGTGATTTTAGGTAACATTTACATTTCCCACAATCCCTTATTAGACGATGTTTTATTATCCCATTGTATGATGTGGTTTTTCAAAAAATGTATTTTCAATTTTTTAATATTTGGTTACCAAGATAAGAAATTTAATGGTGAAATTTAATTATGGGGTTAGAATTTAACACCTTGATATTTTATAATACATTTTACCTTAAATAAATTGTATGGTTTTTATGGATTTCATAACATGAAACATCGAGCTAAAAAATAACCGTGGTGTATTATAACATAACCTTTAAATTTATTTGTCTGAATATAATTAACAACATTATGAAATATATATTAATTCTTTTATTTAATTCAAAAGTATTTGTTTATGCATAATATATTGGTATTAAATATTTTGTAATGTTTTTTATGTTTCAAAAATATTTTTTCTTAAAAAATGATTGTTATTTCATTTCCTATATGGAAATTGTAATTAATTTCTACCCCTTTTAGATATTTAATTTTATAAAAATTATATCATTTTTAGCATCGTATTATCTAAAAAACATATGGTGAATATTCTGGTATTAGTCTAAAATGATTAATTTTTTAGTGAATAGTGAGAAATACAGTTTTTAAAACATTGTCTTTTGTTTTAATTAAATAAAGTAATTTAAAGAACTCATTATATTTTTGATTTGACCTTAATTTAGAATATGACCCATTTTATTTATAATAATATAATTAGTTCATGTTGATTTAGAAATATTAATGATTTTGATATAAGTTATTTTTTATTCTTAAAAGAAAACTTTTCTAAAATACATTTCATTTCATTTTATGAATTTATTTACAAGATTTCTTAAAAACTCCTAGACATTGAATCCTGAAAAATGGATACAACTTTTTGAATTAATAGGTTAAAATTTGGAAAATTGGTCCCTTTTTTCTCATTATAAATAGTAATCGTGGTAAATATATATCACCTCAGTAATGGTAAAATGGGTAAAACATGTCTAATACCATTAGATAATGTAAGATCCCATTATTTTACCATGTACGTTCCCTTTCTGAGTTTTCTATTTGTAGAGACCTAAAGCCTGACGTACATGGACATTACATTACATTTGAGGAATACTTAGTACATAACAAAAACACACACACAAGGATCGTAATAGTTTAGTGTCTTTGGAAACTCAGAGTATAATCTTCTAATCCTGGTGAAAGATCTTCAACATCTCCCATAAAGATCTTATTTTTTTTACCTAAAACCTTTCTTTATATCCTGGGGAAAAGAAAACATAAAAGGGTGAGTTCAAATGCTCAGTAAGGGTAAACAAAAGAAATATCAATCACATCATATACATAAGCACATAACTTTTGGAAATCTTAACCTATTAAAGAGATCATAATTTCATAACCTGGGATAACTCATGGCAGTGAAATGTAATCACAACAATCATAACTTAAAACATTAAACTATGTGGCATACACACATAATCATAGAGAATCATTTTTGTTAGTCAAGACTCATTACCAAGACTATCTTAGTGGACAAAGTCCCTTTCTGAACCGAGTCACCCTCGTTTCAGTCCTGTTTCACTGAACCGGTATAACCTACCATTCTAGCCATGTCTATCTCATGAGATATAAAATCTTTACCCAATGCATTGGAGGGATATATAGGTCCCACCCGTCTCATAATGATACCATTCTTATGTGTGCCACAAAATCATAAATCATTTCATAACCCATGTAATACAAATGGGAATATTAAACATCATGACATCATAAAACAATTCATATAAGATAAAGGAATTCATAAAAATAATTCCATCACAACATGATCAAATCAATGTAATAATATGGGTAAAAAACAGAACCCTTTATTATCTTATATGGAAAATAATTTTGATAAAACACTTGAACTCCATTTTTGAGGAAAATATCCTTTCTACTTGAAAAACACTTTTCTTTTCCTAACATGTTATATAATTATAAACTAAAAGAAGTTGATTAAAAATAAACTTGAAAACTTATAAAGGATGATTCATGGAAATAATTTTTTAAAAATCCATTCTTGTCATATAAGTTAAAAAAACATTCTTCGTACATTTGTCAGAAAAGTCAAAAAAGTACCTCGTACGAAAAACGACAAAAGATTCCTTTCATATCTTTTACTAAAAACTCACCGAAGGATAAAATAGGATTTAAACAATTGTACGTGAATGGAAATAATATTACATATTGGGGAAACATGGATGTGGATGATAAAATACACCCTAGTAAATTTCAAAGTATAAACAATCTCGGATAAAAAATGAGATTGTGATATTTCCCTTACCATAGGTCCGATTTGCTTCGTAAGTGTCCGAACCTCCTGTATAATGATTTAAATAATGTCATTGACTTATTCCAGAATCATACTAATTGTTATGATATCATATATGGTTCACTTATGACTTTATTTTACCCGTTCTTTTGTAAATTCCATGTTAAAGAACGTTTTTGGGTAAAATCGTTTCATTTGTCGTTCGTGTTTTGACTTGTAATTATTCATATGATTACCTAGATCATGATTACTTAATTACAGAATATAAAACATGATTTATATATAATATATATTCAGAATATACATATATATAATAAATCAGTAAATGGAATGAAATACACCGTTCATGGAGATGGTAGGCCGTACGTACGCATGAACGCTGTTTTCATTTCCTTATTGAGTTGAATGGAATTAAGTAGATGACATACATATATATACACATAAATCCAGTATCATTATTATGTCATATATTTCATTATTACTTATTATATGTACTTTATAATCATTCATGAATGGTTAAAGTGGAGAATGAATCTCATCGCATCGTGGAGACGGTAGTCCGTACGTACGCACGAGCGATGATATCATTTTCATGATTATTGAATTGAATTGGAGTGGATGATACAATATATCAGAATCATTATGATGTTATAATAACTATGTATAGTTATTCTTTACACCGTTATACCCATCCATTTAAGGTGTTGGTGGAAAAACAGATTACACCACGGCGTGGAGATGGTATTCCGTACGTACGCACGCGCGGTGATTTTGTTTTCCGTAGGATGGATGGAAGGTGAAATGGGGTTGTTTCATATTTAAAATTACAAATCATTATATTAGTGATACTTATGTTATTACTTTATAATTAAAAAACTAAAGAAGAATAAGTTGAAGAAGAAATAAGCTTGAAAGAATCGGGAGAAGAATTTACCTCTTCTTCGATACGCCTCTTTGAAACCTCCTCTTAGGGCACTATGATTGGTCTTTAAAGAAGACCATAACCTCTAGGATGTTTCTAGGGAAGTGGAGAAGATAATTTGGCAGTGGTTGGCCGAGCATGAAGGCTCAAATTGGTGTGAGGAGGAGAGGGAGGAGGTGCCCTTTTATAAGGGAGGAGAGGGGCACCTTTGGAATTCTTAAAAATATTAATTTATAATAAATCTAACCCCACTTAAAAACCTCAAATATGACTCATATTTGAAGATTAGATGAGATAGGGTTGTAATCTAATCAACCAATCATATTTAGACATGTTTGGATCTTATTTTAAACCTTATAATTTTGATTTATCCTTATTTAATCTATTTAAGTTTATTTGTGGTAATAAAATTCTAAATTTTAAATTAT
The DNA here is from genome assembly GCA_963277665.1 of Viscum album. Lineage (NCBI taxonomy): Eukaryota > Viridiplantae > Streptophyta > Magnoliopsida > Santalales > Viscaceae > Viscum > Viscum album. Next base: position 938,697,106 of record OY728155.1, on the reverse strand, counting down.
AACAAATAATTACTTATTTGTTGTGAATTTTACATAATGGTTTACTTTATAACATTATATACTATATAAATTTAAAATTATAATTTTAAAATATTTTTGTGATTTTTAAACAATTTTATAATATGTTATTTTTATAAAATAACAATAGTGTCAATTTTGACACTATTCATTTATTTGAATTTAAATAAAATATATACAGAATATATGTTCAAACTAAAAGCTTTAATATATTAATAAAAGGTCATATGTATCTATAAAATTATTTTATCACATTAAATAGTTCATATAATATTTATTTTATTATTTTTAAAACCATTTATTTGGATTATCTCGTAATAAAATAATTACTACATCATTTTTGTATAATTATTTAATATACTTATTTGTTGCATAAAAATTTAAACTAAAATCCTATGATTAATATAAATATATTAATTTTCACAATAATACTTTTACTAGAATTTATCATCTTAAAATCACAATATTTAAATTGTTATATTTATTAAATTATGAAGGTGACAACTTTGGCATCATTTAAAATAAAATAATATAAGTGTCATAATTGCTTGTATAAGACTCCAAATAGTCAAATATTCGACCATTGGATGATTATTGTTTATATTTACATGACCAATAAGTTTTGGTCAGGGTTTGTGCCTTTTATGGGAACTATTAGTTTAATAAAAACTATATTCTTGATTTTTCACTAGATAAATAATTTCTGCATCACTATTGTGTCATAATTAATGATAAATATATAATCCCAAAAAATTATAAATAAATTCTCATGATGTAGATAATTTTGTTATATTTCTGTAGACTATTCATGTTTTAATTTTTATGATGTTTATCACTATGTTAAAATTATTATACTTATAAGATTTAAGAGAGTGACATGTTGTCACTTTCTTTGGTTTTAATAATAATTAAATTATTTTCATGGTAAAAAGTCCATAAAATGAATCTAATCCAACCTTTAGTTGATATGGGTTTACTTTTATCCATCAAATAGAATTTTGGAATGTGTTAGGGTAATTTTATAATATTATAGTTACCCTTAATTACCCGATTTACGTTTAACTATGGTAAATAAAATATACCGTAGTTACTATTCATAATTCCCAAAAATAAAAAGTAGCCTATTAACATAATTTGGACCCACTGATTACAAATATGTAATCAATTTTTTAAAATTCAATACACATAAGTTGTAGAAATTAAATTAAAATTAATCCCGTTGTCGAATAAAAACGGGTTTTTGTTTAAAACATTGCAAAAGATTGAATTGATTTAACCTACGAATTCAAGGTAAAATCAATGATAATGACATACATTATATTAAATGGTAAAAATATATTCTATTTATACTTTAAAACCATTAAATATTATAATTTAATCACATAAGATATTACGATGAAAAAAGTTTTTTTAAATTAAAATCTAGCGTGTTTTTACTATTCATTAAAATGTGAAAGTTACCAGAATAAAATGAAAAATTTATCCAAAGTAAATGTTTATTTCTTGATTCCAAAGAAGAATTTTATTTTTTCAAATTTAACTTATAAACATGTCAAAAACTATATTTAAAGTGGTTGCGCCATCAAAAGGCGGCAAAACTGCATTTTTTGAAAAATACTTATTTTACCCGAAAAATTTATTTTGTTCTTATACCATGTTCTAGAAAATGTGTAAGATGAATAATAATGTTATAAAATTCAAATTTTTTTAATACTATTCATAACGGCTAGTTCATGACAATATTATAATAATATATCATTGTTTATTAAAACCCGGTATTGCGTACAACACACGTTATCGAGGAAGGTCGCCATTGCGTGTAATGCAAGCCAAGTCAGGGTTGCGTGTTGTGAAAGAATCCTTTGTTGTTTCGTATAACAGAATCCAACCATATTTCATATATACATTTAATATATATATATATATATATACTCAATGTTGCGTAGAATAACTATTATCAAAATTGTGTGTAACACGGTCCAAGAATAGTGTTGCGTATACTGCAAGCTAATACGGTGTTGTGTATAGCGTAAGGTAATCATGGTGTAGAATACAACACAAGACATTAATGAAATTAAAATAATATTTTTCATAAAATCTCGGGGTGTTACATTCTACCCCCCTTAAAATGAATTTTTCCCTCGAAATTCGTCGGTGTTATAAATGGTTTACTACTTGAAAGTCTCTTTAATAGAAACCCACATCGTAAAAAGGAATACCAAAACCAATCTTTAAAAACAAAAGTATGAAACGTAACGGTTACCCAAATAAACTAATCACTGGGTTTCCACATAGGTGAAAATATGGATATGGAAGAGAAATCTAACCATCATGTTCAGATGGAGAGTGGTAGAGAACATGGATATGGAAAAGCCAACAATCACAAATCCATAAATTTGTGACGATCTAAGGTACCATCGATTAATCAGATATAAGAGCGCTAGGAAAACATTTTTGGTTTTCAAGATCATTTCCCTAAAGTTGAAGGATTTGAATTAGAATAAATACTTACTTTATTTTGGTACAATCTCACTGTTGTTCGTTCCTTGAACAATTTCTACTTCATCTCTTAAATAAATGAAGTTGAATTTGTTATTCGTGAAGTGTTAGCAGATCATGTGATATAATAACGGGTCATTCCATCTGTCTCAGACAAAAGGTTAGCAAAATTTATTAAATATACATAAGTCATTCTATAGTGAGATTAATCATATATGGTTCCTAAAATGGACTTATACTTCATATATCATACTTCTTAATATAATAAAACTAGTTTCTACTAAACATGGACTTCCTGTAGGCCAGTGGTAGGCGATAATGGCCAGTCGCACTTCGATTGTGGGTTCAATTCCCACATCCTTGTCCGACGCGATGGGCTATCGCCCATCCTGCAGGTTGTCCTTTTTCTAAATCTACATTACTATAACATCCCATCAATAATATCGAAAATCTTCTATCCTTAAACAATACTAACTTATGTCCAACATAATCCATTCTAATCTTTAGGCTTATCCATAATACTGCAGTCCACTCTCATAATATAGTGAAAACGATTACCAGAGATTTAATACTGTCGTTGATCCCCATATATCATAAGATATGTCTTGTTGGTCACATTCCAAACATTCAAAGGCCTTAATCATGTATTCTCTTGAATACCCATTGAACCTTAGTGAAAGCATGAATGCAGTTAAAAGTTAACTCTTTCCACATACCAAAATCCAAAAATTCTATATACTCAAACCATGATATAACCTTCTCCTTATAACAGTCATGAGCTCATGAATACAATCAAACACCTCATTATCTTATTATTCCTTCATTATGCGCATATCATCTACTTTCCAAAAAATATCTGAATAACATTTCAGGGTTACTAGTACCATTAATCATACACTTTGAAAACTTTGGAAAGACAATAGTGTAACAATCCTTAGATGTCTCTTTATTCCATAGTACCATGAGATTACTTATACAACATTACACTTGATAAACATGTAATCATTCCACTACCTTCTTAAACAATTGACTGAGCTTCAACAATTCTTTCATCTCACATATCATTTGTAGTCTCTTCATCATCATCAACATAAATACCTCCCATACGACCATACTGATTCTCTTCATGAGACTTTCCCTTAGGTCATTGGTTTGAATAATGCCCGTACATTCCACATTTAAAACATTTAACCATTGTTTATGTCGTAGCAATACCATTATCCTCATCCATGGTGTTAACTGAACATTTTCCTTTGCACTTACTTGCTTTGTGTCCTTCTTTTCCACACCCAAAGCATCTTCCAGTTCCTTTGAAACATTCTCCTTGATGCCTCTTCCCACATGATTTACATAGGGGAAATTGAACTTTCTTTCCTCTATGATCATCATGAAACTCCATCTTTCTCTTATTAGACGAGTCAGGAAACTTACCAAATTTTACTTTATTGATCATATTATGATATTGCTGATTCAGAATAATAATGATGTTTGGACTTCCAAATCCCATTTCATTATGAATAATATTATTCCATTGTCCATCGCATCCTCCATTATCGTGAATCATCTTGTTTCCAGCCATTTTCTAAAACCCAAAAAAGAATAGTGTGAGAGGAAAAAATCATGCTAGGGAAAACAACATAATAAAGGTGGATTATCCTCAATATCTAACATCTTAGGTTAAATTCTATGATCGTTACCGTAGTTCTAGGACTGTATCCTATACGTATACTTATCCTTAGGGACATCCCTAGACATACCTTATAAATATCTCTAGGGATCTCACAAAAGTTCTCGCATCCTAGTTCCCAAAGGTTGACTAAACCTTTCCTCTGATACCAAATGTAGAGACCCGAAGCCTGACGTACATGGACATTACATTACATTTGCGTAATACTTAGTACATAACAAAAACACACACACAAGGATCGTAATAGTTTAGTGTCTTTGGAAACTCAGAATATAATCTTCTAATCCTGGTGAAAGATCTTCAACATCTCCCATAAAGATCTTCTTTTTTTTACCTAAAACCTTTCTTTATATCCTGGGGAAAAGAAAACATAAAAGGGTGAGCTCAAATGCTCATAAAGGGTAAACAAAAGAAATATCAATCACATCATATACATAAGCACATAACTTTTGGAAATCTTAACCTGTAAAAGAGATCATAATTTCATAACCTGGGATAACTCATGGCAGTGAAATGTAATCACAATAATCATAACATAAAACATTAAACTTTGTGGCATACACACATAATCATAGAGAATCATTTCTTATTAGTCAAGACTCATTGCCACGACTATCTTAGTGGACAAAGTCCCTTTCTGAACCGAGTCACCCTCATTTCAGTCCTATTTCACTGAACCAGTATAACCTACCATTCCTGCCATGTCTATCTCATGAGATATAAAATCTTTACCCAATGCATTGGAGGGAGATATAGGTCCCACCCATCTCATAATGATACCATTCTTATGTGTGCCAAAAAATCATAAATCATTTCATAACCCTTGTAATACAAATAAGAATCTTAAACATCATGACATCATAAACCAATTCATATAAGATAAAGGAATTCAAAAAAATAATTCCATCACAACATGATCAAATCAATGTAATAATAGGGGTAAAAACATAACCCTTTATTATCTTAGATGGAAAATAATTTTGATAAAACACTTGAACTCCATTATTGAGGAAAATATCCTTTCTAATTCAAAAACACTTTTCTTTTCTTAACATGTCATAAAATTATAAACTAAAAGAAGTTGATTAAAAATAAACTTGAAAACTTATAAAAGAATATTCTTGAAAATAATGTTTTAAAAATCCATTCTTTCCGTATAAGTTAAAAAAAACATTCTTCGTACTTTTGTTGGAAAAGTCAAAAAAGTACCTCGTACGAAAAACGACAAAAGATTCCTTTCATATCTTTTACTAAAAACTCAATGAAGGGTAAAATAGGATTTAAACAATTGTACGTGAATGGAAATAATATTACATATTGAGGAAACATGGATGTGGATGATAAAATACACCCCAGTAAATTTCAAAGTATAAACAATCTCGGATAAAAAATGAGATTGTGATATTTCCCTTACCTTAGGTCCGATTTGCTTCGTAAGTGTCCAAACCTCCTGTATAATGATTTACATAATGTCATTGAATTATTCCAGAATCAAACGAATTGTTATGATATCATATATGGTTCACATAGGACTTTATTTTACCCGTTCTTTTGTAAATTCCATGTTAAAGAGCGTTTTTGGGTAAAATCGTTTCATTTGTCGTTCATGTTTTGACTTGTAATTATTCATATGATTACGTAGATCATGATTACTTAATTCCAGAATATAAAACATGATTTATATATAATATATATTCAGAATATACATATATATAATAAATCAGTAAATGGAAAGAAATACACCGTTTATGGAGACGGTAGGTCGTACGTACGCATGAACGTTGTTTTCATTTCCTTATTGAGTTGAATGGAATTAAGTAGATGACATACATATATATACAAATAAATCCAGTTTCATTATTATGTCATATATTTCATGATTACTTATTATATTTACTTTATAATCATTCATGAATGGTTAAAGTGGAGAATGAATCTCATCGCATCGTGGAGACGGTAGTCCGTACGTACGCACGAGCGATGATATCATTTTCATGATTATTGAATTGAATTGGAGTGGATGATACAATATATAAGAATCATTATGATGTTATAATAACTATGTATAGTTATTCCTTACACCATTATACCCATCCATGTAAGGTGTTGGTGGAAAAACAGATTACACCACGGTGTGGAGACTGTATTCCGTACGTACGCACGCGCGGTGATTTTGTTTTCCGTAGGATGGATAGAAGGTGAAATGGGGTTGTTTCATATTTATAATAACAAATAAGTATATTATAGATACTGATGTTATTACTTTATAATGATACAACTAATGAAGAATAATTTGAAGAAGAAAGAAGCTTGAAAGAATCGGGAGAAGAAATTACCTCTTCCTCAATACGCCTCTTTCAAACCTCCTCTTAGGGCACTAAGATTGGTCTTTAAAGAAGAACAGAACCTCTAGGATGTTTCTATGGAAGTGGAGAAGATAATTTGGCAGGGTTTGGCCGAGTTTGAAGGCTCAAATTGGTGTGAGGAGGATAGGGAGGAGGTGCCCTTTTATAAGGGAGGAGAGGGGCACCTTTGGAATTCCTAAAAATATTAATTTATAATAAATTTAACCCCACTTAAAAACCTCCAAAATTACTCATATTCTAAGATTAGATTAGATAGGGTTGTAATATCATCAACCAATCATATTTAGACAAGTTTGGATCTTATTTTAAACCATATCATTTTGATTTATCCTTATTTAATCTATTTAAGTTTATTTGTGGTAATAAAATTCTAAATTTTAAATTATAACAAATAATTAATTTTTTTTAATTTTCCATTATTGTTTAATTTATAACATTATAGACCATATAAATTTAAATTTATAATTTTTAAATATTTTTGTGATTTTTATACAATTTTATAATATGTTATTTTTATAAAATAACGATAGTGTCAATTTTGACACTATTCATTTATTTGAATTTAAATAAAATATATACAGAATATATGTTCTAACTAAAAGCTTTAATATATTAATAAAAGGTCATATGTATCTATAAAATTAGTTGATCACATTAAATAGTTCATAAAATATTTATTTTATTATTTTTAAAACCATTTATTTGGATTATCTCTTAATAAAATAATTACTACATCATTTTTGTATAATTATTTAATATACTTATTTATTGCATAAAAATTTAAAATAAAATCCTATGATGAAGATAAATATATTACCTTTCACAATAATTCTTTTACTCGAATTTATCATCTTAAAATCACAATATTTAAATTGTTATATTTATTAAATTATGAAGGTGACAACTTTGGCATCATTTAAAATAAAATAATATTAGTGTCATAATTGCTTGTATAAGACTCCAAATGGTTAAATATTCGACGATTGGATGATTATAGTTTATATTTACATGAACATTATGTTTTGTTTAGGGTTTTGTGCCTTATATGGTCACTATTAGTTTAATAAAAACTATATTCTTGATTTTTCACTAGATAAATAATTTCTGCATCACTATTGTGTCATAATTAATGATAACTATTTAATCCCAAAAAATTCTAAATAAATTCTCATTATGTAGATAATTTTGTTAGATTTCTGGATAATATTCATGTTCAAAGTTTTATGATGTTTATCACTAAGTTAAAATTCTTATACTTATAATATTTAAGAGAGTGACATGTTGTCACTTTCTTTGGTTTTAATAATAATTAAATTATTTTCATGGTCAAAAGTCCAAAAAATGAATCTAATCCGACCCTTAGTTGATATGGGTTTACTTTTAGCCATAAAATAGAATTTTGGCATGTGTTAGGGTAATTTAATAATATTATATTTACCCTTAATTACCTGATTTACCTTTAACTATGGTAAATAAAATATACCGTAGTTACTATTCATAATTCCCAAAAATAAAAAGTAGCCTATTAACATAATTTGGACCCAATGATTCCAAATATGGAATCCATTTTTTAAAATTAAATACACAGAAGTTGCAGAAATTAAATTAAATTTATTCCCGATGTCGAATAAAAACGGGTTTTTGTTTAAAACATTGCAAAAGATTGAATTGATTTAACCTACGAATTCAAGGTAAAATCAATACTAATGACATATATTATATTAAATGGTAAAAATATATTCTATTTATACATTAAAACCATTAAATATTATAATTTAATCACATAAGATATTACAATGAAAAAAGTTGTTTTTAATTAAAATATAGTGTGTTTTTACTACTCATTAAAATGTGAAAGTTACCAGAATAATATGAAAAATTAATCCAAAGTAAATTTTTATTTCTTGATTCCAAAGAAGAATTTTATTTTTTCAAATTGAAATTATAAACATGTCAAAAACTATATTTAATGTGGGTGCGCCATCAAAAGGCGGCAAAACGGCATTTTTTGAAAAATACTTATTTTACCCGAAAAATTTATTTTGTTCTTATACCATGTTCTAGAAAATGTGTAAGATGAATAATAATGTTATAAAATTCAAAATATAGTTAATACTATTCATAACAGCTAGTTCATGATAATATTATAATAATATATCATTGTTTATTAAAACCCGGTATTGCGTACAACACACACTATCGAGGAAGGTCGTGATTGCGTGTAATGCAAGCCAAGTCAGGGTTGCGTGTTGTGAAAGAATCCTTCATTGTTTCGTATAACAGAATCCAACCATATTTCATTTATAAATTTGATATATATATATATACTCAATGTTGCGTAGAATAACTATTATCAAAATTGTGTGTAACACGGTCCAAGAATAGTGTTGTGTATACTGCAAGCTAATATAGTGTTGCGTATAGCGCAGGGTAATCTTGGTGTAGAATACAACACAAGACATTAATGATATAAAAATAATATTTTTCATAAAATCTCGGGGTGTTACACTATTCATTAAAGGGTTGGAGAGGGTTTTTTATGATATTGGAAGACATAGGTGGTTGTTCGGATAATTAATGAAGAATTATTTTGTTTGGGATGAAAAATAGACTAAAGAATATTTATACATCATGTAATTGGGTTACATGTTATGTAAATTTATCCCAACACATTTCAGGAATGGTTTCACATGGTGAAATGGTTGACGAAATGAAAATATTACACATTATGTAATCCTATTACATGACACGTAATAATTAATCAGGATAAATACTAACTTGGGGAGACAATTATTTTATTATAACATACTAAAAAGAATTACATGATGTTTAAAGGAATTAAAAACTGTTTAATTTCCCAAGAACCACTTTTACGTGGGTTTTGGTATTGATTTTTCTGGATACAATCATGTAAACTTACACCTCTAAACCCCAAGGTGATTCATATAATATTTTTAGCGTTTTCTTCATCTTTGAATATCGCAGATTGGAGTTAGATACCCATTCATCATTTTTTACATTGGTTTCCTTCCATTCCTCATTCTCATGAAGAAGCAAAAAAACCTTTTGAATGTTGTTTGTTTTCAGGGCTAACATTGATCCTGTGTTTTAGTCCTAGATCTCTTCAGTCATTGTTAATCTAAACATTCAAAATCAATTGAGGATTTTGGTTGGGAGAGTGTTCATCAATGAGCTTGATATAGGTAGTTCAATACCAATTCCCACAATCTTGAAATTAATATCATGTATGTAAATGTGAAATTGAAATTTCCATATTTGGTAATTTCAACCTAAATTGTATTGGTCAATTGATTCATCATGTGATTACAAAATTACTAAATAAAAGGATAATAAAATTTGTTGGAATTATTATTATACAATTGATCAATAATGGGAATTTTGAAATTCTTGAATAATGATTTGTAAAACTGGTAGCCACCCATGGGGTGTACCGATAAGATGAAAATGATTACTTGTAAATTGTACTCTCCTGATAAATGAAATTCTGAATTTTTTGAATACTGAATTATGATAATTTATGATGAATGGTTGTATGTATGGAACCATTTGATGTGATATATGTGATTGAGTTTTGTGATAGATATTTCTTCTTCAAATACCCATAGGGTGCCAGACATCTACTCTTAGACCCCAATATATTTATGTATACAAGTGATCAATGTGTTGTGGGTTACGACTGCTACTCCAAATACCCACGGGGTTCTAGAATACCTCTATAGGCACACATTTTATGAATGATATAATTTAAATTAATTGATTAATGGAAACCATGATGTAATGAAATGTGATAACCCTTTAGGGGTAGTTTATAATATAGCTCGATCCAAATCATGTATTGATATTTTAGGTGTCATTGTGAACCCGAGTGTTATGTGTTTAAATACAGAATAATTCAATGTGGAAACTATTTAACTTAATTAGTTTACTTTATTATTTATACCTATTCATATAGTCTATAGACTAGATATTGTTTTAGACAGTGTTGGTGGTGGTCTACTGAGTTGTACTCACACCCTACTCAGGATGCCTAATCAGTACTTGAATAGTATTCATGTTTTCATGAAATTATAAGGGAAATATCCCTATGTTAGATGGAAAACTTGGGATGGATCATGGATAATGGAACCAGATGTGATGTCACGACACACTTGGGATTTTTAAGTGTATTTGTTTTTTCATTTGAAACTTGATACATATTTTTCTTGACAAATCTACTACTTTGGTTTGGATATTGTTGTCCTATTTTGGTTTATCTTGTGATACTAGACTATATTGGTTATGGTGTTATTATAGTTTTTGCTTATCACCAGTTGGATAATGTTTATTAATTTACACTTTCATGTTTCATTTATAAAGAGGGTATAGTCTCCCCAAAATTTCTATATTATACCCTCACTTCTTGTTGGGAGCCTCTGGAATACGAGGAGGTATGCCCGAGGTCACATAGAAAACCAGCTCATGGCACCATCATGTTGCCCCTATGTTAGGATATTAAAAAGTGGTATTAAAGTGATTGTTTTATTCTATTTTATTTTTCTTAATATATGGGAAGGTATAAGGGACACAAGTTTGAGTTGGGCATTGGTAATGATTTTGTTCCTAGAAGTAGCTAACCCATATATGAGGTAAAATCCAAGTAATTAGGGTTGGATGATGTTATTGATGTTTATTATTATATTTGAATGTTATTTTACCTTGGGTGATGAACATGTTGTGTGATATTAGTGTTTTTTTATATTTTTCTTCATGGCTTCGTATGGAATAAGATTTGCGTAAGCATGAATCATTTTAGGAACTCGTGATCTATTGTGACATGCATCAATTTAGGCATGCACAGGAAATAAATTTATGGGTGAGTTGTTAAAATGAAATTTCTTTCTTCTTTTGAGTAATTTAAAAATGAAATGGTGCCTAATAAGAAATGGATAATCGTACATGATTATAATTTTGATAATTGAGACGGATAAATGGGCGTCTATTGGGAAAATTTAAAATTTCAAAGGTTTTACCCTATGTTAGCCATTTATAAGGTGATGGATGGTTGAGGGTAGAGATACTGAGTCGGTTTTGACAATGTCGTATGGTATGGGGGATGAAATTATATGATTATATTTGAATCCCAGTCATTAAAATTTGTAATAATTTGTTATCTTTCTTAAGACATATGTTTGAAATTGTAGCTATATGTCCCCATGACAATGATTGATGATAGGAAGGGAAAAACATATAGATGGAAGTATTACTTGACTATTGGAACCATATGTTCTGATAGTTTTCTATAAAGGATCTAAAGTGTAGTTCAATAAGATGTTTTCTCACTTTATGCATTTTATGGGGAGAAAATCTTAGTGGGTTGTGTGAAATAAGTTTGACTTCACACGGGAGTTCCAGTTGTATCACCCTATACCATGCAATGGAGAGGGTGGGATTGAGGAAGTTAAGTTCTATATTGAGTATATCCAGATGATTATTGACCATATAGAGACACCTATAGAGAGGATAGTCTAGTTGGTAGTTTATGTGTTATGTGTCCAAGTGAAGTGTTGGTGGTACATTCAGACTCATAATAAGCATCTAGGGAAGGAAAGGAGAGCTGCCTTTTAGATTCAAAAATTCATAGATAAATCATCTTTACTATAATAAAATGGTTCAATATGTGTGGTAATGTAATATTTACCCCAATTGTCTTTAGAATTTCATCTAGAAATCAAAAAAATTAAAGAACAATATCAAGGTATAGAGAAACTATAATTTTAGTGGAATGGAAAATGTGACAGGGGATCTTTGAAAGATGTTTCTTAATATAGGAAAATATTTATATGGATGTTTTTTAAACTAAATTGAATTTATATTTGGATTTATCCACCCATCATAATGTTATAATTAATATCTAGGAAGTGATTTATGAATATAATTTTAGGGTGAAATGTATAAAAAAGTGGATATGAACACCTCATTTTTTAATAGCCTTCAAAATTTTAGGAAGGCTAATAATCCCATCACCGACTTTTGTAAGGTGGAATCTATTATCTCAAGAAAATATGATACTAAAAAACATATCATAAGATTTTACAAGGATTTTATTAACAAATATTTGAGAGTAAATACTAAAAATTAGAGACATGATCAGTAAATTCATTGAATAAACTAGAAATAGGATGATAACAAATATTCCAGATTTGGAAGTGATATGATATTTTTTTTCTCTTAACTCGTCTAGTGAATTAGGACTATAGGGTTTAACCAATGGATTATTCATAGAGTTCTAAGATATCATCTAGAAATACCACATGCATATTATTTTAGTATTCTTTAGTAAAAGTATTATCATGAAAGGTATAAACTCATAGCTTCTTGTTATTTTATAAAATTTGAAAGTAGGTAAATCCCTTCACTTGCTCAGGACTGTTAAATTAGGAAATAATATTTACACGATTTTGAGAAAGAATCTTCCCATCAAGAACTCTATCATATCTCAAATGATTATATATGGTAACTAATTTGGGAATTTTGTGGAAGAAAGATCCAATAATGTTTTTTATACCTTCTAAATGTGTCAACCACTGTGGAAAGGATGCAAATAAGGGAAACATTGATCTTACATTTGGAATTATGATGTATTTTGACATGATCAACTAGGATATTGTCATTAAGGTGTAATTTAGATTAGTTTTTGGTCAATTATTTTTAGGTTAGATTAGATCATGTTTTGAATCTACTATGATATATATTTTTGGGAATATAACACCCCAAGAATTGTTTTGGTGTTGTGAAAGGGTATCGTCACTCTATAATTATTTTTGGTAAATAAAATGAAAACATGAGTAGGGGAATCACAAAGAATATTGATCAAGGATGTATAAATCTAATACAATATGTAAGGGGACTCAAGGACTTATTTAATATCCATTATAATGATGATTTTATCAACTTATATCAAAGTAATTACTACCAACTATGATGCTCTTTGGGGCACTTTGAGTTATTATGGGAAAATATCTTGTAAAATCATCAATTGGGAAAAGTCCTAAATTTTATTTATCTAGATCATAAATGATCAAAGGTCTTATATCATTAAGAGAAAAATTAATATTAATTAATGTATTATAAAATTTATTTATCTTAGAAAAACCATGTATTGGGGAAGGACTAGAGTAGCATATTTATGGGAAATTATTAGCAGCATCACAAAATTGGTTAGTGAATTAAAAGGGGATTCTCTATGCACAGAGGGTAGTCTCTCATTAGTGAATGAAACCATAATTACTAAGTTTTTATACTCAATCATGATTTCTAAATGGAAAATTTCACTTTCCAAAAACATAAACCATTGTATAAGAAATATTATTTATAGTTGGTGTACCTTATAATAGAAATTCACCACTTTCTATTGGAAAATTACATTATCACCCATTTTAGAACGAGGACACATGAACTTGTGTATAAGAATAATTATTTAGAATTGGTTAAACTTATAATGGAATGAAATAAATTTCTTATAGAGAATTACTTTCTCACCCATTGGAAAATGAGGAAAGGGTATCACGAACCTAAGGATTTTGAATAATTCTCTTCGATCTCAATTTTTTTGGAGGCTTAATTTAGAAAAATATAATAGTAATCCATTTCATAGTAATAGATTTATGAAATGTATTAGTGATAGAAATTAAAACGCATTATAATCTTTTATTTATATATATATTAATAAAAATTATGCTTATATCCCTACAAAAGTTCAATGTGAACTGTGCTCTAATTTTGATATCCTATTTTGGAGGGACAACTGTAATAACTCACCCATTATGGACCACTTTTAAGGAATTATTATATATCCTCATGTCATGATCAAGGATAAAATTATCTCTATCCTAAAAATTCTTCTAGTCAACCTCATGAATGAAATCTGTAACAATATATTTCCAAAAACTATCAAAGATCCCTAGTACCATAATAACCAGGCCAGTCCTAACATGGCTCGAAGGGTGTTCCTGATACCCACATGTTGGTGACTAGAACCTTGAATCATACAATATGAAACTGGGAATAGTTTTTCCTCATTAAAAGTGGAAGAATTTTTTCAATTAAGTATACTAAAAAAACTCCACAGGGATAACTGTACTAGAAGAAAAATAGGTGTACAACCCCAAAGTACAATGTACCCGAAAAAAAAGACCAACAACCAAAGTCCCAATGGTCACAACAACTGAAAGACCAAATATTAATAGAAACTACCAACTCTAAGTTGGGTTTACCCTTGATCAAACCAAGAAATAAAAGATCTAAAAATTCCCAAAGGCACATGTAGGGTGTGAGCTAAAATCCATGTAGGGTCTCACCAAGGATTCAATAATAAGATGAAACAATAATTAACCAAATTAAACATTCAATTTTAAATAAACATACATGGGATTACAATATAATATTTTCAAAAAGCCTGATTAAAAT
Source organism: Viscum album (assembly GCA_963277665.1). Taxonomy (NCBI): domain Eukaryota; kingdom Viridiplantae; phylum Streptophyta; class Magnoliopsida; order Santalales; family Viscaceae; genus Viscum; species Viscum album. The sequence continues at coordinate 938,682,070 of OY728155.1, read as the reverse complement.
TTTAATAGATGGGAATAACTTTTAAGCAATGGATTAATAAAAATTTATATAAAATTGTTTATATATATTTACAAGGCATGTGTAATGTTTTTTAAATTGAATATATAACAAAATAATCAAGAAAGGAGAAACATGATGATCTACCAAGTGGTATGATTGTTCCAGGATATGGGATCCTCACACACTCATATTTTTAAAATGGTAATGTGCACACATATCTGTATGACACAGTTCAAATAATACTTACCAACATACCACTAGGGATTAGATCTACTAATAAGTTTATCTAACAGTTTTAAAGCATCAATATATTGCTATGGAATTTCCATCATAGAGTGTTTGTATGTAATAAATCACTAACAACCTATGATTTCATGTTCTAAAATAAAAATCAATAATGGGAATTTTATTTCAAAAAAGTTTAAAATTCAATTAACCCTTTTCAATATGCTAATTTATCTTTAAAAACCAAAGAGGGGTTTTTATCAAATCATTAATTTTTACAAGATAAAACCATTGGGATTGAATTAAAATAATTCAATCTATTTTTTCTCAAAGAAAAATTTGATATAAATATCATAATTCCATTTTCCACAATTTACATCAAATCCAAATCACTCTCTAATCTACTGTAGTTGGTGGTTTTTCCCAATTTTCATGCCGAAGTAAATAAAAATCCTATTTTACTAAAATTATGTTTTAACAATAAAAATGAGATAAATTTAATTTAAATAACAAATTAGGGTTAAATCAGTTGGAAAATATTAAACAAAACCACCTAACCCAGGATCACGAGATCACGAATCACAACACCCATAATGGGAAAATCCAACAAAGAACATAGACCAAAGAGATATTAGAATAAATACTAGATTTATGATAAACAAATCTGTATTAGATCCTACAAAAAACATAGAGATCTAACAAACCCTATTTATGAGAGAAGGAGAGAGTTGGAGGGAATGAACATAGAGAGATAACATACTAGGAAACAACTAAATGAAGATATCATAGTTTGATCCACCATGAAAATGGTTTGGAGGATCCAAATAGGTCTTTAAGATCCCTCTAAACCTTTTAAAATTAACTAGGATGAGTTTGGTCCATGTGGGGTCAATAGGGGTGGGGGAATTTTTAAAGAATTATCATATTAATTAAAAGTTGTGTGAACGGTTTTCAGGGTAGGGCCACAAGGTTTGTCAAACTGTATGACCTATTCATGCACCCATGTTGGTGAGGATGAATGGTTTCTCATTGGAAGGTGCACGGTTTGTCAAACCATGTTCCGACCATGAAAACCCTCACTCCCTAGGTATTCATAGTTTGCACTAGCAGTGCACATAGTTTGGGAAAACCGTGTACCAAATGTGAACAAACCAAGAGGCCTTCGAAATTTCCAAAATTTTGACCAAATCACACCTAAATGATACCCAACCAAAGAATGATCAAAAGTGGGGTTTATGAGTTCTTGAAAAACATAACATGATGTTAAAACATCCCCACTATAGAAACCTTTTGTCCCCATAAATCTTGTTAAGAATCTTCCATGTCATAAAGTTGAGGCCACTACTCTATCATCAGTGCCTCCCACTCCCAAGTCTCTTGAGTATTATAATTGTGATTCTATATTACTTGAAGCAAATATATCATCCTACCATGAATAACCTTACATTACGAATAAACTCTCTTGATTAGATTCTCAGTCATGGATAAATATGGCTCAACATCAATATCACTCCAACATGAAACATGAGCTGGATTAGAAAGATACTTGCCTAGATGTGATACATGAAACAAAATATATATCGATATCAACTATGGAGGAAATTATAAAAGGTAATCCACTTCCCCACCTACTAGAAAAACTCAAAAGGTCCCAAAAAAACGAAGAGAAAGATTCCCTTTCCTCTTAAGCTGTTGATGTCCCAGTCATGGTGAAACATTCAAGAACATGTGATAACCAACTGAAAACTCTAATAGTTTTTGATTAATATCAACATAATAATTACAGGAAATGTTAAAACGTACCGTTTTTAGAAATCTAGAATACCCACTTTGAGAATAACCAATCAATAATGGTCTCCTCATCATAAAGAGAGTCTATATTGTTTTAGAACTCATCATCAATATGTTGTTACTATAGAATCAACATGAGAAGAGAGGATTTCAATTGAACAATGGCCAAGAAAACCCCATCCTCTGATTCTAAAATCTATTATATAACTATGAAAAAAATTCCATCAAGTTCCACATTTTCAATGTTTCTTTCATGACATGGGTTGGATGTTTCTTGCTCAAAAAATCTACAATAACATTCCATTTCCCTAGGTTATATGAAATTCTAATGTCAAAATATTGTTGGTATTCAACTAAATGCCTCTGGTGGATATTCAAATATTTTTTATAGAAGATATAACTCAAGATCTTATGGTCGGAATATATGGTAAACCTTTCTCAAAAATGTTAATTTCACTAACCCTTAAGTGCATGCATTAAATATTTGAGATCAATTTCATGGTTCTGGTAATTGTTATCCTGTGGAATAAACCTGTAATAGATTTATGCAACAACATGGTAACCCAATAACTGAAATCAACCCAAAACTAAACCCAATGCCTCAAAGAAGACCACAAAGACCTACTCTGCCTCTAGAAGATCCAACACTGCTGGATTAGTCATAATAAATTTCAGATTAACAAAGGATCTCTAACATTTCTTATCACATGAAAAATTTACTCCCTAATGAGTTAGAGAAGTCATCAGAGAATCAAAATTTGATAAATCCATTACAAACCAGCAATAATATCCAGGTAATCCCATGAAACTTTGATTATCAAAAACATTTCATGGTTTCTCCCACATAATAACAGATTTTACATTTTTAGGATCAACTAAAACACAATTTTTTTACAATATGTGCCCCATGAACACTAATTCTCAAATACAAAAATCATATTTCAACAGAGTGGCCTAATGTCGGGGATTTATCAACATTTCTAAAACTACTCTATGATGGTGAATGTAACACCCCGATTTTTTATGAGATATATTCTTTTTAATTTATTTCATATATTCTTTTGTACACTACACTAAGATTATCTTGCGCTATACGCAACACCATATTAGCTTGCAGTATACACAACACTATTCTTGGATTTTGTTACACACAATTTCAAGTTCGTTTGATAGTAGTTATTCTACGCAACATTGAGTGTGTGTATATATATATATATATTCAATGTATAAATGAAATATGGTTGGATTATGTTATACGCAACAACAAATGAGTCTTTCACTACATGCATCTCTGACTTGGCTTGCGTTACACGCAATCGCGACCTTCCTCGATAGCGTGTGTAGTACACAATACCAGGTTTCACTAAACAATGATATATTGTTATAATATTATTATGAACTAGCCGATATGAATAATATTAACTAAATTTTGAATTTTATAACATTATTTTTCATCTTACACATTTTCTAAAACGTGGTACATGAATAAAATAAATTTTTTGGGTAAAATAAGTATTTTAAAAAAAATGCAATTTTGCTGCCTTTTGATGGAGAACCCACTTTATATCTAGTTTTTGACAAGTTTATAAGTTAAATTTGACAAAATGAAATTCTTATTTGGAATTAGGATATAAAAATTTACTTTGTATAAATTTTTCATATTATTCTGATAACTTTCATATTTTAATGAATAGTAAAAACACGCTATATTTTAATTAAAAACATCTTTTTCATCCTAATAATTTATATGGTTAAATTATAATATTGAATGATTTTAAAGTATAAATAGAATACATTTTTACCATTGAATATAATTAATGTCATTTTCATTGATTTTACATTGAATTCATAGGTAAAATCATTTCAATCTTTTGCTATGTTTTAACTTTTAAAACTCGTTTTCTTAACAATAGGATTAATTTTAAATTACATACTGAAACTTCTATGTTTTGAATTTTGAAAAATTGATTCCATATTGGAATTCATTGGGTCAAAATTATGTTAATATGTTACTTTTTTTTTGATATTATGAATAGTAACTATGGTAATTTTTATTTACTGCGTTTTAAGCTAAATCGATTAACTAAGGGTAAAAATAAGATTATAAAATTTCCCTAACACATGTGAAAATTATACTGGATGACTAAAGGTCGACCCTAATCACCTAAGGGTTGGATTAGATTAATTTTATGGCCGTTTTACCATGAAAATATTTTAATTATTATTAAAACCAAAGAATGTGACAACATGTCACTCTCTTAAATATTATAAGTATAATAATTTTAATTTAGTGATAAAATTCATTAAACTTCTAACATGAATAGTCTACCGAAAGATAATAAAATTATCTACATCATGAGAAATTATTTATAATTTTTAGTGATTAAATAATTATCATTAAAGGTGACACCATAGTGATGTTGAAATTATTTTATTTATTGAAATATCAAATAAATGGTTTTAAAAATATTAAAATAAATATTACATGAACTATTTAATGTTCTCCACTAATTTTATAGAAACATATGAATTGTTATGAATCTATTAAATCTTTTATTTCAAATATATCTTCCGTGGGGATTTTATTTAAATTCAAATAAATGAATAGTGTGAAAATTGACACTATTGTTATTTTATAAAAATAACATAATATAAAATTGTTTAAATATCACAAAAATATTCAAAAATTATAAAATAAAATTTATATTGTCTAAAATGTCATAAATTATTTAATTATGGACAATTAAAAACACATAAGTAATTATTTATAAAAATTTTAAATTTAGAATCTTATTACCACAAATAAAATTAAATAGATTAAATAAGGATAAATCAAGTTGATAATGTTTAAAATAAATTCAAAATATGTATAAATTTTATTGGTTGATGATATTAGAACCCTATCTCATATAATATTCTAATATGAGTGATTTTTTGATGTTTTTAAGTTGGTTTAGGGTTTATTATAAATTAGTATTTTAGAGGTTTCCAAAAGTGCCCCTCTCCTCCCTTATAATAGGGCACCTCCTCCCTCTCCTCCTCACAACATTTTAATCCTTTAAGCTCAGAAAACCTCTGCACATTTCACATACCCACTTCCCTAGAAACTTTATAGAGGTACTGGTCTTCTCAAAAGACCAACTCTAGTTCCCTAAGAGGAAGTTCAAAGGATGCACTTCGAGAAAGAGGTAATACCTTCTACCAATTCATTCAAGTTTATTTTTTCTTATACTTCATATTTTTAGTGGTTTAGTTATGAAGTAATAAAATCAGTATACCTCATATAGTTATATGTTATTATAAATATGAAACAACCCCATTTCACCTTCTATCCATCCTATGGAAAATGAAATCACCGCGCGTGCGTACTTACGGAATATCGTCTCCACGCCGTGGTGTAATCTGTTTTTCCACCCCCACCTTACATGGATGGATAGAATTGTGTAATGAATAACTATGTATAGTTGTTATAACATAATAACGATTCTGATATATTATATTATCCACTTCAATTCAATTCAATAATTACCGTCTCCACGACGCGAAGAGATTCATTCTCCATGTTAACCACTCAAGAATGATTATTAAGTATATATATTGAATAATAATGAAATATATGACATAATAAAGATACTGGATTTATGTATATATATATATATATTTCATCTACTTGCTTCCATTCAGGTCAATAAGGAATGAAAAACAGCGTTCATGCGTACGTACGACCTACCGTCTCCATAAACGGTGTGCTTCATTTCATTTATCTATCTTATATATATATATATACTGAATATATATGATATATAAATCATTATTTACATTCTGGAAGTAAGAAAATCATGATATAAGTAATAATAATATCAAGAACAACATGTACAAACATGTACGATAAATAAAACGATTTTACCCAAAACACTACTTTAACATGGAATTTAGAAAAGAACGGGTAATATAACGTCATAAGTGAACCATATATGATATCATAATAATGAATATGATTCTGTAATAAGTAAATTAAATTATTTATATCATTATACAGGAGGTTCAGATACATATGAAGCCTATCAGACCTAAGGTATGGGATAACTTTTCCAATCTTTTTTTTATCCGAGATTGTTTATTCATAAGTATTTACTAGGGTTATATTTATCATCCATGAACCTGTTTTATAAAAATGGATTCATGTATATTTAATGTCCTTGTTACCTATTTTTTACTTTTACTACATGGTATGTAATGAATCTTTCTTTTTTACCATACGAGGTATTTTTTGACTTTTCCGGCAAAAGTACAAGAAGACTGTTTTTTAACTTATACGGCGTGAATAGATTTTTACGGTGTCATAACGAATTATTTCAATGAAGTTTCCTCTACAAAATTTCATGACTATTTTCAAAAAAAAATCCTTTTCTTTTATAATTTCATGGCATTTTGTGAAAAGAAAATGATTTTGAAGAAGAAAGGATATTTTCTTCAAGAATTCATTTCAAGTGTTTCGTAAAAACAATTTTCCATCTAATATGACATTATTTCATATGTATATGTTTCATGTATAATGTCTCTATGGTTTACATGGTTCCATTTTTATTATGATGAAATATCCATTTGTTTTATATGGATTACGTGATGATGGGATGATGTTTATGAAACCCATTTTATTCTTTGGGTTATGATGAATGTTTTAAGTTTATTTTGTGGCACAAGTGAGAATGATTTCATTATCAGATTGGTGGGACCTATATCTCCCTCCAATGCATTGGGTAAATATTTATATCTCATGAGATAGACATGGCTGTAACGATAAGTAAATCTGGTTCAGTAATACATGGCTGGAACTGCAAGTAAACCCGGTTCAGTAAGGGACTTTGTCCACTAAGATGGTCTTGGCAACAATGCCTTGGCTACTATGGAAATCATAACATGTGCTTAATGGTTTTCCACAATTACATGTTTTATTCCCATGCTATTTTATCAGGATTAATGTTTCTTTATGATCTATGCCTTACATACTGCCATGTTTTATTCCATTGCTCCAAATCATGATGTTTAAACATTATGATCATGTTTTTATGTTCAAATGTATACGATTTTTTTATTTTCTCCACGCTTACCCTTACTGAGCATTTGAGCTCACCCTTTATATGGTTTATTTTCCCCAGGATATAAAGAAAGGTTTTAGGTAAGAAAAAAAGGGAAGATCTTTATGGGATATGTTGAAGATCATTCACCGAGATTAGAAGATTATGTTCCATGTTTCCAAAGACACTAAACTATTAAGGTCCTTTGGTGTCTATTTTTGTTATGTATTAAGTATTTCTCAAAAGTAATGTAATGTCCATGTACGTCAAGATTTGGGTATCTACAGTTGGTATCAGAGGAAAGGTTTAGTTAACCTTTAGAAACTAGGATGCGAAAACTTTAGTGAGATCCCTAGAGATATTTCTAAGGTATGTCTAGGGATGTCCTTAAGGTTAAGTATAAGTATAGGTTATATTCCTAGAATTATGGTAATGTTATTAGAATTAAACCAAAGATATTAAAATATCAAAGGTACTCCCCCTTTATTATGTTTTTTTCCTTAGCATGATTTTTTCCTCTCACACTATTCTTTTTGTGTTTTAGACGATGGCTGGAACCCGAAGGAACCATGTTGATAAATGTAACAGATGATGCAATGATTGTCCTTCTGAACAAACCAACGTTATGGGAGATGGAGTGAAAAATCTTATTTCTATACTTACACAAGCAATGAATCATTCTGGACTTCCAAATGAGCAGAGAAGGGAACAATATTCTATTGAGTCCTTCATGAGGCAACATCCACCTTCTTTCAGTGGGTATTCTGTTCCACTTGTTGCTGAAAAATGGATCAATACCATTGAAAAGATATTTTCAATACTTCTCTATTCAGATCATGAAAAATTCATTCTAGCTATTTACCGTTTATAAGGTGAAGCAGATCAATGGTGGACTCTAATTAAGAATACGAGGCCCTGAGATGAAATTTAATCCATAGAATGGGATGAGTTCAGGAACTTATTTTTCAATAAGTAAATCCCTAGAATTCTTCGAACAAATATGGAAAAGGATTTACTTCAGATTAAGCAAAAGGATGATGAATCTGTTGGTATATACGAAGATAATTTTACAAGTCTTGAAAGGTATGCATCTGGCTTTATCATCTAAACTGAAAGTAAAGTTGATCAATATTTCAGTGGCTTCAAAATCAAGTCTTCAAAGGGAATTAACTATAAGAGACTTCAGTAGCTATGAAGAAATTTTAGTTTGTGCTATCAAGGTAGAAATGGAAGTTGGTGTTACATATCCATCTGATGGTTTTGACAAGAAACAAAATATGGAGTTTAAAGAGAATTCTCATAATAATGGTGAAAAGAAGAAAAATGTTTCTTTATGCTCAAAGTGTGGAAATAAGCATGGCGGTGATTGTCTTAAAGGGACTAAAAAATGTTTTAAGTGTGGAAAAGAAGGTCATCAAGGATCTGAGTTTCGAAGTAATGGAAAAAGGGTTGGTAATGATGTGAATAAAGAAAATACTGTAGAGAACTCACCACCAACACTTCAATGCTTCATGTGCAAGGAAATAGGGCATTATGCTAATCAATGCCCTAATCCAAGGGTTAATTATGATCAATGTGAGAAACCTCTTAAGGCAAAGGACAAAGGGAAGTCACATGTGATCACTATTAGCAATGTTGAGTATGACAAGGATGTGGTGGAATGATTATGTGTTTATGTGAAGGTATTCCAAAATAATGTTGTGGAATCTCATTTATAGTAATTGTGGAACAATAGAATATCTATGAAATGGTTTATTGTGGTTTTCGATAATTATATGGTACTGATAAACATGAAAAGTGGTTAAATTTTTTTGGAAAACAGATGATATGAACATAATAAAGGGATAAGGAGAAAACTAAATGTTTGATAGTATTAATGAGCTCATGACTAATATAAGGAAAAAGTGATATCATGGTTTGAGTATATAGAATATTTGGGATTTTTGTATATAGAAAGAGTTAGCTTTTGACATCATTCATGTTTTCACTATGGTTCAATGGGTATTCATTTTTCAAGAGAATACATGATTAAGGTATTCACATGTCTGGAATGTGACCAAAAAGATATATTTTATGATATATGGGGGATAAATGATGGTATTCACATGCTCAGTAGATGAAATTTCTAGGAATTGTTTTCTTTATACTATGAGATTGGACAAAAGTATTTTGGATAAGCCTAATGATTGGAATGAATTAATATAGTATTGTTTAAGGCTAGAACTTTTTTTGATATTATTGCATGAATGTTATAATAGTGTAGTTTTAGAAAAAGGTCAACCCATAGGATGGGCGACAACCCATCACGTCGGAGAAGGCTGCGGGAATCGAACCCACAACTGAAGTGCGACAAGCCTTTATCACCAACCACTAGCCTGTAGGAAGTCCCTGGTTAGTAGAAACTAGTTTTATTTTATTAAGCGGTATGATAGATGAATTATAAGTCCATTTTAGGAACCATATATGATTAATGTCACCATAGATTCACTTATTTGTATAACTTTTGTTAAACTTATGTTTGAGACAGATGAAATGACCTATCATTCTATTGCATGATCTTCTAACACTTCACGAAAGACAAATTCAACTTCATTTCATTAATAGATGAAGTGGAAATTGTTCATGGCATAAAAAATAGTGAGATTGTACCAAAATCAAATATGTATTTCTTATAATTAAAAATTTTAAACTTTAGGGAAATGATATTGAAAACTAAAAATGTTGTCATAGTGCTCTTATATCTGATGAATCAGATGGTACCTTAGATCATCAAAAATTTATGGCTTTTTGATTGTTGGATTTTTCATATCCATGTCCTCTACCACTCTTCATCAAAACTTGATGGTCAGATTTCTCTTCCATATCCATATTTTCACCTATGTTATCCTATTTGGAAACCCAGTGATTAGTTAATTTGGGTAACCGTTACGTTTCATACTTTAGTTTTTAATGAGAAGTTTTTGTATTCCTTTTTACGATGTGGGTTTGTATGATAGCAACTCTCATGTAATAAACCACTTATAACTACGACGAATTTCAAGGGCGAAATTCATTTTAAGGGGGGTAGAATGTAACACCCTGATATTTTATGAGATATATTCCTTTTAATTTCTTTCATATATTCTTTTGTATACTACACCAAGATTATCTTGTGCTATACGCAACACCATATTAACTTGTAGTATACACACCACTATTCTTGGATTGTGTTACACACAATTTCAAGTCCTTTTGATAGTAGTTATTCTATGCAACATTGAGTGTATATATATATATATATATATTCAATGTATAAATGAAATATGGTTAGATTATGTTATACGCAACAACAAAAGAGTCTTTCACTACACCCAACCCTGACTTGGCTTGCGTTATATGCAATTGCGACCTTTCTCGATAACGTGTGTAGTACGCAATACCGGGTTTCAATAAACAACGATATATTGTTATAATATTATTATGGATTAGCAGCTATGAATAGTATTAACTACATTTTAAATTTTATAACATTATTATTCATCTTACACATTTTATACAACATGGTATGTGAATAAAATAAATTTTTCGGGTAAAATAAGTATTTTTCAAAAAATGCAGTTTTGCTACCTTTTGATGGTGAACCCACTTTAAATCTAGTTTTGACAAGTTTATAAGTTAAATTTGACAAAATAAAATTCTTTTTTGGAATCAAGATATAAAAATTTACTTCGGATAAAATTTTCATATTATTCTGATAACTTTCAGATTTTAATGAATAGTAAAAACACGCTATATTTTAATTAAAAACAACTTTTTTCATCCTAATAATTTATATGGTCAAATTATAATATTGAATTATTTTAAAGTATAAACAGAATATAGTTTTACCATTTAATATAATTTATGTCATTAGCATTGATTTTACATTGAATTCATAGGTAAAATCATTTCAATCTTTTGCAATGTTTTAACTTTTAAAACCCGTTTTCTTAACAATGAGATTAATTTTAAATTAATTACTGCAACTTCTGTGTTTTGAATTTTAAAAAATGGATTCCATATTTGAATTCATTGGGTCCAAATTATGTTAACATGTTACTTTTATTTTTTTGATATTATGAATAGTAATTATGATAATTTTTATTTACTGTAGTTAATGGTAAATCTGGTAATTGAGGGTAAAAATAAGATTATAAAATTACCCTAACACATGAAAAAATTCTATTGGATGACTAAAGGTAGACCAAAATCACATAATGGTCTGATTAGATTCATGTTATGTACTTTTTACGATGAATATAATTTAATTATTATTAAAACCAATGAAAGTGACAACATGTCTCTCTTTTCAATCATATAAGTTTAATAATTTTAATTTGGTGATAAAATTCATGAATCTTTGAACATGAATAGTCTCAAGAAATATAATAAACTGATATATAACATGAGAATTTATGTATAATTTTTAGGGATTAAATAATTATCATTAAAGGTGACCCAATAGTGATGTTAAAATTATTTTATTGATTGAAATATCAAATAAATGGTTTTAAAAATATTAAAATAAATATTACATGAACAATTTAATGTGATAAAATAATTTTATAGATAAATATTACATGTTATGAATATATTAAAGCTTTTATTTTGAACATATCGTCTCTGGGGATTTTATTTAAATTCAAATAAATGAATAGTTTCAAAATTGACACTATTGTTATTTTATAAAAATAACATAATATAATTTTTTTTTAAAATCACAAAAATATTTAAAAATTATAAAATAAAATTTACATTGTCTAAAATGTCATAAATTATTTAATTATGTAAAATTAACAGAACATAAGTAATTATATATAAAAATTTAAAATTTAGAGTTTTATTACCCCAAATAAAATTAAATAGATTAAATAAGGATAAATCAAGTTGATAATGTTTAAAATAAATTCACAATATGTCTAAATTTTATTGGTTGATGAAATTACAAAACTATCTCATATAAAATTCTAATATGAGACATTTTTAGATGTTTTTAAGTGGGGTTAGGGTTTATTATAAATTAGTATTTTAGATGTTTCCAAAAGTGCCCCTCTCCTCCCTTATAAAAGGGAACCTCCTCCCTCTTCTCCTCACACCATTTTATTCCTTTAAGCTCGTCCAACCTCTGCCCATTTCACTTCCCCACTTCCATAGAAACTTTATAGAGGTACTGGTCTTCTCAAAATACCAACTCTAGTGCCCTAATAGGAAGTTCAAAGGAGGCACTTCGAGAAAGAGGTAATACCTTCTACCGATTCATTCAAGTTTCTATCTTCTTATAATTCATCTTTTTAGTGGTTTAATTATGAAGTAATAAAATCAGTATACCTCATATAATTATATGTTATTATAAATATGAAAAAAACCCATTTCACCTTCCATCCATCCTATGGAAAATGAAATCACTGCGCGTGCGTACGTACGGAATACCGTCTCCACGCTGTGGTGTAATCTGTTTTTCCACCCCCACCTTACATGGATGGATATAATGGTGTAATGAATAACTATGTATAGTTATTATAACATAATAATGATTCTGAGATATTATATCATCCACTTCAATTCAATTCAATAATTATGGGAACAATATCATCGCTCGTGCGTATATACGGATTACCGTCTCCATGACGTGATGAGATTCATTCTCCATGTTAATCACTCAAGAATGATTATTAAGTATATATAAATAATAATAATGAAATATATGACATGATAAACCTACTGTATTTATTTATATATATATTTCATCTAATTACTTCCATTCAAGTCAATAAGGAAAGGAAAGCAATGTTCATGCGTACGTACAGCCTACCATCTCCATGAACGGTGTGTTTCATTTCATTTATCTATCTATTATATATATATATATACTGAATATATATGATATATAAATCATGATTTAAATTCTGGAAGTAATTAAATCATGATATAATTAATATAAATATCAAGAACAACAAGTCCAAACATGTATGATAAATAAAACGATTTTACCCAAAACACTGCTTTAACATGGAATTTACAAAAGAGAAGGTACTATAAAGTAATAAGTGAACCATATATGATATCATAACAAGGAATATGGTTATGTAATAAGTAAATGACATTATTTAAATCATTATGCATGTGGTTCGGATACGTATGAAGCATATCATACCTAAAGTAAGGGATAACATTTCCAATCTCGTTTTTATCCGAGATTATTTATTCTTAAGTATTTACTGGGCTTATATTTATCATATGTGACCCTGTTTTCTAAAAATGGTTTCATGTATGTTTAATTTCCATTTAACCCATTTTGACTTTTACTACATGGTATGTAAGGAATCTTTCTTTTTTTACCATACGACGTACTTTTTGACATTTCCGGAAAAAGTACGAGAAGAATGTTTTTTAACTTATACGGTGTGAATGGTTTTTTACGGTTTCATAACGACTTATTTCAATGAAGTTTCCTTTACAATATTTCAATACTATTTTAACCAAAATCATTTTCTTTTAAAATTTCATGGCATTTTGTGAAAATAAATGATTTTGAAGAAGAAAGGATATTTTCCTCAAGAATTCATTTCAAGTGTTTCATAAAAACGATTTTCCATATAAGATGCCATTATTTCATATGTGTATGTTTCAAGTATAATGTATCTATGATTTAAATGGTTTAATTTTTCTTATGATGAAATATCCATTTATTTTTTATGGATTACGTGATGATGGGATGATGTTTATGAAACACATTTTATTCTTTGGGTTATGATGAATGTTTTAAGTTTATTTTGTGGCACAAGTAAGAATGATTTCATCATGAGATGGGTGGGACCTATATCTCCCTCCAATTCATTGGGTAAAGATTTATATCTCACAAGATAGACATGGATGGAATGGAAAGTAAATCTGGTTTAGTAATACAGGGCTGGAATGCCATGTAAACCCGGTTCAGTAATGGACTTTGTCCCCTAAGATGGTCTTGGCTGCAATGTCTTGGATACTAGGAAAATCATAACATGTGCTTAATGGTTTTCCATAATTACATGTTTTATTCCCATGCTATTTTATCAGGATTAATTTTATTTACTATCTATGCCTTACGTACTACCATGTTTTATGTCGTTGCTCAAGATCTTGACGTTTAAACATTATGTTCATGTTTTTATGTTAAAATGTATATGATTTGTTTTATTTTCCCCATTCTTACCCTTACTGAGCATTTGAGCTCACCCATTATATGTTTTATTTTCCCTAGGATATAAAGAAAGTTTTAGTTAAGAAAAAAAGGGAAGATCTTTCTGGGAGATGTTAAATATCTTTCAACGAGATTAGAAGATTATGTTCCAAGTTTCCAAAGACAGTAAACTATTACGGTCCTTTGGTGTCTGTTTTTGTTATGTATTAAGTATTTCTCAAAAGTAATGTAATTTCCATGTACTTCAATCTTTGGGTCTCTACAGTGGATATGATCCTCCACATACTGAGAGTAAATAAAGATTTCATGCACAAAGACTACAACAAAAGTATCCATATACTCATGGAAGATCCTATTAATTAAATCTAGGAAAACTAAAAGAGAATTAATTAGATAAAATGGCATGATAAGGTACTCATATTGGATGTATCTTCTCTAAAAGGACCTTTTTGAATGTTAGATTCTTTTATTCTCAACTGATGATACCTATATCAAAGTTAAATCTTCACGAACTACTTCTCCCCTTTCAACTGATAAAAAATATCATCAATCCATGGAAATGGATATCTATTATTTACAATTACTCTATTTAGCTTTCAATAATCAATGATTAGGGAAGTATCCCATGATATTTCTTCACAAAGTGCATAGGTACCACCCAAGGTGACATAATCGGGCATATGCATAATTTCTCTAAAAGACCATATAGATATGACTTTAACCCTTTAATTTCACCTAGTTCCATTCAGTGAGAAGGAATAGATACTGGTTTAGTACCAGTCCCTAAATCAATAGAAACATCTACCTACCTTACCGATAGAGACCCAGAGAAGTCAGAAGGGAAAACATTAGGAAATTAGAAGACAAATCTAGGTATATCATCACTCAAGAATTCTTGCTCCATGTCAAAGAATAACACATACATTACTTTACCATACTCTGGATTTGAAGGACTAGATCTACTCAACCTTGAGTCCCATTCTCCCTAAAAGATACGACTAACCCCATCATGTATCGTAAATGAGACCCATAAATGACAACAATCAATCTAGGATGTATTAGAAACAATCCAATCCACCCCAAAAATGATTTCAATTAGTTTCATGTTGAGAACCAAAGAGTCCTAAGAAATATCAATATCAGATAATAATAAATCAAAATTAGGACTACAAATACCCGAATATCTCTTCATTCTAAGGGGTGTATTAATATCCATAAAATAAGATAAAATATACATAGGAAGATTAAGTAGACTCAAAACATAGGTTGAAATAAATCAATGAGATTCAACAGTATCAAATAATGTAGCCACTAATAATTAAGCTATAGTGATTGTACCTCTCATAGTCATTGAACCTATATCCGCTTCCTCTGGAGACTCTTCCACTTCATGAAGAAACATCCATCTGGATTCCTGTGGATGGAACCCCTTAGTTCATGAAGCATCAGATTTCCCCATATTAAATTTTTGTTCTGATGATACCATGCCACTATGTGGAGTATAATATACATGAAATAACATCTAAAATTGACCTAAGCATCCTTACGAACCACATATCTTGGGTTCCTTAGTGAAAACCTGTTTCGGATGCCTAGGCCTGAAAAACCAGTAATAAATTAAAGCACATATTCTAGGAACTACTGGAGGGTTGGAAGAACCCTGCTGTCAAGGACCACCCTGATAATAAGCACGCTTCGTCTTCCCTTCATGGAAACTCACACTAGCACTGGGAAAAAACTGAACTCCTCTCAACCAAGAATGTCTAGCCCAGTCCATTTCAGTAATCATTTCCCTATCCAACACATCAATATAAGAAGGATGTTTCAATAAGAAAATATGTGAATGAATATCAGATCAAACTTCCTTCTTGAAATATCGAGCCTTCATCTTCTCATTTGATAAAATCTTTAGTAAAAGCTGCAGAAGATCAGTAAAGCAATTTGCATAATCTTTCATGGTACTATCAACCTTCTTGAGTTTGAAGAACTTCGAAGCCATATCCACCACCAAAAAATCTACACATAATTTTCCAGTGAAAATAAATTTTAAGTTGTTCCACTCTAATCCCTCATGATTCATCATCATCATCTTCATGTCCCACCAACTCATACTAGGTCCCTCTATCATGAAGGTGGAACATTTTACCTTTATTTCATCAGGCCTTTCCCAGAGCACAAACAGAAAATTGATATCCCTAAACCAATCATAATCTATTTGAGGATCATTAGATCCTTGAAACATTTGTGGATTTTGGAAAATAAAATCTTGGTAACGATTAAAAATAATATCCCTTTGAGGTTCAATAGCTAGAGCCTGAACGAGAATGGGTACATGGGCCTATCCCAGAGCATAGAAAAAAAACACAATAACATAAAATAGATTATATTTTACAAGATTATTTTATTTTTGTTGGTTAATTAATATCGTCCTTTGGGATCTGATTGACATATCTAAACAAGAGGCATGATGCTTCACGACATCAGAATCCAATGTTGAAGATGTTCGAACCTTACATAGATCAACACTCAAATGACAAAAATAATGAGATTAATCCAATTATATGGATAAAAAAAATTTGGATTTCAATATATCAAAATCAAAAGTAAAGAAATTAATTGAAATAATCCTCAATATTCCTTTCCAAAACCACCCCTATTGACGTATGTCTCATTACAGTGACAAATAGAAAGAAAATCAGTCATAACTACCTCGAAAATCCTAAAAAGATTGGACAAATGCATACTAGAATCAAGGTAAGATGATTAACCTTAAACTCTGATACCAATTTTTCAGAAACCATTGCTGATACCCTGATACCCTAATAACCAGGCCAGTCCTTACATGGGTCGAAGGGCATTCCTGATCCCCATATGTTGGCAATTAAAATCTAAAATCATATAAGAAAAACAAGGAATCATTTTTCAAAATTAATTGCAAAATAAAAATTTACAAGTTAGTATTCTAAAAATAAAACACCAAAGATAGAACTGTACTAGAATAAAAACATGTATACAATCCCAAATTACCATAAAAATGTACCAAAAAATAGTATAAACAACCCATTTCCCAATGGACACAACCACTCAAATCCCAAATATCAACAAAAACTACCACCTCCTAGTTGTGGTTTTCCCTTACTCAACCCTGGATGGAGGAGATATAAAAATACCCAAATGCACGGATAGGGTGTAATCTAAAAGACCAGTAGGGTCTCAACAAGGATTCCACAATAAGATGCCACTTTAATTAACCAAATAAAACTTTTAATTAAAAATAAACATGCATGGAAGTACAAAAGAATTTTTGTAAAAAATAATGTGTTACATTTCAATTTATAGAAAAGACTTCTAAATAGTGCCTTAATAAATTTTTTATATAAAATTTTTTATATAAATTTATAAGTCATGTGTAATGAAAATTTTAAAAACAATGGAATATATATCAAAATAATCACAAAAGAGAAACATGGTAATATTCCAAAAGGTATGATAGTTCCATGTTATGGGATCCTCACACTCTAATATGATGATTAAGACAATGGGCATAGACGTCTCTCTCACACTATTCAAAGAATACTAACCTACATCCTACTAGGGAGAAGTTCTATGAATAAGTTTATGTTAGAGTTGTAAATAATCAATCCATTGTGAAGTAATTTTCATCCTAGAATTTTTTCACTAAGGAATCACTAACTAACTAGGCTTTCATATCCTCAAACAACAATCAATAATGGGAAATTTATTTCATAATTGTTTAAAATAAAATTAACCCATTTCAATATGCCAATATCCATTTAAAAATCAAATCATGATTCAAATCAAATCATTCCTTATTACAAGATAAAACAAATGGGTTTCTATCAAAATAATTTAAGGAATTTTTTATCAAATAAAAATTTGAAATCAATTTCATAAATAAATTTCCCAATTCAATATTCCACAATTTCCATGAAATCCAAATCACACACCAATTCACTAGAACCGAGATCTTCCCTCAATTTTCAGGATAAAGTAAATAAAAATCCCAATTAACTCAAAATAGGTTTCAATAATATAGTTGAAAGAAATATAATTTAAATAAATTAATTTAGTATTAAATCAATTGGAAAATCTTAAATGGAACACCAACCATAGGATCACAGGACCATGAATCACAACACCCTCAATGGTCAACTCCAATGAAGAATGTTGGAAAAGGAGATCCTATATTCAAGATATAAAAAAATTGGGATTGGATACTACAATAACATGGATATCTAAAAACCGTAGGGAGGAGTTAAGGTGGGGTAAGAGAGAAGGAACATGTTGAGAAAACATTCCATGAAAGGATTCAATAAAGATATCTTAGCTTAGATCTACCTTAGAGATGGTTTGGAGGAGATAAAATGGGTCCTTTGGAGCCCTTTAAACCAAAGAAAATGTAATAGGGCGAGTTAGGTATGAGAGGGGTTTAAAAATGGAGGTTTTTTGAAATTTTAAATAATTTTTATATTAGTTTAAATCAATATTCATAGTTTCTTATGAAGGGCGGCATAGTTTTTCAAACCATGTGCCTTGGCCATGGACCCCTGATGGTGGGGTTGTATTATTTCTCATATATAGGTGAAATATTATTCAAACCATGAACCCACTGTGAAAACCATCACTGTGTGGGTTTTCGTGGTTTTTATTTGCAGGGGAGACAGTTTGGGAAAACTATATGCCAACCATGAACATCCCAAGATCCCTTCAGAATTTCCAAAATTTTACCCGAAGAACCCTTAAATGAGACCCAACCAAAGATTGATCAAAATTAGTGTTTATGAGAGACTAAAATTAGTAATATGATGTTACACAATTTCACCACAAAAAATGACATATCCTTCTTAAAACCTATGAGGCATGGAAACATCACTAGAAATCTGTAATTCCATCATCTCATTGGAATTTAATAATCACTCAACCGGTAACAACACTATGTGAGAAGTTGGATAACCCCATCAAATTTGAGTCGCATATATATAATCATACATGGTAGGTTTCAATTTGAATATAGCCTTATGAGGGCCAGTATGACCCTCAATTTGAGTTTTGGATCCTAAAAACAAGTCCTAGATTCCATCACATATATATTTGTTCATTGATACTATGTTAGGGTGATCTGATCGATTAATTTTTTTTAATTTCATCCCATTGAAATTGGGTCTCATCAGTAATTTAAAATCACTTACTACATACAAGTATTCTTTATTTATATTAGGAACTAATTCCTCATATCAATTGCTAAATCCTGTCATAGCATTCAGTGAAATAAGAACATAGCCTTATCTAAGGAAAATGATATCAACATGAAACTCACTCTTCTTAGAATCCCCTATTATATTAAGATATAAAATACCCTATATAAATTCAAGGTGAGAAAATAAATTAAAAATCACTTTTTCTTTGATAGATTGTGTGTCATGGGTAATTTTAAAATTAATGCCAGTTATATTCATGTTGTCTGGAAACCATCGTGTATAGGTTAGATTAAAATCAACATGGATGGTGTGCTTAATGGAAACCAAGGTATGATAGGATATAGAGGGATTTTTATAGATTTTTTAGTGATGGACTTAGAATTTTTCCACACTTACTATAACTGTGTGGTGGGTTTTTAAGCTGAAATAGATGGAGTCATCGTGGTGATTAAAATTTTTAGATAAAAAACAATAGAAAACATTTTATTGAGGTGAACTATTCCTTAATTTTGAAACCCATTACACACAATGTAACTTCACCCTCTTGGAAGCTCATAGAGAAATATTATAACTTCATATACTACTTCAAACTATTTTGCATCATCGTGACACCCACCATTCGAGAAGGCAAAAAAATGGTTTCCATATTGGCCAACTAGGGTGTGGGATAAGTAGATTTATATTTTTATTATTTAATGGAATCTTCTATTTAGGATTATCTCTTAATTTAAATTTATTAAAATCCAAAATTTCATTTTCATAATGATTTTATACATTGTTTATTGGTCATAAGGTATGCTTATTTTGATTAATATTGATTCTAATAAAGCCTTTGATATTGTCGTATATGAATTTTGATTTTGATTATTCAGAAAAAAATTTATTTAATTATTATTTATAAATTCACTAAAATTGATCATAATTAAATAAATATTTTAAATTATTGTCTATAATACCTTATTTTCAATGATTACTTCTCGAGTAGTTAAATAAAGAGACTCCCACATACCTCTCTTATATATTATTTCATTGATAGAATTCACAAAATGGTTAATCAATCTAAATATAATAAGTAAACTACACTTTTTCACACATTGAAATTTTATTTCCAATCATCATTAATCTTAAATATATGTTATCCAATTTTTCACCCATGTAGTTTTAAAACTTTTAAAAAAACATTCGAATTCCCCTAGTCTCATAAAGAAGGCCCATGATATAATTCGTTTTTCATTTCTACTTTACATGGATGTCAATGAGGATAGATTTAATGAATATAAAGGATATATATTATTTCATAATTACTATGTGAAGGTTAATTAGTGGTCACATTCCTTTTATTCCATCCATTGAAATGTTGAAACGTCGATTATGCATCAGTATGACCTACTATCTCCACGAACGGTGTAATTAAGTTTTATTTTTATATCCATTATAGATTACACTAATTTATATATATATAACGAATGTAAATGATATATATTTAATTATAAACATCATATATATGATAAAATCACAATCAATTTACAAGGACCAAAACTACTGAACCAAAATTCTCATGAAGAAACGAAATAGTTAACACTGGGAAATGATGATTTTAATAAAGAGTTTTTAATAAAAATATGTTAAAATGATATAATTAGATCATATATGATATTATATGTATGTAAATTAATCTTCTATATAATTATAAAAAATTTAAATTTATTATACTCAATTTTAATGTGATTTCCAAGAAATTAAAACTTGAGGTAAGGGATTTAGGAAACAACTTAATTGTTTTTAGGATTGTTTATAAATATGTTTCAGGTAATGAAATTTTATTACTTATCTCTGAATTATCCCATGAATTTGATTCTCATATACTTATTTATGTATATTACATGTCTTACATTCATTATCCTCTCTTTAAGTTCTCAATATACTGAAGGAATATTTTTAATAAAAACTAACTTTATTTCTTTCTTCAGTCAAAAAAACCTTTTTATCAATATAAACTATTTATAAAACTATTTTCAAGAATATGTTTAAAACAATAATTTTATTTTTTATTGACATTTTTACCCATGATCTATTATATAATAAAATTATAAGTTATCTTCTTGTAATTATCTGAATGTGGTACTTTTGACATTTTAGTAAAAATGTGAAAGGCATCCTTGTTTTAACATACAAAAAAAGAATGAAATATCTCATCATCATGACCACTCAATTATTTGAAAATTACTTAACAATATTCAATGTTTATTTTAAAATAAAATGTCTCCTTACATATTTATAAAATTTTTAGGTAGTAAATAAGTGATTTTAAACTGAAAAGGGTATTTTAAAAAAACATATTTGAGTGATATTTTAAAGGTATTTTTTATCTAAGATAACTTTTTTTGATGTTCCTTATGATTTACTATGGTTATGATTTAATTAAACCAATAAAATTTAATCTATTGATTTATTATAATGATTATTATTTATGGATGATTATATGAAACCTGTTTTTCCCAAGGTTAAATTAATTTTTGATGAAACATTTATGAAAACCATTTCTTCTCCCAAGTTATGCTATGATAACATGATGAAATGATTATAAAACCCATTTAACTTTCTCAAGTTATGATATAATAAATGTTTATGATAATATGGAACAAATATATATGATTTTAATCATGTGATGGGTGAGACTAGAATTATATATACTTCCAATGCATTGGGAAAAGATAGATATCACATGAGATATTAATGACTAGAATGTGGAGAGAACCTCGTTCGGTAAGGGAATTTGACCACTATGATAGTCATGAGAGTGAACTATGAATAAGGATATAATATAATGGGTATTGAATCAAACCACTACGATAGACAAAGAAGTAAGAATTTAATAGAGAAATTATTTTCTACTCTTATGTGTATGAAACAAACTTATGCCTAGTGCTAATGTTTTGCTCACATAGCTCATCTTCATTGATTTCATTATGATTCATGTCCTATGAACTAACACAATTAATTACATGATTCAAAATTCTGATCAATGATATGATGGGTATATATTTTCAAATATTAAGCTCATGTTATCTTACCCTTATGATTATGTTATGTTTAAGTGATCATTAATATCTCCCATGTTTACCTGTTCTTAGCAGTTGAAGTCACCATTTATTGTGTTTCCTTTCATCAGGTTACAAAGAATATTTTTATTTAGGGTATGGTTAAAAACATTACATATAATAAGTTATTTTTTATAGAGATTAAAGATATTTTATGTAATAAGAATATTTTGTCTTTATTCTCCAAATACACTAAACCATTACAGATTAAGTATGGATTGTAATGTAATATAATTAATATTAATTTAAAATGATGTGATATTTATGTATGAAAAGTATAGGTCATTATAATTAGTATCAGAGTAAGGTTTAGTAAATATTTAGATATTATGTATATGGAATGTTAATGAAAACTCTGGGTGTATTTATAAATATTGGAAAAAAACTATATTTTTATTAAGGATTAAATTATGTGGTTTTCCACGCAATACATCACTTTATAGATACTACAAGTGGATATGGATTTGGAAAACATGAATCTACATGTAATAACACTAAAAAAGAGTTGGTTGAGTATATATTGACCATTATTTTAGGGCATGGTGAGTATTCCCTTACAATCAAACTATTTTCACACTCCAAAGGGATATTCTAGTATTAATTAATAGTTTATTTATAAACTATTTGGGTGTATTTGAATAGATTGTTACCAAGTATGACCAATATTAAACCTATGGTTTCATATATTAGGAAGATGATACCATGATTTATAAATTATATAATTTATTATTCATGATCTCTCACTATGATTATTATTTCCCAAAATATGGTTCTTTATTTTAGATAATGGATGGAACCGGGAGGATTAATGTTAATGGTGATTGTGATAGACAGTGGAATGATTGCCTTCATAAGAAAATAAATGAAATAGGATTTGGAAGGTGAAACCTTTGGATTATTCCTAATCAGATGTCATGATATATGAGTAACAACATAGACATCCTAACACTTAATATATGAGGAAGATGGAATTTTAGAAAAGTTCATATGGTAATGACCATAGTGGAAATAATGTAAAATTTTATTCATGTCAATAATGAGAGAAAGAGAACCTAGGATAATGTCTCAAAGGAAAGAGAATATGTTTTATATGTGGCAATGAAGGTCATATAATAATTAATTTTTGATTAATTCAATGTATTATATATGGAGAACTTGGGAACTGTATGACTTAATGACTTAATCCAAGGGTTAATTTCAAGACCAAGGAACTTCCTTTGCAATACCAATCATTGATGTAAAAGGATTAAAGTGTGTATGCTTTTTTATTCAATAATTATGTTGTAGGATTTTTATATCAATGATATTCTAGTTATATGAATCATGAAATAATGAAGGATTTTTCCACATGTGATTATCTTTAAGGATAATAAATCAAATATAGAATGGTATTGATAACCAAGAAAAGTGATTTTGTGATATAGTGATATTTTTGGAGAAAACATGATCAAGGGAAACATAACCCTTAACATGAAACTGACATTTAGTTCATAATGTTTATTTGGTAGAAAGAGATGATTCACACTAATGGATTAAATGGTATAGTATTGGTAACCTTGAAATTGGTTAGTGATTTAATAATAATGTGATTTAGCTCATCTTTGATGATGTTTAAATGCATTTTTTAGATTTATGGAATATATTCAATAGTCTATCAATTTTTTTGAGGAATAATTATAGTGTAAATTTTTAAAGGTGTGTATTTTTTAATTTTGGTTTGATGGTGACTTGGGTTATCAGCATCTTTTAATATAATTAACTTATTCGCATGTTTGGTATGTGAAAATATGAACTAATTCACATTTTTTGGAAAATAATGTTAAAAATAACCTTGAAAAAAAATATGTGATCAAATATTTTATATTTTTTGGTTTTGAATTTGGTCATGAATATTTTGTTGGATTATTTAGGTTAAACATTTATGGAATTAACTAATTTGAACTCTTGGTGTTATTGTTGAGGTTTGGGAGATTAATGTATATTATTTATAGATATTGCATAACTTGTACATGCCATTTTGGGTTTTGTAAATATTTAGAGGAATAATGAATGACTTATGAAAATTATGATTTTTTAGAAGTAAATTTTAATTCTTTAGGCAAGAAAAAATCATCATGAATGACCGTTTCTTGAAGTAATAGATGATATAGAAGTGGAATTGATTGAAGTGAAACCAAAAGAAGGAATTAGGCTTAGAAAATGTAACTAAATAAATTAATTATATTTTTTCATGTACTTTATGTTGATAATATTGGAATCCATCAATGTTTAGAAAATAATGATAAAATAAAAATTCAATCCCTTTACCTTAATTTCTGATTTTTTAGTATTTTTACATCTGATGGATTTATAGTTTTATGGTCAATAACTTTCTCTTGGATAGGTTCTCTATCATTCACTATTAGTCCTTGGATGTTAGTTTTCTCCCCCATGTCTATATTTTAAATTACCACTAATGTTATCCTTATCTAAGAACCTAATTATTTGGAATGTTAGGTAACATTTAAATTTCCAACTTTCTATTTTTAGAGGATGTTTTATTATCCCTTTGCTCGATGTGGGTTTTTATAAAACGTATTTTGAAATTTTTAATATTTTTTTAACAAGATAAAAAATTTATGGGTGAAATTTAATTAAGGGGTTAATAAATAACAACTTCATATTTTATAATATATTTATCTTTAATTAAATTATATGCATTTGATGGCCTTCATAACATTAAACATCTAGATTAAAATGAACCGCGATATATTATAACAGAACATTTTAACTGATAGGTGTGAATAAGATTAACAAAAATATGAAATATATATAAATATTTCTAATTAATTAAAATGCATTAGTTAATTCATAATATATAGGTATTAAATTTTCATTAATTATTTTTTATATTTCAAAAATATTTTTTCTTCAAAAATTGTTTTTATTTAATTTCATGTATAGATATTATAATTAATTTATACCCCTTTTATAAATTTAGTTTTATAAAAAATAAATCATTTTAATAGTATATTATCAAAATAAATAATGGGGAAAATTTTGGTATTGTTCTAAAATGATTAATTTTTCAGTGAATAGTTAAAAATATATATGTTTAAAATATTATATTTTATTTTCATTAAAAAAATAATTTAAAGGTACCAATATATTTTTGATTTGATCTTAAAGTGGAATATGGCCCATTTGATTTAGAATAATCTAATAAATACACTTGAATTAGAAATATTCATGATTTTGAAGTAAGTTAATTTTTATGCTTAAAAACACACCTATATGCGAACTGTTTTTCATTGCGTTTTTTGAATATATTTAAAAATTAAATTCTACCACTTATAGATATTGAATACTAAAAAATTTATACCACTTATTAAATTAGTAGGTAAAAATTTGTAAAATTGTTCCCTTTTATTTTTTCTTATTATGAATAGTTATCATGGTAAATATATATCACCTCAGTAAGGGTAGAATGAGTAAAATAGGGTTGAAACCATGAGAAGATATAAGATCCCATTGTTTTACTAGGTACCTTCCATTTAGATTTTTCTATTAGTTAAAGGGTTGGAGAGGGTTTTCTAAGAGATTAGAAGACATTGGGGGTTATTAGAACCTTTAAAGAATAATTCTTTTCTTTGGGTTGAAAAACTGTTTACAGAATATTTATACATCTTGTAATTGGGCTACACGATATGAAAATTTATCTGAACACATTTCATGAGTGGTTTCACATGGTGAAATGGTTCATGAAATGAAAATATTATACATCGTGTATTATTATTACATGACATGTAATAATTAATCAGGATAAATACAAACCCGAGGTGGCGGGTCTTTTAGTGTAACCTACTAAAAAGAATGAAATAATGTGTAAAGAAATTACACACTATGTAATTTCCTAAGAATCATTTTTAAGTTGGTTTTGGGGTTGATGTGTTTTGATACTATCATCAATACTTCCTCCTCTAAACCCTAAGAAGACTCATAGAATTTTTGGAGTGTTTTCTTCATCTATTAATGTAGCAGATTAGTGTTAGATACCCAATAGTCCTTTTTAAATTATTTTCCTTCTTTTCCTCATTCTCCCAAAGAAGTGAAGGAACCTTATCTGGTCAAAGGTCATTACAGCCCTCAAATTTACACTTATTAAGAAAACTATCATAATGGTGTATGATCGATCCACATAGAAGGCACATGAGTGAATTCTATGGTTTTTAAACTAAAAACCTCACTTTTCTCATGTAGTGAGGTAAAAATCATTATAGTTTTGTTCAAATTTTTAATTTTTTTCTATTTTGTTTCAATCAAGAAGTAATGAAAACAATGTTGATAAATAAACTAAATCACATACTATAACTATGAGAAAATAGGAGATATAATAATCTAATATAAAGAAAAAAATATACTAAAATAAATTAGCAGGGTTAAAGGATCACAGATCAAGAAAAAACACAAGAATTATAAACTTGTTGGTTAAAAAGATAACTATCTACTAAAATTTATGGAATCATACCTTAAGAGTAGATTGATATATCTTCCTCTCCAAAATATATATCAAACATAGGTATGACTTTTTGAGTTCGCCACTACAAAATTCATCCATTACTAATATTTTGAAGATGAATACCATTGAAATAAAACTCGCTATAAAACTCCGACTGTAATGACATTAATGCTTCATCAAAACGATGATCAAATTTAATCTCGCCGATTAAAATTGAAGCAATGAATATTTGAAGGACTATAAGGTGTCAAAAATTTACATGATCATTTGAATTGATCTCACCGATCAATTCTGATGTTAGTCAAGAAAAAAGTGAATAATTTAAAGAATAAACCAACAATGTATAAAATTCCCTTGTTAGAAGATTCAATCTATGATCATAATAAAATCTAGCATTAAAAATAACAGAAAACAGAGTATAGTAATTTAAGAAAGGGTGAAGAAGAACTCCATAAATGCTGCTCTACCCTCAGGCTCCATAGCCTCCAGCTCGTCTTCAGTGCTGCTCCTATGAATCTTCACTCTCCAAAAAGTGTGGTATATAATTTAGAATGAGAGTTCCAGAAATTCTGCTGCTACATTGTCTTTAAACCCACTATCATCTGCGGCACTTCACCCCTATTTTCCACCGACTTAAAGTATCCATCACTTGTGCATGACACATGTGCATTTTTTCATGAATGACACATCACACTATCTTCTCCCTTGTAACTATCTTCTTATGAGTTAGTTAAATGAATATGTATGAGGTTTCAACTTCTAAATGAACACGCACAAGAAAAAAAATGAATAGTTAAAAACACGAAAAAAATGAATAAATAAATATTTGATATTATAAGTTTATTAAAAAGTTTTAAAAAGAGTTAGAATTTTTTTAAATTAAAAATTATTTAATAAGTTATTTTATTGACATTATTATTTACTAGTAATTACATTTTAAATAATTACATTTTTATTAATTAAAATGAAATAAAATTATTATTAACAAATTTATTATTATAAAAGTTAAGTTGTAATAATTTAACTAATTATTTAAATATTATTATGTTAATTAATTTATTCAAAATTAATTAATTTTAACAATTATTATTCATAATTAAATTTTTGATGTTTTATTAATTATTAATTTTAATGTTATAATGTTATTAAGTTATTGATTTTAATTAGTTAACATTGTTATAAATAAACTTAAAGTTTATTATTTTTTTTGAAAATTAAATTATTTATTATTAATTAGATTATTTATTCTAATTTTATTTAAAAATTATTATTAGTATCTATTTTATTGATACTTTTTATTATTAAATAAATAATATGCAATGTTAAAGTAATAAGTTATTTAAATTTAATTTAGAAGTTATTATTAGTTAATTTTGTTTAATTAAAGTTTTATTATTAATTATATTTTATTAAAATTAATTATATTATATTTATTATATATTTATAATTATTAACATTTAATATTTTAATTTAGTTATTTTGGTTTTCATTTTTATTTCCCTTTTTTATTTTAGTTTTATTTTATTTTATTTTATTGTTAATAACTCATTCATCTCCCCCACCAAAATCAGCCCAAAAAAAGTTGCGTGTGTGTGGGGGGGGGGGTCTTTAGCCCGAGTTCAATGCTGCAACAAAGGGTGCTTGATCAAGGGTCTCTTCCCACTCAGACTGGAGACCTTCTACTCTATAAATCATGATGACAAATGCCATTTGTAGCGCGACTTCAGCTTCCACCCGACGGACACCTCCTCACGTGGTACCGTTCCTACTCAGTGATAGTAGTAGGGATCAAAATGTGGAAGTTTTCTTAATGGATCGCCCCCAGCTCAAGTGATGGTGGGTTAATCCTCTTTCGGTGTCGAATAATTCTTCTAGACATCAAGTCACAGTGCAGAGGAAGTCCAGCGGTGGTGCAACATAAGAAAATTATTATTCAGCTTGGTTCGACCTCCATGGAAGAATGAATTCCCGAGATCCAGTAGAAATGGAGGCCCATATGCAGATCCGAAAACATGTTGTTCTGATTATAAGTACATCTTCAAGGCGGTAGCACACGCTTGCAATGATTCAAATATGGAACAAGGGTTTACTGATTAGTGTAAATCTGGTTTGGAATTGTGTGTTTCTTGTTTGTGGTGAATTTGAATCTGGGTATGAGATTGTGGATTTGAGTTTGTGTGTGGATGTGTTGTTTGATTGAAATACTGGTTCAAATGATGATGTGAAAAATAGAAGAGGGGTAGGGAGATTAGCGATTGATGTGGGCTATAGGGTAAGACTGATGGTATGAAGTCGAATGTATAACACTAGGTTGTGAAGGTATCAGTAGCTGGGAAGAGGCGGAAGAGACCAACGATGTCAGTGTGATGTAGGAAATGGGGCCAAGGCATAGGAATAGTGGAAGGAAAAATTTGTGTGTGAAATGAGGTATCAGTGAGACATGTCTCACCGATAGTGAATCAGCAGGCAGCGCGGGAGTCACCGATGGGGAATATAGAAGGAATAGTATCGGTGAGTCGAAGTGGTAGAAATGGTGTGTGCATTATATGGATAAAAGAAAAAAAAATAAGTCACCGATAGTTAATAAAATTAGTGAGTCACTGACGCCGATGAAAAGTGAGACCGATACTGATGCCAAGTTGAAACTGATGCCGATGTGCATTCACATTGGTAGAATACTAAAATAAAACAGGCGGTAGCAGGACAAAAAATATACTAACAGTGATACAAAAATTAAAACTGCATAAATTTAATTTAAAATTAAAACATTAGTTTATTAAATAATTTAATAAACTAATACACATAATTTATTTTAATTAGAATTAAAAACTAAAAATAAATAAAATAAATTATTTTCAATTGGGTTATAATTAAAACTGCATATGATAAATTAAAATATAAAAGTTAAAAAAATTAATGAATTAAATAACAAGATCAAAACTTAAAAATAAATACACATTATTTTTTTATTTAAAAAAACAGAATTTTTTACTTTAATTAAAAACTAACCAAATAATTAAACATAGAAATTTAAAAAGATAATATATTTAATAAGTAAAAATTAAAGGGAAAAATATTAATATAAAAAGTAAGTTAATTAATATAAAAATAAGATGACTAATTGGTTATTTAATATTAATGTCAATTTATTAAAAAGTGAGTAGATTAAAATAAAAAAACTAATTAAGAAATAATTAAACTAAAAATTTTAAGTAAGATTAAATTAATTGTTCTGAAGGCTGAAAACATATTAATTATTTATAAATATTGATTAATTAATAATGTTAGTTATAAAAATCTAAAAGTATTATTATTTAACAAAAAGTGTAAAAATAGTAAATTAAATTATTAAAAATTAAATAAAATGATTTGAAAAAACTATGTAAAAATAAGGACACATCAAATTCCCATATACTTAAATATTGTTTTTCCTCAAACAATCCCATACTTTATTATCTTTGAAAAACAAAATTGAATTTTGATAACCCAGATCACAATGTAACATGTCCAGCACTTTCAAAATAGAGGACCAGAACTATCAACATGCTTTTTGAAAAAATATGCTCAAATGATGTCTAGCCTAAAAAAATACCCAAAGGGTAATCTAGAAAGCTATGAATTATCAATAAAAAAAGGTGTTCTGTCTAAAATTTGATTCAACTTAATTATTCATCTCAATTCAATCTTATGTTCTATGTCTAAGAGTGACAACTGGTTAAAATTCAGTGGAATTAAAAACATAGAAGTAGGAACTTTGAACTTTGACTCTTTTCTA
Source organism: Viscum album (assembly GCA_963277665.1). Lineage (NCBI taxonomy): Eukaryota > Viridiplantae > Streptophyta > Magnoliopsida > Santalales > Viscaceae > Viscum > Viscum album. The sequence continues at coordinate 938,651,185 of OY728155.1, read as the reverse complement.
AGTTCCAAAAATAGTTAATTTTTTTGAATCACCACAATGACACAACTTGAATGAATACCATATAAAACAACTGACCCATTATTAATCAGGCATTTATTATTCCCCTAACCTTAATGAACTCATTTTTTTACCATAGATGCGTTATTTTATATTTTCCAAGCCATGTATCTTGTGCTAAACACTATGTACATGCACTTATTCAAGGTGTACAGAGGGATTATGGATAACATAAACACACCCAACTTCTTGGGTCTCCTAGATTCACCATGGGATCTTCGATTCCCAAAATACTCTAGTTTAAAATTTTTTATATAAAAACCATTTACACTGGCTCATTAAAATGATTTCTTTTAAAAATAATAAAAATGTGTGTCCTCTAGGATCAAGATCAAACATTCAATTCCAATGATCGTGATCATTACTCCAAAAATTAGTTACTCATATCAATCTCAAAGGCAGTCCCAAAACTAAATTTTCATAAAATCACTAATAATGTTCAGTTAGCAATCATCCAACCTCAATAATTTCAGAATCAAAGCTGTTCTAAACTAGTAATCAAGAATCATCCTTAGGCAAGACCCAATTTGGTACAATGTAAAGCCTAAAATATTGAATGAATTTTGAAATTTTGTAACCATTTTTAACAAAGATATTGATGTTGTAGTAGGAATTGATGGACTTATTATTAAACGCAGTTTAGTTCAACATGAGTTAACCCCTCCCCACACTTAAAATCCAACTTTGTCACTGAAGTTGAATTATAAAGTGGAAAAGAACAATTTGACAGTTTATGTTCAAAACAGATTTTCAATTTAAAATATTTTTCACAAGTTTAAAGGTCTCATTAAAGATAAAAAATATTGTATTTCACAAATATTAATTTACAAATGGTTCACATCCAAAGACATGATTTAACATTTAAATCAGTGATAATGATTTTCAATTAAAGTTCCAAATGGCATGTAACTTGTAAGTGCACAGTGTACTGGGTGTAGGCATTTTAATTGATTGAGTTAAATAATATAATGTGCTTAATTAATGAGTGAAGAAATTAAGGGGGTTATATGTGAAGACTATTTGTGGAATTAGAAATGAGGATGATATGATTAATTAATTGATAAATTAATTAATGTGATATTTTGGTAAGAGTGTTGATGTTGATTAATATTTTTTGATGTGATGATGTGATATATGTGATAATTTTGTAAATGTTTATTAACATTATTAAATGATATACATGTGATATGTGTGAAATTGTGAATGTAAACAAGGTCATTCGACTAATTGTTATGGCTGGTAACATGCTATTTCAGTTATGAATTATTAAATGGTGAATGGTAATATGTTCATTCATCATGAATTAAAGGATGGTAACATGGTCATCCAAATTGTGTTATTAAATTAATGGTAACATAGTCATTCATTTGTGAAATATGGATGTTATCATGGTTATCCAAAATTTCAAATTTAATGAACGATAACATGATCATACATTGTGAAATATGGACGATAACATGGTAATCCGAATTCTATGATTTAATGAATGGTAACATGATCATTCATTGTGAAATAAGAATTGTAATAGTGGTACTCTAAGATATAACCTTGCATGAGAATAATTTGAACTATGACATGAGTCGAATTTTGTGATGAGATATCATATAGCCCTCAATTACGTCAAGATCTCAGCCGAGTTGAAGGAGGTATTAATATATGATATTACCTAGGGAATGCAGTAGGCTCTGGTATGAGCTGAAGTTATTATACAGGTACTAGTGTCTTCAGGAACCATCAAGTTTATATAACTAAATAAAAAATAAATGATAATGATACAACTATTTGTTAATGAATTGTATTTATGTCTTTATATGACTGCACACACTGTTAGAAATGACTTTTTAGACAACATTGGTGGTGGCCTACTGATTCATACACACACCCTATTCAGGAGGCCTGATTAGAACCCAAATAGAATTTATTGTTACAGGACATGTTAAGGGTAAGGGCCCTGGTTTGGATTGGTAATTAGGGATGGATCATGGATCAGTGAACCAGAAATTGTTCAAGACCCTCTTGGGATTTCTTAGTGTCTTTAATTTAAGTTTCATGTTAATCACCTTAGCACATAATTTTTCATGTAATGTATCTCTTTTAATTTAGTACTGAATTTAAAGTTTTGGTTATCTTGGGACATTGGTACTATTTACAATTATATATGATTTAGTTATTTATTATTTACTTTAAATAGTTTTTTAATCTGATAAAAGTGGGAATAATCTCCCCATGCTATTTTACAAGACCCTTACTGCTAGTCGGTAGCCTCTAGCATATGGAGAGTTTCACCTGATGTCTTGTGACCAAATGGATCAGGGCACCATTTCATGGCACTCGGGCTGAGATGTTACCCCTATGAAGGTGAATTTCATTTATATCGAATTTTCTTATATTGTGGTGGTGAATAATATTTTACATACAAAATCCTCTACAACACCACTACAAAAAGAACATAAAATGAAAAAAATTGAAGAAAAGAAAAACCTAAAAAATCATAAACAATATTAGGATAATAACTTATTTTGACCTAGGAAATTTGTATCATGTCAATAGTTATATTACAATGCTCCCTATTAAAGATTTAAAAATTATCATTCCAAATGGATGTCATTAAATCCTCCAAGTGAAATAAATTTATAAATTTATATAAAAAGACAAAACAAATCATTACTGATTATAAATATTATCATAAAATGTATGAGTACTGAGGTTGATACCAGAATGAATATGAAAGATTATTGAAAAATCTTGGAAAAATATTTGGTCATAAAAATATTTTTACAATGATGATTTAGAATCTACAAGGATTAAATAACTAAACTAAAAGAACAATTAAAGTAGCTAAAGTAAATAGAAGAAGATAGAAGAGAGGGGATCCACTTTCCAAGGGAGTTTTTACTAAATAGATAATCTGTCTTCACTCTTCAAATAAACATATAATATAGTTTTTCAATCACCAATATAATTGACACGAAGAAGTTAAATTCCCATTAAACTGACATTGATTCTCAATTCCTCATAGCCATATATATTTATATAACTATCAATAATTATGATATGATTATAATTTTATAAGAATAATCCAATTCACTATTTATGAATTAATTACCCTTATCATGTTGGGTTTTGTAAATTATTAAATATACTTGTTCAATGAGTTCATAAATAATGACATAAACATGTTAGTGAAACACAATACTAATATATGTAATTACCATAAATGTATATGTGAATAAAATCAATATAAAATATGCCCTCTTTGATTAAACTAGAATATCATATGGATCTAACCAATCATCATTAGGTTATCATAAAAGATGAATAAACTAAAATAATAGATGAAGGAATAGAAAAAATATATTCTAGAAAATAATATTAAATTAAACTAAAAGGAATTAAAAATAAACTAGAAATAATGGAAAGTAGAAAAAACAATGAAAGACCAAACTATTGACTTCCTTGTGGTAGAATCCTTAGTTGGTTATTCTCATAGGAAGAATGATCCTCTCCTCAGTGGTAAAATACCCCCGTTAAAAAAATAAAATAAAAATCAAGTCCTTCCAATAAACATTCAAAAAAAACTCTAATAATAAGAAAAAATTATATATTTAAAATCTTTATACGTGACCCATTCATGAAAGGAATGATGCATCCCATTTTCCAAATTCTTTTGATAGAGAAATTTATCATGTGATATGACGTTTCTCACTATGAAATAATATTAAAAAACTTTTATTAACCCTTACTCCACTTCTAATAAAGTAATAGTTTTCCAATTATGGTGGGAATAATGATCCATGGGGATAATCAAAACATGATCATATTTATTAACATTTTAGGTCTTATTCTCCAGTACTGTGTAGTGAAACATCATGTCCCAGAGTGAAGTGTTTTTTTATATTTCTACTCACGACATGGCTTTTCATGGTTCTCAGCCATAATTCCCTGATTATTTTAAATTCATTTCAAAGATAGCCTTGTTTAAAGAAAACATAAAACAATGAAACCTTATAGGAATATCATATTCTAAAATAAAAATCCTATGAAAAATATATAAAACTAATGAATATGTATATATTAAAAATAGAGTTGTCAAACTACCCCATACTCGACCCTTTTCACATCCTCAAGAAAAATATCAAAATATACAACATGAATGATCGATACCTAAATAAGGGAAACACTCAATTTATCTTGTTCATAGATAACAAGTTATAACTAAATGTTCTATAATCACATAACATAGTAAAATTTTAAATGAAAAACCATACCTGATCTAATATTAGAAACATGATAAAAAATTTCCTCTTCACTCACATATTTTAACCACCCATCCACATCCAAGGCATTATGTTTTACCTCAGAGAAAGTGAATTTTACTCATCACTATGGGAAATGAAATATATAGTTATGATATTTTTAAATTAAATTCATACTACACATAGGCATGAAAAAGACCTCAATCTCTACTCCCTAAATAGTTTCCACAACAATAATGATTTCTTATAATTCGTGTTCAAAGGACTATAGATTAAATGTTAAGTAGGTAAATTTTATAAAAATAGTTAATGTAAAAAAGGAGGCTAAAGAATTTATCATAATTCAAGATATTTAAAACTAATTTTTTTTAAATATATCCAACATTAATGAAATATATATCACTTAAAAAATATCAAAGTAGTATCAAGAAGACAATAATGAACAATGAAATTATGAACCCTCATGTTTGTATTTTATTTACTAGTTCTTTTTTCGAATGTTAATCTTAGTAAAAATATCCCATATATCCCCCAACCCGAAATGATATCCTCACAAAAAATGATAATAATAATACCATCATCATCTGTCAAGTAATATTGATTTTTTAAAGTCTTAAGACACAAATAAAGTTTATTATAATTTTTTTTACCTCTTTCCCATTTTCATTTTCAATTTTTTCACTTTTTTGATGGTGAAAAAACAGTAAAATATAATGAAATAATTACGACCACCTAAATCCCAATGAATCACACACCCCACAATATCCCAATATTTTAAACTACTCATATCATTATTGATAACATATCCCCCTAACATAGAACTTGTAATATCATGTAAAATACAAATACTATGGTAGGAGTGGATAATATAGGCTTCTTATGTATCTCTTCCATAACAATGTATTTTATGGATTCTATGATATATGTTGGATCCAATTACAAGGTGGTTATCATGTATACGGGTTATAAAATAAAAAATTTATGAATCATATTTTTTGGGAACTTACTGGTTCCTAGATTGAATGAGATGCAATTCATTTTCTTTTAGTTGTGCACATCTCGAGTTCACTCAACAAAGTGGGTAAAAGAAATAAGATGTCAAATTAGATTAAAACTCTCCCAAGAATTGGAACATAACATTTTGCCGATGTAGTAGTAGAATGAATATTAATAATAAATTTTCAAAATGTAATATTAATGAATGAATATCAGGATTAAAAATAATATTATATGTAATTTCAAAATAACCGAAAATTGATGTATGAATGTGACTTGTATTAACATCCATCAATATCTTGATATTTATGGGCATGATAAATAAAATTTTCTAACATGTTAAGATATTTTCCAATGTTTTTACGCCTCATATATGAAGTTGTACATGACAGATAATTTATATATTTTTCTGAGAGTTGTATTCTATTAATTTCATACTTGAAATTTATCAGTATTTTTAATATATAGAAAATAAGATAAAATGGTCGAATTAAAACATTAGCATGTAAAAATATACACCTATTCCTTGATGTTTCATAAAATTATATGCCTTTTTTATTTAAATCCTTCTTTTAAACTTCTTCTTTAACTTGAACATGAAAAATAATAAAAATCCATTTCAATGTACAAGGTTTAATTAATTAATAAAAAAATATAATGGAATACACCATGATGAGAGTTATTAAAATAACCTCATTACAAAAAAATAAATATTAGAAATTAAATAAAACAACATGTTTCCTTACAAAAGATAATTCTTTAAGGTGATTATGGTTGGGATTTACCTTTTCATCACATAATTTGACAGTGATATAAATTCTAATGATATAGTGTGAGAAAAAACTTGAAATGTTTTTCATCTGATACACATGTTCTTCATCTTTTCCTTTGTTTATTCTTGGCCCCTAATTTTTGTGGGACTCATATTTTGGATATATTTGAAGAAAAAATGTAAATTGAAATATATATATATATATATATAATTTGATTTCTCCATTGAAGGTTCTAATTCATTCTCTTACTTAAACTCTGTGATAAATTGGGAAATTTTAGAAACCTCATTTTCTTCACTTGGGGTTTTTTGTACTTATTTTTTATGAATATTAGTAATATATATGGATTCCAATCCACTAACTTTGTGTTCTACTTTCACTTTAAAAAAATTTAGTCACTTTTTAGTTGTTTTTCTACTGCCCCCTTTTATATATTATCCTCTCAATCAGCTCAATCATGTAATTTTATTTTTTTCTTATAAGACCCTAATAGAGGATTATTTTTATTAATCTTCCTCTGATAAGCACATAAGTTATTCCACTAGTTCATCTTCTACATCATCATGAGATAAATATTCATATTTTATAAATATTTTAGCATCCTCCATATATTATTCTCTGTTTTACTCCTCTATTTTTATACCATTATTGGTTTAATAGTTTTGACTTCTTCAACCACCACTAATTCCTCACCTCCTTTTTCCCCTATTTAAAAATATAAACATAGATTATTCAAAATAAAATTTAAGGTTTTAATATAATTTGAAATAAATTTTTATCTATCCTTTTTCTTTGATATGTGCCTCTTATTTACCCAAAATCCTATCCAACATCACAATGTACATTGTAAGTAATTAAATTATTATTTCATCAAAATTTTGTTTCCAAAAATCTAAAATTTAGATGATCATTTCTGTAATTAAGATATTAATATCTTCTTTGGTCTATCCTTTAATTTGGTGTATGATTGTAGGGGTAATAGTCGATTTCGCCCAATTTTTATCATAAAACTCATCATATTCACATGATTATGAATTATTCCGTCCCTATCATTGTTTTGTGTTAGAGTTAATATTATGTGATAACCATGAGGTAGAATATACATTATTTTCAATTTACTTTGATGGTGGTGGGAACATTGTTCCTATTCTATGTATAATCAATCCTTCACATAACTTATAAAAACCATGTATGTAGAATGAAAATAAAAATTAAAAGAATAATAAAAACCTATACTAAAATTTTCATGAAAATAGTATTAAAAAGTATCTTGAACTAACCAATTGGAGTTATTTTGTTAGTTATATTACATTTACGTTGGAAATGACTCTATAAATTATCACAACAATAAGAAAAAATTAAATCAATTTATTAAAATAAATTTATAAATATTTTTGTGTATTACAACCCAAATCACTAAAGATTTAATATAATAGTTTAAGATATGGGATTTCTGAGGACGATCCCATGATGAATATGGAGGTTCAATGACAAAACATGAGTAAATATAATTCCATCACAATCCTTTTGGAATAAAAACACAAAATTTACCTGAATAAAATTTTAAACTAAATGCCAAAATAATGTATCTAAAGAAGACTGAAAAAAATAAGAGTGGGGAATTGAATTCCCAGAATGGTTTAACTATATAGATAATCTATATAAACACTAAAAATAATCATGTCCAATTATTTGGAAATGAATTAATTTTATAGGTATGATTATTGAAAATTCCCATTAAACTAACATGGAATAACAATTCCTCATTCCCATATGAATTAAAATAACTCTAATTCATTGATTAATAATAATGTAAAATGAAATAATGAACTTTATTGCATTATTGTTTTTTGAACACTTATATGTTTTTCAAAAGTTATGTTTTGTAAAAATATCACTTCTATCACACACCCCTAAATTATCTTTTAATTAAATATATTTAACTGTTGTAAATTTTTTTTGGTCATGTAATGTTAATTCTTGAAACTAATAATACACAAACCATGTTTTTTTGTAATTTTTTATCATTATACATTATTCATTTTTAAATTTATTTTTCATGAAGAAATAAATAAAAAATTAATTAAATAATCAAGTAATCTCATTAAATATTAATTAAACTCACACCCCACATCGACCCCTAATGTGAAACATCCCATTTAACCCCAAAAAATTTATCCCCCACACGTAAACCTATGAATACAATGAGAAATATGAAGAGTATGGTATAAAAGGATAAAATCAGTGTGCAATGTGTCTCCTCCCTAACTATATATTCCATGAATTATATGTTATTAACAAGATATAATGATAAATTATGTCTCAAGGGTAAGGTATAAAAATAAAAAAAAATAATAAAAATATAAGTGATCTTATTGATTTATATAATCATGTAGACATAATGAAGGTTCTAGTAGTTTTACACATCCCAAGTTCACTCAATAATGTGGGTGAATGAAAAAATATGATAAAATGTATCAGAACCATCTTAGGAATAATAAATATACAATTGGTTAAATCTATTCATAGAATGAATATCAATAATCCATTTAATAAGTTAAATATTCAAAAATTAACATCAATAATCAAAATCCTATCAACAAACATTTTAAAACAACTCCAAGTTGAATTAAGAATGTGACATTTTAGAATATGTACCCATGTGTCTACGTTTTCTGGGAATGTTAAATTAAATTTTCCAGCATGTTATAAAAATTTATAATGTGTTAATGCCTCCAATATAAATGAGTATAAGAAAAAGAATTTATTTATTCTATGGATAATACAATCCAATTACATAAATGTGGAAAATTTTATATTTAATTCCTTAGTAAAAAATTGAGATGAAAATGGGGGAATATAAACATGATCAAGTAAAACAATAATCCCAATTTGAGATGATTCATCTATTTTAATCCATTTTTCCTTTTCATCATATATTCTTATTTTTTTATTATTATTTCAAATGAACCAAAAAAAATCATAACAACCTTGTGAAACTATAGGGCTCAATAAATTTAGATAACAAATATATAGAAATGGACCACTAGGATAGTTTTTAAAATAATTAAATTATATTAAATTATATCATATAAAGTAGTTAATAACCCCTATTACAACTAATAAGAGATTCATTATATGTATTTATATTAAGCCATTACCTTTATTTTATTCATTTGGATATTGATATAAATTTACCTTATTTGGTGTGATATGGGATTATAAAATATTCTGATATGATGCACATGTTATTCAAATTTTCAATTATTTTATCCTGACTCGTCCTTATAGAAGGCATCATATTGAGGAAAGATTTAAAAAAATATAATGAAATAAAAATCCAACCAAATTCTGTAATTTTATTCCTCTATCTATTATTCCCCTTTGTTTTCTTCATTAAACATTATAATAAATTTAGAAATTTTAGTAGGCTCCTTTTCTTCACATGGTGACTGTGTTTATTATTCTACAACAATTTTAGTAATCTCTATATAGTCCTTTCCCATGACTCTATGTTCTCCCTTCACGTTACCAATTTTGGGGATGTATTCAAATTTCTATATCTCATCTTTCTCATCATCTATGCACTGAATGAGCTCTATAATGTTATTTTTTCATTATTATAAGGCTAAGAGGAAGAGAAATTGTCTTCTTTTTAAACATATATGAATATAAGGGATTCCAAAGGTTTATCATTAAATTATTAAAGGCTTGAAATTTTATAATTTCTACAAATTTTAGCATTTTCCATGTATTCTCCTCTGTTTTCCTCTAATTTTTCTTCCATGGTTACATCAACAGTTTTAAAATCGTACACCAATCCATTTATTCTATCTCATCTTTCCCTATATTATAATATAATAAAAATTTATCCATATATAAATTTAGAACTGTAATTGTTTCCACTAGAATATGGTTTATTTCTCCATATTCTCCATGATTTGACTATTTCTCATCTATCCTCATATCTAACTTCATAATTTACATTTTAATAATTTTATTTCATTGTTCTTCTGGATTTTTCACCCAATGAATTTTAAATTTAAATACTCTATGGTAGTCATGAAAAACCCATTTCATTCCATGGTCATACAAGAAATTTAGAGTATTCTTGTGTGAGTAATATATGATATCACTCCATTATTGTAGTTAAAAAACTTTGTATCCATAATATAATGAATCATTATTACCCTATGCTTATTATGTGTACTGGTCAGAATGCTACTCCACCCACAAGGCAGACTCTCCATGATATCAAATATTCATTGATAATGGTGGTGAAAATGACTTATTTGATTTATACTCAATTCTTAACACCTCCAATAACAACCATTAACCTAATATGAAAACAAAAACAAACAAACTCAACTTAATTTATAAAAAAATATTATTAGAAATGATTTTGACCAAAGTAATTTGTATCAATTCATTGTCTACATTTTTCTACTACATGTTAATGAAGATAACTATTGATTTCCCTGAATAACATATTCATGGTTTCTTAGACAAATAAAATTATAAATTGATAGTGCATGAAAAAACCAAATTACTAAAAATACTAAAGAATAGTATAATATGTGAATGTTCTAATATTGATCCCATAAAGAATAGGTATTTGTACATAAAAATTTTAAAAAAAAATGGTGTCTTCAAAATCTTCAAATAATGATGAAATATAATGTAAATAAATCAAATTAATAAACTAAAGTCTCAAATAATGTAGCTAAATTAGACTAAAAATATAGAAGATATGTGAACCCCTTTCCATTGGTTGTCTTACTATATTTTTATTCCTACATCACTCCTAAAATAATCATAACTAATATCTACACAATAAATTAATTTTTTTTGTTAGGAATATTATAAATTCCATTAAAACAACACTTGAATTTAAATTCATCATGGATAGATTAATTAATATAACTATAATCAAATTATATATGATCATAATTATAGAATAATAATCCTATAATTTTTTTGTGAATTAACTATCATCATTATGCTGGGTCTTACTATTCATTAAGAAGACATGGTTAGTGATTTAATGACTAATTCCATGAACATTTGAGTGAAACCCATTTCTATTAGATAAAATTATCCTATTAGTGAGAGTGAACCTACACAACATGGTACGCACCCTGTTAAATCATAATTTATCTCTTTTACAGATCTTGCCAATCATCATTTATGATTACTATTGATGAATAAACATATTACCATAGAAGAGAGAAAAGAAAAGAGTGATTAGATAAAATAAAAATAAAATAATCTAAAATCAATAAAAAATTACAAAAAAGGACAAAAATTTTAAAATAAGGATGTGAAACAAAACTACGAACTTTATTTGGGTCGAACTCATAGTGGACTCTCTCTAATGTACAATTGATATTCTAATTACTAGAAAAATACCTATTTGAAATCCATAAAATCATGCATAAGTTCCCATGTTCAAACATAAATTAAAACCCCCTAAATATAAGGATAAATTACATCTTTGGAAACTAGATAAGTGACCCATTCACAAGATGAATATTAATTCATGAATTGAATGGTGCATCTAATTTATCAATATCTTTAGATTGAAAATTTAATAGTGTAAAATGATGTTAGATTCCATGAATAATAATTAAAAATAATTGATTAACCTATACAAAATGTTCAGGAATGATATAAATATCTATCCCTAAGATGGATAGATATTCATGATGTCAATGAAAACCTTCTAAAAGTTCTTTATTCGGTGTATTCCCCTTTCCCCCATTTTAGTCTATGAAACATTGTGACATGAATAAAAGTTTCAATAACTCACTACTCATAGCATGTTTTTCCATCGTTCTTGACCATGAGACCTTAGTGATTTATATTTCCCTTTTAAAATATCCCTTCTATAAAAATACATAAAAAATGTAATCTATTAGGAATATTATTTTCCCTAATAAAAATACCATGAAATTTTTTATTAAAAATAATGAAAATATATATTTGAAATTGAGATATAACTTGAGATAGAAGTAGAACACATTTTTAAACATATTCAGAAAATATGAAATCAGATATTGAATAACTAGAGTCTGAGCTTTAGTAACGATTGGAAATTGAGACCATCATAACCTCAACCTATAATGAAAACTAGCTGTCTGAATATCATATATATGTTGAAATAAATTTCATTGAGAGGTCCAAAAAATATAGTTAAAGGTGGGGTAAAATGTTTCTTATTTGTAGGAATTCATTAAGGATATGTATTTAGTTAAGAGAAAAATAGCCTTCACGAATATGGGTCATACAATAATGATATGAATTTGGATAGTAAATAGGATATTTCCTACGTTGAATCATAGATTTTTGAAGTGAGTAGTATTACCTGATATGGATATCCAATGGGAAAATTATATAATCCTTTATTCAGAAACATTCCTTGACTAGTGGAGGGTAATACTATATGTTCCATTGAGATTCATCTTAAATGAAACAAAAATAAATGAGGCACTGCATGCCCTTAATCATGATAAACTTTCCAGTCTCAATGGTTTTCATATGTACATTTAGGTAGAAACAGAGGATATTATCAATAGTTGTTTAATTTATAAAATTTATATCTAAATAAATAGGGGGAACAATCTAGACTATGTTGCATATCCTTATTTATAGTCATTCATAAGTTGAAGGATTTTAACTCACTAAAATATCATTAGTATTTATTCATGTGTAACTTCTATTAAAAATACCAAGCTTTAAAACTCATCAAAAGGGTCTCACTTATAATTCGCTACTATATTTTAGGGGATCAACATGGATTCATCAATTGTATGATAATATATAGTGTTATAGGTTTGGACTATGAAATGACTATTGATATTAATATAATGACTGACAAATATAAATAATTTTCAATTTTCAAATGGATATTCTAGTTTCTGTCTTTTATTATGTATGATCATACAGGGAGACCAAGTACTCTACCCCAACATCGTTTTTGTGATATAAATTTAAAATGTTACCAAGATGGCTATCTAAGAGGAAAATAATATAGGGAAACATGATTATACAATTTACTTATATCTTTATCCAGAAGTTAAATTTATGTGTCTCATAAAAAAAACTCAAAGATCGTATTAGAAAATGATAAAAATATATTTTCATAAGGAAATTATTTATAAAATGGAACTAATTAAAAATAGGTGATAAGTATTAAACATACGATTAAGGAGTTTTTGGAACCCTCTAGGAAAAAGACTATAGAAAAAATGATTTATCATTAAATTAGGGCATGTTGAGATGTGGTGAAAACATCCATGACGTGAAGGGCTCAATTTTTTTTACATTATTGATTTTTTTTTTCATATAGATTCCATAAAATTTAGATAATTTTCAATTCTAAATAAGTTTAAACTATGAACATACAATAAAACCTAGTTATAAACAATAGATCTAAACTCTATGATGGTCTCTGTCTTTCTCCTTGGGCACCCATACACTCCCTAGTCAATAACATAACATATTAGAAAATACAAAATACTATTATATCAACAAGTAGTGACATGTCACACATGTTTTTAGGGAGAAAATTTAAAGATATCCTTTCTAATATTAGAAGGGAAAAACCACCAACATTTACTATATAATTCTCTCCACTACCCTTGATTATAAGCTTATTTATAGTCGGGATCCTCTTAATAACCACATCTTATGATGCCTATAAATCATTTATTTTATGGATTCTTCAATCTGATTAATAAATAATTATGTTAGAAGTTTGTATTAGTGTCACTAAAATCTTATTTTCTATTATACCAACTTACAGATCCCTTACCAAGAAAGACATTCCCATTTTAGTTATTTTTTCATATAATCACATTCTTGATCTATATCTTCACATCCTAGTTGGTTTATATTTACAAAGTGTCTATATAAAACCCTATAATTTAGTGTTATATTTATATATCTCAGGATACTTTATGAAGCCAATAGATGGTAAACATTAGAATCACTAATAAATCATGCACATAAGTTCACTATAAAAGTACTAAGTATAGTACATCCTTTTAGGAAAATTATACTTTTATTATTTATTTATTTTTAGTATACTTATCATACAATTATGATCCATCCCTTCAGAGCTTGGCTCCAAATTCCATGGGAGTTGACACTCCTTTTGATTCTTCAATGTTTTATTTAACAATTCTATAAAATATTTTCCTTGTGATAAAAATATATAATCATTTATCTTCTGAATCAAAAATCCTAAAAAATATTTCATATCCCTTATTGTGAATAATTTAAAGAACATTCACATCTTCTTAGAAAATTCTTCATTGATAAACTCTTCATCTCTTGGAAATTTGTGTTCGTATACACATTCAATTAATACTAGAGTATCTATGAAAACATATATCAAAAAAAAAATTCTCTCATACTTAATTTTGGTCATATTCACTTAACTGAGATAGATAAAAAATTTGGAATGCCAATATATAGGGATGTTTTTCAAGAACTATTAAGTTTTCAATAATTTATAGACCCTGATTTCATCACCACCTATGATAAACCCCGTAGTTTATTCAATTAAAACACCATCACATCAACCATTTAGGAATATAGATTTTATATCAATTGATTATATTTTTAATTATGGAGTTATTCCACTACCCAAGAAAATTATTATTACTTATATCTAAGAAAATAAAGAAAATTTTCATTTAATGAAAGGTAGTTATATTTTATAACATCATTTGGATATCATTATATATTTTCTTCATGAAACCACACCTCCCTCATTAGTCATGATTCTAAATAACCATTTGTATCCAATAAAATTTTTATTCTAATATATTATAAAAAGAATATAATTGGAGTTATTTTCAATATAATATTTCTTGACATTCATAACCTTTACCCACTCCTCATGATCAAGTACATTAGTTATTATTTTAGGTTCAATTCCCAAAAAAAGTTATGTTTTGTTTTCTATCCATAGAGTAACATCCCAGGTAAATAAAGAATTTTTCATTTTCATATTTATTAATATTTGTGAATTAAATATTAATTTTAAATTAAAGGGAATGTTATGATCGATGGAATACCCAACACACAACAATGGGTTTCTTTGAAGTCTTATGTTGCACACAATGCTGAGTCAAATTGAAAAAAAATATTATTATTTTAAATGGTAGTTAATGCCTAGCCGTTTGATTTGAGGGAAAGAAAGAAATAACCATATTATAATTATACACATTTTTTAAAAGTTTTTACATTTATCTAATAAAATTTAGAGGCTTAAAATGAGAATGAATCCAATTTTAAGTGCAAATACTCAAATATTTTTAAAAGGTAGTTTAACCACCTTTTGATGGGAAACCCCATTTAAATATAGTTTTTTTTTATTTTTATAAGTTTCATTTCAAAAAATAAACTTTTCCTTTATAAGTAGGATATAAAAATTTATTTTGGGTAAATTGTTTTGTATTTTTTCGGATAAATTTAATTTCTAATGAATAGTGAAAAATACTGCTTTTTAAGTCTGAACTGTATTTTCATCTGATTTATTTATATGGATATATTATCTTTTAAAATGGTTTTAAAGTGTAATTGGATTATATTTTTACCATTTAATCCATTTTTTTGTCATTGGATGTAATTTTACTTTGAAATTTGGCATAAACATATGTTAAACATTTTATAGTTTTTACTTCTCAAAAGCACATTTTATAGTTTTGATAACAAATAATAATTTTAAATTAATTAATGAAACATATATATTTTTAATTTATAAAAATAGATATCATTTTTCAATTGGTAATATCAAAGTTATATTTGGGTGAACTCTTGGCATTTTTCTAAAAACGTTCAATTTTTTATGAATCGTGAAAAACACTCCATAGTTGTTAAAAACTGACCTTTTCATTTAAATGAAATTTTAGCACTTTTGTGAACTTCATTTCAAAAATCCAATATACATGGTTGTTATCAGTAACTAAATTTTTTTTCAATAGGATTAAAATAATTTTTGTTCAATAGTAATTTTTTATTTTAATTTGCTGTGGTTAAAGGTAAATATGGTAATTTAAGGTAACAATAATATTATAAAAATACAAAATATACTTAACCCTTGTTCTAAAATTATTGGATAAGTCATGGCCGACAAATAAAATCCTTGGTTAGAACCTTTGTCCTTTGGCAGACACTTTGGTAAGATAATTACATTAACAACTTTTTATTTAAAATAAAAATAAAAATATCATAAACATGTATTTTTTTGTTAAAAAAATTAATGCGGGGTTATATAATTGATATATTGAACTATAAATAGTAATTAAAAAGTTAAAAATATTTCTTACATCATGGTATTTTATTTATAATTTTTAGACGTCAAATAAATAAAATTATTTATGACACAATGATGATATAATGATTAACTTATTAATGAATGTTTTAAATAAATGAGATTATAAATATTAAAATAAATTTATTTTGAACTTTTTATGTCGTAAAATAATTTTATGGATGATTATGACTTGTTATTTTTTAATTAATGAAGGTTTATAGAATTTATCAAGTTGTTATGGATTTTTAAAAAGTCATGATATGAATAGTATAAAAGTTGACATAGACGAGTTTTTAAATCAATTAATATTTTATTAAAAGATAAAACAGTCCCAAGAATATAATATTCTGTAAAATGAAATATATTATGTTGAAAATTTCAATAATGATCAATTTTTGGTCTATTGGAATTTAATAGAAATCATATTAATGATATGGTATGAATATACAAGAAGACTTGGTAAAAGTTAAATAAGTTATCAAAGGGTTAAACAAAAACGATAAGGACTAAAAAATATCCAAAACATGTATAAATCTTATTTGATGATTTTATTTCGACTTATATTCATATGATATTTTAATTTAATTAGTTTTGTACCTTTTGAAACCGAAAATCATTTTATAATAAAAAAATACTTTCAATCTTTCCTAAAGAGCGTCTCCTCCCTCTTATAAAAGGTCATCAACTCTAACCCTTACTCACACCTCTAAAGCCCCACTGTGTCATTAAAAATATAACCAAATAAGCTCCAAAAATCCCTATCTTCATCATAGATTACTTCTACTAGGTATAAGGAAATTTAAGAGAGCCCTTTTTCTAAAATCAAAAGAAGTTACTCGATTTGAGGTAACGTCTTCTCTCAAGTTTCTTTCTGTTATTTTTCATTCTCCACTCCCTATAATCTTATTAGTATTTTATTATATAAAATAACCAGTATAATAAATACAAAATGTTTTTTATGAGAATGATTCAAACTACACTTACACACACCTCCATCTAATGGATAGGAACATACTATTTCTGTGTACGGTGAACTGTTGCCTCACGAAACGATGATTGTTTGATATTCCCCTACCACGTATCAGGGTTTCCATTATGATGGAACTATAATTATATATGATATATATTATATTTATTTTATCTAAATTATTCGTTAATTATCATTTAGGACATAACTTTATGATTTTCATGTTGTATAAATACGATAATGTCATTTGAGGAAGTGCAGACTACAACCCCCTCAAAGTGATATGACTCGTTCATACCATACATGGAACGTATAAAGGATGGAGTTAATGAACATATATATTTTTTATAAAACATGATATTATAATGGAATAATAATATACCTATGTATCATCTGTTTTGTATTCCTCTAAAAATGATAAAATGAAATGAAAGTAGTGTTTATGCGTACGTACGGCTTACTGTCTCCATAAAAAGTGCATTTCACTTTCATATATCCTAATGATATGGAATATTATTATAAATACACACATACTGGATATATAAGATATATATGATATCTAATTCATTAATATCATTCTGTATATAATGTAATTTTGACCACATGGACAATTTGTAATTATAACAAGTTCATTTTTGACTCGAGTTCCGAACATCGATGAAATGTCTGATATGAACTCAAATAATTAACTAATTGTTATAGAAAGGTAATAAGTGATATATATGGAATAATAAACTTTAAAAAATTACTTAATAAATTATAAATTATCTTAAGTTTGTTATTTAGGAAGAACAAGGAACACGCAATACAAGTCATACTTGAGGTAAGTGGTTTTCATATCACTTTTTATTCCTCGGAGATTCATGCTATATTTGTCACTATTTCCTTTTGTGTAGTGTTTGTAATTCCAATGATTTTATTATTTGTGTAATATAATTTAATTTATGGGTATTTTCATCTTCATTTTATGATCCTTCTTTCATGGGGTGAATGTTTAGTATGTTACAAAATTTGAAAGGGAACCTTTCACCCTCCTCTTTTAGTCAAAGACTTATTTTATGTTATGTATTTTAATTTCTATTTTCTTATGTTGGGATATGTTCTTATATATCTTTATTTAATTAAATTTTATGTCCAAGTGATGAGAGACCCTTTTCTCTCTCATCAACCCATTTTTTGAATTTTAGAGTGATGTCGTTAGGCTATTGAATTTTCCTAAGGGGATTTCTGAACTCAATTTCCACTCTTTGGGTTTTACGCATACTTCATTCGTAATATTATTTCAAGATTATGTGTATAATCACTGATTAATTATTTATATTGTAATTACCACTCTCATTTGTGTGGATAGACATTTTCAACACATAATAACCCCATTGATAAAGTCTTATGTCATTCATATGATCATTGTAAGGGATTTTGTCTCAATATACATTCTAATGAGACTTATTTGTTATTACACACCAATTCACTTTTATAAGGTCTATATACGGCAATTTTACATATTATATCATGAATATCCTTATTATCATGAAATTATAAGTTTTTTTAATGTTATTCAATAATTTATTTTATTCTTTTATTTTCCCAAGTGGTAAGGGACACTTCAACTAAAAATTGTTTTAAATGTTTTAATGATTTATTCTTATAAATATTTCTCATTAATTTCCATTTTATCAAAATACTTTTAAGGATTTATTTATATAAAAATTAAATTTTTTTAAATATTAATTTCTTGTAAAAGTTTCAAAGTGGTATGGGACACTTTGATTCAAAAATTTATTTATGAAATGTTTTAAATGATTTTGGTAAGAGACTGATTTTTCCAATATATTGAACTGATGTATTGTGATTTCAATGTAGAAATGTTGACTTTCCTTTATTCTTATGTTATGTGTTATGATTATTTTATCGTTCTTGGACATTGTTTATGTATATAGGTGGTTCCGTGATAAACCTAGGGTGGGTGAGACCACAATAGCTCTCCAATGAATTGGGTAACGTGATGGAGGTAAATGTTAATGTTTCTCCAAAGAGATTTAGGGAATATAATATGATGTGTATTCCAAATGTAACTCCCTATGTAGGTGTGAGAGTGAAAATGTAATCATGTTATAGATTCCACAAGTTATCTTTATGATTTATGATTTCTATGCGTTATTCATAAATCTTATGATTTTGTGAGGTATGTTAAAGAGATTATGTTTTAATGTTTAAAAGTATTATTTATTTGATTTTTATGTATTCATGGACTAATGATTTCTTTCTTTATTTTATATCCGTTAATGAGCTTTTTATTCTCATCCCATGTTTTTTAAATGTTTTCCATAGTACTTAACGATGAATATCGTCATGGATGGGATCAATGAAATGTAATTCTGTCTAAAACATGGAATTATACATGTTTCTTTTTTTAATAATTTTTATTTTATGAAAAAATGGATACTAAGTATAAATTTATACATGTAATATTAATGTTTTTATGTATTGGTTATGACCTAATTCTCTAATGCTCTAAACTATAAAAGATCCTCAATGTGAATTGTTGACTTAATTCAAAAGTATGTAATATCTAAGGATGAGGCCTTATAGTTGGTATCAAAGGTACATTTAGATAACTATAGAGGTTAGGGTGTTATTTAAGCATATTTAAAATAACCATAATGGTTAGAATATTAGAAATATTCATAGTTATTTTACATAAATGGATTGATTTTAAGATTATATTAATAATTATATCTTAGTATAAACCGTCACCATAAGTTATTATATGATGATTTTACTAATATATTCACATGAACCTTTTTGGTTTTAGTAAGTGGCTGGATCTAGCACGCACCAAAGTAATAATGGATGTAAAGAATACTGTGGTGGTTTTCTGAAAGAGAAACTGAATGAAATGGGAGCTGTAAGGAAAACTCTTGTGGTTATTCTTAACCAACTATCTAGATTCATTACTGACCACTTGAACATTGGTTATTTTTCTAAGGCATCATATATGTGAAAAAATAATCCCAATGGAAGTTCAAGTAATAATCATAAAGGTAAGTATATTCAAAAACCTATGCGTCAAAGAAGAAGAAAGAAACACCTAGGAAAATAATTTAAAAGGATGAGAAGATTATATAAATGAGGTAATGAAGGTCATAAAGCAAGAACCTACCATGTAAAAGATAAGAGACCAATTTACTCCAGGAAAGGGAAAGAAGTTCTTTTCAAGGGATCAATTGAATGTTTTAAATATGGTGTGCATGGTCATTAAAAAAATAGATGTCCTATGAAGAAGGTTCAGGAATTAGATCAGTAGGACCATAGAAATATATGATTACCAATACCTAATGCCATTCCAATTGCGGATGAGGAAACTGAAAATGTCTTATGAAAGGTATGGATTATTTATTAGCTGATGTTTTAACATTATTGAATCATAGGATATGATTCATGATTTTTTTAGGAAAGAAGTATTAAGGAATAAGATGAAAAAGAATGGTTAATGTATCATGAAGAATGTTGAATGAGTAAAAAGTCTACATATAATAGATTCATGAGTTATGGTACATTTTAGGATGATGAAATGCCTAAAATCATTAAAAAACCATTGATGATAGGATTAATTTGGATGACTTTTTCTAGTATGTGTAACCCTGATGTTTGATATGTTAAAATTTTATTCAAGAAAGAATTATCTTTTCATGTGTGGATATAATGGATAACCTTAGGGGTTTATATGATCGTTTTTTTGAGGTGATAAATGGTTATTACATTTTGGGATGAAAAATTAAAGGTATTAGATAACCTTTGAGGATAAAATAGGTTATGGTTATTTTTGACGAAATTATATTATTTTTGAGAATTTTATAATAATTATATGGTTTTAGAAAAACTAAAATATGTAGGGTGGGTGATAACCCATCACGTCTAACAAGGCCACAGGAATCGAACCCACAACTGAAGGGAGACAAGGGATCATCGCCTACCACTGGGCTATGTAAAGTCCCTGGTTAGTATGACTTATTCTTTTTTGTTAAATGCTTTTATGGATCAAGAATAAGTTGGTTTTGGGATCTTATTTTCTATCAAATAGACATCCTTAGTATAGGAAAATGATATGGTGATTATGTGATAAATGCTATTTTGGAAGACGTTCTCTCTTTTTGGAATACTATATACTTAAGGAAAATAGAATACTTGGAATTTAAATTGAGGAGTAATGACAAAATTTTATTTTCGAAGAGTCTATGTATTTATGGTGGATATATGGAGATTTGGGTTATTTATGGAAATTCTTAACTTATAATAGAGAATATGTGATTTGGATAATTACTTTTCAGTATGAGACATTAAAAGTATCCGATATTATTTGGAGATAAATGTTATGATTTTTTGTGGAAGCCTATGTGATCAAATCCTTCTAAATATTGGGTTTCAATATCAGTTTTGTTTATATTGATGTATTTTAAGGAAAATTTTGTATTGAATGGTCCTTGTTTAACCATGGGAACTATTTTTTAAATTTTGTAGATTAAGAGTAGTATTTCTTTTTATAAAGTAATATCCTTTTGGGGATTATTTGATCTTGAAATAACCATTTTTGTTATGGTTAATTTCTAAAGATATGGGAAATATATAGTTTATCTTTTGTGGATCATGTTATTCTCTATAAGTTTATTCTATCTCTTCAGGTTGACCATGTCATCTTTAAAAATAATTGTTTGGAGAAAAAAATTATTTTTTTGTAGAAATTTATTAATGGATGAAACTCTACATGTAAATTCAGTATATTTCCTTATGTTGTTATTCAATATAATAAATAAATTACACAAATTTATGAAAAAAAAACTTAAAACAAAAACATCTTCCATTTTATTTTCCAACTGGGGAATCAAAGACTCTTTAGCCTATCACAATTTTACGGTTTTCTGGTGGTTAACATTCTCCTGATCATATTTTCTATCACTCTCTATCAGAACATGACACTTAGTTTCTCTTTAATATCCATGTTTTCATGGAATAATAATATGGGTTATCTCGTGTGACCTTTTTACTTATTTTTTTAAGTTATAGTTTTATTGAATCTTTTAATAATGTGGGAAATTCAATGAAGTTTCCAAGACCAAATTTAAAATTATGAGGTTTTAATTTCCAAATGGGGGAAATGATGTAACATGCATGGTAAATAAAGAATATGACATTTTCATATTTATCAATATTTGTAAATTAAATATTAATTTTACTTTAAAGGGGATTCTATGTTTGACGGCTTACCTGACATGCAATAATAGGTTTCTCTGAAGTCTTATGTTGCACACAATGCCGAGTCATATTGAAATAAATAATAAAATACTTTTATTATTTTAAATGGTAGTTAATTCCTAGATGTTTTATTGGTGAGAATTAATTTAACTAACCCTATTATGATTAAACATGTTTTTCAAATGTTATTAAATTTATCCAAAAAAATTTAGAGGCTCGAAATGAGAATGAATCCAATTTTAAGCATGAATACTCTAATATTATTTAAAGGTAGTTTAAATGCCTTCAGATGGAGAACCCCTTTTAAATAGTGTTTTTATAACTTTTATATGTTTCATTTGACAACATAAACTTATCATTTAGAATCATAATATCAAAATTTACTTTGGGTATTTTTTTCATGTTTTTCTGATAAAGTTTATCATTTAATGAATAGGGAAAAATAATGCATTTGAAGTCAAAGCTGACTTTTCATCTGATTTATTTATAGAGTTAGATTATCTTTTTAAATGGTTTTAAAGTTTAATTGAATTATAATTTTACAATTTCATCCAATTTTGGTCATTGGATGTAATTTCACTTTGAAATTCGACATAAACACATGTCAATATTTTTGGGGTTTTTTACTTCTCAAAAACACACTTTCCATTTTTGACAATTAAAATAAAATTTTAATTAATTGATGAAACTTATATGTTTTGAATTTGGTAAAATGGGCATCATTTGTGAATTCGGAATATCAAAATTAACTTTGGGTGAACTTTTGGTATTTTTCATAAAACGATCAATTTCTGATGAATTGTGAAAAACACTACATAGTAGTTAAAAATCGTGTTTTTCATTTAAAATAAATTATAAAATCTATGTGAATTGAATTTAAAAAATCAAACATACAGGGTTGTCATCAGTAAGTAAAATTTTGTTCAATAGGATGAAATTTGTTTTTAGTGAATAGTAACTTTTGATTTTTATTTACAGTTGTTAAAGGTAAATAGGGTAATTCAAGGTAAAATTAATATTATAATAATACAAAATTACCTTAAAAATTGACCTAACCTTATTATATGAGTCATGGACGACCAATTAATGCATTGGGTAGAACTTTTGTCCTTTGGAAGCCACTTGATTAGGAAAATTACATTAATAACTTTTTATTTAAAGTAAAAATAAAAATATCATAAACATGTATTGTTTTGATAAAACAATTTTAGCGTGAGATTATATAATTGATATCTTTGATTATAAATAGTCATTTAAAATATAAAATGATTTTATACATCATGGTATTTTATTTATAATTTTTATAAATCAAATAAATATTTTTATTAATGATATAATGATGATGTAATGATTACCTCATTAATGAATGTTTTTAAATAAATGAGAATATAAATATTAAAATAAATTTATTTTGAAAATTTTTATGAAATCAACGAATTTTATGAATTATTATGACTTTTTATATTTTAAATAATGTTGTTTTTTCAAATTTATAAACTTGTTGTGTATTTTTAAAAAGTAATGATATGAATATTATAAAATTGCCATAAATGAGTTTTTAAATATATTAATATTTTATTAAATGATAAAATAGTCCTAAAAATCTAAGAATCTAAAAAATGACATATATTATGTTAAAAATTTCATTAAGGATTCATTTTGGTTCTGTTGTAATTTTATACTAAATATATTAACCATATAGTATGAATATACAAGAAGACATGGTCAAAGTTAAATAAGTTAACAAAGTGTTAAATTAAAAATATAAGGATTAAAAAATTTTCAAAACCAATATAGTTCTTATTGGATGATTTTATTTAAACTTATATTCATCTTATATTATAATTGAATGAGTTTTGGACCATTATAAACCTAAAATAATTTTATAATAAAACAATACTTTCAAACATTCCTAAAGAGCCCCTCCTCCCTCTTATAAAAGGGCATCACCTCTAACCCTTACTCACACCTCTCAATCCCCCTTGGATAATCCAAAATATACCCAAATAAGATCCAAAAATCCCTATATTCCTCATATAATCCTTCTTAAAGGAATAAGGTAATTCAATAGAGCCATTTGGCTCAAATCAAAAGAAGTTACCCGATTTGAGGTGACGTCTTCTCTCAAGATTCTTTCCATTATTTTTCCTTCTCCACTCCATATGCACTTCATATTCTTTATTTATATAAAAAAATAGTATCTTCAATATTCAAGGTTTTTGTTATGATAAGGATTCTAACTATACATACACACACAACCATCTAATGGATACAAATATATTGTTTCTATGTACGATGAACTACTGCCTCACAAAATGATGATTGTTCTATTTTCCCCCACCACCTCTCATGGTGGCCATTATGATGGAACTGTAATTATTTATGATATTTATGATATTTATTTTATCTATATTATTTTATAATTCTTATTTAGGACATATCTTTATGCTTTAAATTTTGTATAAATATGATAATTTCATTTGAGGAAGTGCGGACTACCGCCACCTCAAAGTGATATGACTCATTCATACAATACATGGAACGTATAAAGTATTGTGTTAATAAACATATAAAATGTTTATAAAATATGATATTATATTTTAATAATAATATACTTATTTATCATTTGGTTTTCATTCCATTAAAAATTATAAAATGAAATGAAACTAGCGTTCATGCGTACGTACGACTTACCGTCTCCTTGAACGGTGCATTTCAATTTTATATATCCAAATGATATAGACTATTATAAATACATATATACTGGATATATATGATATATATGATATCTAAATAATGAATATAATTTTGTAGATAATATAATTTTGACCACATGGACAATGTATAATTATAACAAGTTCATTTTTGACTAAAGTTATGAACATTGACAAAATGCGCGATATGAACTCAAATAATTAACTAATTACTATGGAAAGATAATAATTAATATAAAAGGAATAATAAAAATTAAAAAGTTTATTATGAAATTATAAATTAACTTAAGTTTACTATTCAGGAAGAATAAGGAACATGCAAGACAAGTCGGACCTGAGGTAAGGGGTTTTCAAATCACTTTTTATTCCCGTGAGATTCATGCAATATTTTCCGCTATTTCATTTTGTGTGGTGTATGTACTTCCCATGATTTTATTATTTTTGAAATATAATTCAATTTATTGGTATTTTAATCTTAATTTTATTATCATTCTTTCATGGGGTGAATGTTTCATATGTTACAAAATCAGTAAGGGAAACTTTCACCCTCCTCTATTAGTCAAATACTTCTTTTATGTTTTGTATTTTAGTTTCCATTTTCTTATATTGGGATATGCTATTATATATCCTTATTTATTTACATTTTATTTCCAAGTGATGAGAGACCCCTTTTTCTCTCATCAACCCATTTCCTGAATTTTTATGTGATGCTATTAGGCTATCAAATTTTGGTAAGGGAATTTCTAAACTCAATTTCCACTCTTTGGATTTCACAAATACTTCATTGATTATATTATGTCATGGTTATGTGTTTAATGTCTATTTATTTATTTATGTTGTCATTTCTACTTCTCTTTGTGTGTATATAATTTTTTAACACATAATAACCCCATTGATATAGTCTTATGTCAGTTAGACTATCTTTATAATGGATTTTGTCTCAATTTACATTTCATTGAGACTTATTTGTTATTACACACCAATTGAATTTCATATGGTATATATACTACAATTTTAAATATTATATCATGAATATAATTATTCTCATGATATTATTATCTTATTTTAATGTTATTCTGTAATTATTTTTATCCAAGTATTTTCTCAAGTGGTAAGGGACTCTTTAATTAAAACATTGTTTTAAATGTTTTGAAGATTTATTCTTATAAATATTTCTCATTAATGTCCATGATTTAAAAGTGGTTATAATGATTTATTTATATGTACATTAATGTTTTTAAATTTTAATTTCTTTTAAAAGTTTTAAGGTGGTATGAGAAACTTTGATTAAAAAATATATTTATAAAATCTTTTAAATGTTTTTTGATAATGGATTGAATATGTTAACATATTGAACTTATATATTTTGATTGCAATATGGAAATGTTATCATTACATTATTATTGTGTTATGTGTTATGATTATGTTATTATTATTGGGAATTGTTTACATATACGGATGGTTCCGTGATAACCCTAGGGCAGGTGATCCCATGATAGCTCTCCAATGCATTGGGTAACGTGACAGAGGTAAACGTTAATATTTCTCATAATAGATTTAATTAATATACTGTGATGGGTATTCCAAGAGTAACTCCCTATATAGAAGTGAAATCTACAATGTATGTATGTTATGAATTCCACAAGTGAACTTTATGATTTATGATTTCTAAGTGTTACTCATAAATCTTATGATTTTGTGAGGTATGTTAAAGAGATTATGTTTTATGGTTGAAAAGTTTTATTTCATTGATTTGTATGTATTCATGGATGAATGTTTAATTTTCTTATTTTATATCCCTTACTAAGTTTTTTATGACATCCCACGTTTTTGACATGTTTTTCCAGGACTCAAAGATGAATAGGGTGAGGGATGAGATCAATGAAATATCGTGTTATATAAAACACGGAACTGGACTTGTTTTTTTAAGAATTTTTATTTTTTGAAAAATGGTTACTGAGTAGAAGTTCCTACGTTTAATATTCAAGTTGTTATGTATAAGTGATTCCATAATTCTCTAAATCTCTAATCTAGAAAATATCCTTAATGTAAATTATTAACTAAATTTAAGATTATTGAATGCTTAAGGATGGGGAATTATACATAGAATTATTCACATTAGAATAAAAGGATAGTAATTAATAATTATATTTTAATTTTTATAATATTTTGTTAGAATTTAAATTTTTTCTCTTAGTTTTCATTCATTCACTTCTTCTTCAATGTTTTTTCAACACCAACTATGGTCGTATACTTCTCATCTTCATTAAAATATTTATACTCTAATATCTTTTTACCATTTTCTTCTAGATTATCTAAATCTTATTTAGTTATAAAATTTAGATTTATGGGGATTTTAATTAATTAAATATAAGAAATAAACCTATTTTTGAAACCATTTTTCCATTATATATATTAACATCCATTTGAAAAGCATCCGATGAAGATCACTTCATAAAATTTTATTAATTTTTTTTAATACCAATATTATTTATCCTTATAAAC
Organism: Viscum album; assembly: GCA_963277665.1. Taxonomy (NCBI): domain Eukaryota; kingdom Viridiplantae; phylum Streptophyta; class Magnoliopsida; order Santalales; family Viscaceae; genus Viscum; species Viscum album. The sequence goes on along the minus strand of OY728155.1, from coordinate 938,623,340 downwards.
AATGGAAAAATAAAAAAAACTAAAATACTTTACAATTTTATTTTTATTATACAATATTTAATTTTTTTTGATGTGTCTCTATCCTTAGTAGACACATATTCTGACTTTTTTTAACAATATATACATGTTTTTAATAGATAACATTTTATATGTTTTGTTAAACTAATATAGTAATACCTATCTCAACTATGTTTATAATATTTATCACCATTACACTAGTTTTCTGGTTAATATTATAAGTTAAGTCAAGAATTTGAATTCCATTCACAGTGAGGATCTTTTTAGTTTTATTTCTTTAGTGAATTAGGCCATAACTCATACATAACAATTAAAATATTACAAAGTATAAACTTCTACTCACTGTTTATGATTTTAATAATACAAAAGAAATATTTAAAAAGAAACATAGTTTAGTTTCATGTTTAATATTCATAACTGTTCCTTGATCCCATCCTTGAATCCATTTTTATCTAAATCCTGTGAAAAACATTTCAAAAATTTGGATGAGCATAAATACATCATTAAAGTATAAAAAAAAAGTAAAACTATTAGTCTTGTGAAAACATGTAAACCATGAATAATTTATCATAATGAAATACTTTTCACCTTTAAGTATTAAATAAACATCACAGAATAGAAGCTTATTTATTCCCATTTTTATCATCAAAAGATTACCATAAAATACATATAATAATACTTAAAACCAATAAAGGTAACTTGGTAAAAAATAATACTTAAATGGAATAACCATACGGTCGACATCTACAAATATCACTAAATAGAATAGACCTATGACAGACTTCCATAATCAATGCAATAATGGTTATAAAGTAAAAACTAGTCCTTGATTTTTCACAAAACCATCAGTATTTGTGTTATAACATATCCATCCATATATGGTTGATCACATATACACATGTTAAATGTCCAAGTTTGAATATATTATTATAGCACACAAAAAATTGAAATTATCAACATTTCACTAGAAAAATTTCATTACCAATAAAAAGAAATCACATCAAGATTTTGAAATAGTCAATTCAATTTCAAAATAATTTTCAATACCAAAACACCCAAAAAGAGAATAAGGGATTTATTTTCCTTTTAAACAAATTAATCCTTGTAGAGTAAGCCAAATATCAAAATAATGGTTACAGTGGCCAAGAATTTATTGTCACCACATACATAAAAAAATTTCATTAGTCATTTTTTAAAATGAATATTATAAAAATATTCATTTGGGTAACCATAGAATGAATAAAAAGTCAAAGGGTTCCTTATACACCTTATTAAATAAGGTGGTGTATAACATCAAAATGTGCCTTGATAAAAGGAAATTGGGACAAAGTCCCTTAAGTTGAGTCTGAATCATCTTGTATGTTCTTTATCTATTTGAATACTAAACATAGGTTAATTTATATATTCTTGAGAACCTTTTTTATGTTAATAATTTCAGTTCACATCAGACATTTTGTTGATATTCAGTACTTGAATTGAAAATGAACTTGGTACGATATCAAGAGTCCATGTGGTCATAATTCCTTCCTCACCAGAAAAATATTCATGAAATTATTATCATTTTTATACATATATTATATCGGTAAATATAACCATGAAGTGTGGCTATAGAAAATGATCAATGATATAATAATCTTGATTGTATGTCATATGTACTCTTGAGAAATGTTAAATTTTTCATTGATCATTATGAAAATAAGGTAATCATTATTTCATCATTCCATAATGATCATTATATTATTAAAATATTAGTAATAATTAGAATATACTAATATATATCATTCAAGTGACAAGGTGAATAAAAATGATTAACATCAATTCATTGAGGTGATAGTTCACAGAAACACATGAAGGATGTTATCATTTTTATGAGCATGGAAAGTAAAAACATAATTAATATATTATTCTATTATAATGATAAAGATTTTATGAAAATTATCTACAAAAAATAATTCTATTAGTATAACTAGTGATGAGAGATGGGTATGAAAAATGAATTAGATCGATTCGTGGAGGTGATAGTTCACATGTACACATGAACGACTAATTAAATTTCAATGTAATTGAAGCAGAGATGGATTTAGGTTATGATGTCAACATAATAAAATCTAATTATATTAAGGATACTAGATTTCTTATTTTATCTTGGAAGAATATTATTTAAAGTAAGTGGGAGAAGAAAAAAATAGAAATACTTTATAGAAAATGAATCATCATCATCAGTTGATCACCTTTGAAAAAATCCTTAACACCTATAAGGCGGTTGATCTACCTAAAATAAGGACTCATGAATTTGGGGAAGGATTTTTGAAAGGGGTTTGGGTAGATCTTGGCTGAACCAAATGGTTATTGATGTGTGAGTAATAGATAAGTGTCTGTACATTTTTATAGGTGAGGGGAGGGGCACCCTTGGAAACTCCTAAATTATTAAATTAATTTTTAAATCCAAATTAATATAAATGGAGATATATCAAATATAAGATAAAGATAGTTCAAAATAATCTCAACTAGTTATTTTTTTACACGTATTGAATTCATTTTGAACTTATCATTTCGTTTTACCCATAATTATTCTCTTTTAATTTTAATTATGGTAATAATATTGTAAATATTAAAAGCTATATATTGTTCTTATCTGGGGTCGATTTCCCATAAATAGAATCTTTAAGAACTTTTCAACCATATCATATTCACTTTATATTTTTAAAATATTTTTATGATTTTTAAATAATTTAATAATATATTATTTTTATAAAATATTAAAGGTGTCACTTTTTTAACTATTAATTTTTTGAATTTAGATAAAATCCAAATAGAGAGATAAATTCAAGAAGAAAACATTTAATTAACTCATAATATTTTATAGTTACCTAGAAAATTCATTTATTTCCATAATTAAATCGAATTATTTTTATTTTAATATTTTATATATCATTTATTTGGTATTTATCTTAATAAAAAAATTATGGTGTCATTATAGTGTCAGTATTTATCATAATTATTAAATATCTAAAAAATAATAAAAAAATTCTAATGATGCAGATAATTGCATTATATTTTTGGATACTATTTATGATCGATGTTTTATCATGTTTATACCTTTATAAAAATTTCAATACTTATAAGAAATAATAGGGTGACATGTTGACACTATATTTTGTTTTAATAATATTTATATTACATTCAAGGAATATTTCCATTAAATGAGTCAATTATAACCCTTAGGTGTTAAGGGGTTAATGTTTTTTCATATAATAGGATTTTTCTAGGTGTTAGTGTAATTTTATTATCCTTATCATATTATTTTTTACCATAATTTACCTGATTTACCTTTAACCTTGGTAAATAAAATTTACCAAAGTTTCTATTTATAAAATTCAAAAAATAAAAGGAAAATATTAACATAATTTTGACCTGGTGATCTCAAATTTGGAATCCATTTTTCAAAAATTAATACATAGAATTTATAGTAATTAAATTAAAATTAATCCATATTGTCAAAACAACAAACTAATTTTAAAAGAAGAAACCATCAAAATATTAACATGCATTTGAATCTAATTTCATTGTGAAATTACTTCAAATAAAAACAAGTGGATTAAATTATAAAAACATAATCTAATTAATCCTTAAAACCAATTAAAATTATAATCTAATGATATAAATAAATTATATAAAAAATTAGTTTTGAATTAAAATGCAGTATTTTTCACTATTCATTAAAATATTAATTTTATTAGGCGAATAAAAAAACATTATCCAAAATAAATTTTTATATCCTGATTAAAAATAACAATTTTATTTTTTCTGTGTCAAAAAATAAATTTTAAATGGGTTCTCCATCAATAGGGAGTAAAATTACATTTTACAAATATAAGATCCTTTTATGCCAAAAATTATATTTATTCTTACTTTAATCCCCTAAAAATTTCTTTGAAGAATGAAAAAACATGTAATAAACATGTGTAAACATAATATAGTTACTTATTCTCATTCCTACCGACACAACGAATGGTAAATAACTACCATTTAAAATAATAATATAAATAATATATTTTTCTGATATAACTCAGTCTTGTGTGCAACATAAGATTTCAGAGAAACCCATAATAGTGTGTAGAGTATGCTATCAAACATAGAATCCCCTTTATAGTAAAATTAATATCTAATTAAAATATATTAATATATTTTAAAATGTATTATTATATAATTACCTAGGATGTTACATACTTCCAGCCTTATGGAAATTACACTATCACAATTTTACTTACATATCAAATAAGTGGGGGGTATTTCTCCTTCATAGAATTATCAGATTCCCATGTTGCCTCTTCAAACATATTGTTTCTTCACAAAACCTTAACCTAATTAATAAACTTAATTAGAAACACTTCCTCTCTATGGTCAGGAATCTGGATTGGTTGTTCCTCATAAGAAATATTACCTTCCAACTGAACTACCTCTGGACTCAAAACATGAGATGAATCTAAAATATAAATTATTAACATGAAAACCTGAAAAACATTATGTATTTGGTATGGAATCAGAGGTAAATCCACTTGGTAGGAAACTGATATAAATTTCCCTATGATATCATAAGTTCCAATGAACCATGGGCTCAGCTTCCCTTTACTAATAAAAAATTTCACACTTTTCAATGGAGAAACTTTGAGAAATATATGATCACCTACCTCAAATGAATGATCCTTCTTTCAGTTATCTTCATAACATTTCTACATACTCTCAGTTGTCCTCATGTGTTTCTGAATCAACAGAACGTTTTTTGGCATATCTTCTACCAATTCTTATCCCGTAATCTTTCTTTCAACTACTTTATCCCAAAAAGATGTATTTCGACTCCTCTTTCCTTATAATTACTAACATTGTGCCATATTTTTACTGGAATGAAATATATTATTATAATAAAACTCAACCAAAAGAAATATTTTGATCTCAAATTCCCTGGTAATCCATTAAACATGCTAGTAGCATATCCTCTAATATCTGAATTGTTCATTATGAAAGATCATATGATTGGGGATGAAATGCCACATTAAAATTTTATTTAGTACCAATGACTTCTAATGAAGATTAAAAATTTTAGAAATGAACTTGAGATCACGATTAGATACAATGGAGAGGGGAACTCCATGTAACTAGACTATATCTTTAATATAAAACTGAAAAAGTTGATCTTGAGATAGAGTATCTCAAATAGAAAGAAAACATTAAGATTTAGTTAATCGATAAATAATAACCCAAATTACATAGTTTCCATGAGAATTCTATGGTAATACAACTATGAAATCTATGGATATATTTTCCCATTTCCTCTCTAGAATTATAAAAGGGTGAAGATTCACTTTTAGTAACCACCGCTCTACTTTATCCTATGGAAAAACCAAACTACTCTCAGAAATGTCAACAATATCTCATTTAATTCTATAAAACTAGTAATACTTTCAATGGTCTCTTTACTTCTTAGTATTTCAATGATTAACTAAAAATGGAGAACTATAATGCTTACATAGAAAATGGTTTTTCAATTTTGAATCACAAGGCACCCATAATATCTTTACAAATCTCATAACATAATCATTTTTAATGTTAAATTCAGAAAACATACACTTTTAAACCAATTAAACCATTCTCTACAACTCACAATCTTCATTCTGCACTTCCTTAGTTCTATCTGATAGAGATGATTTCAATTTCACCTAAAACAAAACAGGTAAATTTCATGCACCACTAACTTCCAATCTAAAATTCATCAAATCATTGACTAATGGATTACATTCCAAACAGAGCCTGGTTAATGTAGCATTAATTTTTCGGCTCAAATCATCATCCACATTATTTTAATTTTTTTGGATGGTAATAAATCATGAAGTCATAATCCTTGATTAATTCCAACTGTATACTCTATCTCAAGTTCAATTCTTTCTGAGTGAATATATACTTTAATTTCTTTTATCAATATATATATCACAATATATGCCAAAAAAATTATGCCTTCAAATTTTTAATGAAAAAACAATAGAAGGTAATTCCAAATCACATGTTGGGTATTTTAACTCATGAGGATTAAACTCACATAAAGAATAAGAAATTAACTCATCATTCTACATTAAGACACAACCATGTCCTCTAAATGATGCAACACTGTAGATAACAAATTCACCATTCCTAAAAGGCATGACCAAAACTGGAGCATTTATCTATCTTCTCTTTATTTCTGGAAAGTAATCACCACATTCTTTTGTCAAGATGAACATAACACCCTTATGTGTGAACTTAGTTAGTGGGGTAGATAAACACGAATTTTTTTTGAACAAACCATCGGTAATAACCCACTAATCCAAAAAAATATGAATCTATGTTATATTGGTAGGTCCTGGCCACTCTTCAACAACTTTTTTTAGAAGGATCAATTGTTATACCATCTTTAGAAACAATATGAGAAAGGAAATAATTTTTTTTCAACCAAATTCACTCAGACTAATCATTCCATATAGTTTATTTTTTATTGTTTTCAAAACAATCCTTAAGTGACATTAATATTCCACCTAGATTTTAGAATAAATCAAAATATCATCTATAAACACATCCTCAAACTGATAAAAAATCTAATGAAACAATCCATTCATGAGATTCATAAATACAAGAGGGGTATTAGACAACCCGAAGGTCATAAATAGAAACTCATAATTTCCATATCTCATTTAGAACTCTATCTTTGGAATGTCATCCTCCATCACCATAAGATGATGGTACCAAAACCTCAAATAAAGCATTGAAAAATACTGAAATCTTTGGCACTGATCAAACAAATCATCGATATGAGGCACCAGATACTTGTTCATAATAGTGATGTTATCCAAGGTTTTGTAATCAGTAAAATGTCTCATAGAACCATCTTTCTTTTTTACAAATAAAACTGGAGAACCCCATGGTGATGTGCTAATTTGAATGAATCATTTATCAAGAAATTATTGTAATAAAATTTTTAATTCCACCAATTCTACTTGATCTATTCAATAAGGGGATTTAGAAATATTCTTAATATAAATCACTAAATAAATATTAAATTCAACCTCTTGATTAGGAACAATATGATGTAATTTATTAGAAAGCAATCTATAAATTCTTTCACTATTAGGATGTCACTAATCAAAACTGTTTATTAATTTTAAACAAAATGAGATAGATAACATTCACTACCATTTTTAGTCAATATCTCAGTCTCTTGGTTTTAAATTAAAGGTATGAAATCATTGAATAAAATATTCCTTGGTTTTCAATATATTTTATCAGGATAAATTTAAAGCCAATCCATACCCAAAATGATATCAAATTCAACTATGGGAAGTTCAACAAGATTTTCCAAAAAAGTACCCCTCTAATGATAATATGAATATTCCAATAAATCTTGGATGCTTTAATACTTCCACCTATATTTTTTTTACCAAAAGTTCTATATCCCATTAATGATGTGATATTTTGAATTTAAATGAAAATATCTTTTAAATGAATGAAAGTGAACATCCAGAGTCAAATATAGTATTGGAATATTTTGAAAAACCCATATAAAACCTCTCACCACTTAATTTTATGGTCCCACCTCAATATTAGTAGTAGAAAATGATTTCTCCACACCCTTCGACGTTCGATATTTCTAATTTCCGCCCAAGGAAATCAACTTTGGACACACATTGGCATAATTCCCAAACTCTTTTCAACTAAAACATATTACCACTGAAATTTCATTGCTTGTATGATCATCTTCCTTGCATTCATGAGAAATATGACCAGTATTACCACTTTAGAATCACTTGGAAGACTATGAGAGGCATTCTCCAGGATGATTTTTAACACACTTCTCTGAAGATAGAAATTTAGTATTATTAGCTTCAAACTTCATTGATGAATGATTTTATATTTACTTTTAAATGGATTTATTCTTTTTCTTGATCTCATGAAATACATGATCATTAAAAAACTACATTTTAAACTATGCAAAATATCAAATAATTTTCTCATAGCTTTTGGACACACGATAATCTAATTCCCTTTGATATTTCAGCTTGAATCCTGAGTAAATAAATTTATCTTACAATAAATATATCGATTAAAATCAGGGATATACCTTGAAAAATGGGTGAAATTTTATTCATATGCATCCAAAAAATCTTTCTCCTTTTATCTCAATTCTAAGAATTTATTTTCCATCCTAATTTGAATATCCTTAGGAAAATATTTATCAATGAAGATATACTTAAATACATCCCATTCCATGGAATAAATCCATTCACTTCCTCTAATATTTTTAATCACTGACCACCACTGATCTGACTCACCTTCCTAATGATAAATAGAAAGACTAACATTATTTTTGTATGAACACACCATTACATTAAAAATAATTTCCAGTGCTTTAATCCACCCTTAAGCTTGAATAGGGTCAGATGATCCTCTGAATGATGGTAGATGTTGCCTCATGAAATTATGCACTACCCACATATTCCTCTATAGTTTAAATGGTTAATCTTGTGCATGGACACTACAAATATTTATTTCTTGATTCAACCAAGACATCACTAAAAAAAATTTTCAGTTCCAATTCTTATCATCTCAGGATGATGTCTTGGAAGGTTGTTTCCATTGTATTCCTTCCCGACATGCCAAAACTATTTTCTCTTTACAAAATAATTTTAAATAGAAATATCATAGATGAAGAAACGTGTTAATATTCAAATTCTATATCATTTCAATTTGACCATTAATTCAAAATCATTTATGGATATTCTATTAACAATATTCTACATCCTAAAGTCATCTAAACCGACCTCTAATACCAACTATAAAGCTCTAACCTTAATCATTACTTAATGATGAGTTAATTAAATAATTTTACATGCCATCATATTGAGGATATTTTCAGGTTTATTTATTTAGATAATTAGGCCATAACCAATACATAAAAATTAAAATATTACAAATTGGACCCTTCTACTCACTATCTATTTTTTTTCTTAAAACAAAAAAAACATTTGAAATGAAACATGGTTTAGTTTCATGTTTAAACTTAATAACTTTTCATTAATCCCATCCTTGACTCTATAATTATCTAAATCCTATGAAAAAAATTCAAAACATGGGATGAGAATAAAAATCATAGTAATGAAAACATAATGAAGTAAAAATGTTAGTCTTGTGAAAACATGTAAACCGGAATACTTTATCATAAAGTGATAATTTTCTCCTTTATGAAGTATTAAATACAATTAATAGAATATGATCTCATTTCTTACCATTTTTATAATCAAAATATTACCCTAAAATCCATACAAAAAATATAACATATAATGCTAAATTTATAAATAATCATACTTAAATTTAATAACAACATTATCGACTTCCACAAATATTACAAAATAGAGTATCCATATGGCCGACTTCCACAACCAATGCATTAGAGGTCATAATATAACCATATATCCTTGGATTATCACGGAACCACCCATTATTAGTTAATAACTTATCCACCAATATTTGGTTTATCTCATAACCTCCCATCAAATGTCCAAGTACCATTGTATATTCAAAAAAAATAAAATATTGTAATTACCCACATTACACTCATAACATTTCATTTGTAATAACTAGAAATAATTTCAAGATATTGAAATAGTAAAACCATTTTTAAAATCAATTTCCATTCCAAAACACCCAAAAATGTAATAAGGGATTTATTTTCCTTTTAAAATCATTAAAGATTATAGAGGAAGCAAAATATCAAACTAACAGTTACTGTAGTGGAGGAGTTATTGTCATAGTATACATTAAACAACATTCCTTTTTCATTTTGTAAAACACTTTATATAAAAGACTCTTTTTGGGAACCTTGAAATAAATTTTAAGTCAAAGGGGTTGATTATACCCCTAATAAAATAAGGTAGCGTATAACATCAAAATACACCTCAATGAAAGGAGATTGACATGAAGTCCCTTACCTCATGTCTGAATCATCCCATGTATTTTTTATATTCCTGAATAATAAACTTAGTTTATGTTCTAATTTCTTGAGAAATTTTTTTAGGAACCTTATTCATTTTATATCACTTATTACCATGTTATAATAATTACATAATGATTTATGTTCACGCTGGATGTTTTGTCGATATTCGGTACATGAGTTGTAAATAAACATGGTAAGATATCAATAGTCCAGGTTTTCATATGCCCTTAATATCCATAATAATATTCATGATATTATTATCATTTTTATACATACAATATGCATTTAAATCAAACCTTGAGGGTGTAGTTATGAAAAATAAACAACATTGTAATCATGGAGATGGTAAGCCTTATGTACGCAAGAGTAATGTTTCCATTTTTAATGGATCATAATGGAAATAAGATAATAATTATTTTATATTTATATAATGATCATAATATTATGAATATCTTAAAAACCATTAAAATATACTAATTTATATCATACAAGTGACATGGTGAATAAAAATGATTCACATCACTTCGTGGAGGTGATAGTTCACACATACACATGAATGATATTATCATTTTTATGTGTATGGAAATTAATAACACAGTTGATATATTATTCTCAAATAATGACAAAAAATTCATGAAAATTGTATACAAACATTAATTTTAATACTATAACCATTCATGAGTGATAGATATGGAAAATGATTTAGATCGGTTTATAGAGGTGATAGTTCACATGTACACACAAACAACTAATTCCATTCCTATTTAATAGAAGTCGAGAAGGATTTAGTTGATGATATTAACATAATAACACCTATCGATACTGATGATACAAGAGTTATTATTTCATAGTGTGAGAATAATATTTGAAGGAAGTGGAAGAATAAATAAAATAGAAATACTTTAAAGAGAATGATACCGCTTATTTGGTTGATCACTTTTGAATAACACCATAACACCTATAAGGAGAGATTTCTACATAAAATATGTACTCAAGAATGTGAGAGGGGTTTTAGAAAGGGTTTTGTGAAGAGATTTTATGAACCAAATTGTTCTTGAAGTGTGAGTAATAGAGAAGAGTGGGTACCCTTTTATAGGATATGAGAGTGGCACCATTAGAAAATCATAAAATACTAAATTAATTATTAAATCAAAATGAATCTAAATTGGGTTATGTCGAATTTAAGACGATGATAGTTCTAAATCGTCTCATATAATATTTTTTTTTACATATTTTGAATTCATTTTAAACCATATAATTTAATTTTACCCTTAATTATATCCTTTTAATTTTAATTGTGGTAACAACATTTTAATGATTGAAATGCTATAAATTTTACTTATATGTAGTCAATTTACTATAAATGGAAACTTTATGAACTTTTAGACCATATAATAGTAAATTTTTAATTTTATATTTTTTTTAATATTTTTGAATAATTTAATAAAATATTACTTTTATAAAATATCAATAGTGTCAATTTTGACACCATTCATTTTTTTTGAATTTAAATAAAATCCAAATAGAGAGATAACATGTTAAACAGCAATTGGATAGACTTTTAATATTTCATAACCACCAGGAAAATTCATTGAGTACCATAATTAATTAGAAATATATTTATATTAATATTTTATATATCATTTATTTGATATTTTTCTTAATAAAATAATTACCATGTCACTATTGTATTAGTATTTATGGTAATTATTTAATCTCCAAAAATTATAAATAAATTCCAATGATATATATAATTTTATTTTAATTCAAGAGAATATTTATGATCAATGTTTTATCAAATTTATCCCATTATTAATATTAATATACTTATAATAAATAATAGGGTGATAATTTGTCACTTTATTTTGTTAAAATAATATTTATATCAATTTCATAGGAAAAAATCCATTAAATGAGTCTATTATGATCCTTAGGTGTTAAGGGTCTACTTTCCCTTATCCAATATGATTTTTTTGGGTGTTATGGTAATTTTATTATCCTTATCATATTATTTATTACCCCAACTTACTTGATTTACCTTAAACCATGATAAGAAAAAAATTACCAAAGTTACTATTCATAAAATCCAAAGAAATAAAAGGAATCTATTTATATAATTTGGAACCGCTGATTCTAAATATGGAATCCATTTTTTAAAATTTAAAATAAATAAGTTACGATAATTAATTCAAAATTAACCACCACTGTAAAATTGAGGAAACATGTTTTTTAAAAGCAAAAAACCATAAAAAAGATTAACGTGCGTTTATATCTAATTTTAATGTGAAATTACATTAAATAACCAAAATTGAATTAAATAATAAAAATAATAATATAATTATATTTTAAAACTAGTTAAATATATAATATAACAATATAAATAAATTACATGAAAATTAGTTTTGAATTAAAAATGAATTATTTTCCAGTTTTTAGTAAAATATGAAGTATATCAGTAGAATAATGAACATTTATCCAAAATAAATTTGAAATCCCGATTCGAAATAAGAAGTTTATTTTCTCAAATAGAACTTATTAATGTGTAAAATAATATATTTAAAATGGGTTTGTCATCAAAAGGGGGTATAACCACCTTCTACAAATATTAGAGCTTTTATGCCTAAAATTGGTTTTTTTCTTATTTTAGGCCCATAAAATTTATTATATGAAAGTAAAAAACAATTAATAAACCTGTTTAAACATAATATAGTTTGATTTATTGATTCCCTATAATACAACATCTAGGCTCTAACTACCATGGAAAATATTAATATTAATAATATATTATTTTTTGATATAACTCTCTCCTCTGTGCAATATAAGATTTTAGAGAAACCCATTATTGTGTGTTGAGTATTTTATCAAAAATATCATCCCCAGGATATTAAATTTAATATCTAATTCATAAATATTAATAGATTTAGAAAATAATTCTTCTATAATTTCTTTCAATGTAACAAATATATGGATTGCTATAATGTTACTTGATTCTATGTTTAGAAATATAGTTTTCCAATGAATAACGTATATATTATTTACCATTATATAATCAAATATTCATTATGTATAGTGTAGTAACTTTCATAAGATATTACCTAATGATTTTTAGCATATGAATGTTTTTGAATAAGGATTGATGAATGTGGAATTTGTGAATAGTGAATAGTTTTAAATGAATTAAATGAAATAAATATCACCTCTAGTAGGATTTTGTATCCTAAAACCACATAATTCATTAAGAATGAGCACACACAGTCTAGTAGATTGAATTTATACACCCTTATTAGAAATATAATCTTTTTCCCCTTTTTATAGTTTTGAAAAATATAATTCTTGTATCTCTTAAAATTCGATATATCTCCCTAAATTGACTGATTAAGAAGTTTTATCATATTTCAATATACATGATGAGAAATCATTCAATTCCATATTTTTTTTATTTTTTAATCTTGTAATAAGAATTTTTAAGTTCACTAATTGGAAAAAAAATTACCATTTTTCATTCTACCTTGAATAATAATTCATTCATGATGTATATATGTAATGATAAATGAATCTCCCATTAATAAAACCTGATTCCCATAATCATAAAGTTAGTTGAGTATAATTATATTCTACTTCACCCCATTAGAAAATAAACTAACAATTGAATTCATATTTTAAGGTACTATTTCTATTAATCTAACTCTTAATTTTTAGGATATGATCCACTAAAATAATTACTTCTCTAATATTTTTCTTCTCTATTTTTTCCAAAATCATTCTATTACTTGTTAGATGTGGGGAACACCCAAAATCAAGTATCCATGAAACATTTCTATAATTTACCTTTAATAAAATTTTATAAATACATGATTGCTAATCCCCCATATGTGTAATTATCTTTACATTACAATTGTTTCTAATCGATCCACGAAATATAGTGATAAAATCTAATAACATCAATAGTTTTGATCATATGTACCACAAATTTATTCCATGATATCAGATTTTTTCCATGTTATAATAATTGATGAATTCTTGGTTTCTATAATATTATATTAAAAGGTTATTTTTTAAACAATACCCCTTGTTTCATGTTTCTTCCTTAGTATGGATCTATTGAACTAACATGTTCATGTTATGGAAGTAAACACTCTATTGAACAAGTAGTATCCTCTAAAACATAATCATTTATATTGATATTTTTTTAGAATATTAAATTTGGTTACTTTCCATTAATTATGTGTATTTTTACTCTATGAGGAAATGATATTTATGATATATTATTCTCATAAAATGATGTAGAAGATTTGGTTTCATAAATATTCTATGCTTTTTATTGTTCCAAATTTCGTTTTAGATTATGAATTGTAAAATAAAACATGTTTATTTTGATATTAATTGTGAATAGAAATACCCAACCTCATTATATCCCTCTTTTCCTTGTCTTGATACGATTTAGTCTTGACCAGAACTACCATGTTGATTTCTTCAAAAATATTCTTCAATTAATTTTACCATATTGATGTCTTCAATAATATTCTTCAAATAAATTTTAGTGTTAAAAAATATTAATTTTTTTGGATATTTCAACATCAAAATGAGTATATTTCCCATTAATTTTGTTTATCATATTGTATTTCTCAACCAATCTGAATTAATATTTCTTGATATTATCAATGTAAACTACTTATTTAATTACCTAATCCTTCTATACCTAAACTATAATTTCATTTTCCATCTCACTATAGCCTCTTCAAATTAATACTAATTTTAATTGTCTCAAGAAAAAATTAGGATTTATTCTTCATCATTTATTCCAATTCTATTGGTTCACTTTCATCTTTATCACATCTTGAATATTAAACAGATCATTAAAGATTATCCTTAAAATTTTCAAACTCGCAACAATATTCAACTTTTGATATGATGTCTGATATATAATCAATTTATACTCTTTTTCTAATTTAAATTATTGGAAAACTTCTAAATAAATCACTACTTCATTTAATTTATGTGGTTTATCTCTTTTAGAATTTACCCATTTCCTTTTCTAGGGCCTCTAATCATAGTTATCTGATTTAAATCCTTCTACCTTCTCCTATGTAACATTAATTTAAATTTTTCCAATGCCATTATAATTTTAAAAATCTCATTATATTTGTTTCATTGCTCATTATCTTACCCAAAATTTCCATGAAAATTGTAAAATAGTTCAATTATAATATTTATATAGTTAATAGTAATCAAATTAAGTGGTTTCTATCTATTCATAATCATTAATTTTGACATTTCATATGTAATAAAAATACATAATACTATTTATATTACTTTTAAAATATGGTATCATTCTCATTTAATAAGAAATAATGGTATTTTTTAATTTTTTAGAATAATTATCATTTCTACCTTATAATCCAATAATCATATGATCAAAACAATCGAGATAATTTTCCTTATCATTATCACAAAAGTGTAATCTTCTACAATTTCAAAGAACCCCTATATATTTTAAAAAAAATTATTGACTCTTAGAATATATTCATAATTTTCTTCTTTATCATAAATCATTATATCTTAAAATTGGATCTTCTAAATTTACTACTTTAGACTTCATATCACTCATATTTCAGTCAAAAACTCTCTCTAATCAATCCATTTTTTGGAACATTTCATTCCGATTAATTTTTTGTATTACCATTATATAATTTTAGTCAAAATCACCTCTTATACATTTCTATCAAATTCTACATTTCTCTATTCTATGAAAGACATAGGATAATCCTTTGAAATTTTCTGATATCCCTCTATTGCTTCATCTCATACATTTATTCCAAGAGATTAAAGATATAGAAGCATCATAATTTTCATGATATGATATTTGTTACATCAAATGAAATAAATGCACTAATAATAAATGAAAACTGATTATCCATCTTCAAAACATACAAATAGAACCCGGGTGAACACAATACAAATTAAATATCCTAGGAAGATGTTACACTATTGGGAATGAGGTTTTAACAAATTATTCCTTTTTTATGATTTATCTTCCTTTTAAATTAAAACATATTGACCTATTAGGATGTGATATACTATTATATGATTACAATGCCTATCCTAAACTTATAATGAAATAAATTCCATAGATAAAATTGATTTTTACATGGTTAGACCTATATGTGAAAGACTACTCCCTTATGTAATTGTTTATATACTCAAATCCTATTTTCTCTATTATATACCCAAGTGGTTACACTAGAAATATTTTCAATATATTTGTTTAATAATCCATAGAATTGAGTCAAACTATTCTCTCCAGTGTCCCAGGAAAAAAAATACCATTTACCTATCAGTATAAAATAGTTATAATGAAATTGTCAATGATTTCATCATTACTCATGGTTTACTCTACAAAAAAGTTATTATCATCTTCCTATGAGCACCATAAATAATATGTTTATACACCTATTCATTAAATATATTTTTATAATTCAGACTATAAAGATATTTTATCCTCTAAATCGTTAATAATCGGTATTCTTCAAACTTCTTAACACATATTTGAAATCACATTATTTTTTCTAGTGTATTATTTTCAATATTAATTAATTTTTGTGTCTCAATTTGTTTTGTTTTAATTTTATTTATTTTCTTAAATCTTAATTGTATAATATTTTGAAAATGTTGTCATAGTTCATGAATTTATCATGCACTAATTCTTATATTGAGGTTACTTTTTCATCTATAAGATAGAATAACTTCTTTCAAAAAATCAAGGATTATTGTATATTCATCCAGACTATATTTATTTTATAATAATCGTACATTAGTAATTCCTGAATGATCTTCACATGAAAATATGTTTACATATCCTTATTATTTTTTACTAAAATATTCACATAAATCAACATTCATTAGAGTGATGTAGATTTCTTGATTTTTACTGTGGTTTTCACAAAAAATGATACAAGAGAGTGTATGACAGAATAAGAGATCTCTCAAATTTATATGGAAACTAATAACTCTCCTCCAATTCCCTCTCTCAATCTCAATATGATTCTGTTTGATTCATGTGAAAATAAACTTATGAGGGGTATTTATTTATAGATTTTATAACATATTATCCATACACGACCCTTCAAAAGACATGGTTGTCTAGTTTTTCATGTATTCTTGATGAAATTTTTGTATCATAGTAAAAATAAAAAAGAAAATTGATTCTAACACACAATAATTTTATGAATTCTATATATCACAACCATGTAAGACAAATATACCAGTGTTCATTCAATTTCATCATCATATAGTTTACTCAAACTATCATTCTAAATATCCTTTATCATTCACTTTCTTGTAATCTATATGTCAATTCCATATCGACCAATATTACCCAACATGCATGTCACTAAAAATAGAAATTAAATGATCCAAAATGTGCAGTTTTTAAATGGTTTCATTATTTCTCATGTTGTTTCTTCATGCTTATATAGAATTTATATATTTTAATGTAATTTATATATGTATTTCATGATCACATGGTAAAATTTATATTGGTTGCATTAAAAGAATATGGTGATGCTATTTTATTTCATTAAAAAACTATAATTTTTATGAAGGATGAATAATAATATTCAAAAAACTAATCCCGCTTTATAATAATCATTAGATTCAATATTCCTTGTTATACGACATGTGGCCCAAGCTATTGAATTTATCCACTGTTACATCCCACCTAAAATGGCCACATGCCACTATAACACATTATATAATAGATCTCTAACCATGTTTTCCACGTGAAATTATTCTTAATGTAAAATTGTAATACCTCTCTAATCCTTCATTATAGATGGTTATAGATAGTTCCATTGATCCTGATCACAATATTTAAAGGTGGATTAATTGGGTTTTTTTAAAGAGATAGGTTTTTAATAAGATTCTTATAATATCTCTTGTCAATCTCAGAAAGCATATAATAATTTGGAATAAAATTTCAATCTGTTTAGTCTCAGTATTCTCTAAATATAATTCAAATTATTTTCATTCTATTAATAAATAAATGTATTGTTTCAAAATGTATCTACTATCCTTACAATTTTTAATCATTTTTCAAAATCTTTCTCTACCGCTATATTCATTAAACTATTATAGAAAATATTTTCTTCTCATGTAACAATGAAAAACTTTCACTCTAATTATTTTGGAGGATGTAGTTTTATCTATAGTTGCTAATTAGGATCAAATTAAATAGAAAACTGAAATCTACATGTTTTCTATTAATGTTCACATTTCAATTGTTTTGGGAGACAAACCATGGAGCAATATCAATCCAAAAGACAAACATTGTAAGTGTTGGAATTTGAGATGTTTCAAGATGATTCCAATTGGGAGGGGTTATTTTCACCTTTTCGTCAATAGTATGGATGATCTTTGACCAGACTAGAATTTGCGGAAGACTATTATTAAACCATGTGATGTCAAAATTTATGTTGGGGTGTGAAAATTAATCCCCTTACATAATGGAAAACTTCAGTATGGGTCTGGAAATAGTTGCATGGACTTAACTTGTTTTTCTAGTATCCTAAAATCTTATGTAATCATTGTTATTGTGTGGGGACTCTATTGAATATGGTCTATCAGACAACTAAAGGTTGTCTTGGTTTCATTGCATGCACTTTGGTTTGTAGTGGGATTGGAATCCAAATTTATTGAAATAGTACACTTCCTTGAGAATGACTGTAAGTTTTAAAAAAGATTTAAGTATGAGTAGAAGCCTCCATTTTGCGATTACTACAATATTTTTGGCCATTTAATTTATAGTTATAGAAAAAATTAGAAGGGGGTGAAGAATATTATTTAAAAAAAACTAAAAACTGGAAGGAGGCTGGCATGTGCAAAAGGTGAAGGTACTTTTTCCTAAGAAGGGTGATAATTCAAGTAAAACAATCTAGGATTAAAACTGAATGAGGGAGAAAATCCTCTTTCTTTTGGTATAGTGATTAAGGAAAATAAAAATGTTAATGAAAAAACCTAGTTTTTGCACCCTATTGGTATAGAACTGGATATTCCCTTGTGTGAGGGAACTAGTCTTCATTCTCCTCATGTCTCTTGTGAGGTTGGTCTATTCACCTCTTCCAATGATGATCCTAATAGTGTAATGAAAACCGAACTCTCCAATATGAAAACTCCAGATGATTATAATGGTTCAAAGGATATGGTTTATGAGGTTACTCGTTATTTGATTACTTCTATTGCTTCTCTAAACATGTTTATTCCTACTAAAAGTTAGTATCTAGTCGAGAAGAAGGACTGCACAATGACTTCTAGTAACATCTAGGCCGACCCTATTATTTCCATGGACAACCCTCAACCCTATAACTCCAAAATTTAAAAATGGGTTAAAAATATCTTGATATAAAAGAATTCCTCTATGTATCTTGGATTAGTTGACAAGTATTTACCTCCAAATAAAACATGGAGTGACATGGTGGAGGAGGAGGAAGCTTTGGATGTTGATATTAAATCTCTAATTTCACAAAGATCCCCTCTTTAAGAATAAATAACACTCCTTGAGGAAGAAAATAATCATTATTATACACCCTCATATATAGGTTTGGATAATTTTTCTTCCATTTTTATTATAATACAAACCAACAGCCCCCATATTCCAAAAAATTTCTATAAGAAATATTCAAGAAAGAAGAAGATGAAAAGAAAAAATAAGGGAAAATTAATTCTAAATAATTTTACACATTAAATTTATATTTTGGGATTACCCTAGGCTTGATAACTCTTAAACTATTAATTATTTATAGATGCATATTCATATTCATAAACCCGTGTAATTTTTAATTTATAAACCCAAATCTTCATTAGCTATTGGTTTAAATGGAATTTATAATATTTGTTATCATTTAGTTAGTAATAGCTTGTCCTCTGACCTGGTGGAATCTTTATGGGATTTTTCACAATATTTATTGGGTAAAATTGATGTGATTAGCATTTATGAGTAGATTATTATAAACAATTTTTAGATTTGTTTTGTGAAATGCTTTGATATTTTATATACTCTAAGAATATATATCATGAAAGAATGTGTTTATGGATTGATATCAAGAGACTAAATATATCCTTATATTCATCCTAGTTTCATATCGGGGACATCAACACAGTTATCTTTCCCAGGGAGAAAATGGACTCCCTTCACTCGCACATATCTCTTAGGGATTTCAAATCTTGTAATGATGAAAATTATTTGATTGAAGTCAATTTGTTTAGTTCCAAATAAATTTGAGGCAAATGGTGTCTTAATTTAATTAATTCTTGTAAACGTTATCTTGGTATTGTTAATAATGGGGAACTTGACAAATTGGATTCTATTTCCCGCATTTTTATCCCCAAATTCACCGTTGATTATCACCCAATACCTGTCAACATAAATAGTAGAGATCTAAGAACCCCTCATCATTTTAATTTCATAAATTCTTGGTCTCCTCAATGTGAATGTCATATCCTCAATATATTTTTGAAACTGCATGTATTATGGTAATTGTGAGACTTCATGCCTTATAAAACCGAAACCTCTTACGTCCAAGATAAAAACTAGGAAAAATGAAATATATAGTAGGATAGATAAATAAATTTCAATTTCAGAACCTTCCCTACAATAATTTAAAAAGGTGGTTTCCAAAGTTGACTTCAATCTAGATCTATATAAGTACGAATGTATTGTATCCAAACTGAATACTCTTTTACAAATGACATAAAATGTTCTGATGTAATCTTTCATAATTAAGTGGCTTCATGAAGAGGATAAGAACACTAATTTTTTCAACCCTCTTCAAATAATATAGAAATATTACATGCCCTCATACTTTCTAAAAGTTGGGGATCAAACAATCCATAACAAATAGTGCATTACTAATAATATTATTAATAATTACTTCAATAACTTTATTGAGCTTGGTTTGAAGGGGGGTTTGATTGAAGTAATAATTCCTTCCATGGTTACTTCTTAAGATAATATCTGTCACTCGAATCCACTTGGTTTTTAAAATAAAATATAGAGTTTTTAGTCTCAATGCAAGCATTTATCTTGGTCCAAATGAATTCAACAATTAATTTTTCTTACAAATACTAGGAAGTTATTAAAGATGATATCTGAAAGCTGGTATCTTCTTTAATTATTAATAGAGTTATTCTTCAGGGAATTAGTGATCAATTCATCACCTTGATTCCCAAAATTAGGAATTCTTGTGAAATTCATCATATTAAGACCATTTCCCTATTCAAAATAATTTATAATGTAATTATCTAGATTATTGCTAATAAACATACATAATTGATTCAAATACTTTCTATTGGAATCAATTTGGTTTTATTAAACTAATATCCATTCAAGAGTGTATCATATCTACTTAAGAATGTTTTAATCTTCAATGGAAATATTAAATTGGATGTTACATCACTCTAAATATCAAAATTAATATGGCCTTTGTTACTTTTTATTTTAATTTTTTATTCATGGTTATTGATTGATTTGGTTTTAATAACACTTCTATTAATTAGGTTTCTTCCCTTTTTGGATATTCTCACATTTATGTACTTATTAATGGATCCCCTAAAGGTTGTTTTACATTCTGTAGAGTTTTTTGTCATGGTGACCCTCTCTAAGCCTTGTTCTTCTCTATTTATAATTATTATCTTAGTAGGATCCTCACTTATATGGTCTATCTGGGAAAGAATAAGACAATTTAAGCATCCAGGTCTCACTACCCATACACATCTCTTTTATGCTAATGATATTATCATTTTCCAACAGGGTAGTAAGAATAATATTTGAGCCCTTAAATAACCTTTACCCCACTATGAAATTATGTATGCACAAAGTTTCAATTGGGACTAATCTTTTAATTCGGACATGAATCACATATCGAGTGGATCTGGGGTTAGGGTGTTACAAATTATAATTAGTTTTTTATTTTTTCTTAATATTATTTAAATATAATATATATTCAATAAAATATTTGGATATTTTCTGATCTAGGAATATATTTATTTGTTGGGTTACTATTAACCCATGCATGAGGGATAATCCAACTTTCTAGGGGTAGGAAATTGATGTTAATTCTTTGTGTTTTTACTATTGACTGATTTTTCCACCTTGGTTGGAATAGCTAGATGTGCCTTTACTAGCTTATTAGGTATTCATCCACTTGGCCTTCAATGAGGAGGGAAGAGAATTCATGAATCATGATATACAGTTAGGAACACATGACATGGGTGTGTTCTTGTGATTTTTTAGGGAACATATGATTCAAAAAAGGGTCAGGGTTGATTAAAATTGAAAAAATAGGATAAATAGGGTTTCTTATCTAGCCTATATGAGGTATTATACTCATCCATACCTAATATTTCATTACCTATTATATTTTTATGTGATTAAGGACTTTGATATGGATAGGTAGGGGCCATGAAAATCAATGACATGTGATATTGGTGTGTTAGGTAATTGTATGTGTGATGAGATGTGATTATTGTTATACCTTTTCCTATTTCCATTTTATGAAATTTTATTGATAGTATTGATAATTATATTTAGTGTTTAGTGTGATTCCACCTAGAATTATTATAGTAAATCATCAAGAGGGATGAGATGTGGTTCCCAAAGGGTGTTCATAGGATGAGTCCCATGGGACAATTTATGATAATGAGCCTTAGGTAGAGGCTCTAAGTCATTAGGGATTTTTGTACAAGATAGCGATGTTTAGTCTATAGATAGATGAGTAGTTAAGGGAGATCATGGTATATCAATATAGGTACCAACATGGGAGCTTAGGGATATGGGCTATCTATCAATTACGTGAAACATTAGTTTCTGAGGCATCACTTCCTTTGTTCTATGGTATGGGTGGACCATAGGTAGAAAAATTATGGATACATTCTATGAATATTAATATTCAATATACCGAAAAAATATATAGAGGATGGTAAAGCTAGTGATGTATATTATTAGTAGTTCGAAAAAGAACTGGTGGGATGTACCAATACATAAAGGTGGGAATGATGGTCTTACATGGAAGGATTTAGAGACCAGGTTCATTGACCACTTCTCTCAAAGATTTTGATGGTGGATTAACCAAAATTTTTGGTAACATGAGGTAGGGATGCCCATCATTCATATATTAGGTTGGATTTTTTATGTTCATTTACCATTTTTCACCTTCCTGTGTATGGGATGAAAACTCCTAGGTGAGGTGGTTTGAGAATGGATTGTCGCATTCTATTAAGGTAAATGTGAAAATTATTAGGTTCACCTTGTTCAAGGAGGTGATGAACTGGGCATTGATATGTGTGGGTAGCATGATGAAAAATACATATTCAAGAAAGAAAATGGTGTTATGTGATATAGAAAGTGTTTTTTAGGTGTTTGGAAGTGATTCTTTGAATATTAACAATAGGGAATTCAGGTCTGCGACTCCTTCAAACTAGTATGAAGTGGATCCTAGATAGTGTGCTTCTAGTTTGGGATGTCAGGTCACATTTATACATAGTGTGAGAGCCCCAACCCTTTTTAGTGTTTGGTGTAAGGATTGATAATACACCTATATAGTTTCTTTTAGAAGAAATATGAAACATGTAAAATTCATGAACCTTGTCAAAGTCAAGGATTTGAGATTGGAATGGGAGAAATACCAGGGACATATGACCAAGAAACAACTACACATGCAAGTCATGGTAGGGAGAGAGATACCACATAGTGGGGGAAGTGGCATATAGTATCTGAATATATATAGGGTGGGTAAGCATAATGAAATTATTCTTCAAGATAAGTGTATGCAGTTGTGGTAGTAAACTAGGCGTATGCTGGTGAGCGGATGATGGTTAGAGGTAATCCATCAACATGATCAGTGTTCTTTTGGTTTTTTAAAAACATCTATTATTTCATTAGGTACACATATAATTGTTAAATTAACCAAATGATAGTTAATATGTGGGAATCAGGAATAGTGATTGAATTGTATGGGATGCATATGCAATAGAGAAAATTTGCAGGAATTATATATACAATGATGGATTTGATCATGAATCAGTTATGATACCAGATCCTATGGGAGTCATATGTGATATGAGTATTAAATGATAATCTAATGTCATGAAGTAGTTATGGTTTTTATGGTGGTATGTGAGTATCTAGATGATGGTTAGTTTGGGAGCTTTAGTGTGTTCAAATTTTGGTTCAGGAAGAAACCATGTAGTTGATATCTATGGTGAGGATATCCATAAGATGAATTAACATATGAGTGAATAAAAAATGAAGTATGACGATTTTGTTATGAAATGAGTATGTTTATTATCATCTCATTATGTTTAAAATAGCTCTTGTATAATATATTATATGGTGGGGAGGTCGTCAGATCCTGGGATTTTGAATAGGTTGAAAATTCAAAGGGAATTTTAACTTTTAGTTAGTAGACTTTACAAATTTCACTTTAAACTTATGAAGGAAATTAATAGAGTTAACTCACATTAATGTTATTATTTTGGATATCTATTAAGGCCTTTTAAGTGTATTGAGGGTTCATTTAGGTTTAGGATACATCTAGCTTCAAAAAAAAATTGAGAGACACAGAAATGTGCACATAGCTGGCACACTGTTAGTGATAACCATGATTCCCAAATTGGGAGGACCATTTTTAATAGGACATGGTTTTTAAAAAAAGTGTTAGTGGTGTCAAATACCTCCAATTTTTCACAGGGGGATAAAGAGACCCTTTTTTTTGGTGCACAATTTTTATAATCATGAACTGCAACCATACAAGGGGTGCATCATTAGGAAACAACATCACATGTTTAGCATTAATTTATCCTAACCATACATTTAAATACCGATTCTAATTTTATAGGTTGAAATTAAAAAACATTATTTCATTTATTGGACCATCTTCCACCTTTTTATTCTCTCATTTCACAAAACTACTCCTCCACCCATGAGATATCTTCCTCAATGTTCGGAGTTTCTTTAACACTATTTTATTCGATCTCTGAATAAAGGGTTATTAGTTTTATCAGATCCCTATAGATAAGAATAATATTCCACAATCCAATTTTTTGTTTTATATTTATTTTATAAATAATATAAACATGAAGGATAATATTCCCTTTTTCTATGGAATTTGTATGAAGAAAAAATTCTCTCATGTTTCAGCTTGAAATAAAGGCCAATATTAGATGAGTGATCATCTATGAGTATAAAGTTGTTGGTTCCATGATTTATCTAAATTTATTCATATGTTAGGTATTGAATTATAAATATATGTTAGTGGTGTAGTCTATATGTGAAAATTTATTTAATATTTTTTTATATTATTATTGTGGGAAGTTGAAGTGTAGTCTGTTTTCAATATAAATGTTTTTTGAGATGGGTATGAAACAAAATGTTTGAAATGGGATTCTGTGATTTTTTGGAAGGTTGTTATGGTTATTTAATTTAATTTAATTTTACTAATAGCTATGTGAGTTCCATGGTAACATTTTAGGCATGGTATGTGAAATATTGGGTGATGATGATCAGTAGAATTGAGGTGATGTGGTTTTTCATATGGTGGAAGATAGTGATGGCCTAATTAGTATATGGGAGATATGGTTTTCATGTGGTGATGGAAGTTCAACCATGGTATGGATTAGGTTTAATAGTGAATTTACACTCACCATTGAGGGTGAAATTTCTATCAGGGTTTTGTGAGCATAGTATCATGATCCAATGAGGTGTTTTGGACCACTAAATATTGGAAGAGGACTCCATAGATATAATGATATAGGGGATAGTGATGAGAATCAGAATGCATGAGGTTCTCACAATAGAAATCCATGGTTTATGGTGTGTGAGAACACCAGATGGGGGTCGAGGATCACTATGATAATAGGGATAATGGGATGAAACATTGGTAGAAATTATATTGTCATTCCTTGGGACATGGGTCATCTATTCTTATGGTGATTTGATAAATAGAAGTCTATGAGAATTTTGAAACATGATTGGGCATTGTAATGGGACACCTGATTTACTCGACCTATTTGTTATGTGAAATTATTTTCCATGATGTTATGTGTGATATTGATGTACTTGGGAGGCAAAGGGTTATTCCGGTTGACTTACTATGGACACATCATTCACTCTGAAGAAAAATTATGTAGGTAAAACCCATATTATATTTGTTTATCACAAGTGAAGCTAGTTATGTGATATGTGTGTGAAGACACTATTTGTTAATGTTTTCCATACATAGGTATAATTATTGATGTACTATAGGCACATGTTGGTGGTGGCCAACTAAATTCTTACCCACACCCCTACATGCCCCTTAGGATGCATGCACAAGTTTTTTATATTAGTGTAGGAAACAGATCAGGATCATAGAATGGAACATTAGTGAGTTGGGATGTGCATAGTTGCATAGGATTAATGAGGTTTTGGTAGTTGGACTAGGTGGTTCCTCTGTATTGAACCAAGGTTTTTTTTGGTATTTTTTTACATTTTTTTACTTTCATCCCCTAAGTGATCTAGCATATTTTTGTATAACTGTTATGGATTTTATAAACATTACTTTATTGTATAGGTGCATACATTGGGATTATTGTTGACATAGTTTTATATAATTTTTCTGAGTTTTTTCAATAAATTAAACATGTTGTTATATGATGATGATGACGATGATAATGATTATTATTTTTATTGTAGTTATTATTATTATTATCCCTAGATGTTATTGGATCACTACAATCACCCAGAAGACTATCACCACTAGTCTGTCGCCTTTAGAATATGAGGACGTGTACCTATGAAAAAATGGAACTTCAGCCCAGAGCATTGGTTGAGTGGTTCCTGGGTCATGATGTTATAGTGTTTGTCTAGAAATGGGTGTAAGTAGCACTTTTTATAGGTGAAAATTAGGTATAAATCTTTGAAAATGAATATTTGGCAAGGAGTAAGATCAGAATTTCATGATAGTTTTGCGAGTTTGGCGTGAAAATGTTAGAGAGACCTAAATGTATGAATATTTAACATAACAAGAGAGTTTTGTGGGTAAATATTAGTGAGACATATGTATATTAAATTCTAACCAAAAATGGTATTTTAGATGGTCTATGTGACAAGTTTATTTAGTAAAATTCGATCGATATAAGATTACTCATTTTAAAACCTATTAGTCAGTTTTAGAATATAACCCATGTAATTATTTTATCACTAAAAATATATTATAATCCTTCATACAAAACATCAACATGATGAATCTGAATTTGGAATAAATTTAATATAATTAAACTTCTAAATATGAGAAAATGTACGTTCAAATTTAAAACATATAATACAATGAAGAAATATTTTTTTTCATTTTTGTAATCATTTGTTGTCCAAAATTCCATTTGACACTGATTAAAAATTAAATGAGTGTTACTTTATTGATGTATATGTTTAATAATAATATTAGATTCTTTAGTTTCAATTTAACTTAAAACCACAATATTTAAAAACTACTATTAAAAGAAAAATAACTATTTTAACTTGGTAAATAATATTTATGTTTGTAACATAATATTATGCATCATAAGGAATTTGGTATGATTACATAATATAAAATTTTTATCTAAAATATTAAATTAAATTTAAAAATCTAACGGTATGAAAATTCCATTTTAATATTAGATCACATAATGCATAAAAACCATTTATAGAAAAAGTGTTTTCAAGTTAAAAATTATATTGGTAGTATAATTTTTTCAATTTTATTGACTATAAAAATATAAATTGGATTATTATAGATCAAATATGAGTAATGTGGCATCCAAGTAAATCCATAAATAAGTATTTCCATTAAAAAGAATAATTAAATGAAACTATTAAAAGTATTTTTAAATTATAATAAAATGTTACTTATTTTATAAAATCAAAAAATATGTTTTTACATAAAAATGATATTTTAAGATACATAGTTTTATCCTTAAATTAATAATTAAACAATTTAAATATTTTTTCTGAAATTATATTTATTTATCATATAATTATATCATAATAAAATCTACATTTTTGGTAGAAGATTTATTCTCACTACTTACATAAATACCAATTAGTTTAATAAAATCCCAAAAATTCATCATAAGATAATTTTGATATTTCTAATTAAAAAATGATATATATTCAAAAAAATTAAAAAATTAAAATCTTCTAATATAAATTTTTCATTAAAATGAAATATATAATGAAAACTAATTTTATTGATAAATGATATTTTGAAACATTATGTGTTATTAATCATATTTTATATGATTTTTTATATTATTAATATCTTTTTACCTAATAATTTTATTTATATTGTAATTATTTTATTATATCATATATTCATGATCAATTGGGGTTTTAGTTCTATGTGGAGCACGAAAATGGAAAATGTATTAATTTAGAAAAACATATTCCAAAATCTTACTATGTTATATGGAAATTGTTATTCATGTAGTTATAAGGATTTATATATAGAAATAAATAAAAAATAATTCATTTTCATATACCTAAATACTTTGTCAATATATTGGAACCATCCACAAATACCGTAATAATCAATGTCCACATCACTTCTAATTATCAGACAATAACCATGCCCCACTATATAGGGAGTTTCCCAAGCTATATCACACCATGCCTTTTAAAAACATGATTCCAAAGAATAAAAATTTCACATGAACAAAAAATGAGTACATATCACATCTACTATATGATAACTCCCAATACCATCACCCTAAGGACACCTCAAGTTACATCATAGTTGGAACCTAGAAGATTATCCCACTCTTGATAAACATGAATCTTTAAAAACCCTAAATAGGGAGTCCCTCTTCATTCCTGGGATATATGACCATCTCAGAAATCCCAAGTAGGCCTAATACATTATTTATTTCCTGACTATCATATCCAAAAATCACCTTGGTTATCCATAAATTTCTCCTAAAATACTCATTATCCAACTAATCCCGAAATCAAATTCTAGAAGGAACAATTCCACATTATCTATTTACCTTTTATGATAATAGAATCTATAATTTGTCCCTATCTAATAATTTCATTCAGGGATTCCTAATCGTTAAATATATATATATATTGTATTATAGGGGCTACGTACCTCAAAATCATAGTTAACATCCTGGAAACTCCCTTCTTATCCTCAAACAAGCCTTTCCATGCTATTACCAATATCATAGAAACTATTGAGATCCTATCTCAAGACATAACTTCTAAATAATTAATTATAATTATTTTTAATTTTTTATTTAAATTAATTTTGTGAGGAATAATCACCCATAATGTAATTGGGAATAAAATATCACTGAAACAACACAAAACATTATCCATTAATCCTTCCAGGATCTTCTCTATACAATACATGAGTAATTCACATAAAATTATAATTATATCACTATTATACAATTAAATAATCAAGAAAACCCTATATTAAGACATTAAATGTCACAGTTAATGAATGGGAATAATAATACGAGGAAATGGATGGAGGTATTTACCATAAGCTATCATGAAAAAAATATGCAATCAGCCCTCAAAGAGGTGGAATCAAAAGTGGATTAGCGAGGGATGAGATGACTTAATTGGACCTGAAAATTTCCTCTATAACCTAAATTATGACTGTGTAATCCCTGAAATATTGTGTCTTCCCACATTTTAAAAATAGTTTATATATTCCATCATGACATGACACATAAGACTGATGATGTGATTACCTATCGCAGTCACTAGACATGACATTTCTCTTGAGTCTAAAACAATATATTACTTTCTAATCATGAACTAAAATCATATTTCTTAATTCATATGTGTTTTTTTTTTGTAAAACTAACATGGATGTTGAATAAAACATTAATTTAAAAATA
Source organism: Viscum album (assembly GCA_963277665.1). Lineage (NCBI taxonomy): Eukaryota > Viridiplantae > Streptophyta > Magnoliopsida > Santalales > Viscaceae > Viscum > Viscum album. The sequence goes on along the minus strand of OY728155.1, from coordinate 938,593,384 downwards.
TATCCGAAATAGTATCAACATGTAGGTTTCAATAGGAAAAAACATGAATACTTAACGTTATATGTAATTCATACTTTTCTCTTTGACATAAACATTATAGATGTCACTCAAGAAGTTTCTAAATGAATTCCACCACTAAAGGATTTACATTGGCCAAAAGATCCACTTTGATAGTGTCAGGATATTGTTTCAGAAAAGGGTGTTCACTCTGTCAAAATGTAATTAATGTTATTTTAAGAAAAGGTTATTTTATCAGATTTCCATTAAATGATCTTTATATGAAAAATAATCTCTTTAAATTTTTATAATACATGCGAAACAGTATTCATTTAATAAATAGAATCTGTCATTATCATATAAATTATTGTCTATATGATTTTGGTTTTCATATGAATTTTTACTACATATGGCCCTGATGTAAATCAGCCAATTACATGGTTGATATCCTATTAAACCATGTCATGATATAATGTTAAATCTATTTGTACAAACACACACATGAGACTGGGTGAAAAATATAGTCTCAGGTTATCTATCTCATGTATAGTACACTATGTTGAAAATAATATATTCTTAGTCTTAGCCATACAGTTATGTTGGAAATGTATCTTCAAGATCGTATTTTGAGGGCGCATGTTTGAAAATTTATCCCAAGGAAATAATCAACAAATAAATATTCCTTTTATTGAACATATGATAACCTATTACTTACACTAAAATCCAATAGGTTACTTTTGAGGAGAATCAAAATCCATTATTAATTTTTAAATATAATATTTTTATATAGTTCATTACACAAAATTTATTTTGGAAGAATGTTTTTATTTCTAAAAGTTAAACATTATACCAAATCCAAAATATATGACCTTTCAGACCCTATTAGTGTCGAAAACAAAGATATATCCCAATTTTATAGATATAAGGAATGGGTTTCCTCTAAAAAAAATATGTGATAATCAATATAATATGGGGTTTGGTGTAGTGAGCTAATACATTTACTCATGTTATTATATTATTTTTAAACATAAATATCCCATAAGTACAATCCCAAATGTCATTAGGAGGAGTCTCCTTGGAATGCTATGTTCAAAATGCATCAAAGTGAGAATAAAAAAATTATTATTTTATACACGACAATGATCTCCTAAATACTTTTGATACCCTAAAATTCATGGTATAACATGGAGAATACATAGACATAAGGGGTGAGCTAATAATCCCAATAAGGAAATAAACATGATAATTAAGAAAAACATGTGAGTCAAAGGTATAAGATGATATCATAAAATATAAGATAAATGAGTAATCAAGATGAATCATAACAATAATTTCATTATATCACATGATCATAGAAACATGGAAAATGAGGTAGAAAAATAAACCATATAATTAGCTTAAGTCATGGCTAACTACCAAGACAACATAATATAGTTGACAAAAACCCATAATGGATTAGGTTCATCAATAAATCCTATAAACGACATCTCATGAGTCTAAATAAATACCCAATGCATTAGAGGGATATATAATTATGGTACCACCCATTAGATTCATATTATTTATATGAATATGTGTTCTATATAATGTTACTATCATAATTCATTAATATAAGAACTGTACATGGAATGAAATTTGTTTCATCATCTTAGATCATAACATAATCAAAAGAGATTTCTTAATGAAGAAATTCAATAAATAGTCTTAAGTTATGTATTAAATCAAAAAATAGATAGATAATAATCTATTTATATATGAAATATAAAAATATAAAAAATTTATAATATTTTAGAAACAATTTAGTTTATTTTCATTGATGAATAAAAATACCTTTAAATTTATTAAAAACGTTCTCAAGGGGAATAAAATTTCCACATTAAAAATTGTTTTTGAGATAATAAAATTCACAAAAAACAATGGAAATAAATTTATTTAAAAATATCATAGTAAAAGTATAAAGGAATATTCATGGAAAATAATAGTAATTATGGATGAAACTAATGTTTATATCGTACATGTTAGAACTAATATTTTTCCTCATTTTTTGTAAAAGATAAAAAAAACATTTTATGGAAAATAAAAGTATGGTTAATTTTTTAAAAAAATTAAAAAATTAAATCATGGGTAAAAATGAAATTAAAAATTTATATGTGAATCAGGAAAATATTTTTGAAACCATTTTTAGAAAATATGCATATGAGAGAAAAATGGATTTTTACTGATGAATGAAATGATGTCGATTTGTATTAAAAAAATTTCTTAGACAATTTACATACCAAAGCAAGGGAATTAGTAATATTAATTTATATTTTCATTAAAAACAATTTGAGAGTAAAATGGGTCACTATATGATGATATAATGATTTCCAATAGTTGGAATTCAAAAAAAAAATCCCGATTAATATGATATTTAAACATAAACCCTTACAGCATCGGTAACTTTCAAATACTAGCATTACCAGAATTTATATGATCAATTGAAACATAAAATATAAGGAATTGGGAATTATTCATGATATATTATGTAAAGGGGATGTATATACACTATTGAAAAAAAATTATGTATAAATAAACATGTGTCTCAAAAATGAGGTATAATGACAGAACCCTTACTTTAAGCCCAAATCATCATGTGTTTTATTTATCTTCCTTGATAATAATTTTTTTTAATTTCATAATTTCTTTATAACCATTTTATTGTATAATATTAATTTTATTTTAGTTTTTTATAATTTTATATTCAATTACATAAGCATTTAATTTCTCATCTCACGTTTTGAAGATAAACAACCAATATTTCTAAAATCACTTTGGTAAATTGAATAAAAAAAGAGATTATTTTTGAATCATATACAGAATGGGAATAATCATATTTTTATAATTTTTATAATTAAATTATATGTTTAAAACAAAAACAAGAAATATGGTTTTGAAAAATGTACATTACAATCATGGAGACAATAGACCGTATATATGAATGAGTAACATTTACACTTTTTGATGATCATAATGGAAAGAAGGTAAGAGATATTTTATCTAACTAGGATTTTAATTATATAATAAATAAAATATTATTTCTTTAAATACCCTTATATATAACATCCATGTGATACATGATAATAAAATTAAAAAAAATGAATCACATCACTTCATGAGGCAGTAATCCACCATACACACATATAAGGTTATCATGTTTAATAAATGGTAAAGTAATAAGTTATATGTTGTATTACTTTTTAATAATTTTTAATATATATATTTATTTTTATTTAAATATAAAACTAATCCTTATTAACTTCTATGTAAATAATTAATGAAAAATGATTTACATCACTCCACAAGGCGGTAGTCCACCGTACACATGAGTGACTGTAGTACCCCCAGTTTTGGGTACATAACCCATTTCCTCATTTTTTTATTAATTTGGTGTGAATTAAAATAGAGTGTTTCCATAAAATAGATATTTTCCATAATATAGAGTGTTTCCATTAAATTGGATGTTTCCACAATGTTGGTTGTTTCCATAAAAATGGAGTATCTCTAAATGTTTGACTTTGAATTAATGTATAGACAAGGGAAAGGAAATTTGGTAGCGGATGAATTGAGTAGAAAGACAAATGCTCAGTTGGCGAAATAATCTTTAAATGAATGGCAGCTGAGATCGGTCTTAGCCTACATGCATGCGGAATGTGAAGACCTAGGTGATGTTGCATTTTTCTTTTCTGCTATGCTTGTTTCGGATTTAGTAAAAATGATCAAAGAGACACAAACATCTGATGTATAATGTCTAGTTATAAGTTCAAAACCAATGGTGGTAAGACCATTGATGGATGGAAACTTGATGGAGGTATATTTTTGTGTTTCATAGATCAGATGGTTATACCTATGGTTTTTCAGGACCAACTACTTCATGCTTACCACCATTCAGGATGGGCTGTACATCTAGGTACACAAAAGACGTATAAGGAGTTGAAGGCACCATTTTGGTGGAACGACATGAAAAGGAAGGTGACTGAGTTCTCCTTGTAGTGCTTAACTTTTCAGCAGGTCAAAGCAGTGCATCAGAGACCAGATAAAATGTTACAATCTTTTCCTATACCGGTGTGGAAATGGGATCAAATAGCAATGGATTTTGTTATAAGTCTTCTATAAACGGTCCGGAAACATGATTCCATTTGGGTGGTAGTGGATTGCCTAACCAAGTTAGCCCATTTCATCCTGATTTTTGAAACTCATATGGTGGAGGATCTTACAAAAATATATATCCAAGAAGTGGTAAAGAGGAATGGTGTATGGTTTCAATAGTCTCAGATAGAGATCCGAGGTTCACATCTCATTTCTGGAAATAATTACAGCAAGCCCTTGGAACTCAGTTGACTATGAGCACCGTGTATCATCCTCAAAAGGATGGGAAATATGAGAGGACACTACAAACATTGGAAGACATGTTTCTTTCTTGTGTAATAGATTTTGGTGGCTCGTGGGAAGAGCATATACCCTTAGTGGAGTTCTCATACAATAACAGCTATCAATCCTCAATACGCATTGCTCCGTTTGAATCATTGTATGGGCGTCCTTGTCATTCTCCACTATGTTGGGTGTAAATGGGTGAAACTTCAATAGTCGAGCCAAGACATGTCCAAGAAACAACAGAGAAGATCCAGTTGATTAGAAATAGGATGGAGACATCTCAGAGTTTTCAGAAATCTTATGCAGATCACTATCGAAGACTGTGATCGTTCATTGTGGGAAATCATGTCTTCTTGAGTATCACTCCAAGGCTGGACATCGTCATTTCGAAAATGAGGGAATGTTATCTCTAAGATACATTGGCCCTTTTGAGATACCAGAACGGGTTGTAGAGGTGGCATATCGGTTGGCATTACCACCATGGTTTAGTTCAGTGCATAATGTGTTCCATGTATCCCAGTTAAAAAAGTATCACCCTGATCCTGACCATGTGATCAGATGGGATCATTTTGAGATAGTACTGGATGCATCACTGGTACATATTCCAGTGCGGATCATGGATTGATAAGAGAAAGTTTTGCGTGGGAAAAGCATCATCCTAGTGTTTGTTTTATGGAAACATGATCAGATTCAGGAAGAGACTTGGGAAGATTAGAAGGAAATGAAAGTGAAGTGGAAAAAACTCTTTTTGTCCATTAGGGGTTGTCTACTTTCCGAGGATGGAAAAACAAATGGTGGGGTAATGTAGTACCCCGGTTTTGGGTACATAAACAATTTCATCACGTTTTTTTAATTTGGTGTGTATTACAATAGAGTGTTTCCATAATATAGAGTCTTTCCATTAATTTGGATGTTTCCATAATTTTTTATGTTTCCATAAATTTGGATATTTCCATAATGTTGGTTGTTTCCATAAATTTGGATATTTCTATAATGTTGGTTATTTCCATAAATTGGGGTGTTTCCATAAAGATTGATGTTTCCATAAAAAAATGTGTTTCAATAAAAATGGAAAAGGTGAAGGATGGGAGAGTTTGGGGGTTTCATAAGGAGTGTTGGGAAACTAATTAAGGTTGCACAATCAATACACAGTTGGCACAAACCGTGTGGTGAAATCTTGCGTAGAGGTCAAATCTAGATCCTATTTTCTAGGAGTTTGCTCGTTTTTTTCTCCATTTATTTTGTTTTTACTTTAAAACGACCCTAATTATATATTACTCTACCTATAAGGCTGGAGAACCTATCCCACATGAGTTAAAGCCATTCTGGAGCCTTCCCTTTTTGATTTTGAGTCCGATTCTTGAGGTATGTCACCATTTTTTATGGATTTGTTATGATTTCTTAGATCTGTTTAGATCTACTTCTCTGATCTCCATTATTTCTCATATCTGAACATATATTGTGTAGATCTACGTTTTTGGATTCCAAATATTTCATTATTGAGTCTTGATCTTGATAGGATAAGAGATCTAAGGCCGCTCTTGGAGAATCGACATGCTTTCTTGTGAGTGCTTCGTTTGTTGTTAAAGTTTCGTCAAGAACATTGAGTTAGGTGGATTCTCTCTCAACTCCTCTTACTAGAATTTATTGTCTTAGATTAAAATTGTTTTATTTATTTTGAAATTAATGGAAAACTATTAATTTGTGATGATTTATGGTTATTTGTGAAATTGGGTGATCTTGGTGAATAGTTGTGCAAAATGGGGTTTAATTGAAAATGATGATTTTAAATTATGGATTTTCTAGAATTGATAAATGGTTGATGAGAAATTGATTTTCAATAGAAATGGTTTTCAATAAAAATTGATTTTTATTGAAATGGTTTGGAATTGAATTTGTTTGTCATTTAAATGGTTTTGATGGAAACAGTTTTCAACAAAAAGGTGATTTTATTGAAAGGTTTATTTTGGCTTGATCATTGGGAATATGTGTTATGTGTTCATATTTCATATATGGGTCTTCATTGAAATATGAATTTGTGATTGGTTCCAAAGGTTTAATGGCACATGGGAATTACATATACAAGTCTTGGTTGAAATATGACCTTGTGCTTGGTGCCAAATGATTAATGGCACATGGGAAACAATTACCTTGTGATGACTTGGTAGATGAACGAGAAACTGCTCATGAGTATGGAACTATCATAGTGTAGCATTCTTGGTTTCTTAAATGGGTTTGATAAATGGTTGGGTATGATGATATAGGAATATTGGAAAAAAAATTAAGGATTGTTTGGTTATTTTTCTGAAAAAATATCTTATTGGAAAATTGGTTTCAATTGCACTTGTATGGTTTTGGTAATGAATGGTTTTGGAAACTTGTTAATATTTATATATAAACTTATTTTGAGAAATTATTTATATAAATTGTTTTATATAATTGTTGACAACTTATCTATCCTAGTGGCATGAGTAGGGAAGTCATTAGGAAAAACCTACTGAGTTTTATACTCACCCCTTCTTTGGCAATTTGGTGCTTTTGCAATGTCGCATTCTGAGACATAGGTAAAGTTAAGGCATATCATTTCTAGTTGTTCATGGTGATTCTTGGGTGATGTGGTGGTGCTTGGATCATGGAGCATCATGTGGTGCCATGAAGGGTGTCTTGGTGTCTTTTGAGAGTCTTTAGTTTTTTATCTGTTGTTGTGTACTTTGATGTGTTAGACATAAATGAAGTTGCTTAGATGTATTTCAATTGTTAATGCATCATATAGTAAATGTTTGGTTATGTTTGGTTGGTTCATTGGGTTATTCCTTAAAGGGTAAATCGTCCCCCACTTGTATTTGAATGTCTTCAACATTTATTTTCAGCCTTTGGTGTCTTATGGATGTCGCTTAAGGCCTAGTAATGACTCATTGTGCTCTCAAGCCAATGAGAATTGGCAGGTCATTACAGTGACACTTTCGTATACCTTACGGAATGTAAAGTAAGAAGGATTATGTGATATTATTTTTTATAATTATAATTATATAATAAATATAATAAATAGTCACTAAATAATTCATTATATCTAGCTATGTGAAATAGTTATAGAAAATGAATTATGTTAGTTCAGGAGGCGATAGTCCGTCGTACACACGAACAAAAATTTCATTTCCCAATTAATTGAAGAATAGATAGTTTTATGTCATGAATATAAAAAAATTATTATATAGAAGAAACATAGGTAATTATATCATCATTGAGTAAATACATTTGAATTTTCTAGAAGAATTAATAAAATATAATACTCTATTAAAGACATTTCAAATGATTTGGACAAATACATTAAGGTTTTACTGAAATCACGAATTGGTTGTCATTATGATGAAAAAGTTTAATATAATTAGCTGAGTTAATTAAAGAATTTATTTGGAAATATATTTACATAAATAGTGTGTTTTTATATGTGTAAAGGATATGAGAGGTGGTGCCCTTTTATAAGTGGAGGAGAGGACACACTTGGAAAGTTTGAAAAGAAAGAATTAATATTATAATGATGAATAAAATTAATATAATAATGATACTTAATTTATTAAAAGGAAATTACACTTTTATAAAAAATCGGTAATTTAATCTATTCACTAAAAAGGTAATAATTATGAAAATTAAAAAAATCACCAAAAGTAAATATCGATATTCAGATTTAAAAAATGAATTTAATTATATCAAATAAATTAAGAAAATATAAAATATATATTATATCTTATAAAATGTTAGAAATATCATTTTTTTGATGAAAATATATCACCGATGAATAAAATGACTTTTCATAAAATTGGGTGATTAGTTAATAAGAATTTCTAAATTAATATATATTGGGGAGGAATTATATATAAATTTTTTAAAGTATGTATTCATATTTTCCCCTCTAATTTAACTATAACATCCTGGACCCGAGTTCCACGCAACAGGTGCCCTGAGCCCGGTTCTCCACATGACCTCAAGCGCATTTCCCCAAATTCCAGAGGCTGCCGACTAGCAGTGAGGTCCCAGGTCTGTTAGTGGGGAAACTATGCCCTCATTTGTCAAAGTGTAGCACAGCGGAATACCAAAATAAACATACAACGACAACGGAAGTAGTAAACCATACAACTACTGAAATTAGAAACTGCAATGGATATAACCAACAGTATATAAAAGATGATGCTACATGTTTCAAGTTCTATGAAAACAGCCAGAACATGTTATACATCAATATAGTACAGCAGAAAACAGAGTACAATAAAAAAAAGAAAACAGCTGGCAGCAGCATCGCGAGCCTAGGCTCGGTCCCATGCCCTTCTATTCCTCAGCAACAGTCAAGTACCTGTATAGGGAATCTTTCCCCAATCTACACCTGCAACAACGTAATCTGTTTGGGCCGAAAAGCATGACCCAAATAGGGTGTGAGAAATATATCTCAGTAGGAACCCACCAATGGCCTGTTCCCAACTGCGTGTAAGCATGCAAAAATAGTGTGTAGCAGTAAAATGTAATAAAGTAAGAAATACTCAAAAGTAACTCATGACCAGGTATATTTCCATTTTATTATCCATTTAATCCATTAAATATTAGAAATCACCACAATGCATTTCTACGTAAACAGTCCAACTCCTCAGAGAAGCAAAACCATACCCTCATGTAAGTATAACCCAACCCGTAGGTAATTTCCCTCAGCCATAATAGAATTTGTCCCTAAGGCGTTGGTAGTGTCGCCCTCAGGCACAGAATTCAAGCCCTCAGGCACAAAAGGTTTCCCTCAGGTGAAATACTACAGCCCTTGGGCTAAATAGTGTAGTGACCACACACTATTCACAACAACTCCCCATGCTAAACAGGTAACCGGGCCATGCCCAACACGTAAAAATGCAGTAAACAAGTAATTCCTCTCTAGGATATTCTACAATTACTACATTTAAGGAATACCCTCGGGTATCCTGGCCAAACGGCTAAACTGTGAAACACACCCCTGGGGTGGTTTCAGATCCAAGCAATGATCCCAACCAGCATTTTATTATCACAATTTAACCACCTATGCAATTCTAGGCATTAACTATAGCAACGACCTCAGCCACATGACACCCCAACATGGATTCGTGGTACAAAAATGCACAAAACACGCACGACAGTTGGAAAATAAACACAAAGCCACCTACCTTATACGTCAACGATCGTTATACCCGAACGCCGAATCCTGAAACGCCCAAGAAAGGCGTAGATCTAACGAAGAACAAAAACCAAACAAACGTAAATAACATACGTTAGGAGAATAATTGGTAACAACGGTACCAGGAGAGGAGAGGGATTACCCGTGCGGTTCCAACAAGATCGTCCGAAGCCAAATCGGATTCCAGACGAACTCCCGGCGGATCTCCATAGGTCCGACCTCCTCCTTTGGCTCCAAAATGGGTCAAACGCCTCCTCTGCCAAATGAGGAGGATTCTGCATGTTTTAATCCAAAAAAAAGTACACGGTGCGTACTTCTGAGTACACGACATGTACTTCTTTCATTTAACTGTTCATTTGGCGGCACTGCCACACTGTTCATCTGTCGACATGAGTACACAGCATGTACTCCAAAGTACACGGTGTGTACTGTCACCCAACTGGCGGCGACTCCACCACCTTACTATTCAACCCTACCGACTGCCTACACAGCATGTAAGGTACCACTACACAACGTGTAGTCGGTTCCTACACCCCTCGTCGCCGACAAGGCTACACGCCCCGTGTACTCATCCCAACACGGCCAAAAGTACATGGCGTGTGGACAAAGTACACAGCGTGTAGTTTCAAAATTTATCTTTTTTTTACATTTTCCATATTTTCTCAAAAACACATAAGGAAAAGGAAAAGAAGAAGCCCATACCTCAAAAATAAGAACCATGTTCTTACAAACTTCCCCCCTTATTGCAATTCGTCCCAGAATTTCCCTTCCAAGGGTGGCGATGATAAAGCTCAGAAGACCTCCGGCCACTGAGCATGTACGTCGGCCTCCTGCTCCCAGGTCTCGTCCTGCACTCGGCCATGGCGCCATAGCACCCGTACGAGAGGAACTGACTGGCCTCGGAGAACCTTCGTGCTCCTGTCTACGATACAGATCGGATGATCCCCAAAGGACTCATCATGCTGAAGCGCAACCTCGTCTGGCTGAATGGTTTGAGACGAGTCTGAATGGTAGCGATGCAACTGAGACACGTGGAAGACGTCGTGCATGGCTCGATACTGTTGTGGTAACTGAAACTGATAGGCAACCAGCCCAACTCTCTCCAGAATCTCGAATGGACCCACATACCTTGGTAAAAGCTTACCCTATCTTCTGATCCACTTGTGTCCCAGCCTCGGTGAAACACATAGAAAAACCCGATCCCCGACCACAAACTCCAAAGGTCATCTGCGGCGATCAGCATAAGACTTCTGACAAGACTACATGGTAGCCATCCGCTTCCGAATCAACTGGACCTGCTCAGATGTCTCCTGCATGAGCTGTGGCCCCAGTAAAGCTGCCTCACCTGCCTCTAACCAGCACAAAGGTGATCGGCATGGCCTACCATATAAATCCTCATATGGTGCCGTATCAATAGTTCCCTGAAAACTATTGTTATAGGAAAACTCGACTAAGGGTATATGCTTCTCCCACGAGCCCCCAAAGTCTAGGACGCATGCACGCACCATGTCCTCTAGTACCAGTATCATCCACTCTGACTGGCCATCTATCTGAGGGTGGTATGCTGTGCTCAGAAGCACCTGTGTACCAAGCGCCCTCTAAAAACTCTTCCAGAAACAAGATGTAAAGTTGGTGTCCCTATCTTAAATGATAGAATGAGGGACCCCACGAAGACATACGACCTCTCGGATATACAGCCTTCTGATCTCATCCACAACGAAGGTCTCCTTGATCAGAAAAAAGTGAGCTACCTTCGTGAGTCTGTCCACAACAACCCACACGACATCATTGCCTTAAGGTGACCTCGGAAATCCAGTCATGAAATCCATCACGACATCATTCCATTTCCACTATGGAATGGGAAACTGCTGTAACAGCCCAGCTGGACTCTAGTGCTCTACCTTCACCTGCTGACTGGTGGAACACCTCGTAACAAAACCAGTTATCTCGCTCATATACCCAGCCACCAGTACTGACGTCTCAAGTCTTGGTACATCTTGGTAACCCCGGGATGAAATGCCTAAGCTGAAGTAGGAAACTCCCACATCAGCTCCTCGCGTATAACCCCTGGAACCCATACTCGTCCATGGAAACACAAAACCTCATCATCACCTATCGTCCAAGTGGGAGGAGGGTCCTCACTTTCCACTGACATCTATAGAACTAGGCCTTCTGAATCAGATAAATGCCTCATCCTTACTCTATGCAGGAGGGTAGAAGTCACAGCTAACGAGGAAAGATAAGTCTGCCCCTGTCTGTCATGCACCTCCAGATGCATCTTAGAGAACAAAGCCATGAGCTCCCAGTCACCACAAGCCTCCTTCACTGCCTGTATATGAGTCTTCTTGCTCAAGGCATCATCTACTGCATTACCTTTACCAGGTGTATAGGCAAGCTCAAAATCGAATGACTATAGGTACCCAACCCACCGTCTCTGCCTCAGATTTAGGTCATGATGAGTAAAGATATACTTGAGGCTTTTGTGGTCGGTGAAAACCACAAAATCCTCTCCCAACAAATAGAGTCTCCAACATCGCAATGCATGAATAACTACAACCAACTCGAGATCATGCATTGGGTAATTCCTCTCATGTGGCCTCAACTGCTGAGACCCGTACGCAACAACCCGGTCACCCTGCATAAAAACGGATCCCAGCCCAATCCCTGATGCATCACAGAAAACTGTATAGATCTTCCCCTGCTCTGGGAGTATCAGGATCAGTGATGATGTCAACCTCCCCTTCAGGACCTGAAAAGCTACCTCACAAGCTTCTGACCAAACGAACTTCACACCCTTCATAGTCAGACCTGTCAACGGTGCTCGTAAGCGGGAGAAGTCATGTATGAAGCACCTGTAGTAACCATAAAACCCTAAGAAACTCTATATCTCAGACACATTCTTAGGCTGCTCCAAGGAAACTACTGCTCTCACCTTCTCTGGGTCTACTACAACTTCTGCTTCTGAGATAATGTGACCTAGGAAGTAAATCTGGTCCATCCAAAAGTGGCACTTCAAGATCGTAGCATATAGCTGTTTCTCTCTCAGTGTACTCAGTACGATCTCAAGATGGGTGGCATGGTCGTCTCGAGTGTGAGAGTACACCAAGATGTCATCCACGAATACCACCAAAAAAGATTTAAGACACGGATGGAACACACGATTCATCAGAGCCATGAAAACCGCTGGCGCGTTTGTGAGTCCGAACGGCATAACCAAGTACTCGTAAAGACCATATCTGCTCCGAAAAGCTGTAAGCGGTATATCTGATGGTCTCACGTGCAGCTGATGATATCCGGATCTCAAGTCAATCTTCGAGAACACTCGTTCTCTACAAAGCTGGTCAAAAATTTCATCAATCCTCAGCAAGGGATATCGGTTTTTAACCATCAACTGTTTCAGCTTCCGATAATCCACACAAAGTCTGAGGGTACCGTCCTCCTTTTTCGCAAAAAGGACCAGAGAACCCCAAGGAGAAGTACTTGGTCGGATAAATCCCTTTGCTTATAACTCCTCTAGCTGCCTCTTGAGCTCCTGCAACTCAGGCGTGTCCATCCTATAAGGAGGAATGGACACCGGTGCTGCTCCTGGTACAAGCTCAATAGAGAAATCTACCTCACGCACTGGAGGTAGACCCGAAAAGTCGTTCGGGAAGACATCCTTGAAATGATCAACAACTGGAGGGAAATCTATCTGACTAGTCCCCTGGTCATCCAGATATAAGCTCGCTATCTGGGCTGTGAATCCACCTCGCCCATGATGCTCTAGTCTAGCTCGACTCGCCTGAACCTTCCACTCGCCCTTGTATAGAAACTCTACGCCCTCTGGTGACGTGAAACTCACCCTGTGACGATAGCAGTCTACAATGGCTCGAAAGGGAACCAACCAGTCCATGCCGAGAATGAAATCATAGCTCGTTATTTCCAATACATAGAGGTCCCAAATGAAGTGACACCCTCTAACCTCAAGGGGGAACTCCTTGCACTGACGCACACCAGCTATCCTAGTCCCCAACGGAGTGTCTAGCGTCATGATATCCGAAGAAGAATAAACCCCGAGCCCAAGGCTCTCCACAACGGGTACAGATCTAAAACTATGTGTAGCACCCATATCAAAAAGTACTAAAGACAAGACAGAAGCTACTAGAATAGTACCTCTGACTGTAGAAGGTCTGGGATCCTGCTCCTGCTGGGTCTGTTGCACTGCATATGCATGCCCAGTGTCGCGGCCCTATGACACAGCCTGGCTACCCGGAGTTGTCCCACCCTACTGCCTCTGCAATCCTGGTGTCTGGGTACCATAGCCATGACCACCATCGCTGCCTACACGCCCTGACGTATTCCAGTTCCCAGACTGGTAAGAAGCCACTAGTCCTGCTCCCGCACATGGAGTCTACACGGAACCCCTCTCACTAGCTGGTGGAAACACCCTGCAAAAGCGCTGCAGATAACCCATCTTGCCACAGCTCGGCTCTCCACTGGGTCTCGTGGACACTGTGGCCTCTTGTGCCCCTCTCTTCCACACTGGTAGCACCTGACCGGACCACCTGAAGAAGTTTCGTGGCTGCTATTACCACCCTGAGAGAAGTTCATCTGTCTCTTCCTCTTTCCAGCATAAATAACACCAATAACTGGTGATGAAACACCCTGGCCCACACCACCTGATTCCCACAGGTTCCTCTCTGTAATCAGCGCACGGTTCACAATCGTGTGTACAGTAGGCAACCTGAAAACATTCACCAACGCTCGGATGTCATACTGAAGACCATCCTCAAAACTTCTGGCTCTCAACGTCTCATCACCCACCAACACGGGTGCAAAACACTGAAGCTCCGTAAAACGAGCAGAGTAGTCCATCACCGACATGGCGCCCTGCTGCAGATTCAAGAACTCTCGAGCTCTATCTGCCCTCAGTGTCTCGGGAAAGAAGAAGTCATAGAAGACTACCTGAAAATCTTCGCACGCCATGTCCCTGTGATGCTCTGTCTGGGTGGTAACATCCCACCACCTCTTGGCGGAATCACCCAGAATGTAAGTCGTGAGCTTGACCCTCCGCCCTAGAGGCGTCTCACGATGCTTGAAAATATTCTACATCGATCCTATCCAAGACTCTGTAGCCTTTGGTCTTCCATGCCCTGAAAACGTAGGCGGATGCTGCTGCTGAAAGATACGTGTCAGCTCGGCCATAGATGTGGCAGCCTGCGGTGCTCCCTGAAAGGTCTGTATGAACCACAATAAGCCTTCACAGAACTGCACATCCACGCCTATGTCCGGTATAATAGCTGGCGCCGCATTTGGATCTGTTGGAGGATCAACTGGAAGCCCATGGCCCACTATCTCCGGAGTATAATTGTCTCCACTCTCCTGGAGAACAACTCGCGGTCGTCTAGGTGGCATAACACTACAAGGTCAAAAGCACGCCTTAAATTCAAAATTATTAAGACTGAAAGTGAAGGAGCCACAAAGGAACAAGAGGAATAAATCATGTCAAAATTTTCAAAACAAGACTACACAGTGTGTACAATGACTACACGGTATGTACTTGACTTTCCTTCCCCTGCCCGGGTCCTTCTACATGGCTAAATCCCATGAATTCCATCAAACCAAACTACACGGCGTGTATAATATTTACACGGCATGTACGGTGTTATTTTCCAACTTCCTGTGTCGTCTGTGACACGGCCGACTACTCAGCTTGACACTACACGGCGTGTTACAAATGCACACGTCGTGTACACCACCCCGTTTCCCG
Organism: Viscum album; assembly: GCA_963277665.1. Classification (NCBI taxonomy): domain Eukaryota; kingdom Viridiplantae; phylum Streptophyta; class Magnoliopsida; order Santalales; family Viscaceae; genus Viscum; species Viscum album. The sequence continues at coordinate 938,578,040 of OY728155.1, read as the reverse complement.
GCCACACGGCTAACTCCACACGGTCTGTCCTCGGACAAGACTACACGGCGTGTTCCATAGGTACACGGAATGTTCAGGAGAGGTGACATTGTCCTGTGTTGTTAGTTACATGGTCAAGTCCCCAGGTCACACTACACGGCGTGTCTATAATTGACACGGCGTGTTCGGTCAAGGAGTTCCCTGACCCGTGTTGTTAGTTACATAGCCGGACTCCGGGTCACACTACATGGCGTGCACAAAAACTACATGGCCTGTTTTACCCAAGGCCTTCCCCACCCCGTGTTGCCGCCCACATGGTTTGTGACATGGGAAGAGACAACACACCGTGTACTCAGGGTACACGGCGTGCACTCAAGGTACACGGTGTGTACTGAAAAAGTTCATTTTTCTTCCTGAACAGAAGAGCATACACGAAGTGTATCAAAATACTACACGGCTTTTATAATGGGTTTCCAGACAGTATGGCTCAGAAAATTCTCTGGAACCCAGAAAATACAGTAAAACAACACTTAAGTGTCAAAATCTGACCCGTGGGGGCCCATACTCCCCACGAATCAATGTTTGACATCTTATATGTGTTATAACCAATAACAGTCAATGATCCACCAAATTCCAGTCAATGGGGGACCATACTCCCCAAAAACCAAAGTTTGGCGTCCATTCTATAAAGAGGCTCAAACAAAAACACCATATCACAAGGCAGGTATTTATCAAGCAGCTATCACGACAACATGATTTTCTAGCACAACAACTATCACAGTAGCATTAAAATTCTAATGCACCTACATGGCATGTGATATCTAGAATGTGCCTATACGATGCATGAGATGGAATACCCTCATCTAATCGGGTTGCAATGAAATAGAACCCATAGATAAAATATAAACAGCACAATCCAAGTGAGTCACCCAATGGTGAAAACATATCAATTGAAAAATTGAAAAATCAAAAGAATGCAAAATACGAGGTAGACTGGCTTTTCCCTATTCATGGGTTAGCTACACCCAGGCACAACTTATTACCATCTATTGTTCCATCCTATCCCTGACTACGACTCTAAATAGTAAGTCAAAGAAAATAAACCCCTCTGATACCACTTTGTAACATCCCGAACTCGGGTGGCATGCAACGGGTGCCCCGAGGCCGGTTCGCCATGTGACCTCAAGCGCATTTCCCCAAACGCCAGAGGCTTTTGACTAGCAGTGAGGGCCCTGGTCTGATAGTGGGGAGACTATTCCCTCATTTGATAATGTGTAGTGTAGCGGAATACCAAAATAAACATATAAGGACAGCGAAAGCAGAAAAACATACAACTACTGAAATTAACAATTGTAATGGATATAACCAACAGTATATAAAAGATGATTCTACATGTTTCATGTTCTAAGAAAACATCCATAACATGTTATACATCAATACAGTATAGCAGAAAACAGAGTACAACAAAACAAAGAAAACAGCTGGCAGCAGCATCGCGAGCCTAGGCTCGGTCCCATGCCCTCATATTCCTCAGCAATAGTCAAGTACCTGTATAGGGACTCTTGCCCCTATCTACACCTGCAGCAACGTAATCTGTTTGGGCTGAAATGCGTGACCCAAACAGGGTGTGAGAAATATATCTCAGTAGGCACCCACCAAAGGCTCGTGCCCAACTATGTGTAAGCATGAAACAATAGTGTGAAGTATTAAAATGCAATAAAGTAAGAAATACTCAAAAGTAACTCATTACCAGTTATATTGCCATTTTATTATCCATTTAATCCATTAAATATTTGAAATAAACACAGTGCATTTCTACGTAAACAATCCAAGTCCTTAGACAAGCAAAACCTTACCCTTAGGTAAGCAGAACCCAACCTGTAGGTAATTTCCCTCAAGAGTAACAATATTTTTCCCTCAGGCGTAGGTAGTGTTTCCCTCAGGCACAAAATTCATGCCCTCAGGCACGAAAGGTTGCCCTCAGGCAAAATACTACAGCCCTCGGGCTAAATAGTGCAGTGCCCACAGGCTATTCACAACAACACCATCTGGCTAAACCGGTAACCGACCCATTCCCAACACGTCAAAATGCAGTAAATAAGAAATTAATCTCAAGGAAATTCTACAATTACTACATTTAAGGCATACCCTCGGGTATCCTGGCCAAATGGCTAAACAGTGAAACACACCCCCGGGGTGGTTTCAGATCCAAGCAACGATCCCAAACCGCATTTTATTATCAAAATTTAATCACCTATGCAATTGTAGGCATTAACTATAGCAACGGACTCATCCACACAACACCCCAACATGGGTTAGTGGTACAAAAGCACACAAAACATGCACGACAGTTCGAAAATAAACACAAAGCCACCTACCTTATACGTCAACAAGTGTTATACCCGAACGCCGACTTCTGAAACGCCAAAGAACGGCGTAGATCTAATGAAGAAAAAAACCAAACAAACTTAAATAACTTACGTTATGAGAATAATTGGTAAGAACGGTACCAGGAGAGGAGAGGGATTACCCGTGCGGTTCCAACGGGATCATCTAAAGCCGAATCGGATTCCAGATGAACTCCCGGCGGATCTCCAAAGGTCTGGCCTCCTCCTTTGGCTCCAAAATGGCTCAAACGCCTCCTCTGCCAAATGAGGAGGCTACTACCTGTTTTAAGCCAAAAAAAAGTACACAGTGTGTAATTCTGAGTACACGATGTGTACTTATTTTCTTTAACTGTTCATTTTGCGGCACCACCACATTGTTTATCCGTAGACATGAGTACATGACATGTACTCCCAAGTACACGGCGTGCACTATCACCCAGCTGGCGGCGACTCCACCGCCTTACTATTCAAGCCTGTCGACTGACTACACGGCGTGTAAGGTACCACTACATAGCGTTTAGTTGGTTCCTACACCCCTCATCGCCAACAAGGCTACATGCCCTATGTACTCATCCCAACACGGCCAAAAGTACACGGCGTGTGGACAAAGTAAACGGCGTGTAGTTTCGAAATTTAGCATTTTTTTCCATTTTACATATTTTCTCAAAAACACTTAAGGAAAAGGAAAAGAAGAAGTCTGTACCTCTAAAATAAGAACCGGGTTCTTACATTAACATATAGGATATAATGGTCTTATTTAAATAATAACATTAATTGTATATCATGATTCTTTAAACATCAGTGTTGTGTGTTATATAAGCTATCAAAGAAATTTAATTTATTTTTTAAAAAATATCATAAAGTCTAATTGTGTCAAATTATTATTTAATAATGGTGTATCATATCATAAATGTCGTCAAAAATAGTGTTATATTTTTAAATTATTGGATGGTTACATTCATCCTCTATAGTTAAATTTCATTAATAACAATTTATCATGATGTAGGTAATAAAGGTTTTGACATTTTAAAACTCATATGTTGTAAACCACATTATAAAAAGAGTTAATAAAACATCCTCTTGATACGAGAGAAATGGAAGTACGAATGTCATCTACAACAGCATGTAATAGGTTTCCAATTTTTACAACATTCAGGGAAAGTGATGATTTGGATGTTCAGGAATATAAAAAACAATAATGAAGAGGAAAGAAATAAGTGTTCATAAGTAAGTGAATTATCAATATAAATTTATTTATCTCAAATCCATAAATCAGTGATGAGTAGAAAGAACTTTTATTCCTTGAATATTAATGTAATAGAAAAATATTTTTATTTTAAGATCATTTTCCTAGAGTTAAGGAATTACGTTGTCCTCTATACTATGAACATAAAAAAATATGCTTACATAGCAAGTATAATTTCATTATTTAATAATCTTAAATGAAATTATTGTATTTTTCTCAAAATTATTAGTATTCAAGAATACTTTTATAGTGCCTAAGGTTGTAAAATTAACATCTAACAGATCTCATGATACCCAAAAGAATAAAAACCAATTCCTCCTATATTTACTAAAAACATTAGTTATAACATGTTATCCAATATAATACATTAATATGTAATAACTCAATTGTAACTCCAAAAGTTAAATTAAATCTATTCTATAAGTGTTTACCCTTGAAACCCTTCATATTTTATCCAAGAAATAGAAATATAATTATTCAAAAATAGTCTTTTACATTAAACCAAGAGGTTTTATATAATTCAACCGAAAAAATCATCTTTGGAAATATCCATATTCACCTTGAAATATAGTTTCCTATAATCAAAAAATGGGTGTAAAAAATATTAAACTAATTATAAACCGTAAACTCATAATCCAATGATGATATCCATAATCCTTTAGATAATCTAACATAGACACCTGAAGGAACTGATGCCTTTGGTTTTATTGATTTTTGATAACCACCTTTTCAATGGATAAGGGGGACCCCTTACAAGGCCCATAGTCTTAGTAATTACATGGCCTATAGCCTTAAGAGACATTACATGACCCGAAGTTCTAAGGGAATTCAACCCGACTATAACTACAAGGAACTGCCCCTCCCTAGATTCTGCATCATGATGGTAGCTCTCCACCTTCGCATGGCCTTCTAGATAATCTTCCCATGCAATAATAGGCTAGTACGGATGGCGTATCCATACCCTCTCATTCTTATAAATCCATTGGTTCTGCTCTGGTGAGTGTGACTACTGTGAATCCCCCTCTAGGGCTACTCCTTTTTTATAGAGTCTGTCTTGGGAAACTACATGTGTTATAAAATCATAACACATGTCTTATCAAAATTATTATAAAAATATTTTTCTAATATAAATTAATTTTTAATTCCTAGATCTTATATTATTACCTTAAATTCTTGTGAAAAGCTAATAATGAATTAATTTATATAACTGAAATCAAATAAATGATATTAACATTCATAAGAGAAAAATAATTTGAGATATATAAGGTTATACATGAATTAAATAAATGACCATGAAATGTATATGATATATTAAATATTTTGGTTAGAATTTTACTTATTTTCTTGATTTTTTTATGGTCAATGTAATTTATTTTTCAAAATTAATTGTAATGATATTTTATGGGATTAATATTTTATTAAATTATTTACAAATAATTATAATCATAAATATCTTCAAATGTTATAATATATGGTCTAATATTTATTCTATTATGAATTTATAGTCCATTTTTAATCATTTGGATCATGAATAGTTTTATTATATTTTAATATTTTAATAAATTCCAAATGTTCACCTCACCGCGTATATAAAAGGGAACCTCCGCCCTCACATATTCACACCACTTCTAATATTCTAGATTGAAAATTCCTTATGAATTACTCTTCTAAAAATCCATAAATATGTTCTAGAGAATCCATTTCTTCCAGAAAACCAAACCTAGATATATAAAGGATTTCAACTGATATATATGAGGTTGAAGCACATTCAAATAAAGGGAAGTGTGAGGTGAGAGATTTCCATCAAACATTTACATCTTTGGGACATATATATTGTAACATCCCAGGTAAATAAAGAATAATACATTTTCATATTTATTAATATTTGCTAATTAAATATTAGTTTTACTTTAATGGGGTTGCTATGTTCGATAGCGTACCCGATACGCAACAAATAGTTTCTTTGAAATCGTACGTTGCACACTAGTAATAAAATAATATTATTTTAAATGTTAGTTAACACGTAGTCGTTGTACTAGCGGGAATGGATAGAAATAACTAAAATATGATTATATATTTTTTTTAAATGTTTTTACATTTATCCAATAAAAGATAAAGGCTTAAAATACGAAAAGAATTCAATTTTAGGCTTTTATACCCTAATTTTTACTAAAGGTTCACTTATCACCTTTTGATGGTGAACCATCATTAAATATAGTTTTGTTCACTCTTATAAATTCTATTGGACCAAATAAAACTCTTATTTGGAATCAGGACATCAAAATTTACTTTGTGTAAATTTTTTGTATTTTTCCGATAAAGTTCATTTTTTAATGAATAGTGTAAAATGTTGTATTTTAATTAAAAACCTCTTTTTAATGTAATTTATTTATATGATTAGATTATATTTTTAATTGGTTTTAAAGTGAAATTAGAATATATTTTTACCATTAAATCCAATATTGGTCGTTGGAATTAATTTCACTTTGAAATCAGACTTAAACTGGTGTGAATCTTTTGATACTTAATGTTTCATAAAAACACGCTATTTGACATGGCAGTGGGAATTAATTATTAAATTAATTAATGTGACTTATATGATTTGAATTTTTTAAAATAGAAATCATTTTTGAATTCAGAATCTCAAATATAGTTTAGGGTGAATTTTGGTATTTTTCTGAAAAACTTCAATTTTTGATGAATAGTGAAACCACTAAGTGGTAGTTAAAGAAACTGATTTTTCATTTAAATGAAACTTTTCACTTCTGTGATTTTATTTTCAAAAATGCGACATACATGGTTGTCATTAAGAAGTAAAATTTGGTTCAATGGGATTAAAATAAATTTTGGTGAATAGTAACTTTTATTTTTTATTAATCACGATTAAAGGTAATTAGTGTAATTTAAGGTAAAAATGATATTATAATAAAATGAAAATATCTTGACACATGTCCTAACCCAATGGATGATTTATGGCTGACCAAGACAACCCATGGGTTGATCTTTGATACCCCATGGAGCCACTTGGGTATGATAATGACATTTGTGCCTTTTATTTAAAGTTAAAGTAAAAAATGACACAAACATTAGATGTTTTACTAAACCAATTTTTACATGGGGTTATACAAGTCATATTTCTTACTATAAATATTAATTAGAAAGATAAAAATATTTCCTACATAATGATATTTTTTTATTATTATTAGATATTAAATAAATTAAATTATTTATGACATCATGATGATGCAGCGATTACCTCATTAATAAAGGATTTAAATAAAATGAAAAGATAATGTAAAATCTATGACCTACACATGTCCAAAACCTATTTAATGGGTATATTTAGAACCCATATCACCTTATACTAGAATTATATCAATTTGTGACCTCTTAAATCTGAAACACATTTTAAAATAATGGAACATTTCTTTACATTCGAAGAGTGCCCCTCCTCTCCTCTTATAAAAGGACCCCACCTCTAACTCATTACCCACACATCAAAAGCCTTTGGCTCGACAAACCCCAGCTCATTTTGCCTCTCCATATCCCTCTATTACTCCTTGAAGCCTCAATTTGGGCAGAAGTCTTCCCAAAGAAGCCTTTGAGCTAAAACCAAAGGGAGTTTCCCGATTATTAGGTAATGTCTTCACTTGAGTCCTTTTGTTTTATTTTGCTTCTCCAACCCCCTAAAATCTTTTTATTAATTTCTTTTGTAAAAAATACAGTATCTTCCATATACTAGGATGTTGTTATAAAAATTATTATAGCTACACTTACACACACCTGCGTCTAATGGTTAAAGAACATACTGATTCCGTGGATAGCAAATTTCTGCCTCACGAAACGATAATTGTTCGATATTCTTCTAACACCTTCAAAGGTGACCATTAAGATGTCACTATATTTATATATGATATATAATATGTTTATGTTTTCCTTAAGCTTCTGTATTTTTCTTTTTGGGGATACCTTTATGGTTTCCATTATGGGTAAATGCGATATCTTCATTTAAGGAAGTGCGGACTACCGCCCCCTCAAAGTGATTTGATTCGTTAATGCCATATGTGGGATGTATAAAGGATGTATTTAAAGTTATTATATATGATGTTATAATGGAATTATAATATTCCTCTATATCATTATTATTTCTTTCCGTTAAAGTATGATATAGAAATGAAAGTAGCGTTCATGCATACGTACGGCTTACCGTCTCCATGAACGGTGCATTTCATTTCTTATCCCCAAATGTAATGTACTATTATAAGTACATGAGTATAATCGATATATATGATGAATGATACATCTAAATGAAGAATATAATTCTGGAATTAAAATATACATACCTCCCATTTAGTTTTAATTCCGTTAACATGACAAAGAAATGAAAGTAGCGTTCATGCGTACGTACGGATTACCGTCTCCATGAACGGTGCATTTCATTCCATACCTCTAAATGATTATGTAATATTATAAATACATGTATATGATGGATATATATGATATATATGATATCCAAATCAGTAATGTCATTCTGGATATAAAGAACCTTTGACCACACGAACAACATGTAATCGTAAGAAGTCCACTTTCGACTTAAGGACCAAATATCGACAAAACACACATTATTAACTTAAATGATTAGATAATGTTTATAACATGGCAATAAGTGATAAAAAAGGAATAATGAACTCGAAAAAGGTTCTTATGCAAATAGAAATTAAATCAAGTTTATTATTCAGGACGTTAAAGAACGATCGAGTCAAGTCAGACCCGAGGTAAGGGACTTCGTCTCAATCTCCTTTCATGGAGGCATCTTTCGTTTTATATACAAATTTCTTTTGTACGGTGTATAAAACCCTTTGCCTTTTACTTTTATACAAAAATAATCTTTTTATACGAAGCATTTTACTAAACAACAAAAAGGAATGTTTCTTTTAACGTACGTGGTGACAACGACCTTTTTCGCCGCCGCGAGTATTATTTGATCTTTGGCTTCCTCAATAAGCCATAATGTTTTTAAAATAAAATAAATACCATATACTCTTTTATGTATTTTGGTATTGAAAATTGTTTTGATAAAGTATTCTGTTATGTCAATATATTTAAATGATATATTGTGATTGAAATGTGGAAATGTTATCCTTATTTTATATTGGTTTTATGTTTTGTGATTTTATATTGGTACTTACACATTTTACGGGTGGTTACGTGATACACCAAATGACTGGTGGTGCCGTGAATACTAGGATGGGTGGTTACGTTATAACCTCCAATGCATTGGGTATGGAAGTTAGCCGTATGGCTATTCCATTAAGAATGTATGTAAGTTGGCCGAATGGCTATTCCATTAAGTGATATGTGTGGAAGTCGACCGTATGGTTATTCCACTTAAGTATGTTTATGTCCCAAGTTACCTTTATATGTTATGTGTTCTTTATATGGGTTTTATGGTAATCTTATGGTTACAAAAGGGTAAGTAATGATCTTTTATTCAGTGAAGAGTTTTTACTACTTCATAAAGGTGAAAAGTATTTCTTTGATAAAGTATACATGGTTTACTTTTTGTTTTGATAAACTAATAGTTTTTATTCTTTGTGTATCCCTTACTGAGCTTTTTATGCTCACCCCAAGTTTCTTTGAAATGTTTTTCACATGACTTAATGTGGAATAGGGTCAAGGATGGGATCAAGGTAATGTCATGCTATATAAAACATGGAACTAGACATGTTTCTTTTTAAGAGTTTTTTTTATTCTATGGAAACTTAGTAGAAGTGTCTAATTTGTAATTTTTTAGATGTAATAGTTATGTTCTAATTCTCTAAAACTCAAAACCTGAAAAGATACTCAATGTGAATTATTCATTTAATTCAATATTAAGTAAGGTATAAGGAAGGGGCCTTATAGTTGGTATCAAAGGTCGGTTTAGACAACTTTATGAGTTAGAAAATTGTTAAATTATAAGTTAATTTATGGTATGACTGAAATGATATAAAATTTAATGATTACCATGTTGATTAACCTAAGATATTTCTGTGTTCAGAATGGTTTTCCGCAGAGGAAACAAAGAAGCTATGTTGGGACGACATCAGGAGGAAGACAACCTTCCAAATCAGAAACTTGAGATGATCAGAATCAGAACTGAACAATTTGTTGCAGTGATGGCACAATTGACTCAGGATATAAATGGTGGAGGTGTCCATGCACGAGATCATCCAGATCAACCGCAGAGGAACATGTCAGTGGTGGAACATTTCATGAGGCAACATCCCCCATCATTCAGAGGATCATCTGACCCCGTAAAAGATGAAGGGTGGATTAAAGCACTGGAGAAGATTTTTGAGGTCATGGGGTGTTTAGAACATAAAAAGGTTAGTCTTGCTATTTTCCGTTTTGAAGGTGAAGCTGATCAGTGGTGGTCGATGGTAAAAAATATCTGGGATAGTGATGAGATTGAGAATCTTCACTGGGACAAATTCAAAGGTATGTTTCTTGAGAAGTATTTTCCTAAGGCTGTTCGACATAGGATGGAAAAGAAATTCTTGGAATTGAGGAAAGAGGAAGACTCAGTGGCTGCCTATGAAGCAAAGTTCACTCGATTGGTAAGGTATTCTCCAAACTTCATACGAGATCTTGATAGTAAAATAAACCGTGTTTACTCAGGGTTAAAGCCAAATTATCGAAGGGCTTTAGCTTCTCGTGAGTTCAAAAGTTATGAAAAACTTGTTCGATGTGTGGAGAAGGTGGAAATTGAGTTTACTGATGATCAGGTGTTCTATGACAAACAACGGAATAAGAGGTCTAGTTGGAAGGAAAAGGGGAATAATTCATCAAAGAAGCAAGGAGGTAAGAAAACCAAATATCCATCCTGTGAGAAGTGTGGTAAAATGAATCCTGGAGAATGTTTATCCAAGTCTGGTAAGTGCTTTCGGTGTGGTAAGTCTGGTCATATTGCTCGTAACTGTAATGAAGATGATCAAGCAGGCAATGAAAAGCCAGCGGTAAGATGTTTTAAGTGTAATGAAATGGTTCATTATGAAAATGAGTGTCTAAAGAAGAACTCAACTGGGGTAAAGCAGCTAGACTACAAGCAAAAAGGGGTGGTGAAATCCTTTGCAACAACCTCAACAGATGTTGGGCCATTGAATGAAGTGGTTTCAGGTACACTGTTAGTTTGTTCAGATTATGCCAATGTGTTGTTTGATTCAGGGTCTACACAATCTTTCATTTTTGAGAAGTTTTCTAGTAAATTGGAAATTCCATCTCAAGATATGAATCCTGAACTTATGGTAAAAACACCCAGAGGGAACATTGAGACAAAAAGGAATTATAAGAACCTTCCTATCCATGTGTGTGGAAATAATCTTCCAGCAAACCTTATTGTTTTTCATCTAGTAGATTTTGATGTTATTTTGGGCATGGATTGGCTTTCTGTTTATCATGCTAAGATTGACTGCAGAGCTAAAATGGTTTCTTTTTAGAAAGATTTTCAGTTTGTGTACAAGAATGAACCCTTTATTTTGATAACATATCAGGAAGTTGAGAAACTAGTAAAAGATGGAAATGAATGTTACCTTGCACATATTGTTGAAAATAAAGGAACTGTTCAGATTAATGATGTGCCAGTGGTAAATGAGTATCTTGATGTCTTTCCTGATGAGTTGCCTGGTATTATTCATGATCAGGAATTTGAATTTACTGTTGACTTATTTCCTGATTCTAAGCCAATTTCAAAACCCCCTTATCAAATGGCTCAAGTTGAACTTTTAGAGTTAAAGAAAAATTGCAGGAGTTATTAGATAAAGGTTTCATTCGACCTAGCACATCACTATGTGGTGCTCTTGAATTTTTTGTTAAAAAGAAAGATGGCTCAATGAGACTTTTCATTGATTATAGAGCCTCGGATATTATTACTGTTAAGAACAAGTATCCTTTTCCTCATAACGATGATTTGTTTGATCAGCTCCAGGAAGCTCAGTATTTTTCGAAGATTGACTTGAGGTCGGGGTACCATCAGTTGAAAGTAAAAGAAGGAGACATTCTGATGATTGAGTTCTGTACTAGATATGGCCATTATGAATTTGTAGTTATGCCTTTTGGGTTAACCAATGCACCTTCTGTATTCATGGACCTTATGAATAGAATTTTCCATGAGTTCTTGGATAATTTTGTGGTTGTTTTAATTGATGATATTTTGGTGTTTTATAAAAGTAAAGAGGAGAATGAAAGTCATTTTAGGGTTATCTTTCAAACCATAAAAGAAAAGAAACTATATGGAAAATTCAGCAAGTGTGAGTTTTGGTTACAACAAATTTCTTTCCTGGGTCACATTGTTTCAAAATATGGCATAACTGTTGATCCTTCTAAAACAATAGTTGTTGAAGAATGGACAAGACCCACAAATGTAACCGAGATCCATAGTTTCCTTGGTTTGGTAGGTTACTACCGAAGGTTTGTTGAAAATTTTTCACGGTTATCTAGTCCAATGACTAAGCTAACTCAGAAGGGTGTTAAGTTTATCTGGAAAAAAGAATGTGATGTTTTTTTTTCAGGAGTTGAAAAGAAGATTGGTGAATGCTCCAGTTTTGGCACTTCCTTCCAGGAATGGTGAGTTTGTTATATATAGTGATTCTTCGTTGAAGGGACTTGGCTCTGTCCTTATGCATAATGATCAAGTTTTTTCATATGCTTCACGTCAGTTGAAAACTCATGAGGTAAATTACCCTACACATGATTTGGAATTAGCTACTATTTTTTTTTGCTTTAAAAATTTGGAGGCATCATTTTTATGGAGTAAAGTGTGAAATATATACTGATCACAAAAGTTTAAAGTATATATTCACTCAGAAATAATTGAACATGAGACAGAGGAGATGACTGGAATTAATCAAGGATTATGATTGTACAATTCACTACCATCCGGGAAAATATAATAAAGTTGATGATGCTTTGATTCGAAAAAGTAATGCTTCATTAACCATGCTACGTTTGGAAGGAGATCCTTTGGTTTTTTATCTGTGGAACTTTGGCATAGAAGTTGTTGGTGTAGGAAGTTCTTCTATTTTGTTTCAGGTATCAGTGAGATCATCCCTATCAGACAGAATTAAGAAAGCATAGGGGGAAGACAGTGAGTCGTCGAAATTGGTAGAGTTGGTTCAGAAGGGTAAGTTTCATGAATTCAACATTGATAGTGATTGTGTTTTGAGATTTGGAAAGAGATTATGTGTGCCTTGTGATTCACAGTTGAAGAATGAGTTGTTATGTGAGGCTCATTGTGCCCCGTTTTCAGTTCATCCTGGATGTACTAAGATGTACAGAGATCTGCGGGAGTATTACTGGTGGGATGGAATAAAAAGAGATATTGATGATTTTTCTGTGAACTGTTTGACTTGTCAGCAGGTTAAAGCAGAGCGACAGTTACCAAAAGGGATGCTTCAGCCTCTACCAGTTCCAGAGTGGAAATGGGAGAATATATCCATGGACTTTGTTGTGGTATTACCGAAGACATCTCGAGGTAATAATGCAATCTGGGTTATTGTTGATCGCTTGACTAAGTCTACTCATTTCCTTCCATTACAAGATAATTTTTCCCTAGATCAACTTTCCCGTTTGTATCTTAAAGAGATAGTTAGGTTACATGGATTTCCTCTCCCCATTGTCTCTAACCATGATCCTAGGTTTACTTCTAACTTTAGGAAAGGCCTTCAGAAGTCGTTGGGTACTGAATTAAATTTTAGTACATCTTTTCATCCTCAATCAGATGGGCAGTCAGAACGAACAATTCAGACCTTGGAGGATATGCTACAAGCTTGTTTGATAGATTATCAGGGAAGTTGGGACCAACATCATTCTTTGGTTGATTTTTCATATAATAATACTTTTCATTCCAGTATACAGATGGCACCATTTTAGGCATTATATGGGAAGCGGTGTCTAACTCCAGCATTTTGGGATGAAGTGGGTGAAAGGAAGCTGATGGGACCAGAATTGGTAGAAGAGATGGGAGAAAAAGTTTAGTTGATTCAGAAACACATGAGAATAGCTCAGAGTAGGCAGAAGAGTTATGCGGATAACCGGAGGAAGGGTCTATCTTTCAAGGTAGGTGATCATGTTTTTCTCAAGGTTTCTCTATGGAAAAGTGTGATACGATTTGGTAAGAAAGGAAAGCTGAGTCCAAGGTTCATTGGACAATATGAAATTTTAGAGAGAGTTGGATCAGTTGCATACAGAGTGGCATTACCTCTGAGTTTATCTCAGGTACACAATGTTTTTAATGTTTTGATGCTGAGAAAGTATATGCCAGATCCATCTCATGTTTTTTGTCCAGAGGTAGTTCAGCTGGAAGAGAACCTATCTTATGAGGAACAACCGGACCAGATTCTTGACCACATGGAGCAGGTGTTACGGAATAAGGTGATTCGTCAGGAAAAGGTTTTGTGTAAAAACCATATGATTGAAGAGGCAACATGGGAATCTGAAAATGCTATGAGGGATAAATACCCCCACTTATTTTGATAAGTGAACAAAATTGCGAGGACGCAATTCCCAAAAGGGGGGAAGGATGTCACATCCCAGGTAAATAAAGAATAATACATTTTCATATTTATTAATATTTGAGAATTAAATATTAATTTTACTTTAAAGGGGTTTCTATGTTCGATAGCGTGCCTGATACGCAACAAATAGTTTTTTTGAAATCGTACGTTGCACACTAGTAATAAAATAATATTAGTTTAAATGTTAGTTAACACGTAGCCGTTGTACTGGAGAAAATGGATAGAAATTTCTAAAATATGATTATATATGTTTTTTAAATGTTTTTACATTTATCCAATAAAATATAAAGTCTTAAAATACGAAAAGAATTCAATTTTAGGCTTTTATACCCTAATTTTTACTAAAGGTTCACTTATCATATTTTGATGGAGAACCGTCATTAAATATAGTTTTGTTCACTCTTATACATTATATTGGACCAAATAAAACTCTTCTTTATAATTGGGACATCAAAATTTACTTTGTGTAAATTTTTGGTATTTTTCCGATAAAGTTCATTTTTTAATGAATAGTGTAAAATGTTGTATTTTAATTCAAAACCACTTTTTAATATAACTTATTTATATGATTATATTATCTTTTGAATTGGTTTTAAAGTGAAATTAGAATATATTTTTACCATTAAATCCAATATTGGTCGTTGGAATTAATTTCACTTTGAAATCGGACTTAAACTAGTGTCAATCTTTTAATACTTAATGTTTCATAAAAACACGCTATTTGTCATGACAGCTGGAATTAATTATTAAATTAATTAATGTGACTTATATGATTTGAATTTTGTAAAATATACATCATTTTTGAATTCATAATATCAAATATAGTTTAGGGTGAACTTTTGGTATTTTTCTGAAAAACTTCAATTTTTAAGGAATAGTGATACCACTAAGTGGTAGTTAAAGAAACTGATTTTTCATTTAAATGAAACTTTGTCACTTCTGTGATTTGATTTTCAAAAATCCTACATACATGGTTTTCATTAAGAAGTAAAATTTGGTTCAATGGGATTAAAATAAATTTTAGTGAATAGTAACTTTTATGTTTTATTAATCACGATTAAATGTAATTAGTGTAATGTAAGGTAAAAATGATATTATAATAAAATGCAAATATCTTGACACTTTTCATAACCCTATTGGATGAGTTATGGCCGACCAAGACAACCCATGGGTCTATTTTTGGCACCCCATGGAGCCACTTTGGTATGATAATGACATTTATGCCTTTTATTTAAAGTTAAAGTAAAAATGACACAAACATGAGATGTTTTACTAAACCAATTTTTACATGGGGTTATACAAGTCATATTTCTTACTATAAATATTAATTAGAAATATAAAAAGATTTCCTACATAATGAAATTTTTTTTTATAATTTTTAGACATTAAATAAATTAAATTATTTATGACATCATGATGATGCATCGATTACCTCATTAATAAAGGATTTAAATAAAATGAAACGGTAATGTAACATCTATGACCTACACATGTTCAAAACCTATTGGATGGTTATATTTCGAACCCTATCACCTTATACTCGAATTATATCAATGTGGGACCTTTTAAATCCGAAAATCATTTTAAAATAATGGAACATTTCTTTACTTTCCAAGAGTGCCCCTCCTCTCCTCTTATAAAAGGCCCCCACCTCTACCACATTACCCACACTACAAAAGCCTTTGGCTCGACCAAACCCTGCTCATTTTGTCTCTCCACATCCCTCTCTTACTCCTTGAATCCTCACTTTGGGCAGAAGTCTTCCCAAGGAAGCCTTTGAGCTCAAACCAAAGGGAGTTACCCGATTATAAGGTAATGTCTTCACTTGAGTCCTTTTGTTTTATTTTGCTTTTCCAACGCCCTAAACTCTTTTTATTCATTTCTTTTGTAACAACTACAGTATATTCCATATACTAAGATGTTGTTATAATAATTATTCGATCTACACTTACACACACCTACGTCTAATGGTTAATGAACGTACTGATTCCGTGGAAGGCGAATTTCCGCCTCACGAAACAATGATTGTTCGATATTATTCTAACACCTTCATAGGTGGACATTAAGATGTAAAGATATTTATATATGATATATAATATTTTTATGTTTTCCTTAAGCTTCTGTATTTTTCATTTTGGGCATACCATTATGGTTTCCATTATGGGTAAATGTGATATCTTCATTTAAGGAAGTGCGGACTACCGCCCCCTCAATTTGATTTGATTCGTTAATGCCATATGTGGGATGTATAAAGGATGTATTTAAAGTTATTATATATGATGTTATACTAGAATTATAATATACCTCTATATCATTATTATTTCTTTCCATTAAATTATGATATAGAAATGAAAGTAGCGTTCATGCGTACGTACGGCTTACCGTCTCCATGAACGGTGCATTTCATTTCTTATCCCCAAATGTAATGTACTATTATAAGTACACGTATATAATTGATATATATGATGAATGATACATCTAAATGATTAATATTATTCTGGAATTAAAATATACATACCTCCCATTTAGTTTTAATTCCATTAATATGACAAAAAAATGAAAGTAGCGTTAATGCGTACGTACGGCTTACCGTCTCCATGAACGGTGCATTTCATTTCTTACCTCTAAATGATTATGTAATATTATAAATACATGTATATTCTGAATATATATGATATATATGATATCCAAATCAGGAATGTCATTCTGGATATAAAGAACCTTTGACCACACGAACAACATGTAATCTTAAGATGTCCACTTTCGACTTAAGGACCAAATATCGAAAAAACATAAATTATTAACTTAAATGATTACATAATGTTTATAACATGGAAATAAGTGATATAAAAGGAATAATGAACTCGAAAAAGGTTCTTAAGAAAATAGAAATTAACTCAAGTTTATTATTCAGGAAGTTAAAGAACGATCGAGTCAAGTCGGACCCGAGGTAAGGGACTTCATCTCAATCTCCTTTCATTGAGGCATATTTCGTTTTATACACAACTTTCCTTTGTACGGTGTATAAAACCCTTTGACTTTTACTTTTATACAAAAGGAATCTTTTTCTACGAAGCGTTTTACTAAACGACAAAAAGGAATGTTTCTTTTAACGTACGCGGTGACAATGACCTTTTCTGCCACCGCGAGTATTATTTGATCTTTGGCTTCCTCAACAAGCCGTAATGTTTTTAAAATAAAATAAATACCATATACTCTTTTATGTATTTTGGTATTGAAAATGGTTTTGATAAAGGATTCTATTATGTCAATATATTTAAATGATATATTGTGATTGAAATGTGGAAATGTTATCATTCCTTTATATTGGTTTTATGTTTTATGATTTTATATTGGTACTTGGACATTTTACGGGTGGTTACGTGATAAACCATATGATCGGTGGTGCCGTGAATACCAAGATGGGTGGTTACATTATAACCTCCAATGCATTGGGTATGGAAGTCGGTCGTATGGCTATTCCATTAAGTATGTATGGAAGTTGGCCGAATGGCTATTCCATTAAGTGATATGTGGGGAAGTCGACCGTATGGTTATTCCACTTAAGTATGTTTATGTCCCAAGTTACCTTTATATGTTATGTGTTCTTTATACGGGTTTTATGTTAATTGTTTGGTTACAAAAGGGTAAGTAATGATCATTTATTCAGTGAAGAGTTTTTACTACTTCATAAAGGTGATAAGTATTGCTTTGATAAAGTATACATGGTTTACTATTTTTTTTGATAAACTAACAGTTTTTATTCTTTGTGTATCCCTTACTGAGCTTTTTATGCTCACACCAAGTTTCTTTAAAATGTTTTTCATAGGAATTAATGTGGAATAGGGTCAGGGATGGGATCAAGGGAATGTCATACTATATAAAACATGGAACTAGACATGTTTCTTTTTAAGAGTTTTTTTTATTCTATGGAAACTTAGTAGAAGTGTCTACTTTATAATCTATTGAGATGTAATAGTTATGTTCTAATTCTCTAAAACTCTAAACCTGAAAAGATCCTCAATGTGAATTATTCATTTAATTCAATATTAAGTAAGGTATAAGGCCAGGGACTTATAGTTGGTATCAAAAGTCGGTTTAGACAACTT
Source organism: Viscum album (assembly GCA_963277665.1). Classification (NCBI taxonomy): domain Eukaryota; kingdom Viridiplantae; phylum Streptophyta; class Magnoliopsida; order Santalales; family Viscaceae; genus Viscum; species Viscum album. Next base: position 938,559,766 of record OY728155.1, on the reverse strand, counting down.
TAGGAGTTATAAAATTGTTAAATTTTAAGTTACTTTATGGTATGACTGAAATTATATAACATTTAAAGATTACCATGTTGCTTCGCCTAAGTTATTTCTGTGTTCAGAATGGTTTTTTGGAGAGGAAACAAAGTAGCTATGTTGGGATGACATCAGGAGGAAGACAACCATCCAAATCAACAACATGAGATGGTCAGAATCGGAACTGGACAGTTTGTTGCAGTGATGACATAGTTGACTCAGGCTATAAATGGTGGTGGTATCAATGCATGAGATCAGCCATATCAACCGCAGAGGAACATGTCAGTGGTAGAACATTTCATGAGGCAACATCCCCCATCAATCAGAGGATCATCTGACCCCGTACAAGCTGAAGGGTGGATTAAAGCACTGGAGAAGATTTTTGAGGTCATGGGGTGTTCAGAACATCAAAAGGTTAGTCTTGTGGTTTACCGTTTTGAAGGTGAAGCTGATCAGTGGTGGTCTATGGTAAAAAATATCAGGGATAGTGATGAGATTGAGGATCTTCACTGGGACGAATTCAAAGGTATGCTTCTTGAGAAGTATTTTCCTAAGGCTGTTCGACTTATGATAGAAAATCAATTCTTGGAATTGAGGCAAGAGGAAGACTCAGTGGCTGCCTATGAAGCAACGTTCACTCGATTGGAAAGGTATTCTCCAAAAATCATACGAGATCTTGATAGTAAAATAAACCATTTTTACTCAGGGTTAAATCCAAAGTATCGAAGGGCTTTAGCTTCTCGTGAGTTCAAAAGTTATGAAAAAACTTGTTCGATGTGCGGAGAAGGTGGAAATTGAGTTTGCCGATGATCAGGTGTTCTATGACAAACAGCGGAATAAGTGGTCTAGTTGGCAGGAAAAGGGGAAGAATTCATCAAAGAAGCAAGGAGGTAAGAAAACCAAATATCCATCCTGTGAGAAGTGTGGTAAAATGTATCCTGGATAATGTTTATCCAAGTCTGGTAAGTGCTTTCGGTGTGGTAAGTCTGGTCATGTTGCTCATAACTATAAGGAAGATGATCAAGAAGGCAATGAAAAGCCAGTGGTAAGATGTTTAAAGTGTAATGAAATGGGTCATTATGCAGATGAGTTTTTAACGAAGAACTCTACTTGGGGAAAGCAGCCAGACTACAAGCAGAATGGGGTGGTGAAATCCTTTGCAAAAACCTCAACAGATGTTGGTCCATCGAATGAAGTGGTATCAGGTATACTGTTTGTTTGTTCAGATTATGCCAATGTGTTGTTTGATTCAGGGTCTACACACTATTTCATTTCTGAGAAGTTTTCTAGTAAATCGGAAATTCCATCTCAATATATGAATCCTGAACTTACGGTAAAAACACCCGGAGGGAACGTTGAGACAAAAAGGAATTATAAGAACCTTCCTATCCTTGTGTGTGGAAAGAATCTACCAGCAAACCTTATTTTTTTCCTCTAGTAGAGTTTGATGTTATTTTGGGCATGGATTGGATTTCTGTTTATGATGCTAAGATTGACTGCAGAGCTAAAATGGGTTCCTTTCAGAAAGATTTTCAGTTTGTGTACAAGAATGAACCCTTGATTTTGATAACATATCAGGAAGTTGAGAAACTAGTAACAGATGGAAATGAATGTTACCTTGCACATATTGTTGAAAATGAAGGAACTGTTCAGATTAATGATGTGTTAGTGGTAAATGAGTATCTTGATGTTTTTCCTGATGAGTTGCCTGGTATTATTCATGATCGGGAAGTTGAATTTACTGTTGACTTAGTTCTTGATTCTAAGCAAATTTCAAAACCCCCTTATCGAATGGCTCAAGTTGAACTTTTAGAGTTAAAGTAGCAATTGCAGGACTTATTAGATAAAGGTTTCATTCGACCTAGCACATCACCATGGGGTGCTCCTGTCTTGTTTGTTAAAAATAAAGATGGCTCAATGAGACTTTGCATTGATTATAGAGCCTTGAATAATATTACTATTAAGAACAAGTATCCTTTACCTCATATTGATGATTTGTTTGATCAGCTCCAGGGAGCTCAGTATTTTTCGAAGATTGACTTGAGGTCAGGGTACCATCATTTGAAAGTAAAAGAAGCAGACGTTCTAAAGACTGTGTTCCGTACTAGATATGGCCATTATGAATTTGTAGTTATGCCTTTTGGGTTAACCAATGCACCTGTTGTATTCATGGACCTTATGAATAGAATTTTCCATGAGTTCTTGGATAAGTTTGTGGTTGTTTTCATTGATGATACTTTGGTGTTTTCTAAAATTAAAGAGGAGCATGAAATTCATTTAAGGGTTATCTTGCAAACCTTAAAAGAAAAAAAACTATATGGAAAATTCAGAAAGTGTGAGTGTTGGTTATAAAAAATTTCTTTGCTGGGTCACATTGTTTCAAAATATGGCATAACTGTTGATCCTGCTAAAACAAAAGTTGTTGAAGAATGGCCAAGACCCACAAATGTAACCAAGATCCGTAGTTTCCTTGGTTTGGCAGGTTACTACCGAAGGTTTGTTGAAAATGTTTCATGGTTATCTAGTCCAATGACTAAGCTAACTCGGAAGGGTGTTAAGTTTATCTGGACAAAACAATGTGATGTTTGTTTTCATGAGTTGAAAAGAAGATTGGTGAATACTCCAATTTTGGCACTTCATTCCAGGAATGGTGAGTTTGTTATATACAGTGATGCTTCGTTGAAGGGACTTGGCTGTGTCCTTATGCAGAATGATCAGGTTATTGCATATGCTTCACGTCAATTGAAAACTCATGAGGTAAATTACCCTACACATGATTTTGAATTAGCTGCTGTTGTTTTTGATTTAAAAATTTGGAGGCATCATTTGTATGGAGTAAAGTGTGAAATATATACTGATCACAAAAGATTAAATTATATATTCACTCAGAAAGAATTGACATGAGACAGAGGAGATGGCTGGAATTAATCAAGTATTATGATTGTACAATTCACTACCATCTGGGAAAAGCTAATAAAGTTGCTGATTCTTTGAGTTGAAAAAGTAATGCTTCATTAACCATGCTACGTTTGGAACGAGATCCTTTGTTTTTTGATTTGATGAACTTTGGCATAGAAGTTGTTGGTGTAGGATGTTTTTCTGTTTTGTTTCAGGTATCAGTGAGATCATCCCTATCAGACAGAATTAAGCAAGCATAGAGGGAAGACAGTGAGTCACAGAAAAAGGTAGAGCTGGTTCAGAAGGGTAAGTTGCATGAATTCAATATTGATAGTGATTGTGTTTTGAGATTTTTGAAGATATTATGTGTGGCTTGTGATTCACAGTTGAAGAATGAGTTGTTATGTGAGGCTCATAGTTCCCCATTTTCAGTTCATCCTAGCAGTACTAATATGTACAGAGATCTGCAGGAGTATTACTGGTGGGATGGAATAAAAATAGATATTGCTGATTTTACTGTGAAGTGTTTGACTTGTCAGCAGGTTAAAGCAGAGCGACAGTTACCAAAAGGGATGCTTCAGCCTCTACCAGTGCCAGAGTGGAAATGAGAGAATATATCCATGGACTTTGTTGTGGGATTATCGAAGACTTCTCGAGGTAATAATGCAATCTAGGTTATTGTTGATCACTTGACTAAATCTTCTCATTTCCTTCCTATACGAGATATGTTTTCCCTAGATGAAGTTTCCCGTTTGTATCTTAAAGAGATATTCAGGTTACATGGATTTCCTCTCTCCATTGTATCTGACCGTGATCCTAGGTTTACTTCTAACTTTTGGAAAGGCCTTCAGAAGTCGTTGGGTACTGAATTAAATTTTAGTACATCTTTTCATCCTCAATCAGATGGGTAGTCAGAATGAACAATTCAGACCTTGGAGGATAGGCTACGAGCTTGTTCGATGGATTATCAGGGAAGTTGGGACCAACATCATTCTTTGGTGGAATTTTCATATAGTAACAGTTTTCATTCCAGTATACAGATGGAACCATTTGAATCATTATATGGGAAGCGGTGTCGAACTCCAACATTTTGGGATGAAGTGAGTGAAAGGAAGCTGATGGGACCAGAATTGGTAGAAGAGATGGGAGAAAAAGTTCAGTTGATTCAGAAACACATGAGAACAGCTCAGAGCAGGAAGAAGAGTTATGTGGATAACCGGAGGAAGGATCTATCCTTCAAGGTAGGTGATCATGTTTTTCTCAATGATTCTCCATTGAAAAGGATGATTCGATTTGGTAATAAAGGAAAGCTGAGTCCAAGGTTCATTAGACCATATGAAATTCGGGAGAGAGTTGGATCAGTTTCATACAGAGTGGAATTACCTCCGAGTTTATCTCAGGTACATAATGTTTTTCATGTTTTGATGCTGAGAAATTATATGCCAGATCCATCTCATGTTTTCAGTCCAGAGGAAGTTCAGCTGGAAGAGAACCTATCTTATGAGGAACAACCGGTCCAGATTCTTGACCACAGGGAGCAGGTGTTACGGAATAAGGTGATTCATTAGGTAAAGGTTTTGTGGAAAAACCATATGATTGAAGAGGCAACATGGGAATCTGAAAATGCTATGAGGGATAAATACCCCCACTTATTTTGATAAGTGAATAAAATTGTGAGGACGAAATTCCCAAAAGGGGGGAAGGATGTAACATCCCGGGTAAATAAAGAATAATACATTTTCATATTTATTAATATTTGAGAATTAAATATTAATTTTACTTTAAAGGGGTTTCTATGTTCGATAGCATACCCGATACGCAACAAATATTTTCTTTGAAATCGTACGTTGCACACTAGTAATAAAATAATATTATGTTAAATGTTAGTTAACACGTAGTCGTTGTACTGGAGGGAATGGATAGAAATAACTAAAATATGATTATATATGTTTGTTAAATGTTTTAAAATTTATCCAATAAAAGATAAAGGCTTAAAATGCAAAAAGAATTCAATTTTAGGCTTTTATACCCTTATTTTTACTAAAGGTTCACTTATCACCTTTTGATGGAGAACCGTCATTAAATATAGTTTTTTTCACTCTTATACATTCTATTGGACCAAATAAAACTCTTCTTTAGAATCGGTACATAAAAATTTACTTTGTGTAAATTTTTTGTATTTTTCTGATAAAGTTCATTTTTTAATGAATAGTGTAAAATGCTGTATTTTAATTCAAAACCACTTTTTAATCTAATTTATTTATATGATTATATTATCTTTTGAATTGGTTTTAAATTGATATTAGAATATATTTTTACCATTAAATCCAATAGTGGTCGTTGGAATTAATTTCACTTTGAAATCGGACTTAAACTAGTGTCAATCTTTTGATACTTAATATTTAATAAAAACACGCTATTTGTCATGACAGCGGGAATTAATTATTAAATTGATTAATGTGACTTATATGATTTGAATTTTGTAAAATAGACATCATTTTTGAATTCAGAATATCAAATATAGTTTAGGGTGAAGTTTTGGTATTTTTCTGAAAAACTTTAATTTTTGATGAATAGTGAAACCACTAAGTGGTAGTTAAAGACACTGATTTTTCGTTTAAATAAACGTTGTCACTTTTGTGATTTTATTTTCAAAAATCTGACATACATGGTTTCCATTAAGAATTAAAATGTGGTTCAATGGGATTAAAATAAATTTTGGTGAATAGTAACTTTTATGTTTTATTAATCACGATTAATGGTAATTAGTGTAATTTTAGGTAAAAATGATATTATAATAAAATGAAAATATCTTGACACTTGTCCTAACCCTATTGGATGAGTTATGGCCGACCAAGAAAACCCATGGGTCGATTTTTGGTACCCCATGGAGCCACTTGGGTATGATAATGATATTTATGCCTTTTATTTAAAGTTAAAGTAAAAATGACACAAACATGAGATGTTTTACTAAACCAATTTTTACATGGGGTTATACAAGTCATATTTCTTACTATAAATATTAATTAGAAAGCTAAAAATCTTTCCTACATAATGATATTTTTTTTATTATTTTTAGACATTAAAAAAATTAATATATTTATGACATCATGATGATGCAACGATTACCTCATTAATAAAGGATTTAAATAAAATGAAACAATAATGTAAAATCTATGACCTACACATGTCCAAAACCTATTTTATGGGTATATTTCGAACCCTTATCACCTTAGACTCGAAGTATATCAATTTGGGACTTTTTAAATCCGAAAATCATTTTAAAATAATGGAACATTTCTTTACTTTCCAAGAGTTCCCTTCCTCTCCTCTTATAAAAGGCCCCCACCTCTACCTCATTACCCACACTTCAAAAGCCTTTTTCTTGACCAAACCCTTCTAATTTTGTCTCTCCACATTCCTATATTACTCCTTGAAGCCTCACTTTGGTCAGAAGTCTTCCCAAGGAAGCCTTTGAGCTCAAACCAAAGGGAGTTACCCAATTATAAGGTAATGTCTTCACTTGAGTCCTTTTGTCTTATTTTGCTTCTCCAACCCCCTAAACACTTTTTATTCATTTCTTTTGTAACAACTATAGTATCTTCCATATACTATAATGTTGTTATAAGAAGTATTCGAGGTACACTTACACACACCTATGTCTAATTGTTAAAGAACATACGGTTTCTGTGGATGGCGAATTTCTGCCTCACGAAACGATGATTGTTCGATATTATTCTAACACCTTCAAAGGTGGACATTAAGATGTCACTATATTTATATATGATATATAATGTGTTTATGTTTTCCTTAATATTCTGTATTTTTCATTTTGGGCATACCTTTATGGTTTCCATTATGGGTAAATGTGATATCTTCATTTAAGGAAGTGCGGACTACCGCCCCCTCAAAGTGATTTGATTCGTTAATTCCATATGTGGGATGTATAAATGATGTATTTAAAGTTATTATATATGATGTTATACTGGAATTATAATAAACCTCTATATCATTATTATTTCTTTCCATTAATGTATGATATAGAAATGAAAGTAGCGTTCATGCGTACGTACGGCTTACCGTCTCCATGAACGGTGCATTTCATTTCTTATCCCCAAATTTAATGTACAATTATAAGTACATGTATATAATTGATATATATTATGAATGATACATATAAATGATGAATATAATTCTGGAATTAAAATATACAAACCTCTCATTTAGTTTTAATTCCATTAATATGACAAAGAAATGAAAGTAGCGTTCATGCGTACGTACGGCTTACCGTCTCCATGAACGGTTCATTTCATTTCTTACCTCTAAATGATTATGTAATATTATAAATACATGTATATGCTGGATATATATGATATATATGATATCCAAATCTGGAATTTCATTCTGGATATAAAGAACCTTTGACCACATGAACAACATGTAATGGTAAGAAGTCCACTTTCGACTTAAGGACCAAATATCGACAAAACAAACATTATTAACTTAAATGATTACATAATTTTTATAACATGGAAATAAGTGATATAAAAGGAATAATGAACATGAAAAATGTTCTTAAGAAAATATAAATTAACTCAACTTTATTATTCAGGACGTTAAAGAACGATCGAGTCAAGTCGGACCTGAGGTAAGGGACTTCATCTCAATCTCCTTTCATTAAGGCATATTTAGTTTTATACACAACTTTCTTTTGTACGGTGTATTAAACCCTTTGACTTTTAATTTTATACAAAAGGAATATTTTTTTACGAAGCATTTTACTAAACGACAAAAAAGAATGTTTCTTTTAACGTACGTGGTGACAACGACCTTTTCCGCCGCCGCAAGTATTATTTGATCTTTGGCTTCCTCAACAAGCCGTAATGTTCTTAAAATAAAATAAATACCATATACTCTTTTATGTATTTTGGTATTGAAAATGGTTTTGATAAATAATTCTATTATGTCAATATATTTAAATGATATATTGTGATTGAAATGTGGAAATTTTATCATTCCTTTATATTGGTTTTATGTTTTTTGATTTTATATTGGTACTTGGACATTTTATGGGTGGTTACGTGATATACCATATGACGGGTGGTGTCGTGAATACCAGGACGGGTAGTTACGTTATAACCTCCAATGCATTGGGTATGGAAGTCAGCCGTATTGCTATTCCATTAAGTATGTATGGAAGTTGGCCGAATGGCTATTCCATTAAGTGTTATGTGTGGAAGTCGACCGTAGGGTTATTCCACTTAAGTATGTTTATGTCCCAAGATACCTTTATATGTTATGTGTTCTTTATATAGGTTTTATGGTAATATTTTGGTTACAAAAGGGTAAGTAATGATATTTTATTCAGTGAAGAGTTTTTACTACTTCATAAAGGTGAGAAGTATTACTTTGATAAATTATACATGGTTTACTTTTTGTTTTGATAAACTAACAATTTTTATTCTTTGTGTATCCCTTACTGAGCTTTTTATACTCACCCCAAGTTTCTTTTAAATGTTTTTCATAGGACTTAATGTGGAATAGGGTTAAGGATGGGATCAAGGGAATGTCATGCTATATAAAACATGGAACTAGACATGTTTCTTTTTAAGAGTTTTTTTATTCTATGGAAACTTAGTAGAAGTCTATACTTTATAATCTTTTGAGATGTAATAGTTATGTTCTAATTCTATAAAACTCTAAACCTGAAAAGATCCTCAATGTGAATTATTCATTTAATTCAATATTAAGTAAGGTATATGTTCGGGGCCTTATATATATTATATACCAATATTTTATTTATGTTGTATGTATGGACAATTAATTACATTAATTATTATTACTATGAAAATTATGGGATTTATCTATCCATCTATGTTTATCTATTTCATGTAGATTGTGATTAAAATGATAGAAAAGCGATAAATGGGATTTATTTCAAAATCACATCAATATATGAGATTTTTTTGATTATGTCTCAGTTGGGGAATATTTCTCTTCCATATCATTGTTTTATAAAAATGGTTTTGTATTTCTTTACCATTCAACTATTATTATTCAATGTTATAATTACCCATCAATGAATTTTTTTAAAATAGTTTATACAGATTCATTTTTTTATTTTCCAAACAATACACCATGTCATTGTTAAAAAAACTATGAAAGGGATGTTTTCTATCCTATATGGAATGAGTTGTTTTTCCCACTTTCATGAAACCTCAATTATTTGAATCTTTCTATACAAGATAATAGGTTTGTGATTAAATAAAATATTTTCATTTATAAGTGAGTAATTTTTTATAAAGTGATGTGATTTTAAAATAGAAAAGTCATTTTCATAAACAATTATTCCTGGTGATCCTTCAAAATATTTTCTATCTATAAAGAAAAAAGATAGTGTTACTTAAACATTACTAGGGATATGATTTACTAATTCCATCCTTATTCATTCTATTGATATATTCTGTTTAAGGTGAAAAGAAGTAAAGTTTATGAAACACATTTCTTTTCCATTGGATATACTACGATGAACTATTTATGAAACCAATTTACTTTCATCAATTTGGATATGATAATCATTTAATGATCCTATAGAACACATATGAATGGGTTTCATTTTGTGATTTGTGGGACCTATATATCTCTCTAATGTATTGGGTAAAAATTTACATCTCATGTGATAAATAAGATTGGAACATAGAGTGAACCTAGTTCAGTGAGGGATATTATACACTATTATAGTCTTCAGAGTGAACCTTTACTACTATTATGGGTTGTAGAGTCAAACTAATCCACTATGATGGTATAGGAAATAGATCCTTGAATACTAATGAAATGATTTTCTCAACTTATTTTTATGCCACAATACTATGACTAATTCAAATGATATGATCTCATGGATCATGTTATTTTATTCCATTATGATTTAAATAGAATGAAATACCAATTTTTATTCCATGACTTATGGTATTTATCTATGATATGAAGGGTATAATTTTCAAATTGTAAGTTATTATTCTTATGTAAATATTCTCATGTCAAACTTATATAATCTTTTATATCTCTAGTTTTTACCCTTACTGAATATCTAAGATCACTATTTTTTATGTTTCATTTCCCCAGGTTATGAAGAAATATTTGAAGTTGATTATGTCAAATAATGATGCTAGATGAAATGAAACACTAGGAGATTATATATTTCAGTCGATTATATTTACAATATATCTAATAGTTTTACCTAATTACATAAAATAATAATCCTAAATTATCCTTCACTATGATGATATCAAATATTAACTTTGATTTTTTATGTTTTGAATAGTTCAAATTGGGTTTCATTATTGGTGTCAAAGTTATAAATAAAAAGATAATGTTTTCCATAAGATATTAGTGTATATATTATACATGGTTATAATCTCTATTCAAAGAGGTTATTATAAAAATAAATTCCTTATTAAGTATTGATTTTTCTTGAGCATAAAAATATTTTTATATGTTCCTTGAGTATCTTTTATATTTAAAAAGTTATATAAATTAGCAGATATGATGGGAACCATGAAAATCCAAGATGATATTCTTTAATGTCGTTCTATTGTAAAATAACATTAAATTATGGGGAATAAAGTATGTTGAATATCATGTGTGAGTACTCATAAGTGGATAAAATTAATTCTCAAGAAGTTCACACATGGTGATGCATAAGATGAGAGATTATGAGAACACACAGACTAGAAGGAACTATACTTGTTTATGTGTAATAATATATTCCTATATTTGGAAACGTGTAATGTTTCTTTGAATTAATGATTATAATTAGTAAATGTTCTGAATCATGGCCTTATATTTATTAGAAAAAACTACGATGTTGTATATTCATATGAAATAGTGTATGTTGGGTGTATCAAAAATGATATAGTATTACTGATTAAGTACATGAATGAATTTTAACTTACTTATTTATAAATGTTGATATCTAAACCAATTGATTGAAATATAACTATTACATTAAAATATATTTTAATCATCCAACAATGAGTTTATTTTAGATTGTCAATGAAGTATATATCAAGAATATAGTTTGATGACAATGGTGTGAAATCTAGCTGATGTGATATTATGGAAAATGGATTATATTACACAATGAGTACTCATATATGGGTTTTTACATTACAAAATTAACTTCATTATCTTGGGTTCTTAGACTTATTATTGGATTGTAAATGTAGATATTAAGCAATATCACATAATTAGAATGAGAAATAATCATAGAGGGTCACACACTTAGGGTATTTGTTGATCTGAATTAAGTTATATTTGAATATAATTATTTAAATAAAAATTACTCTCAAGATATAGGTATAATTTTATTCCTAGTTAATGATAGTATAAATAAAATTAATATTTATTCATAAGTTAATTGTTAAATTATGTGAATATATAGTATTTATTTTTTTAATTAAAATTTAATAAAAACTTATTCTCTAGGATATGAATAGAATATTAATATTATGAATAAATATTTAGTCTAATATTAATTCTGGTATTTGAGAAATGGCTAGTAGGAAAATAACACTGAAATTTTGTTGAGAGATAAATAATATTTTAATAAATGGTAAAATAATATATATATATATATATATATATGTGTGTGCTTGTTAGAACACATCATGAAATAAAATATTATTATTATTTTATAACATGGCATGGGGTCAAACGTGGGTTTTAAATTTTCTTAAGGGAACATATGTAATTAAATAAATTGCAAACCCCAACCCTATATCGATAAATAGATCACTAATACATTCAATGAGAGGTCAATCAAAATTACTAATTTCAAAGAATTATTGTTTACCACAAAGACTAGAGATATCCTTTAAGATCAAATAATTCTATATAGATTCAACCATATCCTATATCATCTCATGAATGAGAGTAAAAGGGTGATTCTTCAATCTCAAAATAACTATTAGAGTGATCCAGATGACCAATACATGATGATGGATCCATCATGCTAGCAATAGAATATCTACTATTTTTTCAGAGAAAAAAGTAGTATATGTTGATTAATGGAAGAGGGATTAAAAACATGGATCATACAAGTTTAATGATGGAAAAATAAAATGGTTTCAAAAAATATAACAAAATCATTGAAAATATACCCTAATATCAAGTCATTATTTCCTCCAGTATATTTAAATGATATGTAAATTTTATGTGAATATATCTCCTATATTTCCTAGTGTATTTCATTTCCAAAATTCATTTTAATAATTTTATTATAAATGATGTTCATGTCATGTATATTATCCAGATGATCCTAGATATCTGATATTTTTGGTGATGAGATCAACCCTAATAAGCACCTCTGATGTGCCTGGAACCATCCACCGGTATCCAAGGGGTCATGTTCAAATTTAATATTTTAAATTCACTTCAATGTTAAAATTTATTATTGATATATCATAAAAAAATATTCGTCGTTTTCTTTATTTTACCCTTATATTAGTAATATTAATCCACAATTAAAATAAACTAAAATCTCAAAACCCCTCTAATGGTCCTATGAATTTTCGTTGGATAATACAAGTCTATACAATATGTACTCCATTTTTACAGAGTGTTTCATTTTTCATTTCACAATGATAAACAAAAGGTATCTGGGATATTTTTAATAAGTACAAAACTCATGAAATAAATGACCTTTGTGAAGACTAGAAATAGCATCACATTACTTTTGAAATATACATTCTATTTACATTGAAAACATTACATGTTTTTTACATTCTTTCAAAGGAGAAAACCTATAGTTAATCCATGTTTTTTAATTCAAACAAATCATGTATTTATGTTTATGTATAATATTTCTTATCATTTACCAAATGTATTCCTTCATGTTTGTAATATGTGTTATGGAAACATTTATCCTGCTATCCAGCTATACACAATGAAACATTACTTCACATTTGGAATAAATGATGTTGGGGTACATGTATACTAGAATAATTTTTCAGTAACTCTTGAATCACATATATACATAACTGTGAATAGATAATATAAATTAAAATAATTTTATCAAATAATTTAATGATAATTCTTTGTAAAATAAAATTGAATGTAGATAACTCATTTATATCATAAAAGTGTTTTATTTTAAATTGATCTAATATATTGGATATATAATCAAGACACTTTTCCTATTTTAGATAAATAATCTATTATAAATAAATGCACACCACAAATCAGTTAGATTTAGTTCTTCTTGACCACATAAACTATTATATATCCAAATTTTACTTTATAAACATCATGATATTCCCTTTAGAAGATTTAAAAATTATCAGTGAGGTAAATGAGTAAAATTGGTAAATATTGAAGAATATATGGGGAATCATGTTGAAGAATATATTCTTCAAGTAATCATTGACCATACATATGAAGTAAAGGTAATGATAAACTCACTTTTCCTTATATAAATCAATTTCATAATTGTACTAAAATAAATATAAATAATGATACTTATTTGTATTTTAAGTCTTCTATAATATTTTCATGACATATATTATAAATAAAAGTGAAACAACTAACCATATTCCAAATATTCCATTAAATTAGTATTATTTAAATTTGTATATGATAGGAATCTATTATAATAGCATTGATTGAACATTTGAAAAATGTTTCATAAAATAAGGATTTATCTACAATTAATTATATATAATATTTCTATTTGAGTTAATAATCCTACAGACAGTATAGATATTAACTGCTATTCAAGACATACTATAGTTCCATAAATGAATCATATCTCTTAAAATATATTGGGATCATACATAACTTCTATTGGTTAATGATTTGGATGGGAAAGGGTTGGAATATGAATGATTGACATCATGAGGATCAGTGATAGGAGTAAATCTAGGGAAAAATACTATGTAGTAATTTATAACCAAATAGGTGGTTATGTTCGCATTGATGGGTGACAGTTATATTATTCTCTCAGGATAAATATTTATAAAAAGATAACTAAATTAAAACATGATACGATAGAATTTTATAAATATATTCATGTAATGGAATACATGTATGAATAATTGGGAACCCAATATTTTTAATTTTATTAAGACTTGGTACTACATGTGAGTATTCAAGAGAAATTGGGCATAGATAGAACATGATGATACCAATAAAGAACTATTGATAACTGATTGGTTTAGGCTATCCAAAAAACTATACACCAATTATCAGGGTTAAAATAATTCTTACTTATACATATCAAAGAATATTTATAGGATCGTTATATTGGGATAATAATATAAATGTAATGATAATTAGAGGATTCCTTATAAAATTTTTTATTTGATGAAACCAAAAGTAAACATTATGTATATGTCTACAATGCATGACTTGAATAGATCATTGACATCAATAAAGTCTAAAGAAATATGTAGCTTAATTAAATTAATTTATAAATAAATCATGCATATTGATCATAGATTATTCATTTTAAAAAATGAGTTACATATATATCTAATATATTTGTTGTATTCCTATAAGTTTTCAATATAGACATGTTGATAACATATGGATAACAATTATAAAGTATTACATGTTCGTTATGACTAAGGAGTGAAATTTTTCTAAGTATGGATTAAATTATCCACCATGTTATAAGGAAGATGTTATAAAAATGGATTTATTTGTTTTCTAAAATAATTCCCAGTATATATATTAATAAATTATTTAAATAATAAAAGTTGAAACAATTCCTAACTTAATTTCTTCTGGAATATAATTAGTCTAACAGAACATGCATGGTTATATGAAATAATTAATGAAAATAAAATAATTTTAAAATCTGATGTTCAAATAATTGATCTCATATTCAATGATATGTAAAAAAATTTATATTACATATTAATAATGAATAGTATATGAATATCAAATAGACTCAACATATATGGATCAACATATATTTTCAACTGGTTGAAAGTACTTTCCAATATAGAACTGGATGTGTTCCTAGTTTCAGGAGAAATGAGAATACTAGTAATCATGGAAATTGAATAGTTTTCCTAAGTTGAAATTTTTTTATATAGTATCATAAAAAAGGATAAGGTAATTTGTGAGAATTACATATTATACTCAATGATTTTCATTTCTATAATATCTGAGTATGATTTGGCTTCTCATGCATCATAACAAGCAGTTTATCAACATAATATCCTTATTATAGATTATAATAAATGAAAAAGATTCCTCATTATTTTGAGAATATTTTACTATTGACAAAGTCACGATGTTAGGTTTTTGACATGGGAGAAAGATGTAGATACATAGTTATATATCTTCTTGAGGGATTTTATTTAGGTAGTAATGTTTTAGTACCCAAATTCAATGAATAGACTTTTGGATTCTCTAACCGTAGTCATGGAAATTTAGTTTGTACAAAAAATGTAAGCATACTCAGTAGAAGCATTTTTAATATGCGAGAACTAACTTGTTGTTAGTAGTTGGCTATAGTGCAGGTGGGTGTCTTTTGGAGTAATTACATTAGAACAAAATACTTTGTACATTAAATTACATTTATATCAAAAACGGTAATATAAATTTAAATACCTTATCACATATTGATTTTAATTTCATATACCACTTATGTAATAATATAATAGAGTATTTTTTCACTGAAAATGTCATAAAAGTTTCTCATTTTTTATGATAACCATGAAATTCCATGAAGATATTCATAAACCCAGTTCTCTATAATGATAACATTTTATTATGGGTAATATAGTTTGTTAGTTGTCTAGTTCAAGAACATATAATTGTATGGTAATTTTTCTTAAGCTGTTTTCATACGGTAATATATAAGGAGGGGGGAAATTAGAACATATCTTATAGTTGGAATTCCATGTGTTTTTATGTCATCGTTTATTTCTATATTTGGGCATGTGTGATTTTCCATGGACATCATTTTTTTTATTAATTAATGTCATGACTTGGACACTTATGTTTTCTATCTAAATTCATTACAATAAATGTTCATGTTATGTATGGTATGTTTGGATTGTCACGAATATTATTTTATTAATGAATGTGTTAAGGAATTATTTATCACTTCAATATTTAAAGAAGTAAATATCTCATTCCTTTGATTATAATATAGTAGTCACATTAAATTTGATTCCCATCATGAAATGTTGATTTTATTTTAGATATTGAAAGAAATATGTGTCAAGAATATTGGTTAATTATATGAGTATAAAACCTACTCGGTGAGATTTTTTTTTGAAAAATGGATTATATTTTATATTGAGGACTATTATTTGGTTATCAAAATTACTACTATAAATCCATTCTCCTTGCATCCTTAACCTTATTTAATAAACTAGTATTATTATATATTCTATCCCACTTATTTACAATGAGAAATAATCCTAGAGGGATAAATACTAAGTATTTTCATAGATATCAATTAAAATATATTTTAATTAATTTATTGAAATAAATATTAATATCAAGACCAAGGAATAATTTTATTCAAGGTTATGGATTGTATAAAATAAATTAATATTGATTAAAAATTTAATTTTTGAATTACAAGGATATACAATATTTATTTATTAACTGAATAATTAATAAATATTTATTCTCTAGACTATGAATATAATATTAATTAGATGAAAAAATATTTAATCAGTTATTTGATAAATTATATGAAGGAAAGGTAAATTGATATTGTATTTTATGGTTGATATTAATTTATAATCTAGTAAAATAATTATTATCATTGAGATGGTTAGTATATTTCATGGGATGAAAAAGTATTTTTTATATTACATTGGCTGAGTTCAGACAATATTTTAACATTTTATTAATGTCACTTGTGAAATTGACAATATTAAAAATTCTAACCCTAGGTCTATAAGTACACTGTTAATTAATCTATGATGTGTTGATCAAGATTTATCATTTTAGAGAATCGTTGTGAACAAATAAATCCATTTCCCTCTCTCAAGAATGATGAATGCTCTAGATATTCTCCTTTCTCATTAATCCTCTAATGAATAACTGTGGATGGATGATATCCTAAAAGAACTTCCACAATGGTCTAGACGAACATCATAAGAATATTAATATTTCACACTAGAACAAAATAATTAATTATTGTTTTTTAGATATTAAAAGAGCATGTGTGGATCACCTCTAGAGAAATTCTACTCATAAAACCTACTAGAACATTGAAGTTTAAACCAAAAAGTGTTCCAAAAAAGAAAATATCATCAAAAAATATATGGAGACCATATAAAATTTTAATCAAATATATTATAATTAATTATGAATTTAATTTTTAATGATCTCATTTTAGTTCTAGTATATTTCACTATTCATATTCTTAAAATTTTTTGTCCTTATATTCACATCATGTACGATATAAAAATAATCTATCGAATATGACATTTTTTATGTTGGGATCAGCACTAAAAAGATATTATTATGCACTTAGAACCATCATTGATTATATTTAGACTAACTCTTTGACCTATCTCTATCTTCCACATATATAATATGTCACATTCTTCATAAATTACTTTATTTGAGAAGAATTTACACTACCACATCATTTCATATTGAAGAGCCGAGATATCATTTCTGATAATAAGTATATCATGAACATATAATACCAGATTCAATAAACTATCCAAATAATATAATTTAATACATTGGAATTTCCCATTTCGTAATAAAACTAAGCTCTCTGATTGCTTTATCACAATGGATATTTAAACTTTTAGAGGATTAATTTAGTCCATAAATGTATTTCTGAAGGTTAATTGCCTTAGATGACTCATTTGAAATGTCAATTACATTGGGATATATCATATAAAAATTATTGACTACATTCCAATTATGTAATGCGGTTTTGATATCCATATGATATATCTCAAAATAAAAATTATTTATTGTGTCAGGAAAAATATGAATGGAATTTATTATCACTACTTGTGAAAATGTTTTTTCATTCTCAATACTATGAATATACATATAAATCTTCACCACCATGAATTATTTATAAGTGTACACTCTGCCATCCATGCTAATTTTCATACAGAACACTGACTTTCTCCCTAAAAGTATCACCCTTTAGGTTCATCCATGATGTTCAAAACATTATTAGTATACATGGAGATGATTTTAAATTCATTGAATTCTAACCATTTCTCGTACTCAAAAATAACATTCAAATTTATTGGTTTATCTCCTATGAATTTTAATTCATCATAATATTTGATGAGATATGTATACTTATCATGTTCGTGATGAATCAGATATGAAAATCTATGATCTTATACAACTTTATTCATCATTTATTTTATACCTCATTGTATTGATAAATAAACTTATATCTTTATGAATTTTCTCATGGTTTATTGTTGAAATTATAAATGTTAAAAATATATCACACATAAACATCAAATTATATGTTCCTTATCATGTAAAAACCAATTTATAGGAAAGAACACTCTGTATTCAAAAGGTTTATAAAGTCAATATCCCACTATCTTATTATGATAACCAATAAAGTTTTTCTATTATTGGACTTGTTGAGTCAATAATGTTTTCTTATTAATTTATGAATCCTCTACGTTTTGAAAATCACAAAGACTCTATATCAAGGGAAATTTTTTTCCTGTATGTTTTTTATAAGGAACTTTTCTCCTTACCCAGATTTTCCTTAATAATGAAAATTTTCCTTCTCCAAGGAAAATTTAACCTTTCCTATTTTTCATTGTTCATATTTTAGTTTCTATATATATAACTCTTTTTATTGCTAAGTGAAAAATTCAGTTTCACGTCTAAAATATCAGAATTCTATAAATACTCTGATATAGGGTATTCTATTTTCAAGATCAGAATTCAGACATAGAATCACTCTAAATTCAGATTCTGAATTGTCATAAATTCATGTTCCGAATTCTCTGAAATTCAGAATCTGAATTCTCTGAAATTCTGGTTCCGAATTCTCTAAGTTCAGACTCGAAATTCATTATAATTCAGACTCTGAATTCCTCTGAATTCATCCTCCTAATTTCTCTAAATTTATACTTTGAGTTCGCTAGAATTCAGACTACAAATTCATTAGAATTCAGGTTCTGAATTACTTAGATTTTACACTCTGAATTCCTCTAAATTCAGAATCTGAAATCCTTTGAATTCAAACACCGAATTCCTTATAATACAGACCCTGAATTACTTAAATTTTGGACACCATATTCCTTAGAATACAGACTCTAAATTTCTTAGAATTCAGACTTTGAAGTCTATATAATTTCGATTCCTAAATCCTTTGAAAAAAGAATTCGAATATCCATGTAATATAGACTCCGAATCAATTCCTCTTATACTATAATCTTTATATTTTTCCTTAGACCCTGAAAAATATATTTGATAGAGAAACCATATGTTACTTACCCTTGTTATCATTATAAAACAATTTTTTGAATTCTATTTATAACTAACCATTGTTTGAGTGACACATGTACATGTCCCTTCGAAAGTTATGGAAAAATATGACCATTAGAGGTTGGAGACGACTGTTGGGGATGTGCCTATAAATAAAATTTCATTTGAATGAGCCCAATATATTGTTCTATAACTCTATAGATTACATGCTAATGAATTGATTTCAAGAGAGAGAGAGAGTCTCATGCTTTGTGTGTACTGAAAATCTTGTTCAGATTGCTTCGTTCGAATTCGATTGTTGTTGTGTACAATCGAGGGCTTACGGGGATAAGAAGACAGAGGTTCCAACTACCTTAAAGTTCGAGGACTTCCTTGATAAGGAAGACATAGGTGCTGACTACCGTGAAGATTTATGGCTTGTGGGGATAGCAAGATAGACTATAATATTCTTTTCGAGGGATTACCCTGGTGTGGGTAAGACATACTTTTTTGAAAGTATAAATCAAGGGACCTTTATCCAAGGTTGTTGGATACCCTAATCTATGGGTTAAAAGATCCTATACTTGTTAGTTGTAATGTTTCATGTTTTTTTCACTGTATTTTGATTATTAAAGAATGTATAACTATCATATACATTCTTATACTTGTATAATCTGATTAGTAAGATTAAATATGCTTTAAGGTAGAATATTTGTCCTTGTAAACTTCTGTTAAGTTTCATTTCTGAACCATATTTCTGGAATCTAGCATGTTTTTAGAACTAAGAGGTCTTGTGAATTTACCTTGATTATCTTTGTTAAAACGTTTAATGTTTTATATCAACTTTAAATGTTCTAAAGGAATTTTTAAAAGATAAAATTCACCCCCCCCCCCCTCTGGTATATTGAGCATCTACATCATATTTTGATCCTATAATTGGTATCAGAGGAGGTCTCTAAAATACTTATATTCACATATAAGTTTTATTTCTCCAGTTTCATTTGTTCTATTTTTTTCCTTGCTTAAGATTTCTATCCTTATTTACAAAATTCTATTACTAACAAGATTCCGTAGAAATATTTTTTAGATGGTAGGAATGAATGTTGTTTCGATTGAAAATATTAATCCTATTAAACCAAATATATTTGATGGGAATAATTATGAATATTGGAGAGATTATATGAAGAATTTTCTCATTAACACAGGAGTGGACATATTTTTAATTCTTACTGAAGATTACAAGATTTATGATAAGGAAGTCAGAACATTTAATAATCAAGAAATTGTGAATATCAACTAAACTAAAACGTACGTAATACATTGTTGTGTTCCATGACCATGAATAAATATAGCTAGATATCTTTTTACAAAGCTGCAAATTTTATTTGGAAGAAATTGTCGGTTACTCATTTTGGAACTTCAAAAGTTATCAAAAATAGAAGAGCTATGCCTAGAGCAGAATATCATGAATTTCTATTTCCTTATGGTGAACTAGTGTTCAAGGTACAATAGAGGTTTATGACCATTGTTAACAGTTTAAAATCCATGGGTGAAAAAGTTTTAGATGATGAGGCGCTTGTAGAAAAGATTATAGATATCATTCCTAATGAGTGGGATTCAAAGAGAACAACTATTGATGAGAATAGTAAAGTCACAGATTACTCTTGACGAGTTTTTGGGAAATTTTCTTCAACATGAGACAAGAAAGAAAAGAGATGTTAATCTAAATAAGAATAAAAATGTAAATGGAAGTTTTTCTTTTACAACAACTTCAAATCATATGAAAGCCAGGAATCCTGAGAGAGTTACAATATCTAAATCCAAGAGGACTGTTATTCAATCCAATTCTAGTGGAAGTGAATCTTCAGAAAACAAGTTAGATAATCTTTCCCAAAGGATGAACAAGATTGTTGGACAGAAGAAATTTCAATCTAGATACTAGAAGAAAAATATAAAGGACAATAAAGACTCATAAGTCACTTGTTATGAAGGAAAAAGAGCAGGGTATATAAGGCTAGATTTCCCTATGCTTAAATGAAAATACAGAAAGGAAAATCCTTCTTAGTGGAATAGAAAGAAGTACTATAAGGATAAATATAATGATGTTTTTAAAGACAATGACACCTGGAGTGCTTATTGTGGTGACTCTTTTGAAGAATCCTCAGAGAACTAATCTTCTAGACAGAATAATCTTGGTCTATTATCCATGATACCTATTGGAAATCATTGCCTAATGGCTAAGGTACACAATTTTGAATCCATAACCAATGTATCCTGGAAGTCTAATTATAGTGATAGTAAAAATTAAGAATCCATGGATAAAGAATCTTCTTTTGATGAAGATAATACTTTACCCACTTAGAAAGAAGTGTCTTAGATTGCTATGCTCCTTGAAAATGAAAATTCTAAAGTCAAGAAAAATCTTGATAAGGAAAATTCTAGATTTACTATTCTTACAAAGGAAATATTATATCCTTCTAGAGATCATGATAAGAAAACCCTAGATTTTGAATGTCTTTCAAAAAAAACATGGGGAAGTTAATTCTAAGAAGGATAAACTTTATAAGGATCTAGAAAAAGTAATTTCTAAGAAAAATGTTATAGAGACTAACTCTAATACTAAAAATAATTTTTTTGAGGATAAAAACATAGTTATTAAACTGAAGTCAGAAATATTTTCCTTGAGTAAGTGTTTTTCAATCTTTATCTTAGGTAAAGAAAATTTGTATATGATGTATTCTAAAATTCGACCTCTAAGGAATAATTATGTATTTGGATATACTCATTCAAAATCGTTTTTTAGTAGCGATTATTTTGTACCTCAAAGTGAACCATTCTGCATTAAGTGTCAGTTTTGTGGGCATTGGGAAAAAATTGTTCCTTAAACAAAACATTGTCTTTAGGTTTTTATAAAGCTTATTTTTCAATGAAAATGTAGATTCCTAAAATTTTGTTTTCTGATGTTTCTGGATCCTTGAAAGTTTGGGTTCCAAAAGACTAAAACTCTTATATTTCTGAAAATAAAGAATGTACCAACAATAATACATGGTACATGAATAGTGGATGTTCTTGACATATGACTGGTAACCAAAAAATGAAATTGAAAATATTATCACGAAAAGGAGATATCATTCATCAATTTATCAGACTACAAGATCAACTTTCTGATATTTTTACAAAATCTTTTCCATCTGGTAGATTTGAATACATTAAACCGAAGTTAAGAATGATAATTGTATGGTAATCTTCTTTATTAACCTCTTTGTCTATCATCTCAACCATCAGATCATCTACAGAAGTTTTCAACCGTTTGATCAATCATGGAAGTTGAAATGTCGCTTAACTTGCATATATAAAGGACCCCCTAATGGTTGTCCCATATCGAATCCCAAGCTCTTGCGTGATAAATCTCTTCCCTTCCTACTTAATACCATTATGAATTTCTAAGGTATTCCTTAGTTCCAAATGTCTAAAGAAGCATCTCCTCAGAAAGAAATGTCAAACATAAAGGAAATCTTCGAATGGCAGATTTATCGTGAAATGTTGGTAGACCCGGACTTCTTTAATAAGTATGATTCAATCATCTCAAAGAAAATCAAGTTAAATAACTTATAGATCATAGTTATATCTAAACCCAAGGAAGATGATCTAGTGATTTCAGAGTTTCTAGTAGAGTTCTATGAATCCGTATATTTTTTCAATCAAGGTGGCAAAGGGAAATTTTCTTTCAAGAGTTATGGTAAGACTAACTCTCTTTCTTATTCTAATCCATCTAGTTTAATTGGAATACCTTATGAAGGAGAAGCTGAATTTTATTCACATAAGTTACCTGATGTTGATGGATGCTTTAGTAAGGAGAAGGCTATAGAGTTCCTTGGTTTGGTTGGAGTCAAGACTCTGAATATTCTTTATATTTCATCAAATTTCTAGATTATGGATCTTTGGGTTCAAGATTTATCATTCCATGGAATGGAGATAAAGATACTCTGAAAAAAAGTGATATAATTTTTTTGGATTTCATTGTGAACCTCCAAAAGCTAAATCTGGTTAAGAATATTTTGATTACGATTGAGAATATCAAGAATGGAAATATGAAGTCACAGATTATCATGTATCCTACAATTCAATCAATGATCATTGTTTCCTTTTTTCAGTCAATGAAAATTTCCTAAAAATTGAAGTTAATAAATTTTAGGGTAATGATGCTAAGTGATGATTCTCTATGGAGAATGAAAATTATATTTTTTTTCTGATTCTGAAGAGATTTATGATTTAAAAAATTAATAAGTTAAAGAATTATCAAATAAGACTATTATAGCTGAAACCTCCATGAAAGGTGGAAGGAAGAGGAAAGTGAAGGAAATTCAAGAGATAGAAAAAGTTTCTGTTGCCAAGGAAATTCAATCTGCAGCACCGAAGTAAAAGAAGAAAAATTCTTAACCTGATGAGGTAGTTTCAAAATAGAGAGAGGATAAGAAAAAAGAGAGAAGGGGAGCCTAAGTTTGACTTGGACCCTACTAAGGAAAAATTCATAAAGGAAAATGATGCTGAAGATATTTATAAGAAACAAAAAGAGAAGAATAAAAAGAAGAATATGTTTGAGGCTAAGATAGTACATTATTTTCTTAAGGATTATAAGAATGATTTTGAGAAAATAATGGTCCCAAAATCTTCTTTTATAGAATCAATCGCAGAGACTCCCGGAAAGAATTTTGTTATTCCATAGCGAGATCCATAAGATGAAATAATTCTAGAAGAAGAAGTGGAAGAATAATAATAAGGGAGTGATGATACCAATGATTTGATAAATAAAGTAAAAAATTATCATGATAAGGAGATTCCTTCTGAGATGTTATCAATCCAAACTTCTGAAGCTGAATATTCAAAACATGCTTCCCCAAGAAAAGATGAGAAGGGTGAGGAAGAAGTAAATAAATTGTCTGATGAATAATGTAGCCATCATGATTTCATATAGCCAGAGGGTGTTGATGCAGGAGCTGAGAAGGATGAAGTTGATGATGATAAGAATGTTCAGCTATCAGATAGTGATCATGACTCACCTAAATAAGAAGAAATCATATAAAGAGCAGATAAGGGAAAGCAGGTTATGTTTGATACTCTTACCAATACTTTGGTTAGTAAGAAAGATATTGGTGCTTCATCAAAGAGGAAAGATGATGTTCTTGAAAAGGAGACATCATCAACAAAGTATTATAATTCAGAATCATCTTCTCTTGGCCATGAATTCGATGTTTAGTCTTTGAAGAAGTTGGTAGGTACAATTCCATTATTTCCATGCATAGTTTCAAGATTCCAAATACTTCAGTATTCCTTAAATCATAAAATAGATTTAGTATCCATGGTGATGGATTAGTGTTTCAAAATTGAGGACATTTTCAAAACTTTTTACATTAATTAAGTATCCCATAAATGATATTGCAAGAAGATGACTAGTCAGTCAAGGAAAACTATTGAAGAGATGAGAATTCTCAATGAGTTTCAAGATAATGTCAAGGATACCTTTTAAATTGAAGATTCTAAGTTCAAATATCTCACCAAGTATTTTTAAGAAAAGATATCTCTTGAAGAAACTACTCAGAAGCCAGAACTGAAAGATCTGAATGGGAAATTATATTCAGTTGATCAGGGTTGGAAGAGGGAAAGGGATCTCAAAATCAAACATGAGGAAAATCGTGATAAATAAGAAGAAGAATTGAAGGCTCAGGCTGACATGCTTAAGGATTAGGAAGAAAAAATTAAAGCCTTAGAAAAGAAAAGTGATGATCAAAATTAGTTGCTCAAGCCCATGGAAGATAATCAGAAGGAACTCAAGAATCACAAGACTATTGTAAAGAAGCTGATTCCAAAAGAAAAAAGAGATAATTTCATTCAAATATAATCTTTTGTTGTATTTTCCAGTTGTTCAAATTCTTTCAATCATAGTGAAATTTTCATTGCACTTCATATATTTAGTTGTTTAGTACTAATATTTCAAGTACAATATTTTATTTTCAATTCCCTTCATTCCTTTTTGAAAATCATAATGGGGGAGAAACGAATGTCCAAAAATAATACTACGTAATGAATAAATTTCCCTAAGTAAGGGGGAGTTAATCTAAGGGAATGTTTTTGTCATGAATAATTTCATATGTAAGAAAAGGTAAATTCTCATTAACGAAATCAAGAATAAATTCCTTAGGTATTTTAAAGCCTAAGGAGGAGTTATTCATATTTATTATGATCTATAAGTAAAGGTGTTTCCGACGCTTTCTCCGGGGCGCGCACATCTGTCCGTCCGCGGAGGAGGACGCACGACGCTTGTTGCCCTGCATTCCCTCTTTCGAAAGGCGGGCGGAATTCGCTCCTTATTCAGGGACGTCTGCTCCTTGATCGAAATGGTATGATGGGATGTCAGTTCTTCCTTCTCTGGATTCCTCCTCAGAACTCATCACCTAGTCCGGGTCTCCCTCATAGATTTAATACGTAGTTCATGAAACTCTTCAAAGTGTCATGTCTCCATGGATGCCGGTAAATTACACTACTTCTGTCGGGACATTCCAAAGGGTCCAGTCAGGGCATCAACCTTCAATCGGGGGAGTAGTCACGTTGAGGCATCAGTAGCGTGTCTGGATGCTGGGGAACCTGGTATGTCTGTCTATTATCCCTGGTCACAGGGCTTCTCAAGGGCGTGCAAGCCCGAGGAATCCCACATCGAATGCGGGAAATTATGTGCCATAGACACATATCTAAGGTTTTCCTCAGCTTCCCGTGTTTAGCACATGGTATGCCGTGAGTTTAACGTCTATCGGAGACAGATCAGCCCGATCAGAGCATTAGCTAGAATAGATTGGATTGAGGGATTTCCCTTGAAGGGATGCTGATATCGAGGCCAGCCCATGGACGGCTGTGAAGAGGAGCGTACCGACATGGTCTCACCGGGGTATGACGGTCCAGGGGAGGATCGAGGTGGATGGTGGATGGGTGAATGAAGTGGAGGGTTTAATGGTAAGGAACCATCGCAAGGGAAACGGTGAAGTCGGGCTTGAGCCTTGAAAGGGATTCCTACGTATCCTCATGGTAGGGAATCAAAGTCCGCATAGTTCGGGATGGTGCCGGTGAACTGGCATGAGGGTGGACCTTGGCCCGATGCGTCAGCGAACCGACGTGAAGGTGGAACTTGGTCCAATGAGAGATGTTCTTGAACCTCGAGGAGCCTTCCTACGTACCATGCCTTGACATGGATCAAAGACCTCGTAGTTCAAAGGGTTTAATCGGTGAACCGACGTGAAAGTGGACCCGTGGGTCTGCTAGTGGTGGCCTTGAACCCTGAGAAGGTTTCCTACGTACCATTCCTTGACATGGATCAAAGTCCTCATAGTTCCGAATGGTGGAATACAGTTTAACGTCATGCGATATGATAGTGAACCCTGACGCGAAGGAACAACGGGCGGTGGGTGTCGGTGAACTGACATAAATTGGGAACCTTGGTCCAATGGAGATGGGCTTGAACCTCTGGGAGGCTTCCTACATACCATGCCTTGACATGGATCAAAGTCCTCGTAGTTCGCTGAGGGTGGGGGTCAGTGTCGGTGCTCACCCTAAGCCCACATGAGTCATTCTCGGTGTGAGAAACAAGAGGTTGCAAGGACCTGACGATCACATCGCGAAGGATGCATCCGTGATAAGCGAAGAGGGGCTTACGCATTAGACGACCCATGGTGCTGGGACTTACTCCAGGATGGAGGCTTGAGGTGCGGCAAAGCGCAGCGAAAGAGGGACTCGGGACCAATGATGGGAGGTGCCTCGTTCCCAATCACGCCTTCCACTGACCTTTGTAGTGCGGAAGTACGGAGATGCAGGGGTGCAACCATCCGTTGGAGAACTAGGATCGCCCTTCTCCTATGAACGTACACCACTCCAATAAGGAGGATATCATCCCTTGTGGATGGGTGATTCCACTCCCGTGGAGACGAGTGGCGTAAAAAATGTTCGAGCTGGGGGGACCCTGCGTGCGAAGCACGAGTTCGGGTCACAGTTTAACGTCATGTGTTGAGGACGTGATTCTTGGCAGTTTAAAGTCCTATATCTTGGACGAGGTGGGTTCACTCCTCACCCCTAGGACTTACATAACCGGTACCCTCTGGTCCTTGGGGAAGTGAAGGTACCAGTAAGGCCGTGGTCAAGGGGGGCTGTGGAGCGAACCCTTGAGGGGTCCATGTTAGCAGGGCTATGCGAAGAAGCAATAGCCGTTAGTGTGCCTATGCGAAGAAGCATTAGGCGAAGCAACGCTACGAGTGGTATTGTCCATGGGACTTTGAAATCACATCGTGCAAACCTGGAGGGTCGCACGGGAAGAGGAATTGCCAAGAAAAGGAGTGTGCTTCACGAAGAAGAGTGCCTTGGCCCTAGTACGGGGCATAGGTGTGAGTGGAGGGTGCTTCGTGAAGTGGAACAGTATTCGCGGAGCACTACCTCACGAAGAAGTGGTGCCTTGCGAATCAGGGTGCTGCGAAGTAGTGTTCTTTGCGATGTGTAGAGATCCTGCCTTAGCATAGGGATCACTAGAATGGGTTGGGTGTTTCGCGAAGCATAAACTCTCCGCGGCTTCCCGGGTTCCCTTGGGAATCTCCTTCCTTCGCGAATGCCCTTGAGCTTCGCGAAGGGAATCCCTCTCGGAAGAGGGGGTCAAAACGAGACCAAGCAAAGGCATATCGCGAAGTAGATGTACCTCATGGAGCTCATGATTCTAGGGGGAAAAGGGTGATTCGTGATTCGGGAGAGGAGAAGCCGAAAGGTCGGATTGTCCGTCCCCGGGACTCAGGGGGAGTCCAGTATTTATAGGCAAGGGGCGCCGTGAAGCAGAACTCGCGCGCCACCTCAGGAGCTTCGTGGCACGCTCGCGAATGTCAACAGCATTTGCGGAGAGTTAACGCCTCTGGAGCTTCGCGGCGTGCTCGCGAACGTCAAATGCGTTCGCAAAAAGTTACTGACTCTGTAACTTCGTGGCATTCTCGCGAACGTCAAATGAGTTCGTGGAGAGTTACTGCCTCTGGAGCTTCGCGAGACCACGATGCTCGGGGTTCTTCGCGTCGGTGCTTCGCGACGTTGCTTCGCGGCGGTTCTTTACAAGGTAGCGTGCCATCCTTCTTTTTCATCCCTCCCTTTCATGCAATATTTTGGCGCCAAAAAATTCCCCACCTCAGACTTGGAGCCGCGGAGGGCGAAGGGTCGAAGTCAGAGGGAAAATCGCCAAAATTGGCGGTGGTTCGCGATGCGGCTTCGCGAAGGGGGGCCAGCGGCACCGACCGGGGCCACGGATCCAGACGCGCCACGATGCTCCACGTGGGTGAGGCGTATCGCGATGCTCCGGGGTCACCGCCTAAAAATTGGGGGGTCGACCTCCTTTGTCTTTACACGACTTTCTTGTCTTTTTGTGCTCTCGACTTCACGAAGATCCGCGTACTCCACGAATCGAGCTTCATGGCGAACTGTGGGTCTCCGACTCTGCGTCCGCGCCAAGCGAACTTCTGCTTGTCGGCCTGGGCCAGACTTCACAGCTTGGTATCACGACCGACCATCACGCTCGGACTTCGCGATCCAGGTTCGCGATCCATCTTCATGATCCGTTCTGAAAAAAATTCTTTTTTGAGGGCCGGAATCGAAATGGCCCGTCAAGAAGCTGTATTGGGGGTGCTTGCAGATGCTGCCCATTGGGATGAGATGGCCAACCATCCAGGCCTTGGAGAGATGGTCCGAAGCCATTTGGACCACGCTTCTTTGACAGATCTGCTATCGGAGGGTCAAAAGGATTATCCGCAGTGCAAGAAGCTGCCATTATACGGCTTCGGGTTGAGGGATGACGTCTTCATCCATGAGGCGAGTAGGGACGAACCACCCTGCTGGTTTAGGAGCACACCATGCCAACACCAATGGTTCAGGGCGGCCGATAGTCATGCACAAGAGAACTTCACATCCGTCACCACTGACTGTCTCTACAACCATGTGAACGATATCGACGGGAGGCCACTGCTACCGGAGACGTCCCCTCCTCTCTACCGTACCATGCTGAAGGCGGCTTTGTAGGATTCAAAGAAGGGATGGTTTGATGAGTGGGACTTGCGCCAAGGTGGTAACATCACTGATAACTGGGCCTGAGCCTACAGGGTAGGTGCCTCATGCGAGGAGTTTGGGGCCGAGCTGAGGAGAGTGGGGTTGTATGAGGCGACATGGGCCTCCCAATTCCACATTTACCAACTGAAGCAACTCATGCCCGAATTGCTGAGCAGATGGTCGTCTAGGACCAATACTTTTCACCTACATCACTGGGAGGTGGGCATCAGCCTGTGGGATGTACACCAGATTTCTGGTGTTCCGATCTTGGGGGCCATGTATGATGAATTCCTCCCCATCATCAGCGTGTGGGAGGATACAGAGTAGATGCCGCGACTGGCGTCAGCGCTGATGGAACTTGTCCCTGGAGAGGACAAGGAGGCAGTGAGGGATGTCCACTTCAAGAGATGGTTCAAATGCTTCCTGAATTTCCCAGAGAATCGAGAGTTCCCTCCGAGGCCTTGAACTTGTCTGAGGGCGGCCCAACAGGGTAAGGGGAACTCGTATTGGCGGGTCTTGGAGGACAACCAATGGAAGACTTGGGGTTTCAGTGTCAGCACTGAACAACAGCTGATAGTCTGGCTGGCGTCATTCATCACATCTCTCATCTGTGGTTTGATCCTACCGGTGAGGGATACAAGCATGGGGGTGCGGCCCAGCTCGTTTATTATGGCGTCGATGTTGGCCATGGGGCAGGGGATGAATCCGGGGATTCCAATGCTCGCCAAACTATACAAAATGATGCGGCACATTAGCAAGGGAAAGAAGCCTCCAAGGATATGTGGGCCCTTCCACCTTCTGTATGGGTGGATCGCAGCGCACATTAGGGGGATTTATGAGTATCCAAACCCAATTTCACCATTGGGATCGAACTTCCGCCCCTCTATCCTGAACGCGGTCGGGAGCTTCCCGTTCAAACTAGCCATTCTGAAGGTGCTAAATCGGGTGTGGAGGGTGGATTAGTTTAATTTCCATCCCTTCCCATTGCCGACGGGGATACTTACTGATGACGGGCGGGGAACGGAAGAACATCGGGCTTACCTCCTGGCCTTTCGAGGTGGAGTTTTGGTGGCACGGATAGATCGTGAGCCACTCTGCGAACCGTACACCCCGCATCGGTTTGCGAGGCAGTTCTGGTGCCTCCAGCGGCTGACCCCGCAAGTCTACTGGGAGGTGCATCACGAGGAGCACCCGTGTGTGACGAGGTAGCAGTGGATCATGTTCACATGGGAATATGGGAAGATGCGGATTGCATTGCCTCCATCCACAACCGCTTTCAGATTGTTGAGGGAGTATTCCATTAGTTGGGAGGCTTCTTACCCAGGGGAGATGCTGAAGCAACCAACTATTTGGGTCGGTGACGGTGGTCCTCCCCTATCCCGAGGTCGGGGTCGGAGGGCAGCTAGGGCCGCTCCCGGTAGCGGGGCTGCCATGGCGGCGAGACCCGCACCGGCCGAGGGTATGGCAGCAGCGGTGGATCCGGTGATTCTGGAAGAGCAAGGCCATCTGGAGGGGCATCCACCGAGTGGATTTTGTAGGATATCCACTCAGGCTCTGGGGAAGCAGCTGCGTCATATCGATATGGTAGAGGATGTTGTCTTCCCGGAAGCCCGGGACATTTGGGATGTCAACCGGAAATTTCTCAGCCCACCTGAGATATGGGCCCACCTGAATCGCCTCGGGATGGAATTACCGGGCATAGGCCCAGTCCGGGCTGGATTCATGGCATCTCCGGTGGAGGCAGAGCAATACCTGGATGAGCTGGAGGATTATGTTCACTACAATGGTGTCCCTCGCCCAATGACAGACCAGGTGAGGGTACTGCTGAATCGAACGGTCCCCCCACAGTTATCGGCCACCGATCTTAGGGAGTGCTTCCCCTTGCCAGAAGAATCAGAGGACTCTTCTCGGGAGGGTGAGGCTGGAGGATGGAGCCCGTTGGAGGAGGGAAAGGTCGGAGATCAGGGCTCAGATTCCGACGATTTCGCGGAGGCTCTCGAGGTAGCATTCCAAACTTCTTTCCTTCCGATTCATTCTTGGGTCACTATGGAATTCTCACCGATGTTTGAGCCATGCAGGAGGAACTTGTTCGCAGGCCTCGTTCTCGCCCCTTGGTGGGTGATGATGTGGGACCTTCAGAACCTACGCCTGTGGCTGCGTCCAGTTCCGCGTCTGGTGGGACCGAAGCACCCGAGGTGACTCCTCCGGAATCTCCAGACCTTCCAATAGTATACGGAGGGCCTCGTCTTGGGGTCCTATCAGTACCGGACCAAGAGAAGCGCCCGGAGGTCAATCTCCGTAAGTATCCTCTACCGGTTTCCATATCTTCATATGTAGACTATGTCTGCCAACTAACGTTCATGTCCCTCTCTATCGTACAGTTCTCTGACTGGCGTGGGCTTCTCCGGCAAGACTGGTCGGGATGTCTGGTGGTGCCCCCCCTAGGGGCATGCCGGTGATGGTGGCGACAGTCCCCCCATCTCCTCAAGCTGCGGCGCACATCATCATTGGTGGGACCACTAGCAGGGTCATCCCCGAAGTCATTGAGGTGGACTCCGAGGAAGAGGATCAACTGGTCGTTCCTAGTCTTATCACGCCTGATTCGACGCCTGGTGTCGTACTAGATTCAACACCGGATGTTGATCCTGCCGAGGATTTCCTAAGGGTGTATCCCACGTACGAGCCTGAAAATCGCGCAGACTGGGAAAAATGGCCTCTAACGAGGAAGAAAACAGCATAGTCCGCCGCCAGTCGTGGAAGTTGATCATGCGCTTCATCAAGGACACCCCCCAAGCGCTATGGCAGGCCGAAATGGATAGACTCCGCTCGCGGTTGCGCAAACTGGGAGCTGGGGGAGTGGATGCTCAACGTCCTCACACACTCATCTGATATCTTATGGCTGAGAAGATCCGAGAGCATGATCGTGGGCTCAGCGTGGGCTGTCAGCGGAGGAAGGCGACCAACATCAAGAAGCTCCAGGAGGCAGAAGGTGAGGTCCAAAAGATGTAGACCCGGGCAGATGAGCTTTCAGCCTCTCTCAATGCACAATATGAGCTGGTCTCATGGTTGAAAACCCAGCTGGCAGAGGTAGAAGAGCATATGAGGCAGGCCTCTAGAAATATGGCTGCCGTTCAAGATGGCGTAGAGAGGGCCAAACCCAAGGCTGACGAACTGTGCCCCGCCACTGCTGAGGAGGAGCGGGAGTTAAGTTAGCCGCAACAAGCCTTGGACGTCACAATCCAACGAGTGGCGGAGCTGCAACGCTCTTTTGACGGGGTCAACCCGTCCATGGGGGGAGTCGACCCCCGAGTATTGTAACAAACCAAAAACCTTTTATTGATACTTTCGTGCTTAAATTTTCCTTTCTTTGTTTTGAATGTCGTAGCGCGAACAATTTCCTCTGTTTGAATCGCCTTGTTACATCCCTACGATGTTTGCGGGATGTTCGGTGACAATTCCCCAAGCCCACATGGGTCGAGCCCGATGTGAGAAACAGGAGATAGTTGCCTTCTCACCCCACCTAACAAAGGAGTGGAGACCATGCTCCAGGCATTCAAGATTCGGATTACCAGTCCAGATTCCTGAAAGATGGGAGAGGCTTGACTAGAGAAGGAACTTTCAAGACAGCCGAATTACCGTTTCTTCAGCGTGCTCTTATGCACGAACGGTTCAACTCCCGGGGCACTGAAATCGGCCCAAACAGATGAAAATGGGATGTGTGAATCGCGGCACCCAAGATTCGGAACACTGTGGGGATGGCGTGACAATAAGGGACAACCGTTAACCATGGAAGAGAAGCGGTATCCTTACTGCATTAGCCTACATTGGGGACAACAAATGAGGGTCGACCATTGACCATGTTCAAAACATGGGACCATGTCACAATTGTTGTTGATCAATCCTTCGGGACGTTGGCCCAGGACAGTTGGCGGACCATAGGTCAAAAATCCATACTGTTAGGGGGTCCTTCCAAAATGACCAGTCTTCCGGAACGTTGGCCCAAGACGGTAGGTGAGCCGATGCGGCATGGGAACAGGCCATTAGGGGGTCCCTTTGGACATGAAAGGGGACAAGGGTCTGATTAAGGGGCACGCAAAGCGTGGAATATGGAGGGATGGTTTGTCCGAACAGAATCCAGCACTTAGGTAGTTACAACACCGTGGTGGGCGTACGCCAGATGGGTGCATTGGCTTGGCCATGGATCCTTCCTTCTTTGGGATAGGGCCTCTCTGGAGAGGGGTCCTGCCGCTTCCCAATGGGATCTTGGGGAATCCTGAACTAGTTCAGGGTAGAACCGCAGTTTAGTGTCATGCGTTGAGGACATATGGACTCCTATAGTTTAACGTCATACGATAGGATGTGGAATAAAAGGGAAGACCCCTGGGATCGTGTGGTGCGGTAGATATGAAACCGACGTGAATGAGGACTTGGAGTCGAAATCACACCACGTACTCCCGGAGGAAACTCTTCAGGTCGAGGGACCAAGAGTGAGGATTAGGCTGGGCCCGAAGCAGAGTGGTTGGGCGTTCCTACGTATCCCATGAGGATGGGGATCAAGCTGAACGTAGTTCTGAAAGCGCGGTTTAATGTCTTGCGGGACGATGAGAAACCTGGCCGTGTTGGTACACATCTTGCCAAAACTACAAAGCCCACGTGAGTCGTGCTCGGTGTAGGAATCAAGCAGTAGTGGTGGGAATTTCCCGACACAGAAAGGGGAAGGTTAGGGCAACGGGACGCTTGATGAATACCGGCCCAATGACACTAACACGATCATTTAGCGCACCTAGATGAGCTAAAATAAAGAGCCGAGTATGATGGAATTCCACTTGAACATGAGGAAGTGGAAATGTGTGATTCATGGAGCTCGAGATTCAGATCACAATGATGGCGGCGTGACGATGGAGGATAACTGTTGACCGTGGCAGAAACCCAGAATCTATATTGTGTTAGCATTGAATGGGGACAGACAAATGAGGGTCGACCGTTGACCATGTTCGAAACACGAGACCATGTCACAAATGTTGTCAGATATCCGTTGGGACATTGGCACGAAACGATTGGAGGGCCCTTAGGTCCAGAATTCATGGAGATCCCTTAAGCCTAGTATCTATGTTGTCCGAGGGTCCTTTTGGATGTGGAATAGGATGAGGATCCGAATAGCGATCTCACGAAGCTTGGTCATGGGGCGAGGGGAATGTCCCCATGAAAATCCCACACTTCGGGCTTTTTTTCGAAACACATCTGAATACGACAACGAGATGTATTAGATAGAGGGAGCATATTCCTTTCCCATAGGGAGATCTTAGTTTAGGGTCGTAGAATTCAGACCATGGATGGGAGGAGACATAAGAGGCACATGGTGGAGTAACTCAAACACCAAGCGTTAATGGGAATAGGGGGAGTGTACAGTGCGATGAACAACCTGGCGTGAATGAGAACGTAATCCCATATCACACCGCCTGACCCCCTTAGGAGAGGTTTTTGGTCAAGGGACCAAAAGAGAAAGTTAGGATGGGCCCGGGAAGAAGTTCCTGGGCACTCCTACGTATCTCATAAGGATAAGAATCAAGCCTTACGTAGTTCTTGATGGACCTTAGACCCTAAATGGGTAAAGGGAGCATGGGACACATGGTAACAAAACCCGACGTAAAGGATGGACTAAGCTCTACATACCATGCGTTCTCTGGGGAAATGCTCGAGTCAAGGGACCAAACACAAAGGATAGGATGGGCTCGCGGGGATGTTCCCGGGCGCTCCTACATATCTCATAAGGATGAGAATCAAGCGATACGTAGTTCTGAAAGGAGGCACAGTAAGGTACCAGTGTCAGGGGAAAAGGTGAGTGCGGGCATGGCCCCTGCACTAAAAGAAGCAGAATTTGATAAATCTTGTTTGTTCATTAAGGTGAATGTTTTTTTTTGAAGCGACAGGCCTAGAATAGTAGGTCGTGATGTCGCCACAAGGATCACACCATGATGGGCGTTGACAAATGGCATGGCACATGACCAATACCCAACGTGATGTCCTCTACAACGAGGTCACCACAATGCAGTGCCATTTTTCGTCGTGCGGACAGGACGCTAATGTCATAGTTTAGGGTCGTATGATAGGACCAATCATGCATTTTATCATCATGCAGCGCAGACGTAGCAGAGACAATGCTAGTCAGAGAACATGCGTAGTGTTATAAAACACAATTGATGGAGACATGATCCCACATCACATTGTACACCATTCGGAGAGGGAAACCTTAGGCCGAGGGGCCTATATAGAGGTAAGAGTTGAAACAGGGGGAGAGAATGGCTCCCTAAATGGGTTGTACCCAAAGGCAGGGCGTTCGGGCGGTCCTACGTATCCCATGAGGATGGGAATCAAGCCACACATAGTTCTTAAGGGTGCCTTTTAATGTCATGCTGGAAAAGGAATGGGAGGGATAACTCTCATAATGGGTGTGTGCGTGGTTTAGCTATTGCAAACCTGACGTGAATGAGGACATAATCCTTCACTACGCCACGCGGTCCCGTAGTCGGGGTCTTGAAGGCAGAACCAGAGAGGTGAATTTTACGAACTCAAGCTGGTCCCAAAGACAAGGGGTCTGGGCATTCCTACGTATCCCATTAAGAGAGGAATCCAGCTGAACGTAGTACCATATGAGAATCTTAGTTTAAGGTCTTAGAGCTCGGACCGAGGATGGTGATAGCTTCCTGAGTAAGCACAGATGTCAACCCGATCCCTAAGCCCACGTGAGTTAAACTCGGTGTGGGAAACAAGGGGGGAATCATTATCACAATATTGGGGAATCCATCAAAGGGGAGTCAGTAGAGAGCCTCGAAGGACACCTTTGACGTGGCTTGTTCCCCCAATGCACGGACGTGCACAGAGTAGAAGTACCACGAGTTCTGAGACTCTACTTGGACATGCTGAAGTGATGAAGGGTGTGAATTGTGTACCCGACATTTTGGGCTTAATGGGTTGGCGTGGCGATAGAGGAAAACTGTTAACCATGGTGGAAACACAGCGTCCATATCGCGTTTGCCTGAGGTGGGAACAATGAACGAGCATCGACTGCTGACCATATTCGCAATGCAGGATTTTATCGATTTGTTGTCCGAAACCCTTGGGGGAGTTGGCCCGTAACGGTAGGAGAGCCCTTGGGCGTAGTATCCATGACATTCTTGGGGGTCCCTCTGGGTGTGAAAGATGATGGAATCCCTAAAGTAGGGATACACGAAGCCTGGAAAGTGGGTGCGGACGTGTCCGAGTAACGCTTGGCATTCCAGGTAATAAACCAGAGTACTCTTAGGCACATTGGTGAGCCGCCGAAAAGGGATCGACGAAATAGCTTAGTAGGGAGAGGTACATGGAGTGGTCATTATGAGACCGACGTGAATGAGGACATAGTCCCACACCATGCCATATAATCCTCTTATGGAGGAAGGGTAGGCCAAGGGGCCAAGATGGGATGAAGATTCCCGAGACATGGGGCTGGACCCGAATCCTAGACATTCAGGTGGTCCTACGTATCCCATGAGGATGGGAATGAAGCATGCCACACCATACACTCCTATAAGAGAGGACCTGGGCCAGGGCCCAGAAAGGCCAAGGGACCTGATGGTTAGGCATTAGTCAGGAGGGTATGACCTACTTGCAGTTTATCGTCTTGCAGTGAGGATGAGGGTCGGGGACCCGAGGAGGCCATGGGTCCTATGGTCAGGCATCAGTCCGGAAAGCCTGACTGATATGCAGTTTAACGTCTAACATGAGGACGGGGGCCGGGGACTCGAGGAGGCCAAGGGGCCTGATGCTGGGCCTCATAAGGGGAGGCGTACGGCATGGTACATTATCCCGACGTGAATGAGGATGTAGTCCCACATCACACCGTACACCCCTATGGGGAATCGGGGTCGTGGGCCCGATCCCCAGCACCACCCGGGAAGAAGTTTGTCACTTTGGGATGGGGTAGAATGAATCACCGCACTCAATGTCTGGGATATCTCGGGGTGGACCTGAAGATCCAGGACGATGTTGACCATGTTCGAAACACAGCGTCCCCATGGTGACCCGATATGGGAGCAACAAATGAGCATCGACCGCTGACCAAACTCGCAACGCGGGACTTGTATCGGCTTGTTGGTTGAAAACCCTCGGGGGCGTTGGCCCGTATCGGTAGGAGAGACCTTGGGCGTAGTATCCAGGACGTTCTTGGGGGTCCCTCCGGGTGTGAAAAATGATGGAATCCCAGTCAAAGAGTGGGTGATGTATAGTTGTATCCATCCACGAAAGAGGAAAACATCTCCAGGGGGATATGTAGCCGGGTCAAGGCATGCTCGATGTGAGTTGGAGAAAAGCGTGCACCCTGCCATGTCTTGACCTGAGGGGAAGATTTTGGCTTTTGGGCTGGGCCAACAGACGAAATGTCCGGGCGTTCCTACGTATCCCATTAGGATGGGAATCAATCCATACGTAGTTATTGAAGGCCATGCAGTTTAGCGTCATGCGGTGAGGACGTGGGAGGATAGAAGAACGGGAGTGGGAACATGGTGTGACCCTTACAATCCTTGTGTGAGCGGGGTTGTATGAGTGGGGATAAGAAAGCCTACTCCCTTCTACACAAAGATCCTACAAGGAAAATATTCCCATGGGGGATAGTGGAAGGGAAAATATTGGGGATAGGCTCAAGACGAGGCGTCCGAGCGTTCCTACGTATCCCATTGAGATGGGAATCAAGCCACACGTAGTTCTTAAGATGCAGTTTAATGTCATGCAGGACAAGGAGAATCTCATTTGGGGATATGTAAGGTACGGAGAGCAATCTGACGTGAATGAGGATGTAGTCGAACACCATACCATACAATCCCGAAGGAGGGTAAGTCGGGGAAAACGAAGGGGCCTAAGTCCAGACCGCAGTCAGGGAGACCTGACCAGCTTGCGGTTTAATGTCTCGCAGTGAAGACGGGGGGCTGGGGCCCAAGGAGGCCAAGGGGCATGAGGCTGAGCCTTGGTCAGGAAGGCCTGACTGGCTTGCAGTTTAACATCTTGCAGTAAAGATGGGGGGGCCGGGGCCCAAGGAGGCCAAGGGGCCTGAGGATGAGCCGCGGTCAGGATGGCCTGACTGGCTTGCAGTTTAAGGTCTTGCAGTAAGGACGGGGGGACGGGGCCCAAGGAGGCCAAGGGGCCTGAGGCTGAGCATCGGTCAGGAAGGCCTGACTGGCTTGCAGTTTAACGTCTTGCAGTAAGGACAGGGGGAGATCTTTGCTTAAAGTCATAGAGCTCGGACCATTTTGCAGTTTATCGTCTTGCAGGATGAAGATGCAGTTTAAGGTCGTGCAGGACCTTATAGTTTAAGGTCGTTTTGGACCATAATGTGCAGTTTAAAGTCATGCAGGACCATCTTTGTAGTTTATCGTCTTGCAGGACGAAGATTCAGTTTAAGGTCATGCAGGACCATAACGTTCAGTTTAAGGTTATGCGGGACCCTTTCGTAGTTTAGGGTCGTGTGAGACCCTTTCGTAGTTTAGGGTCGTGCGGGACCCTTTCACAGTTTAGGGTCGTGCAGGACCCTTTTTCCCTAGGAAAAGTATCGCTTGAGGAATTTTGGCATTGGTGGGAGGGTTTATATGCTCTCCATCTGTGGTCACTAAGGAGTATGCTCCATTGGGGTAAACCTTATGGATGATATAAGGCCCTTCCCATTTGGGTTCTAATTTGGGCGGTTTCCTACCGGGAATCATTGGCGCTTGAAGGGCCAGTACAAGGTAGCCCTGTAGAAAAGAGTGTAGACGAACCTTCTTGTTGAAGGACCTATCTATATTATCCTGATGCCTTTCTAGATTGTGCAGGGCACGAAGCCGGTTCTCGTCCAGTGCTTCTTATTCAGCTAGACGGATTTCGGCTAGCTCTTCTGATGTTTGGTGATCATAATCTGTAGTGCGTAACGATGGCAGCTGGATCTCAATGGGTAGGACGGCCTCATCTCCATACACCAAAGAATATGGGGTCACCTGGGTAGAGTTGCGAGTTGTCATCTGATAATCCCAGAGGGAGTTGGGGAGCTTGTCCGGCCAAATTTTCTTGTTCTGACCAACCATCTTCTGCAGAATTTTAGAGAGGGTTTTGTTGAATGTCTCGACCTATCCGTTTGCCTGCGCATGTTAGCGGGAGGTATGGTTCGAACGGATGTCGTACATGGCGTACAATTTCTTCAGTTCAGCCACTTGGAAGTTGGTGCCGTTATCGGTGATGATGGAGTGAGGGACTCCAAACCGGTGGATAATATTGGAGCTCACAAAGTCAACGATGGAATGGGCCTTGACCTCTTTGAGCGGAACTGCTTCTGCCCACTTGGAGAAGAAGTTTGTAGTAGTCAGGATGAACCTATACTGGCGAGCTGTTACCGGTGGATACGGTCCCACTACATCAAGTCCCCATACCGCGAATGGCCAAGAGTACTTGGTGGGGTGGAGGGGCTCCGACGGCCGATGCAGGAAGTTGGTGTGAACTTGGCACGCATGTCATCTCTTAGCATACCCAATACAATCGTGGATCATAGAGGGCCAGAAGTACCCCAACCTCCATATTTGATGGGACAGCTTCGGCCCAGCTTGATGGGCTCTACAGGAACCGGCGTGAACCTCTTGCATAACTTGAGGTATCTCTACTCCTTGGATGCAACGGAGGAGAATACCATCGAAACATCACTTATAAAGGACTTGTTCAAGACTGGGGCCGCTCTGGAGGGTAAATTGTAGCGCGCGTCATCGAATTCTCTCGTACTCGGCCCGGTCTTCCGAGAGGTGACCATTTTGGAGATACTCGACAAAAGTTGCCCTCCAGTCGGGAGTGGCTTCAACCATAGCGTCTAACGAACCCGGGACCCCTGACGTGGGGGGTCCGGCAGTGAGATAACTTACCCGCATTCCATAATTGTCCTCTTGGGTGACGGGGGCAATGACTCTCCGTTGTGCCACATGTATGATCAAATCATCTTGATCAGGTTCTGCGAGCGACGCGGCTAAACCAGCCAAGGCGTCTGCTTGATCGTTCTGTGACCGTGGGACTTGGGTAACCTCTGGTCGAGAAGAGAACCGGGCCATTAGGCGGAGGGTGTACTCCAGCAACGGTACAAGCTCCGGATTCCTGAAGACATAGTCGCCAGTAACCTGTTTTATTTCCAGCTCGAAATATCCTTTCACATGTAGATGGGGCACATGGATTTCAAGGTCCAACTCGAGGCCGGTGATGAGAGCCTGGTACTCTGCATGTTGTTCGTACAGCCTTCTGACAATAGGAATGAGTATGGCAGGACGGCTTGCGCCGGGGTAATGAAGACAATACCCAGACCCACTCTGTTGAGCTTGGGATCGTTGAGCCGCTTACCGGTGGGGCTCCGGGAGGCGCCGTCAAAATGCATTTTCCAACACAGGATGACATGATCAACTAAGAAGATCATCTCGTCAGGAAAATCCAGGTCCAGGGATTGATCCGTGGAGGTTGGATGGGCAGCTAAAAAGTCTGCCAACGCCTATCCCTTAATGGCCTTCTGAGGTACGAACCTGATATCAAACTACTAGAGAATCACCACCCACCGTGCTAGTAGGCCAGTCAGCATGGGGCGGTTCAGGATGTACATCAGTGGGTCTACCCGGGAGACCAATTGCACCTCATGGTTCTGCATGTAATATAGCAACTTCTACACGGCTAAGATGAGCGCAAGGCAGCTCTTTTCAATAGAGGAGTATCTGACCTCCGTATCGAGAAGTATGCGACTGAGATAGTAGAGATTGTTCTCAGTACCCTCGTTATTCTTCTGGGCGAGCAGTGCACCGAGG
Organism: Viscum album; assembly: GCA_963277665.1. Classification (NCBI taxonomy): domain Eukaryota; kingdom Viridiplantae; phylum Streptophyta; class Magnoliopsida; order Santalales; family Viscaceae; genus Viscum; species Viscum album. Next base: position 938,518,469 of record OY728155.1, on the reverse strand, counting down.
GATCTTTCCAGGGTAGTCACGTAAAGGACCAACGGCTTTCCGGAGACGGGTGGCATCAAAACCGGAGGATGGAGCAGATATTGCTTGATTTCCTCATAGGAGGTCCGACACTCCTTATCCCATTCGTAGGCGGAACCCTTCTTCATGAGCCGAGAAAAGGGCTTACACTTGCCGTCCAGATTCGCGATGAATCGGCGTATATAGGCTATGTGGCCTTGTAGGCCTCGAAGCTCCTGAATGTTGCTCAGGGGAGGAATTTGGCTGATGTCCTTGATATTCTCTGGGTCGATCTCGATACCCCGGTATCTGACAACAAATCCTAGAAACATCCCGGAGGTGACCCCAAAGGCACACTTCAACGGGTTCATCTTTAGGTGACGGGAACGGAGGAAACCGAACACTTTCTCGAGGTCTTTGAGATGGCCCTGGTGCTGACATGATTTGACTACGAGGTCATCCACGTAGCATTCCACCAATGTCCCAAGAATCGGCTTGAATATGCGATGCATGGCCCTCTGATAAGTGGCACCTGCATTTTTTATACCGAATGGCATAACATGGTAGAAAAAGGTACCTTGGGGAGCCCTGAAGGCAGTATACTCCTCGTCTTTGGGGGCCATCCGGATCTAGTTATACCCGGAATACCCGTCCATGAAAGAGAGAGCTTGGAACCCGGCCGTGTCGTCAATCAATAACTCCATCACTGGGAGTGGGGAGTCATCCTTTGGGCAGTGGCGATTAAGATCACGGAAGTCGATGCAGACTCTGATCTGTCCATTCTTCTTCCTGACTGGCACAATGTTGGCAAGCCACTCGGGGTACTGGACTTCCTTAACGATGTTGGCTTTGATAAGCTTGTCAACTTCGGCCTTAACCATAGCACCATGAGAAGGGTGAATCTTCCTGGGAGGCTTCTTAAACCCACGATGTTTCGTCGGGAGGCCCAGACGGTGAACGGCTACCTGGGGATCTAGTCCTGGCATCTTGTTGTAACTCCAAGCAAACACATCACGGTGTTTTTTGAGGAAGTCTACGTACTGCTGCCGCTCCTCGGGGAACATGGCTGCACTGATCAATGTGGGTTTTGGATCTGCCTCGCTACCAAGGTTCACCTGTACCAGTTCATCAACTGTGGTAGAGACGCCTTCTTCAAAGGCGGGGGGAGCATCCTCCAGGTCTTCCTCTCCACCCGTGGGGGGATTTCCCGCAACGGGAGGTACTTCTGGGCTATCAAAGCCTGAGGGGCAGCTGGTGCCGGCTCGGGAATCAGTAGTCATCATATCAGGAGAATCACTTTCCATTGAGACCATAGCAATGAAGGCAGTCGACCCTATCCCATCTGGCCTTCGGCCTAAGGGGCCACGTTTGATGATATCAAAGCAGTGATGACGTGTCGGCCTGAGTCGGTTAATTCCAGCCCGATGGAAGAGACACGTATGGCGCACCGCTGTTGTCAGAAGCTTGACATTCTGGTACTATACAGGGGTAGGAGGTTCCGGGATCACCTGAGCCTAGTTGATGTAGGAGTACGAGGTGATTTTCTGCCATCGCTTGGACACGGGAACATGCCTTCTTTGTGTACCCGAAAAAACAAAACATTTCCCCAGGTCGGGGGTCGTGGCCTCCAATCGGTGGATCGGGAGGACGTAGGCGTCATCCATGCTTGCCCAGGGATCACTTGTGACCGGGGTCGGTTCATCCTCACTTACTAGGATTTGCTTATCCTTACTTTTGTAATAACCCGCATCCAGATAGCGGGCCTCACAAGAAGTGAAAGGGGACGCATCTCCTTGGAGCACGCCTACTCGACCATTGAGCGAGTACTAGAGGCACTAGTGATACGACTAAGGGACCGCTTCATACAGATGGAGCCATGGCCTACCCATCAACGCGTTGTAGGCGTTGTCCTGAGAGACAACCATTAACTCGGTGCTGGAAATTAATCCACTGAACTGAGTCTTCAGGTGGATCATGCCGACTGGGGTTTGCTCGGTCCTATCGTAACCCTAGATTCTGAGGTCAGAGGGAGTTAAATCACCTTCAGACAGACTCAGCCTTCGCAACGTCCGGGTCGGAATTAGATTGATTCTGGAACCCGTGTCAATGAGAAAGTGGCGGACTTCCACGCCATTGAAGTGGCCAGTGATGTACAATGAGAGAATGTGCCCCTATAGAGGACGGTCCTCATCTTCACCAGAGAACGAGATAACCGCCTGACATTCGGCGTTTTCACTCATCTCAGTATGGAAGGCTTCTGCAGCTGCTACCTCCGTCTCAAACTGGAGGGGGCTCCTTAGGGCCTCGGCAAGTGCCTCGCACATTTCGGATGACAGGCGAAGGGCCTCAAGGATAGAAAGCCTTGCCGGAATGCTGGACAGGTGCTTCAAGAAATCATACTTTCGTGCCAAACGCGAACCTCTGTTTACAAGAGGTCGTTCAGCATTCGGAGGCATAGCGGGTCCTGCTGGTTGAACCAGCGATCGGCTAGTACTAGGTACATATTGCTGCCTACAAGTAAAAGCATGGGGGGTAGTCGCCAGACTAAGATCGGACAGCAGAGGCTGGCCTGTAGCCGGGAAAGACTGACTGTGATACGAATGGGGCAACTCTCCCTGATCTAGTAGCACAAACTGTAGTGGAGGTAGAGCTGAGGGCATTAGACGGGGTTGCGCGTGCTGAGCTCTACGCTGAGCCTGCTTTCTGGTCTCAGTAGCGTGCACAGCTTGACTGGAAGTGCCTGCTGACATACCTCGATGACCGGTGTAGTTGTGATTCCGCTGACGTTGACGTCAGTTCGAAACGTTGGGAAGGTTTTCCTGGCGCTCCCCCTCGTCGGGAGTCATATAGGGCTTTACCATCTCCACGGTGTTAATCGAAGTGTACCCCTGACTGTCGCTCGAGGAGTCATCTAGTACCGGGCGGATTCTAGGAGGAATCCCCATTTCATGGGGCATAAAGTCATCGAGAATGCGGGATGATGGCGGCAGCGGCAGTGCGCGTTGATTCTTCTTACGTCTCCACTGCTTGCCATTTTGGGAAGAGGTCGACTATGAAGACGAGGCGGGGGTACCGACTACTTCTTCTGAAGGTTCCGGCTGATTCAGGCACGCCCAGATGATACCATGGGCACAGACGACGGTTTTTCGAGCTATCCAATCATCGTATTTCTGGGATCCGCAGTTGGGAACCTGCTGCCACTCGCCTTCGCTATCGCTACCGATCTATGACCCTGTAAAGACACCTGCCACTTACACTGGTGCTGGGCCCAACTTGACTATGTTGTTTTCGACCTGGTCTTGAAGCCAGTCTTTAAAAACATAGCATTTATTGAGGGTGTGACCTAGAAACCAATAATAAGGGTAGTAGTTGGGGTGATCGGTGAGATTCGCCTCTACCGGCCTTCTGCACTCGGTCAGACGCACAATCCCTTGCTCTAGAGAACTTCAGAAGTATCCAGGGACCTGATTTTCAGTGAACGAATATGTCTGGTGCCTTCTTTCTAGATAGGGGGGCCTGGGGTCCTGGCCCAGATGAGGGGCTAGAGGGGCCTGCCGAGGAGGCGATGCCTGATTGTCTCGCCTTGGTGGCGGTGGCGCATTGCGCGGGGGGAACCTATCATTTCTGAGGCGGTCGCTGCTGGGCGGGAGCTTGTGCTTGTGGTGGAGGACCTCTACGGGGTTGCGGGGATGGTGCCACTGGCAGTAATTCCAGCTGCCTAGGGGCTTCTATTTGGGCCACCGCAGCGGGTTCAGCCCTAGCGGTCCTCCTGACCGGGATCATGGGGGGCAACAAACGTGCCTGACTAGCCTGTTGCAGGGCTTCCTCAAGGCACTGAGCCTTATCTAAAAATTCTCTGAACCCTCCAGGGTAGTTCTGGGTAATGAGGGAGGGTACCAGCTCTGTCTTGACGTTCCCCACACACATCGTCAGTAATTCCTCCTAAGTCAGTGGCATATCGAGGTAATACGTTAGTCCCTTCCACCGGGCGATGAAATCTGCGACTCGCTCATCAGGCCTCTGCTTGCACTTGAAGAGGTCCGTAATGCTCGTCTTCCGCATGGTGGATCTGAACTGGTATAAGAACTGCCGGCGGAGATCCTCCCAACCGGTCACCGATCCGATAGGGAGCTGGCTGTACCAGACGAATGTCGGACCTTCCAATGTCTATACGAAACATCGGAGCTTGGAGGCTTCTTGCTGAGCCGGGGTCCCTAGCATGGGACCACACCTGGAAGAAAAATGATCCAAGTGCTGTGGTGGGTCCCCTGTCCCGTTGAAGGGAGAGAAGGTGGGGTTCCCAAAACCCGGAGGTGCGGGCATATCATCCACCCATGTGGGATACAGCTTGCCATCCGGTGGGACCGCCACCTGCCGTGTTTCTAACGCTTCGAGGCGGGCTATGAGCGCCGCTATAAGATCATCCGGGTGGGGGTCCCTTTCTTGATGGGGATCCCTTACCACAATTGTGTTGCCAGGTTCCTCAACACGGTAGATGGCTTTGGCAGCTCGTGGATCAGCTGGCGGAACAACCTGCGGGGCGACTGGGGGAACCCGGACTGGATTCATCAGATTGCCCCGTCACTCAGGAGGGTTTGGTGAGACGTATCGCTCCCTCTTGCCATAAGTTCCAGCTTCTTCCCTGTCTGCGGAAGTAGCATGATTAGGGTTTCCCAGAGGAATCTCACCGGGGGAAATTGTTCTTTCCCATGCTGCCCCGGCCTGGGATTACCATAGTTGGGTCGCCGCTCTATAGCGCGCTCAGCCAAGAGTTTGTCAACCAGCCTCTTCTGCTCAGCAAGCTGCTGGCATAACGTGGCCTTCTCGGGTCTTCATCCGTTTTCTGCATAGAGGCAGACGGGTCGGAGTGCTTGACAAATCCGACGTGCTCCTTACCCTTGCCGGTATTTCGACCGAGTACCAGTGACTCGGTGGGTACGGGGAGGCCTAGTAGGTTCCTCTACTGATGGGTAACCCTCCCTGATGGGTCCAGTAGTGGCGGTACGCCCTCAGGGGGTAAGTATCCATCAAGGAATTCAAGCTCCTCTTCCTTGTCCATGACGTCAGCCATGTGGACTGCAAAACCTCTCGAGGGCATGTCATCGATGTCACATATTGAATCATGATACCTCTGGATAGGGTCAAAGAGGAGAGCTGCATAGTGTCCCCAACCACAGACTTTCACATGGGGGTATCTTCCCTGACAATTCTGCGAAGTACTTTGAAACTCTGAACGCATTTCCGTTGAAGGGCGCTCTGGCGGCCCAGTGACTCAGGGTGCTGTACCACAAGGAGTGCGGCCGAATTGATTAGGTGACATTGCTCGCCGATTTCATCGAAGTGATATCGAATTCTAGGGTACACCACCCATTTGTAACGAAGGCGGAAGTGTGTCGCCCATAGGGTTTGAAAAAAGTACCCCACTTCTTCAGGGGTAAGAGACTCTGGTACGCGAAAATTCAGCACCGCCGTCGGCCAGAACTTCTCCGGGAAGAAATCCGCTTCAAGAATACTCAAGAAGCTTCTGGGTTCGGACTCAGGGTCTGGCCCTATGTTTCCCCACTCGTCAACCAGGGGCGGCTGAGGGACCGGTAGCGGTACTGAGGCGGACCTCTAGGATAGTAAAGTCGGCGGCAGAGAATACGACGAACGAGCTAACTGGACACCGATTTCTGGGCCATCCTCTGAAGAGTGAGGTGACATGTCCACGATGTCACGATACGACGAGCTGATAGCCACAGCTTTCGGCACAGGAGTCGCGGCTACCAGCGACAGGTCGTGTCGTCTCTCTACCACCTTTGGCCCCCAAAATAGCTCTTCGTGATCTCTGGTAGAGGTAGAGGGCACTTCTAGTGACGATGGCAGTGATTACACGGTCGAGACCTGTGGAATTCCCAATATTTCTTCCTCCTGGATGTATTTGTGGAGAAATATGGGAATCTGGTGGGCCTCATATTCCGAGAGAATGAGGCTAATGCATCTGGTTCTTGCCCCAGTCCTTGGTACGGAGGAGCGTGGAGAAGGTTCCATTGCTGAGTCGCATTCCGCTTCCAAGTCGGAGAAGCGGGCAATTTTGATCTCCACCCGGGCCTTTAGAGGACTCTTCTTGTGGCGGCGACGACCCGCTCTCCTGCCCCGGGGTGGCTCTTCGGGACAGGGTTGATCCCTATCATGTAGCCTCGGGGCGGCACTAGCACCGTGTCGGATAGGACCCCCACTCGAGATGGCCAAGGTGTGAGGGGCACCAGGGAAAATGTCGAAGGGTACATGGGGAGGACCTCCATGAACGACACCCATGTGGGCGGAGCCTCTGTTGAAACCGGCAGAAGCATGGGGAGGACCTCCATGGTCTATGCGGGCAGAGTGAGGCTGGCCATCACTCCTCATGTTTCTGGGGTGAGGAGGACCTTCGCCCGTTGCAGAGAGGACGTAGGGTGGGCCCCCACGTTGGAGAAGGACTGGATGGACAATGCCTTCAGATCGGTGGTCGGGGGCAGGAGGATGGACTCCATACCTTGTATAGTGGGCGCGGGAAAGGTTTTCGTGTTGAGCGTCACTGCCGCTGGGCAGGTCTTCCTTCGGAATGGGGGTAGCACGAGGCATACCTCCATGACGAGCATCGGAGCGGGGAAGGCCCACGCTCTATGGAGTAGCGGTACGGGGAGGGCCTCCGTACGAGGTGACATCACCGCGGGTTAGTTCGCGGCGATCACCACTCAGGCCTGCCACCCGGAGGGTCAACCCAGCCTGCCCGTGGGGCGGTTGGGGTATCGATCTTGGTCGGGCGAAGGAGTGCCTCTGCTCAGCGTATGCAGGGGCCCCATGATGCACGTCGGCGGTGGCTCGAGCCACTGTAGCTGTTGACGTTGACGCACCTGGGCGAGCGTCCTCAGTCTGGGCCCGGCGCTGACGTCGGGTCAGACGAGCTGGTGCAGGTGGTGTAGGGGCATAGCATGCCTGCTCTTCCTATGGAGTCGGACGGCGGCGATGACACGGCCAGGCGGGAGCTCTTTCCTGGAGCCCTCGGGTCAGGACCCTGAGTGGGCTGAGCTGGACGGCGCCCGCCTCATCAGCGTAAGGCGAGGAGTCGTCAAGGTGTTCCGGGGACAGGCTCCTGAAATGGTTGAACGTTGGGATGGGGAGTAGGGGCTCCCTGCGCGGCCTTTTAGGGCAGCGTTGATGGTGGGGCCTGGAGGCCTCCAGGTCTAAGCGGGCCCTATCCCTAGTTGGGATGACCCCTTCCTCCTCGTACCTGCGCACGAGGTTGTTGATCACCCTTCGATGGATGACCTCTGATGGGGAAAGGGGATGTGGGCTCCCTGTATTCTGCGATGTGGTGGTCGTCATGACGGTAGCGGCGCCATGCGGGGTGGCTGTGGCGGAGTTGCCCCTGCCCCTGCGTAGGCGGGTGGGCGGTGATCATGTCTCTGTAACAGCAACCTGGTTCCTGAGAAATGAAGGGATCAACTCATCAGCACTGAGAGGAAAAGAATCGACAACCAGTGCCCCAAAGCCCTTCCATTCTCCATGTCTGTAAGAAGGATCCACACCCACACGCTGCAGAATGGAATGCCCCACGTTCTACTACCCCGACTTCCGGTGAGTTTCACGACAGGCCCGCCATTTGCTCGGCCGGACCACGCACCAGATATCTCGATCCGGTGACACGTCAATCTACTGGTGTCTCGAATGCTACTAATCTCCACATTTAGGAGAATAATTTCACGTCGGGTTCACCATTTCTATTTTCGACACTTTCACCGAGGCGCGCGCATCCGTCCATCCGCGGAGGAGGACGCGCGGCGCTTGTTGCCCCACATTCCCGCTTTACAAAGGAGGGTGGCATTCGCTCCTTATTCAGGTAAGTCTGCTCCTTGATCTAAACGGGATGATGGGATGTCGGTTCTTCCTTCTGTGGATTCTTCCTCAGAACTCATCACCTAGTCCGGGTCTCCCTCATAGATTTAATACATAGTTCGTGAAACTCTTCCAAGTGCCATGTTTCCATGGACGCCGATTAATTACACTGCTTCTGTCGGGACATTCCAAAGGGTCTAGTCAGGGAAGCAACCTTTAGTCAGGGGAGTAGTCACGTTAAGGCATCCGTTGCATGTCTGGATGCTGGGGAACCTGGTGTGTCTGTCTGTTATCCCTGGTCACAGGGATTCTCGAGGGCATGGAAGCCCAAGGCATCCCACATCGAATGCGGGGAATTATGTTCCATAGACACATATCTGATGTTTTCCTCAGCTTCCCGTGTTTAGAACAGCGTACGCTGTGAGTTTAACGTCTAGAAGAGATGGATCAGCCTGATCAGAGCATTAGCTAGAATAGATTGGATTGAGGGACTTCCCTTGAAGGGATGACAATACAGAGGCCAGCCCATGGGTGGCTGTGAAGAGGAGCGTACCGACATGGTCTCACCAGGGTATGACGTTCCGGGCGAGGATCGGGGTGGATGGTGGATGGGTGAATGAAGTGGAGGGTGGAATGTCAAGGAACCATCGCAAGGGAAACTGTGAAGTCGGGCTTGAGCCTTGAAAGGGATTCTTACATATCCCCGTGGCAGGGAATCAAAGTCTACGTAGTTCGGGATGGTGCCGGTGAACCGGCATGAGGGTGGACCTTGGCCTGATGCGTCAGCGAACCGACGTGAAGGTGGACCTTGGTCTAATGAGAGATGGGCTTGAACCTTGGGGAGGCTTCCTACGTACTATGCCTTGACATGAATCAAATACCTCGTAGTTCAAAGGGTTTCATCGGTAAACCAATGTGAAAGTGGACCTGTGGGTCCGCTAGTGGTGGGCTTGAACCTTAGGAAGGTTTCCAACGTACCATGCCTTGACATGGATCAAAGTCCTGATAGTTCAGAATGGTGGAATACAGTTTAACGTCATGCAGGATGATAGTGAACCCAGACGTGAACGAACGACGGGCGATGGGTGTCAGAGAACCGACATAAATGGGGAAACTTGGTCCAATGGAGATGGGCTTGAACCTCTGTGAGGCTTCCTACATACAATGCCTTGACATGGATCAAAGTCCTCGTAGTTCGCTGAGGGTGGGGGTCAGGGTCGGTGCTCACTCTAATCCCATGTGAGTCATGCTCGTTGTGAGAAACAAGAGGTTGCAAGGACCTAACGATCACGTCGCGAAGGATGCGTCCGTGAGAAGAGAAGAGGGGCTTACGCATTAGACGACCCATGGTGCTGGGACTTACTCCAGGATGGAGGCCTGAGGTGCGGAAAAGCCCAGCGAAAGAGGGACTCGGGACCAATGATGGGAGGTGCCTCATTCCCTATAACGCCTTCCACTGACCTTTGTAGTGGCGAAGTACGGAGATGCAGGGGTGAAACCATCCGTTGGAGAACTAGGGTCTCCCTTCCCCTATGAATATACGCCACTCCAATAAGGAGTAAATCATCCCTTGTGGATGGGTGATTCCACTCCCGTGGAGACGAGTGGCGTAAAAAATGTTCGAGATGGGGGGACCCTACGTGCGATGCACGAGGTCGGGTTACATTTTAATGTCATGTGTTGAGGACGTGATGCTTGGCAGTTTAACGTCATGTAGCTCAGACGAGGTGGGTTCACTACGCACCCCTAGGACCTACATAACCGGTACCCTATGGTCCTTGGGGAAGGGAAGGTACCAGTAAGTCCATGGTCAAGGGGGGTGTGGAGAAAACCATCGAGGGGTCCACATTAGCGTGGCTATGCAAAGAAGCAATAGCCGTTAGCGTGCATATGCGAAGAAGCATTAGGAGAAGCAACACTACGAGTGGTATTGTCCATGGGACTTTGAAATCACATCGTGCAAACATGGAGGGTCGCACGGGAAGAGTAATTGCCAAGAAAAGGAGTGTGCTTCGCGAAGTAGAGTGCCTTGGCCCTAGCACGGGGCATAGGTGTGATTGGAGGGTGGTTCGCGAAGTGGAACAGTATTCGCGGAGCACTACCTCACGAAGAAGGGGTGCCTTGCGAAGCAGGGTGCTGCGAAGCAGTGTGCTTTGTGATGTGTAGAGATCCTGCCTTAGCATAGGGATCACTAGTATGGGTTGGGTTTTTCATGAGGCATAAACACTCCACGGCTGCCCGGGTTCCCTTGGGAATCCCCTTCCTTCTCGAATTCCCTTGAGCTTCACGAAGGGCATCCCTCTCAGAAGAGGGGGTCAAAACGAGACCAAGCAAAGGTGTCTCGTAAAGTAGAAGTACCTCGCGGAGCTCATGATTCCCGGGGGCAAAGGGTGCTTCGTGATTCGAGAGTGGAGAATCCGAAAGGTCGGATCGTCCGTCCTCGGGACTTAGGGGGAGTCCAGTATTTATAGGCAAGGGGCGCCGCGAAGCAAAACTCACGCGCCGCCTCAAGAGCTTCGCGGCGCGCTCGCGAACGTCAACGGCGTTTGCAGAGAGTTACCGCCTCTGGAGCTTCGCGGCGCGCTCGCGAACGTCAAATGCGTTCGTGGAGAGTTACCGCCTCTGGAGATTTGCGGCGCGCTCGCGAATGTCAAATGTGTTCACGGAGAGTTACCGCCTCTAGAGCTTCGCGAGACCGCGATGCTCGGGGTTCTTCGCGTCAGTGCTTCGCGACGTTGCTTTACGGCGGTGCTTCGTGAGGCAGCGTTCCATCCTTCCTTTTCGTCCCTCCCTTTCGTGCAATATTTTGGCACTAACAAAAGGGAGATAAGATTTATTTTCATGTTCATAGAAACTTCAAAGTCCTGATATTATTTTTAATAAGGATGTTTCTGCTTTCCAAAAAGGGGGAGATTGTTGAGTAAATAATGTTTCCTTTTGACGTTTCCATTCCTCTATGTTTTGAAAATCACAGACACTCTATCTTAAGGAAAATTTTATTGTCTCTACGTTTTTTTGAAAGGATTTTTTCTCCTTACCTGTTTTTAATTGTTCATATTTTATTTTCTCTAAATCGGACTATTTTTATTCTTAAGTGAAAAATTCGGTTTGACATCTAAAATCTCAGAATTATATAAATAATTCAATATAGAGTATTCTGTATTCAGGAACATAATTCGGACTCCGAATTCCTCAGAGTTCAGATTCCCAATTCTCTGAAATTTAGGTTCTGAATTCTCTGAAATTCAGAGTCCAAATTATCTAAAATTCAGGTTCTGAATTCTCTGAATTAAAACACAAAATTCCTTATAATTTAGACTTCGAATTTCTATGAATTAAGAATCATAATTCCATAGAGTTCAGACTCTGAATTCCTCTGATTTCAGACTCCATATTCCTCTGAATTCAGACTCTTAATTCCTTAGAATTCAGACTCTGAATTACATAGAATCTAGACTCTAAATTCCTTATAATTCAAACTATTAATTTCATAGAATTCAGACTCTGAAGTCTATATAATTCTGATTTCAAATTCCTTGGAAAACAGAATCCGAATATCCATGTAATGTAGACTCTGATTATTTTCTTCTTAGACTCTGAACTTTATTTTTTTCCTTAGACTCGAAAAATTATATTTGATAGAGCAACCATATTTTACCTACCATTGTTATTGTTACAAAATGATGTCATGAATTATGTTTCTAACTAACCATTGTTTGAGTGACACATTTACAGGTCCCGTAGAAATTCACGTAAAAATATGATCATTAGAGGAGGGATCCAACCGTTAGAGATGCGCCTATAAATAGGAGCTCATTTGAACAAGCCCAAGAGACTGTTCTAAATCTCTAGAGATTACATGCTGCTGAAGTGATTTCTAGAGAGAGAGAGACACTCATGATTTTTGTGTATTAAACATCTTGTTCAGATTTCTTAGTGCGAATTTGATTTTTGCTGTGTACAATCGAGGGCTTTCAGGTATAGGAAGACAGAGGTACTGACTACCTTAATGTTTGAGGACTTTCTTGATAAGGAAGAAAGAGTTGATGACTACCTTGAAGTTTGAGGGCTTACGTGGATAACAAGATCGACTCCGATATTCTTATTGAGGGATTACCCTGGTGTGGGTAAGACAAACATTCTTGAAAGTATAAATCCAGGGACCTTTATCCAATTTTGTTGGATACCCTGCTCTTTGGGTTAGAAGATTCTATACTTGTTACTTGTATTGTTTCAAGTTTTTTATCTGCTGCATTTTGATTATTAAGGAAAGTATAACTATATTATACTTTCATATACCTTTATTCTATGATTAGTAAGATTATATATTCTTTATGGTAGAATCTTTGTCCTTGTAAACTTCTCTTATGTTTCATCTTCGGAACCATATTTCCAGAATCTAGCATGTTTTTATAACTAAGAGGTCTTGTGAATTTACCATGTTTAACATTGTTAAACAATAGAAATTTTAATATCAACATTAAAAGTTCCAAAGGAATTTTTAAAGGATACAATTCACCCCCACTTTTATATTGAGCATCTGTATCATATTTCGATCCTACAGGACAGAGTTCATTAAAAAAATAATCTCATACACATATTTCCAAATGAAAATTCTTCAAGAAATACATATTATAATATTTCAGTTCCAATATCTCATATAGTGTCTTTATGTATGCATTAGATATAAATCTTTTAAGTATGAATGAAATAGTATCCAGAGCATTACCCTAAAAGTAATCTCTGGAAAAAGATCACAGAGATGGGAAAAATAATATATGCATATGTGTTCTTGTGTATCTTATAGATATAAATGGTAATGGATGATAACATTAGTCATGAAAAATCAAATTCATCATCTACATATTTCAAAATAATGGAATTTTCTTAATTACTATCCTCTTTATAAGGACCATTTTCTCAAATAGGTGACTCCAACATTTATATTTTCTTCTATAGGAATAGTGTGATATGAAAACACCTCCACTAATTTTGTAAGTTGATGCATGTGATAAGATTTACATTATCTAAAATCAATCACATGGATAATGGGGATGTACTTTTTTTACTTCCAAATTTTAAAAATATTTACCAATAGGTTTTCGTAAATTATCACGATTTCAAAAAATTAATGTAATAAATTTTATTTTTCAGTATCTAAAAATTTAATAAAATCACAACATAACTATGAATTAGATTCATATTATCTTACAATATGGATTTTTTAGTGGAAGGAACCCAAATTTTCATTCTAATATCCCATATGAGAGCATGGTCATATTTGTCAATGGTATTTAGGTACGTGGAATTTTTAATATTAATAACTCTTGATCCCCTGATTCATTAAGAGGAATCCAAAATCAGGAAATATGAGACATGCATTTTCTCACCACATTATTCCATGTTATATAATTTCCTATGATACAAATAAATATTTGATAAAAATAAGGTTAATTTACCGAAAAATATAAATATAAAACCCCAAAATATTAATGTTGTACGAAATGATCTAATTCAAACACTTTTATCAATGGTTTCATGAAAAATCATGTAAGATAAATTTTTGTTTTACATGGTATTTATTTGAGGTATATTATTATTTTATGTGAAAATATAATTTATTTTATACATTTATATGTTGGTAATGTTATATAGATTTTTCATAATTAATTAACCATTCCATGATTAGATAATGTATGAATAATTAATTTTTTATTCTATCATTTGAATATTTTTAATTCATTTTATTAATGTAACATTTTTATACATTAGATTAATATGACGTGTATACATAAACAAACTAACCATAAAATGTATAGAATAAAATATCCACATGGTTGATCATGATATTTACAAATAGTTGGTTTACCGGTCTGATGATAAGACAACCATTGACCCTGAAGAAATAACTCTATGTGTTATAATGATATCTAGTTGTAGAATTTTACCTTATTCCCCATGAATCTCCCAAGTTGGTTTCGTGTCAACTCAATGTAGAACCATACATTCATTCAACTAACCTCCTTCCATAACATTTATTAAAAAAATCATAGCTGAGGATAACAATAGGAATGGGGTTACTTTAATAATTATATGTATATAAACTACCACATATAAATAAATATTTGGGTATTATAAAATGCTAATCACTTATAATTATAATATCTAACCTAAAACCCATAAAAATAATTTAATTAAATGTTACCTACCAAATAGTTTTTTTGGTCAAGCTCATTATCACCCACACATGGAATAACATCACATTTAAAATAAATTATCATTCATTTTAATTTTATCTCTATTAAAATAAAACTAACAACTTAATACATTATTTATCATAATACTTAAATAATTATTTTATATTAATTTTTTTTTCAAAATAGCCATAATTAATCCCATCATTTCTAACTTCAAATAAATTAAAATTAATAAATTCATTTAAAATTAACACATATAAGATTTGTAAAAAAGGGAACACAATGGATACCCAATTGGCTAGTTTTAATTTTTGGTTGGAATTTAACATGACCTGTACAGGAGGTAACATGAAGTGTAGAAATATGTTATTCACCAAGTGTACTATAATTCTCATTGAATTTTAATATATTATATATTATACTTTTCATATATTGTATACATACATTAAAAGTAAGTTTATTTAGGGTGTCACGTACGAAACGTTTTTTTGTTCTATAGGCCAAGTAAAATAGTTATCATAAAGTGATTTTCCACTCAATAAACTAGAATATAAATGTAGTATGTACTAATTTCAATGCCTATTAAATACATAATGTTTATGGTAGCAATACATGTCTTTTAGATCAAGAAAATGTGAAAAAATAGTTAATTAAATAATTTAATTCAACATTACTTTTCCAAAATCCCGTACTGACTAATTCAAGGGTGAAACCCTGTCAAACATCATGTATATTAGCTATATATAGTGAATTCTTTTATTAATGATATAAAAAATTATATCACTACATTTAGACTCACATTAGAAAACTAGTATTTGTGTTTAAACTATGTGTGAGGATATAAGATACACCTTTATAACTAGATATATGTTTTATAGTCTATTCCTAAGATACATATAAAACATGAATCAGTGATCAGTGTGTATTAAATATTAGTTTTTATATGTAACATAGAAATTATCTTTGTAAACTTGTGTTAGTATAACTTGAAAATGTTTTTCATCTTTTATTCAATAAAATATTTTTATCACGCAATGCATACATTAACCACACTACTTCTGTGATTCTTATAGGGTCAAAACATGTGGGGTAACATGACATGTAAAATTACTAATATCGGGTTAATCTTGTCGGTATATTTGAAAAATAGAAATTAAGATGTTATTTGTAATAATACACGATGTATAATGACCCCTCAAAGTCATTCCATGTTTGACGGAGCATGTACATGGGTTGTTGATAATGGTGTACACAATAAAAAATTTTAAGTTACAAGTAGTGTAATGATTTCATCAGGCTAGAATGTATGGAAGATACTAATGGAATCTTAAAATTTTAGTCATAATTTATTTCCCTATTCTTGGTCATATTATTATGAACGAACAAATTATATTTTAATTCATATAAATAATTAAAAGTTTGTGATGAATAACTAACAATCTAATTTTTAAATTTAAAAAATGTTAATAATTATAAATTAATATGTGACTGCTCTAACATATCTTGATGGTTTTATGGAATATCATAAGTAGATGATTCCATTAACAAAAAGTGTTTTTGGATTATTCAAATTACAACATCGTAATATTATAAAAGGTACCATGAAATATAGTAAGGGATATTTGTTTCACCTGAAATTTATAATTAAATTATTTTGATAATAATACCCTTATATAAACATCATTATACATTGATGATCCTATCAATATTATCTTATCATACCATTTTTGAAAAGGAGGATCAATATATTAAATCCCATAATAGTATCAAAACACGTGCATCGAATAATGTCACCCATGAATCTCTTAGCGCCATCACAAATAATCAAATCATCTAACTTCATTCACTATATTTCATAATGAGAATACCATTGATCATGAAGGATTAATATATATTCTCTCTACATAAATAAGGTATAAAATGATAATCACTCTTCATTCTTTAGAACATTCTCAAGATGTTCTCTCTTGGACTACATATAATTTAATGTAGATTTTTTTCCACATTTCTATATATGTATAAAATGGTATAATTTAGTTAATATGTCTAGGATAGTGAATTATTTATTTCACTCATTACCTTACAGAATCGACCAGTGGTGAAAAAACCCCACACATAAAAATAAAAATTTTATTATTTCATTGGAACTTTCTAAACAAAATGAATAGTTAAATATAATTTAAAAATAAATAAATTCATATTAATTAATGTTATTTTCAAAACCTATCCCCTAGGACCAATTTCGTGAATACCCCAAGCCCACCATCCATAGGCCAGGGGCTGGAGACTATCACTGACAGGCATATTCCCTAAAACAGGAAGGCATTGCCTTTAACCTGTACAAACACACAGTCTGAGAACACAATAAGAAGTAACTGTGAAGTAAACTAATGTAGTAAAAGTGTACTAAGAGTAATGGGGCCAGAATACAAGCCTAATGGAAAAAGTAAAATTACAACTGATTAGTAAAAAATAACTGAAAGGGGAAAATCAGCTCCTAGATCATCCACTGTGGATCCTACCTGAAGGGTAGGTACAAATCTCCTCCACAGTACTCCACATCCGCCCATCTCCTCCATGTTAAATCATGAAGAATTTCCACCTCTGAGCACCATCTAGTCTTGCCTCCCTCAGCCACGATCAATGTTGTATGTCTTATGCACAAGAAACAACAAGGTGCGGGGGAAGCCCGTGCAAGGGTGAATATATAAATACTCAGTAGGGACCCTGAGACCCTGAACCACTCCTAGAATTCCACAAAGAAAAACCACAGGGTAACACCATGAAGGTAAAGTACCACATAGGTAAAGTACCACATATCATAACCTCAATCATAAGCACAAAGTAAAGACATCTCACATAGAGTCTCAACTCAAAACAGGTTTCCAGTGATGTATAGAAGTAAAAATGATTAGTCGAGAAGATAGATCATCTTATTCTATCATGTGGCACTACTGTTGACCATACATAGTCTGAAACACGTATGATTGATAGGTACTAATCCCTGGAATGACCCACAGAGGATCTGATATGCCCAGGATCGATAGGTAACTACCCCTCGAAATGACCCACCCAGGATCTTACCCACACAAGATCGGTATGAGATGACCCACACATGATCGATGAGCACCGACCCACATGGGATTGGTATGTGCTGACCCACACAAGATCACTGAGTTCTAACCCACATAGGATCTGAATCACAAAGGATATGTGCTAACCCACATAGGATCGCTCAGTTCTAACCTCTATATGGTCTGTCTAAAACATCCTCCTCACTATCAGCCACTGGATTCCAACTCTTTACACGCTTGATTCTGGGAGAACCGCTCCTTAATCCATCATTCATATTTCAACTTGCATGAAGTCTCACAAAGAAGTAACCCGATGATCCAACAAAGTCATAAGAGTTCCAACACAATAGATGGAATGTTAGTCGGAATCCCGGTATGTGCGTTATTGACATTTTAGTGCCGAGGGACAGATTGGGTTCAGGTGAGATCCCACTCGGTTGTACGCCAAGTTTCTCCAGAACTCTCATTGAGTAAGTCAAAAGGACCATCTTTCTCCAAGGGTCCCAACACCATAGTTGTTCGTCAAACGGGTGTTCAGTCCTCAAGAGAAGCCCGTTTGAGTGTTTCTGGGCCTGGTGGGGCCCGGGTCCGGTCTGACCCAGTCGGACCGCACTGGCCCAACATGATCTGGGCGGGGCTAAGGTAGACTTAGCCCACTGGGCCGATGTCTGGTCCAACCTGAAGAGGGGTGGCCCACAAGGGCATCCTGGCCTGACTAGGGCGGCCCGACCCGCATGGGGAGGCGACCTGCAAGGGTGGCAGCCTGGTCTGGGGGAGGCGGCCCACTGGGGCAGCAGCTCGGTCTGAGGGCCAATGCCCGCTTGGGCGGTGACCTGGTCCAAGGGCGGTGGCCTGGCTCTGAGGGCGGTGGCTCGACTCCAAGGGCAGTGGCCTGACTCTGAGGCAGGCCTCCTGAATCTGAGGTCGGCATCCCAGCTCTGGGGGCGGCGGCCCAAATCAAGGGCGGAAGACTGAATCGAGGGAATCATCCCACTCCGAGGGAGGTGCCCCCCTCCAAGGGCGGCAACCCTTTTCGAGGGTGGCAGACCGCTCCGAGTGCGGCGAACCACTCTGAGGGGGGAGCCCTCTAGGCACCCACTCCGAGGGTCGCGTCCTGCTCTGAGGGCGACGCCGCGCTCTGAGGGCTGCGACCCGCTCTGAGGGATGAATCTCACTCTAAGGGAGGTCACTCAGCTCGAGGGAGGTGGCCCCAGCTTGAGGGTGGTGGCCCAACTGGAGGTAGGAGGCCCCGTCCGAGGGTTGCGGCCCACTCTAAGTGCAGCGACTCGGCTCCAAGGGCGGCGACCCGGCTCTGAGGGTGGTGGCTTGACGTGAGGGTGGTGGACCATCTTGATGGCGGTGGCCTTGATTCGTCCGATGAGGGTGGGGGGGGGGTATCCCCCTGGTCTCCAATATTCCTGAACAGCCCGAAGAACCTTTGGTTGGTGAGGCGGCGACACCGCATGGGCGCTGCTCGGTCACCGCGGAACCCGTCGAAGGGGGGTTCAGCCTTCACCTCGGCTTCGACAGCAACTTTCGTTTTCCGGTGGCATGGAGGTCACTCCACCTTCCTTCCCACGACCAGCCGTCATGCCATCCGCCTACACCGTTCGACGCGGCCGATGATCCATGACCTTCCTCTTGCATTGTGCGTCGACGTGGTCGTGGTCTTCCAAGGTGGCGAAAGAATAACAAGATAGAGGAGGGTTCAGTCCGGGTTAGTTAGGCTCACACCCTCCACTTTAGATCATAAACAAGAGGGGGGTTAAGAGTTTAATAACAATTGAATTATACAACAAGATTAACCCCCACATGATTCCCTGTAATAACCTACCACAAAGAAGAATGAATCGCAGGTCAACCCATTAGTTGGTTGACCAACGTTCTTCATATAATTTCAAGAACGGTAAAGACACAATAAAAAATGCACAAATTAAATTAACCCCCTAACTCGAAAACCCTTTAGAGAGTGTCCTCTCTTGAAGGTGGGTCAGCGCTCTTTGTCCCCGCAACTGGTTCCCAATGACATCACTGGTACGTCGCCTTCTGATTCGAGGTTTGGTGTCTCCTGTCACCTCCCGTTGGGTCGGCTCTGTCCCTTAAGGATCCGGCATCGTGGCACACCTTCAGAAAATAATTGCTTGGAGATACTGTTCCATTACCTCCCCTCAAGCTCCATATATATAGGAGAGAGGGAGGGTAAGTAACAACGTTGAAATTTAATAGTGGCTCGTTAATTAGGAACCTTCCTAATTTCACGAAACATTTTTTTACTTAGATTGAAGGGTCAATACATTTATTGTATTGAAACATCTCTAGTCCCACCTTAACGCTTGTCCATTGGAAGAATAGAATAAAAAAACAATGTTATTTTATTTATTCTATTAAAAAAATACAAAAACTAACATTTCCTCTGGACCTAATGTGGTCGAAGTGAAGCCTCTCATAAGAAAATCCAAGTGTTGCAGATTCAACAGTGGCCTCCTATTTTTAATCCGAACAATTTTTCGAAATTTATAAAACTCTGGTCATGCGTTTACTAAATGTACACGAAAAAGGATCAGAAAATTATTTACACTATCCTTCGACCCACGACGATCGAGGGTAGGCTCTGCCTAAGTGAAACACACCACAAAAAACCCAACAATTTTGTTGGATACCCTGCTCTTTGGGTTAGAAGATTCTATACTTGTTACTTGTATTGTTTCAAGTTTTTTATCTGCTGCATTTTGATTATTAAGGAAAGTATAACTATATTATACTTTCATATACCTTTATACTATGATTAGTAAGATTATATATTCTTTATGGTAGAATCTTTGTCCTTGTAAACTTCTCTTATGTTTCATCTTCGGAACCATATTTCCAGAATCTAGCATGTTTTTATAACTAAGAGGTCTTGTGAATTTACCATGTTTAACATTGTTAAACAATAGAAATTTTAATATCAACATTAAAAGTTCCAAAGGAATTTTTAAAGGATACAATTCACCCCCACTTTTATATTGAGCATCTGTATCATATTTCGATCCTACAGGACAGAGTTCATTAAAAAAATAATCTCATACACATATTTCCAAATGAAAATTCTTCAAGAAATACATATTATAATATTTCAGTTCCAATATCTCATATAGTGTCTTTATGTATGCATTAGATATAAATCTTTTAAGTATGAATGAAATAGTATCCAGAGCATTACCCTAAAAGTAATCTCTGGAAAAAGATCACAGAGATGGGAAAAATAATATATGCATATGTGTTCTTGTGTATCTTATAGATATAAATGGTAATGGATGATAACATTAGTCATGAAAAATCAAATTCATCATCTACATATTTCAAAATAATGGAATTTTCTTAATTACTATCCTCTTTATAAGGACCATTTTCTCAAATAGGTGACTCCAACATTTATATTTTCTTCTATAGGAATAGTGTGATATGAAAACACCTCCACTAATTTTGTAAGTTGATGCATGTGATAAGATTTACATTATCTAAAATCAATCACATGGATAATGGGGATGTACTTTTTTTACTTCCAAATTTTAAAAATATTTACCAATAGGTTTTCGTAAATTATCACGATTTCAAAAAATTAATGTAATAAATTTTATTTTTCAGTATCTAAAAATTTAATAAAATCACAACATAACTATGAATTAGATTCATATTATCTTACAATATGGATTTTTTAGTGGAAGGAACCCAAATTTTCATTCTAATATCCCATATGAGAGCATGGTCATATTTGTCAATGGTATTTAGGTACGTGGAATTTTTAATATTAATAACTCTTGATCCCCTGATTCATTAAGAGGAATCCAAAATCAGGAAATATGAGACATGCATTTTCTCACCACATTATTCCATGTTATATAATTTCCTATGATACAAATAAATATTTGATAAAAATAAGGTTAATTTACCGAAAAATATAAATATAAAACCCCAAAATATTAATGTTGTACGAAATGATCTAATTCAAACACTTTTATCAATGGTTTCATGAAAAATCATGTAAGATAAATTTTTGTTTTACATGGTATTTATTTGAGGTATATTATTATTTTATGTGAAAATATAATTTATTTTATACATTTATATGTTGGTAATGTTATATAGATTTTTCATAATTAATTAACCATTCCATGATTAGATAATGTATGAATAATTAATTTTTTATTCTATCATTTGAATATTTTTAATTCATTTTATTAATGTAACATTTTTATACATTTGATTAATATGACGTGTATACATAAACAAACTAACCATAAAATGTATAGAATAAAATATCCACATGGTTGATCATGATATTTACAAATAGTTGGTTTACCGGTCTGATGATAAGACAACCATTGACCCTGAAGAAATAACTCTATGTGTTATAATGATATCTAGTTGTAGAATTTTACCTTATTCCCCATGAATCTCCCAAGTTGGTTTCGTGTCAACTCAATGTAGAACCATACATTCATTCAACTAACCTCCTTCCATAACATTTATTAAAAAAATCATAGCTGAGGATAACAATAGGAATGGGGTTACTTTAATAATTATATGTATATAAACTACCACATATAAATAAATATTTGGGTATTATAAAATGCTAATCACTTATAATTATAATATCTAACCTAAAACCCATAAAAATAATTTAATTAAATGTTACCTACCAAATAGTTTTTTTGGTCAAGCTCATTATCACCCACACATGGAATAACATCACATTTAAAATAAATTATCATTCATTTTAATTTTATCTCTATTAAAATAAAACTAACAACTTAATACATTATTTATCATAATACTTAAATAATTATTTTATATTAATTTTTTTTTCAAAATAGCCATAATTAATCCCATCATTTCTAACTTCAAATAAATTAAAATTAATAAATTCATTTAAAATTAACACATATAAGATTTGTAAAAAAGGGAACACAATGGATACCCAATTGGCTAGTTTTAATTTTTGGTTGGAATTTAACATGACCTGTACAGGAGGTAACATGAAGTGTAGAAATATGTTATTCACCAAGTGTACTATAATTCTCATTGAATTTTAATATATTATATATTATACTTTTCATATATTGTATACATACATTAAAAGTAAGTTTATTTAGGGTGTCACGTACGAAACGTTTTTTTGTTCTATAGGCCAAGTAAAATAGTTATCATAAAGTGATTTTCCACTCAATAAACTAGAATATAAATGTAGTATGTACTAATTTCAATGCCTATTAAATACATAATGTTTATGGTAGCAATACATGTCTTTTAGATCAAGAAAATGTGAAAAAATAGTTAATTAAATAATTTAATTCAACATTACTTTTCCAAAATCCCGTACTGACTAATTCAAGGGTGAAACCCTGTCAAACATCATGTATATTAGCTATATATAGTGAATTCTTTTATTAATGATATAAAAAATTATATCACTACATTTAGACTCACATTAGAAAACTAGTATTTGTGTTTAAACTATGTGTGAGGATATAAGATACACCTTTATAACTAGATATATGTTTTATAGTCTATTCCTAAGATACATATAAAACATGAATCAGTGATCAGTGTGTATTAAATATTAGTTTTTATATGTAACATAGAAATTATCTTTGTAAACTTGTGTTAGTATAACTTGAAAATGTTTTTCATCTTTTATTCAATAAAATATTTTTATCACGCAATGCATACATTAACCACACTACTTCTGTGATTCTTATAGGGTCAAAACATGTGGGGTAACATGACATGTAAAATTACTAATATCGGGTAAATCTTGTCGGTATATTTGAAAAATAGAAATTAAGATGTTATTTGTAATAATACACGATGTATAATGACCCCTCAAAGTCATTCCATGTTTGACGGAGCATGTACATGGGTTGTTGATAATGGTGTACACAATAAAAAATTTTAAGTTACAAGTAGTGTAATGATTTCATCAGGCTAGAATGTATGGAAGATACTAATGGAATCTTAAAATTTTAGTCATAATTTATTTCCCTATTCTTGGTCATATTATTATGAACGAACAAATTATATTTTAATTCATATAAATAATTAAAAGTTTGTGATGAATAACTAACAATCTAATTTTTAAATTAAAAAAATGTTAATAATTATAAATTAATATGTGACTGCTCTAACATATCTTGATGGTTTTATGGAATATCATAAGTAGATGATTCCATTAACAAAAAGTGTTTTTGGATTATTCAAATTACAACATCGTAATATTATAAAAGGTACCATGAAATATAGTAAGGGATATTTGTTTCACCTGAAATTTATAATTAAATTATTTTGATAATAATACCCTTATATAAACATCATTATACATTGATGATCCTATCAATATTATCTTATCATACCATTTTTGAAAAGGAGGATCAATATATTAAATCCCATAATAGTATCAAAACACGTACATCGAATAATGTCACCCATGAATCTCTTAGCGCCATCACAAATAATCAAATCATCTAACTTCATTCACTATATTTCATAATGAGAATACCATTGATCATGAAGGATTAATATATATTCTCTCTACATAAATAAGGTATAAAATGATAATCACTCTTCATTCTTTAGAACATTCTCAAGATGTTCTCTCTTGGACTACATATAATTTAATGTAGATTTTTTTCCACATTTCTATATATGTATAAAATGGTATAATTTAGTTAATATGTCTAGGATAGTGAATTATTTATTTCACTCATTACCTTACAGAATCGACCAGTGGTGAAAAAACCCCACACATAAAAATAAAAATTTTATTATTTCATTGGAACTTTCTAAACAAAATGAATAGTTAAATATAATTTCAAAATAAATAAATTCATATTAATTAATGTTATTTTCAAAACCTATCCCCTAGGACCAATTTCGTGAATACCCCAAGCCCACCATCCATAGGCCAGGGGCTGGAGACTATCACTGACAGGCATATTCCCTAAAACAGGAAGGCATTGCCTTTAACCTGTACAAACACACAGTCTGAGAACACAATAAGAAGTAACTGTGAAGTAAACTAATGTAGTAAAAGTGTACTAAGAGTAATGGGGCCAGAATACAAGCCTAATGGAAAAAGTAAAATTACAACTGATTAGTAAAAAATAACTGAAAGGGGAAAATCAGCTCCTAGATCATCCACTGCGGATCCTACCTGAAGGGTAGGTACAAATCTCCTCCACAGTACTCCACATCCGCCCATCTCCTCCATGTTAAATCATGAAGAATTTCCACCTCTGAGCACCATCTAGTCTTGCCTCCCTCATCCACAATCAATGTTGTATGTCTTATGCACAAGAAACAACAAGGTGCGGGGGAAGCCCGTGCAAGGGTGAATATATAAATACTCAGTAGGGACCCTGAGACCCTGAACCACTCCTAGAATTCCACAAAGAAAAACCACAGGGTAACACCATGAAGGTAAAGTACCACATAGGTAAAGTACCACATATCATAACCTCAATCATAAGCACAAAGTAAAGACATCTCACATAGAGTCTCAACTCAAAACAGGTTTCCAGTGATGTATAGAAGTAAAAATGATTAGTCGAGAAGATAGATCATCTTATTCTATCATGTGGCACTACTGTTGACCATACATAGTCTGAAACACGTATGATTGATAGGTACTAATCCCTGGAATGACCCACAGAGGATCTGATATGCCCAGGATCGATAGGTAACTACCCCTCGAAATGACCCACCCAGGATCTTACCCACACAAGATCGGTATGAGATGACCCACACATGATCGATGAGCACCGACCCACATGGGATTGGTATGTGCTGACCCACACAAGATCACTGAGTTCTAACCCACATAGGATCTGAATCACAAAGGATATGTGCTAACCCACATAGGATCGCTCAGTTCTAACCTCTATATGGTCTGTCTAAAACATCCTCCTCACTATCAGCCACTGGATTCCAACTCTTTACACGCTTGATTCTGGGAGAACCGCTCCTTAATCCATCATTCATATTTCAACTTGCATGAAGTCTCACAAAGAAGTAACCCGATGATCCAACAAAGTCATAAGAGTTCCAACACAATAGATGGAATGTTAGTCGGAATCCCGGTATGTGCGTTATTGACATTTTAGTGCCGAGGGACAGATTGGGTTCAGGTGAGATCCCACTCGGTTGTACGCCAAGTTTCTCCAGAACTCTCATTGAGTAAGTCAAAAGGACCATCTTTCTCCAAGGGTCCCAACACCATAGTTGTTCGTCAAACGGGTGTTCAGTCCTCAAGAGAAGCCCATTTGAGTGTTTCTGGGCCTGGTGGGGCCCGGGTCCGGTCTGACCCAGTCGGACCGCACTGGCCCAACATGATCTGGGCGGGGCTAAGGTAGACTTAGCCCACTGGGCCGATGTCTGGCCCAACATGATCTGATCGATGTTAGTATCTTCCTAAAGATAGATTACCCACATGAGTTCAGTTGTGGTCACAGATTTTTAATCAGAGTTATTGTTCGTGAGTTATAAGAATTTAAAAAATAAAATAAATTCATTTAATTATTCTATTTATTATTATTCCATTTTCAGGTTTTCTCAAAGGAGGCCCACACGA
Source organism: Viscum album (assembly GCA_963277665.1). Classification (NCBI taxonomy): domain Eukaryota; kingdom Viridiplantae; phylum Streptophyta; class Magnoliopsida; order Santalales; family Viscaceae; genus Viscum; species Viscum album. Next base: position 938,492,736 of record OY728155.1, on the reverse strand, counting down.
AGTAAATTTAAGTAACACCTAGGGTAAACCCACCATCTTGAGTGCAATAGTGCCCTCATATTTCTGATCTAGGAAACCGTTAATGAGTTATTCCACTTTTTTGTGAAAACTACTTATGCGTGCTATTTTAAGTCTAAAAAAACTTTGACGAATCATTCCTGGCACTCCGAGCCTCAAAATGACACACCGTCAGATTTCAAATTCTCAAAATAATCCCATATAATTAAAAAAATACAGAACTTTTGGGACATTACATTCTCCCCACCTTAGGGATTTTCATCCCCGAAAGCCAAAATACTTACTAAGGAAACAAATGGAGGTACTGAGCATGAATCTGAGCCTCCCTCTCCGATGTGGTCTCTTAGAGGTTCCCATTTTTTCAGAGAATGCACACTAGAGGTATCGATTTCCCACATAGGAATCACTCCTATCAATCCTCAATCTCTACTGGAACCTCTCTAAAAGTCACACCATCGCCTAATTCTAGCTCCCCATGGCTGATGACATGAGATGGGTCCTAAACGTATGTCCTCTACTAGAATAAGTGGAAGACATTGTGTACCCTCTCCAACTGCGATGGAAGTGACAATCAGTAGTACCTCACCTATCCTTTGAAGTATCAGAAATGGCCTGATAAACCTTAGTGATAACTTGACACCTCGGCCAAATCTCTGTAGTGAGACATGGTCTCTCTCCTCTAACTCCAAGGATCCTTGTCTAATGAGCACCGGTCGGACCAACTCTATGTATTATTCACTTGCTGAAAAGTGAGACAACATGATACAAACTCTGCCACTGGTTCCTTTATCCCTGGCCACCAGTACTGAAGCCGGAGGTCCTGATACATCTTCGTCACTCTAAGATGTACCGTTAAAAGGGATGTATGAATCTCCCTCAACAACTCCTCCCAAAGCATCATTGGAACATTGGTTTGTCCTATGAAGGGGATGACATGCCCCCCACCTTCAGAAAATCTTTTAGGAGACTGTCCTGAGGATATCTGAGCACATCAGGCCTCATAGTCAACTTCTCAAGTTGTGCCTCCCTGACTTGATGAAAGAGTGGGGCAGTGACTATCATAGACTAGAGGTAGCTACTCCATATTTATCCACGAATGATATCTATAGTGCGACTAGCTGTTCTGATTCCTCACACAATAGTTGTAGACCAGAACTCCTGCTGAGTGCATCTACTACCATGTTCCCCCTTCCCTGGAGTATAGACTATCTCAAGGACATTGTCATGGATGAACTCTAGCCATTGTCAGTGTCTTCGGTTCGGGCCCTTTGGGGAGAAGAGATACCTGAGACTCTTGTGATTAGTGTATACTATCAAATATTCTCTCTTCAAGTAATATCACCACATCTTCAAGGTAAAAACCACTACTGCTAACTCCAGGTCATGGGTTGCGTAGTTCTTCTCATGTTGTCTCGGTTGTCATGAACCATAGACTATCATTACTCTCTCTTGAATTAGGACACATCCAATCTCGGTTCCTGATACATAGCATTAGACTACATACCCACCACCCTCTTTAAGAAGCCTCGAGATGGGGGAACTCGTCAGTCTCATCCTCAGTTCCTAGAAACTCTGTTTCCATCTCTTTGTCCACAAGAAAGGTTTCCACATTTTTTTCGATACTGACAAGGGTGCTGGAACTCTAGAAATGTATGGATCAAAATTCTAGAAGTACCCAGCCAATGTAGATGTCCCTCTACCTTCATAGAGGTAACCCTTGAAACATATTTTGAAAAGATATCCCCAAACTCTACCACACCTGTTGGGAACTGAAAACCCAAAACTCACACTACCACGAGGGTAAGGCTAGCTGACTCAAGAGTGATCAGCTTCACCCTCCTATTCATGATTTTATCCTGTGTTACCTTGGCTTTCCTTTTTTTCCAACCTAGGAAAACCCCATTCCCACGTTTTAGATAAACCACAACCTTTTTACCTAATAATGTCAATCCGAGTATGAACTGTGGATGCCTAGTCCATACCCAAACTGACGTCTTAAGGCCTTGACGCTTCCACCAAGAGGTTCCAATAAAAAATCTCACCTCAATGGTTAGATCACACAATCGATGTAAGTGTGATTATCGAGTCTCCTCCCAAAAGTATCTCCAGAAATGAGGGCCAAGTCAACCGTTTAACCGAAAACTCTAGGTCTTGGACAAGATTCGTGGAAGGAAGGAATGATTAGTACCCATGTTTATTGATACGGTATCTAGTAGTATACATAGACAATACCTCTAATCATTCCTAGAATCCATGGGTCACACTCTTTGACCGCATGCTGATAATCCCTTCCACTGTCCTCCAGGTCCCTGAGCCTGGTGGGGACCACATTGAGGTGGTGGCTATACAACCTCATGCTTCTCTCCTAGCTCCAATTACACATCTTATGCCCTACAGATTCATCAGTCCTTATCACTTCCACTTACCACAACATTTTACATGCCCAAGTCTCCGAGACTAGAGTCTGTTTCCAGATTTCATACAGCTAACATTCACTGGCTGTATCTTCTCAGCCAAAGAACATTATACCAAAAGGTCCGCTCTAGCTCTATAATATAGGTAGAAATGCATAGAGGAATTGTTCTGGATCAGAAGTCCTTATGCACACCTCACACAGAAGTTTGAGCCTCGAATCACTAATCATATCATATACATCGTGTACCAGGAATGGTTGGTACGCCTTGATGAATAATCAGTTGTTGACATGTTGTCCTACCAATGCTATGGAAGCCCAAGGGAACACTCATACCTTATATCTTTATGGAAAGAGACCCCCTTCTATGAGGATTTTTCTCAAGCTTGTACATAGAAAATTAACCACTTTACAAGATCAAGGTAACCTAAACCCTATCATCATCATGCTGAGCCATATAAAAGGATCACTACAAAGAGCACCATCTGATCAAATGGTGCCCTGGAGAGATGGAAACCCGTTCACCTCCACCTGCCAGTCCTTATCCACCTTTTATTTGGGCTCACCTTGGAACATGAGGGGTATCTGATACTGAAACTCCTTTAAGGAACTAATCCTATATGTATCCTCTACCGGTAATGTCTTTTGTAACTGCTGACCAATGTGCAGTGATATCGCTGACACACTACCCAAAGGTACTATCTCGAGCAACAATCCACATACCAAATCCTCATAACTATGTGGACCATCCTCATGGTCACTCACGAGAAAATACTAGAAGCTAAGATAACCATATACTCTACTGGGGTCTCAACTAGGAGAAAAACTCTATCCACACCCTCCATCTAGTCCTCAGCCTCCTGTGGGTCCATCTCACCACAGAACCTGAGAGGCCTATACCGCTGAAACTAATAAAAAATGCTCAGTCAACATGCACCCTCTGCTAGTGGGATACTGGAAATAGCTACCCAATGGGTAGTGGTGCTGTTGATACACCCCCCGAAGGTTCAAACTCTGTAAGAGGTCCCTGCACTAAGGCCTGGTCACTCAGTGGGCCGTCATCACATACTCTCTCATGAAACCTGAGTGTTTGTCTTCGTGGCGACATCTTGATAGGGAACAGGTTCCCCATGGTCATTAATTTATACCTCATATGAAAAGTAAAACATTTAAAAAAAACACACAATCAGTGTTTTCATGTGTGGAGTTAGAAATCATAATTCAAGGTCCTGGGGTATGGATACGTCATCTGCTACACCAACACTGGATTTCCCAAACTAAAAACCACACCCAAAACACTTAACACTATTTCCACATAGAAAAGATCAGAGTCCTAGTTCTTCGAAAGAACCAAACTCCTTTCATAACACATTGTCAAGACCCATCCCCCGGGGCCTGTGCTGTAACTAACCTAAGCCTACCTTCCATATTCTAGGGGCAGGTGATTAGCACTAAAAGGATTATTCCATAAAATGGGAATTCGTTTCCTTTAAAGTGTACAAACACATGGTCTGAGAACACGACAAGAAGAAACTGTGAAGTAAACTACTGTAGTAAAAGTGTACTAAATGTAAAGGGGCTATAATACAAGACAAACTGGAAAAGTACAACTACAAATGAATAGTAAAAAATAGTGGAATGTTGAAAAGAAGCACTTGGATCATCCACCATGGATCCTACCTAAAGTGTTGCTACAGATCGACTCCATATTACTCCACGTCCGCCCGTATCCTTCGTGTCACATCATGCCGAATTTCCACCTCCAAGAACCATCAGGTCCTGAATCCCTCATCCTCGATCAATGTTGTACGTCGTCTGTAAGGGACACTACACGGTTCAGGTGAATCCCATTCAAGGGTGAGTATAACGATACTCAGTAGGGACCCCGAGACCCTGAAGGGCTCCTAGAATTCCACAAAGAAAAACCATAGGGTAACACCATGAAGGTAAAGTACCACATAGGAAAAGTACCACATAACATAACCTCAACCAAAAGGACAATGTAAAGACAACTCACATAGAGTCTCAACTCAAACTGGGTTTTCAGTGAAGTATAGAAGTACATATGATTAGTTGTGAAGCTATATCATCTTATTCTGTCAAGAGGAACTAATGCTTACCATATAGAGTACGAACCACACCGGATCGATAGGTACTAACCCCCACAATTACCCACATAGTATCTGATCCATCTAGGATCGATAGGTAACTAACCCCTGTAATGTCCCACAGAGGACCTGACCCACACATGATCGGTATGCGCTGACCCACACAATATCACTGAGCACCGACCCTCACAGGATCTGACCCACATAGGATCAGTATGCGCTGACCCACATAGGATCACTAAGCATTGATCCAAATATGATCTGACCCACATAGGATTGTTGATGACCCATAGAGGATCTCTTGGTACTAACCTCCGTATTTTCTATCTCCAACCTCCACCTCACTGTCATCCACTGGATTCCTTCTCATACCATGCTTGATTTTGGGAGAACTGCTCCTAAATACATCATTCATATTTCAACAAACATGAAGTCTCACAAATAAGAAACTTCATGATCCACCATGTCATAACGGTTCCAACTCAACAGATGGCATGTCATTCGGATGATTGATCTGTGCGTTATTGGCATTCCAGTGCTGAGGGCCCGGTTGGGATTGGGTGTGATCCAACCTGGATATACACCAAGTTTCTCCAAAACTCTCATGAAGAAAGTCAAAAGGTACATCTTACTCCAAGGGTCCCAACTCCCTTGAAAGTTCATCAAACAGGCGTTTGGTCCTCAAGATAAGCCCCTATGATTGTTTCTGGGCCCAGTTGGGCTCGGGTCTGGTCCGACCCAGACTGACCGCATCGGCCCGACCTGTTCTGGGTAGGGCCGAGGTGGACTAGATCTGTAGGTCTGATGTCCGGTCTAGCCCATTAGAGGGGAGTCCCGAAAGGGCGGCTCGACCTGGATTGGGAGGCCCGACCCACATGGGGAGACTTCCTGCTATGGCGGAGACTTGGTTCGGGGTGGTGGCTCAATGGGGCGGCGGAATGATTCGAGGGCAGCGGCCCGGTCAAAAGGTAGAAACCTGACTCTGAGGGCAGTGTCCCGACTCCGTGGGTGGCATCTCGACACCGAGGTCCGCTTCACGACTTTGAGGGTGGGGGCACAACTCGAGGGAGGGGGCTCGACTCGAGGGCAGTGACCCAACTCGAGGGTGGAAGACGGCTCTAAGGGTGGCAGCCCACTCTAAGGGAAGAGTCCATCTTATAGGGAAACAACCCTCCCTGAGGGTGGCGGCCCACTCTAAGGTCTGGAGTCTACTCTGAGGGAGGCCACCTAGCTACGTGTGCGGCGAATCAGCTCGAGGGTGGTGGCCTAGCTCGCGGGGGGGGGGGGGGGGGGTCAGGTTTGAGGAGAGTGGCTTGCTCCGAGGGCAGTAGCCCATCTCGTGGGCGGCGACTTGGTTTGGTCTGATGTGTGGGGGGGTGTAACCCCCAGTCTCCCAAATTCCCGAATGGCCCGTAGGCCGTTCGGTTGGCGACGCGGTGGTGCCACGTGGGCGCCGCTCTGACACCATGCGGAACCCACTAGAGGTGGGTTCGGCCTTCACTGTGGCTTTGGCCGTGACTTCTATTCACCGGCGGCATGGCGGTCGCACCACCTTCCATCCCATAGTCGTTCGTCATGCCATCCACCTCCTCTGTTCGCTGTGGCTATTGAGCCTCATCTTTCCTCTTGTGGCGTGCATCGATGTTCTCATGGTCTTCCATGATAGGGAAAGGATAGAAAGATATCGGATGGTTCAAGCCCGGTTAGTTAGGACCACACCCTCCACGTAAGCTCATAAACATGAGGGGGTTAAGGGGTTAATAATAATTGAATTATACAACAAGATTAACCCCACATAAATCCCCACAATTACATCCTGTAAAGATGAATGAATCGTGGGTCAACCCATTAGTAGGTTGACCAGCTTTCTTCATATAATTTCAAGAATGGGGAAGAGGGAATCAAAAATGCCCAAACGAAAATAACCCCCTACCTTGAAAACCCATTGGAGAGCATCTGCGCTTGAAGGTGGGTCGGCATTCATCATCCCTACAACCGGTTCCCAATGACGACACTCATACTTCACCTTCTGATCCGTGTCTTGGTGTCTCCCGTCACCTCACACTGGGTCAGATCCATCTTTTAAGGATCCAGCATCGTGGAACTCCTTCAGGACTTCGTTGCTTGGCGAAGCTATACTGATACCTCACCTCAAGCTCCATATATATAGGAGAGGGGGAGGGTAAGTAACGATGTTGGAATTTAGTGGTGGATCATTAATTTGGAAGCTTCCCAATTTACCCAAACATTATTGTTACTTATATTGGTGTTTCAAGCCATTTATTGTATTGACACATCATCAGTCCCACCTTACCTCCTATTCGTTGGAGGAATAGTAATAAAATAAAATAAGAATGTTATTTTATTTCTTCTATTAAAAAGATCCAAAAAATAACTTTTCTTTTGGACCTACTGTGGTCGAAGTGAATCATCCCTTAAGCGAATCCCAGCATTGCAGATTCAACATTTCCCTCATATTTTTAATCCGATAAATGGTTCAAAAGTTAGAAAACGCTGCCCGCGCATTTACTGAACATACTTGAAAAAAATTTCATCAAATTATTATTAGTCATCCTCGACCTACGCTGGTTGAGGTTCATCTCTACCTAAGTGAAATAAGACACAATGAACCCAATGGTACTCTATGATTTCCAATCCAAGTTACCGTTTAAAAGTTATGGATTTTACAATAAAACAATTATTACTTAATTATTTTATTTACGTCCAAAGACTAATTTTCACTGGTGGCCCACACTGACCAATTTTCGTATCTTTCATAAGAGAACATACCCTCATGGGTTCAGCAGTGGTCTCGGATTTTTAATATGATATATTGTTCGTGAGTTATAAGAATTTGAAAAATAAAATAATTTCATTTTATTATTTTATTTACTGTTATGCCATTTTTGGGTTTTCTCATAGGGGTCCCGCACCGACTAAACATAAGTCGTCCCTAGGGTAAACCCAACATCCAGAGCACAACGATGCCCTCCGATTTCTGATCCGGGCAACTATTTAAGAGTTATTCTACTTTTTTAGAAAAACTTCTTACATGTGATAATTAAAGCTTAAAAAATATTTGCAGATCATAGTGGGCACTCCGAGCCTTGAAATCACGCGCCGTCAGTTTTCGCAGTCACGAAATAATCCCTTAAAATTAAAAAAAATATATATAAAATTTTTGGGACATTATAGTGATATTATATAAAATATATAAGTTCTCTTAGACCATTTTATTTTATTATTAATCATACTCTGAATTAATCATACCATGAATGATAAATAATTATTTAAATTAAGAAATTATATTTTATTATTTGTTAAATAAATAAAATTTCTATAAAGATAACCTAAATGATTATTATTCTTCAGAACTGGTGAAGAATAATTAATCTTATAACAATTTCAAATATAATTTAACTAAGGATTTAGATAACTATTATTTTTGTCCCCATAAGAATAATTTTTATTGTCATTAGGGTAAATGAGAAAAATTCAAAAATCAACATCTAAACCTACAATAAGGAACCCATGGAAAAATTTATTAATGATTCCATGAAAAAATATCTGACAAACATTCATCATGTAAGATAATATCTTGGTCTTGAAATATAAACAAGATGGATTCATTACTTCTCTTATAAACCTATAAGCATGATATTTCGTTATTTAAATTTATAAAAATGAATTCACTAAAAAACTACCCTAACTCTAGACTTAATAAAATAGTTCCATTCAAATAAAATGGTCAAATACATCTAATTTAATAAGTGAAGGTAAAAAAACAATTCTTGACTTATTCACTAATTTCATATCACTAGTGACACATGCAATGTATATTACACAACTATGTGTAAATGTCATCATAGTTTCGATGATGAAATTTATGTATAAAATTAATGAAAAAATTCTATCTAACAATTCACATGTCCATATATAAAAATATTCAAAGACACATAAAATATGCAAAATTTATCCAAACATGTGTTTTCTCATAAAATCATTTCATTCAAATTACCTACTTTAAACTTCAAGATAAGAATTGCCAATTTCTTATCAGAGTCCCAAATATGATATAATGTAGAGCCTATTTGATTCCATGTAGATTCCATCTTGATAGAAAGCATATATTAATGAATATTTTCATATCACATCAGGGTTCTCATATTAGAAAGGAACATCTATGACCTTTTAATGGAATAGATACTCAAAATAAATCATCACAATTATGATTTATATAAGAATACTCATCATGTGATTAGATAATTATTATTATTTAAATCCCTTAACATATAGGTAATATAATGTATACATTAGATGGTTACATATAATTGACTCCAATAGTGGATAGTGATATTTCAAGAGGGAGAGAAAACATGATAATGGATACTCATGTGGATTTTTGTTTGGCCTATAAAGGTTGTTCCAAATCAGGAATAGAAGGGTGATAAACTGATTGATTTATTTAAAACAAACTAATATAAACATTTATGTGACCAATATATCTCATCGATAAATCGACATTGTCATATCCTTTAGTAGAATCTCAAGGATATGTTTATAATGTATCCCAAAGTGGATACATAAGCATATAAGGGTGATATTGTAATATTTTATTCATGTTATACATAAAACAATACTATATTATATCCATCATAGTCTATGTGTGCTAGGATGAAACTGTAACTATATCCCCAAATTTTATATTTTGATATAAAATAAAGCATTGGTTTATTTATTGAATGCTGATTCATTTAACATATTTAAATGATAAAAAACTCAAATTCTTGTGATAAAAAACTATTATATTCATTAAATAATGACATTTGAGTATGGAATATATTAAGGAATTTAGTTCTCTTTATTGGAAACACTCATTTCATGCAATTCAATGAAAAATATGTTCTTCTTAAATCAATATTCATCAATTTGTGAATGAAATAGATCCCATTTAATACTTGAAAATACTTATGTTACGAATGTGGATCCATTGGTTGGTGTATCACCTTCAATGGTGGATATAATTTTGGTGATAGCTTTGTGATATTTATCATGATTAATTTAATGAGTAAAGGTCCTATTATACATCAAATCTATTAAGCATTATTTTATGTTATTAAAATAGAAATATTAATTGTTATAAGCATTGATTGGGATTATAGGGGTTTTATGATTCTACCATGTTCATTTAATGAAAACCCAAAAACGGTGTCACATCCTTCATCTTCCATGGATCAATATTTTTATTTATCTAATAAATTATTTTCATGTTTATCATTTTGTAAAATTTTATTGAACCACAAGAAATTACATTATATGATAATGTAATGCGAGGTTCTCTACCTTGGTATTACGTTAAGTAGGTAGTGTAACATGATAAAATAATTAAAAATATGCTTATGGGATAATGTAAATTATGGTAATACTCAACCTTATGTTAAGTTGTTAACATAATGTTGACAAATGAACACGTTTTATATTATTGGAAAATATATCCCATGTTTCATTAGATGAAAATAGAGTATTTTTTTAGGCTATATAGAATTATGATGTGAAAAAATGTAATGTGTCATACTTTGTGGACATTATATGGAACATCAACTTATTATGCTGTACTTTTATTTACTTTACATTCTTAGATAATTTATTTCAGATTTTGGAACACACCTTAACACTGCACTGTCACACAGTTTTGTGAGGAGTCATCCTAGAAATAGGTTAATGGTAATCATATTAGATACTGGATGTTTAAAACTATAACCATTTTAAAATTGATTATTTTCAATTTTTTATATTTTATGAATTTTTTATAAATGAAAATTTCTTTCATTTAAAAATGATACTTTCTAATCATAAATTAAACCTGAAAAATTTATATTTAGTTATCATGATTTGTAATATCAATAGAGTGTTTATTTTTTGGACAAATCTTTCACAAAATTCCTATTTATAAATGTTTTATAAATAGTGAATATTTTTTAGGTAAAATATATATTCCAAATTGAATCTAGGTGATAGTAACATTTACTATATTATAGGTGCGACTTTATAAGATTTAGTTTTTATTATTTTTAGTTTATTTTTGGATTATGGTTTTAACATATTATGTGCTATAATTTTTATGAATTGGATTGAAACTAGAGTAATGTATACCTTGGTAGAGGTAAATTTAGTTATAGTTCTTACTATCCTCAAGAATTATATCATTTTTTGAAAGGTATGGATTGGATATCTATGGCTAAAATATTAGCTATGTGGATTTTTTCAATCTTATATTATTCTAAACAATTTCTTAATGAGTTCATTTTCATTATGTATTAGGAACTTTTGGATTTCTAAGAACATATTTGGATTCTATATTTGGTTGAATGACATAGATAGATGGCTCTGTAAATTGTTTCCCCTTAAAATGGAGATAAAACATTATTTTGTTGGATGGTATGGGGATTTAAAAGAAAAATCATAAGAATAATGCATACATAATGAAAAAACATCTTGATCTGATAATTATCACATATGATGTAATAGTTATGAATTTGATACACTACGATGTATATTAAGTGGGGGAGACCTTAAAATGAAAACCCAACAAATACAAAATGTTTGATTAAATAAAAAAAATGTTTCTGTCTTATATCATTAATTATTGGTGAATATAACCATTGAAAGGCTATGGATTTTTTTTGGAAGGTTAGTAATCATCCAACCTTAACAGTTAGGTTCCTTATTCTAGGTGTTTTCTTTTGGTTACACTACCTAAGAAACCCTAGATGTTATTATACTAGATAAATAATGTTTCTTAAATTAATATGAAGTATTTTGATAAAAATTTAACCACTTATATATCAAATAATAAACTATAATATTATTAAAAAAATTGGTCTACCAGATATTTTCAAATGTTATATTTCTGATAGCTAATTTATGTCATGATGAAATATGGGTTTTGGCATAGTAAATTGATATGAAATATATGATGATTGAATTTTGTGGGAGTAAATTAATTAAATCACATGATGAAAAGTTATAAAACATGATAATCGGTAAAAAATATTTCACTACTATATAGTAGATATATCTTATTAATTATTATATTTACATCAATTATAATTATGAAAAATATTTTTAAAAAGTTATAGACATAAAAAGTTGCAAACTATTTAGTTTTTAGTTAAGAATTAATATTCTTTCATTCCAAAGGATATTCAAAGGTTATAGTTTTTGACACTGAGCTCATAAATATTACTTTCCAAACCCATATATAGAAAAGATATCACTTCTATTTAGTATCTAATTTCCCAATAATATTAACATGAAACAATTTTTTTCATGTAAAGTCTTTAGGACAAAAATTATGAAGCCTCCTTTGTTCCTACCCATCATTAAAAAATGAGGAAAAAATTTTAAAACATGGGATGAGAACAAAACAATCAGTAAGGGATATAAAATAAGAAATAACCATGCTAGTCCATGAATAATTATAATTTTATTTCCTTATTAAAAAAGAAAATGAGTTCAAAATAACCATTTTATTACACAAGAAATCAACTTCCATGACCTTATATTCACATAAAATATTTAATAATAAATCTAATGGGAAAAAATAAAATTCATAAAGGCTTCTTAAAATTCATGAAAACGCATAAAATATTTTTAATTTTTTTTAAATTTCACAATTAATAAGTAGAAAATAAATTATTTTAAACATAATTTCATTATCATACCATGTTAAATCATAAGATTCTAATAAAAAACCCATAACAATCCTAGATAAATCATATAAGTATGTTGAGAAATTATTTTAATATCATGCATAAAATAAATCTTGCAAAAACAAAATCCATAATGGTAAATTCCAATAATCTCCTTATAGAAACATAATTAGTTAACTCTATCCATTAATCTAATGTATTGAATATATATAATTGGATAACTCATCCTAAGTTTATAAGAAAACTTCAAATCATTATATTATAAAAGAACCCTCGTGATTTATTTATAATGGAGACACCCTTCATCATAAAAAAAATACAATGATACTATAAAAATCATTATATATGAAAAAAATTATCATAACACCATTTATTTTACCCATAAGAAAAAAATTTCATATCATGATATATCCCTTTCCCTTAAAACCCAATGTTCAAAACCAAAATTCCTAGAATAATGGGATGTATGGTATTTCTGTGAAGAAATTATCGAATATTATAATTGAAGTAAATAAAAAATTGTTTTGTTGGTGGGGAAAACCAATGATTCTATATAATTTAATATTAATCATTTCATTTTTATTTTTTTAAATAATTTCAAACCCTTTTTTATAAAATATGTAAAAACACCTCTTTGTAGAATCGTTGAATGAAAGTAAAAAACATATAAAATTTCCTATATTATAAATTTATTTCCATTTAAATACATCAATAGTGTAATTTTAAATATATGGACTTGGAATAAAAATATTTATAAAATAATTCACTAATATATTTTAAATTTTGATTTTATAGTATGTTTTCCATCACCTTGAGTTCAACACATCACATACCTTCTTTATCATCCTAAAAGAAAAAAATTAGGCTAAATTTGTAATTTTTTTGAATCCTAATTAAATGTAATTGTTCATTTTATTTTATTTAATACCATATTATATTGAATTATGTAATCAATTAACTTCTCATTGGAAAATTTAATGATATTTGGCATATATGTCTAAAACGACTTTGATGGGATGGATGTGCTCAATGTCTTCATTTTTTCATCATATAGAGAATAATAATAATGAAACAATTATCATTTTGATAAATTAATTTTACTTTAAAAAAAATAAATGGAATATTTATATGAAAAAATTAATTACATTACCATAATGTATATGGTATGTTGTACGTATGAATGAGTAACTTTCCATTAGTCAACGATCATTATGGAAATAAGGTAATTGTTAATGTTTCATGAAATAATGATATTTATATCATAAATTCAATAATAATTATTTAAATACACTTATATATACCAGTAACATGATTTTTTAATGTAAAAAATCACATGGATACATACAGGTTATAATCCATAAGTACAAATGCACAACGTTGTGATTTTTCAATAAATAGAACAGTAAAAAAATATATTCTATTATAAAATTTAAAATTGATAATTATTTCATTAATAATATATATATATATATATATTAAATCAATCATTATAAATTTCTATTCCATGTGGTGATGAAAAATTGATTATGTTGATTCGTGAGGCATTATTCAGTCGTACACACGAACTACAACTTGGTTTTCCATTTTATCGAACACAAGGTTGATATATGTTATATCATTCACATAATAACATATAATTATAAAAAATATAATGGTCATATTTTTTTAATAATTTTTTAATAACATTTTAAGGATATTGAAGAAGAAATATATAAAAAAAAATTGGTTAAGAATAATAACACCTCTTCAGATAACCATTTACTGTTTACAATAAATTATATCATATGTAGGTTCTTTAATATGTCAAAGGACACAGGAATATTGGGAGGGATGTTCTGAGGTTATTTGTGTAGGGATTTATAGATAATTTTTTATTAGGTGTCTATTATATAGGATAATATCCTCCCATTTATACGAGATATGAGGGGAAGTCAAGGAATATTTTAAAGTATTAAACTAATATAAATTGATTTCTATGTCTCAATATAACCAATTTGATATGATTCAAATATAGTATGTTTATGTGTTGAAATAATATATTAAAATATTATTTTAACAGTATTAGATTATTTTGTTAAAACCTATATGCTTATTAAACCCATAATAATCCTTTTTTATTATTACCATAATAAAAAAGTTTTTTGTAATTTAGAGGTCATGATTGTTGCTAGAAAAGGAAAATTAACACTTAAATGGATCATGGATAATAAATTAAAATATATCCCAATCACTTGACCGAATATAGGGTTTTTGATAATTTTAAATAATTTAGTAAATTACTATTTGTTATAAAAGATCACTATTCTCATTTTTTTTAATTTCATAAAATATTATTATAAATTATGTGTCCAATTCATGAAAAATGGATCCAAAAACATATCAATTATAATATATGGAGAATATAGTATGAATATAATTACCTAAGTAAATTTTTATTAGTTTCTTATTTATTTTAAATATTATCATTTTTGTATAACCCCATGGTTAACCAGTTCTAACCATAACTATGGTAATGGATTATCAATATCAAAGGGTAATAATTTTACATATGAAGTAAAAATAGAATGATAAATGGAAAATGAATGTAATTCTTGAAGAAAATTATTTCTATATATTCTATTTAATATTTTCATTACTTTTATATAATTTAATATAATATAATATAACATAAAATTTCATTAATTTCATTTTTTAAATATCATTTAATTGGACATTTAAAACATCATTTCAACAATGGAATTCAAATATAACCCATTAAAACATCATCCAAAGGTTATGGTCATCATAACAATTCATTGACAAAAATAAATAATTCAAATTATAATGCATTTAATACTGTTAAATTTTTTTATATTAGTTTTATATTAATTTAATATACATGGTTTCTGTGCTTTATACAAATTTATGGTAACTATTTCATCAAAAAAATAGAAATAAATTATCATGTAAAAAAAATAATATTTGCGATTATTATTTACAAGTGAACATAAATTTTCATTCTCCCATTGAAAAAAAAAATATTATTGTTATTAAAACCATAAAGTCATATTTTAGACTATCTTTTTCATGAAATAATATAAATTAAATAATAGATGAAATATTAAACTATTTTGACATATTTTAAATTTTTAATCAAAATACATAGTTAAATTCATCCAATAGGATAATGGAATGTTTTTTGGTAATTTTATAGTCCTTATCATATTTTTGTTACCCTTTATTACTCTATTTACCCTTACTCATGTGACAAAAAGTTAATAAGGTCTCTATTCCTAATGATAAAAAAATAAAAAGGAACCTATTTACGAAATTTACCCATCCTGATTCCAAATGTTGAATCCAATTTTCAATATTCAATAACAATTAGATAATGAAATTAATTTAGATTAAAATTTTAAATAGAATGAAGAATAGTTGTTTGAAAACAAATCAATTTTTAAGTATAAAAACCATTTTATGCGAAATTCAACATTAAAATTTATTCCAGTGAACATAATTTGATTATTAAAAATCAAATATAAGTCATTAAAATTTTATACCATTTTAAAAAAATATTTATATTTTTTCAATGCTTAAAACAAAAATATTGTTTTTAATAAAAAAATTATTTTTTTAATATTTACTAAAAAAACAATTCCTTTAAAGAAACTAAAAAAATTCAGTTTAACATAATTATGAAATGATGATTTCCAATATTATAACAATTTTATGAAATAAAATTTCCAAAATTTCCATTAATTATTATTTATATTCTCTCAAAAAGAGGAATACAAATTATTATTATCACAAATGCATTTTTGAAGAATAAAATGACTTACTAAAAATTAAGTACTTATATCCTAACAATTAATATGTAAACTATTATTCATCAATATATATATATATATATATTTAATAATTCTGTTAATCGTATTCATACCCACAAATTTGATATCTATGATATTGAAGTCATAATTAAATAATATTATTTCATGATTAGTTTAAGTGTGGTGTTTCATACCTTGTATGATCTCCAAGAGAGTATTTAATTTAAATTATTAGAATTTTAAATTGTACTCGCATTTAGTAAATTCCATCTGCAAAATTTGAACATGATATTTATAATAAAATATATGACATTTTGAAATACAATTTATGAAAGTAGACATCATGTAAAAGGATAGTAAATCTTCATCTTTAAAAGACAGAAAAAGATGTAAAAAGTTATTCTAGAATAACACATACTAGGTTACAAAATAATATAAGAGTAGTTGAAGCATACAATATGTACATAGAGGAAAATGTAAATTAAAAAATTATTGAGACTAATAGTGATCATTAATCACAATAAATTTAATAATCATTAGAAATTCAACAACCAGAAAACCATAGACTGATGAGGTGTAAAATGGGAAATTGATTCATGATAAATAAATATAATATGATAACTTTTTCTCAAGAGCATTTTCCTAGAGTTGAGTATCTACTTTACCATATAGAATAATAAAATAAATAAAGATACTAACATTACATGTATAATTTTATACTTTTATCAATTTTGAATATAATCTCATCTCTCATGGAAAATTATGGGTATAAAATATGAGTTATTCATACCTAATGTTTTAAAATAAAATTCTATTAGATTGAATACTAAATGAAATTAAATAATATATTCCTTCTATCTTGATAAATTATCAAAAATAAAAATTATTCGCAAAAGGTAATACAGTTCACAAAAATAATAAACCTTCATATGATTAAATAAAACATTAATGTCCAAATCCACAACAATAAAACAAATAGTTAAAAATATGTGATTTGATAAATAAAAATCCATAAAATTATCAAAAATATTCATGTCTAAGTTTGAAACCCCAAAATCATAATTATTTGATTTTCACGACCCGTCCCCCAGGGCATGTATCGTGGCTACCCCAAGCCCGCCTTCCATAGGCCAGGGGCTGGCGACTAGCACCAAAGGCATAACACCCTAGGAACTGGGAAAAATATGCCTTTATAAAATGTAACCAGAGAATAAGAGAAAGAAAATACTAAGTAAAGCAGTATAACAAGCGTGCTAAAAGTACAAAGGGGCCGAAAATACAATCCCAACTGAAAGGTATAGCTACAACTGAAAGAAAGTACAACTGAAAAGACAAATAGATGAATGGTGAACCATCTCCTGGATCATCCTCCGGGTTCCTACCTAAATGGTAAGTACAGATGTCCTCCTCAGCACTCCGCCTATATCGGTCTACTCTGTGTGCCATCACGCCGAGTGTCCACCTCCAGGTACCGTCCAATCCTCGTACACTCTGCCTCGATCAGCGTTGTCTGTCATCTGCATCCAACACAACGAGATGCAGGCATAGCCCATGCAGAGGTGAGTATAATGATACTCAGTAGGGACCACGAGACCCTCAAGATCTCACTAAATCCAACAAGGATAAGCCACGAAAAAAGATCTCAACAAATAACCTTTACTTAGGTATATGCCCATACATATACCTAAGTTATCAAGTAACCCATCTCAATCATGATGAAAATAGAAAGGTCATTGACTCATATCAAACCAGTATTTTCATTATCAAAACCACAACTGCTGGACAACTCCTCCTATGTCGAGTACAGTGGCCTTGTCGCGACTCTGAGGTGCTACTAAGAAACCATAGACTGCTGAGGTACTCCTTCTGTCGAGTACCGCAGGTCTACTGCCAAACCGGGCGCTCCTCCGATGTGGGTCTCCCGCCAAATCGGGCGCTCCCCCTAATAGCCGTCAGAGGTACTCCTCCGGTGGACTACCGCAGGTCTACTACCAAACAAGATGCTCCGTCTGCTATTGGTCTGCTGCCAAACTAGGTGCTCCATCCACTGGGCTAGTCAAATCACTCCGAGTCGAATCGGTCAAGTAGTCGTCAGGTCTAAACCTATTAGGTCTTCATACTTCGTATGATCTTCTCTGAGAGGATACCCTCCATGAACTATTGTTCGATACTCCAATTGTCATGAATTATCAGATAGATGTATCACAAAGAATCACCTCATCATAGGGGTCTCTTCACAACAGACGGCGCGTCAATCGGACGCCCGGTCTGTGAGTTATTAGCCTTTTTGTCCCAGGGGCCCGGTTGGTTTTCTGTACGAACCAACCCGACCGTATCTCAACTGTACCCTGAACTCCCATGGCGTATACTCAAAGTGACCATTTCTCAATGATATTACCAACGCCGTTGATAGTTTTTCAAACGGACGTCTGGTATGAGAGTTATTGGTTTTTCCGTTCGAGGGGCCCGGTTGGGTTTTAAGCTGAAACGAACCCGACCATACTCTAACAGCATCCAAACCTCAAGTGGAGTATGCCAAAGGAACCGTATCATCAAAATGAATCCAACATAGTTGACAGAATGTCGACCAGATGTCTAGTACTTACGTTATAAGCATTTATGCTTCCTGGGCCCGATTAGTTTCGAGTTCTAACCAACACTTCCTTACCCAAAATTCGCCGAAACTGTGTGTTTAATATACCGAAACGACCGTCCCGATCTTAGAATTCCTAGGCAACTAACGGTGCATCGATTGGATGTCCTTAGCTCAAGTTATGGTAAATTAACCAAAAATGGTCCAAAAAAGGGGGGTCTCGTACCAGTCCGACCCGACCCAACCCACCCTGGGTCGGCTCGAACCAGGTCGACCAAAACCAGGTCTGGGTCTGGCCCGGTAGGGCGCGGCCTGGCCCGGATGGAGCGGCCTGGCCCGTGGCCCTCACGGCCCAGCCTGGCCCGCGGCTGGCCGCGGCCCGACCATGCAGGCCGAGCGGGCCTGAAGCCCACCTAGTCACGCTGACCAGGAGGCATAGATGCCTTGTGAGGATCGGCCAAATTAAACAAAGGGGGCAGTTTTTGCGCCCACTTTCCCCCGCAACGGAACTGGAAAAGACCGATTGCTCTCCACAGAACTGCCAGGTTCTGCCCTAGCGCACCCTCACCGGTGGCCGCTCAGCCGGCCTCCCTCCTGCCAATCTGCTGCGGCCAAGCTGCGGCTTCCCCTTCCGGCGCAGCGCGATGGCGTCACGCTGTCTCCGATCGTCGTGGCCCGCATGGTCGCGACCCCTCTACCGCACGGTCCGACGACACCACACATTCTTCCAACCACTACGACCTTTCTGGCCGCGACCCTCTTCCTCTGGCATGGTGCGACAGGAGCGCGCTCCTCCGGCATTACCGCGGCTCGTGGTTGTCGTGGTCTTATTCTTCGCACAGCTCTGGTAACCTAGTGACAATTGCACTGCCAGATTCTTCTATGGGTTCCTCTACCGTTGGCTCTGTTGCACCATGGTCATCATCAATCTAATAAGAATCATCGGAGGGACATCGGGATGTGTTTGTTCGGCCTGCACCATCCGTGTTGGATGATAATATCAGCTAACAGAGTACCATAATAAAAGATGAGGTTCAAGGATTTAAATGAATCAATAACAACCCCTACCTCAAGGTTTGTTGTGCATTGACAATATCGCGAAAAGGCAGACATCAGTTCATCGACGTCGTCTCAAGGGAGGAGACAAAGGTGTCGACGATTGTTTGTGTTCTTCACTCCCGCAAAGTGCCTTTGATCCCGGCTCGAGTGTCATTCGTCGGAGATCCTTCGGAAAGAGAACTGTTCTTCATTGAAGAGCTTTCCTCCACCAAGAGTTCCCCTTTCCAACGGAAAGTCGATGATCCAAAACCCCCCAACACCAACTTAACTTGAGTTTAAATAAATTTAGTTAAGTTTAATTTAATTCAACAATTAAATTAACCATTAAATGTGTGGTTACACTTTTGTGTAACCACTCATTTAAATCCTTATCATTAATGTGGAGATTTTATGTTTAGTGGTCCCCACCACCAAAAGTTAAAATATTTGAAATTCAAAATAAAACAAAAAAAATAAAATAATAACTTATTATATTTTTATTCCACGAACCTAGGAAAACCAACTTTCACCCAGCCTCGACTGCCTTTGAGGTGAAGATCTCCTTATGCGAATACTGATGCTACAATTCCATCAGTTTCCTCATATTTCAATTCTGAGCACTGATTCAAAAGATAGACAAACTCGCACGTACGTTTACTGAATGTACCAAAACAAAACTCGAGAAATTGATTCCGGGCACACCGGGCCTCGAAATCAGGTGCCGTCAGAAACTGCAGACTCGTAAAATTCCAAATAAATTAAGAAAAACATTTCATTGAAATTTATGGGTCTTTACATTACTCCCACCTCAGGGAATTACGTCATCATAAAGCTACACCACACACTAGGGAAACAAAAGGGGGTATTGAGCACGCATTTGAGCCTCTCTCTCCCAAGTGCTCTCCTGGTGATTCCCATGCTGCCAGCAAATGCACACCAGAAGTATCGACCGTCCACAAAGGACCCATTCCTGTTGATCCTCAATCTCCACTCAAACATCCATGAATGTTTCCCCATCTTGGATGTCCAGCTCCCTATGGTCGATGATGACAGATAGGTCATGAACGCATCTCCTCAGCTGAGATACGTGGAAGACATCGTCCACCCGGTGCAACTGAGTTGGAAGGGCCAAGCGGTAATCCAACTCGCTTACTCTGCTAAGGACCTGGAAAGGTCCGATGAATCATGGAGATAAATTTCCATCCCAGCCAAATCTTTGTAGACCTTTTCAAGGTGAGACCCGTAGAAAAACGTGGTTTCCATCCTCGAACTCTAGTGGTCTCTATCTCCTACCATCATATGACTTCTGTCATCCTTGTGCAGTCTTCATCCGCTCCTGGATGATCTGCACCTTCTCTGGTAGCCTCAAGATGGGAACACTGGTCAACCTCTGCCTCAGATCTTGAAAATATCTGCTGGAATCTCTCTGACCACATGAAGGGTTTCCCCTTCTTCGTCAATGAAAAAAGAGGTGCAACAACTCTAGAGAAGTCTGGAACAATTCTAAGTCTGTTCGACTCATGAGTGATCGACTGCACCCACTTATGCATGATTCCATCTTGTGTTTCCTAGGATTTACTTTTCACTGACCAAGGAAAACCCATCGCAACATTGCAGGTAAACCACAAATTTTTTTCCTAATACAGTCAATCTGTGTATGAACTGTGGTTGCCTAGTCCATACCCAAACTAACGTCATAAGGACTCGACGTTGCCACCAAGAGGTTGCAACCAAATCTCTCGCCTCAAGGGTCAAATCACACCATCAGCATAATCATGATTATCGAGTCTCCTCCCAAAGGTATCTCTAGACGTGAGGGTCAAGTAAACGGATTAACCAGAAACTCTAGGCCTGGGACAAGATTCGTGGAAGGAAGGAATGATTTGTATCAATTTCTATTATTATGGAAGCTAGTAGTAGTCACAGACTGTACCTCAAATCATTCCTAGAGCCCTTGGGTCACACTCCTTTACCGCATGTAGCTACTCTCTTCCCCTGCCCTCCTGCTCCCTGAGCCTGGTGGGGTCTACAAAGGTGGGTGGTTGTAACATGTCAAAATGTATATCAGAACATGCTGCCCTCCTGGCTCTGCTTCCACATTTACTGCTCTACAGATTCATCTGTCCTTAACACTTACTCTTCTTGAAACATTTTACATGCCCAAGTCTCTGAGACTAGTGCTAGTTCTCTTCTTTCCCACTTCTAATACTCTTTAGATGTATCCATTCAGCCAAAGAACATTAAACCACAAAGGTTCTCTCTAGAACCCTTGCATAAGTAAGAATTCATAGAGGAAAAGTGTTGGCTCAGATGTCCTTTAAACACACCTTGCTCTGAGGACCGAGTTCTAAAGCACTGATCATATCATAGTCATCAAGTAACAGGAATGATCGGTATGCCTCGATGAATACTCAGCTATCAATATGTCGTCCTGGAAAAGCTATATAAGCTCAAGAAAACTCTCAGCCACCTCCTCAAGCCAGTCCTTAGCCGCCTATGAGTGGGGCTCACCTTGGAACCTGAGGGGTATCTGATGCTGAAACACGTGTAAGGAACGAATCCTACATGTGTCGTCTATCGGTACTGCCGGTTGAAACTGCTGACCAACAAGTAGTGATATAGCTGGCGCTCTACACAAAGATACAATCTCAGGCATCTGTCCACGTACCGAAGCCTCACCACTATACGGACCAACCTCGTGGTCACTCACTGGGAAACACTAGTAGCTAAGATCACCATCTGCTCTACTAGTGTCTAAACTAGGTGTTGAACTCTAGAAATCACCTCCAGCCAGTCCACTAATACCTGGAAATCTACCTCGCCTCATAACCTCGGAGTCCTCTTCTGCTGGAACTCGTAAAATGCACTCAGTCAGCGTGCACCGTCCGCTAGTACGAATGGTGGCATCTGCTGGCCAACGAGTGGTGGTGTTGTAGGTACACCACCTGAATCTTCCATCATTATAAGAGGGCCCTGCACCGGAGCCTCATCACTCGGTGGGATGTCATCAGGTACTCTCTCAGAACTCCAACTGACTATCTGCATGGAGGCATCCTGAACAGATGCGACAAGGTCAAACGATTTAATCCTGGTGAGCTGACCTAGTTGAGTTGACTTAATGAAAACTTTTGAAAACAGACATGCAACATGTGTTTTTGTGTACTGAGTCAGAAATCAGTAGTCTGGGTCCTGGTGTATGAATACGTCGGCCGCACACCAATACTGGACTCCCTGAACTGAAAACCGCACTCGGTACTTTTAACACTATTGCTTCACAGAAATAATGATCAAAGTACGGAGTTCTATGGAAGAATCGACCCCTTTGATACCAATTTGTCATGACCTGTCCCCCGGGGCCCGTATCGTGACTACCCCAAGCCCGCCCTCCATAGGTTAGGGGCTGGAGACTAGCACCAAAGGTGTAACTCCCTAAAAACGGGGAAGGCATTGCCTTTATAAAACGTAAACACACACATATAGAGAATAGAAGGAAGAAAATAATAAGTAAAGCAGTATAACAAGCATGCTGAAAGTAAAAAGGGGCCAGAAATACAAGCCCAACAGAAAGGTACAGCCACAACTAAAAGAAAGTACAACTCAAAAGACAACTAGATGAATGGTGAAGCAGATCCGGGTTCCTACCTGAAGGGTAGGTATAGATTTCCTCCTCAGAACTCCGTATATATCGGTTTTCTCAGTGTGGCGTCACGCTGAGTGTCCACCTCCGAGTACCATCCATTCCTCGTACACTATGCCTCAGTCAGCACTGTCTGTCATCTGCATCCAACACAATGAGGTGCGGGCATAGCCCGTGCAGTGGTGTGTATAACGATACTCAGTAGGGACCCCGAGACCCTCAAGGTATCACTAAATCTAACAATGATAAACCACAAAGAAAGATCTCAACACATAACCTTTACTTAGATTTATTCTCATACATATACATTAGTTATCATGTAACCCATCTCAATCATGAGGAAAACACATAGGTCATTGACTCAGCTCAAACAAGGATTTTCATTATCGAAACCACAACTACTGGAGAACCCCTCCTATGTCGAGTACAGTGGCCCTGTCATGACTCCGAGGTGCTACTCACTAACCATAGACTGCTGAGGTACTCCTCCTGTCGAGTACCGCAGGTCTACTGCCAAACCAGGCGCTCCTCCGCTGTGGGTCTGCCGCCAAACTGGGTGCTTCCCCTAATAGTCGTCGTAGGTACTCCTCCTGTCGAGTACCTTGGGTCTTCTTCAAAACCAGGAGCTCCGTCTTCCGTGGGTCTGCCGCCAAACTGGGCTCTCCATCCATTGGGCTAGTCGAATGACTCTGAGTCGAATCAGTCAAGCAGTCATCACGTCTACAGCTACTAGGACTCCGTACTCCGTATTCTCGTCTCTTGGAGGATCCGCTCTACGAGCTACTGATCGATAGTCAAAGTTTCACGATGTCTGACGTAGATGTATCACAAAGTACCGCCTCATCATAGGGATCTCAGCGCAACTGACAATGCGTCAATCAGACGCCCAGTCTGTGAGTTATTAGCCTATTTGTCTCGAGGTCCAGGTTGGTTTCGTGTGCGAACCAACCCGACCATATCTCAATTGTACCCCGAACTCCCATGGGTTATACTCATAGGAATCGTTTCTCAACGAGATTACCTGCGCTGCTGACGGTTTGTCAAATGGACGTCCGGTCTGAGAGTTATTGGCTTTTCTGTTCAAGGGACCCGATTGGTTTTTAAGCTAAAACCAACTCGACCGGACTCCAACTACGTCCAAAACTCATGTGGAGTATGCCAAAATAACCTTCCCATCAAATGGAATCCAATGTAGTTGACGACACGTCAATCAGACATCTAGTCCTTAAGTTATAAGCATTTCCGCTCTGTGGGCCCGGTTGGTTTCGAGTTCGAACCAACCCGGCCATACACAAACGTCTCCGAAACTTTGACTGTAATATACCGAAACGACCGTATAGATCATAGGAATCCTACGCAATAGACGGTGCATCGATATAAGGTCCGTAGCTGATGTTATGAGCAATAAACCAAAAACGGTCCGAAAAAGGGGGGTTTGGGCCTGGTCCGACCCGTCCCGGTAGGACGTGGCCCGTCCCGGTAAGACGCGGCCCGGACCACGGCCGGCCGCATGGGGGGTGGGGGGAAGCCCGCCTGGTCATGCTGACCTGGCGGTGGTAGTTCCCTACGGGCCCTGCCCTAATTAAACAAAGGGGGTAGTTTTTGCGCTCCTGTCTCCCGTAACGGAACCGACAAACGCGGGTTCCTCTCCACGAAACTGCCGAGTTCCGCCCTGGCGCACCATCACAAGGGGCTGGCTGAGCCAGCCGCCCTCTTGCCTATCCTCCATGGTCCACCTGCGGCTTCCCCTTATGGCATGGCGCGACGACGTTGTGCTGTCTCCGACCGCTGCGGCCCGCATGGTCGTGGCTCCTCTACCGCACAGCTCGACGACACCGCACTTTCTTCTGACCGCCATGGACCTTCTATCCATGGCCCTCTTCCTCTGGGACGGTGAGACGCCACCGCGCTCCTCCGTAATTTCCACAGCCCGTGGTGGCCGTGGTCCCATTCTTCGCACATCTCCGGCGACCCGGTGACAATTGCGCTGCCGGATTCTTCTACGGTTTCCTCTATCGGTGGCACCGTTGCGCCACCGCCATCGTCAGTCTAATGAGAACCATCGAAGGGATGTTGGGAGGTGTTTATTTGGCCCTAACCCTCTGTGTTAGATGATAATATCAGAAAACATAGTACCTCAATAAAAGATGAGGTTTGAGGATTTAAATTAATCAATAACGACGCCTACCTCAAGGTTCGTAGGGAATTGACGATATCGCTAAAAGGAAGACATCGGTTCGTCGACATCGTCGCAAGGGAGGAGATGAAGGTTTCGACGATCATTGGTGTTCTTCGCTCCCACAAAGTTCCATCGATCCTGGCTCGAGTGTCATTCATCGGAGATCCGTCGGAAGGAGAATCGTTCTTCAATGAAGAGCTTTCCTCTACAAAGAGTTCCCCTTGCCAATGGAGAGCCCGAGATCCAAAACCCCCAACACCAACTTAACATGAGTTTAAATAAATTAAGTTAAGTTGAATTTAATTCATCAATTAAATTAACCATTCAATGCGTGCTTACACTTTTGCGTAACCACTCATTTAAATTATTCTCATTAATGAGGAGCTTTTAAGTTGAGTGGTCCCCACCACCAATAGTTACAAAGATTTGATATTCAAAAGAAAAAAATAAAAATAAAATAGTAACTTATTTTATTTTTATTCCACGAACCTAGGAAAACCAACTTTCACCCCGCCTCGACTGCCTTCGAGGAAAAGTTCTTCTTAAGAGAATAATGGCACTGCGAGTCCATCTGTGTCCTCATATTTTAATTCTGAGAACCTGTTCAAAAGATAGAAAAACTCTCATGTACGTTTACTGAACGTACCCGAAAAAAACATCTGAAATTGATTTCGGGCACACCGGGCTTCAGAATCAGGTGCCGTCAGAAACCGCGGAATCGTAAATTTCCAAAGAAATTAAAAAGAAATTTTTCTTTAAATTTCCGAAACTTTACATTGATCACAAGTTCATCTGAGATAAATTTAACATTTTTCTCCGACCATTATTAGCCACTACTAATGTAATTTACCCAAAATCACATATTCCATAATTAGATAATCTCCAAAACATGCAAATAATTTTCATAAATAATTTTAATTAACCTAAAGCCACCTTAAAATCTAATAAATTAAAAATATATAATGGATAATTTAATACTCAAATAAAATACCATATGATTTTGTTTACCTTAATTATATTATGTAACACTGAGGATCCAATAGATTAGAGTTGGTGGTTATTTTACTAAATTGGTACTAGTACAAGGTATCATATCCTAAAGAAATTACTAGTTTAATGTTAATGAGATACTAGATACATACATGATTCCAATATTAAATATGAAACCATGAAATATATTATAGTAATTATTTTGACAACCATTAAATTTTTACCCTGTAAATAAATGATTTTATTCATAGATACATTTTAAAATCCCCTAAAAATTTAAACATAATGAAGTGTGTGCTCAAATTATAAGGTAAATATTACAATAATGGATATCATAAAATAAATTTAAAAATAATAATAATTCCAATGTTGGAAATAATAAAATATTATATATGAATAATATCATAAAAATCGGACTAAATATTCAGATTATGTAGCGATACAAATATTCACATGGACAAAAATATCTAGTTTCAAAATGATAGAATGAATAATAATGAACATTATTATTAATTCTAGAAATTATTTTTGATCAGAAAACATACCTAAATAGTTAAGTCATATTCCAAATACAAATAATAGTTTGTCTCATGAAACCCACAGATGCATATAGGGGCCGTATAAATCCCCACCCATCTGATTTTTAAGTCTAATGCATTCTTCATAAGAATGCATTGAAAATTAGTGAACATAAATACTCATATTTAAAGGATAGTATATGAAATGCTAATATTTTCTCTATCAATAAACATAGTAATATTGCATTAAAAGTAATACAATTAATTTTATCAAAATATTAAATCCCCATAATAGTATAATATTAACCAAATAATATTTATGTATATGGAAATTAATTATAAAGATCATTGGAATATTTCTTGTGGAAAATACCCTTTTCCTTTTGAAATCAATTATTTAAAATATAATTCTTTTTCAAATATTAAGGAAGAATTTAAAAATATACTTTGAAACTTGTTATGAAATATTCAAATCATTTAATGACATGATGGTAGTAAATTATATTTTTTTTGTATAAGTGAAAAACCATTCATTTTAA
The DNA here is from genome assembly GCA_963277665.1 of Viscum album. Lineage (NCBI taxonomy): Eukaryota > Viridiplantae > Streptophyta > Magnoliopsida > Santalales > Viscaceae > Viscum > Viscum album. Next base: position 938,465,185 of record OY728155.1, on the reverse strand, counting down.
AATTTTATAAAAAAGTCAAAAATAACCTTGTTCATAAAAAAAGATTCATTATAACCATTTATTAAAAAATAAAAACTGTGAAAAATATCCCTAATTAATCATTTTATCATAGTAAAAAAATTATTTAAAACATTTTAAGGAAAATATAGACATGGAATAAAAATATTCCCAACCGAGTAAAAAATGTTAGTTTTCCTTAAAGACATAATATTGGTATTTAGAGTATTTAATTAAAGAATAAAATAAATTGAGACCATTTAATTTCTAGAAATAACTATAGGACAATAAAACATATTTTTTTTAAGTCATATAGGTGAAATAATTCCCATAGTGTAGACTTAAGCATAAAAAATCAAGAATAAGGATTGTATGGTGAAATAAAACCATATCAGAGGCCTAGATTTTATTGTAACTATTTCTATAATCCTATGTAATAAACCTAAATTTAATATAATTTTATTAAAACCCCATATAAAACATATAATATCGTATTTATCAACTTATAACATTTTAATACTAGTTTTTTAATGGTTCATTATTAACATCACCATTTATGAGTGTTAACAGATTCATTTTTTTACATTTTGACTTAATAGTTTTGGTCCCTACATATTTATTATGGATCCATTATCTCCATGATTTTAATTTTGATTTTAATTTCATTGGTTTGTGGAGTTAGTAGTCCACACGTGCGCAGAAGTGATGTTATTTTTTTCCATTAGATTAGATGTTATGATAGTAGATATGATGTTATGATTTTAAAATAATTATTATTTAATAAATGTAATATATATTCATTAGGTAATTCTCTATATACATCCACAATAGCAAGTGATGAAAAATGAAATACACATCCACGTAGAGACCGCAAGTAGTGCGCATGTACGAGTGATGATTATCACTTTTCATTGGATAAAAATGAGATGGGAAATGGTTTTACCATATTAATAATAAAAAATAGTATATATATGCTACTATAGTTAATATTTTATAATATTTTAACAAATTTACAAAATGTAGAAATAGAAATAAATTCGATAGAGTTGTATAGATGATTACCTTCTTATAGAGACATATACATTAGATGTCTTATTATGAACCCTATGATTGGTCATTTGGATATACTAGAACTTATAAAATTTGTATTAGGATGTTTTGGAGGTATTTTTGTAGGTTTTGTTTAGGATACAATACTCTAGTGTTGTGATTAATTCTAGGGAGGCGGTGCCCATAAATAATTTTAGTGAGTGGCACTCTTGTAATTTTCAATGATTTAAAATATTATTAATCCACTCTCTTAAAAACATGGATCCAAAATGGACCATATTAGAAGATGATAACAGTGAAATTGACATAAAACTAGAAAATGAGTTTTAATAAAAAAAAATTTTCATTTTATGATTAATATTTTTAGATTGACCCTCCGGAAACTCGTTTTGTCCCCTAATGTGGTAACAATTTTTAAATATTATAGGGTTATTATTTTATTTATAATGTATTGATTTGATCATAAAAGGTAAATTAATGATATTTTCTTCTATTTATAATAATTCTTTTCCTATTTCAGTATGATTGTTATTATTTTTATTGACCTAGAAACTTTTTATGTTATAATACAAATGGGATAAAAGAGATATAAAAAGGGAACTAAGGGGGTGAAAAATGTGAAGTCCTGGGGCATTATCCTGGAAAAAGTTATAACCATATTTTCGAAATGAGCCAATATTAGAGAAAACTAAAAAAAATTCACCCAGAGAATCTTTACAAGCTAAACTTTCAATATGATTATGACATTTATATAATTTAATAAAATATTAAATTTCATAAAATATCTTTATAGTCATTTTTTCCACTATTAATTAAGTTGAACATAATATAAATAAATATTGAATATAAACACAAATTTAAAACTTTAAAATATACATATTAATTTATATTATTGTATTAAATTAGCGGGGACCTGTAAATCACATAAAAAAATTTTACATGTAGAGTTTTTGGAATAATTTAAATTATTTTTCTACTACATGCAGAAGCATTGTGCTAAAATTGTGTATGAATTTAGTTTTATTGTATCATCACTAAATGTTATACATAAATTATTTTGATAAAAATAATCATTACATCATTAAAATAAATATTTAAAACAAAACATTTCTTTTTTGTCCCCATGTAACATTTTTAAAGATATTAAATTCCAAGGAGGGAGATTTTTTAATTTTTTTACATTAATAAATATATATTTCATTAACAAGGGAAAATGAAACCAAAATTCCATATATATAAATTTATTAAGGATTTGGTCAAATATTTCAAATCCAAATAAATTAATTAATGTTTTCGGTTTAATTTGGGACTTTTTTTAATGATTTATCCATGTTTTAAACATTTTTTCCATACTGAATTGAAAACTATTTAACATGGTTATTATTCATAATGCCAAAAAATAAAAGGGACATATTTTAAAAAAATTAACATATTAATTTAAACTATTTTATCCAATATTAAAAATAAAATTTATAGATCTGGTAGAAATTACATTTAATATACATGCATTTAACACAAATATTAATGGTTTTTAAAAAAAAATGTGTTTTTAAGAATAAAAATTTAAATTATATAAAAATCTTGAAAGTTTATAGAATTAATTATATTATTATAAATAAAATGGATCATAAGTCACGTTTATTATATATCCAAAATATAATAGTACTTTTAAATATAATTTAATTAAATGATAGTATTTGAATATTTTGAAATTTTTTACTATTCACTGAATAAATCAATCATTTCTGAGAAATCCAAAAAGATCACCATGATTTAATTTTAAAATTATGACTTAAAAATGAAAATAATTTATGCAAATTAATCTGATAACAATATAGAAATTAATATAAATAATTTTTTTGAATAAAATTATCTATTGAGCTATTGTTTTTATAGAATGAAAACCATACTATAATTGAAACTCGGTAGTTACAGTCTACCATACTTCAAAAAAAATTCCTCAAAATTTTGATAATTTCATATTGGGAATAGTTGTGGGTAGTTTTTTAACACAACATATTCAGGTTCCCACATACCCTCCACAATCTATTGATTTCTCTCACGTACCTTTACTGATCAAGTCATTTTATTTTTCTACACTCTTTATCTATTGTTTGGATTATGGATGGCCCCTTCAATATAAGATAAATCATGTTCCAATACTATTTCCTTATAGTTGAAAACATGAATTGTATTTGGAGTGTATAGCCTAAACAATGATATATGGAACACATCATGATGTTAATAGAGGCTAGTTGGAATTTCTAAAAAGGAGGCCACACCTCTAATTATTTTATGAATCATAAAATGAAAAATACACCTACAAATTAATTTTCATATCTTATCAAATCTTATGACACCCTTCTATGAAGATATGTTCATGAAAATGTTGTCTCCAACTTGAAATTCCAAATATATCCTTTGGTTATTAGTATATCTATTTTTTTTATCTTTGAGATGATTTAAAATTGGAATGAATAGTTTTTTTCGTCATCATTATATCCTCTTAATGTTTGGGACAAATACATCCTTTCACCAACTTTATCCTAGATAGTTTTATTATGAAATAACATTCCATATAATCCTTTATACTTTACTATTAGAATTCCCGGATGGAATCAATACTTATAAAAAAACTCTCAAAATGATAAATACTTATCCAATATATCATTAAAGTTAAGTATACATGACCTTAACATGTCTTATATTATTTAAAAAGTCATATAAGACTACCCATCTGTCAAATAATAATATTCAGTGCTTAAATGAAGCTCAGTACCAAGAAACTTCATGATACTTTCCCAAAATTTCTAGCTAAATCATGGATCATGATCAGACTCATTAAAAATAGGCACAACATAAAGTCTTAAAACATCACTAATATAGAGTCTTTCATGATTCTAAATTGGTATGTATTTCGTTGTAGTCAGGAAATTTCATATTTGGTGATATGACTAACAATAATTCATATGGTACCATTTATTCTAGGAGTCATTCCAAATCCACTGAGAAATTCAATTGTAATGTCATCCCATTTTAATATTGGAATATGTAAAGGTTTCATGTATCCTTTAGGGTATTTTATCTCTAACGTAACCTTATGAAAATACAATCATCTTGATAAATAATCAATAAATTCATAAATATATTTTCCCACTAATGTTTTTTCTTTATATCCATATAAATCATGGGGAAACCATGGTGTGTTGAGAAATAAAGACTATAAGCATCATATAATAATTTTATTTTTAGATCAGGCTAATATATAACACATGAAATTTTTTAAAATATAAGAACACCACTTTCATAAATGATGTTTTCCAAAATCTCATCATTCACAATTTTTATTATATTTTGAAAATTCACATCATCAATTGAATAACATTTGATCCTTTAAAATAAATTTTGTTTTGAACTCAATTAGAAAAGTAGTCATGATTACCCTTATAAATTAATCCCCTTATCTATCTTCACTAAATCCAAAAAATGGGATCCCTATCAATCTACATTTAAGTCATGACTCCAAGATCATTCTGACCCAACCCAACTTCCACTATTTTAGCCTTTATTGGGTGGTAGTGGATCAAATAATCATGATTCTTGAGTAGCTCTAACCATCTCCATTTCTATATGTAGATATATTTTAAGGAAAATATATAATTCCTAGTATTATGATATGATCATATGTCACATTTTTTTCCATAGAGATAATATCTTCATATATTCAATGAAAATATTTTTGTTTCCAATATATTAACATGGGTTGTATAGTGGTTTTCATGTATCATTAACTGCCTTAATGAATATGTTTTGTCTTAGACTAATACCTCATTATTTTAATTATAACATCTAGACATTTAATATTATGTAAAAATATAACATGTATTAGTTTAATCTCTTTTTTATCATTTTAAGTATGTCTTGTAGCCTAAAGAAGGTTTAGGGAGAATCTAGGGTTTGTTCTGAGCCCAGTGCTCCAAGTTGTAGAAGAAGAGGCCCAGAACATAGTTTTTCAAAATTGTTCACCTGAGAATGAATAGTTTTGAAAAGACATGTGTGGGTGTTTTAGGGACACACATTTTAGATAAAATAGGTATATAATAGTTAAACAAACCAAGCTTCCCAACTATGTGATGCTACTTTCTTTGGGAAGAAACTAGTGCATGGTTGAAGCATGGTTTGGCCAACAATTCGACTAAACCATGAGCACAAAAAAAAGATTGGAAAATGATTTCATTGACCCCATTTATATTTTTCCTATACCCATTTTTTTCATCCTCCTCCAAGGAACAACACCCCTCTCCCATGGGATCTCTGCTACTTAATCCTTAACTAGCCATTTTGATAACTCCATCTTTAGAACTCAGATTCAACCCCCATTAGGCTTATTGTATTCCCCTTGGTAAGATCTTGTATCCATTTCTTTTTTTTCACAAAATATTTTTCCATCTCATATGATATTTTAGTGTGAGGTAATTTGACCTATTTTTAGGGAATTTTTCTATTATGATTATTTCTTCCATTATAGCTCTATTCGAAAGCCAATAATAGATGAGTGGTTGTCTACCAACCTAAGGTTGCTGGTCTAGTATTTTTACCATGCAATAGAGTCATTTAATAAATTTTTTTTCCATACCACATCCCCGGTCTTCTGTTTATTTCTATGAAATTTTAATTTTAATTTATCTATGTTTTTACGCATGTTATTAATTCCCTTATACTCTCTTGAATTCAATAGATGATGAAACTCCCAGGTAATGCCACCCCATTTTTTGTACTAATGAAATGACATTCAATTTTCGTTAATTTTTACATAGATAGACCACCTTCTAAGTAGTATTTAATTGATTCATAAATTATTTTTATACTACAACCTAATGCAATTGATTAGTATGACCAAATCACATCCCCTCTTTAAATTAATGGATTATGATCCTGATTTAATATAATATTAATGGCTTGTAAATAATAATTATTATATTAAATAATGATCATAATTTAATATAGTTATGACAATAAGTAATGGAATCCCTTAATGAGGACACTCAAGCACGGAGACCCTTCATTATGATATTCAAGAATGATGTCCACTATTTCTAATACACAGTCATGGTGCCCCATATTTGTTATACCCAAGAATTGAATATCCTATTTTTGATGCTCGGGCATGAAGTCCCTACTCGGTGATACACTAGCATGAAATCCCTTATTTGTGATACTTAGGCATGGTGTCCCTAATTTGTGATAATAAGGCATTTCATCCATTTTTTGGGATACCCGGGCACACAATCCCTTTATATTATATGAGATTCATACTAGTAACCATGGATATATGAGTTACATGGTGTGTCATGGAGAGTAGTAATATCCATATATATTGATGTAAACATTTCTATTTCAACATCACATATATATAACAATGGTTATCTATTATAATATCATCCATCATAAGATGAATAATGTAGTGTCATCCTAAATTCCTATAGGGAAATAGAGCTGACCAATTTATAGTTATTATTTATTTGTTTCTTTATTAAACATTCGCACTTCCCATTTTATATACATTATCCGGATTCTACTTGAAACCATTTCTAGTGGCATATTGAATATATCTCACATTGTTTTTTGGAAAATTGGTTAGTACATGAATAGATATCATGGATTCAGGTTGGGAAAAAGGGAAGCATAGCAGAGGACCAAGATGTTTTTAGTGATGAAAGTGTAGATTTGTTTTTGGACTTTTTTAATTTTTGTATAGCATGATGTATACACTTATAACCCTATTCCCTTTTTGTAAATCACAAGCAATTTCATCATTTTTTATTTGATGTTAATTCCACTTTCTTCAATGTAATTTGTTTGATGTTTTATTATTTATCATCTTGTATTTATTTACTATTGTTTTTTGTTGCTTACCAGTATTATTTAAAATTATTATACACTCTGATCAAGATGGAATATTCTCCCAACTAACAAACTATTGAACATTAATACTAGTTTGCATCCTCTAACATTTAGGGAGGCGTGCTTGAGGCCATGTAGCTAACCATCATAGGGGGCCTCTTAGTGGACTCCGTGTTAAAATTCTACGTTAATGATCCCAAATAAATTTTATCACGATTTTATTATTCTACATGATCTATATTAGAAAATGTTTAACTAGAAAAATTGTAATAACGGATAATTATAGATCCCACTATGGAACCTTACCATGGGAATCTCAAGTGACCATAACACGTTACCACATAGTATGTTTCACTATACCTTATGCACACAAAATTCTTACCATGAGAAAGATAATAAAATTCATATATTTAATGATAATACCACACATTGAAGAATCATCTTACCATGTGATATAAATCTACGTACCATAAAAAGGATATCTCCATACAATAAGAAGGAAAAAAACATAGCGCAAGAAGGAAACCATGTTATTGCATTATGAAAAATACCTAAATTTATTATAAAATCATGTTACCATGCCTTGGAATGTGTAAATTGTGATAAAGTAATATTGTTATGTTATGTTTATTTTTTCGTGACCGCATGAAGAAAAAGATTACCATATAGTCAATAACGTACCACCTGTACATGTGAGAAAACCACAGGAAGGAATGAGATGGCCACCTAAAGTGATGAATCAATAGCATCGCCTTGCTGAATTAGCTGAATAATAATTTTCCATGAGAATATCTTACCATACTTAAATTGAAGATAACCAACTTTTTATAACATAGGAGTAGATCATTTTAAATTATCAAACAACTTATTTTGATGAATTAAATAAAGACTTGGTGGAGTTAATTGTGTATGAATATTATCTTATGGTTAATTTTTACAATGATCTATATAATGAAGATTATTTAATTTTTTAGAATATATAGGTTTTATTAAAGAAAAAATTGGATCACACCTAGAGAGTAATAACGGATTATTACTTGAGTTCCATTGAAATAAAGACGAAATTATGATGTTTTGTTTTCTTAAAACTATTAAACATTATTGTTGAGATCCATCAAAATGAAAAATCAGGGACTCATAAGAACCAATACAACTCAAATGTAGAAAAATTACAAATTTTATCTTTCTATATCTTTCTCCTTATATTTATTATTAATTTGTGGGAATCATTCCATTTTACTCTATTCTATATGTACACTATCCCTCATCTGATTAAAATCGAGTGTTCTTACTACATTATCTAATATATCATTTTTTTCAATGAATAAATATTCAAGAGGTCTTGTGTGATCTATTATTGTTTTCATCACATCTATAACTATGGAAGATAATTTGTGTGTGGGTAGTCTTGGGTGCTTTTTATTGTAAAACATGGTCATTTTTGTGGATATATTTTTTGTTATAATAAAATTTTTGGTTGTAGGTGGATTAAAAGTGGAGGGGATTAAATATTAGCTTGATATTTAAACCCTTGTTAAATATCTACAACATATTTTACTAGTTTTGTAGATATAAATTATAAATGGAAATCTATTTTACAATCTATAAAAAGACATTTCATTGATCGTTTGTCTTATTTTTCATTCATATAATGTGTTTGATTAAGTAACATAGTTTGAAAATTTAAATTATTTATAAGATATTTTAACCTATCCTCAATATATCTTCTTATAAATTTTTTTAAAGATATAATTTATCTATTTTATGGTTTTTAGAAAGTATGAATATTTATTAAATTGGAGATTTAGTTTACAATTGATTCTAAAATATTTCTTTTGGAACTCAATTAACCCCATCTAGAGTTAATCAGCCCAAAAAATTAGTATCATATGTTTTTTATCATATTTTTAAATGTGATTTATTTTAATTTGAATGATCTTAAATCAATGTCATTTAAAATTATAATTATTTTGGAATAATAAAAAGAAACAAGGAACTTCCACTAATTTGGATACATTATTTTATAGAGAAAATTATTCCCAATAAAAAATTAAGATAAAAATCACATATATTTTATGGGTTTTGATATTTGGACATTAATTGAAGATAAATATGAAAAACCACAAACTACTAGAGTTGAATGGAGATATACTACTAAAGTTTCAAATGATTGTAATTATAATGTTATAAATGTTTTATATTTTTATGTAGGTGAAGAAGAATTTATTAAAACTTCTTTCTAAGAATTTTTTTTTGAATATTTGCGATACACAATGTATTTATCATGAAGGAATATATAATGTTAAATTAATAATCTTAAATACATACACTATTACATATGATACTTTTAAGATAAATTCTAATGAATCTATAAATAACATTGATCTCAGGTTCAATAAGATAGAGAACATGATCTATACACTACGAATGAAAATTATTTTCAAGGATCAAGTCATGAGAATTCTCATGTGATTTCTAGAATTCTCCAAGGGAACATCTATATTAATAAGAGAATCATTTTCATTTATACACCTCTAGAAGAAAAACTTATTTTAAGAATAATAAAGTATAAAGAATAATATCATGTAAAAAAGACAATGTGTATAAACTAAAAGGAAAATCTATAGCCTTTAAACAATATCCCTGAAAAAAAAAGAGAAGATCAATGTTGAATGATCAGGTTATGAAGAGTCCCAACTAAACATTATGAGTAAATATGATATATAGGAAGAAGTTTCAAAAAATTTTACAAAAGAAAATTGTTATTTAGGAAACCTAATTACTGAGTTAATATACTAATGGAAATTGAATATAATATTAAAAGAAGGATGATACAAAAAATGTACTTTTTTTACATAAATTTTAATGAAAATGAAACATCAGAGTTGATTTTTTTTTAATATAAAATTTGTAAAACTATAGGAGGATAATAAAAAAAGTTGTAAAAAAGTTCTAAAATAAACATAGAGTGCTTTAGAAGATAGTTCATGTGATTTAGATTCATGAAATGAGGATATGAATTATAAATCTAATTTATGTTGTATGAAAAACACATCAGTGGTATTGAATGTTTTTCCTACATAACATGATCACAATTCAAAATTTTCTCATAATGAAAAATATGATGAAAATTTGACAATTTAATAATTTTTTGAACACTACAATATACTGGTGGACACATTATATTTGTTAAATAATAATAATAATGGTTTAAAGAAATATCATGCCTTGTATTCACACTTTAAAACTGATCTTACAATAGGTAAGGATAAAAAAATAAAGTACTAAAATAAAATAATGACATGAAATTATACAAAGAACAATTAATGAAATATCAATAGTAATTTACCTATGGGAAAAAATGCTTACCAAGATACATGGAACTAAAATAGATCCTAAATATATTACTAGAATAGGATATCATCATGGACAAAAGAGGTTTTTTTAAAATGAATTTATTCCTTTCGTTAATTCTACAAATTCTACTAATAATTATTATTCTTCTAGAAAAAAATAGGTTTTTATATTTTAGAGTTTAATGTTTGATTTTACTAAACTAGTGATGAAATTATGGATTTCTTAAGATATTATTACTAGTATTTATGGACCCATGGAAATATGGGTACCAAAATCATTCATGGTTAATATCTATTTTATAGGGAACCATCCTAGAAATTTCCAACAAGAACTTATGGTATCTGAAATGTGGATACTATAGACACATGACTGGGGAATACTCATGTTTTAAAAATATAATTAATGTGAATTTTGGACATGTCACCAACGATGAAAATAACAATGGGAAGTTAATTGGTCTTGTCCAAGTTGGTATTTAAAAAAAACATAAAATTTTATTTGTAAAATTATTGATATATAATATTCTTAGAATTTTAAAATTACATGATGACGGAGTCCATGTTAAATTAGATAAAAATTCCTATATTTTTTATTAAAAAAATATTTACTTTCAGTGAGTTAATAAATTCTAAATTTTATACTCTAAACATAAATTAATTATTTTCTAAAAATGTCTCTTTTTTGACTTAATTTGACAAATAATCATTTAATTGGAATTGGATACTAGGATCTTGAATATAATCTCTCTTATAATGATAACTATAAAAAGGTTAGTCAGAGATCTACCTAAACATGGCATCCCTTATGATAAATTCTATAACCCATGTTCAAAAGGGAAACCATAAAAAATCTATTTTATATCAAAGATAAATGTTTTAGTTTCTGAACCCAGAGAGTTGGTTCACATGGATTTTTTTTGAACCTATTAAGTTTTTTCATAAATTGGAAGCACTATGTTTATGTTCGAGTATATGATATTTCTAAATATACTTGAATATTTTTTATCTCAAAAAATTTGATGCTTATTCCTATTTTTCTTTGTATGCTAAATCCACATATTATCTATGTGTACTCAGAGTTAAGACCTTAATAAGTGATCATGGTAGTGAGTTTGAAAATAAATATTTGGAATTATCAATCTCACAACATCTATATACTCATAACTTTTAACTACTAGAAGAACAAAATAGAATTTTTTATTATAAAAGATAAATAGAAGCCTTCATGAAACATTTCAAACCATGCTCCATTAGTTCGATTTATCTTTTTTTAGTGGAATATATGCATACATATTTTTATATAATGAATATATTTTTATGTAGACCTCACATAAAAAAGTAAACTGTATAAAATTTTCAATGGAAGAAAAAAGGACAATTTAATTAGTGGTTTTGGATGAAAAGTATTTATTATCAATAGAAAGGATAATCTAGATAAATATTCATCCATGAGTGATGAAGGAATATTCCTTACACATTAGATAACTTGTAAATAATATATCATGTTTAATAATGGATATCAAATTGTAGAATAATATGTACATGTAAAAATTGATGAGATAGTTCCACATGACCCTATTACATATTTATAAAATAATAAAGTTGTATTTCAATGTCTAGACTCGAATTCAAAATCTAATGAAAATTATGTTAGAGCTTCTATATAGAGCTCAGATAGTTTTGATGAACATTCTAAACCCAAAAATATTGTGGATAGTGAGATATTCATCCATTATTTAACTAGAATTAATATGACTCATTCATATCATCCCTTATATGATATAGATGAAGAAATATATAAAGGAACACATATGATAGATTCTCTAAAAAATTAGTGGTGATTTATTAGTAATGGATGCACAAAGAGAACATAATCAATTTGAAATATATAATGCCTTGGAACTAGCAGTAAGACATATAGTCACTCTCTTCATTTTCACTATATTATTGTTTATAAATAATGTGGTTAATTCAGGAAAAATAGTTAGAAACAAAGTTATATTTCGTGAAAAGGAATATTATAAAGAAGATGGTTTTAGCTATGAAGAATACCTTACAGAAGGAGCTAGACAACAATTCATTAGAATGTTTGTTGCCTATACAAAAAATTTTGATATAAATCTATATCTTATGGAAGATATAAGTGAATTATTAAATGGTAATATTTTTGAGGAGGATTTTTTGAGGATCCCATGGATTTCAAAAAAATCATTATCCTAATCATGTTTTTAAAGTAACCAAAGCCTTATATTGTTTAATATAAGTTCCAAGATGTTGGTATGATATGATAAACTCTTTTATATTTTATAATGGATTTAAAGAAGGTATATATGAAACTAAATTATTTATTAATATAATTTCAAATGATATTTTAATTATAAATATTTACATTACTGATAATATATTTTGATCATCTATTAAATCTCTATATACCTAATTTTTAAAAATAATGTGAAGTGAATTTTAAATGAATTTGATGAATGAAAATAAATTCTTTCAAGACTCTAATAACTTTAAAAATAAGTAATGAATTTTTTTAAATCAAATAATGTGAATTAATTATCATATAAAATGATTTTTTATAGATAGTACTAAGGGTAGTGATACTCCACTATGTATGAGTTGCAAGTTGGATCAGGATGAAAAATGGATATCAGTTAATCAAACCACATATATTGGTATCATTGGAAGATTACTATACTTAATTACAATTTTACCAGATATTATGTTTTGTGTGTGTCTATGTGGTCATATTTAAGAAAACACAATAGAATCACATTTATCATCTGTGAAAATAATTTTCAAATACCTCAAGAATACAACAAAATGAGGATTGTTTTAATACATAAGACAAGAATGTGATTTTTTTAGTTATTAAGATTCATATTTTTGTGCTTGTATGATATATATAAAAAACACTTTTAGACCAATTTACTTTTTTTGACAAGTCATTAGTATTAGGATGTATTATGAAATATAACACTTTTGAAATGTTCTGGAAAATTTGGTGTATTTTTTTTGAAATCATAATGAAATATTTTGAGACCAGGTGTTGGGATGGAGTGCAATTATGAGGCCCAAAGTTCCCAGAATAATTCGTCAAAAATGTTATGTTTTAACTAGTGCATGTGATCAGTTTTTATGAAAAATTATAATAACTCTTGAACGGGTGCCTAGATCCAAATTAAGATCACACCATTGTGTTTAGGATGGTTGTTTTACCCTAGTAACAACTTATGTTTAGTTGGTGTATGCCTCTAGTTAGTAAACCCAAAAATGGCATTACCGTAAAAAATAATAATAATAATAATTTTATTTTTAAAATGGATATAAATCCCGAATGGGGACTTATATTGAACATATGAGACCATCGTTAAGGTCGGGAGGATATTATTTCTTTAGGTAGATCCTAACATTTGCCGGTGTGGGCCAATAGTGTAAGTTTGTTTCTAGCCGTAAATAAAATAATGATGTAATAATTAGTCAAATTATTATAAATCTTAAAAGGCAACTCGGATTGGAAGTCTGAGAGTACCATTGAGCTTGTGAGGGCATGTTTCCCTTAGGAGGAGCTTAACCTCAACCGGCGTGGCTCTAGGGAGAATGTTAGTTTTTGAACCTTTTTTGTGTTCATTTAAATAAACATGCAAGAATTTTTTTCTAAAATTTAAACCGGTGATCAAGTCCAAAATATAAGGGAACGTTGAACACAAAATGGTGTGATTTACCTAGAATGGACCTAACATCGACCAAAAATGTTCAGTCATAAAAGTTAATTTTTGGACTTCTCCGATAAAAATAAAATAATGTAAGAAGTTATTTTATTTTTTTCTCCACAGTTGGGGGGTGGAACAGTGGTGTTGTGGTGCAATGACAAAGCAACGACGAGTCGTATAAAATAATGCACATTAATTTGTCGTAAACATTTAGTGTAATGATGCAATAAATTAAGCAAAACAGATACACTTTCAATATGATCTCTAGTTTGGAATATGATTTAGGAATATGGTTGGGAAGAATTTTTTAAGGAAAATGGTATACCTCTCTTTCTAAATATTATCAATGTTTTTTAATCTTTAATTTTTTCATTAGTAGAAGAAGGATAATGTAAAAAAGAGATTTAATGGTGACGATTTCAAATTATTTTTGAAGGACTAAACAAAATGTTTGGGAATGCCTCTCCATGTAGAGTATGAAGATTATCAACGTTCATATATCATTAACCATCCACAAATAAAGTTTCATATTTCCCTATACATGCTCTCTTAGAGTTAAACTCCTAGAAGAACCAATATTATTTAATTAAGTTCTTAGTGAAATATTCTATTTAAGTTTTTAAAAAAGTTTATTTTTCCATGGCAATGATACTTCAGAATTATTTGGGATCAGAATATATTTTTCATTTAATAAAGGAATAATACTTTTTAAATTAATTTTTATAGATTTTTATGACACACATGGTTGATTAAATTAAGTCATATTCTAGGTTTATATTATTATTATACCCTATTATAATTTATTATTTTAAAAAATAAAATGGACTAGTTCCTCAGGAAGTGGATAAAAGAAATTTTTTGATATATTTTTTTCTTACTAAAAACACTAGCATATTGATGAAATTCTTATAGAATAAATGAGAACAATAATTGGTAGTTAGAAAAAGGACATTGTTTGAGTAGTTTAAATCATTCATGTATCCAGTTAGACCAAGTGATTTTATAGATCCATTTCTTGAACCTGATGAGGTCATGGAGTATTCGTTTGATGTTTTTTCTCCAACTAAATTCGAAAACGTTTCTGAAGTATAATAATAAATAGATGTTGTAGATCTTAATAAAGAAGCTCAATTAGCTTTTAATGATTATAAATAATGGGATAAATCCATTGTATCAATTGATGATAGATATACATAATAATGATCTGCAATTATTGGTGGTACCCATAGAAATACAATTCATGATGCACCATATTAGGGGTATAATTCCCCTAGACCCTTTAGATTAGCTTATATTTTCCTAGTTCAGATTTTGATGATCATTGTAGCGGTCGACCTAGAAATGGTGGACCTACCACTCATTGCATTTAGGGAACCTTAGAAAGATATTTGATTATGAAGATTTATGTTCAATAAATAATTGAAACATCCTAGTATGTTTATCATAAATAAATTGTTGTATATTTTTATAATGACTAAGTTATAGTTTCTAACATAGTCGATGATCATACTATGTGAGATAGTTTATTGATGATTTTTCTTAAGGTAAATGGTATTCATTAATCTAATGAACCATAAACTTATACTTTGACAAATTCATTTCCATCATCCTTGTATATCAATTAAGCTAAATTATTCATGGTTAAATTAGATATGTTATAGATACTATAATGCTCATTTTATAACAATCAGATCTCAATAAATCAAGTGATATATGTATTTTTTTGAATATGTTACTCGGGTCATTAATCATCTCCATCCCATGTTTAATTTCAAAATATTGATGATTCAAAATGAAATTGAAGATATGTGGGCCCTTATCATTTCCCATAAGGATGATCCATCCTATATGATGATTCATTTAGAGTATATGTTCATGAGTACTATGTTTCATAATTCTACTATGTCCTATTCTCTCTTAGTTGATATAGTAAAGTTCAAGCAGTTCATTCGGGATGATATGGAAGTTTTATTTAAATAATTTAACATTTCATTAGAATCTTTGTATGATATATTTCATACACTAAAATCTAAAACCATATCTTTAGATTGTGAGGATTATAAAAACCATATTATAGACAAAGAGACAAAAAAGGAAATTTGATTATTATTTAAGAAAGTATCTGTGATTGATCACTACAAATTATGATTAGAAAGGATTTTTTTTTTTGAAATTGAGGTTTGGATTTAAAGTTTCCTCCACTAAATTAATAATTTATGACTCAGGTTGATATATGTAATGTCACGAATCTTATTTTGGAGTCTCTCATGGGTAATCATGATGATTTCCTTCAATATTTAGAGAATGATTCTTGAGTTTCTACTGAGTTTACCCAATTGATAGAGCCATACCTTTATATATTATAGTCTATTATCTATTACCCTTTAGAGATTCCTATATCTCATCCTACTAACTCCACAAAAATCAATCATTTGGTCTTAAAACCACCCCAATTCATTATGTAGGATATACTGGTTTCCAGATGTGTATTTTTTGAGGGCCTCTTCATCCTCCTCAACTTCAAAAACTAATTTTTCTCCTACCTATAAATCCAAAATAATGGATCCTATATTTTTTATAGAAAACATATATGACTCTACGTTGTAGTAAGATTTATATTTCTAAAATAAATTTAATGTAATATATTTTTACCCTTCTATTATAGCATTTTTGATATATTAATGATATTCTCTCTTTGTTTCCCTTCTTTGTTATTGTGTTTGTTTATGATAATCTCAAAATAAGGAGAATAATGTGAAAAAATGGAGTAATGTTATAAATTAGAATTTATTGTGCCTCATGTAAACCCTTTTAATGATTTTATAGACATGTTATATAGTTATTTTAATCCTTATCAAATATATTTTTTATCCATTCAATTCATTTTAATTTATATGTAATTATTTTTTATCATCAAAATGGTAAAGTTTGATAGCTTAGGATAGAACCTCTTTATTTAAAGATCTAAAATAATTTTCATCTTATTATTAAAAATATTTATTTTCCCTATTGGAAAATGGTTTTCTGAGAAAAAAAACTCTAAAATGGCTAAGTAAAGAGCTTACCATTCAACATTTCCTTGTAATTGTCAACTGACCATAACACCTTCTCACATATTATGATCCACCTTACCATATGAAGACATACTTATTATCATGATAATGATGAAAAGAATTATTTAATGTCCTAAGATTACAACATATTGAAGAATCATCTTACAATGTGACAACAATCACCACACCTAATGTTGGAAATCACTTTACCATAAGAAGGAAATCATCTTACAAAAAGAAGGAAACCATCTGTCCACAAGAATGAAACTAGATGAACACCGGAAGAAATCATGTTACTATGTTTAGGAATGTGTATGTTTTCAAAACATAATATAATGGTAGTTTGTTTCTAATGTCATGACTTCCTGAAAAAAAAATAGACCTCACAATCAGCAAGATACCACATGTGAAAAATGAAATTAGTTAACAACATAAAGTGATGAACTAACTAAATCCCCTTTCTGAATCACTTGATAGGGAAAAGTTTCGATGATATCACCTTATCATAAATAAAATAAAGGAATAATACCAATTCAATATTAGTACTGGAGCATTTCAAATTCTCCAATGGCTATTTTTTATGCATTAAATGGGGTTTTAATATAGTCAATGAAAGATTATTATTCATAAATAATTATTTATGAGAATGATATCTTTAAAGAATATTATTCATTAAATGGATTATAGTTGTTAGATTACTAAAAAAATTTGATCATAAATAGATAATAACATAGGACTATTACATGAATGCATGTTCTACAATGAAGTATTTATGAGGCTCTATTTTTCTGCGCTTAGTGAAAAAATTCTTCAAGTTCCTTCAAAATAAAAATATAAGGACTCAAAATAAAAAATGATACTTACCTAAATATATATTACACATTATATATTTAAATCAATTTCTCCTTCAATTTATGATTTATTTGTCCACAATGTGTTGTTTTACATTTATTTTATTTATAAGAACTTTATCATGTGCTTAAACTAGATTGTGATTGAAACATATTATAAAATATCTTTTATTTTTTCCCATGAATAATTGTAGAAGAGGATATTCCTGTCTTTGTATTATTTTCTTCCCATGATGAACTGTGTGAAGAGGGTTTGTGCATGGACATCCTTGGGCACTATTGTTTTTAAAACCAGATCTAGGTCATGGAACTGTTTATTGTTATAATACACTATACAGTAGTATATGGTTTCCATGTGTAATGGATTATGTATTAACTTGATGTTCAACCCCTTGTTTAATATTAACAATGTATTTTTCTATTTTTTTCATTATGTTACAAATTAATATTCCTTTTGTAATCACTAAAAAAATCATTTAATTTATTGTTTGTCTCATTTTTATTTCATATATTGGGATTTATTAAGTATTATTGATTCAAACATAATGTATCTATAATATGTTTTAACCGAGACTTAATATTGCCGCCTGGAAATTATTTTAATGATCAAATTGATTCATTTCTTAATTATAGATTATCTTAGATTTTTTATTTAATTGGGGATTTAGTATTATATTTATTTCTTTTTAAATTTTTATGGGTAACCCAATTCACACCAATATTTATTTACTCACTCCAAAATATAGTACAAAAAAAAATTTCCTCTATGTATAAGGACTCATCCATGTCCATTCTTTGACGAGTCAATAGATATAACAAATACATACAAATCCATTTTTAGTTTCAGTAATATCTCATTGATCAAACTCATCTTAAATTAAAAAATTATGATATAAATTCCCGTGTCCATAGGGAATTACAGCTTTACATGTCAACTTGGTAAATGGTGTTTCTAATTGTGATTTTTTGAATAAAACATTGATAGTAACCTGCTAATAAAAGGAGAATATATATGTCAGTTATATTTTTTTTGACATAGTCCATTCTATAACTGCATTTCACTTTGGTGGATAAAATAATATTTTATACTTTGAGACAACATGTCAATGAAAAGGAACATTATAGTGATATAATCCAATCATTATATATTTCCCATATGACTCATTGTCTTTAAGATTCTCAAGAATGTTTCATAAATGACTCTTATGAAATTCATAATATAGAGTGTATACCATGATTTAATCAATAAATACCAAAAAAATATCATCAAATTACATGAACACTATTTTCATCAGATCCATAAAATCATATGGTGGATTAGTCAATATAATGGGAATTATAATAATATCGTATTATCCATTTGTCATAGAAAATGATTTCATTAGAATATCATCCTACCATACTCTCAATTGATGATACCCCAATCAAATATTTATCATTGAAAAATATTATTCTATAAGATTTTAATCATACATGTCATAAATAAAAGCTATAATATATTTTTTCTTCATAGTTATGGCATTTAGTCCCCAATTATAAGTACAAAGCCTCACACCAATATCCATATACATCACAAACATAACTAGATCTAACCATTGTGGAACAATTTGACGTATTGATCCCTTATCACACAACTAATATATTTGTTTATTTAAATCCAATAGATCAATATTATCCATCCTTTTGGGAGACATAGATATAGGATTTTCATCAAGGATGAGTTAGATGGAAAACTCCACTTCACACTCAGGTGGATTCCTATATACTTATTCAAGAAAAATATCACTATATTATTAGAAAATATGAACATCTTCTTACTTATGATTACATAACCCTTCCATATCATATGAATTTTATTCTTATTTCATAATTTCATTAATGAGATATAATAGAGGTGGATCCAGATATTAATAAAATAATGTCATCTCCCCTATAATGTTATGAAATTCTGGATCCTCATCCAAAATCAAAATTATCATCTCTTAGAAACAAATATTGGGATTATATTTTGAATGAAAATAAATATCATGTATTATATCAGTATCGTTCATAGGTATGATAATAAAGATTAGAAATCGAGAATATTTTTGTGTAATAGTGGAAATTGAATGACACATCTATATTATGGTGAAATTATATTGAAATATCTAATTTCATTGGAAATCATGGATGATAAAAAAATTGATGATACCAAATCAAATATATCATTTGTTAAATTTGATGGTGTGACCAATATACCTGCTATTACATCATTAGTAATTTTAACCTTACATTTAGTGATCACATAAGCTTAGAAATTATCCCTTCATGGTTTTTGAGGAAAATTCCTTTGACACATAGGATTCACTCATGTTATGCTCAATTTCCTTAAAGTTGAAATATTGAACATTTATAAATTTATTAATTACATTAAAATTAGAATCTTGATGTCCATTCTTTCCACACATAAAGAAAAATCATATTCCTGGAATGAATGGTCCAAATTTGTTCTTTCCACATTTATTGAAAATCTGAAATTATACTCTTCCATTGTTTCTTTTTTCCCTATTTCAATTTCTAGAGTTCATAAGATCACTCTTTCTAACATTCTATCCATCAAACTCATAATAAATGGGAAACTATTTCATTTTAAAGATAACTCATGACACTATATACTCGTATGATGTGAAGGTCTTGGAGACTAGTTCCCATTTATGTATTAGATTAAGCCCATTAGAGAAACAATCAATATTACTCTTTCGATTATGTACCTAGTCCATGAAATTCTTTGATAACATTTATGGATGGATTCATACTTATAAATATTTTCATCTTCATTTTTTATTATACTCATGAAAAATGATGACCAATATTTTAATACACGTTATTACAAGATTTATAACATAATTTTCCACATAATACAATCCAATAATATCCTGAAACCTAGATTAT
Organism: Viscum album; assembly: GCA_963277665.1. Taxonomy (NCBI): domain Eukaryota; kingdom Viridiplantae; phylum Streptophyta; class Magnoliopsida; order Santalales; family Viscaceae; genus Viscum; species Viscum album. The sequence continues at coordinate 938,444,327 of OY728155.1, read as the reverse complement.
TTGGGAAATTAGGTACATAGAACAGTAACATGAATTGTGGGTATAAATATATCATTTTAAAACATGATAACAAGTATTTATATTTCCATTTATCTTCTAAAAATTAATGGGTTAACATATTGATTTACATAAGAAAGGGGTGCTCTACAAATTCTAACTAGGTAAAAATAAAATCATAAAACATAGTAAATAAATAAACGTGAGTTGTGTTAAATATCAAGGTAACATAACAAGTTTTAGAATCATAATCATGAACAACAAATCATGATATATGATGATAACCAAAAAGAAAAAAGGGAATTCGGAAACAATATAAAACATAACATCGTTAATATAAGTCAGTGATAACCATAGAGGCATCAAAACTATTGTTCTTAGGATATAATGCCTTCTAGAATAACATTTATCTAATGAGATAAAAACATTACCTATCTCACTGGAGGTCTATATAAATATTAGATTGTCGATCACATTCATACCATGTACATGAATAAGTGTGCAACATAGATCAAAGAACATAAGGATGTATTAATGAATTTCAATCCCATGGTTAATAAGTTTGATTTATATATATAAATATATTAATTCCCCTAATAAATAAAGGAAAATTAAACTTAGGTAAAAAACATTTATTTGGAATGGTTAATGTTTTTTACTATTAAATTATTGGGTATAGAAAACCACATGGTAATTTTGGCAGAATAATGGGGGTGTAGAATGATTCATGAAAGTGTATGCTAAGAATGAAATGGGAATATAATCACTTATAGAACATAAGAATAGTAACCGGAATGTGTAATTATATTCAAACATGAGTAATTAGATAAAAAATTTAGTGTTATAAAGGAAGTTCTTGAATACAGAGGAGAAAGAGAGGATTCCTTAATTTGGAATAGTAAAAACACAGGTAAAGCTATTGAAGAGAGTGAATAAATGAACTGTAATTCATAGAAAATAAATTATATAACAATGGTATATTTATGAATTCAGGAAAACATAATAAATTTATATTCATAAGGATGAATACAAAGATGGTTTCTAAATTAAAAATAAGAGGGGGAGTGGTTGCTAACATTTATAGGGTGATTTTAAAAGCTTGGGAGGAGCTTATTAAGATCATGGGAGTACCATAAGAGGGATTTAGCTAGGATAAATAGTGTAAATTAATTATACAAGGTTTTTAATTAATAATAATTGGACTTTGGTTGCATTTTTATAAAAACAAATAGAGGGTAATTCATTATTAATTTATAAAAATAGGTTTCAGAATCTATATAATAATATAATTAAAACAACAAACCATCCTATGGTTTTTCTGATAGTTTCAAAAAAAAATTGGAGTGTATTTCAAAGTATTATAATTCCATGAACCTAACTAATGAAAATTATAATGTTATTGATTTGGAATTAATTCATGTTCATAAATAACTAAATTTAAACCATAAAATATACTATAGGTTTTAGAGGTTTCAATACAGGCTTATAAAATTAATCAAACAGCCTCAAAATTACATTATTTTGAGGGGGAAATTTTTTTCATGGGTGACCTTTATAATATTTATTAAATCACTTTTGGGATTTTATAATGCCATAATACATATCTTATGCCTATTTAATATTTAATTTTTATCCAGAATTTTGTTTGTACCTTAAAATTATTAATAATTCAACATTAGTTTCATTTAACATTATGATTTAAAAAATTATATTTATTTAATCAAAAATAATTCTCTAAAAATAAAATTCCACAATTTTAAATAAAAATCCCAATTAATTTTGAAGATAGGTTTTTTATAACAATAAATGTTTTTGGATGCATACAAGATTGTATTTTACATTAAGAAATTTTATTATTGTTTAGAATAAAATAAATATTTTTTATTAAGAATATTTTATTAAAAAATATTAATGTAAAAATTTATTGAATTAATCAAGAAGAGTTTCTTTATTAATTCTATATATGTCCAAATATTAAAATTTTGAGTTTAATCATATTAAAATTAAATTTTTATCAAAATAAATTTTAAATTATTTATAATTTAAAAATTAAAAATTTGTTGAATATAATAATTATTTTATTATTAATAATTTTTTAGAAATTAAAACGTGTAGGGTATAAATACATAACCCCATATTACATAATTTTATTCTCCTGAGAGTATGTTTTTTGATGGAGACACTATATTAGGGTGGTTTGATGAACATTGTTTGGGTAGTTATCATGATAAGAATGAGTTTCTCCCATAAAATGTTTCCACTAGGAATTAGTTATTGAATATCAGATTAGTATTTCTCATGGGAATAGCCCAATGATTCTACCTCCCATTAATGCTATGATAAATGGGTTTTTAGGTTATGGTTATACTATTCGAGCCTTCTGTTCTTCCTTCCATTCCAATTGGATTTTATTATAACCCTTAATTTATACTATTATTAATGTTCACTATACTATAAATATATCATCAATAGTTATGAATCATAACTATCATTTAAATAAAATAGGATGTAAAATGTAACCTTCAAAAATAACCAATACAGTGCATATACATTCTATATTTCGATATCTTAATAGAGAATTTATTAATTTTGAACGAGAATTTAATTTAAAAAACATGAAGTTTTATGATTCTTCCCCTCTTAATAATTTTTTTCTCTTAATTTTTTTCATAAAATAAAATAGATGATGTTTATTCTATTTTATATCCCATTCTAGTTCCCAAGTAGCTTTCTCAATCTTAGGGTTCCCCCATAATCTTTTGACCAGGTGAGTTTTCTTTTTTCCATCGAAATTTGTCTCTATTATGTAATATCATTACCGACTAATCCTCATATGTAAAATCGTTCGATAATTGTATCACCTTTGGATTAAATACATGTGAGGGGTCTAGTAGGAACATACATCAGAGGGATATTTTGACTACATCATGTACATGATATAGGTTATGCAGGTGTTCTTGTCTATGGAACCCAAATCCAATGTGATCAAGGATCTCAAAGGGGTATATTTTTCTTGGATTAAGATTTTCCTTTTCCCCAAACCACATTGAATTCCTCCTTGGTGATATACGAAGAAAATCATTATCTTTGACCTCAAACTCCATATCCTTAGTTAATTGTCTATATAGTTTTTTTGTCAAAATTGTGGGGATTTCATAATATATTGAATGGTTTAAACACTCTCTTTAATCTATTAGAAATTAATAAGTCTCATTATATTCCTCTCTCCAACTTCATCCTATCAGGTTATAGTTCAAAACCACATCCCATATAGATCATTAGAAAATTTCATTTAAATACTAGAATGTAAGATGTTATTGTATGAGAAATCTAGTAGGGGATGTTTTTGATCAAAAAATTATTGGATATACATTTTACATGATATAAACATATCCTATAGAGTTTGAATGGTTCTCTCAGATTGAACAACCATCTTTCAATGATAAGTAGTACTAAAACTCAGCTGTATATTCAATAGATGTTACTGGATTCTATATAACCTTAAGGTAAACATAATATATATAATAAAGGAGAGAATTTTAACTATATGAAGTCTTTCAACTATCATGTTGAGTTCATGAAGAGTGAAATATTTGTTGAACAGAATATAATTCACCAAATTTTAAAGGGGATCGACTAACACCCATTTAGTTTTATAGCCATTATATATATGGGGGATTCCTAAAAATGAATACATGTTTATGTTTTCCCATTTAAATTTGTATGGGAAATGGTTTCATCATACCTTTATAGTTCTATTATTCTTCCATGACTTTTCGGCATAACAAGAATCAAGATAAAAATTATGCAATATCCTTTTTTATGTTATGCCATTAAATGTTTTTTAGATCTCTATACATTTTAGTTCTTGTTACATCAATAGAGAATGATGAGATATGCGTATCATCCATAATTTCCCACATTAGTTATGGATTTAATGGGATGATATTTGGGTTCTAAGCCTAATAAATCCATATTTAGGAAAGTTGAACTATAGAGTATTAGTTTCCTTTTTCTGTATCACTGTATCATATTTCTCGGCCTCCTTGACCCTCTCATCAATTGATGGTTTCATATTTATTTGAGCTTTGATTGATTATGTTCTTTTTGTTATTCACAAATTAATCATTTTCATATCCATGAATACTATATCCAATGCCATCTTCACCATGGATAGGGTTTTCATATCCTCTCTATATAACAAATCTTCCTCACTATTCACACTCATTGGATAGTAATGGATTTTACAATCACATCCCTTGATTTTTTCTAACCATCTCCATTAATGAAAATTTAACTATTTTTATATTAATATATACATGATTATTTTATTATATATATAAATGAAACAATTCTCCCCATAGAGATAACGTCACAAAATATTCAATGAGATGATCACTCTATCCCATTCTTGACCTTGAATTACATAGTTATTATTAGGAATATTTAACTAGTGGGAGGCATAATATATAAATTTCTCATCTTACATGAGTACAAAACCCATGAATTTTTTATATGAAGTACTATAGATCACAAGTCCCTCCCTACTGGTGGGTTATGGTAGTATATATTTAGTTAATATCCTCCTTATAAACTATTTCAATATCCTCTAATATTCATTTTTCCTGAAAACAATTGCTCTCTTTTTAGTGAACATGGTTAGTGGGCCTGAAAATTATGATATGTTTCTCACATATCAATGATAGTACTAGGTAATCAAATAAACTAAAAATGTTAATCCTCAATGTTGGTTTGGGAAATATTTAATTTTTTTGATATTGAAGGATCCGTGTATATCCCATTATAGGTGATAATGTGTCTGAAAAATTTTATTTTATATATCCTAAATGTATTTTCACTATACGTCACATGAGAATTTTATTTTGCATGGTCCTCAATACATAATTGACATGATCCCCATGTTCCTCCATTATTTTAGAGAAGATAAAAATACCTTCTACAAGGACAACCAAACATTTGGCATGGTAATCCATAAATGCTTTATTCATCAATTCAATGAAGATATCTGGAGAATTATTTGGAAAAATGGGATCACTATCAACTCATAGTGCACATACCTTGTATGAAAAGTAGTTTTTAGTATATCTATTTCTTCTCCATTACATGATAATATCTTGATGAAAAATTAACTTAGGATAAGTATTGGGATCCAATTATCTTATCAAACAAGTCATCAATATGAGGTAAATGATACTTATTCTTTATCGTGATCTTGTTGAGATCATAATAATAAATTCATAGGAGCGTTGAACCATCCATTTTCTTAAAAAGGGATAATTTCACCCCATGGTGATGCACTTGGGTGTATAACCCTTTATAAATATTCTCTTGTAGTTTCTTATTTATCTCTTGATGTTCAATAATAGCCATTATTTATGGATTCATGGTTAATGGAAATGCTCTGAGTATATGTTCATTTGAGAAATCAACCTCTAATATAGTATTAATACCATAAAACTCATCAAGAAACACATAAATGAATTTCCTTAAAATGGGAATGTCATCAAGGATGATATTTTACATTATCTTAATCAATTATGAAAGTTGATATGGCACAAAAGGTAATAATGTACATGATTGAGATTATGATACCAATGAAGATTCATACACCTCATTGTACTTTTATAGAATCATATGGTGATTTGAGAAATATATGGTGATTTCCTTCTCTTATAAATTAATGTTGGTTCTATACAAGGGCACACAATCCTTGTCTAGAAGATCATAGAATTTTTCTAAAGGAAGTATCAAAAGGTTTTATAATAAATTCTCCCCAATATTTTGGACATTGGGTGAATTACATTCTTAGGATGAAATAATTAATCCATCTATTATATTTAAAGATAACATGACCTCCATATTTTAAGGTGTCGTTTGAGTAGTTCTACTAAAATTGTATGATATGAATTAAAGGGTAGTTCCATAGTAATAAATACATTTAATGTCTAGGAATAGATATGGATCCTAAATTTCACTACATCATTATTGTTCTAATCATTTAATTAATCTAAAATAAATTTAGGGATGATAATTTTCAAACAATTAAAGACATAAAAGAGAAACCATTAACATTAAATGGATAACTAATAAGTGACATATATTCCCTAAAATATGTTTTCTTGTTTCAATTTATGTTATCCATGAACTATCTTCTAATATAATATATTATTGATGTTTTTTCCTCAAATAATTATATGCATCTATCATGTTAATTGTTTAATGGAATATCCCACCAGAGTGTCAAAATCGGTGTGCAATATGGACTCTTTTCAGGCACCAAGTGAGAATTGAGTCTATCCAGTTTTTACCCATTTTGGGGTTATTACCCACCGGTACAACTCTTTGAGAGGAACATCCACTTGTAGTTTTGAGACAAGGATGTAATTTCATTAACATGAATTACTATATACCATAAAAAACGTAGGTATGTTTTACTATGTTTTTTATTATCCCTAAGGATTCCAATTGGGTTTTCGTAATCTTAATCCCCAGAATTTTACCAGACTTTCCATTGATACCAACTTTGAATGCCCCTATTTTAATGTAACATAATTCATGAATTATCTCCTAAAGGTGTAGATAATAAAATTTTAAAAGATAAATAGTCCAAGTGCCTTTTAGAAATTTGGTACGTAGAATAATAACATGAAACATTAATACAAAAAAATAATTTATAAATCCATAAATAGATCATAACATTCCATTTCTCTTATAAAACTTTTGGGTAAAACCTAGGGGGTTCACTAGAAAGTAGTGGGATATAAAGCCCATTAATGAAATAATATAATCAAAACATAAGGTAATTTAGTAAAATTGAGTCGAGGGGTATATCATGGTAATATAAGAGGGGTGAGAACCATGAACTTGAATAATGAATCCATACATTAGATGATAATGAAAATGATACATGGGAATGTGAAAACCACATGAAACAAGACATCATAAATATAAATCAAGGATGACCACTGGGAAATCAAAAAAATAGTCTTATTAGGATAACCTACAATGCACTATACATGGAGTACCATGAGATTAAAACATTAACCAATGCATTTAAGGGCTATATATTACTAATCCCACCTGTTATATTCATATAATGTACATGATTAAGTGTTTCACATAGATCATAAAACACATGTTTTTCATTCATCACATCTATTAAAATAATTAAATAGAATAAAATAAATATATGGTATTTACTAATAAATTAATGATAGGAATATCTCGGTGGATACCCTTGAATTAGAAATGGGGATTGGTATTCACTATAAACATTTTGGGTATGTATAATCATAAGATCAACATAATGATTGTATAGAATAATTCATGGAAGGGTACAATAATATTTTAAAGGGTTATAAAATAACTTTCAAATCATAATGATAGTATGAAGAAAATATGAACATATTCCATCATGAGAAATTGGAAATCAAATGGCATATTATAAAAGTGTCTCTTGAATAATAAGGAAAAGGAGATGATCCCTTACATCGGAATGGTAGTGGATCATGTAAAGGGTATGAAGGGAGGGGATAAATGAAAAATAATTCCTTAAAAATAAATTTTATAGTAAAGGGATAATAATAAAGACTTAAAAACATAATCTGTTGATATTCAAAATGAAAAATATAATGAAAGTTTCCAAATAGAAAAAAACAACGAGAGATCCTTTACCATCATATGGTGCATTTAAAAGCATCATAGGAGCTTATTAAGAGCATATAAGTACATTGGGAGGGATAAATAAATTTAATGTAAGTATAGCTTCTATTCTAAAGGTTTTTAGTGAAGTGTAATTGAATATTGGATAGATTTTTCTAAACAATACATGTTAAATCATTATTAATTTCTATATATAGGTTTTGGATTCAATATAAAAAATATTTAAAACATAAAAACAACCCATGGTTTTCCCTATGGTTTCTTATAAATAGTAGTTATATTCAATATTTTATATGGGTCTGACTCAATCTCATTAAAATAATACCATTGGGGTTGTGGATGTGAGTCATGTTCATAAATAATTAATATTAAAACCTTAAAATATAATTTAGTTTTTGGAGGTTCAATTAAGGGTTTATAAAATTTATCAAATAACATTGAAAATAGATTATTTTAAAGGGTAAATTTATTTTTGGTCGTAAAACTCTTTATAGTATTAATTAAATTTATTTTGTGTTATTATTATTTCATAATACTTATTTTATATCTATACTGTATTTAATTATTTTACTGAAAACATTTAATTATCTCATGAAATTATTAAAAATTCATTGTTGGATGTCTTAGATGAAAAGATATAAAATATAAAATATATTTTATCAAAGAAAAATCATTATATATTATAAATAAAAAATTTATATAAACAATAATATGTGTTGAAAAAATGATTTTTTATGACGATAACGGTTTTATGAGATTTATAAAAATTACATTTGGCTTCATAAAACTATATTATCATTAAAATTTAAATAATATTATTTTAGAAAAATATTATATTAAAATATAATTTATTTAAACCTTATTTAATTCTTCAGATAGAGTCTCTTGATTGGAACTATATAATTCCCTAAAATACAATTTTGGTTTATTCATATTAAAATATTTTTTTCAATTACAATATGTTTTCATATATAAATTAAAAAATAAGAGGTATAAATAGAATAATTATTTTATTAAAATATATATATACAAATTCATATTGTTAGGGTCCAGATACATATCCACAACTTTTTGAAGAATATGTGCTCTAGGTATGGTGTGCGATGTGGACACATTCATGGGGAGGTTTAGTGAACATGTTTTTAGAAAAGATATCAATAACCAATAATGTCAACCGTAAATGGTTCCACTCTTGATTTAGTTGTTTAATATCATATTTTTCTTGGTTAAGTGAAAAATATAATGATTTCAACTCTCTCAAAAACTCCAATAAATTGTTTTGGTAGGGTACAATCATACTAGTTGAGGTAATAAATTATTCTATCTGTGTAAATTAGACTTTATAATAACCCTTAATATATACAAATATTAACTATAACTTTTAAAATTATTATGTTATCAAAGTTTATGATTCTTAATGTTATTTTATATCAAATAGGTTATAACATAAAACAGTCGAAAATAACAATATTTGGACATGTTTTTTCTATAATTTCATTTCATAATAATAAATTTATTCATTTATAAAGGTAAATGGATTTATAAAACATCAGGTTGTTTATAGAATTATCTCTCTATATCCACTCATTTCCCATGATTAAAATAATTTTTCATGAAAAGTGCACTAAAATTATTGCACTCTATAATTGTTATATCCTTTTTATCTTTTATGTTTTGAATCAATGACCATTATTGATCTAAATCCCCAATGAGATGATAAAATACAATAAAAACATTTCATCTTTAATTACCTACCAAATAATTAAATGTATTTTATAATTTTATTATCCATTGATCATCTATAAATGTATTAATAATAACATTTATTGATTGAGTTTTTTTATACATGATGCGGTCCAAAAATGTTGCACCACATTACATATATGAAGGATAATACACATGAGTGTAGTTACTAATCATAACATGATTTACCTACCACATTTTAGTTATAATATATTCAACTCCTACTCTATCTCCAATTCTATCTCAATTTTCATAGTCTTGAAAAAGTTGGAAATCCATAAATATATTATGTTAATTAATATGTGTTCTATTACTTCAATTATAAACTATTTCTAAATGGGAGCATATAATAGATTACATCACAACATTATTAATCATAATTTTTAGTTTTTAAATTGGAAAATAACATAACATAACATGTAAATTTATTAATATACACTATAATAATCGTAATCATAGTATCATTATGAATATTTTGAAATCATGAGAATATTTTAAAATCATTTGTAGTGGTTTTTATTAAAAATGTCAAATAACATGAGAATCCCCATTAGTGTGTGTCAAAATTAGTATGATGTAATGGCATCCTCATCATGCACTATAGTAATTTATAGGATATACTCAACAAACTATTTTCAAGGTTATAAACCCAAGTGAAATATTTTGCAAAACCACATCTACTTTTATTATCTAAAAAGTTATTTATTGTTAGGAAAACAGAATAATCACTATCTTAAAAAAAATTATTATGTTACCATATAATTATAAATATCCTAAATGTTTTTCACAATGAAATGTTGTCTAATTTATTTTTAAAAAAAATTGAGTTCCATATTTTATACTCAACTTCTTATGATACAAAAATTTACACCCTGAGTCTAGTATCCCCAAGACTAAGCTAATTTTACATATTTAGCACCAGTACAAGGTATCACATATCTAAGGAAAAAGTAGCTTAATAGTCTTTGAAGACGTTATACAAGAATAATTATAACATAAATTCTAAAAAAGGAAATATAATATTGTAATTCTTATCGGAATAGTGTTATTTTTTCTAGTAAATACCTAATTTCATTCAAAGATCCCTATTTTTTATCCTAGAAAAATAAAAAAATACTAATGTGGGAGATATGATTCTCAGTAAGAGAAGGGATACAATATAAGCAGTAAAAAAAATAAAACATGAATAATATAAATGAGATAAATAATAATCAAATATTCCATAATATTAATACTATAAATTGATGACTAAATACATAGATAGTATAAAAATACAAATAATAAAATGGATAACAGTAACTAGTTTCTTAAAGATAGAATGGAAAAGATGAGAAATCATAATATTAAAATTAAAACATTGTCCCAATAAAGCATACATAAATAGGTATGTTTTATGTCAAATGAATAAATAATTATTTTTTCATGGGAACCACCTATTCCTCAAAGGGATATAACAAGACCATCCAATCACATAATATGTCCAATAATTCATCATATGAAAGAGGTGAAATATAAACTATATAAATATTTATATTGAAATGATGGAAAATGAAATTTTAATATTTTTCCAATCAATAAAAATAATAACAATTTATAAAGAGTATTGTAGTGAGTTCCATCAAAAGAATACATCCACAGTAAATCATTACATTCACCAAATAATGTCAACCTAGATGAATTTTTTTGATAAATATCACAAGTTGATTTCTTAAAAAAAATACACATTTCATATTCATATCAATTATTTTAAATAAAAAAGTTTTAAAAAATTATTATTAATTATTTTCTTAACAAATAAAAACTAAAAAAATTAATGAAGTCTTCAATGAAATGAGATATCATGATGGGGAGATATTATATTCATTATGTATAAGAAAAAATAAAAATAACCATTTCATAGTTTTGTATGAAAAAGCTAGGAAGTACCTCATTCAGAAAACTTCCGAAGTTTCCGAGCAAAAAATTTCTAAAATGAAAAACATTTTTAAAAATTCCTTTCATAAAAAATTTTCAAATTATAAAATCTACAGTAAAAACAATTAATGTAAAATATTGACATGAAATCAAAGGCTTCATAAATGGGAAGACAAACATTGTCGATTTTATTTAAAATAAATATTTTAGTATCTTGAATACATATAGAGAGAAAAATTAAAAAAAATTCATAAATAACTAGGGGATAATAAAATATTTTTGGTCACATATAAGATGATTAAATAATTCCCAAAATGGATAATATTTTAAAAACATTGGGATCAATTATTATTTTTACTGAGAAATCGAATTACTACTTAGGGGGATACCCATTACACATCCTATTGAACCAATTATAAGTATCCCATCAAAATGGTCAAAATTCCCCATATAGTATCATGCCCACGTCATCTTACTTGCATCATTTTGATGTCACCACTAGCCTGCATCACACATGCTGCCACCACCTGTATTGTAAATCCCCTAAGAGAATTTCCATGATTTGTGCCCTATTATTTTTCATAAAGAATTACTATCTTTATCACTCATGGAGGACCCCCAAATTTATCTCCTATTGTGTCTTAAATTGAAAAAATCCTAAAAAATCCTGTCATTGTGAAAGAAACTCTTACCTCATGTCAAAAGTTCTTTTTATATTACTTTATCCTCCTGTATAATAAATATAAATTATTTATAATTCAATAACATAACCATATAACTAATTATAATATTATATATCATCCCCTTATAACATTTCAATAATTCTTTATTAATATTTATTTATTAAAATTTTCATTTTCGGGTGTTAACTATTTCATTTTTTGCATCTTTTTCTATTTGGTATATTTGGTAACTGTATCATTTGAATGATTCCATAATCATAAATATTTTAATAACTATATAAATATTTTAAATATTCATTATATTCATATCTTCATTCATCAATTAAAGTAATAGATAGAAAAATGAATTGCAATGTCCATGGGGATAGTATGTTGTACATATACATGAACATTGCATTCACTTTTTGATTGAGGGAATGAAAGAATCGTAAAAAATAATTCAGCTTTCCAGAATAATTATTATATAATATATATCACACACACACACAAACATATTAAATATACATTTATCAAAAGAAATGTTATGTGTAAGGGAAAAACAAATCACATTACTATATAGAAGGTAGTCCACACGTACGCACGAAAAACATTATCGTTTTCCAAAGGATTTGAATATTAGAATGTACATGTGATATTATTATTTTAGGATCATAATTATGTCTTAATGATATTATATATTAATTATATACCTATTTCTAACAATCCATGTAATTTTGTGATAAAAAATTAATTACACCACTATGTGCATACGATAAGTATTAGACACACACAAGCGATATTTTACAATTTTATTTGGAAGGGAAAGAGAATTGAAATATTTTTAACATAATCATATTATAATATAATTATATTTATGATACTAGATTTATTCATTTAGTATTTTCTCATTGTATTCAGATGAAGTATAAAATGAAATAAACTTTAAAGATTTGTAAAAATGATTACATTCTCTTAGTTAAACCATATATAGATATCTTCTTAAGGACCCTAGAATTTGGATTTTGGGTAGAACAAATACAATATAATTTGGATAAGGATGATTTGGAAATATTTTTTTATTGTTTTTTCTTGAGATATATGCATCACGTGGTGTGATTAATTATGGGGAGTATGTTATCTTTAATTATTGAGGTGAGTGGCACACTTATAATTTTAAATATTTTAAAATATTATTTTTTCAAATTTGTGGAAAATGGCTAAAAAAGATCACATTAATTGGTGTTAAGTTTTATGTCAAAATAAAGTAATCCAATAAGGTTTTAAGAAGTTATTATGTAATTTGTATCCTTATATTACAGATTAACCCTCCGATAACCCGTTTTGACCTTTACTATAGTAACCACATTTTCTATATTAAATGGTTATGCATTTAATTATAAGGTAAAACAAAAGTAATAAAAATCAATAAAATTAAACTTTTTATAATATCACATTTAAATTTTCCTCATGCATTTTTTTAGAATTTTTAAATAATTAAATAAAATATTATTTTTCAAAAAATTTCATTAATTCCATTTAGACACTATTCATTTAATTTTTCAAAAAATCCATCTTGATAGAAGTGAAAATAGAATATTAAACTTTAAATAAATTTTAATATGTTATATTAATCAATATAATTCACAGTTAACTATACAAAAACCCCAAAAATTATATTTGTGCTGTTATTAAAATTATGTATAAGCATTATCATTGCATAAACAAGCATTATGTCGATGTTACGCATGAATTTACGGTAATTATTTCCTATATAAAAAAAGAAAATTGGTATGATAAAAAATAATTATTTCATATTTCAATTAAATATTTTGAACAAAATATTTCATCTTATTTATCATTATCTAAAACAATTAGAGATATTAAATTCCAGACAGGGAAGGTCTAGAATTCTCATTACAATAAATAATATAAATGTAATTTTCAAGGGAAAATGAAACGAAATTCCATATATCCAAATTTTTCATAGATATGGTAGAATTTATCATTACCATTATATTAAGGATTGTTTTTGGTTGATTTTCAGACTATTATATGATTTTAACCCTATTTTACACACGTTTTCATTACCGTGGTGAAACATATTTACCCTGAATACTATTCAAAATGAAGAAACATAAAAGGGATAAATTTAACAAATTTGAGCCTCATAAGTCCAAATATGCCATCCTTTTATAATTATTTAATTTCTATATGTGGAAAAAATTAATTTAAATATATATATGTGTGTAAAAAGTGATGAAAAATAGATATTATATAATTTTTTTAAAAAACATTTAAAATTTAACTTATATATAAACTATGAAAATAGCTAACATAATTCGATGACTCTAAATAAAATGGATAATATTTCACATTAATAATAAATTAAGATTATAATTTTACGTTGAAATCTAATGAAAACAATTAACAAAATTTGATATATTAGTATTTTGATTACCATTAACGAAAAAATAAATCATTTCAAAAAATACCAAAATTTAACCATATGTTATTTTTTAATATGTTGATTTAAAAAATGAAAATTAATTTTGAAAATTTAATTAATTTTTTTAATTTCTGTTTTAATCTCATTTTTTAATAAAACTATGTGTATTGTGCTATTGGTTTTATAGAAGTAAAAGATGAGTATAATTTTATCTCGGATGTTATGCGTAATTATCCGAAAAAATATACTCATATTCTTCTGAAAAGAAAATTCAACCAAATCACTATATTAGTATTCATTCCCATTGATATCTATATGATAAAATTAATTTTTCAAAAAGGTGATAAACATAATTTCATCAAAATCGAAGATCATATTAAACCTGAAGGTTTTCAATAATTTTAATCTTATATAAAAAATTTAAAGTTATTCATTATAATAATAATTGTTCACATGTCAAAATTAATGGTTTCATATACCTCAAAAATTTACCAATACTCAAAAAATACCTCTTAATGTACTCAAATAATATAAAAAATCAAAACATTTATAATTTTTTTAAACTTATTATCATCTTTAAATATACCACTACATAATGATTATTCGATTTCTATAAGAAGACGCCTTAGTCATTCAACAATTGACATTTCCCATTATCCATGGTTTTCTATCATATTCATTTAAATAGACTTCAAAAAAACAGAAATATGAATTATGTAATAAGATTCATTAACATAAAATCATAATATGTTATATAATACATATATTACGTGTTTTATTTTTATTTTTATCATCTTAAACTATAGTAAAATTAGGCATTGTTAAAACATTGATTATATGGTCTGGTTAATCCCTTTCTTGATCTTTCTCCTTATGGAATTGATTTTCAAAATTCCAATACTCCCCAAATTTAAAACATTCAATTAACACACTTTTATGAAATTTTGTACCCTTCTAGGGGTTAACTGGATACTTCCCTTTTTCTCTTGGAAGATAATCCCTCTCCTTTACCACATGCAAAAAAGAGTTCCCATTTTTAGGAAATAATACTGTGTGCTCTTTAAAATAGCCTTGACACATAGGGAATTGGATATTTTTTTACCTTCATGCTATTTTACACATAAAATTCTACATATCTTCATTTATCGCTTAATTTATGTGTTAGGAAAACCATATTGGTTCATGTTGTTAATTATAACTCGTGATAGCCAGTTAAAAATGACTAAACATGTTTTAAAAAAACTACCTATCAATTAGGTTTCACATTTATAAAACCAAAACAATTTCCTTCATATCCCACTTTATTTTGGGGGTCGTTTGATCCAACCATTTACTAAAACCAATAAGGTTGGTGTGATATTATCAGTAAAATCATTATAAAACAACTTATGAAGACGAAAAACACTAATATATCATTATTCATATTAACATAAAATATTTATTAATATAATTTTCTATATCATGTTGACCATTTTGGCTATTGAGGAACTTAAATTATGATAAAAAAACATCCCCTCCTCTAAATTTATCTAAACCTTTCATATGATTCCAACTAAAAATACCATACCTTAAAATTGTACACTATCATTAAATTTTAGCAATAAATTCATTTTCATTAATTACCAAGGACATTGGTGGTTTATAGTCTTAGGAAATTAGTTTATAACAATAAATTGTATAATATATATATATGTTATGTAGTGAAAGATTCTATTCAGTATAAGTTTTCCCACAATATATTTTTTTTTGAAAAGGAATCTTGTTTTATTTTTAGGATGAATCTCCACGACTTAAAATATGATTCCTTATTTTTTCCTACCCATACTCAAACCCATTGAAAAAAATATTAAAACTATGGAAGATAAGAAAATTATTAGTAAGGGGCATAAAATTATAATGATAACTGTTAGCACATTAAAAATCATAATTTGTTCATTTTTCAAATAAAATTTTAGTAAAAACAATTTATTACCCATGAAATCAACTTCCCTATCCATATATTATCGTAAAAAAATTCATAATAAATATTTTAGGAAAAAATATATGCATAAATGTTTCATTGAAATCATTTATACTAATAATTGTTTGCCAAAAATTTATAATTTTCACCAATCATAAGTAGCACTACATACCATTAAGTACAAGCACCGTAGCTTATTTTTGAAATCATAATATTTTCAAACACCCATAAAAAGTGTAGATAAATTATATAGGTAACATGAGGAATTACTTTTATATCACTTTTTCAATCACTCCTTCAGAAGGAATAATATACATTTCAAATTATAATAATCTCTTTAGAGAAAACTGAGTGATTAACTCCTTCCTTTTACTTGAAGTATTTGAGTTCTATAACATGCTCAACTATCCTTGAAATATTATGAGACCATACATCTATTGATTATAAAGGAATAAGAAACCCTATGTTTATAATATATCCACCCATTATAATAAAAAATTCCATGAACCATATCATAATCAAAATATATTTATTATTTTATCATAAAAACAGACTTTCTACCCATAAAAAACATTTTCAGTTATTTATATATACATTCCTTCAAAACAAATTACAAAATTAAATTCATATAACAAAGGGAAGGAGGGGTTTTTTTTTATGAAAACATGGATTCTTATTGGGTTAGGTAAAAATTCAAATAAAATTTGTGGTGGTGGAGAAGATCATTGATATTATATTCATTAAAATAGAAAATTCCATTTTTCATTTTGTAATGAAACAAAAAATGTTATGTATGAAATATATAAAATTATTACTTTTGAAAAACATTGAAGGAAAGTTAAAATAGCCATAAAATACACATTATAATTCATTTATTTCATTATAAATACCTGCATAAAATAATTTTTGAATTATGGAAATGGATGAAAAATATTTAGAAAATAAAACAATAAAATACGTAAACCATGGTTTTTAAAGCATACTGTTCCTTTCCACGAGGTTGAATCATCACATATGTAATTTATCATCCCAAATAAATGAATTATGTTAATTATTTAAATTATATTTATTAATTCTTCATTAAAAACATCATTTATCATCCCTCATTTTCTCATCCCTTTCCATGTTCATTATTCCCTTTATTTTATTTAATACAATTTTATATCCATTTTTTGCAATAAATTATGTTAACATCAGATGTTTTGATAACTTTTAATCATAATTACCAAAAGGACATGGTAGTTTTTATAAGAAAAAATTGGCCATTATTATATTAACTCTATAATAATAATAATTGAATTATAATCATTTTAATAAATTAATTATACTTTAAAAAACCATGACTCCTGGTTCAGAAAAATATACTACTTTAAAATCCGGGGAATAGTATTAAATATGTTTGCATGAGTAATATTTCAATTATAAATTGAAAATTATGTAAATAAGGTAATTATTATATTATTTTAATATGAATATAATTATATAAAAAGAATATTTTTTTAATTATGTAAATATAATTATATGTATCAACCAGATGATGTGGTAATTAAAATATAATCACATCGCTTCATGAATTGGTAACCAAAAAATACACAAAAATGATTTTATAATTTATCAATGAATGTAAATTTAATAAGATATATGATATATTAAATTTTTTGAATGATTATTGTTTCTTGATTATCATATATGTGTACAAGTTAGCCCATCATTATAAAAATATATGAGAGGCTATGATGGAAAATTAATTACATTAGTTCATGAGGTTTTATTCAGCCATATAGATGAATGATAGTTTCATTTTCCATTTTGATGGATGAGGATATGAATATAGGTTATTAAGTTAAACATAAAATCATATATATGAAAAATAAATGTTTAATTAGTTCGTTATCACTGATTAATATTTAAAGAAGATATAGGATGAAATAAATCTATAACACTAGGTTAACAACTATATATCTTCTTAGTCAAAATGTTAAGTATTACACCAAATTATTTCACAAGAAAATTTTATGATAAAAAACTACCTCTAGGATGTGGGTAGGGATGAATAGAAGTAATTTGGTTAAGGATTAGATGAAAAATTGTTTTATTGTTAGATGAAATTATGAGTGGAGGTTACCTTTTATATGACAAGAGAGGGGAACTCTTGAAATATCATAAATTGTAAAATTAATAATTTAATCTTCATGTTAAAATATCTCCAATTATATTTTATTCAAAGATAATATGAGGTGTAATCTAAATTCTCTCCAAAAAAATTTATAGATGTCAGATTATCTTTTTATCTTTTTATTATTTTTTACCCTTCTTAAACTTTGTTGTTGATTACCATTATTACAAAGTTTTTTTTACACATTATGGGTCATGAAATTAACTATTAAAGGAAACTTTGATCATAAATGGGAAAAGGATTATTTTTTAACCATATATTCCACACCTGGATTTTCAATTTCAATCCATTCTTTCAGAACAACTTTTGGTTCTTGATTTTCTCTTAGTTTCTGGGTGTTCTGGGTTTAAATTTATAGTTTCTCCTATGTTCCTGAGCTATTAACTTTGTGTTGGGGGGGTATTTTAGGGTACTTGGCCTCCTATTTATTCAATGGTACGGTATGTGGTTTAGGTGGTTTGGAGTTGGTTTTGTGACACTCCTAGTGGGACCCCCATGTGGGGAAAGTTGTTGGGGGTGGTTTATACCCTCGAGTTTGATGAGTCATGGGGTGGTAAGGTGGTTTCATTTTGTGTATTATTTTTCCCTATACTTGGAAATCATTTACCCCTGGGTTTCCCCCTGGACGCCCCTAAAATTGGAGGATGAACATCACTTTTTGGGTGGCCAGAACAGGCTGTATGGTTCCAAACTGTGCAGCCACACCATTCAGGGTGTCAATCTTCTTAAAAATATTTTTGAAATTCATCTTTTCCCATTAATAATAAACCCAAATCATTATATTTCATCTCTCCTTATAATCTAACAGCCATGGAATCCTCCCAAGCTCCCCAAACCTCCCTTGGAACTCATTTTTGAATGAGTTTTTTATGGGAAAACATCAAGTTCTCTTTAACTAAGTGTTTCTAGCTTTGATTTCTCTCTATTATTTGGGGTTTCTTTCCTTTTTATTGAAGTTACTTCTGTCTATCAACTAGGGTTTAGTACCTATTGTATGTTCTTGGTCTATTATATTTTACTTTATCCTCGATTTACCTTCCTTGAGGTGTGGCGGTGGGGCAATTGATGTTCTGCACAAAGATTCAAGGGTTTTAACAATTAAGGTAGGTGATTCCATGGGTAATCAATGTTAGATGAGATAGAATTTCTGATTTTTTTTCAGAGCACTTATTATTTAATTTTCTTGCTGTGAAATCTAGTTTTGGTGACATTTGTTAGGAAAATGAATTTTAGTTACCCATTTTGTGCTAAATTATGTGTTTTTCATCTCTATTAAATATTGTGCCAATTGGGTTTGTTTTGTAGCACATGTTATGGATTTAAAAAAAATGGTGCTGAAAAATTCTATTATGGTGAATATGGGTATGCACATGGTGTTCAATGTGGTATTTTAAAGGGATTTTGTGTGTAAAGCCTTGTTAAACTTTGGGAAGTTGTTTTATTGAAATTATAAAGGTTTTTTGTGTTGTGTAAGTGATGAAAATATTGTTCCAAATGGGGTAGTTTTATAAATCATGTAATGGTTTTATTGAAATTCTTTGGGTTATTCTAATTCTATTTTTATGAATATTGGTATGCACATGATGTTCAATGTGGTTTTTTAAAGGATTTTTTGTGAAAGTCATTTTTAAAATTTGTGAAGTCGTTTTATGGAAATTGTAAAGGTTTTATTGTGTGGTACAGGTGTTGAAAAGCATGTTATATACTATTTTGAATTGATTATGACCATAAATTATGTGTTTATGTGATAATTGATTTTGGAATCATGAGATAATGATTTGAGTACAATGGGGGAATCTCGGGGACCTAGGATGGAGGATGTGTACTAGTACGACTAGTGATCCAGATGTGTTTTGTCCCTATTTCCCTAAAAAAATAGATAAAAGAAACACTAAAAACTATATAAATGTTTATTGGGGACCCCTAGTTTATGGGTATGTTCTCTACTAGTGGTTTGTGCATTAGAACAGATTTTTCTATGGTTAATTTAAATAGAGGTATTAGGTACATGGGGCCGAAGACTACCTAGTGCCTAAGGGTGTTTCTGAGATTGTTGCTCATTGAATAATGGGTATTTATATTTTTAATATGGTTGTTTTTTCATGAAAATACATTATCTTACATTTTTTCCCTAAATGTGTTCATTCATAGAAAATTCCCTTTGAAAAACTGTTTACATTTAAAAGTTTCATTCTTTAGAAACTATTTCCATAGCTTCTTGGTTTTCAAGAATGGTATGATTTTTATCATGTATTGCTTACCCTATGGAAAAATTTGGTGGTATTCTATTGGGATTAGGATTTCACCCTACACACACACCTTGGGGGTAAGTAGACTTGGTCATGTTTGACATTGGTAAAGGAAAGGCCTTGGGGGTTGGTGGTTCGAGGTGTTAGTTCCCTTAGTGCGGCTATGTAGAGACGAATTGTGGGTGATGACCCATTGTCATGTGGAGTACTTGGGGATATTTTTATACATTTTCCATCAGTATTGAGACCTCTTGTATTGTCTTTAAACCTATTTATTCAGTTTTGGTTTTTTCTAAAGTTTTTTTTGGAATGAATTTTTCAGATTCAGTTTATCAAATGTTTTCGATGTTTTTTTTATCCATATTCAGGTAATTAATTCCCAAACCAAAATAAATAATACTCAGGCACTTGTTCCATCCTGTGGGGTTAATTAACTCCCTTCGGGACTTGACACGTGTCATGTTTGTGACTAACATTGATGCAGACCAGATTTTGTTTGTGACTAAATGGCATCAGAGGAGGTTCACTCATGAGGTCATGTTATTTGGGGAATAGTCGAGATAGTTTAGAGTTAGGATTATCGGGAATTGACATTCAGATTATGAGTAGGGTACTTGGACAACACACCTCATGACAGAATTCAAGTCTCTATGAGAAGTTGTGATTTATCTGAGTCATTTGGTTTTCTTGGTTTGATGATAATTATTGGAAATGAAAATAGAGTAGGGATAATGTTGTCATTGAGCTCACGGGGACTGGAAAGCCATGTGGAGACCAGGATATTTCCCTTGAACAATTTTTGTGATGGTGAAGTGATTGGAGTATGGCCACCAACCATATGTCTAATTCACCCACCAAAACTAGTTTCCTCTCACATTATCTTGTGTCTCTTAGTTTTGGAATCTAGGAAACATGATTCTTAAAGAAAAAATGTCTTTATTTTAAGGAGTATAAAATTTTTGTGATGTGATTTTATAATAAAGTGAAAATGGTATTATTTCTGAATGTTTAGAAATGTAATTTTATAATTATTTCAAAAGGGTAAATTATGTGTTTACACCTCTTTTGAATGTATGAATTATTTTCAAAGGGGTTTTGAAAATGTGTTTCCAGTACGATTTTCTAGACCATGGAAAAGTGTTTTGAATTGATTTAAGTGTTCTAGGATTTATGTGTGGGGGTTGAAGATATATTTTGATTTGGTATCTATAGAAGATTGGATTTTTTACGAAATTTTAGAACCTTGTTTTGGAATTCGGAGAGTTGAGCTCTTAATTAAATGGAAATTCATGAAATGGTATTTTTCAATAAATTGGAAGTGTCTTTAAATGGGTTGAAATGTTTTAAAATAGTTGTGTAAGGCATTAAAGTGAGTTTTAATTGAATTTTTGGTGATTTATAGGATTTTTGTTAATATTTAAATCGGGTTTTGATTTTATGGTTATCAGTTTAGAGAAAGGGAAAGTGTGGTCAAAAAGTTTTTATTTTGAAAAGAAGAAAAATTTGGTTTTGGTTTTGGGTGTTCTGAAGCCTGACCACATGCGTGGGTTTATATGGGAATTTGGATAGATATAAGGTGGGGGCCTATTTTGGGATGTAAACATGCATGTGTGAGGCTCATGAGATACCATTAGTAAATGCGCAACCCACCAACACTATTTTTTTAAGAAAATTTTTGTGGAAAGTGTTGAGTTTTGATAATTTGTAGTTGGGAGGTGTGGTTTATGTGTTTACGATATTTTTATTGTGGAATTTTTTGAGTTCGATAACACTTCTTGTTTAAATGATGTTTTGGGTTGATATTTAGTTGATAAGTTAGAATGAAGCATTTGATAGTGGTCTCTTTTAAGAAAAATGTTTGGGAGGCAAGTGTGGTGGCTCCCCTCACGTCGTCGGTCCAATTTTGTAGTATGTTGTGATAAAATGACCATCTTTATTTGGTCATTGGGTTTTATTATTGGAAAGGGTAAACCCCCATAATGTGATAATGCTTGATTCATGTGTGACCCATGGTGATTCACCGTTGGATGATCTTCCAGTTGATTTACACAAGGAATTTCTTCTGGAGATTTGGAGATTGATTTTACCCGTCTTCCTTTTTGTTTATGTGGTTTACCTTGTATTGTAAGAGTGGTTGTGGAAGGTTGAAATAGACCTTAGATTTTTAATATTCTTGAGTAGTTGAAGGTGACTGATTTATAGGGTTTTCGGTATAGAATGATTTCTTAAAGGGCCTCTGGGTCTTTCATCAGTCTCATCGAATCAAGAGTTCATGTTTGGCCACCCGTGTGCAAAATCTAGACATGAATGGCTGTTATGCCCACTTCCTGGAATCTTTTACTATTAGGGACTCAACATAAGGTCCCTCTTCTTGTGATTTCTTCTTGCCACAATGGTTGAAGCACATGGTTTTTGCGTTGTTAGTAGTAATCATATACCAACCCAGGGGGCCATGCAATAAGATATAGTAGCTACCACATGGTCTCCGCACAGCTGTGCTCCTTGCCCTGTGAAACCATGCAAAGCTTCCTCTTTAGACAGGATGGTCCACACAGTTAGGTCCTAGTTTCCCCAAACCGTGTGATCCAAATATGCGTCCATTCCGAATCATTAAAATTTGGTTGTATATTTTTTATTATACCTCACTAGTTAGTTAATATGGTTGGTTTTATAGTGGGGAGACCCACAATGGATGTCATGTAAGTTTCATTGGAATAATTATAATGTTAATCTACCCCTAATATTGGGAAGTTCATTTAGGGCCCCCGTGTTAGTGTCTCGATTATATCTTAGGAAAACTATGTTTGTTCTTATAGTGGGTAGACCCATCATGAGTCTCACATAAGTTCTCTTGGAAGAATTATAATGTTAGTTTACCCCTTATTTTGGGGAGACCTTTTGGGCCTCCCCCAATTGGTGTCGTGGTTATGTCTCGGAAATTAAGTTGTCCCTTGTGGTTGGAAGTCGTAATTGGGTCACCCCATATTAGTTAATCTATTTTATTTTTGGTTTTTTCTTGGTTGGAGGTAGTCTCATTTGAGACTATCAGGCCACCATTTTCTTACATGGGTAAATGTGGTATTGGATCATTTCCAATGGTTTTGTTTATAAAAGGTTTCGGTAGCATTATTGAGGTTCATTGTTCGTTTTAGGGGGATTTCTTGAGCATCCTATAGTAGTGTTTTAGTTTTTTTGTGTTGGGATATAGTTTGATTATGTTTGATCATTTCAGGTGAGTGGGGTATGTTTTGGTTGATGAGAGTATTCTATTAGTTTGTTGGATCAAATGGAGGTGTTTGTCTATTTGTAGGCAGGTGAGAAAGTGGAAAGGGAGCTCATCTTGTTCTATATTTTGGGATTTTTTTTACATCTGGTGTTTTTGTGGCCTTCCAGGGGAAGAAAGCATTATGGTGGGGAGAATTGTAACAATTTAATTTTTAATTTTTATCCTTTGTTTCAAAACAACTTCTAGTTCTAGGTTTTCTCTAGGCTTCGAGGTGTTCTGGGTTTTAATTTTTAGTGTCTTATATGTTCATGAGATATGACCTTGGTTTTGGGGGTATTGTAGGCTACATGAACTACTCTTTTTTCAAAGGTATGGTATGAGGTTTAGGTGGTCTGAATTTGGTTTTTTGAAACTCCATGTGGAACCCCCTTACGGGGAAAGTTGTTGGGACTAGTTTATACCCTTGAGTTGGATGAGTCTTGGGGTGGAAAAGTTGATTTATTTTGGCTAATATTTTCCCCTATAATTCACTATCTTTTCTCCTTGGTTTACCCCTTGGACCCCCTTATAATTTAAGGAATAAAATCACTTTTTGGGTGGCCAGAATAGGTTTCACAGTTTGGCTACACGGTTCCAAACCATACAGCCAAACTGTGCAGGGTGTCCAACTCATTAATGTTTATTGAAATTACAAATTTTACCTTCTAGAAAAAACTGAAACCACCCATTTCTTCTCCCCTTAGAACAAAACATCCATGGAAGCCTCCCAAGCTCCCCAAACCACCCATGTAACTCATTTTTAATGGGTTTTTGATGGGTAAACTTGAAGTTCTCCTCAAGTAAGTTTTTCAAGATTTGATTTCTATCCATTATTTAGGGTTTCATTCTTATTTATTTAATTTACATGTTACCAAAAACTATGGTTTCATACATAGGATTTTTTATTTTCTTGGTCGATTATTTTTATTTTAGGCTCGATCTACCTTCCTTGAGGTGCGATAGTTGTGCGATTGGATTTTCGCACAAAGATTCAAGGGTTTTAACAATTAAGTTAGGTGATTCCATGAGTAATCAGTTATATATGAGTTGTAATTACTGAATATATATTTTAGAACACTTATTATTCATTAATATGGATTAAAAATATGGTTTTGGGGACATTTGTTATGAAAATGAATTTTAGGTACCCATTTTGTGCAAAATTGGGTGTTTTTAATGTCTATTTCATATAGTGCCAATTGGGTTTGTTTTATAGATCATGTTATGGATTTAAAAAAATGTTTTGGTGCTGAAAAATTCTATTTTTGTGAATATGGGTATGCACATGGTTTTCAATGTGGTATTTTAATGGAATTTTGTGTGTAAATCCTTGTTAAATTTTGTGAAGTTGTTTTAATGAAATTCTAAAGGTTTTATTGAGTTGTGTAAGTGATGAAAATATTGTGCCAAATGGGGATATTTTAAAAATAATGTAATTGATTTATAGAATTTCATTGGGTGATTCCAATTCTATTTTGATGAATATTGGCATGCACATGGTGTTCAAAGTGGTGTTTTAAGAGATTTTTTGTAAAAGACAATGTTAAAATTTGCGAAGGTTTTAATATGGAAATTATAAAGGTTTTATTGTGTGGTTTAAGGGGTGAAAATCATGGTATCTAATGTTTGGAATTTATTATGATAAGAACTAATGTGTTTATTTGATAATGGCTTTTGGTATCATGTGATAATGGTTTGATCACAATGGGGAAATCCAAGGTACCTAGGAAGGTGGTTGTGTACTAGTACAACTAGTGATCCAAAAGGGTTTTTTCTCTGTTTCACTGAGAAAAATGCATAACGAAAATAATAACAAAACTACATTGATGATGATTAGGGACCATTAGGTTATGGGTATATTCCATACTAGTGGATCGTACATGAGAACATATTTTTAAATGGTTATTTTACACCGCGGTACGAGGTACATGGGACCTGATACTACCTAGTACCTAGGGGTGTTCACATGATTGGTGTTCATTGAATATGGTGTATTTATATTTTCAATATGGTAGTTCTTTTTTCATGAAAATAAAGTAGATTAAATTTTTTACCAAAATATGTTCATTCATGGAAAAATCCCTTTGAATAATTGTTTACAATTAAGAGTTTCATTCTTTTGAAAATATTTCCACCGCTTCTTGGTTTTCAAGAATGGCATCATTTTTATTGTGTATTGCATACCCTATGGAATATCTTTGTGGTATCCTATTGGGCTTAGGATCACACCCTACATACACCCATTAGGTGTAAGTATACATGGTCATGATTGAAACAGGTAAAAGAAAGGCATTTGGTGATGGTGTTTCGAGGTGTTAGTTCCCTTCCTTGGTGTGGCGTTATAGAGACGAATCGTGGGTGATGACCCCTTGTCGTGTGGAGTCCATGGAGCTATTTTTTTGATTTTTCCTTGAGTATTGGGAACTCTTTTATTGACTATAAACCAATGTATTTAGTACTAGTATTTTCCCATGTCTTGTTTGGAAAGAATTTTTCAGATTCAGTTTATCAAATGTTTTTTGCGTTTTGTGAATCCATATTCAGGTAAATCATTCCCAAACCAAAATAAATGAAACCTGTGCACTTGTTTATGACTATGGGGATAGGTAATGCCCTTCGTGCATTTTCACGGGTCGGGTTCGGTGCTGTCTTTGATGGAGACCAGATTTATTTGGTGACAATAGAACAATAAATTAGCCAAATATATTATTTTTCTTGTCATTTAAATCATTTAATAAAGTATTATTTCTAACAGATTTTCATTACTATTATTTTGGATGTACAAGAAATATTATAATATAACTTATGTATGACTCATAAAATTGTTCCAAAACCACATTAACTATACTACAAGGAGTATATGGTATTAATATAACTAATCAAACAAATTTTTATAATTTTTGACATAATTTTAAAACTTATCTCTTTGGATTAACCCATTGGTTAAGAAATTTTAAAAATAATCATGGAAATTAATTTGAAATACTAATGGGTTAAAATTTTTCATATGAGGTGAAAATTAGATCATAAATTCCCATGGTATCACATTACCATTTGTCATCATAATTATCATATTGAATGATTTTCATGACACTTAAATAATATAATAAAATATTATTTTACATAATGAATCTATAATATCATTTTTTACACTACCCATATAATTTTAAATTCATAACAACCTGACATAGAATTATTTAAATTATATCTCCTTAAAAACTAGATCACATATTATTTTTTTAAATAACATATAAATTCATTGAAATTATATTTATTTTAATATTTTTATTAATTTTATGTTAATGCCCTATTACTTAAATAAATATTTTATTGGTGATGTGAATGATTTTACCAAAATTATGTCAAAAATAAAAATTAGAAATTAATTAACATGGTAAAAAATAAATTATCTTTAAAATTAAATTTGAAATTGAATATTTTTGTATGTCACAAAATATTATAGGTATGAAAATCAAGATAGTGAGATTTTAGACTATATCTTTTACATAAATATAATAATGGTAAAAAATCATAGATATATGGATCCAAGCACGATTTTTTGAAACATTGATGTAAATATATAAACTCCAATCATCCAATGGGAAAATAGAAACTATTTGTGTCGTTTTTATACATTATTAATTTATTATTTACTTTAATTATCGGATTTACCCCTTTCACTGTGACAATAATTTTCTAATTTTATTATTGGAAATGAAAAAAAATTGAAAGGGAAATATTTTAAGAATTTAGACATGATGATTCCAAATATGGAATAAATTTTTCATGACTCAATTGAAAAAATTGGAATAAATTCAGTGAACATTAAAAATAAAAGTGCAACAAATAAAAATTCATCCAGGAAAATGCCCTTTAAAGTAAAAAAATGTTTTTACACCAGATTCAAATATAAAACTAATTGTAATTTAAATAATTGGATTATTAAAAATATGAGATAAATAATATTTTAGGGTTCGTTTAAGAATGATGTTGTGTATCTTGTATAATATCTAATAAATACTTTCATTTAATATATATATATATATATATTTAAAAATATGTTAAACATTTTAATATGATATTGAGATGTGTTCTTAAGGGAATGTATTTAGAGAATTTCAATCTATATTGTATACATATCAATTCCATATACTATGACCCATGGGTATTGTGTACTACCAGTTAATCAAACATTAGTACTGATAAACATACTCTTAGTGATATGTGGTAATTGTTTAAGAGGAATGTAGATATTCTTGTCGGTAATGGAGAAACACTTTTTGAATTAAATATTTAAACATAAGATCTATTTTTATCTAGTAGATTATAACTATAACATGATAACTTCTACTATTTTAACCCCACAATTAGGATGTTTATTTTTATATATTTTTTGGAAAATATGGTATTTTATATGACAAATAATATCATAAAAAACTATAATTACATGTTCTACAACATGGTTTTCAATTTCATAAATTCCAATGAATTTATAAGATTATTGTTTTAGATAATTTGGGAAAACAATATATAACAAGTGGAAACCTCCACAAAGTATACATTTTTTCCAAAGAATATGGATTTTTGTTTATATACATGCTTCATTTATTAAATTTATGAATCATTTATTATGAATCCAAGAATGATGTTAATCCTGGATACTTTCCATACACATCATTAGGCCCAGTGATTTTTTTGAAAACATAACAAGAGAAAGAAATCTCAGTGATTGATATAAAAATATTAAAATCCTTTTAGTCGAATAAAAATAATGAAAAATCATTAAATTTTTTACCTTTATAGGAAAAAAATAAATCACATATGATAAACATAGACAAAAGAAAAAATCAAAAATTTCTCAATGAATACCTTTGATTCCAATTAACTAACTAAAAACTCATTAAGTAAAAAATTAGGAATTTAATAACATAGGAATACATTCAATAAAAAACAATCTACCCACCATTAATAGTTTATAAACATTTCGTTCTTCATGAAATAAATTTATTTTCTTGAAAACCATTAACAAGAATGATATAAGTGTCTTCATCTATCACATTGATAATTGGATTTCAATCATTTTTTACTCTGGTTAGAAATTACTAAGGCCCAGCTAAATCTATAATATTAACCTACTAGGTTATCTCCCTTATTTTTTCCTTCAAAGACTAATCATTACCTAATGTATTAGGAAGCTGTATTAGACTCACCCGTCATCATGATCTACTATGATCACCCACCATCATCAATAATTATACTTTACTATATCCTAAATTAACATTTTAAATCACTCACTTTTTTTACCATTAAACCCTTGATAAACTCATTTGAACCCCAAATAAAAAACACTTTCAATTTTTCCATAAATCTATGGTAAAACATCTCTTTCTTTTAAACACTATTAAAAGTGAGAAATTATCAGAAAGGGAATAGGTAATAATAACATATGAAAAATTATTTTATCTTGTATTATAATTATAATACAGAAAAATTTATATGATGATTGTAAAAGAGGTCAATCCATAGAACTTATGAGATATTCATTTTTTGGTTTTGTAAAAATTTGGAAAAAACTCATTTACAAAAAATTGAAAATTTAAATTATAAATCCTTTATAAATAGAGTAAAAAAATTGAAAAAATGAAATTCCAAAAACCATAATGAATAAAAATGTTCATTATTGAAATATATAAATGAACATGGATATAGTTGAAAAATAATTGAATGCATTACATTAAAACAAGTTCTTAATGAAAAATATATACCCTTATGTATAATATATATTTTTAAATTCTCTATCTCCTTAAAAAAATCATAATAGATTTATAGTTGTATACTAAAAATTTTAATATTTATTTTATAATAATTATTCTATTATATTTCATTCATTTCATTAACTTAATTAGTTACTAATATTTTTAAATTTAGGTTAGCGATTTTGGTGTCATTTGATTTGTAACATCAAAATAATATTGGTGGGATAAATATGGGTAATAGAGTTATTATTCCATAATATCTTGAATTATAATCCTGTAAAAATTTCCTTTGTATACATTCAATATAATTTTACAACATTCAATGTAATGTGCTCATGGGAAATGAAGCACATCGTTTCATATTAATGGAAGTTTGTATGTATGCCCTAATGGTGTTTTAGTTTATTAAGTTCATTGAAAAAAATAAGTTATAAAATCTAAAAAATTGAATAATTTTCATATTTTATAATTATATCAGTCCTTATGGATTGAACATGTGAGGAAATAATGAAAAAATAATTGCATCACTTTATGGAGGTGGTAGTCTCTATGAATACATGAGTGACATTAAAAAAAATATAGAGATAGAAAATTAAGGAGTTAAGTAACAATTCATCATTATATAATCATAATTATGTATTGAATATCATATATATTAATTTTATCAATCATTTTAAACATTCATTTGACTACAATATGAAAACAAACTCATTGATTCATAGAAGTGGTAGTCAACATGTACGCACAAGTGATGTTTTCATTTACTATTGGATGAAAACTTAAAGAAAAAAGGTTATTAAATCAATATAAAAATATTTACATTTATGGAATATTGTGGTATCATTTTTTAAATGTTTTTAAAGAATATTTGGTCGAGGTAGAATAATAAAAAATCATTGAAACACATTGTTACAATTTATACCTCTTCCTTGTAAAGATCATTTGGATTGCTTAATAAGGCTTCTAGTATTATAAAAATTGAAAGACTAAGATCTCTATGAAATTAATAGGGTTTTTCGGAAGGTATTTATCTCAGTCTTGGTCGATATAAATGGGTAATTTAGTATGAAATGTATTGGATAGTGGTTTCCTTTTTATAAATGAGGGGATGACAAGTCTTTTTATTATTTAATGATACAAAAATGAAGTCTTAATCCTAGAGAAGTGAAAAAAAAATTAGTTTGATTTTTAATTATGGTGATAATGGTTGAAATCATATCATAAAATAATAATTAAGATAATATTTTTTACCTTTTTACTTAGTGTTTCCATAATTGACCTGGTTTACCCTTTGGCTACGATTAATGTATTTTTACCAAGGTTATTATTCATATTGGAAAAAAAGGAAATTTAAGTCATTAATAACTTAGATCCTATTGGTTTAAAATTTAAAATTCATTTATAATTATTATATATATAAATGGAATAAATTTCATTTTATATAATTGAATAAAACAAAATAATTATGTAAAAGAATTTTAAAACATAAAATTGAACTTATACCAAAACTAAATATAGTATGTATTCCTATGGAAATAATTATAATATATTGTATAAATGATATATAAGTTTTCTATAAAACCAAATCTAAAACACAATGACACTCTTAGATTAATTTTTTAAGGAAAAGAAATGATAGTTTCTCAAAAATAAGAAATAATCAATGTTCTCTAAAATTTTATATTTTAAGAACGAAACTGAAACATCACCCTATAGAAAATTTTATATGAAGAAATAAAGATTCACATAAATGTTAATATTTTTTCAAAAGAAATATATATTTATATATTAATTAAAACTACATAATTCTAGGGGAAAATTAGAAAAGTTTATTCCATTTTGAATAAAATATTTATTAACAATAGTATAATGAATATTAAACTTTAAAATATAATCATGGGTGTTACAAAGACATAAAAATGATTTATTATTATCATTAAATGGGTTTACTAATTTTACACCATTTATAAAATTATTCCATTTTAATTTTGTTCATTACCTAAGAAATTAGGTAAATTTCCCTTCCCATCTTTTACTGATTCTCTTTTTTCTTCTAAAATCATATAGTTCTTCCATAAAATAGTAACCAAGTGAGTAATATTTTTTAAGAAAACATCTATAAGTTATATAATCTATGTCAAATTTTCAATGTAGTATGGATTAACATCCAATTGAACTAATTTTTGGAATAAAATATGAGATTCATCACATATATATTTCCTTAAAACAAAATAAGAAAAAAATCATTGATATGATATAAACTCAGATGTAAGTCCCCATTGTTTGAAAATAGTAAAATTATTTCCAGAATTTCTTATGGAAAAATATTCCATGGACATAATTTTTTGTTATTTATAAAATTAATTAAACCTTTAAAAGGAGATATTTTAACAGAAACATGATCTCTTACCTCAAACGAGTGATATTTACTCTCTTATCATTATAACTTTTGGTACTATTTTTAGCTTCTTTTTTCACCCTCTAAATATATTTAATGTAATTTATGAAAAAAAATTAAAAAAAATTTCCCCCATTTTTTGGGGATAAAAAAATAAATCAAATCTATGTAGGATCTGTGTTTCCTAGGGTGGAATCAGGGGATATTGTATAATCTATCACATTATTAGGTTACATGATCATGTGACAATAATATAACAAGATAAACTGTAATCATTAAAAATTAATAAATTGATTCAATGGGTTTTTAAAAAAATTCCATTGTTGATGGATAAACACAAGATGTCTCACCATCATGGGAAAATGATGGAATTTTCTATCAAGGGGAGATGCTGATGCACTCTTTTTTGGTTATGTAACACAAAAAAGATTAACTTTCCATGAAATAATGACCCATTCTCACTATAGATAACACAATGTATTAAGGATTCATGGATAAATAAAAATGGCGGAATTATTAGAAACATGGGATATCACTTGTTCATGAAAACTGTCTAACATTCTCCTTATCAAGAAACAAGTCTAACATATGCGGATGATTTTCACTACCTTTGAACTACATGTGTGGATTTATTTCTATACAATTATATATATATATATATAAGATCCATATTGAAATAAATACTACAATTTTTATTCTTTGATTAACTCAATTAAGGGGTAAATGAATAAGTTTATTTGTGGAGAAAATGAAATGGATAGAGAATAGGTGGAGAAAAAAACACTGAATGTTTTATGACCTTTTATTTTGAAATTCAGAATGTAATTTCTAGATAAATGGTCTGATAATATAAAAATATAGAAATCAATTATAAGGTTCTCCAATTCCTTGAAAATGTACCATGTATTCCATTGCACAAATATCATCCTCATGAATGATTTACAAGATATTTTAACTATATGTAATTCATGAAATTAACTGATTTTATATTCGTCATGATATATATCATTCTTCATTATATGATCTCCGGACCCTTTTTGTTTCTTGTGATATCTGAATCATGATTCCGTAACTAGACAACCTAAACTATGGAAGACTCCCTCAAAACCACCATACACATACAATCTATGGGTGCACACTAGTGTAAACCCCATTGATCCTAGATACCCATTATAAAAATAGGCTCTATCTAATCATCGAAGGAAAGTGGAACTCTCAATGGATATGAAATCATATAATCCTTTTATATCAGGGTTCCTTATAAAAAATTACACAAGACTAGTATCTATTATATCAATTTTTTATTTATTCTCTATCCCATAAGATAGAACAGATATGGTATCACTTATATTGTAATCCAGTAGTATTTCATTATAGATATCATACTCCTCTTACCTATATATTTCATAACCCACCCTATATTTGAAATGAGAATAAATATGAATATATTGTGAATTGATTTAGTTATGACACCAAAGAGTGTCCCATTTATGATATTATAAATTATGAGTTTCCATTGAGCTAATAAGAGATAAATAGGATTGGGCAACCTTAGTGTTTATTCCCCAATCAATACTAATGTACCAATCCTATGTAATGTTCCATATAATCTATTATCTCTTATCTATAACACTGATAATGAATCAAATGTTTCTAGATATATTGATTGATTATTTCTATTATCATCACTAAACCTACATTATAGGTGTAATCTTTAAAACCCATATTCTCTCCTTAAAGGGATATATTCTTGATAAATATTTCTAGGGAAATAATCATATGTGAATTCCCCCATATTATTATATATGCTCACACCATTTAGTAAAAAAAATAACCCCACACTATAATGTTAATATCTATGGCCTACATCATAGTCACATGATGTTAAACTACATGAAAACTCCCTTACTGTATGATGTCAAATAGTAAGGTACAATCTAGTCACATGAACATAAACTATTTAGTTCATACCATGTTGTATATGAATCATATTTCATTGTGATATAGATGAATCATTTTATAGGTACAAATCCAAAAATCATTGAATTCATATTCTCTCCCTCATGGTGTTATAAATCACATGAGGTTACTCACATGAACCCTCACCCAATCATATTCATTTGATCTCAGACATCCCTTTCTACTGGTCCATATCCACTGTATAGAATTTCATATTGCCTAATACTCCAAATATTATAATATACCTACATGGTACGACACATACCCTATACGTCATAAGATATATTTATTAGGGATATGTCCCCATTGAATCATCCTCAGTATGAGGATCCCCATTCCCCTTGGATAGTCTCCTGATCTAACCTAATTGGGACATATCCCCTTTATGGTCTACTAGAATGTTAACTCATTCCTAAATCCCATACCAAAAATTTATATGAATCATTCACCTAGCAATCCTTATAACATGATTTTAAACTACATGGGTCCGACCTTCACAGATGATCTTAAAATCTATAAAATGTATCGTTATGTGAAACCAAACTTTGAGTATTTTTATTACATTAAATAAGTTATATATTATGAAACTATTATAGGATTAAAACCATAAGAAAAAATACATACTACCTTCATGGTTATTGATAAAATTTATAGTTCCAATATATTTTCTATAAAACGAAAAATAATTGTAGTCCAACATCACTATGTTACAAGATATTAAACTATTGATTCCTACTGTTGTTGTTATAGATTAAGGACCCAAGATACATATAGATTTTTCATCGACTAAATAATTCTAATATGTATAAACATTTACATCAACATATTTTAATAATAAATTGTCAGCTTTATGGAAACCACTCACATATTATGATTTGGGAATTATTCTTGAAGATTAAAACAATAGATAAGTGTGTATGATTAAAGGAAATAATTTTCCTCATTATAATGTGATTTAACAAACCTCTAATCTTATCGACCAATATGAGTTCTTAAGATTCATTGGTATGATACCCCAAGCACCATGTACCATTGTAAAGTAGATCTATAATGAAAAATATCATTATAAATGTGGGAGTTATTGGGTGTTTTGAATTACAAAAATTAACCTCATTATTAGTAATTCAAAATTGTAGTAGTAACCAGATGTTATTATTGTTAAACTACAAAAATCCTTTTTAATCAAGTCTCATGCCACAAAATTTCGGGATGAGTCACCATCCGTTAAATAATTCTAGATCATAATTATATTCTATTCCATTTCCTGTACCAATTCTAGTCCCAACATATTCACTTCAATATATATTCCCAATATACTAGAGTTTGATTCCACTTTCCATATAAAGACTAAAATGGTTCCATCTATATGTTGGAATGAAAACATTTATTATATAAGAATTTCAAAAATGAAAGATACCAATTCCAACATCGCATGTAATCAAATTATAAAACCAGAAACAAATTTTCCAAATTTTGAATTGTAAACTATGGCTTTCCATCAGATTGAGAATGAAATGTTTTATAAAAATTTATTTCTATACTCAAGAAATTATAATTTAATTTACAATAATTTGGGGAAAATTAGGGATCGTGACTAGATAAAATAGAGGTAATAACTCTACATAATCTGAATATATCTTTGTGGAATTTTCAAGTAATTTGATCTCATTAAATAAAATCATAAATTGGAAAAAAGTATAAATTTACTCAAATGATCCTCAGTAACCCAAACTAAATTAACATCAAAATATTACCTTGGAAATACAACCATGAATTCCTTGGAGATATTCTCATATTTCTATTTAGCCGTTGTAAAAAGGAAGGAGAATCCCTATATATAGATTTTGTTATGTTTAGTGTAATTATAATTCAAACATTTTATAGTAAATTTTGAAATGTCTTTCTTCACTCAACCCCAACAATAACACTCCTATAGGTCTATATACGTTTTTGAGATCTCAGGATAAATATGTAATAATTATCTTTGAGCATCACAATGAAATTCCATCTAAAATTTGGAATCACATCGCACACACAACCTATTTAAAAATATCATTAGACCTTTATTTCAATGTTAAATACATTCATATTACTATTTTTATACAATTATACCTCTTTATAGTCAAATTATTCATTTTGAGCATACTTATAGTTTTTTATCACAAATATGGTTGTACTAAATCCTAATGAAAAAAAGATTTCGCTTATTCACAAAATACTTCTACATCAACCAAAATTGTACCATTAAATAAATTGTCCTCATATAAATTTATCATGGTTAATGACACATTATATTTTAAACTCTAGGAATCGACTAACTTGTTTTCATTTCCAAGATAACAATGAACCTTGCAATCATTGTCCTTTATCAGTTTCAACCAACTTCTCCACCACTTTTACAATTATTATTTATTTAGTATATACTATAAAATAGTATAATAATTATATATTTCATGTTTTTCTCCATGTAAAAGACTCCTAAATATTTTAAATATAAAAACCACTACTTCAAGATCAATACCAGGTGTAGGTTGATTATTTCCATAGAGTTTCAATTAGTGTGAATGATATGTAAATACCCAGTCATCTTGAATCATACAAGACCAATCCCATTCAAATAATCAAAACTATAATTAAAAAGTGACTATTTGATATCAGCATTGTAAACGAAGGTTCATTAACACATATTTTTTCAATTTCTAATTAAAATCATCTCATTCCTTTTTTATGTGAATTTATCTTTTATACAAATTTAATTAGTTGATGGGAAAGATAACAAATTATTTTTTTCAATAGTCCATATATAGTAACCAGTTATTCCAAGAAAACATTGAATATCAGGGACATTTCATGGTCATATCCACCCTTCCCCTACATTATTTTTAGTGAATTCAGTAATTATTCCCTCTTTAGACACAATATTTTAATGGAGGGAAATATTTTGTAACCTAAATAAAATTTTTACAAATTTTTTCCCTAAATATTATTTTATTATCATGAATATGGAACAATACATTGATGTCTCTCCTATTCCTCTAAAATTATAGAATAAAAAATAAATTCAACAATTAAAACCACCATTTTTTAAAAACAATAATTATCTAAAAATATATAAGTAATATCTATAAATACCATGGGTGTATTCATTAATCTAGAAGGTAAATATTCAAACTCATAATGGTCATAAATATTTTGGAATGTGAACCTTGGAATGAATTCCTTATTCACTTTATGTCAGTGATACTTGAATCTGAGATCTATATTCTAAATAACTGAGCACCCTAAAGATGTAAACACATCATATTTTGGTCATGTATCTTCTATAGTAGCACCATAGAATATTTTCAAACCATTTTTATTTTGAATTTGTTGATTTCAACAATGAGTAACTATAATTGGACATGTATTATCATAATAACCTTACTCATTGTAAATAAAACATATCAATTTTTACTAACTACTTAATTTCTTTTTAATAGTTAGATCATAAATCTTATCCTTTCGGTCACAAGACAAATTATAGACAGTATAAAATCGGTACAACATTTTTGATCCTATAAAACATATACTGAGATACCCTTTAACCCATGTGGAACATTTAGTGGTATTAACATTACATTTATTAGTTGATTTCAGATATAATGATTATTACATTGACCACTCCTTACACTTTTTTTCAGGATGTATATAAGTGTTATAAAACTCCATCTCAATATTCTCAACATAATGAAAAAATTACACCTCAATTTTATATTGATGATAGAAAAATTATAATTGTTTTATAACTATGTTAAATCAATCAATTTTACTCTCATGGAAATAAATGAAATTCAGTGAAAACCTGAGCATTCAGGTAATATTTTCTTCTAAAAGGGATACTAAGACTTTGTCCTTATTTTTTAACTTTAGAAATTTCCTTTAATTATATGGCCATTAAATTTAGGAAAATATTTCATAATAAAAAAAATATTTAATTAATATCCACTACATTGAATGAGTATTTTATTTTTTTCATTATAATTAATAATCTAGGACCACCAATTATAAGATTCACCATCTAAATAATAAATAACATGTGTTTAATTTTTATTTTTTTTACATCCTAAATCATAAAAAAAATTCCAATTAATTTATCCAACCCTGAAATTTCACTATGCCCTAAGATCCCCAAAAAACTAAAGGGTGATGTTTCTAGAAATGATCCATTGTTGACATGTTCCTAAATAAAAAATTTGTTTTCCTTTTTTCATAGGTTTTACTATTAATATATTAATTAAACTAAGATAACACTAACCACAAAACATATCTATTCAAACCACTTTTCAATGATAATTCATAATGTTATTATCTATTTTATGCATTGCTACATCAGCTGTCAAAATTACTATATAGGAAATCTTTTTGAATAGAAATTTATTAGATGAAGCAACATGTAAATATTAAAAATATATATCATGTTACAATAACCATAAATTATAATATCATAAAAGAGTCTTTTAACATCACATTAACATATAATTTTATCTATGCTTTTGCACTGATACCCATTATAATACCTTGAATTTTAAAAAATCTATAATTACATGATTTATCATAAGGGTGAAACTTATTTACATTCACATAATCTATTATTTTTATAGTTTTTTATAATTAGGAATAAAACTATAAAAGAAAATGTATACACATCAACATAGTAAACCTTTATTCCCACAAAAATAATGCTTTAATTTTACACCAATGCTTTATTAAGAACACATTTTTTTCTTTTATACTGATCCAAAAATAATAAATATTAAAATTTTTATATATTTTACACATCCTTATATCCAATTATTTTTTTGAAATAATGAGATGATAAAATAAAATCTTAGTAATTGATATTTAAATAATAAAATCAAAATCTTCTAGTTAATTTCCTAAAAACCCATTAATATTATTACCCTTTTAAAAATAAAACATTAATAATAAAAAATAAACAGATCCATATGAGAAAATTAGTTATTTATCAAAGAAATTATTTGATACACATTATAATTATAAAAAAAATTATGGAAATATGATTTATAATATAAATTCTAGAAACAACCCTTGAAAAACTAACCCTTCAACTTCATTAGATTATAATATTTCAGTTCCTCATGAAATCAAGATATTTTCATATAATATTTTAGAATGAATGAGAAAGTATCATGGAGAATCATATTCATAACCCATGTTCACTCATGTTTATTTTCTATTAGAAAAAACTAAGGCCTAGTAAATCTGAAAGCGGTAACTTACCAAGATATCTCATTTATTTTTAACCTTTTAATAACAATCCTTACCCAATGCACCATATTACTATGTTGGGATCAAAAATCTTCATATGATATAGAAGGAAAAAGATATGATAATCTATATTTCTCAAGTACTATATAATAAATATAAAAT
This sequence comes from Viscum album, assembly GCA_963277665.1. NCBI lineage: Eukaryota > Viridiplantae > Streptophyta > Magnoliopsida > Santalales > Viscaceae > Viscum > Viscum album. The sequence continues at coordinate 938,404,689 of OY728155.1, read as the reverse complement.
TTTTAATAATTCATTTTTATAATATAAAACCTCAGAAAACATAGTTGAACACATAAAAAAAAGCATATTCCATTTTTCTATATAATTATGAAAATTAACAATTTATTTTAAAAAAATAAAAATAAAAAATAATAAGAATGGATGGAATAATATAATTTTTAAAAAACAATTTCTTCTTGTAGAGGAATCTTTATAATGAAAAACTACTATAATTATGGGAAATTTGTTCAAGCGATATAAGATAAAAAAATTATTATCACACAACTATACAAAGTATAAAATAACCCATACCAAAAATACATTGAAACAAATATATTTTTTATACTTTGAGAAGTAGGTTAAAAATAACTTCAATTATAATTTAAAAACATCTTATTCATATATAATAACATTCTATAAAGAATTAATACAATGTGGGTATGGAAGCATATTATATAAAATGAATACATTAAAATAAGTTCTGAAAGAAAAACCCCTTACCTTAATTATAATCTACCTTCATATATTTTATAACTGATAAATAAAAAAATAATATTTGATATTTGACTTTTTAATATCCTTTTTCAATTTAATTGAAATATTAATATTTCATTTATTTTATTTCTTACTGTAACACATTTAGTCACAAAACACATTAATTTTACATTGATAGTTTTATTGTCTTTGGAATTATAACCTTAAAATAAAATCGATGTATTGATAATGGTCAAAGAGGTTATTGTTTCATCATATATAAAATCATAAACAGGTCATAGTAATCATTTTTATACATTCAATATATTTTTATAAATATCTATATATGATGGTAATGTTAAATGAATCATATCACTTCCATGAGACGATAGTCCGTACATATATGTGAACAATTTTTTTATTTTCCTATAGTCTGGAAAAGAAAAAAATATATAAAAATTTAATTTTAAAATTCATAAATATGTTATAGATTTCATATTTATTCATTATGTACACCCTTATAATATTCCATGTTTGGTTGTAAAGAAAAGGTGAAATTCATGTATTTTTAAAGGTGGTAGTTCTTACATAAATACAATCAACGTTATTATTTTATAGGAGATAAAAATATAAGGAAGAAAGTAATATGTCTTCTTTTTTATGATCATAATTATGTTATAAATATCATATATAGTAATTTAATACATTATTTTAACCATTGATATTAATTAATGAGTATAAACAAAACACATCACTAGGTGGACGTTTTTGTCCCCACATATCAAAAAGAAAATATTTCCATTCTCATAAGATGGAAAAAGAGACTGAAACTTGTTTTCAAATAATAATAATAACATTAAGAAAAGGTATATACTTATGTTATTATATCAACTAGGGTATTGAAAATTTTGTAATGTATAATAAGAAATAAACATGAAAATACTCACTTACCAGTTACACTTCATCTTAGAAAACCTCATTTCCATTGCACCTTAGACCATATATGTTTTGTATAGTTATGAGATAAGGACCTATAAGACATGGAGAGTGATGCGGTTAAGGTATTTGGGTATATGTTTTATCAGATAAAATTTTCAAAGAGAGTGAAGAAGAGAGAATAAGAGATTCCATTTTATATGTTAGGGGAGCAGAACACATGAAACTATTCTTGATTTAAAAATAATAGTATGTCATACTCATGGGAATGTGTAGTGACCCACAATTTATTAGTAAAATAGCTTCCTGAATATGTTTGTGAAATATAATATTATAAACAAAAAAAATTATAGAAACTAAAAATACATTGAAACCAACTAAAACTCAAAATAATAAAAATAGACCAAAATATTAAATAAAAAAGAAATAATAGGACAATATGGATCACCCAAATCTACTGAAATCATCAACCCCACTAGAAAAAAAAATTATAGAAGTATTGAAATATTAGTGAACCAAGAGAAATTATTGAAAAAAGTTTAATATAAAACATTGAGATCAATTGTGTTGAATAATAGAATGAAGGAATTTAGAGGTATTTATATAAGGTAATTTGAACATTGGAATAATAACTCAACTAAAATATGAAAATAATGTGTTAGAAATGGATAAAAAAACAATTTCATGTGACTTATTTAACTCTAAGTATTGTAATCAAATAATTTATCAATTAAATGATACGAGCATGAAAAATATATATCAAGGACTGAAGTTAAATTATTTTAAACTAACACCATTTGATATTTTATTCTCATTTATAAGTAAGAATAACAAAAGGTCTATTTAGTGTAATGGGTGAATGGTTAATATATTTTATAAATTATTTCAGAGATTTGTGTTTAGATGTTTTCAAGTTGATGTTAGAAGAGGATACTCTTACATCATAACTTTTTCTATCAAATTTTGAAGATATAGATACAGCAATATATTGAGGATTAAGTATAATTATATGAGAAAATTTAATGAAGTTGTAAATTATCATGGTATGAATTTAAAGAATTTTAAATCATACCAAAGAGGATAATATATAAAACTCAATTTATCAAAAAAAAGTATTTTTGGAATCTATCTCAACACATTCATTCTTGTACACCGTAATTGAATTTTGTAACTGAAAGAATTAACCACACCATGTTGTAAATAAAGTGATCAATGATAATCTAATAAAAAGAAAAATATATATTATTTATATTAATATAGACTAAAAAATATACACTAATACAAGTTCCAACTAATGTAACAAATATAATCATTAGCGATTTATAGTGTGGGATGAAATACCAGTGATCAAACTATGTGTATGGGGATATGAAGTCTTTTTAAGTCTATATATGGAATAAACATCATGAATATTGTTGGAAAAAATTATATTTATTTGATACCCCAAGGAAACAAGGTGAAATTATATATATGACCCTATAGAAGGATTGTCAATTGATTCAAGATTGGACAGATTCTTTAAGAGGGGTCACATCTCTAAAAGTAATCGTGTGATAATGATTTCATTCGATGATATTAATCCTAAAGGTATATAAGAGTTTTGACATGAAAATTTACATTGGGACCCATGTAAGATGATTTTCTAAAGAAACAATTAATGAAATGGAATATTATAAACAATAGAGAACCAAAGAGAAATGTTTTTTAGTCTTATGGATTGAGAGTCTTCATTATTTGATAATAATGATTATTTATTATATAAGGGGATAGTAAGCATCAAATAAGTTTCAAGATAGAATGAATTCATGAATTATGAGATAGATTCAAATTATTATAACCATTATTAGGTTCTGGTAAATCCAATATTTTATGTAAATACTATTGGGTGAAAACAGACATTCAAGAAGAAACTAGAGATGAATGGTAATGATAGTACCATTAAAGAATTACTAGTTCCTAAATGATTTATGCTTTATCTAGTAATATACTAGTATAAATTACAAAATCCATTAAAATGTTTCATCTATAATTTCTTATAAGGATTATAATATTTAGAAAATGGAAGTCAGAACATCCTTCCTTAATAAGAACCATATAAAAGAAGTTTGTATGACACAGTCAGTTGGGTTTGTGACACCAAGGGATGTAAATAAGGTTTAGCTATGTATAGACCCATTTATTGATTTATAAAAGAATCCTTATCATGGAATAATAAAATTTATGAATCCATTGAAAAAAATTTACTCATAATTAATGAATATGAATCCATTATCTATAAGGGGATTAGTTATTTTGTAGTCATTTTCTTAGTAGAATATGATTTTCACACATCAGTAGTGGGAAATTAGATACTTGTCTTACAACTTATTAAGGTATGGTTGAATGCAATATTATCCATGAAGTAATTTAGTGATGTAACATGTATTATATGGAGGATGATCATTTTTGAATGATCCAAGTGTCTAGTTGAACTATATCAGGGATTATATATTGACATTCCACTAATTATATTTAATAATAAATAATCCAAGAGGGTATTAATTCCATTATCACATAGTATAAATCTCTCCAATAAAATATGTCCTCATACACAACATGAGATTGATATAGGGAGGATGATAAGAATAGAATATTATTCAGTATCAAGTTTTATCATGTGTGTCAGGAAATTTACTTTGAATGATGTTACATATACCTTCAACATGTGATGAAAATATTATGCAAGATTACGATTTCAGAATTAGAATACTTTGAAGACTTTCTGAAAATATCTGAGGAATACATAGGATATATTCCAAAATTTTAAATATATAAAGGAACTATAAATTATAGGATATAAATATTATAGATTAAATACAAATATGTATTTTTTTTTAAAATCATAGTCGTCATATATCTTATTCTGTAATAGATGAGTTTTGAACTTAAAGATCTCAAATAATTAAATTTCCAACAATTCTATATCATCACCAAAGTTTAATATATATTATATTATTTCAAAAGAAGTAGTTGTCACACAAAAAATCACCTATTATCATAATTTTCTTTAAACATTAAACATTATGTTACATTTGTTTGTTAAAATACTATAGTGGTGGTCTTCAAGAAGGATTTTTTGGCACATCAATAGAGGAAGCACATACTTCAGAATTCTTAGATCTTTGGGGAACTTTCTTATTAGGGATAAGTTCACTATAACTTGTGTTTTCATATTGGAAAATATGGTAGACCCATTGAATAATATATCATCTTAGTATAATTATGTGAATGATGAGAATGCTAGAATACTGATATTTATTACCAATTGAATATAGTGTAAGTGGTAGCTTTTCAGAGATGGGGAACAAAAAACAACTAATTTTTACTTTAGATTTCATTTATATTCCTTGTTTGGAATGTAAATTAATATATTATTACATGATGAGGATCTATAAATATAACTTTTTATATAGTTCCTAGGGTACCCTTAGTAGATGGTGAATCATGTTATGACTCATTTAAATCTTTTCCATGATGATCATTATGAAACATGTTCCAAAATGGGTGGTAAATATATTCATCTAATATTAACTATTAAATTTCACTCTATATCAAACTATTAAATGAAGATATTTTAAAATGTAATGCATGCGTGTAAATAATTATTTCTGTTGTTTAACCACTGTTGAATACTCCCATAATCATGTAGTCGATAGTATTCTGTCATTAACCAACCCAAGTCGACCATGAACTAGCCACCCGAGCCAGTCTATTACATGACACGAAGGGTGATCCCAATCCACAAAGGCTGGAAACTAGTGTCGGACATCAAAATTTAACTGTTGGGATTGATTTTTCCCCATGAACAAAAATAAATAGATAAATAGAACAGATGTTAAAACTTAAAATTGGTAGTGGAATGAAAATAAGACTGAACATAACTCCTTGTGACCTTCTAGGTCACCACCCATCTCAGACTCAAGCATGCTGAAACACTGAGCAGCTGAACTATGAACCTGAACAAGAACTGAAACTACAACTAAAAGAATATTACTGGAATGAGTACTGAGATTCTCATTAGGGATACCAAATATAACAACAAAATCCATGAATTCTCTTTCACAAAACAATCCAATGACATAAGTATGAAATACAAATATAAAATTAGGGTTTTCCCATTTTAAAATAAATAATGCATTTTTCCCATTTAAAACCCAAAACACGCTACATAACATTTCCAAAATCATTTGTCATTCTATAAATAAAATCAAAAACATAATGTGAAAAAACCGGGAAAGAGAAAAACAAGTAAAATGTGAAAACTAAAAATAAACTAGTTTAACAGAAAGTAAACAAGAAATGTAAATAATTCAGTAAACATAGGTGATCATAAACATCTCTAGAAGACCCCTGGACATACTCGGTTTCAGAATCACCTGTCGGTGTATGGTGAATCTTCTAAGTGTATAGCCAACTAGCCACCCAAACTGACCAATCCAGTGGCAAAGCCAACCTGGCCTAATAAAAAATTCAGGGGGTACTAACCCATTTAATCGGGGTTGGTCACCAACCATCACTCGATCATCTAAAAGACACCTAGGAACCCATCATGTTTATAATAATATTGTGTATTTAGGAAGGCCCTCACACGCATGACTCATCTCACTGCACTTGCCTTCCCCAAACATAGATGCTTCCTATACCTTCACCCATTAAGGTTTACCCTAGAGAAAAGTTCCCGCAAATACACATTCAAATATTTCACATTAACAAAGTGCCAACCAGGTCATCACACCATTTAAACATTAATCCATTTTATGAAATGTTTCAAGGTTTAAATTAGGTATACACTTTCTATAAAACAAAATCTCCTTTCAAAGTTAGTAAAAACACTTCCGTTGGGACAAAAGTGCCAAACGGGCCCTTGAGTTCCAAAACGCACACCAAATAATCTTACCAATACTAACTGAGCCTTTATGTCCATATTCTCTAATGCATTATTTTTTAAAACCTTTCAAACTTCCTTAAAAACAAATTTCAATGGAAAACGGCCATTCTTTAAAGAACATATTTAAAGACTTCCTTTGAAATCACCCTCGGGGAACCAACTTCATTTGAAAGACCAAAAACCATTCAAGTCACCGAGGTTTAAAGAGAAAACCATTTTTCATTTGTCACATTCAATTGAAAACACGTCTAATGGTACATTAAACACCTAAAAAATATTTGAAACCACTTTCCACAAAGCCATCGCTTTATTTAGAAACCAAACCCAACAATCCAGAACATTTGAAAAAAAATACAAAACAACTCCCATAAGACCGTAAAACCAACTTTCCATGCATTTTAACACACACAAAATATTTGACAATATCCAAAAAAAATCTCCTGCCAAAAACATCATCACAAATATCATTAAGAGAAAAACATTTCATAAAAATCATATTTCTAATTTAAAAGATCAACAATATCTTCCATAGACATCCTAGGTAACTCAATCCTAGGAAACATCAATGAATAATAATAGAAATATATCCTTAATAAATTTAACCAACATGAAACTACCTTTCATATCAAACTATAGATATATCCGAGGATAAAATAATATTAAAAAATTCAAAATAATATTTGGCACCTAAATAAACATTTTCAACATGACCACATATATTAATTTTAATCCAAAACACTGAGTTCACCAATTCAAAGTCATAACTAAAGAGTCACATCAAAATAAATTCTAAAAAAAATTCTAAAAACTTATAAATGTCATGAAACATTAGTTAGGGATATGACAATAGTGAAAAAAAAATAAAAAGAATCATTATAATGGAAGAACCAAGTACCGTGGAAAATCATCGGAAAGAAAAATTATTGATTCGGCTACCTCAAATAAAGCACAAACGCAAAAACACTTCTGCAGAAATATGAACAACCTCTTGCGCAAAAATCCCACACCTAAAACAACTAGAAAATCATGGAAGTTAACACCTTGGATTTTAGAGATTGATCACTTAAATAAAAACACTAAAATGAGGAGAAAACTACCATATGTGAGGTAATCGGGCCATAGGACTCGCGGCTGGCCGAACCAGAAGTGGGAGGTCACCGTCGGGCCGCGTGAAGGAGACCGCTAGAAATGAGGGGAAGTTGGACCATCGAGATTCATGTGCTGCGCTGCTGGTCGTAGGAATAGGGCATGTGAGAGGGTGCACTCGACTGCTGCTGAGGGAGGTGAGAACGAGGTCGGGGCATGGCGAAGCTAGTGCAGCGAGCCGGTCAAAGGCGAAGGGGAACCATGGGGAAACATAGTGGTGGTCTGGAAGAGTTAGGTGAGTGCAGAGGGATAGGGTGAGGCATGGTCGGTGTGAGGATAGGTGAGTGTGGCTAGGATACTACTGGAGTGGAGGAGAAGGTGAAGACCGGCTGGGGCAAGGTGGAGGGGAACCAAGAGCGGTGCATGAAGGCTGGGAGAGGGAGCGGTGAGGGTGTGGGAAAGAGCACGGGGGTCAGGGTGTGAGAAGTAGGCTGGGACGGTGAGGTTAGGGGTGTGGAGGGCTGAGACGGCGTGGTTGGGTGGATTGCGGTGGCAGCCGGAAGCCATAGTGAGGCCGGTGTGAGGGAGAGTGGCTGGGTGATCTATGTGAAAGCTGGTGCAACGATGAGGCCAGTGCTGGGGCGGCTCATGTAGGAGAAGGCCGAAAATAGGGGGTTCTGTTGTAGTCTAGGGTTAGGATCAATTAGTTTATTTTCATTTTAATAAAACTACTATAATAACAATAAAACTAATAATAATAATAATAACAACAATAATATAAATAATAATAATAATAATAATATAGATAATTATAATATAAAACGATTAATAATATTTATAATAACAACAATAATATTATATTTATTATCAAACATTATTTCAAAATTTTATCCCATTTATTTACCTTATTCTGAAAGTTGGTTAATCACGCGCTCGTCGCACAACATAATAAATTATGCACAAATTTCACGCCTCCACCCAAATCACTTGGGCACCCCCACAGCACCTAGGGCGACTGCAAGGCTTCCTCCAATCGCACGGTGACCGCGAACGGGTCCGAAACCCACAAAAATTATCAAACAACAAAAAAAAATTAATTCGATACTTGGTGTGGACCTTGGCGCGATATCCCGAAGACAAGAATAATTAAAATAAAAATTAATTTAAAAATACGGATGTAAAAATTCTCGCCACCACAGACACTTTCTTCCCATAGAAAGTCACCCATCTGAACAATAGAAAAAACAATAAATCGTGCCTAAATTAAACCGAAATAAACCACACCACAAGATAATGGGAGAACATGAGAGGGTTCTCCCCACCACAGGAATTCAAAAATCAAAGAAATTTAACACCTAAACAAACCACCCCGAGAGGGGGGGCGATGCAGGAACTCCCAACCATTCTTAACTAACACCTATAGCACGATATAAACAACACATCTACTGAAACTTGGAACTCTTGACCAGGACCAAAAACTCCGACTAATGGAGAAAACACCTAAGCAGAACTTATCTCAAATAGTGAACCCATGTATAACCACAATCCTTAACTCCTTCACAGGCACTTATGTCTCCAAATGAACATAGTTAAACCCAGATAAACCCATACAGGGACCAAACACACTTTTAATAAAAGTGCACGATTCATAAAACCATTATCAGACAAAAAAAATTGTTTGGATTAAATAGAACAAGTATATTCTAACTCCATGATGAAACAATGAACTTGAAATTAAGTCACAACATTAACAGTAGAAAAAAAGGACAAAGGGACTTTAAATGTTCCACTACCAACACAGAACACAAAACCTGGACCAAGGCTTCCCACCACTAGAAATTCCTGACTGTGGGCGAACTTCACCCAAAGACATGTGGTTGAGGCTCTGATGGTTGAAGCATCTTCTACCTCACAGTCAGGCACTAGATTTACTCCGGTCACAAAATCTACCTCAGGCGATGCTTCCTACAAAATTTCTCCTAATGACCCAGACAGCCACAACGATGACATGTCTTCAGAGTGATGTGACACGACAACTTTGTGTGCCCGAACCAGCCACACTAGTGGAACACCAATGAATGGTCTGACGAACTATGAGCAAGAACCACTGTAGATGACTCTTTAGGAACATGTCCCTCTGTCACACCTTGATTTCCAGATGGGTAACCTCCACGAGTAATTGGATTCAATGTATTTCCAAGAACCTGCACTCTAGAGACCAACTCTGCTAGGAACACCTCATCCAAAATCTTCTCAAAATGATGGTATTTAGAAAGGGGCACCTGCTCCTTGATCTCTGGATGAAGACCCTTGATGAAGATAGAAGTCTTCATCAAATCTTGTGACACTACCTTCGAAGAAAGGACATAAGCTCCTTGAAATAGACAACATACGCCTTCAACATCTGTTGGCCTTGTTGACTACACGTGAGCTCTTCCATTTTCATCATCTTCACTTCTTCAGGTATAAACCATTGGACGAAGATGGATTTAATGACATCCCATGTCTACCCCACATGTAGTGATGGCGGGGCAAACAAATCCCATTAGTCCAGATCAGGACCTTCAAACTAACCCAAAACTGTATGCACTATGATAGCTTCGGGAGTTCGCAATATTCTAAAGATGTGTTAATCCTCTTCAAGACACTATGTTGTTTCTAATGGGCCCCCATTACTATGATGGATAGGTAATTTCTGAGAAGGACCAAAAACTAGGCATGACTTATCAAGAACCTTGGGGACTTTCTTGGGTGGCATTTTTTGAACAACATGTGAAACACGTAACCAAAACCAATATCAAGCCTAAGAAACCTCATTGAAATCACCATCATCAGAAAACAACCAGCTCACAAAGAACAAACAAATAAAACACTACCAAAAATTCATTTTTCAAAAATTCCATTTTATTTTAGATTTCAAAACCTCCTTCTTTCAAGGCCATTTTACAAATACCAAACCCACTTTTCGAGCCAATTCCAATTTCCAAAAATCATTTCCCCTTTTTAAAATCACTTAAAAAAACAAGGTCAAGACATTAATTCCAAGTGCACAACCATGTAATCCTATGAACCATTTCACATATTTTCATATTCTTTCATCCATATTCACCAACAAACACTTCCCACGCATTCCCTCACATGTGAAAACTTTCATAAAGAGTACCAAAAGTTTCACCCAAACCATATCTCTACCAGTCCCAAGCAAACACCAGTTTTTTAGAAAAAGAGATTTCAGTTTAAAAAACCCCACTTAAAACATTTAAATCCATTTAAAAGATATTGTTCTGATTTAAAAAACATTTTTTTTTATTTTCAAAAGTTCTCTTGCACCCACAAGAACCTATAAAGCACACAACATTCATAAAATTACTGAAGTGAGGGACTAGTAGTCCTGCTTAACCCGACGACATGGTAGTGGGACATGCCCCAAGTAAGAACCAACAACTGGGAGAAACTTAAACCGTGTACTCAGACACCACATGATTCACTAATACATGTAAAATAACGATGTGACATCATCTTTCCTCTGTTGTCATCCCTCAATCAAAAACAAACCAGAATGAAACAATGACTTAATTCATGGACTACCCCTGGTGACTCGAGGTTCGGAATGGGCAAGGGTTCATGGCGTCATTTTCGTACCTACCTCTCGAGTCCCGACAGTCCTAATCTCCATCTAATGGACACCCCATATAACATGGGCCTCATTTGATACAATTTTTTTACGATCCAACCCATGTCGTCCCTGAACCGGTCATCCGAGCCGGTCCGCGACATGACCTGAAGGGCATTCTTGATCCCCACAGGTTGGCAACTAGTTTCGTGCATCAAAAGTTTATCATTGGGAACTATTTGGCCCATGAACAACGATAAATAGATAAATAGAACTGATGATAAAAATGAAAAGTAGCAGAGGAAAGAAAGTAAGACTGAACTTACCTCCTTGTGACCTTTTAGGTCACCACCCAACTCAGAGTCAAGCATGCACCAACACTGAGCAGCTGAACTAGGAACCTGATCAAGAACTAAACCTACAAAGGAAGGAATAAATAGGCGTGATCACCGAGATTCTTAGTATTGATTCCAAATATAACAACATAATCCAAGAATTCTCTTTCGAAAAACAATCCAATGACACAAGTTTTGAAATACAAATATAAAAGCAGGGTTTTCACATTTTAAAGTAAATAACGTGTTTTTACCATTTAAAAACCAACACACGTTGTATACCATTTTCAAAATCATTTGCAATTCAATAAATAAAATCCAAAACAAAATGTTCCAAAACTGGGCCAGAGTAAAACAAGTAAAATGTGCAAACTAAAAATAAACTAGTGTAATGGATATTAAACAATAAATATAAATAATCCAGCAACCATGGGTGATCCTAAACATCTCTTGAATACCCCTAGACGTACTCTATTTCTGAACCACATATCACCGTATGGTGAAGCTCCTAAGTCTATAACCAATTGGATGCCCTAACTGACCAATCTAGTGGAAAATTCCTTCTAGCCAAACAACAAATCCCAGGGGTACCAACCCATCTAATAGGGGTTGGTCAGCAACCGTCACTCAATCATCTAAAAGATTCCCAAGAACCCATAGTGGTTATAATAATATTGTGTAGGTTGGATGGCCCTCGCACATGTGACTCATCTCACTACACTTACCTTCCCCAAACTCGGATTCTTCTTATACGTTCACCCATAAAGGGATACCCTAGATAGGAGGGCCCCCAAATACACATTCAAACATTTCACATTAACAAAGTGCCAACCGGTCCGTCACACCATTTAACCTTTAAACCATATTATAAAATGTTTCAAGTTTCCAATAGGGTATACAAGTTATCCAGAACACAATCTCCTTTCAATGTTAGTATAAACACTTCCCTTAGAAAAAAAGTACCAAACATTCCCTTGAGTTCCAAAACGCACACCAAATCATTTTACCACTACTAAATGAACATTTATTTCCAATGTCTCCAATACATTGTTTTGTAAAACCTTTAAAACTCACATTAAAACACATTTCAAAGTCAAATGAAAATGCTTTAAAGGACACATTTAAAGCCTTCCTTAGAAATCGTCCAAGGGAAACCAAATTTTTTTGAAAAACCAAAAACCATTTTAGTTACCGGGGTTTAAAGAGAAAACCATATTTCAAGTGTCACCATCTATTGAAAACATGTATAATGGTACACTAAACACCAAACAAAACATTTTAAAACCCTTTCCACCAATTCATAACTTGATTTAGAAACCAAACCCAACCTTCTAGAATATTGGGAAGAAAATACAAAACAACCCCAACAAGACCATAAAACCAACTTTCCAAGCCTTTAACACACACACAAGATTTGACAATATCCAAACCAAATTATCCTACCAAAAACATCTTCACAAAAATCATAAAAGGGAAAACATTTCATAAAAATCATATTACTAATTTAAAAGAGCAACAATATTTTCCATAGACATCTTAGGTACCTCAATCCTAGGCAACATCCAAAAATCGCAATAGAAATCTGTCCTTAATAAATTTAACCAACATGAAACTATCTTTCACATCAAAAAATAGATATATCCGAGGTGGAAATCATATTAAGAAAATAAAAACAAATATTTTCCACCTAAATATACAAGTTCAACATGACCACATATATGAATTTTAATAGAAAACACTAAATGCACCTATAAAAAGGAAAAACTGAAGATTCACATCTAAATACATTCTAAAAAACCAAAAAAAAATTATAAATGTTGTGAAATATTAATTAGGGTTATTAAAATGGTGAAAAACAAATAATCAAATAAAAATAATAATTATAATTGAAGAACCAAGCGCCATGGAAAAGCATCAGAAAGAAAAATTATGGATTCGCCTACGTAAAATCAAGCGCAGATGCAACAACTCTTCCACAGAAAGATGAACAGCCTCATTCGCACAAATCGCACAACTAAAACAACTAAAAAAGTGTGCCAGTCATCACCTAGGATGTTAGATTATGATCACTTAAATAAAAACACTTAAAAGGAGTAGAAAACTACCATATGCGAGGTTATCGGGCCAGAGAACTTGCAGCTGGCCGAAGAAAAAGTGGGAGGTCACCGTTGGGCAGCGTGACGGAGACCACTGGAAATGAGGGGAAGTTGGACCATCGAGACTCGGGTGCTGTGCTGTTGTTCAAAGAAAAAGGGCATGTGAGAGGGTGCACTCGGCTGGTGCAGAGTGAGGTGAGAGCGTGGTCAGGGTGTGGTGAGGCTGGTGTGGTGAGCCGGTCAAAGGTGAAGGGGAACCAGGGGAAACATAGTGGCTGTCGGGAAGAGTAGGGTGAGTGTGGAGGGCTTTGGTGAGGCATGAATGGCGTGAGCATAGGTGAGTAAAGCCAAGATGCTACTTGAGAGGAGGAGAAGGTGAAGGCCGGCTGGGGAAAGGTGGAGGGGAACCAAGAGCGACGACTAAATGCTGGGAGAGACAGCGGTGAGGGTGTGGGATAGAGCGCGGTGGTCGGGGCGTGAGCAGGAAGCCGAGACGGTGAGGGAAGGTGTGTGGAAGGTCGAGATGGAACTGCCAGGTGGAGGGCAGTGGAAGCAGGAAGCCATGGTGAGGCTGATGTGACCGAGAGTGGCTGGGCTATTTGCACGAGCGCGCGGGCAGTGGAAAGGGGATCATAGGGGCGGCTCATGTAGGAGAAGGCCAAAAATAGGAGGGTGCCGCTATAGTATAGGGTTAGGATCGGTTAGTTTTTTTTCATTTTAATAAAATAACAACAACAATAATAATAAAACTAATAATAATAATAACAATAATAATACAAATAATAATAATAATCATATAAATAATAATAATATAAAACCAATAATAATAATAATAACAACAATAATATTATTGATATTGTGAAACATTATTTCCAAATTTTATCCCATTTATTTACCTTATTTTGAAAGACGAGTAATTGTGCACTCATCGCACGACTTAATAAATTGCGAACAAATTGTGCACATCCACCCCAATCACTTGGGTAGCCACACATCACCAAGGGTGACTGCGCGGATTCCGGAAATCGTACGGTGACCGTGCAATGGTCCCAAACCCACAAAAATTATCAAACAACAAAAAAATTTAAGTCGGTACTCGGAGCGGACCTTGGAGTGAGATCACAGAGCCAAGAATTATTAAAATAAAAATAAATCTAAAAAGACAGATGTGACATATTCTGATGCACCAATTAACCTCTAAGATCACCATTGTTTAGCGTATATGAATATTATGGTCTGTACATTCCTTGGATCGCTATCTTACATGATTTTTTAAAGATAATGTCACTCATATTGTAAGGAATACTTCAATTCCTAGTCCATATGTCACTACTATAAGGTATGACCACTTCAATTTGTATAAACATGTAGGTACATACATGTTCAGATTCCTCTAGTAAAAAACAAACTTTATATATTTATAAATAATCTATCGAACTCAACATTATTTTCATTACCATGTTTTTGTGAAATATAATTTGAAAAATAACTTCTTATCCCCTATAATAAATTTGTAACATCTTATTATAGTATGGACATTTTAATCATCTTAAACACTATAGAATAGTGATTCTGCTATTTTCATCTATGTTAGATAATTTTTCAATGTGTTCCCACCTCCAACTATATATTTATAGATAATTTTATAGAATCCCTCAAAACAGTGAAATTCATAGGTGAAATTTCTTATCCTATAATCTCTATATGATGTTTCCTATATTAGTTCATCATTATACCACATATTATATTTGAAATTTAAATTTTAAATTCATACATTGAAGTAAAATCCAAATGATTTTTCTTAAAATATATCAATTATATTTTCTTCTATAAAATTAACACCCTATAACTCAATTTAAATAATTAACACTCAATCCATAATGTCAAATTTTTCATAGAGTAAATAAATTTGAAAAACTATATGTAAACACAAGAAATTAAAACCATCATAGTGGAGACCCTACCAAAAAGAATTTATTCTTGACAATACAGTGTGGTTTATTAATATTATAGGGAAAACACCTTTTCAAATTCCTAGAAGAAGAACCCCTAGTTCATTATTTTTCATCCGCATTAAATTGATGTTCAAATGTCCTAGACAAATTGTTTAATCCTTGACACTAAAAAATGATAAAATTTTGTATATCCTTCAATGTCTTACATTGAACAAGTCCATCATGGACTTAAATATATATTTGATGTTCCATTTTAATCAAACATAAAAGGTATTGTCTAAAAATTTATCTCTAAAACAATGATCCACCATGTTTCCCTTTTTTATACTATAACATAAGCTAGTATCTTCCATTACGTTGCGTATTTATTAAACATAAACCATTATGCTTGTATTCTTTGAAATTTATATAGATTTAATCCATCTTTAAAAAATCATGATATAGTGTGTCGACACAAACCACTTGTTTTTTTGGCTTCACGTAACCCATATACAAGTTGTGATACCAATACTTATAAATTTATTTTTACATTTTTTTTGTGTAATCATGGAACATAAAAAATACAGTATAGTGTGTAGAGAAATTACTAGCCATTCCAACTTCATAAAACCATTAAAAATATAAAAAACCGAATCACTGCATTGATTATGGTGTTTGAAAATCCATGGTATAGGTTTCCTTCACCAAATCCCCTATGTCCGTCAATATATCAAACTTAAACAATTTCAACAAATCGTACAACAACAAGACAGTATAAATTGTCAACAATACTACAAGTATAAATTCTTCCTTCAATACAATTCCATATCCAAAATTAACACTTTTATTATTCCAATAATCTCATATACTGTCCAAAAATACATTAAAACCCATAGGAGTTCCAACAATATCCCTATTTGTATTTTTTCAGTAATATCAACATAAACACTTCTTCTTCCCCTTAAAATAGATGGACATAAGGATTGAAGAGACCAAATTCACATCCCCTCTACCTTTGAAATTATATGGTTTGAATTATATTTCACTTTTCCCTTTTAATTTTTTTAGTTCCATGTGATGAAATTCCAATATTTATCTCGGTGAACCCCCCCTCTCCAGAATATAAGTGGATTTCTATATTTTCTTGGAATCCCCATTTTTAAGTAATATCCTTATAATTTATTTTGTTCTCCCCCCTATGAAAATATAAAAGGGTATCTAGTCCACACTTTTAGATATCTTGTTGAAATATCTCCCATTTTCAAAACACTAGATTCAACCCCTTGATGATAAACTAAGTTACATGTTTACATGCAAAAACCAATTGATAAAACATTTGTCTCGACTATCAAATTCCAAAACAATCCTCTAAATTAGTATCTATGACAACTAAATAAAATGAATGATATAAGGTGAGTAAATTTACTTCTTATCCCTTATGTTATCAACAAACCCCAAATTACAACTAATCATAGGCTCAATGTCGGAAACAAGATTCTACATTATCCTCCATAAAGATATCCATATCATTCATAATTATGGATAAAAATAATATCTTTTCCATTCCATTTTCTACAAAATCCATTTTATCTCAATCATATTCTCAAAAAATATTAGTGTATTGATATTTAATCACAATAGTGTGATGTAGATCACTTTTAGTATCAATTTATACCAAATTTACTCTAGATAATTAAAGGATTATTAATTTATAGATAATTCTTGACAATGCATAATATTTTGTCATTAAAAACTCTTTTATCATCCACTAATTATATATATAATACATATAGGGGGAAACACCATTTTGGAACATATCATTTAAAATTGTATATTTTAATATCTTTTAAACCCAATATTTGATACCAAATTTTAGAAAACATAAATAGATAAACATGAGTGCCCATTCATATTTTTTTCTAAACCATTCCATCTATTTCATTTAGTGGAACGATTCCACTAACTCCATGAAATGATATTACTAATTTAAATTACTAATATCAATTGAAATATTTCCTAATATAAATTTTAAAATACTAGATTTATCAATATATAACTAATTGTTCCAGGAAGGCATTGACACTTTTTCATCTAGCAGTATGGATATTTTTTATAAATTTTAACCATTGGTAATTTAAAAAAAAATACACCGATATTTTTGAATCCATTCATGTCCAGAAAAACATCAAACAACTATTTATGCATGCACTTTCAAGCCTTAAAACACCTATTCCTTTCATCGAAATTTCTTGTTTGTTCGGGAAAACATTCCACATAAGTTTTCTCTCCCCATAAATTTTTAACCTCTCAAATGAATAAAATCATTTAAATCATATTGGTTGAGGGGTAACTCATATTTCCAAAATTTGACTAATGGATTTGGTCATATTAGGCCATCACATTATATTAAATAGTTACACACACTTCTTTCAAATTTTAGGAAGTTAATAACATAATATCAACAATCTATTTATCATATTGAACAAATTTTGAATCCAAAATCTTTAACACTTTTCCAATGGATCGTCCTTCTATTAAACCACTTAAAGACATTTCTTCATGTATAATTGAACATTGGTCCTTCCTTAATATAAAATATTCCAATATTTTATAATATATAACTCTTGTTAATGTATCCTCTCATTTTGAAACAGTGTTGGTCATTCATCTACCATCAATCTCTATTAGAGGAAACAAAATTCTATCATCATCTCTTATATTAGTTTTATTATTTTAAGACTAGTTAGGAATGCCTATTCTTTTTTGGCCATGACTTATATCTTGGAATACTCTTTTATTGTTATTATTTTCATAAAATGATATTTTACCAACCTCAAAGGTGGTGGTACCTCTTTATTATTCATCCATTATTATTTTCATTCTTTCTTTGATGGTTATTATGAGTAACAGAACTTTTAACATGATAAACCCTTTGAAAAGATTCACATTATTCTCCCAAATCTATGAATATGTTCTATATCTTAATTGATTTCTATATTGAATAAAAAAACTTATTTTATGTCATAAGAGTGGACTACATCATGATGGAATTGTGTAACTTCCAACGATAAACCCAAATTTGTATAACTTTTCATATGAATGATGATTGAACAAATAAAAAATCTCTAATTGTAATCATGCATTATTTCTTCTTCCCTTGACTGTAAGATGGGCATGAAATTTTTGTTCCATATTAAAAAATTTAACAGCGAATCACATTTTATTATACTCTTACGTCATCCTCAAAAATAAAAAAATAGATTTCATATTTTTCAGATTATCTATTCCCAATATTTCTTGGATAATCTATTTTATCCTGGATTTTAAATATCTATTTTTTCCTAAAAATTTCAAATCTAAATTATTCACATTCTACATGTTGCGGATAACATTGATGGGCTATTCATATTCTCATTTGATGTTTTTATCCTATCCTTAAATTTCATTCATTTTTCTATCTTTATCATTTAGATTAGAGGCCATTTCATTAAATCTATAGGAATCCAACATTATATATTTCATTATTTCTATAAGCTATTTTTAAGAATAATGACATATGATTTTAATTCTATTTGTGTGATCATATTATTCTTAATGTATTATTGAATTTTCTAAATTAGATATGTTTTTTCAGTGATCATTGATTCTATATTCATTAATAATAATTTCATTGCCACTACCACGCATTATAGATTTTTTTCAAGGCTGAATCCTTTACATACTCCTAATACACTTCTTTCATGAATGACCAGTAATCTACATATCATTGTAAGAATTTGATATAATTTTATTTCATAAAAGAACACTCATTGTGTTTAAAACATGATGTTATTAAAAAATCTTTAACTGAATCACATCATCTATTCACATTTATGAGTGAGAATGAATATTTGGGTATATATTCTTTTCCCCTAAATAGTTTAGAATAATATTTACAAATATATTTTGAAATTTATACCATAGTTGGAGATATATATATATATATAGAGTGCCTGTTTGGTTGTTCCTCTTCTTATTTTCTTTATACATGAGACATTTCCATATTCATTTTTATGGTTTAATTGATTATATTTTGATGCATTCATCACCAAGGCTCCCTTTTAATACAATTATTCCATGATCATCTATATATCCTCAGTGAACTATAATATAAAATCCTTTGTATATGTATCTTATTTTAGATTATCCATTAAATTATTCATGGAAGAAACACAAAACTCTACATTTATATGATTTGTTTCAAAAAAACACCATATCAGCATAACAATACAATTAATTCTAAAAAAAATCCCATGGGACATCAATAACATCTTCCATATATTCCATGTACTCAATATTCTACTTTCATAATTATAAAACTTTTAAAAACATATCATCATTGTTTTCATAATTAATTACAGAACAACATAATAATCCTTGGGTTAAACACTCAAGGAGAGCCTTATCCTCTAATACTAATTAAATGGTAACCAAATCACCTAGAGAGTGTTTGAATTAGGGAGTGTCCAATGAATGTTATTCTTGTTTTTCATTATAGATCTCATTCCCATGTTGGTAGGATAGACAACAAAATAATCCCCTGAATTCAATTTAATTACACCTCAGTAAATAATATGTGAATATATAGGGATTTAATGATCCTAAGGACAAAATTAATTTCACATAGATCACTACTTATGGGAAACTCCAAGTAAATTTCAATCGATATTATGAAGATGCAACCATTAACCACTATTATCCTAGTTTTAAATGGATACAAAGGCCGTGGTAACTCCAAATCAATGTTATATGCCTCATTATATTTTCTAAGGACAATGTCACTATTATTAGAAGGAAAATTGACATACCATACCCCTAACTCACTACTACAGGGTTGGATCACATCCAACATTTATAAATGTATATGTCCCATGTTGTTATAAAACGTCTAGGCCAAATGCATCCAAATATAAGTTTTTATTCTATTTTTAAATAGTCACACTACTCTACCACATTTTTTTATTAAGAACACTTAAAATTATAACTTCTTCACTTCTAGAATAATTCATGAAAATATTATTTCTAATATAAAAACTAAAATCATCTTTATCACTACACAGTGGTGATTTACATATTTTATTTTATTTTTAAAAATAACAAGTGTTAGCCTTCTTGTGCTTCATTCCAACTCTACATTTTCAATCCCCCACATTTAATGATCATTATTTTTAATTTTTTCACTCTAATATCTCATTCATGGCACATACATTATGTTCTCTTTATATCAAAAGTTATATTTAAATTTCATATATCAAATTATAATTATAAAGTAACATCCACTATATATTTCTTAAAATCATTCAAATATATTTTCTTCAAAATAGTCAATAAAATAGAACTCAATTTGGTTTGTTAATTCTTGATCCTTAACTACCTATTAGATTTAAGAGATATAAATAAGAAAAACTATATAAAAACTATATAAATTGGAATCTAAAAAGAAAAATTCCATTTAGAAAAGGATACACACATGAAATTATTGCTTGGTGTGTGGAATATCGAATAAAATCTCATTTTAAAATACCCAACACCAATAAAAAATGTTGTTTTGACTTTCACCATGGAAACATGATGTTCAAGATACCCAATAAAAAAATTAACCTTAAAAGTATGTTCTCTTTGGGAAAATAGTATTATACCAAAACCCACATTAAATAAATATTATATGAACGTTATTCTACTCATTTTAACCACATTTCTCATATGTAAAATGTAATGATGAAACATTGATCTCAACTATATAGACTTCTGTTACTCCTCATTTTGGAACCCTTACACAAGTTGGGATTATCATTTATGTAGCCTATGTATTAAGAAACCACCTTTACCAATGAATTCATGGTCGATTACATAGACTCACTTCAACTAAAAAATTCCAATATTTATAGAATGATAACAAACAAATGATGTTTTTATTAGGTGACCCATAAAAATTTTGTAATACCTATACATAGAAAAAACTTTTTATGTTTACATAGGTAATATTCTTGGGTAAATTTGATAAATATGGCGTATTGATAATCCAATAGAAATTATGACATCACATGACCCTTAAAAATATACATTATGGATTTAAAACATTTACCATGATGTAGACCAAGACATAATGATGTTTTTATTGACTAAATATATTTTATCCCTCTAGAAATTTAAATCCCCATTTTTCAAAAACTACATCAAGAAGAATAAAAATGATCCAATTGGTAAGAGTTCTCTAAGAATAAATTATTACATGTAGTTATTTCCAAATCAAATACCAAAAAATTTATGGATAAAAAAATTTAATATTATATTATCAATATAACACAAACACTTTATATTTATAGAACCATAATGTGAAAATTGTTTTAGAGTATATTTTTTATTTTATGGTTAGAACAGTTACTATCTATGATGAGAACCTTAATGTTTGATGATAAAATTATTAAATTTATATTATATTGATAGAATAAATCTATATTATGGTAAAAAAATGAAGCATGATTTTAGTTTTAGGAGTTTCATAAGACATTGAGACTTCTTCTCATGATTTATGCCCTTGGTATACTCTAAAAACAAGGTTATGAAAATTAGTCCGCCTGTAGGAATGAAAAATGATTATATGTCACTGAAAAATCATATATGTGGATATATATATTGTTACTTGGATATGATTTTAATATTAATTTATTTCCTGAGTCATATTTATAATTGTGTTGATGAAAACTAGTTCAACATATGTTCATGGTGCAGTACAACATTTATTATGTCACTATTGATATGACATTAATAAAAAATTCACAAATGGATTTATCTATTACGTTAATGGATATAGATACATGCAACCCATTTATTGGAACATAATATCACAATTATATCCATATCGATGTTGTTTTATCATCAATAATTTTTTATAAACAAATTTTAATTGTGTAGTTTGATAAACATGTATCACAACTTACATGATGAGATATAATGAAAAGGGATTATATTAAATTATAAGAATTCATAGTAGGTTATTATATTTATGATATTAATATATTTTTCTAAGGGTTAATTGACATGTTACCAGATATTGATCTTGGAAATTAATCATGTTAACATAATTCCATAGAGATAAAGGCCAAGAGGGTTACATATTCGGTGTATCTTCATCCTCAATTATATTATATTTGAATTTAATATCAAAATAAATATTATTCATAAAATTTGAGGAATAATAATTATTTGGTATATGTTTATAAAATTTCAATTAATTAAATGAATAATAATAAAAAATTTATATTTTAAAATACTTTGCATTTTTTTAAGATTTGGAAAATATTTAGGATTAATGGGATGTGTTAATGTTTGTAGATAAGTGATGTTTTTTTAATATTTAAAAAATATGTAGTTTTTAAATTTTTTTAATTGATATTAAAATAATTTATTAAATTATTCCATGTTAATTAAATTATTATATTGTTATTATATGATATAGGTTTTATTTCAGATTAAGAGATCACTTATCGACCTTTTTGAAATAATACATATGATCACATAGATATTTGAAACCAATTGTATCATTTTAGACATATACAGAGTAACTAATAAAAAAATTATATATATAATTTTATTAATCCCATGAGTTAACTTATTAAGAACACTCCCATAATTAAAAAATATTTATGATTTATTTTAGTATCCTTTAACAATAAGAACCGATTTAAAGTATTTCTTAAATAAATGTAAACATCATCTAAAGGGTCCCCTTCACCTAGAATACCAGTTTATATAGCTATTATACTATGATGAATTTTCTTCATTAATAATAGTATTCTAATGTATCATTTATCCAATATACTTATAAACTCAATCTAATATATTATAGATAGTGTGTCTTTATTCAATAAATTTTTTATCTAGTTCTTGCAAAATAATTGCAATAGTAATCATATATTTCCCAACAAATATTGATTATTTCTCATAATTATGATAATTTATCTTATTGAAACCAATTAAAAATATTATTTTGGTTATATCCCCTTTTCATTAGTTTTAAATTAAATTATGTTAATTTTTTAATATGTCTTCTTTATCTCTTTTATTCTATCCCTTATTCATAAAAAAATAAAATATATTCATATAAGGTAAGGACTTATCATATCATCTTTATACTTCTTTAGATATAGCTCCTCTCCCTTTATAAATTTATAATTATATCCTGGGCCAACATATTTAGTGGAGGACTGAACCATATATTTTTTATAAATTAAATTTATTTAACAGACTCTAATTTTACATCGGCTAACCTAACATAGAGAACAAGAGCGAATAATTATGAAGACATAGTGGTCTATAATTATATATAACATGTGATACCACATCATATTTATTCTTATATAGTTCATACATATTAATTATCAAAATATTAAATAACTTTAATAATTTTCAAAATGTACATCAAAAAATTATTATTCAAGATAAATAAACCCCTTGAGTTTATCATACAAATAAATCAAATCTCCCTCAAATTTTTTTTATTATTTGGGAAAAAATGATAAAATGTGTGATTGGAATACCTCAACATTCATTTTTTCATATTGAAATCTACATCAAAAGTTTATGAAAATGAACTATTCTCTAGAAACTTCCTCTTTATAGAACTCTAACTTAAGGGTTGTAGCCATAATTTCACCATGGTTGATTTTAGTCTACATAGAGCAATAATAGTCACATTATTCTTATGGTAAGATAGTTGATATAAAACCCATACAAATCCCCCATTATTTAAACACCTTCGTTAAATATAAGTTGGAACCAATAAAAAATATATAAGTAAATGGATGGGTTACTTGCCCTTTAATCATAGAAGAAATATTATGAGTTTCCTCATAACCATTTTCCTCTAATTTGTCCTAATTTAGTAATTAGAGAAATCAGCTTGCTCTCTATTTTCGATTTTCTATCAAGAGTCTTCATAGGTATAATGATTATCTTCCCATCTTTAGTTGTCACATTTGGTTGTTGATGCTTAAATTTATGATACATAAAATATCCTTATTCTTTATATACTCACTTTTTTTAATTTTTTTATAAATATTTAGTTGGAAGTAAATTCCAATTTCATTTTATGTTATGTCCAGGATACTCACAACTCCCATATAGAATATTAGAATCATATTTTTCAATGATTTTTTATAATTTTTTTAACTTTCTTTGCGATATTATTTTTTCTATAAGGAAAATCAATTTTTAATTATGCTTCAATAATCCTATTTTGAAATGGACTTCCTTGACCATAATAGTAAGGTATCCTAAAATTATCACTATTTTTTATAACTCCAATAAGTATTATGGACTACCTTATATATATCATCACACACTATTTTGTATGGTGAAATTTTTTATCACTTATTACTTATATTAATTCCATGGTGTTAATTTTTTTTCAATAGAAAAAATTTTATATTTATCACCAACATATTTATACCTCTAATTATTATTTTCTATTAAAATAATCACTTCTTTATCATTCCAAAATTATATACCCTTTATTATTATAATTTACATTGAAGTGGAATTTTAATCTATAAAACATAGTTTTTGTACTAAAATAATATGAAATACCAATAGTAACCCTTGGAACATTCCCTTCCATTATATTATTTAGACTACATGTGATTTCTATATGTCATCTTGATTAACATGATGTCATTTTTAACGCATATTCTTGGGAAACATTCTTTTCTTAACCCATATATAATTCTTCTTAACACAGGTGTGTAGTTCTACATTCTATATTCAGCTTGAACTATTTCATTTAATATTGTAAATTTATAAATACAAGATAAAATAGATTTTGAATCACAGAAAAATAATAAATAATATGAATGTTTTTCTTTTGATTTGTTTTGCAATATCAACAGATGGTTTATCCGGAATATATTCATATTTTCATAGTCTTATCTCATTATCTTCGTTGTATTTTCAAATTTATGACACCTAATTTGTATCTTATTTATTTATTATTAAATTATAGTTGACTTTATGTTAAAATCATCCACTATCTTATCCTTTTATATGACTATTACCATGAAAATCATGGAATTTTTTATGATGAAAGTATCCATATCATCTTTAACATATTTTCTTTTCTTAAGCTTCTTATGTTTCTTTTTGAGTATAATATTTTTTTCAAGGAATTTTATAAGTTAATATCTTACCATCTACTCATCATAGTTTTCTTATTTTTCATACTCATTATTATTTGAATATGTTTTATTGTTTTTAACATTAATTATAAAGTATTTATTCTTTTGAGATGTTTCACAATCCTATAATTTACTCTAGTTGAATAGAATTTATGATTTTCTAAACTCATTATATTATTTTTTTCAATTCCATAAAAATAGTTTTCATTATAGTGTCAATTTTATATCTTTTACTTATCTTCATTTAGTAGAGTATTCACTAAATTTGGTTTCTTCACCATTCACTTATGAATCATGTTTACCACAATACTTCATTGAAAGGATCATAGTTTATTACTAATAACATGAAAAATAATTATACATTGGTGGATGTTTTCATTTATATATTTATTTCGACTTCATGAATATCTTTAATTGAGGTTTCATGATTGTATTATATTCATCATGTCCTTATTAATTATCATATTACCATGAATATTTTTCATTTTCCTTTCTATATTCATGTTTCTTCATAGACATCAATTCCATTTATTCCTTTGATTTCTTATTGAACACTAGAGTATTTCATATCTATTAATTTATAAGTGTGTTATGTATCTCATCATGAGATAGTTACTCAATTTCTTCTAAGATATATATCATTGAGTAAAATTTTTATGGTAATGTTCTCATTAAATTCATAAAAACAATTAAATATTCCATTTTGACCAAAAAGTCCTTTATATGTGTCCCTATTATGAATACCCTTGTATGGTTGTCCTCCACAGTTCCATCATCATCTAACAAGCTATCCTGAATCATAGATCTCAAATTCCAATTTTTATATTCTATAATCATCATATTATCTTTATATATATCTTCATATTTATTCTTTATATACAAGGATGTTTTGAGTCACATAACCATGGAGTACATGTTATTAGAAGGGGATAAAATGATGGAATTTTTTACATTCACATATACTTATAGATTTCCCTTACAAGAATATTTCTTTGGTTCCCTATTTAAATGCCACATAAACATACTACAATAAAGTATCTAATTTATAGTCCTTGTGATATGATATATTTATGCACTATAATCTTTCATCCATGTAAATTCATTCCATTAATGATATTTATACCTATTTTATTTATTAAATTAAAATTTCCCATATGCATTAATTATCCGAGGATGATACATTCAAAGAAAATTAGGTAATCACAAATTCAACTTGATGTACTAATATTTGATGTTATCACAAACAGTGTAATAGGGAAAATTAATGATGCCCATATTTTATTATATTAACGTAAATTAATTAAAACATTAGACTATTTAAGATTATAATCATATTATTGGAGTTTCCCTCAACCTTACCTAGTTATATTATAAAACAGGCCGAGGAGAAAATTTATTTTTACAATACATATCCCCTTTATGGAAAGGTTAATCATTACTATGTTCATTTATTCACCTCAATCATAGATTCCCCCATAATAAATTAATTTTGTTACAATTCTTTTCCTTGTACCCTTTACACACAAAAACTATCTATACATTCTATAATTTCCATGGAATATCATTATATTGATTCTCATAGTGTTCATCAATTATGATTGGTATAGCCTATTATTGTACTTGAATTTCGTGAATAGGCTATGAATGGATATATTCTTGAACCTATGAGTAGAACATCAGTACCTTCTTCCTTAATGATGTAGTATAATGTGAATCATTCTTTTTTATTCAATATTATGTGCTATATTCCTATAAAAATACCATTACGTCGTCAACCTCAATCTTCTAACTATTCTTTATAGAATAGGTTCACTCCTATATTTCAAAGACTAATACCTTTTTCTTTGATACCATGGTGATATTGAGGTTGTATTAATATTAATATATATCTCAAATCACTATTGATGATTATTACTTCCTCGGTTTCTTCTTCTATATATATATTACCTTTAATAATTTCAGTATAATATTATTTGGAAATTGAAAGATCAAAACTCATTGATTTAGGGAGACTGGTGGTTTTATCATTTGAATATGGTAGACTTTAGTGTTTGAATTCTCATTAAAATGTTTTTCAAATCTTGATCAAGTATCCATATCTAAATATCCATGAGACTCAATTTTATTCATTAATAATTTATTAAATGAATAACCCTTTTAATGTTATTCCATTTCTGTAAGGAATCATATTTAGAGCATAAAAATATGGGAATCCCCTACACAACATGGTATAAACTCTCTTCATTAAATAATTATGGTGAAACCCATCTCATCTAAACATTTAATTCTTATTAATAATTATTCAAAACCAAGTATTAATCATCATTCCCATATTTGAAGGTATGTTAATCATTTCTATGTTTGAATCACACCTTGTGTGAATGATTTGGGTACCTGAAACAATGAAGAATAATTCAAATAGCATCATTTGATATCTCATTATTTAAAATATTAAATTCAAACATACTTATATTATTTCACACTATTAAAATATTAAAAACATATACACGATCATATAATGTAAAATATCATATTTAATTATCAAATAACAAACACTCTACTCATGTGTCATTTGAATTCTCAGTATTTCTTGTGATCTCAAGAAGATATTGTGATGTATATGAATAATTTTATAGTGTATCAAATTATCTTATGATCTCACATAATCCTATATAATTTTTATATTTCTAAATTAAATTACACTTCATAAGGTCAAAATGATTCTTAAAATCATTGAATATTAAACATATAGTGTTATGTATTTATTTAAATATCTTAAGAAGAATTGATTTTCTAAGAATAAATGATCCCCATCAATTATGAAATCATCCATATAATGGTAGGGTATCATCCTTGTGAACAACTTCAAATATACTTATAAACAACCCAATAATAATTATGATATTTTGAATAATTATTAAAATATTATAGAATCTCCCATACAATGTGAATTATAATCTATATAAACTCATAAACCTTATGATGTAAGGGATAATAATTATAAAATCTAATATGGTAATTATGTTGTTTGTAAAATAACCATTCAAAGTAATTCCTTCTCTAATTTTTTTATTCACCTTCATAATTATACTTTCACTCTGGCTAACCACCTAAACTCTTCAATTTTACCTAATAAAATATCAGAAAACACAACTCATCTAAAATCATCTTCTAAAAATAATTTTTATTAATTTAAATATTATTGAACCATACGAGAAATATACATGGAATTTTCAATCACTTCTAAACATCATCCAAAGGATCCAATAAAACTAATATAGTAGTTTTTATCCATACTGGTCTGTATATATCTTATCAAACTTATTAATATTTCATCAATTTCTCTTCTAGAAAAATTACTTCAAATAAAAATAAAAACTACTGTAGAGAGAATATATTAATTCAATAAAATGTGTCTCCAGTGTTTTCCAAACATGATCTCCAATATAAAACTATTACACAACCCATATTGACAATATTATTATCATGGAACCTTATTTTATTGAAAAATATAATTCAAATTTTTAATTTTGATGCCCAATCCTATGTTTTTTGAGTTATAAAAACCTCATGACTGTCTACAACACCTTGAAACACACTAGTCATAGTGTTATGATCCAAACAAGGTTATCATAACATATTTCACACTTCTACCATGGAATAATTTCCAATTGTCATTTGATGACCAAAAGCCACAATATAATGGTAGATTACTAACCTTGCTTTGACTCCTCAATCATCCAATATCACAGTGCAACCATTCAATATCATCGTGTGGTGATATATCTATAGTTAAATATTATAAATTGGATCACCAGAACACAGAATTATTGTTCATAAGAGCACCCAATGTAATTATTAAACTTATAAATACGTCAATAGACATCTACATATGATTTTGTACCACTTATAATTCGGATGTGAATCAAAATTATCAAATAAAACCATTCTCCAAGAGTAAGAATTCAAGATTTCAATATAAATAATGTCCCTTAAATTAATGTTTTGTTTCAAACTCCCCCCACCCTATAATGTTTCTCATCAACAAGATTCCATGATTTTCCTCCAACTATCATTCTTAAGAAAAATTGGGAATCAATTCATCACCAATGCACAAATCATTATCATGGAATGTAGAATGCACTTTTTTGAGCTTCTATAAACACAATCCATAATATGTCTCAAAACCAAAGCCACTAGCACATTACAATCACCAAAAAATTGAAAAACTCCCTAAAAAACATCAAATATTGAAAATTGATGTTTCATAGACCAATTCATATATATGTTTATTAGTATACCTTCCATAATCCTACACTCACAAGGGCTAATTCTAGTTTTTAGTGATCCCCAGAATATAAATCTCAGACTGAAAATTTACTTTTGGTATTCTATCGACATAATTAATATAATTATCCCCTCAATAAAACTACCTATAAATAAAATCATTAGCCAAAACTCTATTAGATATCTTGTATTGAAAAAGATATACCATATGTGTCAGTGAGTTATCACATCTATCAATCATGATTCCTTGAATTATTAAAGGAATCATTAAATAACTCAATGAGTTACCTCAAATTCCAAACCCAAGACATAGTGTAATTTAATGGTTAGGTATTCAACCACCCACACCAATAATCATATTTTTCTACTAGATAGTTTGAGTTTATGATTTCACTAGATCTCAGATCTAACAATCTTCATCATATTCCAAATTAAAATATTAATATATTATCTAATAACACATCTTTGTCCAAATTTGGTTACATTCAAAGGTAAAAAAGTTAAAATCATATCATCCATTATATCTACATCATATTTTTATCTTTCAAACATTTTAACTAGTTTAACTCCCAATTTTATCCCACCTACATGATGGATATACATTTATGAGTGGTTTGATTTACTTTTCTTTTGGAGTATCAATATAATATCTCTATAAAAAACTATATCCTTTTACCATGAGTTATCTCGTAACACAAACTATGTGTAATCGTGATAATTATACTTATACTCAAGCTGCAATAAGGGTCATTGATCATCGCAAGTTCCTTGAGAAGGACAAACATCACCATAAATTCCCACCTAAATCCATAATGATATTATTCCACATCCTCTAATAAATAATTATGTTCTCATTTCCATATAGTTTCCACTATACATCTCATTGTGTGTAATTACCTACATACTCAATTATAAAACACTCATTTGGATCCTCATGAGAAATTTTCACCCATTATAATGGCCACTATCAAAGAATATTTCCTAATCAATCATTACATGGAAAATTGATCTAACAAATATTTCACCAATTTTCACTAGGTAATGCCACACATACTCACCAAAACCTTGGAATCCAATCTTGTTTATATCTTATTGAATCTATTGGTTCTGGATCTACACAGGACATATCACTGATCCTTAAACGCATTGATCACATTTCACTACTTATGAGCACCTTCTCTCACCCATCAATTCTTTTCTTTAAAAAACATTCAAATACACTCTCCATATCTAATCGTAGAGAGAACCTCAACAGAACCATCACATTGGTTCCTACCCACTATCCAAATCAATCTCATTTGAACAGAATGTGTGATCTCAAAATGATATAATGTTGATTTCACCCATATATTTATAAATATATTTTTATGGGTTTTGGTATGTAAATATTTTATAATATTGCATTAAATATATATTTTTAACACATTTATTAAAACATTATAGAAAAGATGGAATTTCATTTTTTACCTAATGGGACTGTATGCTGGGATTTTTATCATAACATTATTTAAAATCATCAAAAATATAAATATAAATTTTTATTAGGTTCAATCATATATTTGGATAAAATTTATCCAAATGGACTAAGTGTTTAATACAATAAAATTTGGTTTAATGGAGCTGATGGAATGAAGAAAAAATGGGTGAGGATGATTGGTCCAACCATCACTATTTGGGACCTAAATTGGGAATAATATTTTAAAATGGGATTATTACACTCTATTTTAATTTATACTCAATGTCCCATATCTTCTAAAAATATCATTAAAATACTTGGTGTTTATGCTAGTCGACATGCATGACCAATTGGTGTTATAATTTATACATTAAATAGTTACCCCATCCCTAGACACATGAGTTTTTTTTTGTAAATTTGTTTTTAAATGTTTTTCAAAATCCTTTGATTGAACATTTCCATAGGATTATTGAAAATAGTCTTAGAGAGGAGTGTTTTAAAAATTAACACTCTATATTATTTTAATCTATTTTCTTCAATGGAGTTATATTCTACTTCAGATAACCCAGAAGAAGAACCCTAATATAATTCAAGTAATCCCTAATTTCTTTTCAAATTTACATAAAAATGCACTTTTCTATTCAATTTTTCATATTTGTTTCCTTTTTTATTGTTTTTATGTTGATATGGTCAGAGAATAAGGAAAGGAACATGAATCCTCATAATTCATTTTTTAATTTTTGCAATGTGAGGATTTTATTATTGTTTCCTCTACTATCGCATTGTTTTTTTCATGAGCTCTATTTTGGATTACATCAGTTTATAAATTAAATAATTATATCTCATTAATATACTAATTGTTGTTTGTAGAACTATTTTAAAAACATTTAAGTTTATTAATCAAGAAACATCATTGATATGATTCATTGTCAATTTTGGATCGTAAATCAATTAACATTCTTCCATTTTGACCAATCACTGATAATCCTTATAGTGTGATTGAAATTATCCTTGGTGTTAAACTTGTATGAACTCATATAACATTATAGTTCCAAGGTGTATATATCATGGATGTAAAGATAAAAAAATTCTCTAAAAAGCGATGATAATTAATGTAATAACTCAGGGTAATCACTTTTACATTGATTTTTTATCTATAATGTATTAATTACATATATAATAATTGATTCAAGAATATAAAAAACCATTTCATCGAAATAGCATATATTTTTCATAGTAAAAAAATATTTTAAATCAATGATATTTGTGTTGGATCGGATTATACCAAATATACACAAGAGGGGGGTGAATTGTGTCTTTCGAAAAATCTTCAAGAGATTGTGTAATGCTCTTTTACTTTAATCAGATGAATTAATGCAGTGGAAATATGAAGTGTAGAGAGACACTATGAATAGTGGTTCAGGGAACAAAAATCCCCTAGACCACTCCACCAATGCTCTACTTCACAAGATTGGTGATTTTCACTATTTGGTCCTCGCTTCAATAGACCTTTCAACAACTGAGTACAAGCAGTTGAAGCCTCTATAATCTAAGGCAAAACAAAGCCTTCTAATTCACTCACAGAACCTACACCGATTAATACGACATTCCGGTCACTCAAGAATAGAAAAGAAGTATTTTTTTTATTCTGAAAATACTTTCCAAATTTTCTTCACAACTGCAACATCATTCAATTGACAGTAGATATATCATCACATTCAGAAATAATGATCTTCTAAAAAGAGTCATTCTGAGTCGATCTCATTGTAGTAGATATAGAAATATAATTCACAACTTCAGCAGTAGAATATTCAAATTAGATTTTCTATGTAGAATGAATGAATCTTTAATCGTGATTCATATTCTTCAATAAATAGAGCTTTGTCGTTCTTCATGAATCAGCAGATCTGTGTTTTTCTTATAGTCTCTATTTTTATTCAATTTTATAAATGATCAAAAGATATTGAGAGAGAGATCTCTCTTTTCTGTTTGAAAAATCTCATATATACATAATAATGACATGCACTTATTCTGTAAATTTAGATTCAAAAAAGTCACCTTCGGACTCGAGATATTCAAACATTTGAATTTACAGAGTAGTCGTAACTTCCCCTAAGACTCGACATAAAAAGATCCTTTTAATTATATCCTTAACCCATTGATAAAATGGCTTTGAATCAGTCAATGTCGCACTTTAAAATCAGCTTTAAACCCGGCTTTAAATCAGCCTAATAATCAGCTTGCTGACCATTGCATAATAATATCGACTTTAAATTCTCTGACGTCAAACTTAAGGTTGAGTTGTATAGTATGCATCCTCTGAACGTAACGTAGATCATAAACGTAAGGTTTGTGACGTAGCCTTCAAATGTAGGGTTGACAAAGTATGTTTGAACACAAACATAGGATTGGCAATGTATGGTTGATCACAAACGCAGTGTTGGTCATCCATACTTTTCTCTGCAACTTTCAAAAGTATGATGAAAGATCCATAATTTTACTTGATCCATAATTTTCTAAGAATGTATGGTTTTTTTAAAAAGAAAGGTTGATAAAACATACTTTTGGGGAAAAACATAATGATTAACACTTACGTACGATTCTCCTTACATACTTTTCTAATATCCCAAACGTAGAGCTCATTCCTAACGTAGGGTTCCTCTTCCATACATTGTCAATAACGTATGGTTGATTAACCATACTTTTCTCTTATCTGATAAAGTATACACTGCTTTTCATCCTTACGCTACGTTTCTCCACGTAGGGTATGAACAGTGTCTCCAGAACATACTAAAGCAAATCCCGAATATGTAGAGCATGAACAGTGTTTCTAGAACACGCTAAATGCGAACACCTTAGATATTAATTCTTGTCTGAAATATTCTAAAAAAACATTAGAAAATAATTAATGGTATTTGTGAGCATCAAAATTATCATAAAGAGATAGTGTATTGTTTTCAATAAACTCCCCTTTAAACCAAAACAGTATGTATTGTTGAAAACAATAATTTCTCAACAATCACCCCCTTTTTGATGATTAGAAAACCAATAAAATAACCAATGAAATTAACTTACAACATATAGTTTTGAATTGTGAGAACACAGTATTAGATTTAACTTAATTTCTCCCTTTAATTTCTCAATTTTAATTTCTCAATTTTAATTTTTCATTTTAATTTCCCCCCCAATATAAAATGAAACCAAAAAAATAAAACAAAAATGTTGTGTTTATCAAAATTTATCCCCCTTTTTGTGTTATCCAAAAAGAAATGACAAAATATGAAATAGAACACATATTAATGTAGCACTGAACATACGTAAGTGTTATATCATTAACTGTTTTTCAATTATTAAATCTGGATTACTAGAATATCAAATCATGGATATTAAAAAAAAACAGAAATTAAAATTTTCATAGAGATTATAGAATAGGTACAATCTTGATGAACAGATGAATCAAGGTTTGGGAAGGATATGAGATAGGGTATATCTCCTCTGAACTATAGACATGATTTCTGGCAACTCCTCCCTTAGCCGTTTCATCATTCCATCACCAAGATTAATAATAACATCCCTGGTCTCTTGAGACATATGAATATCTTATATGAGGTTGACTCTGAAAAACTCATGAAGTCTTTCTTCCTTCTCTATAAATAAAGACTACTTTTCTATGAATTTATTTAAGACAGATCTGATTCTTGGTTCACTTGAGGTCAATTGATCAACCAAAAATTTCTTCTTGTCTAACAATACTGATAAAGGAGCACTATTGCATTGAATATCATGGAATCTGTCACTCATATTTCTCATGGAAGCTATGATAGCCTGAAACTTTTGGACTAAATCAGGTAAAGTACTCGATCCACTAGCATCACTCTTCCCAACAGATTCAAATTGTGTCTCGATATATTCTTTAATTTCTAGTAGATATGACTTCTTTACCATTTCTGATTTCTTCTTGGAAACCTCTGTCAACATCTCATGTTTAAAAGATTCATCTTCTTGTCGTGAAACTGTACTTCTATTAAGTCTCCAAAATTTCAACTATTCTGATTCTAAGGCTCTCCTCAGAGTAACATTTTCAGATTCCAAATGAGACACCTTTATGTACAGCTCTTTGACCTCCTTATTCCCTGAATCATAGGAACCTTGTGCTTGATTTTCATTCTCAGTTCCAGTGTGATGCATTAGTACTAAAGGTTGAGAATATGCATCAAACTTTTCTTTTTTCCTTCTCCTGAGCAGGTTGATCCACAGATTTTTCCTCAAAGTCCTTTCCAGACTCGTCCATAGAAAAATCCTCATGAGGTACTTATGTTTGAGCTTCAGAGACATGATCATCACAAACATCAGTAATTTGGTCTTTCATTGGAGTTTCTAAAAGAATATCTTCTGGAGTTTCATGAGGTCTGACCACTTCCTCACCAGGCTCTGCCTCTTTTTCTTGTTGAAGTGTAATTCCAACATCAACTATAACATGTTCATGAGTCTCTCCTTCAGCATATTCTTGAATTCCCGATTGAATCTAAGGTCCTTCCACTAGTTCTGACCTTTCAATAATAGCTTCCATTTCTTTTTCAGCAGCAGCTTCTCTTACAAAACTGTAAGAGAGTAAATCTCTTGTAGTCATAAACGGGGAAACAAGTTCCTCATTAACAGTTCTTGTTGTCTGAGTCTAAATTCCCTCTTAACTTCTATCTTCCTCGGTTTCTTCCATTTTAAATTTGATTATTCTTGAAGAAGTGCTAACTCTCGATTCATCTTGTCCCTCTTTGGACTTAGCAGACTAAGCTTGAGCACTCTCTATTTCTTCCTCAGCTCTTACTGGAAAAAGTTTTGATTTTATGGTGCTCCATAAATAGCCAATTTTTCTTAAGGTTCCAACACCAAAGGTGTTACTGTGATGGAATCTGACTCGGGCTTCCACTAGCCTTACCATGTCTATTTTTAACAAAAGATTTGAGAGTAATCTACCAAACGAATACAAATTCATCCAAGCCTCACATTGACAACAGTAGTGAAGATAAATTATCATGTACCTCAGAATGTTTATCTTTATATCACTCATGAACAAAAACATTATATACATATCTGGATACAAAATTTTCTCTAACTTAGACATCGTCAGTGAAATCCCTATTTGTAGAAATTTTTCTAAAATTTTCTGATCTGCCTCCATGTTCTTTATGAACATCTTCTTAATAGAAGTAGAAAAAAAAAAGAAATGACATAATGTCCTCAGATTTATGCAAATAATCTCCTATATTTTTCAAATCAAAATGAAACACTCCCTCATGAGGGAAGTTCCGAATCTGACCAACTTCCATAGATGATATCAAGACCTCTCTATCTTCTATCTTAGCTACCATAGTATCCTCATTGTCTCCCAGACTAAATTTCACATACTTAATGAAATATCGCAGTTCTGCTTCATAAAAAAACTCATACTTCTCACCATTGAAGGTATGCTCTAGATTTAGAAAATTGGGAGTTTGTTTCAATAGAAGATTCATCTCATATAGCCATTCCAGGTATATGACATTTCCATGTAAAATTTTTCTTCCTTCTAAGCACTTTTTCTTGGCATTACTGGCCTTTTAATCATCATCTCTATTTGTCATTTCCATTTCTGTGAGAATCTCTGAAGGTTTGAAGGTTAGGGTTTCAGAGGTTCGAAGATTAGGGTTGACGAGCAGGGGTGTGGTTTCGCGGGTTTGAAAAGGTTTTGGTAGAAATGAAATTCTTTAGAAGTCGAAAGGCTTCTGATGTACTTGATTCCCATGTTTTTATTAATCATTACATAGATTTTAAATGTAAAAAAATTGATTATGCGGGGAAAAGAAGAAGAAGAAAAGAAACTTATTCTGTTTAAATAACTAAATTATTTTAAACACTATTAAAATAGAGAAACAACATAGTAAAATAAAAATTTATTTAAAATTAAATAAACCTAGATCCCACTTAATAAAATAAAACCTTGCAGTGGAAAGTGGTTTAGTAAAAAAATCGGCTAATTGAATTTCAGTACTTACAAATTCCAAAGATATATCCTTTTTAAGAATATGATCTATTAAAAAATGATGTCTGATATCAATAAGCTTTGTTCTAGAATGCTTAATATGATTTTCTGAAATATTTATAGCACTAGTATTCTTACATAAGATAGGAATATTATTAAAATTTAGTCCAAAGTCCATAAGAGTGTTTTTCATCCACAACACTTGTGCACAGCAACTTCCAGTAGAAACATATTCTGCCTCAGCTGTTGACCAGGAAACTAAATGTTGTTTCTTACTTGACTATGACACTAAGGATTTCCCTAAAAAGTTGCATGTTCCTGAAGTGATTTTTCCTATCTAATCTACGACTCCCAAATTCTGTATCTAAATATGAAATTAAATTAAAATCCGATGTTTCGAGAAAAAGAAAAGATTGAAAAACAGTTCCTTTTGAGTATCTAAAAATTATTTTAACAGTAGTTAAATGAGATTCTTTGGGATTTGATTGAAACCTTGCACAAAGACATACTGAATAAATTATATCTTTACTTCTAGTAATAAGATATAATAAACTACCAATAATACCTCTATATAACTTGTTGTCAACTGATTTTCTAGTTTCATCCAATTCAAGTTTTATATTTATACACAGAGGAGTTGTATATGTATTGCTGTTTTAAAGTCCAAACTTCTTTAATAAATCTGTGAAGTATTTTACTTGATTCAAAACATTTCCAAAATCTTTTTGAAAAATTTGAAGGCCTAAAAAGAAATTTTATTCTCCCATCATACTCATTTCAAATTCTTTTTTCATTAACTTTGAAAACTCATGAAAAGGGGTTTTATTAGTTTATCAAAAAATTACATCATCAACATAAATTTGTACTAATAGAATATTAGAATTTATAGTTTTCTTAAATAGTGTTGGATCTGTCATTCCAACTGTAAAATAAAATTTTAATAAAAAGGAGATTAATCTTTAATACCAAGCTATAGGTGCTTATTTAAGGCCATAAAGAGATTTAGTAAGCTTATAAATAGAATCTGGTATTTGAGAATTTTCAAAACCAGGAGGTTGCTCAACATAAACTTCCTCAATTAAATAACCATTTAGAAAGGCAGACTTAACATCCATCTGAAATAATTTAATATTCATATGAGATGCACAGGCTAAGTGGATTCTAATGGCTTCTAATCTAGCTACAGGTGCATAGGTATCATCATAATCTATACCTCCTTCTAGATTATATCCTTTATCTACAATTCTAGCTTAATTTCTTGTTATTATTCCTTGATCATCTTGCTTATTTCTAAAGACCCATTTGGTTCCTATCACTGGATAATTCTGTGGTCTTTCAACTAATTCCCAGACATCATTTCTTTTGAACTGGTTTAATACTTCTTGCATTGATATCATCCAGATTTCATCATCTATAGCTTCTTCAATAGACTCGGGTTCTAATTGGGAATGAAAGGCAGAGATTTCTACAAGATTCTCTATATTTCTTCTAGTTTTTATTCCTGTGTCTAAGTCACCTATTATAGTTTCTAATGGTTAATTCTTTAGACTTCTAGTGTATCTAGGCAATACACTTATACGTTCTTCAGTATCATGTTCTTCTGAACTGGACAAAATTTTATTTATATCTTTTTCAAAATAATTTTTCAATTTCTCAAGTCTCATGTTATCATTAGAGTCAGATTCATCCATTTGATCTGTCCTTTTCTCAAAGGGATCATATTCCTCAAATTTCACATTAACTGATTATTCAACAATCCTTGAAATCTTATTATAGTCTCTATAAGCTTTGGAGGTAGCTAACTATCCTAAGAAAATGCCTTCATTAGATTTTGGATCAAACTAACCAAGATTTTCCATGGTGTTCAAGATGTTAAATTTGCATCCAAAAACTATAAAGTAATTTATTTTAGGTTTTATGCTATTCCAAAGTTAATAGGGTTTATTTTTCAAAATAGGTTTAATTAAAACTCTATTCATTATATAGCAGGTTGTGCTTACAGCTTCTGCCCAAAAATAGGTAGGAAGAATTTATTTATTTAGTATAGTCCTAGCCATTTCCTGAATAGTCCTATTTCTTCATTCAACAATTCCATTTTGTTGAGGTGTTCTTTGTGCCGAGAAGGTGTGTTTAATACCCATAATTGAGTAGAAGGAATTAAATTCCTGATTCTCAAATTATCCACCATGATCACTTCTTAATTAAATTATTTTAAAACCTTTTTCATTTTGAACAGCATTACAAAAACATTCAAATAAAGTAAAAGCTTCATTTTTTAATTTAAAAAAATCCTTGTATATATAGAATAGTCATCAACTAAATCATATACATATAATTTACCAACCATGATTGATACTCTTTAAGGTCCAAAAAAATCTATATGGATAAGTTCTAGAGGATTAGATGTAGAAATTCTGTTAACAGATTTGAAGGATGATTTTTGTTTCTTTCCAAGTTGACAAGCATCAGAGAATCCGTCACTTTCAAATTTGAGACTAGGAAAATCAGAAACTAATTGTTTCTTAGATAATTTATGTTAAACATATA
Source organism: Viscum album (assembly GCA_963277665.1). Classification (NCBI taxonomy): domain Eukaryota; kingdom Viridiplantae; phylum Streptophyta; class Magnoliopsida; order Santalales; family Viscaceae; genus Viscum; species Viscum album. The sequence goes on along the minus strand of OY728155.1, from coordinate 938,364,789 downwards.
TATTACAATGTCCAAGTCTCCTATACCAGATCCAAGTTTCATTTACTTTAGCAGTTAAGCAGTTAACTTGTTGTTTACAAGAGGAATTTAAATCCAGGGTATACACATTGTCTGTTCTAGGTGATCTAAATTTAAGCAGTTTATTTTTAAAAACAGAACAAAATTTTTTATAAAAATCAACATCATAACCATCAACACATATTTTAGAGATACTTATCATATTGTGTTTCAATCCATGAACATAAATTACTTTATTGATTGAGACAACTTCTAGATCTCCAACTATTCCAATACCATTGATTTTCCCTTTGGCATTGTCACCAAAAGTGACAAGTCCACCATATTTTTGAGTGAGTGTAGAGAAATTCAATGAGTTTCCACTCATATTCCATGAGAATCCACTGTCCATATACCATATGTCCTTTTTTCTTGTGTGACCTACTCCCTGCAAAGGCATTTATACAATTTGATTTGGTACCCATATTTTGTTGGGTCCAGTGGTGTTAGCCAGCAGAGATCTAGGAATCCAAACTTGCTTTGTTTTTCTAATTTCACAAGAGTCAAATAAATCATTAGATACAAAATCCTTCTTAATACCACTTATTTGAGGTTTTCTTAAGAAACCGTTTTTATAAATATGTCCCCTTGTTCCATAGTAATTACAATTTAATCTTTTTGTACTTGGAATAAAATAATTCTTGTACAACTTAGGTTTTTCACTTTTACTACCAATTCCAAATATTTCCTTTTTAATGAATTTTTTTCCAAGAATTTCCTTTAACGTATTTTATCCTTTAGTAAAAACAAGGGACACATTTTTCTAAGTTCCTACTTCAGTTTGAAGTGATTTTATCTTTGATTCATAATATGTATTGTTAGTGTTAATTGAGTCAAAATTTTCATTTAACTCCTTATGTTGTTTCAGCATTGTATCTCTTTCATTAGAAACAGCCTTATGAATTTTATTTAATGCCTTATGGTTCTTAAATAGGGAATCATATTTTTCTTCAGACATATTGCAGTAGGCTGCAAGTTTTTCATTAGAGTAAGTAGATTCATAACTAGAGTTAGAAGAGTAGTAAGATTGTACCTCGTCAGTTTCTTCTATAAAACACATGTTAGATTTCATATTTTTTTTCTTCCTTTTTTGAGTCTGATTCAGAAGTTCTATTGGAGTCTTCAGATATAGTCCATGTATCTTTTATGTCTTTCTTGTCCTTATGTTCATAATCATTTCTTTTGATGAATTTCTTTTTCTTGTCTTCTTTGAGTTGAGGACAATCAAGTCTGATGTGTCCCATTTTCTTGCATTCATAACATCTAAATTCCCTGTCAACCTTTTTGAAGGATTTTATGAAGCCCTTTTTTTCTATAGAATACATTGAATCTTATGGCTAGTTGATCCAGTTCCACATCAGAATTTGATAAATCAGAAATTTCTGATTTCTCTTTTACAATTTTCGTCGTCTTTCTGTTTTTTCTCTGTGATGACACTTTCAATGAAGTGTTATCTCTTTTAATAAGATCTTTATATTCATTTTATTAATCTTCCATCTCATCTTTATACATCATTAGTGTTCCAATCAGTTCTATCATGGATAAGCCTTTGATAGGTTTCGACTGTCTGATTGCAGCAGAGATTCCATTCCATCTTGTAAGTAGTACTCTCAGTGATTTTAAATCTTGATCAGCTTGTTTAATGGGTTCTCCCAAAGTGGTTATGTTATTTAAAATATCTATCAATTTTCCATTTATTTTAGTAATACATTCACCTTCAATAATTATGAAAGTATCAAATTTAATCTTAGTAGTTTCATATCTCATTTCTCTAATATTGTTAATTCCTTTATAAGAAACAGCTATAGTTTGCTATATTTTATATGTTTTTGGGAATTTAGATACTCTATTAAATTCATCAGGTCCATGACCACATATAATTTCATTCATTTCCTTAGAGTTCATATCATATTCTGCTTCAGTAGCTTCACTTCTTGTTTCAGGTTTTTCTGGTATTTCATATGGAGTCATAATTTTAGTATATACTCTGTATCTAAGGATTTTTAGATAGATAATCATTCGCAACTTCTAGCATCCATAGATTCATCCATTGATGTACAATGCTCTAACTATAGAAATTCCCTCTCTTGTATCAGTCATCTTACTCTGTGTATAATCACTTTCAAGTTGTTAAGGCATTATCAGAAATCTCAACCTCTAATAGCAATTGTTGGATCAGATTATACCAAATATACACAAGAGGTGGGGTGAATTGTGTCTTTTCATAAATCTTCACGAGATTGCGGTCTGCTCTTTTACTTTAATCATATCAATTAATGCAGTGGAAATATGAAGTGCAGAGACACACGATGTATAGTGGTTCGGGGAATAGAAATCCCCTAGTCTACTCCACCAATGCTCTACTTCATGAGCTTTGTGATTTTCACTACCCAGTCCTCGTTTCAACACACCTTTCAACAACTGAGTAGAAGCATTTGACGCCTTTACAATATAAGGCAAAACAAATCCTTCTGGTTCACTCATAGAACCTACATAGCTTAGTACGATAATACGGTCACACAAGAATAGAAAGAAAGATTTTTGTATTCTGAAAATACTTTACAGATGTTCTTCACAATTGCAACAACATGCAATTGATAGTAGATAGATCATCACCTTCAAAAATAATGATCTTCACAAAAGAGTCATTATGAGTTGATCCCATTGTAATAGATATAGAAGTATAATTCACAACTTCAGCAGTAGAAGATCCACAGTAGATTTTCGATGTAGAACAAATGAATCATCAATTATGATTCTTCTTCTTCAATAAACAGAGATTTTTCATTCTTCTTGAATTATCAGATCTGTGTTTTTTTATAGTATATGTTTTTCTTTCTTTTTATAAATGATCGAAAGAGATTTAGACATATATCTCTCTTGGTTTTTTGAAATATTTCATATATACATTATAACGACAAGCACTTCTTCTGGAAATTTAGATCCACAAAGGTCACATTATGACTCTATAAATTTAAACATTTGAATTTATAGAGTAGTCATAAGTTCCCTGAAGACTCATCATAAAAATCTCCTTTTAATTTGATCCTTAACCCATTGATAAAATGGCTTTGAATCAGTCAAAGTCGCACTTAAAAATCAGCTTTAAATCCAGCTTGAAATCAGCTTAATAATCAGCTTGCTGACCATTGCATAATAATATTGACTTTAAATTCTTCGACGTCAAAAGTAAGGTTGAGTTGTACAATATGAATCCTCTGAACATAACGTAGATAATAAACATAAAGTTGGTGATGTAGCCTTCAATCGTATGGTTGACAGAATATGGTTGATCATAAACGTAGGATTGGAAATGTATAGTGGATCACAAATGTAGGGTTGGTCATCCAAAATCTTCTCTTAAACTTTCAAACATATGATGAAATATCCATACTTTTACTTTATCCATACTTTTTTAAGAATGTATGTTTGTTTAAAAAAGTAAGGTTGATGAATCATACTTTTGGGAATAAAATGTAATGATTAACACTTACGTATGGTTCTCCTTCCATACTTTTCTAATATCCCAAATATTGGGTTCCTTCCTAATGTAGGGTTCCTCTTCCATACATTATCAAAAACATATGGTTGATTAGCCATACATTTCTCTTATCTCATAAATTATACACTGATTTTTATCCTTACACTACGTTTCTCCACGTATGGTACGAACAGTGTTTCTAGAACACGCTAAAGCAGATCAAGAATATTTTGAGCATGAACTGTGTTTCCAAAATATACCAAATGCGAACACATTAGAAAATAATTCTTGTCTTCAATACTCTTTAAAAACATTAGAAAATAATTAAGAGTATTTGTGAGAATCAAAATTATCATAAAGAGATAGAGTATTGTTTTCAATAAACCCCTCTTTAAACAAAAATAGTATGTATTGTTGAAAACAATACTTTCTTAATAATTTATATCTATCAAGAGATGAAATGGGGTTTCTTATATACTATATAAATTTTGTTCAAAAAAATATTCATTTTTTAGGCTCAATAACATGATCAAAATTATCCATAAGTTTTAGGATTTAAGTGTAATTATTTCTATTTCTTACTTTATCCTTATTTACATTACCATTCTACTTTCCCCATTCACTTTTTAATATTTCTACTTTTTATTCATGATTTCTCTATCAGTCATCATGTGTGGAATCTTATGTGTATTATAGTTTTATTACTATGGTGTTTCTTTTAATTAATTCCTTCGATTTGTTTTATTAAAAAGGATAAAATAAAATTTCACATGATGAATTAATTTCATTCTATTGCAAATATTAATATGAATTATAAAAATATTCTACTTATTTATGTATGGGGAAAAAATAATATTTGATAATATTTAATTTTAAAATAAATGAATATCATGATGAAATAATGAAATAATTTTTTACTATGGCATCAAAATGATATTTATAGTACAAAATCAATACGGGAGATCCATTTGTTAAAGACCATTCAATGATGAAACAAGAGGAAGAGATAATCAAACGTACCACACAAAAATATGTGAATTTTTTTATTCAATGTTTAGGGAAAATTGTATCTCCAAAAATCAATTTCTAAATAACCATCTACCTTTTAAAACAATTCTACTGTCAACACATGATAATCTAGTTCCCCAATATAGTGTGAAAAATAATTTATATGATCTATTTATTTTAAAAAAATTAAATTGATATTTTGAAGTGTCATGAATGTGGTATCATCGAATCATATCATATATAAAATGATTTATTTTATTATGCAGTATCCTCTTTTAGTATTTTTATTGGTATGTGGTCACATGATTAAAATAAGAAACCAATATTCCTGATAGATATTAATATATTCATTTCATCGTACCTTTTTTTATTATTAAATCAAATATTATAGATATCATATATATATGTGTGTGTGTGTGTTATTTTTTGATTAAATGAGAAATTATATACCTATATCTTCCTGTAACCCAATGATAGAGCAAAACTATTGTTGTGTTTTCTAAAAATTAAGCCCCACCAACCAACTCCTTACTATTAATCAATATCCAATTTTCATCATTCCCTCTCACAATTATAAATTTTATTCTATGTATATTATTAAATAATGAGGGTAATTTAATATTAGGGTCATGTTGGTAATTATCATTCAGTTAGTATTTATGTTATGTATATGTAAAAAAACCAAAAACCCAAAAAAGATTCGTTATTTTTGACTTTGTTTCATGATTTTTGTGTGTTTTTATATTAACATAATTCATAAATTGAATATCAATTATAGGTTTACATAAATTATAAAATTTAGGGGTATTTTACCTCATTTTAGAAAACAATCATCAAATAAATGATGATATGGAATCAATTTCCAAAAAAAATACATTTCAAGAATTCATAGGATTTTGATGGACTAATGAAATATAGGCATCATTAGCACTGAATTGTTTCTTCAAATTGTGTACTCAATAAAAAATATAATCCCTTTATTTCTCATTCTTCCAAATATTCTCATTCTTGGGGGTTTGGCTTCATGAAAATTAATGATAAATTTAGGGATTCTATACAAATCTATAAGACTAATTTATTCCAACCTAATGATAAAGGATACCATTTATTAAAAAATAGATTATATATCAAACCACATTTTTGGGACACATTGACATTTTATCGCTCATAAACCATAGAGACTATGAAATACCTATTTGTAAAGAAACTTCTCATACTTAATTTATCTACCCATACCAATGACATGTTTGAATTCATGTTTTATTTTTACAATGTATGGGGGATATGATGTTTAAATTAGAAATATAGGTAATATTCAGGATATTTTGGGTTGATTAAAAGGGTTCCTATAATAACCAGTGATAAAATTATCTTTATATTATATCATTTTATAAATAAAAACATTACATATCATAAATAATCACACAAACCCAATGCAAAATGGTTTGGTACTTTTGAGGCATAACTACAAAGGCAATTTTTTTTATAAAACAAATAATCATTTCTATATAATTGAAAAAAAACTAGACAATATTCTAAACATATAATAAGTTTTGATCATCATCATATCCTAGGAAATGGAAGAACAATAAAGGGTTGACCTCAAAATATTAATATGGTAAAATGCATCAATAGGTCCCCCATGGTAAAATAATAAGAATATGAGATAACAAGAGATGGGGAAAATATCTTATTTAAAATAACATGGAATAATAATATCTAGGAAAAATCATGATATAAGGACATCTAGTCTCACATTGACAAACATATAACGTTGTGAAAGATTAGAAAATCATGTTATAATAATCATAATCCATAGAGAATATTCATCATCAGATGGAATGGAAATGTACATGCCCTTGAAACATAGAATAGAAATAAATTTCGAATTAAAATGAGAACATTGTATCATTATATTATGAGTATATCCAAGAGGAACCATGATTTAGGTTTTGATAATATTCATGAAGGTAAACCACTTAGTTTTTCCTTTTATAAAATAAGTCTAACCCTTTAATTTTTGAGCATTTCAATGAAGTATCACTATTTAGTTTTTGAGAATATCCAAGGGACCCACACTCTAGTTTGTAATCATTTACCAGAAGTCTCACCCTTTAGTTTGTGAGGACATCCAACATGACTCCTGGTTCATGAAATCAAGAGATATAAAACATTGACCAATTAATTAAAGGGTACTAAAATACCCCACTCATAGACATCCATATATATATATATATTTTCTATAAGATATTAATAATTCAATATATCATAGAAAACCCTTAGATGAAAATGGGATTATAATAATTTTAAAATGGAATCCCATTAGTAAATCATTCATAATTTTATTAATAATCATAACATGGTAAACCCATAAAAAATAGAGTTGTACATAAATATATTTTATAACATTATATGTAAATACCCATCTATCATGATAATAAATCATATGGTGTTTTCACAGTAAAGATAAAAGGTACACAATTTAGTCAATTAATCCCATATCAATCGATGTATGACATATTGGTGTAAAACCATCTATCAATTGATGGTAATATAGAGTTTCCATATATGAAAGGCATTTAAATAAGAACTATATGGATAAATATCAGATTATTAGTCAATCTAAAACATTTAATGCATAAAAATATCTTCCAAAAACATAATAAAATATAATTTAGAGGATAATTTCTGAATCATAATATATGTAGAAATAAAACCCTTTTTTGATAAATATGAAATTATAAGTGAACCATAAATAAATTATAGAATTTAGTTTTATAATTTTAATTAAAATAAGATGTTACGAGTCACTTTTAGACGAAAATTTATAGAAAATTTGATGTGAAAATAGTTGAAGCATTTTATTTTAAAAATAATCCTTTATAATATAATATTAATATATATATATATATATTTTTTATTATGAAGATAAGTTGTGTGGAATATAAATCAAATGATCATATAAGGACACCCATTTTAATATATTAAGATACATTTTTTGAGACACACATTATAAAAAAGATAAATGAAAAATTATATTATTGAGGTGGAAAAAGGAAATACCAACATCACAAGAGATAACACATAATTTTATCTCTAATTATAATGGTCCACATTATTGGAAATAGAAAACAAGGATATTTAAGGGAATGATATAACTTGGGAAGGATTGAAATTATTATAAATAATTCCATTTTTATGGGGATGAAATTCATTATGGTTGAAGATTTTAATCAAAAGTGTAATTTTCACAAGAGGGAAAGATAATGTTTGAACTAAAATTTTAGTGTGATAAAATCCCAATATGAAGGAAATATTATTCATAAACAGTAATATGACTTGATGTTTGAGTAATAAAAATCTCATAGAATATTAAAATATCACAAACAAGAAACCCATTACAAAGAGAACATGATATGTATTTTTAAATCCCTTTGATTTAAAAAAAACTAAATTCAGGAGACATTCTATATAAATTTTTTAAAAAATTGAAATAGAGCAAGGGGTGAATATAAATCATATCTTAATGAATCAAAATTGAGATGTTAAAACCCCTATAGATTTTGTAACAATTTTATCATGACCCCATGAGAGAAATGAAATTTAATAGGAAAATGATTGTCATTAAATATATTATAATAGTGATATAAAATAGAAATGGGGTATTTTGTAAACCATACAAATTAAAACCTAGTTTATAACATAACCTTGTCCTAAGGAATTTAAATTTGAGATAAACAACCACTAACCATGTATTCTTTCTTACATGAAAATTCTATAACCTCTTGTATAGTAAACATTAATATACTAATCCCATAATAATAAAAATTATTCATATTTATTTTAATTTATACAATTTATTTATTAAGATTAATTTCAAATAAATTATTTAGTTATTATTTATTTTAATCATCAGATACTACAAATATTTATTGTGTTTTTTTACAAGGGTTGTCATGTAATTGAGGAATATTATTTCTTAACAAAATGAATATCATTTCTATATTATCCAAGATAATATAATCAAGTGATTTTGAGGATTAATAATATAACATTTTCATTTAGATAGTGGTAATTGTGTGGTTTTTGAAAATAGAATTTATGAAAAATAAATTTCGTCTTCTTTAACGATCAAAAGGTTATATAATTTAAAATTTTTTAAATATAAATTACACCTTTATGGAATAATTAAAACATATTATTTAAAGTATGGTTGTAAAATATTATCAATATATAACATTCCTTGAACATTCAAGATATAAATAATATAACAGTGTTCAAGTAGGTGGTATAAGCGACCCTAATGATAGCATGTTATAATTTGATTGATGAGTAAGGACATTTAGTTGCATAATGCTAAGATAATTTTTATTGATTCTTAAACATGAAATAAATATATTTTAATTTCATAAAATTTTTCCATATAACCATACATGTAGGATGTTTCCAAAAAATGAAATTCATCAGATATGGAGGTAGTAGTCCTCATGTATTTATGATATAAATTTATATTTCTAAATGAATGGGATGGAAATAAAGTATATCATAAATATTTTTTTTAAAATCATAATTTTTAAAATTTGAATATATAATTTTATCAGGTATGTCTTGTTACCATCCATGTGAGGCGGTGATAAAAATTTAACTATATCACTTCGTGGTGGTCGTAGTATTCACATACCAAAATATATGTTGATTTTTAGAGGAATTAGTGTAGTTAATCATTCATGCTCCCTTAATATAATAATATTATAGTATATATATAATATTGGTTTAATTATATAAGTAAGTAAAGAATATTTTCATAAAAGAATTATTAAGAAAAAATTATATAGAGTATGAAATACTCAAGTAGAAAATATAATATTTTCCTTAGACATATCCATCAAAATAAGGGACTTAATGCAATTCCCATCATCATTACAGGTTGACATTCCTAGTTAAAATTGAGTTTTTTATTGGTGGAAGGTTATTTTCCAAAACCATAGATTAGGTCTATAATATGAAGTATGGAACCCATATAATTTATTTTTTAAGCTAGGATAGAGTTTTCAAGTGGACCAGGATAAGGTTTAGTTGATTCATGTTGGTTACTATAAATAATGGGTGTTATAGGAAGGATTCATTGAATGACACTTTGTGTTACTCCCTGAACCGTCCTGTCAAGTCTAAATTGATTTTCTATCCTGAACTCAAATGATATGAAAACATTTTCAAAACATTATATTCTCATGGGAAGTATTTCACCTATTTTAAATTAAAGATAAATTTCTAGAACCCTCATTCATTATACCTATAAATCCCATATGAAACATGGGATAGGAAATGTGTTTTTTATTCAATGATATCCTCTCACCTCATTCCATTATCGATTTATGATCAATTTTATGCGACGGATACGTAATGGTACATCTTTAAACTTGAAATCCAAAAATTTATCTCTCATAATCAATTTTTTTTATCATGGTTAGATTTTAGTTAGAAAAATTAGATGGAAAGTCCACTTAATTTTGGAGGATTTTTTTGAGGAAATTGATGTTGTTGACCAATATGGAAAGTTGGTGTCTCATGGTGATAAACACATACTGTTGAATTTAATTTATATGAATTTATTTATTTGGTTGAAATAATCAATATTTGACAATTAAATTAAAATAAATTTTTATATTTTCTATCTTCATGTGATAAGTATTTTCCCAGAATGAGGTCTTAAGTGTGTTACGGACCTTACATTGATGGTTGTTAAATAATTAGTCTAGGATAAATTATATGGTATGCCCTTTTCAATGTATTCCTTACAATTTTGGTTTTCAGGTTCCCTGTAACTAATTAATTAATTTTAATTTAGTTATAATTTCTTAATTTTTGAATTCATAGTAATGAGATTGTACTTTTTTATCGATGAAGGATGAATGAAATTGGGTGGCATGTATAATGATGTCAAGCATTGTATAACCTGGTGTTGTCTCTGTTTTAGTTAGGTGTTATAATTTATTCAACCCTTTGGTTTTATGCAGATTTTCATGTGGTACAAGGTTCGCCAAGGGCCCTGGGTGAATCATTCTTAATGTAATGGGATAAAGTTCTAAGGGATTAGGTGGACCCTTATTCATCGGCTTCATACTATCCAATGATGGTTAATTATTGACAACATATAAGTTCCATAGATTAAATGGGAAACATGTGGTTTATTTTTTTGATATATGAAACCTAAATCCCATAATACCAAATTTGTTTCCTAGACCACTTGTGTTTAATGATTGTATCCCTATGAGAACATGTATGCTGATTATTCAATGAGTATGCTGATGTATCCTAATAGACAATTTTTTCGTCAAACACTAGTGTAGAAACTATGAATTATGATGAAATTTGATGCAATATGTATATATGAAATCATTTTCCTTGATGAAATAGCTATATTGGAATAAATGTATAACAAGCATGATAGTGAACACATTTGGGTGCATGTATAGCCCTTGAAGAAATTTAGGATGATTTATTCCATGAGAATAGGCTTTTTTTATGTGTTCTATGGTGATCACGTGTACCTGAACATGACTACCAATACTCATGATGTTATTCCAGGCTATGTATTCAGTGTATTTTCTACCCTGTTATATATGTTACAATTCTATTGTATGGATTATTCATTGTTCTTGGATAGGTGAATATTTATGGCATCATTGTCCCTTAGAGGGGGTGTGGGAAAGACATGTGATGACAGTGATGATGGAACTGAGTATTAGGTGGATATATTATGATTCCATGGATTTCATGCTGAGGATATAGTGGATACTTGAGTTCCATTACATTATTACTCAATGCCATATTTACTATCGAGTAGTTCTCTCAATACCAAGTTTTATGTTGAATATCCTAACATTATTGAGAGTATATTCTCATAATGATTCAACACAATACACTCACTACTATTTGGAAGCCTCTTGTATACATGAAGTAGTTCCAAAAGTCACGTACCATGCTGTTTTTGGTAGCTGGTTGACAGTTGACAATAGAATCTGTTAGGGAATGTTATTAAATGCATATAGGTGCATCGAAAACACCTTTTCTAATGAAATTCCATGTTAATAGGAAATTTTATTGATATTATTATTTTTCACTATTAAAATGTGTTTTCATATCACCTGACACACATAGATTTTTGGGGTTTGATTTCATATGGTTTGAAATCTTGATTATTTCATCAAATGGTGTCACATGCATCATGTTTTCCACATAGGTTTCTTGGGAAAAAATGCCTCTTATATGTCATATTATTGACTATAATTAATGTACAATTCTAATATCAGCTCATGTGAGTCTATGATGCAGTGAAACAGGGTTACAATGTTGATGAAGATGATGAAAATGATTGTGATGTATTTAACCTATATACATATGGTGTTGTGTTTTTATTTGGTCATTGTAAAGAATTAATTTCTTTAGTTAAGAACCTTTTCTCAGTATCAACCAGGTATAATTGGTTAATTAATGTTCCAACTATTGTCTATGAGGAGTTATCAATATATCACCTCGTGGCATGTTTTTTAACTATAAATAGTATCTATGAACTCTTGAAATTTGTAGTATAAGTAAAAAATTATTATGGCATGTCTTTAGATATGCTCTAAAATGACAATACCTGAGTTATAACCCCAATAAAAACCATGAACATGTTCTCTAAAATAAATTATGTCCTTATCAGTGTTTCTATGGTTATTATAATATTGGTCACTCATACTAATTGGGAGTAACGAGGGTGAGGATATTACTTCTATATGAATAGTAAAGTTAAATTACGTATGCATTTTTCTATTTAATAATATACCATTTACATGTACGTAACATCTGAAATAATTAAAGGATGGTAATGAATATATTAAATCCATCCTAGAGTATAGAGAACCTATATTGTTAGTACTCATGATAAAATGTTACCAAATCCCTTTATGCATGTTAATAAATTATTTGATTTTATAAATATCTATTAATACAACAAAAGGAATGTGAGGACTAGTGCCTTTGGGATACTAGGATCATAATACATCAAAAGGAAACTAAAAAATCACATCAATAATTTTTACCTATAGTGATATTTTTAATCTAATTTAGCTTCCTAAAAATACAAATCATAACCTAGTTAAAACATAATAGAAATGGGTGATCTAAAATATGTATATGGGTATAAACATGATAAGAAAGCATGATATGTGTGTCAAAAGTATAACAAGATATAATTAATAAGATGGCCCCAAAGATATCACATGGAATCATAAAATAAATAAAATGGTATAATATGATCATGAAATCATACCAAATGTGACAAAAATACAAAACATGACATAGACATGAGTCAGGAATAAATTCTTAGACTAGAGAACAAGGTGAAAAATCTCCCATAATAGATTAATTTTACTACATATTCCCATACATGACATATCATGAGATTATAGCATTACCCAATTCACCAGAAAACTATCTAAGTGAAACCATCATCAAAATTTTATGATTTACGTGTTCTAAAAAATAAAATTAGTCATAAGATGTATCATAATAATTACTAATGGATAGAAAATGGGTTGAATAATCTTGACTCATATCAAAGTTAAAATAAATTTCATAATGATAGAATCTGTTAAATGAACATAAGTAATGAATTATATTGCCAAATAAAGGGATAATAAGGTAGGTAAATATGTTAAAGACATATATACATAATTTAAAAACATTCCATAACTGTAAATATATAAAAACTGATTTATATAGAATAATGGTATTAACTTTAAGAAAATGGTGTGTTTGAGAGATATCACATTCCTCAAGACCAACTTTTTAGATGCATTATTTATCATCTTGAAATGTACTTTCATGTTAGTTATAGGCATTATTGAGTAAAAAACCATTTTTATTATTATTTTTTATTTATTATCATGTTATATAAAATTACTTTATCATTTAGTTTTGTTTTGTACATTTTGACAATATTCAGTTCATATGTCCAAAATCACATTGTCAAGATGAATAATTTAAATAAATTATCATTTCATCACCTATATAATAATAACATTTATATAATTATCAATTTTATAGAACAATTATACTTTTAAACCTATACATGAATGGTAGATATGAGAAATGAACTATGTTATAATCATGGAGATGGTAGGTGATACGTATGCATGAGTAACGTTTCCATTTTCAAAGATCAAAATGGAAGTATTTTAAGGGTTATTTTATTATTAGAGAATGATAATTATGTAATAAATATAATATTATCTTTTTAATCACACTTATATATTCATTACATGTGACGTTGTAACAAAAATTGAGTCATATATTTTCGTAAAGCGATAGTCTGCAATACATATAATGGATGTTATCATTTTCAATTGATGGTAAGGAAAGTAAGTATATGATATAATAATTTTATAGAATGGTAAATATTTCATTAGTACCATATATAATCATTAAATCAATTATAATAAATATCCATAATTGGTGATCGTGGAAAAAAATGATACCGGTTTTTGATGTGTTAGTCAACGATACATGTGACTAACTGGTTCATTTTCCATTCGGTAGAATAGGATATGGATATAGTGTAAGAAATTAAACTAATAAAATATAAATATATATTAGATAACATTTTTATTATATCAACATTATTTAGTAATATTTTATGTATGTGGGAGAACAAATAATGAAAAACCCTCAGATAAAAATGATACCACTTCTTCGAACAACTTCTTTAGGTGTAAACCAAATGCCTTCTTTGTAGGGTCTTATAATCAAACCAATGCTTTTTGGAAATTTGTAGGGACGTAAAGAGTGTATTTGGACAATTATTTCTTGAAACAAAAGGCTTTTTATGTTTGGAGTGGAGACAAGAGTGTGTTTCCATTTATACAGGAGTGACATTCTTATAAGTACAAAAAATCTATTCAATAATGGGAAGTCACTCCAAATCCAAAGGCCACTGAAATTTATAAATAATGGATTTTATGTGTTATATTTCCAATCAAAAAACTACCCCATTAAAAATTAATCATTTTTTTTTAATTTACATCTTTAATTAAACTCTTAGAAAACTTGTTAACATTAATCTTGGTAATAGATTATTTCTTTTTTAACAATTCAGTAAGGAAAAAACGTTAGTTGGAGTTCTTATATAATATTAATTATTTTTATTAAAAATATGGAATAAATTTTTTCAAATTCAATAAAAATATTTTGATGGATTTAATTTAATATTAAACCCCCAAACATGTTGACAAAAAGGATTTTCAAGAAAATTATTTTCAAATAATAAGTTGATTATACATTAAATATATGGAATGTAATAATAATTTTAAAAAATAAATTCATATTTAAAGATATATAGTATATAAATTTCATTTAAATCATTTGTTTCTAGGTTTTATTTTAATTTGTTAAAATGAAGAATCATTTTGTACTTTATAACAGCTTCTAGAAAAATGAGTTTTTATGCCTAAAATATGAATATTAAAATCTATTGTGAAGAAAATATTAATATAATTAAATATATTAAATATAAACAAATAATTATTTTATTATTTTTAAATCAAAGTAAAATAATAATATTACCTTTACTCAAAAGAAGTTATAGTATTACTAAAAATAACTATTTTTGACTATTTACTGAAAAATAAATATTTTCCTAAAAATAAAATAATTTCACCTTTAGATATAATGAGTATGACTATTTAAAAAATTAATTTCATTTAATTAAATTTGAATTATATGTTTTTAAAAATTAATTATAATAGTTTCTCCCAAAACAGAATACTATTAATTTTTTAATAATTTTTTTGAAGAATGTTTATCTTTATTAATCATTTATAAACTATTTCATAATATATTATAAAATCAACAAAAAGGTATCAAATATTTAAAATTTAGATAATAATATTATGAATCAATAATTTAATGTTCATTTTATAATTATTATATTTAAATAGTCATAGATTGTTTGGGTTTTGTGGTGTGTGTGGTATACGATATTGAACATAATGTCTCTTTTAAAAACATGAGGTGTTACATTATTCCCCACTTAGGGAATTTTTTTTAGATATTTTATATTAGATAATATGGTGAATATAGTTGATGGTGCATCTGGTAAATCTCCTCTTCTCATTCTGATGTCTCTTCTTCAAAAAAAGTGGTTTCACCAAAACACTTTTACCAGATGAGTTCTTTTATTACGAACAAATGTTCCTCTATGATCTATGATCTTCATGAGATGATCTATTTATTAAAAGACTTTTTCAAATACTAACACATCTATAGTTTGTTCATGTTAGGGTTTTGGTATTTACTTCCTCAACATGGAGTTATGAAACACATCATGTACTTGAGATAGGTTCAGTGGGAGTGTTATTCGATTGACCACCGCTATGATGCAATCAAGCTTATCATTGTAACATATTTTTCTAGGACAAATAATTCCTTTCTTCCAACCCTCACTATTTTATTCCTTGGTTATATATTAAATAAAACCACATGTAAAATCTTGGGTCTAGATTCCACTTTAATGTGCCCCAGGCCCGGTGTGTCACATGGCCTCAAGCACATCTCCCTAAATGCCAGAGGCTGACAACTAACAACCATGGCCTAGGGTGTGTCGATGGGGTGAATCCTCACTCATTACCTGAGTGTAACATAATTAATTTTTAATAATAGTCAACAATGAAATAATATAAAACAACAATAAAACAAATAAATAAATAAGACATGAATTCATAACAAAGGTAGAAGTGTCTCATATACAATGATGATCATTCAGGTGTCTAAAAAGCCACAAAAAGGTACAAATCATTAAAATACAATACCATTAACCAAAATATGAAAATAGACCAGAAAGTGCTATCTAAAAATAGTATCACTAGCCTCACCTCAGTCCAATGCTCACTTTATCCTAAGCATGGTACAAAATCAAATCTCAAATTATGGTTACATTCCCCTGACTCTACCTGCATCCAAATAGTATGTTTTGGTACCCAACTGTGGCCCGAACATGGTGTGAGATGAAATCCAAATAGTTAACCAACCAAAGGTCTATACAATCTAGGTTGTGCAATATAACATGATTAACAATGTACAGGTAAATACGTAAGCAATAAAGAAATTAAAAGATTCTCCTGGTATGTAACTACAAAACTCGAAATCCAAAATAGCCTCTCATGGATCCCTAGAAAATGAAATCTAGATCATATATAAGGAAGCTAAAATTAAAATAGAGTATGTTCCTTGGACAATCCATGTAACAAACTTAAGTTTTATCAATTAAAATTCCATTATTATTATTATTTCATATGGTATAAACACATTGAACACAATACATGCTTTATAAATCATGAATGGATGAAATAAGTATTATTTCTAGAAGTTAAAGAACCTATGTCGATGAAAGAGTAACCTAAACTTTGGAATAGTAATGAGACCCTTATAAATATTAAACTAGTTAATTGAATTTTAACATTAATAATGAAATTATATATATAATTTATCTAGCCTCTAAATTATAATATTATATAATTATTTAATACTATAAGTAAATATAAATATTTAAAAATTATTACGAAAGTGTTGGTATTTTTATTGTAATAGATTTATAATTAATTTTTTGATTAATTAAATAATTTAAAATAAAATATATTTTCATAAAATGTATTAATAAATTAATATTTTTATATATTAATATTATATGATAATTTTATGCAACCTTAATTAATTTTCAATGTGTTGGGAAAATAGTTTTAATTTTAAAAAATTTATTTTCCATTTAAATGATGATTTTAAATAAAAATTATATTTCTCATATTTAGAAAATTAATTTCATAAAATTGAGTTCATTTTTGAATTCTACATGTCAAAAATGGATAGGGTTAATTTTTGATATTTTTCTAATGTACTTAAATTTTTAGTGAATATTAAATTACGGTAATTTACGGCATATATACATTATAAGTAAAATACACTATTAATTGAGCAATAGATTATGTAAGCACATTTGGTTCCAAAAAAATGATATAATTACTTTATTTACTCTCAATAATAAAAATATTACTTATCTTGAGAAAAATAATAAACTAATGAATTAACTAATGTGATAACACCCCACCCCTCCACTATAAATACCACCTCTTCGCTTCACACCTCTCAAGATTTGAGACATGTCCAAATTTCATTCTAGTCTTTTCCCAAGACCCCCTGCATATAAGATCATTTTATGTTAACAAAATACTAACACAAATCCCCTATGGAGTTTCTCTAGAAGAAGGGATCAAGAGTTAAACCCCTCTTACGCTTTCTTTCAATTTCTTTTCAAGTTCCTTTCTTTTCTTTTAATATCCTCACCTCCCCTCATCCAAATGGAATGAAAACTATATTGTCTTATATATACTATAATATTATAATGTTTATGGAATAATTCTTCATTAAATCACTTATCCACTCTCTTTTACTTTAATAATGAAAACATCGACCATGAGGTGTTGATTTACCACTTTCGTGGACAACATGCTTTCATCTTGGAATTCCATTTTCAAGGATGCTCATGAAAACATTTTTTCAGAAAAACTAGATTATAATATATGTATTGTACCTTATTTAATTATATGGGATAACTTTTTACACATTATATTAATTTATTAAACAAAATGATTTACTTATGATCAAAACATTCCAAAATAAACCCAGACGATTATCATTTATTATTTATCAAATGATTCATCCTCATAGAATTAAAAAAATGAGTTATAATACCTATTTAACCAATATAAAATCATTAAAAATATATAATTTCAATAATAGATAATTACAAGCACTTTGAATGACCATTCATACATGTATACAAGCAAAATGATCATGAAAACCTAGGGAACCAATCTTCATAAACAATGAAACTGAACCTCTTAACCCACCAAAATGGGCATAAATGATATTAATTAGTTAATAAAAAACCAAAATACATGTCTATATGGTATTTTACTTCTTAATTAATTTATACAATCTTATTATATAAGACATTAAGATCAAGTGAATAACACCTTGGAACATAAGGTAAGGGATTCAACCTTAGCCTAATTTATTCATTTGAGTTACTCTATATATCTTTTTACCCAAATTAAATTTTATTTTATTTTAATGAAAATTTTATAAATTATATTTTATGTTCAAAAATTGTGTATTATGATCCACTCATCCTTATTTCTTGAGGATATACATGTTTATAAAAGGTTCCCTACTCAATTCTTCCTAATAAGAAACACCAATTTAAGGGAAATTATAGAATTCTTACCCATTTTCAAGTGTGATCCTTAATTTGTTATAAGGCATAATAATTTTTATAAAATCTCCCATTTTATTATGATAAAATGCCTTGGTTCAATTCTGGTCTCAAAAAAACAATCATGCCTTTTCCATTTTAAAGAATCATGATTATTTTCCTTAAACCGTACTAAAATGTATTATATATAATGTTTATTAAACACTATTTTCACTTTAGTTTGAAATAAAATATTATAATATATGCCTATATTAAAATTTTAATATCTATGAATTATATAAATATATCCTTTAATGTAAACCAATACAATATTCTCTTTTTATATTCTTTTTGACTTAATTATGATACCCAATTCTTTATGTGGTTAAAACTTATGTTTATGGTTGATTTCATATGTACGATTCTACATGTGGAAAACATATTCACGAACATGTTATGATGGGTGGACCTGTATGACACACTAATTCATTGTGTAATATTTAGTCTCATGAGACGTTATATGCAACGATCTTGGTTGTTATCATTAACTCATGCTCCTCTATGTCCAATAATCCTTGACTCATGCTCCTCTATGTGCAACAAACATGGACACATGAACATCTTTCTGAGAAAATAGTTTAATTGTGCTAAATTCATGTTTTATGTTACTGAAAAATTACAATTAATCTATGATTATATCATCCCATTTTATGATTCCTTATGTTTAATCAAGTCCCATTCCTTTTTATATCATTATGTTATTCCCTCTAACCCATGGGTTAGGACTTATTTTAATTTGTATTCCTTTACTGGGTGTTTTAGATCATCCCATCATTCTTTTTATTGAGAGATTATCCCATGATGATATTAGGCCTCCAAGGATGTTAATGGCCCATAATTTATGATAAATAATGATGTGTATTATTTAGTCCCATGTTTTTAGATTTATGTACATAGTATTCCAAGAAAATAGAATTTACAATCCCTGGATTTTAATTTGATGTTAAATTATTCTTGAAATCATATAATGATATGTTTAAAAGAATATGGTCTCTATAGTTCATATCATAGTATGGTCTAGTTATTTTTAGATACTAGGAATAAAGAACTTTAGTAAGAACCTTAGGGATAACACAATGTCTAAGAAAATGTACATAAATTATAGTAAATGTAAAGTAATTAAATTATTAATAAAATAAATCCCTATCAAGATACTATAAGTGGATGTAGTTCTGGAATAGAAGTACCCAGAAGTAACAACTCTAACATGGTGTTTAAAGCATGAATTGGGGTAACCTAGTACATTACAACAAGCCTTACTATGCACCTTGTTTGAAACTCCTGGGGGATATTCTTAGGTAAATTAAAAATATCTTTACAAACAATTAATAATGGAATAAAGAAAATTCCTATTAGAATATATGTTTGGAAACAGATCATGGATAACCTAGATTTAATCCAAGGGAATCACAAGTTATGATATACTTTTCTTTTAAGAGTTTATCATTTTGTGTTTAAGTATTCAGTTTCGGCATATTGTCCTAGTATTAAAGTCCCCTAATTTCACTTTATTTTTTTAGATTATTGTAGGAAATTGAATAACATGTTCCAATAATAAATGTGATATGAAATTTGATGATTTTGATAATGATGTTACAAATATTATGGAAACTCATGCTCAAATCTTCATGAAATTACTTTCTTAATTGGATCAAGTTATAAATAATAACACGAATCATGTGGAATTCTATTTTTATCCAAGGAAATAGTATTTTTCCATCATATACTACTTATGGAAAAGGTCTCTCATGTTTAGTGGATCTTATGATCCCCTCCTTGTAGAAAAGTGAATTAACTCTATTGAAAAAATATTATCTATCTTACAGTGCTTAGAAGATGGGAATGTTGTGCTAGTGGTCTATCATTTTGATGGGGAAGTTGATCAGTGGGAGAAACTAATCGGAAATAAAATGTCCAAGGAATAAATTTATTTTATTTATTGTGAGGAATTCACAAATATGTTTTCCAATAAATATTTTCCCCGAACCCAGCACCTTAATATAGTAAGACTGTTCCTTATAATTAAGAAGGAAGATGAGTCTATCTGGGCATATGATGAAAAATTTACAAGTCATGCAATTAATTCCTCCGGTTATTCATTTAACATAGAAAGTAAGGTGGATCAATTATTTATTGGACAAAATCCGAGTTCTATGAATCTTTTTGGTGATTCTTGACTTCAAATTTTACAAGGAAATTTTCCATTGTTCCCTCGAGGTTGAAATGGAGATCGAAGACTCTCATTTTTCTCATGGACCTAGTAAAAGAATGTAAAAAATAGAGTCTAATTTGGTTGGATCTATAAATAAATACAATAATAGAAGGAATATTGAATATCCCACTTGTCAAAATTTTATGAAGAAGCACCCTGGAAACTATTTAAAGGGGACCATGAAATGGTTAAAATGATGAAGAATGGGGACTCGAGCTGAGAGCTGTCGAAATGGTATAAAGAATCCAACTAATGTGAAACAATAAAGGAAAGTTCATGTCAAAACTCATCTAGTAGTGTCGTGTTTCAACTATAAGGAACATGGGCATCTTTGGAAACTCATGCCCTAAGTTAAGGGTTGTCAGAGGCAATCAACTACAACCACCAAGGAAACCAAGAATGTCATATGCAATCTCTATTTTTTATGTTGAGTTGGAAAATGATTTGGTGACAGGTACACAGATTATTTATTAAAGAAAAGTTAATGTACTATTATATTCTAGTTCTATACATTAATTAATATATTTCATGTTTAATAGAACTATTCAAATACTACATAAAAATTTGTAGGTTGAGTTAGTTGTGATAAAATTAAATATGGAAAATATTTCTTTCAATGTACATAACTTCACCGTAGTTAATTTTTGTGGACTAAACCTCCCATAAAATGTTTTTATACTCCCATTGGTAGAGTTTGATTATATTTTTCGCAAAGATTGGATATCTTTATACAATCCAACATAAACTATATAGAAAGGGATATCACTCTTTAGATCATGTATCATCCTCTAATTCATTACAAGTGTAAGGAGGAAGATAAATCTCCTTCAAAATCCTTACCTCATTTATGGATATTACTACCTTATGGGAAGGAAAATCCTTCTCAAATGAGTAAGACAAAGAATATGATCATGCTTGAAGATATAACTATTGTGAGGGATTATAATAATGTATTCCATGTAGAGTTTCATGGTCTTCCCCCTGACTAAGAATTTGAGTTCTGAATTGATCTTATTTCTAGATCTATGCATATATCAAAGACTCCTTATAAAATGGATCTTATTGAGAAAGAAGAACTAAACAAGCTATTGTAGGGTAATCAAAATAAGGATTTTATATATCTAAGTGCTTCAACATGGCATGGGACAGTCCTCTTCATCAAGAAGAATAACAGATCAATGCATCATTGCATCTATTATCATGCGATCAATAAAATCAAGATAAAGAACAATTATCCACTTCCATAGATAGATTACTTCTTCGATCAGGTATGTGGGGCCAGTTATTTCACTAAGTGGTCCTTATATTAGGATATCACTAATTAAAGGTGAAGAAGAAATATATTCCGAGGAATACCTTTCAAATGAGGTATAAACAAAATGAGTTCATTGTGAGGTCCTTTGGAATCACTAATGCTCCATCAGTTTTCATGCATTTAATGAATAGTCTTTAGATATTACCTCAAACAAATTTATGGAAGTATTTATTTAATATATTATAATATTCTCCATGATCAAAGAGGAACATGAAGATAATTTTAATACTATGTTGAAGATTTTGTGAAGGTAGATACTATATGAAAAGTATAGTAAATGTGATTTCTGAATGGAGGATGAATCATTCTTGGAGCATGTTATCACCAGAAAAATAATACTTGCACACCCTTCTAAGATAAAGGCAATGGAAGAGTGGCCCTCACCAATATCTATAACAGAGATCCCCAATTTTCATGGTATTTCTAGGTATTATCGACGATTTTTGAAGATGTTCTCCCAATTTCCAATCCCAATAACTAAGATAAAAAAGAAAGGTATTGATGTTTTTATGGACTCAAAAATCATGGGAATTATTTAAGGAGCTAAAAAATAGTGTTATCAATGTGCAAGTACTAACACTCCTAATAAGGGGATAACTCATTGTTGTATAAAATAATTCTTAAAATAATGTATTTGATTTTTTATGGATGAAAAATGATATAGTGATAGCCTACACCTTAAGGAAGTTAAAAATTCATGAACAAAACTATCCTATGCATGATCTATATTTGGTAGCTGTGATATTTATGTTGAAAATATTGTATCATTATCTCTGCTGGGAGATGTGTGAGATATATACTAATCAAAAGAATATAAAATATATATTCACATTGAAGTATCTTAATATGAACCAGTGAAGATGGTTAGTTCTTTTCAAGGATTATGACTTCTCAATCCACTACCATCCTAGTAAGGAAAACAAGGTGGTTAATGTTAAAAGCAAAAAGGATCTTGCATCTTTATCAATGATGAGAATTTAGAAGTATCCAATGTTTATAGAGATACAAAGGATTGATATGGGAATAATTTATTGAGGAACATAATCAATCCTTTCTCAAATGATTAATCAACCATCCCTCGTAGATAAAATAATGGATGCTCAAAAAATGTTGTGGAAATTAAGAAAATTGTGGAAGCTATCTAAAATGGGAAATCCTGTAAGTTTAATATTGGTGAACAAAAAATCGTAAGATTTGGGCCATGAATATGTGTATTATCTAATCTATAGATAATGAATGAGATTCTGAATGACACACATAACTCAAAATTCTTTTTTCACCCAAGGAGCACAAAGATGTATTGAAATTTCTGGGAGAACCTTTGGTGGGACAATATGAAAAATTATTTCACTAAACATACATCAAAGTGCCTGGTATGTTAGAAATTGAGACCTGAAACGAAAAATTATAAAGGGATGATGCAAGCATTAGACATTAAAATAACAGAATAAGAAAGTATCACCATGGACATTGTCACTAGACATCCAAAGACATCTAGAGTAGAGAATGATTTATGGGTTATTGTGGATCATCTTACAAAGATAGATCACTTTATCACAATTCAATTGGATTTATCACTAGATCAACTTGCATGGATTTATATCAAAGATGTGGTAATGCTTCATGGAGTAACACTATCGATTGTAACATATCAAGATCCAAGAATCACCTATACGTTTTGGAAATTTCTCCACCATGATCTAATCCCTAAGTTGAACTTGAGTATGACCTATCATCCTCAAACCGATGGCCAATCTGAACAGACTATTCAGACATTGGAAGACATATCGAGAGAATGGACTACTTACTTCCAAGGAGGATGGGACTAACATCTTCCAATGGTCGAATTATTCAACAATAATAGTTTCCAATTGAGCATCCAAATTGCTCTATATAAGTCCCTTTTTGGGAAAATGTATAGAACATTGGCATTTTGGGATGAAGTCAATGAACATAAGCTGCTAGGACCTGAACTAGATGATGAAATGGTGGAGAAGGTGAAAATCATTCAACATCACATCAAAGCCACCCAAAATTGATAAAAAATCTACAAATACAATCTTATATGTGACCTAGATTTTAAGGTCAGAGACATGGTATTCCTCTAAATATCTCTATGGGAGATGATCATGGCATTTAGGAAGAAAGGGAAGATAATTCCCAGGAACATCGGCTCCTTCGGGAACACTGATCATGTCGAAGTTGTGGATTATTGACTAGCAATTAGACTAACCATGTCTCAAGTACATGATGTATTCCATTTATAATTCTTAAAGAAGTACATACTAGAACCTTCATGTGTACTAAATTTAGAGGTGGTACACTTGGATAATGATACTTCTTATAAGGAGAATACAGTGAAGATCTTGAATCATAGAGATAATGTTCTACATAAGAAGACTACTCACCTGGTAAAAATACAATGGTGGAACCATAAGTACAAAGAGAAAAATTGGGATCCAAAGGAAGTGATTATAGAAAAGTACCAACACCTTTTTTCAAATTAGTATGTAAAATGAACTTTTGAGGGTGAAACTTCATAAGTGGGGGAAGAATGTAACGAACCAAAGTTTTATCAATGGAAATTACCTTCTTATAATAATTTAATACTATATAAACACTTATATTACATAATAAAAGATTTATAAAAGATTATTTAATGAAATAATAAGTGGTTCTAGAAGTTAAAGAACATATACTGAAGTAATAGTAACTTGACCTTTTGAATAGTAACGCGACCCTTATAAATAGTAATCCTAACAATTGAATAGTAACCTCACAAATGTAAATATAAATAAAATTTATACATCATATAACTAAAAATATGATATAATTATAAGTAAATAAAAATTATAAAAATTGTTAATTAAGTGTTGAATAATATAAGTAGATAAATATTTTATAAATTATTAATTAAGTGTTGGTATTTTTATAGGTCATATAAATTTATTTACATTTTTGATTAATTTAATAATTCAAAATGATATAAATTTTCATAAAATGTATTTATAAATTAATATTTTGATTTCAAATGATTATAATATAATTTTATGAGTCCTTAATTAAATTTTAAAAGTTTTAGGAAAGTAGTTTTAAATTTAAAATTTTTTTTTTCCATGTAAATGATGATTTTAAATAAAAAGTATATTTCTCATATTTAGAAAAATATTTTCTTAACATAAACTTCATTTCTTAATTATAAATGTTGAAAAATGGTTATGTTGAATTTTTGGGATTTCTATAAAATACATGAATTTTTTATGAATAGTAAAATACAGTAATTTACGACATATATATATATATATATTATATTAAATAAACAATTAATTGAGTCATGTCTATTTTAATCAAATTTGGTTTAAACTAACATGGTTTAATTAATTTATGTTTTATCCAAAATTAATACAATTTCGTTTTTTAGAAAAATTATAAACTAATGTATTAAATAAAGAGAAAACACCCCTATCCTCCACTATAAATACTACCTGTCGCCACCTCTTCTTCTAACACCTCTCAAGATTTGAGCCTTTTAAAAATTCCACTAAAAGATCCTCCAAATCACCTCCCACACGCCCATGAGATTTTGGTTTTGAAAAGGACCAAAACCAACTCCCTAAATAGATCCCCATGAAGAATAAATCAAGAGGTAAATCCCTCTTCTGTTTTCTTTCAATTTCATTTCAAATTCCTTTATTTTCTGTTTCTATCCAAACCTACCGTCATACAAATGGAATGAAAACTAAATTATATTATATATAATTGAATTTTGTTATGTTTATGTAATATTTCTTCATCAAATATCTTCTCCTCTCTCTTTTACTTTATTAATGAAAACATCGTCTGCGAGGTGCTAATTTACCACCTTCGTCCATGACGAGCGTTTATCATTCAAATCTATCTTCATCTATGGTCATGAAATAATTTTTTTGGTTGAACCTAATTATAATATATTTATTTAATCATATTAAATTTATAGATTAATTTTTTACACATGATATTATTTTAATAAACAAAATTATTTTTTTTGATCATAAACCACCAAAATAAACCCAAATGATTTTCATTAACTATTTATCCAATGATCTATATTTAGTACATAAAACCAAATGACTTACAAGAAAAATTATAACTATTTAATATCATTAAAAACACTTGAGATCAATTATGGATAATTACTCCCATTTTATATGACCCTTCATACATGTATACAAGTAAACCGATCATGAAATCCAATGAAACCATCACTCCTAAATAATGAAATTGAATCAATTAACCCATAACAATAGCCATAAATGAACTTAATAAAGTTATAATAAAAAAAATAAAAGTTTATATGGTTATCTAATTATTAAATAAAGAACTTAAATTGAATATCCATGAAATTATGATCATGTTAAGAACACCATTAGACTTAAGGTAAGAGATTCAACCTCAACCCCCTTTATTTTTTCAGGTTACTCTTTCTCTATTTTTATTCAAATAAAATTCTCTTTTATTTTTATGTACATATTATTAATTTCTTTTATATGTTCAAAATTCATTTCTCTAGATCTATGTATTATTTTTTTCAGGGATATACATTTTTTTAAAAGGTTCCCTACTCAATTCATCACGATAAGAAAGCCTAATAAAAGGGAACATCCTGAATTTTTACACTTTTTCAAGTGTGCTCCATAAATTTTTTTAAGGAGAGATTATTTTTATAAAATCAATTATTTTATAATGATAAACAACCTTGGTTAAAGTCTAGTTGCATAAAATTAATTATTCCATTTCCATTTTAAATAATCTTGAATTTTTTCCTTAAACCATACCAAAATGTTTTATTTATAATATTTCTTAATCACTATTTTCATTTTATCTTAAAATAAATTTTCATGAAATAGTCATATATTACATTATTAATGTTTGTGTGTTATTTAAATCTATTATGTAATGGAAAACACTATGATATTCCTTTTTCATATGCCTTTTGACATAATTGTGATAGACAATTCTTTCAATGGGTGACCATAATGTTTATGTTTGATTTATTATGTATGATTATTTATAGGGAACAAATATTCATTAAAATGTTTTTATAGGTGCACCCAGTTATTTGTGTATTGAATTTTCTAATGTTTAGTCTCATAAGAAATTATGTGCAACGGTCTTGGTGGTCAGCCTTGACTCGTGTTCCTCTATATGCAATGAGCCTTGACTTGTTCTCCACTGTGTGCAACAAGACATGACTCATGCTCCTCTATGTGAAATGATCCTTGACTAATGATAAAGTAATATTTATTTTTCTACCAAATTACTATGAATCCATGATTATATGATGAATTTTTATGATCCATTATGTTTAATCTTGTTTCATCTCTTTTTATAACAGTATTTTATGCCTTCTTACCCATGGATTCATGTAATACCTAGGTTATACAATGAAGATTCATTAGATCAATGTAATTCTAGAGTTCCTAAGGGATGATAAATAATGAAGTGCTTTATTTAGTCCCATGTTTTCTATTTTATGTACCCATTCTTCCATGACACCAGACATTAAAATCCTTGGTTTGTAATTTGATTTTAAATTATGCTTGAAATCATGTCATGATATGTTTAAAAGACTAGGGTCACTACTCTATGAAAACTGAAGAACTATATCAACAAAATCCCTACAGTATAATCAAAAGATCAGGAAAAATCATGGTCGAGTTTTATAATCACACATGTCACATTTTCCATGGACATGACATATAAAAATATTTTCAAAACAAAAAGGTCTAGATCCATGATATAGAAGGCCAATGAATCCTTTTTGATTCATAGGAGCATCTCGATGGAGAATCAGTTAAGAACTAGTTGGATTCCTAGGAGAAAATGTAATAAACATGTCTCATGAGAGTCCAATCAAGTTGGACCCGATGTGTAGCAAGGTCCAAGGAATCCCATAAAATCAATATCCTAGTATAATTCACTATCCAAGGAATCCGCTACCACATTCAATATCCATGGAAACACATCCAAGGAATATAAATGGAATCATAACCAATGGTTAACCAACTGAGGAATCAACTACCATTTCAAACCATTAATGAATTCATACTATATGACTTTTCCCACTTGTATAACCCTTTAAATTTAATTTCATCTCATTAGTATACCCACTCATATATAATAATTAAAATTAAAAGGAAACAAATTAGTATAACCACTCACTGTACACAATTCACATTTAAACATATCCCTTGAGATTACCCACCCATTTATCCATTTTCATTTAAAGGAAATTAAACAATGACTAACCAACACATTTAATGGAGACCAAATGTATCCATTAGTTTAAATAAATAATTAAATATTTTAAAATACCAATATCATGTTCAATATCTAAATGAAAAAATTAATATCCTATAAAATCAATCTAATTCAATTTAATTATAATTATGCTTCATCTAACTAAGAAAGCATATAAACGCATAACATGGATGGTTTAATAGTGCAGTAACAAGGATAATTCATATGTCAAACCCCATGGTTGGACATGGGTTTGGAAACAACCACCAATACATCTCAAAGTTACTTAAGTGCATCCCTAATAGATCTTATTCAATTAGATCGAATTGACCGGTTTAATTTCATGGTCACACCAGAGAGTTCGATAGGAGGAACATTTAGTGATTACACTATAAAGCACTAGAACTGAAGGAAAAAGTAAAAAACACATATCATAGATCATTATTCGAGTGCTTGTCAGTATCACCTCCTACTTAAACTCAAATTAGGAGAAACATAAAGATCAGATGAATAACCTAAAATTAAGGAATATTAGCTTGTACCTAAATAGCATTTTTGATACCAATATAAATGAATAATGGATAAAAAGTAATCAAGTTATCATTGATGCATATCTAACTAGATGAGCTGAACTAGAATATAAGATTAGATAGAGGATATCCCTTAATTTCATGTTTAGGCATACAATGGGTTATCCAATATGATTATTTTTGTGTGGGAGAGAGGGGATAAAATAGAATATGATTAATTAATTAAATTATGGGTAATTTATAATTTCACCAAAATTTAGGGTCAAATGGTTTGTACACATAGATTGACTAGACATTATCCTACCTTGCATGTTCTATTTTCTGTTAGGGGAACCTGCACGGTTTGTCTACACGGTTTGACTAACGATACCCAAACTATTCCAAAAACCACTTTCAAAATTGCAGACATTATCAAACACCTATTCTACTCAAGTCACATGGTTTGGCTTAGTCACTCAGAATCCTCCTTATGTATACCCATACCCCACATGGTTTATCAAACTTCGTGGCCTTCCCCTCACACTTTGAACTGACCATGTTCCATGCCATTTTCACCCATAAACATGGGTTTTGGGCTTTGAACAGGCCCTAGACACTCCCAAAACAACTGTGATCAAAATGGATTCTTAAATTAGGCCATTTTGAAATATTAAAACTGAAAATAAAATGATATATACATTATATGAATAACTAGGATCTTACAATAGTATCCTCTTAAAGAAACTTATCAACGAATCCCCCATAGATGGGTAGTTAAATTTTTTTTAGAACAACTCTGACCACCGAGAATGAAAATCGGCCTCCCGCTCCCAAGTATCATCCTATAAATTTATATTCTTATATAGCACCAACACTAGAGGAACAGACAGAACACATAGAAAATTCATGCTCCTATCAATGATACGAATTGGTTTCTCCTCGAAGGATGCATCTTGCTATAACTCAACCTCCTCAAGATGAAAATCATAAGACATATCCAAATGATAATGTCACAAATATTATAGATAGAAAACTTCATTCATATATCTATACATCTAAGGTAACTATAACCAATAGGCTATCCATATAACTCTCTCTAGAATCTTGAATAGCCTGACATATCACAGTGAATTATTCCCTTATATCCCGATCCGTATGTGTTATAGCTTCGGTGAAACACATAGAAATACAAAATCACTGACCTCCAATTACAGAGGTCATATGTAGCGATCGATGTAAAATTTCTCTCGATACCGTGAAATATCCATATGCTTCTGTATAAACTAGACCTACTCAGAAGTCTCCTACATGAGATGTGGTTCTATTAATGATTCATCACCTACCTATAACCAGCACAAGGGTGATCAACATTGCCTACCATATAAATCCTTGCAATCATGAATTTGTATCATTTCCTAATATCTAATATTGTTGTCAAAATAATCTAGTGGAATATACCTCTTTTAAGAGTCCCCAAAATCTAGGATATATGCTTGCAGCATGTCCTCAATCCCTTATATCCTACACTCTAACTGACAATCAGTCTAAGGGTGTTATGATTTTCTTAGTTGCACTGATGTACCCAACACCCTCTATAAAATCTTTCAAAAAACAAAATGTAAACTATGCGTCCCTAAATGAAATGATAGTGAATAGGACCCCATGGATTCGTACTACCTCATAGATTTATAACCTCCCATACTCCCCACACTGAAGGTCTCCATGATTGTCTAGAAATTAACTACCATCAGGTGCCTATCTAACCTGTTTCATGATCACATCATTATCTCTTTTACCATACATCGTAAGGTACTTCCAACCATATGTTTTAATGGCCAATTATAATTAACCTAAAAGAAATATTAATAAAATATTCACTTGAAATCCCTAGACAACCCTTAAAAGGAACCCATTTCAACCGACAATGTGCATAAAATGGTATCTTAACTATTTCATACCTCATTTGGAAATGAATCTAGTTGATCTTCCTCTGGCCAAAAATTCTAAAAATCTCTCATCTAAGATGAAAAAAACACCTCAAACAGATACCCAACACCTTCCCCCACGACACCATGTGTAAAACTAGAGAAAGAATACCATGAAATATACCAAACCTTCAAGACACAACCTTATCAAACCACTCCATGTTCATTTTATAAAATGACATATGTGTTCCAAGAAAACAATCCAAAAACCGGTCTCAACAACCCCCAACCCTTTTCTCACAAGGATCAAATAATTATTCAGGGCGGTATCCACAACAAAAGTTCACCATTAAACCACTCCTAGAGAATACCATCAGATATTTTAATCAATAATTCATAATGTTCATTTGATTATATTATCATCCCATATAACTGATTCCCACTCATTTTATATAGGGTGTCTTCATGATTGGGGTCATGCTCATCACTAAACAAGGAGTACACTATGATTTTTATCACTAGAACAATAGGTCCTCTCCCATGAACCTCTATAATTGAAAACATACTAAAATACTTAACCAATTCATGACACCAAGTCTCTCAACCATGAGTAACTTAGACAAAAATATTGGACACCCATCTCATGGTCCCCAATTCAACTTAATTGCATCCCTCATCCCAATTCTATCTTTAATTCACCCAAGCCTCGGAAAGCCAATCCTTGAAGCTTCAATAAGAAAAAATCATCCTTTGGCTAATACTCAACTATTGATTGACTATACATTGAAACAGTACTATATGGAACTTCTGGGTACCATGTTTCCCCTATGTTGCAGGTGTACACTACATTACCACAATGATCCAATTCAAAGTCACAATCCTATGGGTCATTCAAAATCAAGACCAATCTGGTCATTCTAGTTTACAAGTTAGTCTCATCAAGGAAATGGCTCCCTTGGAACTCAATCGAATATTGTAACCTACAGTATTCTCTAACCATCAAACAACCACTTTCCTCACGTTGTCTTTTTAGAATGGTCAATAACAAGACCACCACCAATCAACTGGGTCAGGAAACCGATCAATCCCACCCAATGATCTTATTTCAATAAATTATCATCCATGGTTCTTCAAGAAGGAAAATTCATTAACGTTACTAAAATAAAAGACCTGATCAAATATCATACATCAATCAATAATGATCATAATCCCATATCATTACCCTTATGGTAATCATAAACCTTGATCCATCCTTCTACATAGGTGTTTCATACTCAATGGATTATTAATGAACTACTAGGGTCTAATCCAAGATTGTAACATCCAACTCTACCACCATGCCCAAGAAAAATGGAATTAGATATGGCCCACTATGTTTGAGGACCTAGACCTATGGTTCCTAACATGAGAACCAAAACCCACTTAATGGATTATATTAAATAACATCCTACATGCCTAAAAAATCTCGGAAATGAGGATAAAATGAAATGAATAAGGAACATTGACCTACCAGGGAAAGATTGTATCATTTAAGTTAGAATGGAATCACCTTCTAATGTAGACGATATGTCCATGATCACTATTATCATTGGGATAGGTAAGTAATATCTAAATGATTATGATGCTTATGCAAAAAAGAATAGATCTTACACTCATTGAGAATCCAGCTATGGGAAATACCCCTTGTCTTCCAAGCACCAAATAGCCTTCTATTCACCTTGGTGTCATTTCAAGATAAGAGGTCCTACTAGGGACAATCAGTAATAGAACATTATATTCTGTCAGAAAAAAATCTTGATAACTTATCAAAAAAATAAGTTCTAAGGGAGGTACCTCCTTTAGGATATCCCCTTTTCAAGGGCACATGGCCTTACTACCCATCGCATGGGTCCTACCAAAACTAAGGATAGAAACTTACTAAAGATCATAGAAATTCTAACATTCTCTATGCAAAGATCATTAAATAATAGAAGAATTTAACCCATAATCAAGGGTTCAAGCTATTACACCTATATAGGTTCAATATATGATCATAGAACAAGAATCAATCATTATAGAATGCACTAATGTTTAAATGGGAAATACCAAGTACCAGTTATAAAGAAAATTTGTACCATACCATTTAGCATGTAAACACCCTCATGAGGTCAATCCCTAAATCCTATAAAAAGGAAATACAACAAAAAATATCCCATAAAATTAACTAGGATCACTAAAAAGAAAACCATAATAGGCATCACACCACACTCTAGACCCATGAACTCACTTTCCCTTTCATCTCTCAAGGTCTCAAGAAATGTTATCATAGAACTTGGTTTGCAAATCCCCCAAATCCATGTCGTACATCCTATCATCCTGGTTTGAACATCCCAGTAGTGACTTACTACTACATGCAATATATATTTAATGAGCTCCACTAACCTCTCAGTATGGGTCTCCTAATTCTTTAAGATCGATTTTTTAGGCACAATTCATAGCACAATAGCTTGTAGACCACATTACTTAAAAAATATGGAAGATGTTGTTTTTTTTACACATGCATTATCTTATCCATATACAACGTAGGATATGGTGCTCTCTAAAATGATTTCATGAAGTGATAAAACCCCTCATTGAACTATATTTTATCACCTATGTCTGGAACAATAGTTGCTGACACAACTAGTACTAAAGGAGGATCCACTAGTAGCTCATGGACCATAACTTCAATAGCATAATCCTCACCATACTCCGGGAACAAGACTAGAGGTTGTCATGGTTGAATGCCTCTAAAATTCCAAAAAATAACCTCATAAAGATTCTATATCAAATTTTTAATCTGAATATAATTGTATTGGTTAAAACATCTTAAAACAGGTCATACCACACACCCTTCTCCTAATATAAGGACTATAAAAGGAAGAGTCACACACACCACTAGAAGCATTTCCTCTTTCCAACTCAAAACCCATGTCTATGTAAATTTTCTATGTATCATTTCAAGTTTCCATTTCAATTTCATTTAAAATAAATTCATATTCTATCAGAATTTAATTTAATAGTTAATCAAAATGGATCGCCATGTTCCAATCAGTTGGAGAGCATAACCCCTCATGGACCAAAATTTGGTGCCAATATAATTAATACCATATCAAATTCAAATTAATTATTCAAATAAAATGGTGTTAAACTTTCTAGTTCATAAGGGCCCATACTATATATGAACTGAAATATGGA
This sequence comes from Viscum album, assembly GCA_963277665.1. Taxonomy (NCBI): domain Eukaryota; kingdom Viridiplantae; phylum Streptophyta; class Magnoliopsida; order Santalales; family Viscaceae; genus Viscum; species Viscum album. The sequence continues at coordinate 938,330,437 of OY728155.1, read as the reverse complement.
ATCACATTCTCTATCCACTGCACAAAATCTATCACAACATTATGTACATCCATCGCATCAACTGTCACAATAGCATGAAAATAAGTAATAATTCTAAAATGGAATAGAATAATACATGGAATGTGATTTATAACAAGTGTCTATGATGATGAATGAGATTTAATAACCTCAAATAATTATGTTGCGACACAATAGAAACCATATTCATGGTAATAATAACAGCAGAACTCAAGTGTGCCACCCAATAGTGGAATCGAATCAACTATAATAGTCACAATCAAGAAAGAAGAAATTTAATTTGAAGAAAATTGACTTTTTTATAATATGAGGATTAATTATGCCTAGAAAAAACACATCATTGAAATAAAATTTATTCCAATACCTTTTATTTAAAAACAACTAATAAACCATAAAAAAGAAAAACCATTGATAGCCCTTTATATCGTACTAGTCCTATATGCAATGAAAAGGTTCCCGGATCTAGGTGTTTTATATTTCCTTAAGCGCATCTTCCTGAATTCTAGATCCTATAGACTTGCAGTGAGGGACTAGGGTGTGTCTGTGGGGAGACTATTCCCTCATTAACAATGTTTAACACTACCAAAATTGTAATGATAGCCAATAAAATAAGAATATATGACTAACATACAACTGATAAATAAACAAGACAAGAATGCATAACAAACCCAAAAGTGTCTCTTATACAATGATGACAATTCATGTATCTAGAAATAATGCAAACTGGAAAAAAGATAAACAGCATAATACATTCAAAATTAAAAAAAATAGCAAAAATTCATATCTCCATATAGAATCTAGAGACTCAGATCGGTCTCATGCTCCCTTGCTCATAAGCATGTTACAAAATCAACTCCCGGACTGTGGGAGCTTTCCATTATCTCTACCTACATCCAAATTTTCTACTTGACTACCCAAAAACAGGTTGAATAGGGAGTGGGATACAATACCAGTTTGTAATAACCCAAAGGTACATATAATCCATGTTGTTAAATATATATATAAATAGTGTTTAGGTAAATAGGTCCGTAGTAAATAAATATAAAGATTCACATGTCATGTAAATTCTGAACTGGAAATCATCAATAGCCTCTCAGGGATCCCTAAAAAAGTTAGTCAAGATATTATAAATGGTAGATTCTTTTAAAAGAGAGTAACTGGCTTGACCATGCAGTATGAACAATAGTTTCATATCAACCATGGCCTTGACATATATTAGGAAGATATAGAACAACCATGGTCGAGCCATATAATCCCAAATGTCACATTTCCCAAGGGAATGTCATATAAACAATGTGTGAGACCATGAAGGACTAGATATAATATGTAGAATACCAAATCATCCTCATAGATTCCTGAGATCATCTTGATGAAGACAGGGTTAGGCATTGCTCGGATTCCTAGGAGCATGTATACCGAACATGTCCAATATGAGTCAAATAAAGATCGATCCAAGTGATAGTAAGGCTGAAGTAATACCAAGGAAAAAAGATATAAGGATCATTCTCTATCCTAGGATTCTTTTACCATATTCGAGAACCATGGACTAACATCAAAGGAATATAAATGGAATAATGAACAATTGTGTTCCAAGTGAGGTTTCCACTACCATTTAAAACCATTAATCAATTAATACCATATCAGTCTTCCCACTCATATAACCATTCAAATTAATTTTCATCTCATACTTATACCTAATCATTCATCAAAATTAAAATTCAAAGGCAACTAGTAATTATACCTACCCATTTTCCACAATTCACAATTGAAAATATCACAAGAGTTTACCCACACATTTATCTATTTACATATTTTGGAAATCAAACAATGAGTATACCCACTTATTTAATCAATACCAAATATAACAATTAGTTCAATTTAATAGTTAAATATTTTAAAAGATCAATATTATGTTCATCAAGGAAAGGAAGAAAGACATATCCCATAGAAGAAATCTAATTCCATTTAATCATAATTAAGATTCCACTAATAGGACAATAAAGAGAACACATACCATTGATGGTTTAATAAAGAATTAACTAGGTGAAATCGTTTACCACATCCCATGGGTGGCCCTGGGTTTAGAAAAAACCACCAATACATCTCAAAAGTACCTAAGGGAATCCCTAACAGGCCCAATTCCATTTAATTCAATTAATCATTTTAATTTTAGGGATGGATCAGAGAGTCTGACTAGCTTCACAATGGTAGCTAACACTATAAATCACCAATAAAAAAGGTATAGAACACCTACCATACCTCGATAGTTAAGGATCTTACTATATCAACTCCTTATTTGACTCAGATTGAGAGAAAATTACGAATGGAGGAAGAACCTAAAATTAGGGATTATTAGATCGAAGCTAAATATAACAACCGCTACCACGAAAAAAATAATGGATATAAATGAATTGAGAACTCACTGATTCAGATCCAATGAAATGATAGGTGTTTGAATCAGAGTTCAGATGGAAGAGATCATTCTATTATTGTCTTAGGCATTCAAATGGGCTTCCAAAATGTGAGTTTTTTATGTAGGAGTTAAGGAAGAAAATAAAATAGGATTAATATATTTAATGAAGGGTTTTTTTAAATTTCACCCAATTTATAGGGTCAAATAGTCTAAAAAAGTGTTCACTAATCGTACATAACCTGTTGTAGGGTAGGAACACCTGCACAATTTTTCCACAATGTTTGAATAACTATGCACAAACCATGCCAAAAATGATAGCTAAAATTGAAGACATTCTTGAATTCAGCTATGCATCAAGTCACATGGTTTTTTTCTAACCATGTGGCCTCCTCCAAAACTCTATCATACTTTTCACTATTTATTATAATGTTCTACTTGCCCCAAACTGATGGAACTAGCCCAGCACCAAGCCATTTTGACCATTAAACTTGGGTTATGGCCTTCGAACAAGCCCCAGACACCCACTATATACCTGTGATTAAAATGTGTACTCCCATTAGGCCGTAATTAAACATCAAAAATAGAAAATAAAAGGATCCATTCTATATTTGAAAACCTAAGTACTTACACGTTTTCTATAACATCAAACTCCAGTGCTCATCAATGATTTTCTATATAGGTTTTCTATGAACATTTCATATATTTAATATGAAATCAAATTGTTTTAACCTTCTCTGTCATCTCTTGGACATAGCCAGGTCCCCTTAGTATCTACTCTCAAACATTATCCCAGCATGTCAGAGTCTGATATTTCTTCCCATAGAATTTTTCATAAGGGCACATTTAAATTCTATAATGGAATCTGTTGTTTTATGACAAGTCTACTTGAGTAAAGTATTTATCCCAACAAATTTTTAAATCCTTTACAATATATCACATCATATATTTTATTCTTTGGATGGTTCTATTATACTAAATATTGATATGAGGGTTATAAGTAGCAGTAAAATTGAGTTTTGTATCTATCCCTTAATGAAGGGTTCTCTAGAGCCTCGAGGTAAATATTAGATATTGATATGATATAATATAGACTGTAACTCCATGAAATATTAATAGTTCCCTTATTCATATCATAGTGAGTTGGTCAATATATAAATATTCCTCTATAGAAATGAAATGTTCTTATTTTTTAAGGCAATCAACTACTGCATATATTGTGTTATTTATTTAGGTGTCCTTGGGATTCTTATGATGAAATACATTGTTAGGTTTTATAATTTTTAAACTTTTATGGGAAATGGATTCATTAAACCCTTATAATGATATCAATCATCCTTCACATTCTCATATACCAAACAGTGAGGTAAAAATTTTACTTTTTCCATATCCATATATTACCATTAAGTGTTTTTATTTAGATCAATATACATATTAGTTGTTTCAAGATGAATAGATAAGGATGAACAATTCACATCACCCAGAATCCCCCTCATTGGCTTTAGTTTTGATGGGATACATATCTGTGTTCAAAACCATATAAATCCATCTTATGTAAGTTTAGACTCTTGAATATTCAATACCTTTTCTATAGCACCTAAAAATATTTTTATGCCTCCTAGATATTTTAAAGACTGGATGGTTGAGTGGTCATTTGAGAAAGGAATGATGATGTTCCTTTCATCATGACTTCCATTCCCAACCTTTTTATGCCTATAAGGATTAGATATTTCCCAATTCTTATCATTGATAAATTTTTAGGATCCTTTCTATATAGAGCATCTACTGCTTTGTTAGCTTTCCCAAGATAGTAGTGGATTACACATGCATAATATTTGATCTGGGAGAACCTTCTTCACTTTTGTATATTAATATCTAACTAGGTGAATATATATTTAAGGCCCTTGTGATCTATATAAACATCACACTACACCTTATAGAGATAATGAATACATATATGCCACATGGAGATCACTTCCCCTAACTCCAAATCTTTTGTTGGATAGTTTTTCTAATAAAATTTGAACAGCGTTGAGAGTTAATCAATTAATTTATCATTCTTTATCATTACACATCTGATGACCTTATTTGGTTCATATCTATAAATTCAAAATATTTACCATCTTAGGGGAAGTTTGAGGACTGATGCACTGGTAATCCTTTGTTTCAACTACATAAAGCATTCTTTACATTCACTAGTCCAAAAACACATTACCCCCTTCTATGTTATAATTTTAGTGGGTCTAAAAATAGTGAGAAGATTAAAAAAATTCTTGGTAATGCCCAGCTAGCACATGGAATATAGGAAACTATATTAATTATATTGTTCTAGGCAACTACTCAGTATCCATTATCCTTGAAGATTATACATATATCCTTTTATTGGTAAAATAGTTTCCCATGAATTATACTTCCTTTATCTAGAACTCACATTTAATATAATTTTCACATAGCTTCTCCTTTCTCAAATCTATATGCACAATATTCAAATTCTCTTCATGAACCTCCTTGCTTTTGGAGTATATCATGAAATAATCTAAAATGACTAAACCAAAATTTTCAAGGTAATATCTATATAATCTATTCACTATGTTCCTAAATTTTTTTCAAGAATATTTTAGTATAATAAGAATAATTATAAACTCATAGTTTTCATAACTTGATCAAACAATAGTTTTGGGAATAACCACCTTATATATCCTTAATCGGTTTTATGCTGAATGAAGGTCCATGTTTTTGAAATACTAGTCCCCACAAATTTGATCAAACAATCCATCTATTTATTTTAGGAGACAATTAATAATTTTGGTTATGTTTTACACCATTATAATTAATTGAAATGTAAATTGAACCATACTTCTTCATCATTAAGATGACCAACAATCCCAGTGAAGCACTCATGTGTATACAACCTTTTTTCAAGTTATATTATAAACTCTTCTTCCTCTCTTCAAACTTAAGGGTTATAATTTTATAAGTCCTTAATATGGTTATAGATATAGGTATAAGTTTCCTTAATCACCAGGGGGCCTCTAGTTGTGCTTCCATTGGGATTGACACCATTGGGAAGACCGAGATATCTGGAAAAAAACTTACATGAGGAGTCAGCTACAGTATCATAGATTGGACAAGGGAGGATGAATGAGGTGAATGTCTTAGGTCCCTTAGACCCCAACACCCTCTCTCCACAACCTCCAGTCTAGGTAAAGGCTGTGAGTGTAGGGAAGAAGAATGAATTTGAGGTTAAGGCAGGATTGGTGAAGTCTTTGTGCAGGAAAATCCCTCTCAATGAACACCCAGTTATGGTGTTGGAAAACTGCTTTGATGGTCTAGATGTCCAATAACCAATGATAGCTTCTGAGGAGGAGGATTCAGGTGTCGAAAGTTATAGCCAATTCTCAGTGGATAGTTTGGAAACAATTCAGGGGAAAGGCCTTCATAGTCCTAGAACGAATAAAGGGAAGAAAGGAAATCGAGACTTCGGAAAGTGAATTGTTGTTAAGGGGAAAAAATAAAAGGGACGAAAAGACTAGTCCTACTTTCCTAAGCCGGTGTAAACTAGGTCAGCTAAGAAGGGTGGAAACAATGAAATCAAAGCCTTACAGAAAAAAGAAAGTAGAGAACAAAGAATAAAAGAAAGAGTAGTTTAAGCAGAAGAAGAAGGGGAGTGTTTAAAATTCATCCTCTATTCCAAGGGAGAAATGTTTGAAAAAGATGTTCGGGTCAAATCTTTAAAAGAGGAGATCGACAGAATATACAAAAGAAGGTTTCAAGTTGATGCCAAGGAGGAGCAAGAGGCACGGTTAGACAAACAAGACTGAGTCCTAGCGCAAGGTTTCAACCACTACAAAAATAAACTTTGTGGAATTCATACAGACAATGGATAGAATGGATACTCACCTTAAAGAGCTTATCAGCAACGATACAGACATTCAGGTTAGTACTCTACACTAGGAACTATATAGTGTCTGATTCTAAAAATCTTAGTCTTGTGTTTAATCTATTTGCGAGTTCTTTCAGAACATAGTGGTATCAATGGTTTGTGAACTATGGTTTCCCACTTCTTCTTAAAGTGGCTTAATAGAAAATTTAAATTTGGTACCTTTTATATAGGTATAATTCCAATTGAGAACTCATCCTCCTGATCAAGATAAAGATCTAACAACTATTTGAGGAATATATCAGTATAATCCCCTACTATGGGAATGTCTTTAAGTATTATTACCACTATTATCCAAAACAATTTAGTTATATGTTATTTATGAAAAGGAAATAATATCTATAATTGAAGAGGAAATTCTAAGGGAGATCCATTTTTATCCTTACCATTATTTAGAATCCTTGCATGAAAAGTGATGTGAAAAGTGATCTCAATCTCTTGAAATTTGATGTTGGATTTATATAAAAATAGATTATCCATACCAAATATAGTATCAAAGTATAATAAAGGAAGTAATAAGGTATTCTATGCATGATTTATTCCACCAAAATTTAATTCATAAATGTTATATACATGGGATGTGACCATTTTTTGATAAGTCGAGTGTTGATCTTAACATTATTTTCTTCTTGCATAATAGTTTGATTCTTCATTTCCATCTAGAAAAAGTTATCCTGATACCCATATTTTAGACATTTTAAATATCACATGGTTCCCATAATATAGTTTACAAGATGATTCATCCCATTTTTATTACAATTGGGATGTCGGGGTTTCCTTTCTCCATTGTATTTATTTGTTGATACACTAGAATAATATTTCATTTTCAATTTTTTTCTCAATTCCCAAGAGTCCACTAGGATTATCCAATCTGTATTTAATCATAAAGGGAAGAAATAAAATATCTTAATAATTATGAAAGTCTCAAATCCATTAATCTTATAATTGACTTGGATTTAACCCATGAAAGAAATTGTCCACCATAATTTCCATGATAATGGAAAATTCAAAGGAATACCATGAAAGCCTTGTGATATTTTCCTCATATGACCTGATAGAAACATCATATATTTTCATTATATTGAAACAAACCTTATCTATTTTAATATAGAGTGTTTTGGGAAAATATTTATTGAAAAATATTTTCATGAAGTATTCTCATTCAATGGATTGAATAAAATATTTTCACACAATGACTTAATCGGTTCTCACCATAGTTTAGATTCTCCCTCAATGAAAGAAATAGCTAGAAAAAAATTATATTCCTATTAAATTTTTTTTATAGATAATATATTCTCAAATTATTATTCCATTGTTCCATAAAAATGGGATCACTAGATCTACTAAAGGTATTAGGATTTTTTCACAAATAATACACCATAAAAAACATCCTCGTTCTCATGATAGAGAGTGTGTTATCCAAGATTCAAGTTATTAATCATAATATGGGCTAGTTGAGCAACTAATACCATGAAATTATTATCTCCTACTCAAACTAAGTTAGGAAAATAAATTTGATAACCAAAAATTTCTTATCATGTTTGTTTATTATACAATTACTCACATTTCCCACCATTAAGTAAAATATAAAAAAGTAGGAAAATAGATTAACATAAAAAAATTATCTTATAAATTATATAGAATAATTTATAAATTATATGTATATCATGACTTATGAGTATCTAGGTATCAATCGAGGATATCCATTATAATTTCCGTATTATTTTTTCAAATTTTTTTAGGTCCATCATAGTGGTTCAAACATTAGTTTTGATATTCCAATGAATATCTCCCAAGAGTGTGAAAATAGTTATCCAGTAAGCCCAATTTCTGAGAACAATATATTGATAAAATCCAAATCAATGAGACTTTTTTATTACCCCAAGGTATGAATGTTTCATATCCACATCTAGTTTAAGTATCTATAGTGAGATTTAATTTTTCAGAAACCTATTCATCTATCCATCACAAAAATTCCTAGATATTTTTTTGTACTTAATGTTATCCTCAGGTTTATCACTAATTTTCTCTCATTACAATTTCCAAGGGTTGACTAATCCTTTTCCTTGGTACAAAATACACCAACCCAAGACATTTACACATGTTATTGTATGAATTTTAGACATTACATTCAATAAATATGATACATGGGTCATAATACCTAGTACCTTTGTAAGGCATTATTTAGAATACATCGAACAAAAACTAAAACCTATAATCTGAATTTAATTCTCAATGATAAGCTCATAAATCTATTTATCTTTATAAAACACCATATGATACCTTATGGAACACATAAATAAAAAGGGTGAGATCAAAATACTATTAGGTGAATAAATAAGATAAGGAACCATAACTTTTGAGTCAAAAGTATAACATGATTTCAAAAAAAAGGAAGGATATAGAGTAATATCCATAGAGAATGATATCAAGAACATGGTATCATAAGATCCTTAAATCATTGGAAAGTTGTTAGAAAAATAAAAAATTTAATAAACATGATTTATGGCTAATTACCTAGAAGAAATAACAATGTTAGAAAAGTCCCATAATGGATTAGGATTACTCCCTATTCCCAAACATGATGTCTCATGAGAATATAACATTACCCAATACATTGGAGAACTATTTGGTAAAACACATAATACCATGTGATTTTTTTTAGTGCTACAAAAAGGAAAACACGCTAGTAGAATTTGGGCCTATACCAATACTTATTTCCCAACGGTTTGAAAAAACCATTGGGATAAAGAACATATACCAAAAGTTCTAGTAAACCCTTAGTATAGGGTTTTATATGATGGGTTTTCCAAATGTTTTATCAAAATTGTTGGGAAAGAAAAAATTTACTTATGTTTTTATTTAACATAGGGAAAAAATACACCCAATTTATGGCTCCCTCTACTTTTCATCCCGCGTGAACCATCCCTGACCTCTGACTCCGAACCCCCTCCCTGATCGTGACCTCCTCCTGGAATTCTCCTCTACCTCCCGACCCCCCTCCATCTCCTCTAGTGACGTTCCCCTTCCCTCTGGGATCCCTCTCCGATGACGACGTCCCCCTCCCCTCTCAGCTCCTAGTGACGTTCCCCATCCCCTCTCGTCTCCCTCTCCTAGCAACATCCCCCTCCCCTTTTGTCTCAATCTTCTCCAACGATGTTCCCCGACCCCCTCTCTAGTCACGCATGAGACCCCCAATTGCCAAACACCCCACGAGACATCCCCCTCTCTCGGCTCCCTCTACTCTCACTAGGGTTCTTGATCTGTACATCCAGGTAATAATTAGTATTCTTTTTTAAAAAAATGAGGCAACAAGGAATGCATTGTCAGATTCATAGTTAGGATCACCATTCATATTAATCGTGCATTTTCTAGGGTTTTGGGTAGTACCCAACTCATGGTGTGGTGAATTATTTGGTAAATTGTGATTTTTTTTTCAAAATAGAGTCTTCCTGAAATGTAGGTTTAGATTAACATGTTGTATTCCATTCATTCGAACAGTGAATTCAATAAAAAGATCATGATTTTTTAAAAACCTCATATTTTCCTCAACAGACTCCTATTAGACATTATATTCTGTTGGAGTTTTTTTTGTTAATCATGATATATATTTGATGAGGTTGTATCTTCAATAAGATGTGGAATGATGTGGGTTAATTAGAGGTAAGTGATGCTATATGAGATTTTATGGCTTATTGTGAAGAGTTTCTTGCCCTTTAATTGATTGGTTCATAAAACACAAGTTTGTGTTGTATATATTATGTAATTGTAATTGGTAAAATGAAATGTTTGTCTCATATTTCCGAGTTGGTTATGTGGGTGGTATTCTCTATCAAAAGTGGGTATATCTCTTTCGATTATGGGTGAATTTTACAATTTACCTATGTATTTATTAAACTGACCATGCAATACACATTTCCCAAAATATGGAAGCACCACATAAATCATAGATAGACACTACACACCACAAGACACCCATGGAAGACGACCCTTGATATCTATGGATAGTTAATGGGCTATTAACTTAGGAACTAAAGCCGATTGGCACTCAATCCTTGAGAAATTCCCATTTCTGGTAGAAAAGATACCAACACCTTTATTGTTAGTGTAGTTTTATGAAAATGTGTACACCCTCATGACCAAGTAGACCATCTGGTTCATGGACCGGTGCCCAACCAGGTTAAAGAGTATGATCAACTAATAAACATTGATTGTGGTCCGTATAAGGTTTTTTCCATAGTGAAGAGGGTTATGTTTACAATATTTAACTCAACTAATGTAGCATAGGTGAATATTCAATATAAGTGTACTAGTATGGTGTTTCCAACAACGTGATATATAAAGAACATAATGAAAAATGAAGAGATTATTAAATAGAATTGTTTCCCCCTTGCTTGTTGGAACATGATTTGACCCATGGGGGATTGTGGTTCTTATTTACTGGGTAGTGACATGAATAGTCACTGGATACAGGTATGTTTTTGTTTAGTTTTTAGTTTATTTTCTTTATAACATTGGCCTCTAAGGTATTTTACTTCATTCTACAGTCAGAGGGTAGTGATGATATCCTGACTAGTTGACGTAGATCACTTGTATACTATAATTCCATGAGGTGTGAGTGTGAGGAACCATTGGAAGCTAGAGGAGCATTGGGGTCTTCCATAAGGTGGAATTTTTTTTTAAACATTGTGTGGGAACATTTCTGGAGAATGTTGGAATCATGAAATAACCCCAAGTGTCTCCATGGGATAGCATAAATAACCCCAAGTGTCTCCAACTGTCTCCATAAATCATATCAACCTCACATGGGTTGGCCACTCACCCAACCCTATCAAACCTATCCTAGTATATCCTCTTAGTCACATAGTCTAGACTCATATCTCGAGGATTATCCCATGCCTTGATGCACATCTCATAATCCAACTAGAAAAAGTGGATTATTCACCTTATGAGTGTCCTAGTCACAAAAGCATAACATGTCGATCCCATCTACAATATATTCTAAATAATCTGGTCAAGAACCTCATCAAAATCATGTATTATAATCCAGCCCCACTAACCAGGTTCCATCTTAAGCTAAATCACACCAAGCCTCTAGGAATTATAATGAAAATCAGTCCGACAATACCCAATACCATCACTAGTATCACATCTTTCGTCTCTTTAGTTGAACTCTTGAATCCTTAAATGGAGTAAAACTTTTCAAAATACATTTTATATGCTCAGAGGGACTATCCAACTCTAAGAACCTTCCAAGATTCCAATCCATCCTAATAAGTATTTCATCATCAAATTCTAGATGTACAATTTCCACACCTATCACTACAAGGACCAATCCTCTTAGAAATATTTTACTTGATCTAAATCCTCATCTAGTCCATACACATATCATCCAAATTTTAAGACATATGTTAGACAACTCATATCCCAATCGATATCTTATCCACATGGAGACCTAGTTATTGGGTGATTTCATTTCCATAAAATCACTAAAGAACCTTCTCTAAACCTATGAGGCTTGTGAACACCATATCTATAGGTCTACTATGTTAAACTATTTCTTTTCATTTACCATCCTTAGAGTCCATGACTCCCATGGAGCATAGTTATAATCAATTCCTTTGCAATAAATGACCAAATATCATGTTAGTGTTTAAGGGTTTGTAGAGGCTCTTAATACATTCTTTATACATGAAGAGATACTTAATAAATTTGATGATTAAAGTCATAAAACACACTACTTACTTGATTACTTTGGGTGAGGTTTCTTAGATGACTACCTCACACATTTCCTCTTGTATGTATTCTTTGAGGGATATCCTTCAAATGGGGATGGTATTTGATGAGTTGGAGGTGGCCCCAATGGAGGTATACATCCCTTACATGGTGAGACCACATATCAGATTCATATGAACAACATGCATAAACTATAGAGAGATTTTCAAGGATTTCATATATTATATTGTGATAATATAGCCATTAATTGTGACCTTATTAGATTATTAATTTATATATAAATCATTGAATCTTATATTGTAATATCAAATGATTTTTGGCTCTGTAACTACAAACACCAATGCCCAGTATTCACCTAGAGTCAATATACATCCCTTGCATGGAGAGACTATGTGGTCGTCATCAAGGAAAATCTCACCATATGATCCATAATACCATTAATTAGAAGTAATATTGTGGTTCAACTATATATAATACTTACAATAAGTTATATAAGAAAACACCATATAGCTTTTTTGTAATTTAAATAGTTTATTCCTCATCATTAGTGACATCAATCACATTAAAGCGCATAAATGTCAACTGAACCCTACATTCTAAGAATTATTCATGTGGAGAGGCCCTATGCCAACAAGATAAAAACTAAAACCATAAATAATAATACCAAATACATGTAACATTTTTAAATAAATATCTCAAGTGTAAACATAAAAACCAAGAATAATATGACCTCATCCCTTGTATCGAACAAAACCAAACTATGTTGAAACTCGGGCCAAATTGATTATATACCATTAATAGGAAGAGTAATTGTTAATTAATAGGAACGTACTATTTGATAGTATCATTTTGAAACATTGATGTATTTCCCCTTTTCTTGTAGGAACATGATTTGACCCATGGGGTGTTGTGGTTCTTATATATTGGGCGGTGACTTGTATAGTCATAGGAGACAGGTATGTTTTACTTTAGTTTTTATTTTATTTTCTTTATAGCATTGTCCACTTAGATCTTTGAATACTTTCTATGGACATAGGGTAGTTATATTCTACAAAGGGGGCCAGAAGGAGTTCATATTGATTCAGTCCACTGTCTTTGATCTGAGGTAAGATTCTATGGTTACTACTTGTCTCGCACCTCATGTATTTAGGGCTTCAGTGTTTTTGACTCCATATTATGTTTTTGGTAGGGCGTTGGATCTTTTCGTGTTGGTTCGGGTGGATTTGGTTCTCCGATTCCAATCTAGGTAATCATTTAATTCCATTGGTTGGTTTCTCAATGGTTGTGTACCATCCTTCATGTGTTTTAAGGTTCTTAATATCCTTTGTGTAGTGTGTTCATCCCTACTCGTTAGTTTTGAGTATCCAAGTCAAGGGCGACTCGCTTGCATGTGAATAGGTAAGTAAGTATATGTATGTGGGTTCCCCTGTTACATGTATAGTCACCCATGGCAGTGATTATGCACGTATGGGGCTAGGTGTTCCCATGTATATATATATATATAAATGCATACACAAGTGAGTGGAGACTGGTATATGCATATAAGCATATGTACAAGGATCCACTTGCACATGCTCATGGTCATGCGGTTGTGTGAATAGGGGTTGGGTGTCCTTGCATGTGTGTGAAGGTGCGTATACCCAGTGGAGGAGCAGCAGCTTTTAGTTAGAAAGCTCTAAGAGCTGAAGTGGACGGCTTGGTTCCACCTTGAGGTAGAGTCCCTCACATTCTCTCTTCAATTTAATAATGATTAAAATTTAATTTATCTTATTTTGTAATTCAGCTTAATTATATTGAATTGCATATCTTGAGTAGGTGTTATTTAATATAACTGTTTCATTTGATAAATAATGTCAGTTTTTTATAAAAAAAATACCCTTTCAACGGAGGTGTGCTGTCTGTGAAAACTCACAGTGATAGTTTAGGGTTTATGGTTCTTTTCCATCATTTTCTTTCCCTTTAGACGTTGGGTCATTGTGCTGCTCACTAAAACATTTTTATGATCCCTTGTTACAACATATTAAATAGTTGATTTGTTCTATCATGTCTGTTGTGACCATATCTTATGGAGAAACCTGTTTTGGGTGTTTTCCTGGCCTCTTAGCCACCCCTTTGGGTGTTTACCCAAACCTATATATCTAAAAACACTGATGGTGTCATTGTTTAACACATGTCAGGCTTATGGTACTCCCCACCATAAGCATCATCTTAAAACCGTTTGGGGTGTTCTCCTGGCCTCGATGCACATTTAATTTTTTATATATATGAATTCTCCCATTAGATTTGTTTTGCATCCTGAGATGTTAAAACAAACTCAAATTCTATTGTTCTCAAGGTGAGTGAAGTTTTATTATAAAAGTTCCAAGAAATGCATATACCATTGATAAGTAATACACCTACATAATTTGATTCTCAATCAGTTGTTTAAACTACATAGTAACACTTTTAAAAACAATGAATATAAAATATATATCTTTATCATACCACAATCCCAAATCAAGAGTCCATTTTTTATAATATAAGATAATTTTCTATAATGTGAAGGACATCTATATAGGATTTATTTGGAATCTTGTATAAAGAGTAACCAATATTTTGATATTTAGTATAGACATTGGTATGTAGAATAAAATTTCAATAATAATTAAAAACTCTATATGATTACTTGTCCTCCCTACTTCATTCCATGACCACTTGGTTCAATGTTCTATAATAGTGGAGTCATATCCTGATTTTTCCATTCTAGGGATTCATTAATTGCATGTGAAATTATATAACATGATTGAAAAAAATAATAAAAAAAACATTACTAGTAAAATATTATTAATTAACTTTCTCAACAGAGATAATGAAACCATTTATATATGGTTTCCTGTTTTTTACTTGTCCTTGTCCTTCAGAGTTTGATATTTTTATGATCTCGATGATCTGATGAGTATTTTGACCTTTGTAGAGAAAATGATTGTACATTATCTTTTTTTTCTGTGTGAGAACAGTAAAGAACAAACATATCATATACTGTAGTTGGATCTTTCTAAAAAAATGGGGAATCTGATAGATGACCAGCTTTGTGATAGTATTCCACGAGTCTTGTGATCAATGTTGAGACTCACTAATCCCAATTTATGCCAGTGGGGCGATAGTCAGAATGTTGCCCCGCCTCCTCCCGCTCACTTCGATCATGGCCGAAAGATGTTTCCCTATGGATGTCGTTGCATTGGGTCTACACGCCACGGTCACACCGTGGTAATGTCGTGACTTGGCCCTTATCCAGGACAAAACCTCGCGGCAACTTGCAGTCCTGTCTTAATTTTATGTATGATACCCAGATAGAGTTTTAGATACAATACCGACCCATAGTTAATGGGGTGGGAGGCGACGACCGGAATTTTTCCCCACCTCCTCCCACTCCCTTCGCTCCTGGATGGAAGATGTTGCCTCGTCGATGTCGTTGGACCGGGACAACACGTCATGGTCCCACCACGGTCATGTCGTGGTCACGCTGTGGTCACACCACGGTCACGCCACGGTCACACCGTGCACCTCGGTCATGCTGCAATCATGCAGCGGTAATGTTGTGATTCAGCCCTGCTCCAGGATGGCACCCCGCGGTGGTTTGCTGTCCTTTCAGAATTCGATGTATGATACCTAGATAGAGTTCTAGACACATTACCCACCCATATTTAATGGGGGGGAGGAGACAATTGGAATTCTTCCCCGCCACCTCCCACTCCCTTCGCTCATAGCCAGAAGTTGTTTCCCCACAGATGTCACTGGACCAGGCCAACATGCCGGAGTCACGCCGTGGTCAGGTCGCTGTCAGGCCGCTGTCACACTACGGTCACGCCACCATCCCACCGCAGTCACATCATGGTAATTTCATGATTTGGTCCTGCTCTAGGATGACTTCTTGCGTCGGTTCACAACCACCTTCAATCTAGCCCGCACCAGCCACCACATCAGCCCCCACCCCCCAGCCTGTTGCAAAACACTCATGCCATCCCTTTGCCACCTACAAAACAGCCTCAGCCACTAGTTCTAGCCCTCACCATCCCCCGACCGCCTATATCCCAGCCCGCACCAGCCCCTGCCACATGCCCCAAATCCCCCATAGACCAGCAATCTAGCCCACCCCAGCCCCATGCCACATATTCCAGCCTGCACCACCCGCCTGCCATCCCCCTGCCACTTGCCTTCCCGCCTGCACCAGCCACTCTATCCCACACCAGCCACCGCACCAGCCCCTATCCTCCTACATTCCAGCCCGCACCAACGGCCTACCACCTAAAAAACTACCCCATACCACATGTTCCAACCCGCACTAGCCCCCTTGCAAGCCCCCTGCCACCTACATTCCACCTCGGACCAACCACTCCAGCCCAAACCAACCATAGTAGCCAAAAAACCCATCCCTTGCACACCACCATCCTTCACCCAACTCCAAAAAAAAATTAACACCCCTTCCACCAGAAAACCACTTCTACTACATACAACAAAAACAACAGGCCATCCTTAGAGGAAGCCAGTGAAGGACTTTTCCAAAAACAAATCCTAAGGGTGGCTTCAATGGATTTGACCACTCTCTTGGGTAAAATGAATTGATAACAACAATAATCATGTATACTAAAAAGAACTGATTGAACAAGCTGTAACCGCCCAGCATAGGGGAGAGAGTTATTAGTCCAAAATTTAACTCTTCGAACAATTTTCTCTTCCAAGACCTCACAATCAGAACCTCTAATTTTGGAAGTGATGAGGGGGACTCCCAGATAACAAAGAGTAAGAGACGCTTTCCTAACCCCCATAACATCCTCAATAGAGTCACAAACATCAAGAGAGAAAGGGGGTTTTCCATGGGGTCATGTCCAGGGTGTGAAAGGGGCTGTCTAGTGGGGGTGCAAGTGGGCTGTCCAGGGGAGGCATGGGGTGTAGGGGGGGGGGGGGGGTTCAGGAGGGGTGTCTTAGGGGGTGTATCTAGGAGGTGTCCAAGGGGGTGTCTATGGGGTGTCTAGGGGGAGGGAGTGTCCAGTGGGGGTGCAAGGGGGCTTTCCATGGGGGTGAAAGGCGGTTGTCCATGGGGCATGGGGTGTAGGGGGTGTTCAAGGGGTTGCACAAGTCATCACTCAACTCCCAAAATCTAACATACTACTAAAGCTATTTCCTCATACCACTATATATCACATACCAACCTTCTCACTCAAAAAAATCCCTGTTAATATATTAAGATCAATGTAAATACGTTTTTTAAAATAAAACCATATTAACTATGGTAGGACTAATATCACATTCCAAATGCTCCATTATCACTCGTGGTTGGGTTCATCTAGAACCTTATCACTCAAGGTGAGGCCATTATCTTGACCACTACCTTATCAATCATGGTAGGGTTTGATATCATGTTATAATATAATAACTTCATTGTCACTCAATTAAGTGTCCTTCCAACACCTTATCATTCAAGGTGTTTTCATTCATTAAGATATATCACTATACTTGTTAGAATTTTTCACCCAACATGTGTATGAAATAACATCAAGTGAATTTGTTCCATATCATAGCTCACTAGATAGGTACAAGGTTCTAGTCATTCCGGACCTATACACCCATCTCAAAAATGTATCACCATCCAAGTGAAAAGTGTTATTTGTCTTGGTACTCATATATGTTACACTTGGAAATCCACTAGATTTCCTGAGACTCAAATCAGTTTCATACCCAAAAAATAAATAATTACCTCATAAATTATGTGAAAGGGATACTCCTAGATTAAAGGTATATTTTTAGATGAGATATTTGATCCCATAGGTAGACTAGAAACAATTCATGTATAATTTGATATGATGATGTTGAGGGGATTATTTGTATTCCATATGGACATAAAATTTTAAAATATAAATGGATTACATAAATAAGAATTATACATATGGATTTTTATTCATAAAGTAAAAATTTTATTGGATGATGAAGGAACTATATAGGATAGTTCATTAACCAACAGAATGATATTATTGACTAGACAAGTACTTGAATAAGCTCAGATTCATATGTGATTGTTTTTATTGTAACATCTATATCTAGAAGAGGTTCATGTTTATAGGTTTATAGTGTGAGGTTTACAGGTGCTTTGGAATGCTGGAAAATGATTAGTTTACAGTGGGTTGTCATGATTAAGATGTGCAAGATGGAGCGGGTTTAAGAGGCGCAGATTTACAGTGGGTTGCCCGACGTTAGAAGACTAAGTTGCATGTTTTGGTTTATAATGGGTTTAAGAGCAGTGGGTTTTTTATCTTAAACGGTGTAGGTTTGCAGTGGGTTTAATAGGTGCAAATTTATAGTGGGTTGCCAAGGTTTAGAAGACATAGGTTTTGGTTTTGGTTTATAGTGGATTTAAGAGGTGAAGGTTTACAGTGGGGGGGGGGGTTCCCACCTTTGGAAGACTAAGGTGCAGGTTATTTCTAACTTATTTTTGCAGCTTATGTTTGTTGTGGGAGGTGCAGGTTTATAGTGGGGGGAAGGTTTATGGGAGATAATGGTAGACCGTGGGGGGGGAATTTATGTTTGTTGTGGAGTAGAGGATATGCCAATGGTTTACAAAACCATTAGTATACTATAGTGGGGGGACAACTTATGTTTGATGGATAACATATATCCCAATGGTTTAGGAAACCATTGGAAAAAAATACACTTCATGTATACTAATGGATCGAAAACCATTGGTTTACATATATTCTAACGATTTCATTGAACCATTCGAATAGGTTAGATGTTGTACAACATTTGTACCAACAGTTTGAGAGCCGTTGGTACAAATATATAACAATGATTTTACATAAATCGTTGGAATAGATTACATTCAGACATCTTATACCAATGGTTTCTAATGAACCGTCAGCATAGAGCTACTGCAACGGCTAACACACCAATGGTTTCATGCCCTTTCCCAATGGTTTGAAATCTTTGGGACATGTGAAATTTTTAGTAGTGAAATTCATAAGAAATAATCATATGAATTACTAATTTTATTAACATGGGTTGCATAATCTTTCCTCAAATCATAATCAATAGACATTTCATTATAAAGGCATTTGAGAAATGAACGTAAGGAATTTATAACCTCATAAAAGGGAGGGAAAGTAAGAGATATATATATATATATATATGTGATAGAAATTTATACTATATTTTGAATCATATAATTTCATTAATAATGGAGAATGTGAGTTAGATATAGAATTTTCAGAACTCAAAGAAAATGGTGGGTTATAGAGATATTCCTTACCTCAAGCCTCACATTTCATATGAATTATTTATCAAACAAAAATAATAATTATGAAAATTATATAATTTATTGATATTATTTTCAAGTATATTATTCATTTATTTTGTTTATAATCATGTTAGATTAAATTACATAATTAGTAATGTTTGTGTTGGACATTTTGATGATACTCAGATCATATGTGTAAAATCACATTGGTTTGATGAATAAGTTCAAATATATTAGTATTACCTCATCTAAAAAATAATAAAAAATAAGTAAATATCTTATTAATATATTAATTACACTTTTAAAACCAATCATGAATGTGTGTTATTATAAATGAAATGCATTATAATCTTGAAAATGGAAGGTCGAACACACACACAACAAAATTTCCTATTTTTCAATGATCTTGATGGAAGGAAGTAAAGTGTTATGTGTCATTAAAAATTATTATTATATCATAAATATCATATTTTTTCTTTAAATTTACATATATATACCTTCCATGTGATTTGGTATAAAAACGAATGAAATCGATTCGTGAGGGGGTAAACCGCAACACAGATAAGCAACGTTATGATTTTCAGTAGATGATAATGATCAAATTATTTGATTTAATAATTTAACTTATTGGCTAAAATGTCATTAATATCATACATAAATATTTAATCTATCATCATAAACTATCATGAGAGGCTATAATAGAAATAAATTTAAATAGGTTCATGAGGAAGTAGTTTGTCGTTCACATGATCAATGGTGTTATTTCACAGTTGAGAAAATATGATATGGAGGTATGTTATTCCACGAACATAATAACAAATTGGTATATTGTAAATAATTTTTTTTTATATCAACATGATTGAATCTGATTTTATGTAGGTTGAATAAGAAATATAACAAAATGATCGATTAAGACTGATACATATTCTTTAGAAAACCTTTTAAGGCTTTCAATAGAAGCCTTTTTTAGGGTTTCTTAATTAAACCTATGAATATAGTATAATATCTTATGCTTTAAAAGGAAAAATTTTGTTCAATAATGTACAAGATAAAAAACACTAAGCATAAATAATCAAAGGAATATTATTATTTAAATATTTTGATTTCAACATGCTCGTTAATTTGGAGGGAATAAATAGGTAAAAATACATTTTGAAATATATATAAAGGTCATAATAAATAAAAATTTATCAATTAATTCATAGTCCAAAATTACCAAAATTTTATAAATTTAATTTTATTCTTAAAAATAATTTTTATTGAAAATGTGTTTTTATTAGATTTTGGTAGAAAATATTATAATTAATTTGTAGAACATTTTCAAAATACATTTGATCAAATAAAAATCATTTATTAAATTATCATAAAAATTATGTTATGCTTAAAATTTAATATTTTTTTAAAAAATATTTATTTTTCAATCAATAGTTAAAAATACAGATTCTTATTGAGAATTGGGGTTTTTAAAGTATTTACACTATTAAATGCCATTTTAGATATTTTAAAATATAATTGGTTCATTTTAATTTATAATAATCCAATTATTATTTTTGAAATGAATTTTATTATTTAATTTTTTATTTAAAAATTTATACTTCAAAAAAAAATTCAATAATTTTTTCTTTAAATTCTATCACATTTTTATTAGAAGTTAAAAAATATAATACATATTTTTAGTAAGTGATTTCAATTTTTTAAAATAATTCCATATTATATTTTCAATACAAATATGATCCTTAGTAATTTTTTTACGATAGTAGAGTCCAAATCATGAAATTATTATAAACATTAATACGATAAGGACTATAAAATGACACAAACACCTTCCTTTATTTTATATTAGGGGTAGACTCTTTCCATAATAAAGTATTATTTTGTTACATTACCTTTTTCTTTTATTTTCATTTTATTTTGACATTTATAATATTTTCTATATTGAAAAATAAAAATGCCACACTCTTGTTGGTATTAACTATAAAATTTTAAACATGTGGATAACTAGAGAATATGTTTAGATTAATTTTTTATTTTTAAAAATAAATTATATTTATTATTTCTAGAAATTGTTTTTTAGTTTTTTTGTAATGAAATATTTTCCTTAAGATATTATGCAGCACTGACATAGTAATTATTCAATTAACAAGAAAATACAGTAAATGATATTAAAAAAATGATATAATTTAAAATAATTAGTATGATCTATATATTTTAATATAATAAATTTATCTTAAATAATTTTGGATTAATTTTATTCTAATTCCACTGTTTCTTTAATTTTATATGTAAATCAAAATGAATATTTCCAATAGTAAAATTAATGATATTTTAAAATAAATAATATTTTACAAAATGATTTAAAATTCAAAAAAATATTATCATTGACCAATTTAATTTCATAGGATTTATGAAATCATAAATTTTCCATTTATGGTCCATAATTTCATTTATATTAACTATATTAACCACTTGAGATTAAAAAAATTGATATCACTATAATTTTCAGATTCATTAACGAAGGTTTAAAAATGATATGGGTAAAAATATGAACCAAACTAATAAAATTTAAATTTATGAAAGTACATAGAAATATATTAATATTGTCTCTAAATATTATCAATTTTTGGCCAAATTTTCATCAAAAATAATTTATATTAATTTAATTTTTTATAAAATTCCCTTAGTGCCCCTACCCTCTTTTATCAAAGGGAACATATTGTTTTGATTTATTCCCACATAAATACATATTTAGATCAACAAATCCATACCCAAATACTTTATTAACATCCATAAATATGTTATAGTTGAATTATTTTATTAATAAATTTAACCTTATAGTTCGTAATGTGGTATGAAATGAAAATTTCTTGAGAAAGAGGTATGGTGTTTCACCAAATGATTTTATTTTTTTTATAGTTACACATCTATAAAATTTTCCCAAACCAGTATAGAATAATAAAAAAAATATCTTAAATTTTATATTATATTATTAGTATAGTTATATATTCTATTTTTATCTTCACTTTCCGTAAAATGTGATGAAAATTCATAGTTTGTGTGTATAGTGGACTACCGCCTCGCAAACTGATGTATTTTGTCTTCCATAAACACCTCCCTAGGATGGAAATAATGAGGGATTGAATTTAAAAATATTATTTATTAATTAATTGTTTATTATTTATTAAGGATAACATTACACATATTTTCATACATTTTTATTCACTGGAAAATGCTAATGTCTATCGTCCGTACATGTGGGCCACCACCTCCACGAAGCGATGTGATTCGTTTTTAATAATAAAATAACATGGATTATATATATAATTTCGACTTAATAAATAATAATATATCTATGATATATTTATCATTATATGAATATGAAATAATACTTATCTTATGTTCCTAATGATTATTGAAAAATGGAAATGTTACTGAAGCGTTTTTACGACCTACATCTCTAAGATTGTAAAAGAGTTAATATTTCAAACCAATCATTGGTGATTTATTTTAAAACTATAATTGATGTATAAAAATTAAAATTAATTCAATAATATTATTTTTTTATGTGTATGAATATTAATCTCTTTTTCTATGGTCAATATACCAATTCCATTTTGAAATAATGGACCGAAGACCCTCAAAACACCCGATGTGGACATAATAGGTTATGCAATTTAATGTCATTGTAACAGATGAAATTTTTTTATAAATATTGTTATTTAATATTTTTCATAAAAATAATAATTAATATATATTTATTATAAATTTGTTAAAGTCAATACATAGATATTCTAAACACTAAGTAAGGGATTTATCCTTAATTTACTTTCACTAAGGAACATATTATTATTATACACCAAATTTTGTTTATATACTGTATCTAATTCCCCGTTTAAATGTTTTATCATGAATAATTCATACATTATGGTATTTTATGTTTCATTTTTAATTACATCGTCAAAAGGGTTTTCATATTTAATTTATCAAGTGGTAAAATGATTCATAAATCAACATCCTTTCATTGGGTTATAACCCTTATTCATTCACATTATTATTCCATGATTATATGTGAATTGATATATAAATTTATTTTTTATATATTTAGACTTTTATTTTATGGATTTACATTTGATACACATGATCTCAAAATTTATTAATTCTTACTTCAATTATAATATCTTCGTAAGGGTTGTTCATATCAAATTCTCTTTCAGTATGAAATTTATTAATTATATATATGTATATTCTTTATAAGGTTTAAATACCTCTCATTTCAAAAGATATATCATGACTTCTTTTATGGTCATGAAATTTAATTTTTAATATAATTATATTATTTTATGGGGATTATGATTGAATATTTATCACAGTGAAAATGATTTATATTATAATCTCTTATATTTTTTGGATTGTTTTTGTTCAATATTCCTTTTGGAGGAAATAATAAAATATTATTTTCATGAACCACATCCATTTTCATCATCTCTATTTATTGATTTGGTTTACCTATTTAAATTCCACTTAATCCCTTATTTATTTAATAAAAATCAATAATGTCCTTGGAAAGTAACAACAATATTATATCTTGTTTTATGTAAAGAATTTCTGAGTTCTGTATCCATGTTTTCTGAAACAATTTCAAAAAAATATTTCTAATTTTCTTTCTAGAATATAATTTTCATGACCTTTTAACATCTTTTAAATAGTTTTTTCAAACTAATTTTATATTTTTTTCCAAATGGGTCAAATAAGACTCCCTTTAAAAAAATTCTTGGAAAGAATGTTTATTTTTAACATTTACAACATGAATGGATTGCCTAACCACGTTGACCATTATTTTCATTTAAGAATCATTCATAGGTTTCCATTTATATTTTCAATGATAATAATATTCAAAATATTTAATGAATTTTTAGTCTTAAAAAAAATATTTTCAAAGAGAAATTTTTATTTTCCTTAATGATGATTTTAGTGATATTTTAATTTAATTATCATTATTAAACATAAAAATCCTTGAGGATACCTTATCTATTGTGGGGTATATTTAATATTAATATAATTTCCATCATTTATGTGTATAGATTATTATTGTTTCAAATTTATTTTCATATAAACCATTTCATTTCCAAGGGTTAATCATGTTATACAAGGGATAATGGTAGTTTTTAAGTCTTTTATAATAAAATAAAAGATATATGTTTTTTTATTGTGGTACTTCTGAATTGTTTATATTGATAGGTGGATCCATTATAAACAAACTAATATTTGTTAAATTATTATTAAGGGATAGGAAATTGCGTTATAACAAAGGACAGGTGGGTTAGTGATATCCCTCCATTGCACTGGGTTTAGAAGAAGTATATATGGTTTTTCTATTTGTTTTATTGATTATATGAGTGTTATGTAAATTATTTATCTTCTAAACTAGTTGTTTAATCTATTATTTCTATTTTTTCCCACACAAATCTTATGATATATCATGTTAAGATAATTAGTTTATGTTTAAAAAACTATTTTTTACTTCATATTGGTGAAAATCTATATGTTTTCAATGATACCTTGTTTCAATATTGATATTAAATATATCTTCATTATTTATTCAAATGACAAATTCTTTTTAAGAGATTAATTCCTTGTCTCAGGATGTATGTTACAAGTATTGATGCGTATGAATTCCCATGTGTTATGCTCATGAAATATGATTATGTCGTCAAACCCTAATTTTGATCTTACTGTCACTGAAGAAATTATATTGTTTAGGTTTATTTTTACCATTGCTAAGCATTCCAGCACATGCCTCTTAAGTTACATTTTCCCCATGATATAATTACTGATGATAAATGATTTGAGTCTAGAATGGTTTCATATTTGAACAAAATATGGGATAAGATGAAGAATTGATATGGTATATAAAAAACTAGGAATAGTAAGAAACATAATCTCTTGAAGTCATGAGTATTGTCTGTGTAAGAGTCTGTGCTAATTTTGTAAAAGTATAAACATAATAGGTTAGTTGTATATGTAGGTGATTCAATATTTCTTTTTTATGTAGCATGTTTTGTATGTTAAAACATGTGTCACATTTTTTAGTATCTAATCCTTATATATAAAGTTTATGTTTTTTCACCAGCTCCAGGAGTGCATGTCTGATGCTGTTATAGTTTGAATTAGATTTGGGTCTAAACACATTTAGATATAAGGATGATTTCATGTGTGGTAATACAAGGAATTATGGGTTCCAAAATTAATCTACAATTTTATGGTAGATTATATGTTCAATTCCTTATACATCATAGTTTAGGTTTTAAGTGATGGAATTTTAAGGTGACTAATGATATTTTGGGATGTGTTTTATTGGGTTGCGGTAAATCTAGTGCTTAGTTTTAACCTGGATTTTTATTTGTGGCGTAATGGTTAAATTATATTTTTCAATAATATGTTGTTTTATTGAATCTTCATGGTGGTTCAATTAATTTAAAGAAATGTTTATAACATTTTGGAAATTATATGATTAGGGTATATACTTTTTTTAAATGATACTGTGTGGTTAATGTTAATTATAGACAAGTTTCAAATTAATATTAGAATAATGTGTGATAAAATACTTTTAAATTTGGTTATTCAAGATTGATCATGAATAAATTGAATGATTTTAATGATGGATATTTTTATAAATATTTAGTTTGGACATTGGGTATTATAATTAATTTTTTGAGAATAATGTTTTATTTATCTATAAAAACATTTATTCATTTTATAAATTATCTTATCTTGTCATAACCATCTTAATTTTAGTTAATTTATAATGATAGTATTAATATATTTTTATCCTTTTATGGATTATTTTATCCATTTTAAATTTTTTTTTTGTAACAGGAAAATTAATTATTAATACTCATCATTTGCAGGAAAAGAAGACATTGTGTTGGAAATTGATAAAATAATGAAATTTTAATTATCATGTAAGTATATTTCCATATTTTCATATTCAAGATCATAATAAATTCCTCAACTCTATGATTTTTTCCATGAAATGAATGTGTCCTCCTATTACCTTCTTTTTTGATAAATCGAAGATCTCTTAACCCATCACATATCTATGATTTTCTGTTCATTAACATTCTCTTGAGAATGTTATCTATTAGTCTCTATCAGTCTATGGGTATAATTTCATTCATCCATTTCAATGATTTCACATACCATAATGTTTTAATATATAGAACACTATTTATTTTCTTAATTCATATGTCCTTTATTAATTCCCTTTTCTCTCTATTCAAGTGGATGTTTTATTAAACATTTTAATCAAAAAAAAATTATGAAAAGTCAAAAAAAATGAATAATGAGTTTGATTTTAAATTGTCTGGATTGAATTTTTGAATGGGGATAAGAATAATGGAGTATCCTGATATTTTAAAAGAAAAAATATTTTTGATTGTCTTTAAGATACACAACACTAATCTTAAACGAACCAAAAAATATTATTATTTAACTATAATTATTATAACCTAGCGTTTCATTTGGTGGGTTTGAATAGGGATAAATAATTTTTAATATATATATATATATATATAATTTCAATAATCAATAAAAATATAATTATTAACTATTTTTAAATAAGCGGTCAATTTTTAGAAATGAAATTTTTTCCTTCAAAAATTCAAACTCTTAAAGAATAATTTTTATTTATCCTTTTGATAAAGTATTATAATTTATTTCTGGAAAATTTTTAAAATGAATACGATCAAATTAATTTTTTTTAATATTATCACATCAAAATTAACTTATAATTACAATTTGATATCTTTTTAAAAACATTGACTTTTTCTATGAATAGAGAAAAATATTTATTTTTATTGAAAAAATATTTCATTTTTAATTATTTCCTAAGTTAAATAATTTTTTAATTTAGTTTTAAAATTTTATTAGTTTCCATGGATTAATATTAAAACAATTATTTTTTCATGAAGTAATTTTAAACATCAATTTAGTATTAAATCACTTTATAATTACAATGGTATTTTTATAAACAATTAATTTTCCCCTTTTGTGGATTTAATTATGAATTAAAATTTTCTACATATTTTTGATGAATTCTAAAAAAATTATTATATATTTTAAAATTAGTGGGTAAAAATTCTATAAACATGTATGTTTTATTTTTTCAATATGAATAGTAAACTTAATAATTCTTTTTTACATTGTAAAGAATAAATTGCATAATTAAGGTTAAAAATAATTTCATAAGGACTATAAAATGACCCTAACAGTAGACATAATTTTATTTAATGAGTCTATTTCTACAATAATCATAAAAAATTTCGTTATATGGAATTATTTATATTTGTATTTGATTATAAACCTAATAATATTATATATAAAGTAAATTATAAAATGTTATACTATTATTTTAAATGACAATAATGTTTTTCACATGAGGATAAACATATTATATATTTCATCATAAATATTATTTTTTTATATAAATGATTTATCTTCATAGTGGTACTTTTTGAAATTTTAATGAATAAATAGTTACTATAATACGGAAGAGAATGCTGATAAAAATATTTATTCCATTAATTAAAAAACAAAATAAATGATATTAAAAAAATTAAAAGTGATATTATAGGAAATAATAATTATAATAAAAAAATTTATATAAAACATAAATATTAAATAGGTTTTTATTCTTTATATAGAAATTCATTGTTTGTAGTTTAGTTTTAAACATAAAACTAATTCAATAGTTTGAAGTTTCATATTAATGACAATTTAAGATTTTATTATATTATTTAAAATTATTAAAAATCTTATGTTTAGAGAATATATTTTTATATGGTATATTACATGATCGATGTTATATTAATGTTCCATTTTTTCCTTTATAGTAAAAATATTAAACCCCTCATAGAAAAATATATTGATATCACTTTAATTTCCTAAAGGGTCTACCAAAGGTTAAAATAAAATGATAAGGGTAAAAATGTGATTCAAACCTGACAAAAATATTATTTGATAATATAATTTAAAACTATAAACATATTATATAATAATATTATCAATTTTTAACCGTTTTATCATCAAAAATAAATTATATGAACTTCATATTTTAAGAATTTCCAAGAGTGTCACTCCCCTCTTTTATAAAAGAGCACATATTATTCTCCTTTCATCATGCTTAAAAAAACTTTTGTTTTGGAAAATATATATATAATTCAATTATTAAAATACATAATTAATTTTTATTGGTTTTGATTTGGGAATATTACCATCGTACAAGGTTTAAATGTGTATTGAAAATACGATTGTCTTGGGAAAAGGCATAACTTTTAACAAAATATTTTTATTTTATTTCTCCCTCCACCTCCCCAATATATTCTAAAAAAATAATGAGATAATAATACCATTATATTAAATATATTACTATCTTATTTTTTTTAGTTTCATATTCAATGTAAATCACTGACACTGATCAAATGGAATGTAATACATCGTCATGTCTACGACAAAATACCGCCTCACGGACCGATGCAATTCATTTTCCATCACCACTCCTCATAGATAGTTATCATTTTGGATTTAACAGACACACACACACAGATATATATATATATATATATATATTCATTCTATATTTATCATTCTATATATATATATATTATAACATATATTTTCTTACCTTTTAATTCACTAAATATGATAACAATATCTATACACATAAATAGATTACCACCTCCATGAAGAGATACGATTCATTTTTCATCCCCACATCCCATTTTAGATGTATATAAGTATATTTTAATAAATAATATTATATTTATAATAAAATTATTATTATGTAAATAAAAATAATGTTTACCTTCATTCTTCAACGATCTTTGAATAATGGAAATGTTACTCATGTGTATGTACCACATACCATTTCCATGATTGTAACATAGTTCATTTTTCATAAACTTATTAAATTATTGGTTTTAATTTTTTTTATTTATGACTAATAGTTATAATTATTTAATTAATATTATTCATGATATGATATTCAAATTACCTCTTTGGCCACATTCAATATGTTGAACCCGTTTAGAAATTATGGACCGAACATCCCCAAAACACATGATGTGGAATCCACTGATTAATAAATTAATAACATTATTGTCATAAATGAAAATTTGGTTTAGGTATAACGTATTAACCATAATAATGGTACATAAGGAACAAAATAACTGATATAATTTTATTATAGAGGTATTAAAGGGCATACATTGGATGTCTGGACTCGAGGTAAGGGATTTCATCTGAATTTAATTTTAATGGGGATTTTTTTTATTTTTTTGAACATAATTTATTTTATATGGTGTTTATAATTCCCCTTTAACTTTTTGTATCATTAATCCAACATATATTATGGAATCTTATGTTTTAATTTAAATTAATTTATCGAAGAGGATTTCACTTGAAATTTACAATGCAATAGAAGGATTGTTAAATCAATTACCTTTCATTTAGATATAAATATTCTCTATTGACATTATTTTTAATTTATTATGTATGAATGGATCAATAAATTTATTTATAATGGATTTCCAATTTTGTGTTTAAATTTATTCGACATAATCTCTTCATTTATGAATTCTTAATTCAATTATATGATATTTGTAATAGTTATTCATCTCTAATTTAATTTCATTTCGACATATGATTATGATATTTACATATAGGCCATTTAAAAGTAGTTGGATCTATAATAAACTTTTTATATGTTAATAATTTACGAAATTCCAAGAGTTCGACTCCCACACTTATAAAAGACACATATTCTTCTCAATATCTCACAAGTCAAAACCCATTTTTCTACCATGATGTATTCAAATAAAATCCTAGAATACCTATCCATATTCTAGAGTAATTATATTTTTGTATAACACCAACTATTATGGTATTAAGGTGTTATTAAAAGGAGTCTATTAGAAGAAGATATATCATTTTTAGTCGATCATTTTTGTTTTGTTTATTCTAAAACATCCCTCAAACCTTATTCAACCACGATAAAATAATAAATAAAGTATAATACATATAATTAAATATTATTATATCAGTTTCATGACCTATATCTATATCCACTTCCATTAAATGAGAAAATAATTAATCGTTTGGGTGTAGGAGAACTACGGCCTCACGAACCGATGTATTTCATTTTCCATCACCGTCTCTCAAGAATGGTAATAATGATGTAATAAATGTTTAAATATATTATTCATGACATATTCTTAAATATAAAAATATACTATATCATTTAAATTCATTCATTCCTATGAACAAAAAATGACTACATCGTTCGTGTCTACGTCTGAATTATAACCTCCATTAAGCGATGTGATTTGTTTTTCATCACCACATCACATGAATGATATTTATAATTATATTTAAAGATAAAATATGATTTGTATAATATTATAATAATTCTTTAATTTTAAAATTATTCTTACCCTTTTTCCAAAATGTTCTTTTAAAAATGAAAGCATTACTCATGTGTATATATGGTCTACCGTCTCCATGATTGTAACATAGTTAATTTTCCATGGGCATATTTAATGGATGGATTGAAAAGTATAATTGGTTTATAAATTGAAAAATATTCTATGATTATTATTTTATATTATTTAAGTATTTCTTATTTTTCATAGTAAATAGACTAATGTTATTTTGGACTCAGGAACCAAATACCATTAATGAATCTGACAGGTACTTAAATAATTAAGTAATTATAATAATATTTAAATAAGTTAAATAAAAGTAATGATAAAGTTGAAAAGGGATACCCATTAAGTAAATAATAAACCTAATTTTATTATTCATGATTATGAATAACATAAATGAAAATTTGAACTCAATTTAAGGGGAATTATAAATAAAAAACCTCGTTTTAAATGTTTAAAAGAATTATTTTCTAAATATTTCAAAACAATTTCAATATTTCTAAAATTATTTTTATGAAATTATTTTTAATGAAATATATTATTTTAAAATTTAATATTCTAATTTATCTCAAATGTTTTCAAAAATGAGTTTTTTTATTGTATTATGCAATGGGCATTCATTTTAAACCCCATATTTTAATGTTTGTTCTTGAAACATCCAAACGAATTTTTTTAACTTATATAGTATGAGTTGATTTTATCACATTATTGATACCATAACTTTTTGTATATTTATTTAAAGTATTAGAAAGTTATTTTCCATGAAGTTTTATTCCTTTGTATTTTGAAAATATTTTTTTAAAATAATCGATTTTCCTCAAGGAATGTTTTTATGAAGAAATAATTCACGTTTTATGATTGTGTTATAGTTCTTTGGAATTATTCATGATGAATGGTTGTTATTTGACAATAAAAAATATTAGTGGCTCCATTATATTTAAATATTTAATTGGTTATTATTATGATGTATGTTGATCATGATGGTTATTCAATGTGTTACTGTAATAGTTTCATCCATGTCTAACATTAAGTGATATTTCATGGTAACCATGAGGGTTACATCATATGGTATCCATGAGGTTCAAATAATATGTATTTAGGATAATAAAAGACTCCCCAGGTTATCTATATGATATCTTTATTCTTTTTATGATTTTTAATAAATATTATGTTTTTACAAGGCAAGATATTGAATTTATTCTCAAGGGAATAAATTATAACATTTATGTATATCTTTGTGAAATTGTTTCTAGAATTTATCATGTTTTCAAAGAAAACATTTTGAATTTATATTTACTTCATGATTTCTCATGAAATGATATACGATATGTTTTGAGAAGGAATTGTGAGTTTTTGGGTATGAAAAATATTATTTGGAGACCAGACATTATTATTGAAAAATAAAATATTTTATATGTTTTTATGGAATAATTTATTATTTATTTATTTATATATTCCTTACTGATAATTTTGAGATCATCCCAAATTATTAAAATATTTTTAATAGGATTTTATTTAATTTTTGGGATAATAATGGGGTAAAGTACAAAATTTTAAGATATGTAATGAAAATAAAACATATTTTATTTAAAAAGGATTCCCTTTGGTGGAAATTTTGATATTGAGTATAAGTGTCCACGTGTAATATAGAGGCTTAATATATAAGAGTTTATCCTAATTCTATAAATATATAAACCTAAAATATCATTTTTAAAAAAAACTGATTTTATTATTAAAAATAATAGACTATGCATTATTTAGGTTGGGTCCTTACAAGTATAAATGTGATCAAATATTTCTTTTTGATGTTGTAAGGTTTTGATGGAAAAAATTGGTTCACATGTTTGGGTATCAAATATATAAATGTTAATTTCATGTTTTTAGAACCTAGTAATGGAGTGTGTGTTCAAGGTTCTTAAATATATGATGTGTGGAGGGATTTATGGATGGGATTTGGGTAGATATTGGCTGAAAAAAATTCATTTTGATATGTGGGGTGTAGTTGAGTTGGGGTTCCCTTTTATAAGGATGGATGAGTGGAATTATTGTAAATACCGAAAACTATTTGATAATGTGATGTCACCATTAAGACAATTTTCTCCAAAATTGATAAAAAATGGAGTTGGGAATCATGGCTGAGCTAGACCACCAAATATCAAAATGAAAAATGTTTTAAACATGTTATTCCTTTTACCACACTATTTTAAAACCATCGGTAAACCAGTTATGAAATCAATTACCGTAAATGATTTTTACTTTTTTATTATTCATAATGAAAAAAATTAATTTGACCTTTTGAAAGATTATTATTTATTACAATTGTAAATTTTTCAAAACATTTTATCAAAATCATTTCATATAAGGGGTAGAATTTAATTTAAAATTAATCCTAAAAATGGGTTGGGAAAATAGTTATTAAAAATATGTATTTTATAAGAATAATATTATGATACAATGACTATATTACAAGTAATCATAATTAAATTAATTTAGTTCATGTTTTTGATATATAATAGATACATTTGATTTAAATAATTTTTAATTATGGGTTATTTAATTTTTTTTAAAAAAAAATTTATGTATTTTAAATTATTTCTCAAAAAATTATGTTTTACAACTACAAAAAGTTATTTTAAAATCCCTTTTAAACATGATTGAAATGTAATTAAATATTAAATTTATTTTTACCAAAAAACTGTCTATATTATCAAAAAAAACAAAATCCTGAAAAAAAATATCCAAAAAATTTGATGAATAAAAAATAGTTATTATGATTTCAGTAATGTCTTTTTTTAATAATTAATATTTCTAATATTTTCAAATATTTATTATAATATTTTCTCAAAAAAATAATAAAAATCATTTTTAATGAAAAATTACTTTTGTGAAGCCTTTCTCGGTGAAGAGGATGAACGACAAGGGAACTGCTATGGAGCATTTGCGTCATTTGAGACCAGGGGAGCAAGATTGTCAGCATTTGGTTTTTATTTTAAGCTCTAAAGAAGAAGTTATTTAACATGTCCTATTTCTCGATGCTACCGAGGGGGAGGCTACTAGAATGATGGGGAGATCTCTAGAGGTGCCCCTTTCTGAGGAGAAATATTCTTGGATTGACAAACAGGACTCAATTTTGGTAGGAGGATTCAATCATGGAGAGATTAGTGTTGAGGAATACATTCATACGTGGGATCAACTAGAGTCTACGTTTGAGAAGCAGATATTGGAAGAAGCAAAATTAATCTTATCATCCTTAACATGGAAACTCTTTAGTGAAACAGATACAGGTAAGGTTAAATTTGTCGTTAGCGATGTTGATTAAGCTTGTGGTTTTGGTTGGCTCATGTGAGTGAATGGGTTGTATGAGCGATGGTTACTTCAGGTTCCTTGCAGTTCATTTTATGCTTGATTTCAACACACTTTTGAATCTAATCCAGATGGGGATTAGTGCATTAAGAATTCATTGATACAGGTCTCTTGGAATTGGATGCTTGAGAGGGTATGGCTTCCCCACCGGTTCCATTCCTGTTCTTCTGCACAAGACTGCTTGTCGAGGGATCCTGTGTTGGTGAAGGCTTGTTGTTGGCACACTTTCTAGGTTGGGGCGTTCCGATAGTTTGCTTTGGTTGTAATTGGTTTCTCGCTTTTCCATTAAAAACTGTTTTTAATAAAAAAGTAATATTTAGTCTGTCATTAAAAATTGAGTGCATATATACTAAAAAAGTATAAATTTAATAAAACCTTTATATGAAATTCATAAATTATTTAATAATATTTATAACTAATAATTTAATGTCTAGGTTTTAATGATCATATTAAAATAACCATGGTTCATTTAGGTTTAATGTTCTGCATCCCAGATGCTTTCAAACATAGTTTTCTATTTTAAAAACCTATGGTGTTACATGATAAAAGATTTGGTTTTGGGGAATCAGACAATTTTTACATAAATGATAGGTTATATAGTTACATATCCTATTAGTTCAGAATAAAACCTTCATCAAATTTCATGTTGTGATACTATGTTCTTAGGCCATAAGGGTTAATAATTGTTGGACACTTGTTATCATGAGATGAAACTCATAATATGGATCGTAAATGTTAAAAAATTATAGTAATGAGTTACATTTTCTTAAATAAACTGTGTGATTGGTTGGTTTTAGTGGTGTCAGTGCCTTTTGTTGCATAGACAGCTATAATATAAATTGAGTTTGGAATGGAGTTATGTAACACATGAAATAATCATTTTTATTTAGATTAATACTGGTGTTTCTATTCTTTGTTGGAAAATACTTAAACTGTGATCATTCATCTGGTGGTTACATGTAGGTTTGAGGAAGAAGGGGTGGTGTACTAACCATTGAGATAGTCTTAGTTCTATGAATGAGTCAATATAGTTTGTGAAATTTTTTCACTAACGATCTCCTCTTCATTCTAGTAACACCCTAGTTGTTAGAGAAGAATATATTTGACCTGAAGATCTTAAGTATTAGTGGCATAAAGTTAGAGATTATAGAGTTATATATATGGTGAATGATGGAATTGATAATGCATATGGGTACCATTGTGTGGTCATCTTGACTTTGATATCAATGGAGCTTTCATGGATTGTGTAATGACTTGTGTGATGGAATGAGACCTATCTAGATGGAGATCATAACTTACAAATTAGATAATGGAATATGCTACACATGAAATGAATAGAAAATTGAATGTTGTGGAATATATTTTTAAAAAACTTGTTTTATGTAGTATGTGGTGTATATCTTTGAAATTAGTTGAATGGATTGTCACATTATGAAATTTCATAAAACAATGGTCCTATTAGTGGGTGGGTTGACTAATGTTGGTTTTATGGTGTGACAGAAATGGTTACTACTATAGAATAGAGAATCAACTTATCACATGTAAAAATTTCCTCTCTTTTGGTAAGGGTTGTGATTTTTTGAATAATAACCATTCAACAGTAGTAATTACTCATGAAGATTTATGTGAAGTGAACCCAGGGATGGTTGGGTCCACATTTAATTTCTAATGATTGATTTATATGAAGTAGTGAATATAGATTAGATGATGTATTCAAAGATGATAATTGGGCATTGGGGCTGTGCATGAGTATAAATACTTATTCATTCAAATATAGATGAGATATGTGTGGAATTTCAAAGATATTAATGAATCAGTGGGAGAAATTATTTCAATGTTGGTTTAGAATTTTTTAAGGATTCTTAACCAATTTAATGATTCTTATGATGCTTAATAAACTATGATCAGTGGAATTGTGTGTGTCTGTTTCAAATGTCATGAAACTTTATTGGAATATGGATTGAATAGTTTATAGTGGTGTTACACAAGAACCTAAACATATTGTATCAAGAAAACATATCTTTCTAGTTGTTTAGGGAGTGACTCTTGTGGTTAAACATCATTTAAGACCATTTTACAATGGTCAACATGATTTAGGTTACATAGGTTTGTGAGACTAATTAGATTTTATTGGAATCAGGACAGAGGTTTTGTTATTGAATTTTAACATCTGGTTAGACTAACATGTTCTAGTGGTTGAAACCTAGTTTTATTGAATTATTATGGGGATGAACCATTTGATGATAATTTTTTAAGGATAATTTTGGTGACTAATTCTTATAAAACATGGAAAAATTATGTTTTAGTGCCTGGTATAATCGTGACCCTTCATGTAGAGAAAATAGTGAAAATATGATGTTAGAGATAGAAAATTGTTTTTAGGATTAATTAGTGGACTAACCATGAATTTTTGTAAATATGAAAAAAGGAGGTCTATCTTGAGTTCATTATTGATGTGAAAGATGGTAAAGGAGATACATGTTGAGAACATCATGAGGGGTGGAGTTAGTGGGTCCATGAACCTCTAGTTTTTTTGGTAGGAAATTTATATGGTCAAGAGTACCATGGATTGGGAACCACTCTTGGGAAAATAATTCTTATGGTGAAAACACCATAATTTTTATTTGAAATTATAGTATTTAACGCCATCAAAAAGTGGTTGAGATGATTGTGGAGAGATCATCTTAGGGTTCATGTGGAAGACAATGAGCTTTTGGGTCGATATCTAGTCTTCATCCTTGGAGTATCACGACAAGATAATGATGGAATTTCATATATAAAAATTTCATTAAGGTGGTGATGAAATTTGAGGTTGGAACACCTTAAACAAATTACGAATGAATACCATGGAAAAATGTATGGTAATACCTATGGTAGGGATATTTTAATAACCAAAATTTTTATAGATTGAAATTTCACCAAAAAATAGAATGTTTATATTTGTTGAGGGTTTTATTCAATAAAAAGAGCTTGGGTCTATACTATTATTTTACAAATGCCTCTATGGGATGTTTTTAAGTAAGGGAAGAGGTTTCAGGTGAACTTGGAGAATGTTTTTGTGAATTTGGGGAATGGGGGTTCATGTACCAATTGGGTGCTATAATATGGAGTCATAGTAAGTCACTATGTGTAATTATTTGAACCATCATGGCCATAATCCCATCAGTTTATTCCCAAATTTATAAGACATGAAACCATGTTTCAAATAATAAAATACTTCTAGAAATTTTTTACATGTTTTAAAGTGAGTTTAAATTTCTAGAAACATTGTTATTTACTCCCCTAAATCCAGTATGTGTTTATGGACTATAATAGAGGGTTTGGGCCCCCTAGATCTCTTCTAACCTCATTCCTTTATAGATCAATGATCTATTTGTTATAATATATCCCTATAGGAAATTATTAGAACATGATATCCCATGTTGTATATATTATCATGAAATTCATTTTGTTCATTTGTTGATTATGATTAGATAAATTGGATGTAAATTTAACTGGATATAGAATGATTTGTCCAAGGATTATGAGGCTATTTATTGGAATAGAATAGAAATGTCACATGGTTATGAACATGTTTCATTGATGAGAATTTCATTTTAGTTATGGAATGATTTTAAATCCTTTAGATTTTACAATTTTTTTATATTAAATAACTATATTTATTGTTTATATGTGACATGTATTTTTCTTAGAATGATATTAGAATCATGTTACATTCCTTCTAGGGATGGTTAGTCAGTATTCTAACTAGTCAAAATTTTATAGTAATTCTTTGATCATGTATTCTATTCGCTATTAAGAAATAATTTTATTTTAATTATTATATAATTATAATTTAGTTTTAATTAATTAATTTTTTATTGCATGGTCTTGATATAGAATTTATGGTGATGGATGAAGGATGAATGAAATTATATGACTCATAAAATATTGATGGTATTTTCTTCACATCATGTTTTTTATTAGGTAGGTGTTCCCACATACCCCACCTTTTTATATTTATGAAATTTTGATATGGTATAAGGATCGTTATATTGCGATAATTACCATGATTTCCATAAAGAGTTATGTTAAATGATACTTCTTAATTAATTAACTTATATTGAGTCCTAATTATGTAAAGGAACTGTGCCTAATATAATTGGAAGAAGTGCCAACATCATTGAGGGGCCCTTGTGCACTCTCTTCTTACTATCTACTGATGTTAGATTTGTAATCACATATCAATGGATTAGACTATATACACACATTGAGGTGTGTGTTTTAGCTACAGGTGACCCAACTCCTATCAGACCATGATTGATTCCTATATTACATATATGTGGTTTTTGTATCCCCTAGAGACTTGGTATATTGATTATGACATAAGTATTATTAGGTTTCTTGGTAAACAATTTTTTCCTTAAATTATAGTGTAACTGACATGACTCATGATGACATTCCATGCTCTATTTATATATTAATTTTTTTATTATTGTTATTTATTTGGTAGAATAACATGTTGACTACCCATGATAGTTATCACATGTGGGTTCTTGTCTAGTCTTTGAGACCCTTAATGATGTATTCATCCATGAGTATACCTATGTAACCTATTTTTTCATGTTTTGTGATGATCACGTGTATTAGTATATTTATACAAAGACTCAGGTTAGTATGTCATGTTATTCATTATTTCAATGCTATATCATTTTATGTATGATAAAATGCCTTTGTAGGCATTGTTCATGGTTCTATGATAGGCTGACCATCATGAAATTATTATCCCAAAGAGGTAGTATGAACAGGACATAAAAATATGGTGATGATGGACATGATAACTGGGTAAATATGAGATGACTCCACAAATTACATGTTGAGGATAAAATCATTGCATGAATTATTATACCATGTAACACAACTCCCAGTGAATTTATGAGTAGAGATCTTAATTCCAGGTGTTATACTAACTAGAATGTCGTACATTATGAGTAGAAAATGTAGTGGCACATGCACATGCAATTCCATGATGAGGATAAGTGACTCTATTTAAATCCATGTGGTTTTTTTGTTACTTCTGACATCTCCTCAATATCCTTCAAAGAAAAAGACAAATTAGAGAAGACCATGGTTCATAGATGATGGTTAGGAACATGAAAACTTGGAAATTAGTTGTTAATTCATGCAGGTGTTCTTGGTGATATTATTTTATTCCTTAAAAAAATTATTTCCTATTAACTTTTTATTAACATTATTTTTAAATAACCAAACTTTTGTAAAAGAAATTCAATTTTTTAATGAATTTATTACTTACTAAGTAATGTAATTATAGAAAACACATTTACTAATTTTGTTAATTTGGACCATTACATTTTATATCCTATCAGAATTAAATGACTAGTGAACATCATATTTATTGATAATATAGGCATTATATGTTGACCATTATGAATAGTTGATATTTAGGGTTGTGATAAAATCTATCATAAAGAATATGCAATGTCATGAACCAATAAGATCATAGAATATGAATCCCACTAATTAGAGGTTCTACGGGATATGGAATCACCAGACTTTTCTCTTGACCAAGACCGATACAGAATTCAACAACTAAAGTATGAGTGAAACCGTTTATTGTATAAGTTCAAGCTTATAATGATCCCAACCCAAACCATGTTTGATGAACCACCCTAATATGGTGTCACTATCAGAAAAATTACCTTTAGAGAATAAACTAGTGTAATATTGGTATATGTATCTAGAACCTAGTAATAAAAGTTTTTAATTTTTTTAAATGATATAATTATTACATTTGTTTTTTTATTTTTACTTTATAAATTATTAAAAAAATGATTTTCATAAAAAATGGTTTTTGAAATAAATAAATAAAAAAATTATTCTTGGGAAATATATCATTTCAATGAAGACACTCTTTATCTAAAATCAATATTTTTTTGAAATAATAGTTATCTTACTAAAATATTCTTATTAAAAAATATTTAATTAAATATAACTGTAGATATAATTTTATGAAGTCAAATGTAATTTTATAAGGGTTATAAAACCTATATTTTCATTAGAAATTGTATTTTTCAATAAATGGGGATTTTTTTAAAAAAAATTAATTAATATATTTAGATGATTTATTTGAAAAAATAATTACTATTTTTAAAATCAACATGTTAAAATTAGCCATTGGAAAATATTTAATACTCTTCTGAGATAGTCAAATAATTATGTAAAAGTTAAATACATTATAAATATACATTTTCAATTATGTTTCAAATTGAAAATAATATATTTTATTATTATCAACAAATATTTTTAATCCCATATTTAATCCCCTAAACCTATATTTTTTCAAAGGATTTAAAATTAATTCTTTATGAATAGGACACACTTAAACATTACGACCTGTAATATTAAAATTATTTCTATTCCAATAATCATAAAATATTGAAACTCACTTCAATTTTGTAGAAACCCTGAGAAAAATTATGGGAATATTTTTTTAACTTTTTATATACAAAATCCAAACCTTATATTTATAAATTAATAAGGAATTCCATTTTTTCTATAGGAACCCACCCAAACTCCAGTTCATTATCAATAAACTCCCATGTAGAATGAAGTTACTCTACATTTACCTCTCTATATATCTTCCATGGGTACCCCAAGATATTAAGAAGCTCTTCCCAAGCTTTTGGAAGTTCCCTATGAAGGTATGGGATCCCTGTTAGTTTCTATTCTGTCCCCTTTTTATATATTTCACCTTTCAAATGTAATTTTTTTTATTCATATATATATTTATATATATATATTTCATATTTTCTTTCAATTTATTTTCAAATAAAAAATGATCATTTGTACCCTTTCATCATAAACATTAAATAATCAGTTATTATTCTGATGTAAGGGATACTCTCCCACTCCACTTTATTCAAACAAACTTTTTATATTAAGACTACTGATTTCCAATATATTGTGTTGGGATATGTGTTGACACATCCTTTATATTTTACATTTGATTTACAAGCGATGAGGTACCCCTATAACTATCATTAAGAACATACAGAAACCTTCACTAACACCTATTATTTTGTTGAAATTATTCTACAATTTTCCATGCAATATAATTAGGTCATGAGTACACATAAATATTTCTACACAATGGTATTCACTAAGATTTAACTATTATTAATTTATTAAGTACTTCCATGTATTTAACCCAAACTTATTAATCCTAAGATTAAAAATGGTGACATACACCGTTATATTGTATGATCTATTTGAAACACTTATTCATTTAGATGATATAAATGGCATTGAAGGGCCACAAAAATTTATCCCTTTAATCACAGGGAATTCTTTTTATCTCAAGAGATACCATGTATGGTGCATGGGAGGTCATCCTAAGAACACAATTTTATTATGTCACTATATTTATCCTTGAATTATTTTTATGATTTCATGTTTCATAATGTTTCCATATTCCCAGGTTCCCTATTTGTTAATCAATTATATCATGCTCTGTTGTTCATGATTTTGATTCATAAACCTCTTATGATATGCATCTTGACTCATATTTACTTATTTACCTTATATTGTTAATTAATTATTACCTTTCAATACATTATAGTTAAACCCATTCTTATGTACATCCCCTTGTAAACTCTTCTAGTTTTATAAGTCTAGCATTATTTTAATATAATATTAAGAGGATTCGAATAATTTTGTCGTAACTGATTTTCAAAATACTATGTTATATAACTAATTTCCCAAAGACACTGGCCCTCACACCCTTATTGTACTAAATTATCTATACCTTTATTTTTAAAAATACATAATTATTTTTCATTAAAATATTGGTTATCATAGTTGGTATCAAAGGCTACCATGTTATTTTTGGGGATTTAGATTTTAAACCCCATTGAATTATAT
The DNA here is from genome assembly GCA_963277665.1 of Viscum album. Lineage (NCBI taxonomy): Eukaryota > Viridiplantae > Streptophyta > Magnoliopsida > Santalales > Viscaceae > Viscum > Viscum album. The sequence continues at coordinate 938,288,306 of OY728155.1, read as the reverse complement.
AGTGATACGACTAAAAAATGAAAAACATACCAAAGTTTTGGTAATATATAATGTATGTAATTTTCAATGAATATATATCTCAATCATGATATTATATATAGAGGTGACTTGAAAAAAAAAATTCCTATGTGTAATAACACTAAAAAGGGGTGAATCAGTCTTCACGTGATCTTTAAATGGTTCAAAAAAAAGTGGTATTGATGCACACTTGGTTTTATACTCATGTGGTATCTTATTTGTTAAATTCACAAGCTCATTGTGAATAATTATTAAGGGACCAAAAAAGAATATAAGATTTTATTTGATGAAATAGATCATAGATAGCATTGATTGAAGCCTATAAATTTATAGTTAAGGAATTTGTGTTATTAAATATTTATCCTATCAATATCCACTATTTTCCAATTATTCTTTTAGTAGTTTGAAAATTATAATTGATATGAGTAATGTGGATGATGTAAATGATTAAAAAATCAAATATTTAGAGGCTAGATTATTGTGTATCCATGAACATTAAATGTCCTATGTGATAATGGATCTATGTATTCTTTCATATCATCAATATTTAGTATCAATATTAAATCCCCACCTCAAAACAAGGATTTTGAGTTATTATTGATGATTAAAAATTGGCCAATTATAGCATCCAAAGCATATAATTCATTCTCTATCAAACATTATTTAATTAATTACCTATAAAACCATGTGATACCCCCTTTAGTGTTATTAAATTATAATCTAGGTGTGGATTAAAATTAAATTCATTAACCCAAAATAAATTTTCATAGAGAAAAAAAATATCCCTCAATGTTGAAAATCTCCCATCGCTTCAACAAAAGAGTAAGAAGAAGGATGAATCTCTTTCATAATCTTCATATTATGCAATGATATTATTTCCTTATTACTATGAATATATTTATCAAATGGTTGAGACTATATAGAATATAATTCTTTATTACATGATTATTATAATGGAATATGATCATCTTTTTCTAGAATAATTTAATATTCATCCTCAAAGACAAGAGGATGAGTTCTCACTTGAGCATATTCCAAGAGATTTTTCAATATTGAAGACTCTATATGGAATGACTAATATTGAACTAAAAGAGATTAAAAATATGCTACATTAGAATCTAGATAAAGGGATTATATACGTAAGTGCATCTTTTCAGGGAAGACTATTCCTTTTAGTTATGAAATAGGAAGGGTTAATGTGCATCTATATTGAATATCATGAGCTCAAAAAGATCACAATAAAAAACAATTATCCTCTACCAAGGAGTTTTGACTTTTTCAATTAGCTACATGGAACCCAATACTTTCTAAGCTGGATCCCCAATCAGGATATTATCATGTGAAGATAAAGAAGTTTTATATGTAGAAGGAAACATTTCATACAATTTATAGGCCAGACAAGTTCATTTTGATTCAATTTTGACACACTAATTCAATATTAATCGTTATATACATATATAAAAAACTATGTATTGCCTTTATAAATTTATTACAAGGACCCAGCCTTAAAAAAATACATATTATTGAGTTTTAGCCAAGAACATACATTATCACACATTGTGGATATTTTTAGGTTTATAGTTATAGATAATTAGTATATAAAACATATATACCATCTTGGAATCATAAATGAGGATACCACTAAAACAATATCCATTTCGTATAAAATAAATAACTTTTCATATAAAGCCTGATTCCATTGAAAAATCATTATAAAAACTAACAATAATTAATTAAATCTCTTACACAACCTTTTAAACATTAAAAAAAATTAAAAACATAGGATGAGTAGAAAAAGTAAAGTAAGGGATATACAGGAAGAAATAGTTAGTCAAATGATAACATAACAACCCAATCAAAAAAATTTTATAAAAAACTCATTTGAATGCCTATAAACATCATGTAGTTTAATTGATAAATATTTACCATATCACTCTTACAATCACCCTTACACATGGAAGAATCATTTATTCAACTTCCACCTCAAGATTACCCAATGCATTAGAGAGATATAATGCGGATCTCATGTCATATCATGAGCTATAATGGGCTCAACCCAACATATCATGAGCTATAATGGGCTCAACCAAACATATATTGAGATATAATGGGATTAACCCAACATAAATACGTCAAAGTAACATATCAGAGTAATAAATAATCATGATATCAGGAGAAACCACTCATTCTATATAAATATAAAGAATATTCTTTATTAATTTTATTAAAGAGACTTTGAAAAGAATTTTAAATCGAAAGTCCCTTACAAATGTTATTGGTGTGAGAATTAATAAAGATGAATGGATATGTGTATACACTATAAATATAAATAATACAATAAAATATAAATAAAAATTCATCACAAAAAATTATATCAATACCACATAATGAATTAAGTATAAGGTTAACCCAATGAATGTAAATTGGGTTATGAATTCCCTTACATCATGTTAGTTTTACAAAAAAATGAAATAAAACAACCTATATAATGGTTATAAGAGTTTTATTAATAATTTTTAAAAGAATAATCATTTTTATAATATATTATATGATCATTTTATAACATCATTTCTCCCATCAATTTATAATATTTTGTTCTTTCCATTGTTTTGAGGGCGTTCTTTACATGATTTCCATGGTCTGTACGGAAACGATTTCCTTGTCGAATGGAAGAAATACTCTAGAAGTGAAATGAGATATTATTAAAATGTTTACATAATATTAAATTATTTTATAAATAATTTTTGTTTTATGGTATGAGGATGAATCATTAGATAACTCATTAGTGATAATCATTAGTTTATTTAGCAGTATTTTGATCATTACGAACCACTTTAGTTTTATTAATTAATTGTATGAATAATCACTAGTTCAAAAACATAATATATCATATAATATGAATAATACTATATTATCTTCCAATATTAATGGTTTTTTTAACAGATTCGATAGATGTAAAAAAAATTGAAGGAATATCATCCATGATGTCGGTAAATCGACACATCACAGATGATTTTTTTATTTTGAGAATAATAGGGAAAGGATAAGAATTAAGTTAATTAATTTTCTATATGGAGGATAAAATTATAGTATATATATGATACTAGAGCTTTAACCCCTCTTGGATATCGGTTGGGGAAGATAGTATATGAAAATAAAAATAATTGAAATTAAAATAAAAGGAAATGAAAGAGGATTTTTACCTCATGATCTCTTCTTGGGGTCCTCATTAAGGCTATTGATATTGGACTTTTGGTGAGACCCATAGGAATTGGACATGGGGAAGTTACTTTGGAATAATATTAGGCATAATTTAGACAATTATTAAAACTTGAGAAGTGTGAGAGGAAAAGGGGGTGAGGGTGGTATTTAAAGTGAAGAAGATGAGGGGTTTTCAATTATTTTAATAATTAGTTTAATATTTTTCTCAATACTATGAATATTCATGATTATTGTGACAGAAAATATTAATATGTTCATGTGTATTCTAAAAGAATTCCATTTACATCATCCTTGACTCAAGCATAATGTCAAAATTCATTTATTTATCAAATTTCATAAATTATTGAATTTCACTATTCACTAACATTCATGTATTTCAGAAAAATACAAAAAATTCACCCCAACCATTTTTCAACATATAGAATTAAAAAGTTTACTCCATTTTATTAAAATAATTTTCTAAATATTTGAAATTTAATATCTAATTATAATCATAATTTATTTTAAAATTTAAAAATTTTAAAAATTATAATTGATTTTATAACACCTTGGGAAATTAATTTTGGTATCATATAATTAACATATAACCATAATATAATAATTTATGATTACATTTCATGAAAATAAATTTTCATTTAAATTATTTAATTCATCATAAAATATTAATTTAATATTTATGAATTACAAAAAATACAAACACTTATATAATGATCATATTTTCACTTATAAGACGCATTTTTATTACACATTTGTGGGTGAGGTTACTATACATTTAGCTGATTTAATATTCATAAGGTTATGTGACTATTCAAGAAAAATTAAATTAGCCCTATAAGACTTGAAATAACTTACTGATCGCAACTGCGTGTGTTCGTTTTTGAAAATTCAAAACATCAAAGCAGAAAAATTATGTTTAATGGACAATTTATAACTATCTCCTTCAAAAAAAGTGTCAATATGTTGAGGCTCAATGTTTCATGCATTAAATTAAATATATTTTTAAAACTACATGGTGTTATATTCTCCATTCCTTTTTAAAATTGTATCCTCACAATTTTAATTACTTTTTAAACAAGTGAGGGTACCTTTTCCTTATAGCATTTTCAAATTCCCATTTTTATTCTTCAAGCATGTGGTTTGTCCACAAAACCTTTACCTAGTGGATTACCTTATTCTATAATAATTTCTCTCTATGGTCAAGAATATTAATAAATCTCCCTTTATAAGAAAATTTCTCTTTCTAATGAACTACTTCTTGGATAAAAAATGAGATGAATATGGAACATACTTTCTCAACATCGAAACTAGAAATACATTATCTACCTAGGATAATCTCAGAGGTAAAGATTCTCAATAGGTGAATAGTCCAAAATTCTCAAGAATTTCATAAGGGCAATTAACCATGTTCTTAGATTTCCTTTTTTTTCAAAATTCGTAATACTTTTCCAATGAGATATGTTAGGGAAAAAATGATCACAAACCTCAAATGAAATGTTTTTCCTCCTGTTATATGAATAACTTATATTCCTTCTATGAGTTATCATCATGTGTCACTGAATCTTATATTATTTTTCTACCACTTCCCTTACTAATTATAGTCCCATAAACTTACTTTCCCTAACATCATCCCAAAATGTTGGATTTCGACACAACTTTCTATACAATGCCTCAAAAGGTTCCATCAGTATACTAGAATGAAAAATGTTATTATAAGAAAACTCAACTAAAGAAATATGTTGATCCCAACATCCTTGGTAGTTCATTGAACAAGCATTAATAATATACTTCAATGTATTAATTTATATCTCTGTTTATCCATCAGATTGAGGATGAAAAGTAGTGCTGAAATTTAATTTTTTCCCCATGAATTTTGAAGGCCTTTCCAAAAGACGGAAGTGATCCTAGGATCATGGTCAGATACAATGGAAAGAGTTACTCCATGTAACCTAAAAATCCTCATAAGGTACAATATAAAATGTTGATCAAAATAAATAATATCTCCAATAGGAATTAAATGATCTGAGTTAGTTATATGATCAGCAATAACCCAAATTATATTGTTACTTTGAGATGTCTTCGGTAGACCCACAATGAAGTCCATAGATGTATTTTTCCATTTCCAATTTGGAATTGGTAATGGTCAAAGCATACCCTTCTGTAACAACCTCTTTAATTTAAATTTTTGAAATGTCAAACATTTCATGGTAAAATCAGAAATGTCCCTTTTTATTCCATCCCACAAGTAATACTCTCAAAGATCCATGTACATCTTTGTGCTTCCAGGATGAACAGAAAATAGAGAACTGTGAGAATCAAATAATAATTCTTTCTTCCACTGAGAATCACAAGGAACACATAATCTCTTCCCAAACCTCAAAACAAAATCTCTATAAAGGTTAAATTTTGAAAATTTGCCCATTCTAACCAATTTTAACTTTTTCATCAAGTCTCCATATTGTTAATGTTATTTATTAATTATATCTCATAGAGATGACTGCATTGAATATTGAAACAAATATATGAAATTTATTCCCCAAAATATTTTAATCCAAATTTTATTAAATAATTCTCCAAAGGGTTTCTTTATAAAGGTATCATGGTAAATGTGGCATTACTTTTCTGACTCAATGTGTAGGCCACATGATTTTCTTTTACAGTATGGTAATGAATTGTGCTGTCATAATCCTTGATTAGTTCTAGCCATCTTCTCTACCTCATACTTAATTCCTTATAAGTAAATATATACTTAAAACATTAATGGTCAGTGTATATTTCAAATTTCACTCCATTCAGATGATGCCATCAAATTTTAAATGAAAAAATAGCAGCTAATTTCAAATCATCTATAGGGTAATTTAACTCTTGAGGTTTCAACTAACGCGAGAAATAAACAATTACCATATTACTATGCATTAGAACAATACCAAGCCCATTTAAAGAATCATCAATATAGATGAAAATTTCTCCACTTCTGGAATCCAGGTCTTGAAATGAATAATTCATCAATATTCTTCTCAATTCTTGAAAACAATCATCAAATTCTTTTGTCCAGATAAATTTAACTTCTTTTTGAGTTAACATACTCTGTGGGATATATAACCATGAAATGTTTTCAAAAAATCTCCAGTAATAACCTACTATACAATGAAAACTATGAATATTTGTTATATTTGTGGGTCATTGATATTCTTCAAAAACATTTGTTTTAGTAGGATCAACAGTTATTCCATTTTTAAAAATAATGTTACCATGAAAAGAAATTGGTTGCAACCAAAATTCACACTTTCTGAATTTCCCATACAGTTTATTTTATTTTACAGTTTGTCAAACAACCCCTTGAGCTTTTTAATGATCTTATTTACTTTTATAATATACCAAAATTTCATTAATAAACACAACAAAAAAATATATCCAAGAAATAATGAAATATTCTATTCATAATATCCATGATTATAGTTGGTTCATTAGTTATCCCAAATGTCATAACTAAAAATTTATAATGAACATATCTAGTACAGAACACAGTCTTTGGGATGCCTTCATCCTTTACATTCAACTGATGGTACCCTGACCTTAGGTAAACCTTCATAAAATACTATGATCCTTGGAGATGATTAGATAAATCATCAATACGAGGCAAAGAATAATTTTTTTTAATAGTGATGTTATTCAAGTCTCAATGAACTGTATTTCATTTTAACAAACAAGATATGAGCACCCCATGGATAAGTTATGGGTCAAATGAAGCAGTTATCTAATAATTTATACAATTACTTTATTAATTCCAAAAGTTCTATTGGAGGCATTTGATAAGTAGGTTTATAAATTATCTTAGAATCAGGAACTAAATAAACAGTAAACTCTACCTCTTGATCAGGAATTTCTCCAAGAAAATTATCACGAAAAACCTCCAGGTATTCATTTACCACTGACACATCATTAATCTAGAAATTCTCTTATATTCAAAAATATGAGTAATAAAACATTCATTTCGATATTTTATCAGTTTCTTATATTCATTATTTTTCATCAATGATATGGTTTCATTCTTGTACCCAAACTAAAACACTTTCTGAAAAAAAACTTCTATTTATTTGTAATACATCTTATCATGATAAAACAAAAACCATTCCTTATCTAGAATAACATCAAACATTACTAGAATAAATGAAATAATGTTTGTAGGTTAACTATTTCTACAGACAAAGATACGTAGATTATTATAATTTCTTTTTACCAAAATATTTCCTCGAAGTGTTTTCACCATGAGTTCTAGTATCATTTCATGTGGTAGAATTCCAAATTTTGTAGAAAATATTTTAGATGTTAAGGAATGTGTAGACCCCAAATCAAACAAAAAATTTAAAAAATTGATAAAAATAAGAAATGTACCTGATAGCACCTCATTTTATGGCTCAAAATGTGATGAAGTGGTTGTAAAGTATGTTTCCACACCCTATTGCTTCCAATATTAATGATTTCCAGCCTAAGTGACTAGCTTCAGACACACATTAGAAAAATGACCTAGTTACTTATAGTTAAAGCATATCACCATAGGCTTCTCATTAATTTTAAGAAAATTTCCTTGCACTCCTAGTAAATGTGCCCAAACATTCCACATTGATAAAATTTCTTTGAATTTATAAGATATTCACCAGGATTATTTTTACAACAATTTTAATAATAATGGAAATTGATTTTTTACCTCCATATTTATTTTTTTGAATTATCCCCCAATGAATTCCAACCTATACACTTACTATTATTGTCATCGCGAGGTACATATGTTTTTTCAGAATCTATCTCAAATTCTTTAGCACAAAAAACAAGTTTCTCATATCATTTAAACTCTTGTGAACCTAAAGCTCGTTGTAAAAATATTTTCAAACCAAACTATGATATATTATTTTTTTTATCAAAATCCCAAGTAAAATTAGGTATATACCTAGCCAGTATTATAAAATTTGATTCTTATGATACCATAGAATCATCATCTTTCTACTTTAGTTCCACGAATTCTTTCTCTATTCTGAGTCAAATAGTTATTGGCAAATATATTTTTAGAAAAAGACTCTTAAAATCATCCCATTACCAATTATCAAGATCATTTCTTTCTCTAATATTCTTTACTAGAGACCACCATCTATAGGCTTCACCTTCAAAATGATAAATGGATAGTATTACCAATTTACATTCCAAACATCCCATGATATCAAATATCTTTTCTAGATCATTGATTCATCCTTTAGCTATCACTGGATCTATGCTTCCACTGAATGTTGGAGGATGTTACATCATAAATTGCACCAAAAAAAGACATGTTTCTTTGTGTTTGTCATTTTTATACTCTATAAATGATACGATCACTATTTATCACCTGATTCAATTGATCCATTGATGTCACAAACTGATTGGCTTCGATTCACACCATTCCAAACTGTAGATTCGGATAGATATCAGCCTCTATGTGCCTTCCTACATCAGCGTCCCTATTTCTTTTATGGAAAACCATTCTGAAAATACATATCTTAGATAAACAATAATGGTAAACATTAAATTATACATCATTTTAAATAGATCATAAAATAAATACCATTTAATGTATTCTATTAACATCATCCTTACCCCAAAAGTTATCTAAACCATCCTTAGATACAAACTATGAGGACTAAGCCTTAAAAAATCATATATTCTTGTGTTTTAGACAAGAACATAAATTCTTACACATTGAGGATATTTTTAGTTTTATATTAATATATAATTAGTAGATAAAACATACATCATATCCCAAAATCATACATGATTATAGCACAAAAACAATGTACATTTATTCCAAAATATTAAACATTTGTAACACAAAATGATTTCATTGAAAAATAATCATAAAATTTAACTTCACTACATTCTTTATATTACACATCCTTATAACCAAATAAAAACATTTAAAAACATGGGATGATCACAAAAATATTAGTATGATAGATACAAAAATAAATCATTAGTCAAGTGATAACATAAAAACATAATAAAACCCATTTCATAAAAACTCTTTTGAATGCATAAAAACAACATGTTGTTACCTTGGGAAATATTTACCATATCACTATTACAATCAAAATTACACATGGAATAACCATTTGGTTAACTTCCCCCTCTAGAGTACCCAATGCATTGGAGAACTATAATGGGGCTCACCCATCATATATTGAACTATAATGGCCTCAACCCAACATATCTTGAGATATAATGGGATCAAACCATCATATATTGTGATATAATGGTCTCAAACCAACACAAAAATGTATAGGGAACACATAATAGTAATAAATCATCATAAAATCGTTATAAACCACTGATTCTACATATATATAAAAACAATCTTTTATGAATTTCATTACAGATTCTTTTAAAAGTATTTTAAATGGAAAGTCCCTTACAATTATAATTAAGGTGAGAATTAATAAAATGGAATTAATATGTCTATAAAATGTAAATAAACATAATAATACATAATATAAAAAAGATTAGTCACAAAAATAATCCCAATACCACATAATGATTAAAGTAGAGTTTTAACCCAAAAAATGGAGATTGTGTAAAGAATTCCCTTACATCGTTTTCATCTTACATCAAATATGATTAAACCAACTATATAATGGTTAAAAGTGACTTATTTATATTTTAGAGAATCATAATCATTTTTATAACACATTATAGGATCATTTTATATCATCATTTCACCCATTAATTTATAATATATTTTCTCTCCATTGTATCTTGTGTGTTCATTACATGACTTCCATAGCTGGTTCCTAAAGGATTTCTCTATCGAATGGAAGTAAAACACCATAAGTGAAATGTGATATTATTAACATGTTTACTGAATAATAAATTATTCCATAAATCATTTTGGTTTTATATTATGATAATGAATCATTAGATAAATCATTAGTGTTAATCGTTAATTTATTTTTGGTGAGTTTTGATCATTACGAATCCGTTTTGTTTTAATAATCAATAGTATGCATAAAAATTTGTTCCAGAATATAATATATCATATAATATGTATAATACAATATTACTTAACCATATTAATGGTTATGACCATATTTTATAGAGGTAAATGAAATTGAATAAACATCATCAACGATGTCGGTAAATCAACACATCATAGATGGTGTTTACATTTTTAGAATAAGAGGGAGAGAAGAAGAAGTTAGTTGATGAAATTTCCATAAACATGACAAAATTATAGTATATATATAATAATGGTGCTTTAATTACTCTTGGATATGGTCAGGTGATGATATTATAGTAAATGAAAATTAATTAAAATGAAAATAAAATAAAATGAAAGAGGATTTTTACATCTTCATCTCTTCTCATTGAGATTCTCCTTAAAGAATTCAGTTTTGACCTTTTTGTGAGACCCAAAGGTCTTAGACATGGAAAATATCCTTGGTAAGAATATTGGGAAGAATTTAGATAGTTTTTAAATATTGAGATGTGTGATAGGAAGAGCGGGGTGAGTGTTATATTTATAGTAGAGGAGATGAGGGGTTTTCCATTATTTTAATTATTAGTTTAATATTTTTCTTCAAGACTATGAATATTCATAATTATTGTGACCAAAAACAGTAATACTTTCCTATTATTTTGAACCGATTTCCATTTACATCATCTGTTCCACAAGAATGATGCGGAAATTCATTTATTTACCACATTTCATAAATTATCAATTTTCATTATTCACTAAAAATTCATGTATTTTAGAAAAATCCCAAAAATTCACCCCAACATCTTTTTAGTGTGAATAATTCATAAATGTACTCCATTTTATCAACAAATAACTCTAAATTTAATAAATTTCATTTTTAATTTAAATAATAATTTTTTCAAAAAATTAAAATTTTAAATATTATAATAGATATTATAACACCTTGAAAAATTAATTTAGGTATTAAAAAATTATCTTATAACCCATAAGATAATAATTTGTCCTTATATTTCATCAAGATAATTTTTCATTTGAATTATTTGTTTAATCATAAAATATTAATTAAATATTTATGACTTACTAAAATACCAACAATTATATAATGAGAATACTATCACTTATAAGATGCCTTTTTATTATACATTCTTGGGAGAGGTTATTATACAGTTGGATGATTTAATATTCATAATAGTCATATTACAATTCATAAGGGTATGTTTCTATTCATAAGGGTATGTTAATATTCCCTAAAAATTATGTTAGACCTATCAGTGTCCAAATAACTTACTGATCGCAACATCGTATGTATATTTTTCAAAATTCAAAATAGAGAAGCATCAAAATAATGTTTGACGAGTAGTTTAGAACTATCTATTTAAAAAAGTGTCATTATGTAGAAACTCATGGTTTCATGCATTAAATTAATTTTATTTGTAAAACCATGGGGTGTTACATTTATAGAATTATTTATAGATGGAATTGGTATCTACTACAAAATAAGGATGAACATGATTAGAGTTTTAATGTTGTGTTGAAGACCTGTAGAAACAATTTTGTAAAAAAAATATTGAAAATAATAGTTCTCGATGTAATAAGTAACATTCTACTAGAATTTTACCCACTATGATGGGATATATGTGGATCCTTAAAGCACCATAGAAACTGATTGATGGCCCAAAAAAATACCTATGATAGGAATTTCTAGCTTTACTAGATTTATCTTGGTAATGTTAATGATATGAGAGAAACTTCTCAAATTTATCAAGACAAAAAACCAATCTAACTTGGATGGTAGTAATTTTTTATGGATGAATATGACAATTTTATAAAATAGTTAATGAAGAGTATAATCACTACAACGATGCTCACATTTTGACATATGGGGAAGTATTTCTGATCTACCATGTTTTTTCCAAAAAGGGAATGGGTTGTAAAATCCTAGAACATGAAAAATTAATCAAAAGTTCCTATCACCAATTAATGATACATGAGTAGAAATTCCCAATGAATTATTTTGAATTGGCTAGCATGATCTTTACATTAAATATCTGGTCACATTATCTCAATAGCGAGAATAATGACATTTATACAAATAAAATCATTAATTATATATTCAAACAATATTAGATCAATATGAAAAAATGAATGTTGTCAGAGCTATACCAAGATTATGATAGTTCACTCCATTAGTATCCTTGGAAGGTGAAAAAAGTGGAAAATGCACTTAGAAGAAAGGATCCCAATACCCTATCCATAATGGTGATTGAAATCAATACAGTATTATTTGGCATGAAAATGATGGACACAAGAGTCATAAATAAATTCATGAAAAATGGATCAAATAATTTCTCTTCCAAACATTCTTAAGATGGAAAAGGATTCCCAAAATGATGGTGAGTTCCTACATTAGAAGGTAGTAGGTATTCAATAAATTAACTTTAAAAAAAGATTTTATAAGTCATGGAAGTCGGATATGTGCCCCATAAAAACTGGGGCTAAAAGGGATGTTTTAGATGATTCATATTTCATATTATTTTATATTCACCCAAAAATACCTATGATGTATAAATATATAAGGAAAAACACATAGTGGGATAACAATAAGTGGTTGATTATAGAATTTGTATCCTAATGCTAGGTATGACATCAAATTAAGTATTAACTATAGAAGTCATAAGGTATGCTGAATAAATTTCATATACTAGTAAGGAAATAGAAAAATATAAACATGGATTTTATTATAGGACTCACCTAGACATCTAGAGGCAATAAATCCATCTGGGTGGATGTCAAATTTCTTATAAAGAAAAAAAATTTAATTTATATCAAGCTATACTTATCACTTTGATAAAATTTAATATATTTATAACATAGTTATTAATACTACAAGAAGTTATACTCTCCACTGTACCTCACTAAGAATTATTTATTACCTTGATATCCTCGATAATACTTTAGAAAGAATTTGATAAATAAATGAATTTTAGTACATCGTATCACCCTCAAAATAATGGTCATTCTAATATAACTATTCAAGATCTAGAGGATATAAAAATATTATTTTCAATGGATTTCCAATGATGTAGGGATCAACACCTTTCCCTAGTAGATTTCTTAAATAATATATGTTTTTATTTTGACATTTAAATTGAATATTTGGTGGATTTATATGGGATGGGATGTTAGAATCCAACTTTCTTGGAGGAATAAGGAGGGAATAAGTTTATGATACTTGATCTCATCCCATCGATGGCAGAGAAGGTTTAAAAACCACAATTTCATATGAAATTGGATGAGATTTTATAGAAACTCTCTATATAAAATTGCCTATGAGATATGGAGTTTTAAGTCATAGATAAATTAGTCCTTTATGTATCACCATTTAATATATTCATGAGGTTTATGAAGATAGTAATGTTTGGTACATGATATATTGACCTCATTAAGATTTGTGACCACATTGGAGCCCTAGAATTTTGGTTATAACTCCCACCAAACCAATATCATGTTAATGATGTGCCCCATGTATCCCTATTTTAGAAGCACATACTAGACCCATCACATGCACTAAATCTACAGTTGGTACCGTTAGAGAACAATATTTCATATGAGGAAGAGCTATGAAGAGGAGATGAATCATAAGTACCATGGTCTATTTTCGTGAATGAAATAAAATTTTGAGGGTGAAATTTTTTAATTGGGGAAGAATGAAATGACCCAAACATTTATAAATAAAATTTCTATTTAAATTTAAAAAATACCTTATTATGTAATGTAGATATAGAAAAAACATTCACCACTTTGGTTATTTTGGACCATTTTTAGTAATATCCTTGTGAATTTAAATGGACATTGAGTATCATAACAATTGTTAATATAAAATTCATATTGTTAACAATATGATTAGTATATATTAAAGGTTGTGATAAAATAAAATTGACATAGAAGAGAGAATTTATGATCTCAAACAATTGGATTGTGTCTTATAAGGAAATTTGTTAGATCTTCGGAGTGAGATGACATCACTAGGATTTATTGTTCCCCAATAAAAATACTATATTAAGAAACTAAATCATGAGTGAGAAAATTTATGTGAAAATTTGAATCTTATCAATATCAAAATAGAAACTATGTATGTCTAACTACCCAAAGAAATAACCACCATCACACACCATACCCTTAGGGAATATACTAGTGTAATTAGAGGTTTTGTATCATGACCCAATTAATAATATTTTTTTATTTTTATTGAAATAATTGTTATATTTATCCATTTATTATCATTACTGTATTATTGGATAAATAAATAGTTTGGTAAAAACTTAATTTTTGATAGGATGAAACACAAATTTTATATTTGGGAAATATATAGTTCAATCAAGAGATACTTTTGATGAAATGAAAAAATTATAAAAAAAATTATTTAAAAAAATATTCTTATTAAATTTTTATTATTTAAATATAATTGATAATTTAATGTTATGAAGCCATATTTAATTTTTATTAGGGTTGAAAAATTAGTATTATTGAAAAAACCAATATTTTCCATAGATGCGAAATTTTATTTAATAGTATAGATTATTATATGTAGATAATTATTTTGATAAAATTAATATTATTTTTAAAATAAATAATTTGATTATATACAATGGGTATTTTTATATAATTATCTAAGAAATTTTTATTTTTGTGTAAAAATTAAATATTGTATAAATGTATACTATATATTATGACTTCATACAACCAAATAAGTGATGTAAAAAAAGTATAAAGAGAATACAAAACAAAAATTATGTTCCCCTAAAAAAATTGCTTTTATATTATTTTATTATTTTTATAAATCCATAATATATCCTCTAAAACACATACAATATTTTAAGGTATCAAAATTAATTTTTTATGAACATGAATAACATCAAAGTCACCATTGATATAATTATAATGAGTTTTTTTTTTGAATTAAAAATTATTGAAAACCAATATTATTTAGAATAAAACATGTGAATAAAACATGGTAAGGTGTTTCTTTGTTTGTTATTTAATTATATTGATTCTAAAAAAAATTTAGAAATTAATAAATAATTTGTCTGTCTTTTTCTATAAAAATAAAAAAACATCCATTCCTCTATATTCAAAACCCTTAGATCATGAAATTACTATACATTTCCCACCTATATCTCGTAAATGGTGCCATTAATATTTTAATAAGAAATTATGATTCTTTTAGGTGCACCCTCTCATGGTAGGGGCTCTCTTTCTTCTTTTTCATTTCAGCATCGTCTTTGTTTCTAAACTTTTTAATCTCAATTGGTTATATTTTCATGAAATTATAAATGTCCTTTTAACATCCAATTGATTTTATAATAATGGGAAATCATTTTTACCCTCTCATTATAACCTTTACCTTAGTTCTTAGCATGATAAAGTAGGAAATTATCTCATTCTCCTATTTAGTCAATAATTTTATTTATATTATACCATTTGATTTACAATATTTCCTACTAGAATATGTTTTTACTCATCCTTTTTAATGTAATTATTATTTACATTGGAAGAGGTACCCATTTCATAGTTATTAAACACTTTTATAAATTTTTTAATACACTCATTACGTAGCCATAAATATCGTATTATTTTTCATGCCAAACATTTCTAGAGTTAATAATCACCACCATTTCTAACAATCTGTATTCAGATATATCTATTTATCATTAATTGGTTAGGTACTTACATATATTTAACTAAAACTCCTTAATCATGGGATTAAATGTGATTAAAGACATCCTCACTTTTTATGATGTATATGTCACAAATAGGAATGTATATGATATGAATGTTATGGGTGGGCCTAAAATTATGTAGTCTTCTAAGGAATTAGTTAATGTTTTATCTCTTGATATACCATTTATGGCACATGAGAGGTTATCCTAAGAACACTATGTTATGATTATCATGAAGTTATCCTTTATATAAGTTTCTAATGGCATGATTTAAGTTGTTTCCACATTCCCATGTAGCATTTCTATTATCATGTTATATCAGGCATTAATGATCAAGTGTATGATTCTTTCCCCTTTTATTTAACATTTTAATTCCTCTAGAATCACGTTTTACTTATTTACATTATATCATGATTTTATTATCCCCTTAATGAGATTTATACCTCACCCCATTCTTATTTACAACCTCAGATGTGACGTCTCAACCTGGGTGCCACATACCGGTGCCCCGAGCCGGTTGGTCACAAGACCTCCAGTTTTTTCACCAATATACCACCCAATTCTCATGCATGTATTGGGGTCCTATAGCATCATTCTAGCACCCCCGTTGGTATTTTGAGAATTATTTTCATACACAAACCTAATTGATGAGCCACACATAAAAAAATATATTAATCATGGTTCAAAAAAATTTAACCTTGTTATCTAACATTCAAATAATGGTGAACCAATTAATTTATTAATCTCAACCATGGTTTTTTACTTTTTCTAAAGGGAATTACATGAAAAATTCTCCATTAAAACATTATCAAATATTATTCAAATCTCCTTAACACGTCAAGGTTAATCCACTCACCACTTAACATCCCATTATCAAACCATGAAATAAGGACTAATTTAATATTCATTTAACCATTATTATCCTTTTTAGAATCTATAAATCATAATTTCAAATGTATTGTAATATCCCATGGGTTTCCATAAAGCATGGTCTTAATACTCTAATAGGGCCAATGGGATCTATAAAGGCTCTCCCAATCATGGGAAAATAAGTTCATTATTTCTAATAAATAAAATAAAATATTAAATGTGGAAACATAGTAGAAATATTACATACACGTGATCAAAATCATGACTATAGGAATTATAAATTAGACCACCTAACTCATGATCATTTATGAACACGCTCAAAACTATAACCCTCACTTTGATATAGAATAGTTGAATTTTCAATAATAGAGTAGATCAAGTATCAAGATCCAATGAAACTAGATCCATTAAAACATATATCTAAACTATCAATATATATGGAATTCAACCATCTCCAAGGGGGAAGAAATAGGATGGAGAGATGAATCTAAATGAGGAAGAAATCATATACATTAGAGGGTTTGATTTCATCCATTGGATCATCGATTCACTTCATAAGAAGTTCTAGGATCCTTGTAATCCTCTTGGGATCCTCCATGAGCAATGGAATTTAAGTTAGGTTTTAATAGGTTTATTAGGGATATAAACATTGGAATTATTAAATTTTAAATAAATTTTTCGTGGATTCAAATCATATACATTAGTTTTCTTGGTCGAGCCTAATAGGTTGAAAATCATGCTCCTTGACCAAATCCTCTACTATCTGGGGTACATAGTTACTCCTAATGAGCTAAATGATTTTCTAAATTTTCCATCAACCATGAAATCATCCTTTGTCCAAGGGTTCATGGTTTTCTAAGGGTGGTCTCGTGACTTAGGAAACATGTATGCAGACCGTGAAATGCTAGGAAACCCTCCAAAAACCTCCCAAACACAACCAAAAACAATAAAGACAATCCCCTAGTAAAGTAAGAATAAAAAACGTAAATCAATACTAAAAAATGAGTCCAAGAAATCTCCCAAAAAAGGAATATTATAATCTCTAGAACATATAACATCTCTTCCTCGATATGAACTCATAAGAATCACAAATCCTTCAACGTAAAAATTTTGTTTCACTAAGACAATATATCTTATTTCAGCCCTCAAATTTCATCTTCAACCCATACACACTACCACATAACTTATTCCAATGAAATTCTTTTTCCATTAATCACATTCTCACGGTGATCCACAACATGAATCAAATGCTAGACAAAGGAAACATCATCCAAAAACCCAACATCATTAATGTCGATCACTTGAGATTGGTTATTGTGATACTGTTGATGTTTTTACATTAGAAAAAAAATCCATGGCACCATACCTATATGGTAGATATAATCAATTCAAAAATCATCTAAACCTCTCCAAAATATCAAATAGTTTGATAAAACTTGTCCCCATATTTACCTACATACGTACCGTACAGTGATTCAATCTCAGCGAAACCTGATGGAACATCTGATCACACACTGAAAACTCAAGAGGTTGATGACGTTGACTAGTAGACAACTTCTTCCTAATCTAATCTATATCCATACATTTATTAATCATTATAACCTACTCAGATATCTCGAGCATGAATCTCGGTCAAAACAACTCAAACTCACCACCTTTATCCAGTATACAGGCGATCTGCATGGACTACCATAGAGTGCCTCATATTGTTTTATATGAATAGTCACATTATAATTGTTTTTATATGTGAATTCAATGAGTACTATGTTATTTTATCAAGACCCACCAAAAACTAGGAGTCATGCTCACAAAATATCCCATAGTAAAAGAATAGTACACTTTTATTTCCAATTTTTATGTGGATGAAAATACATACATAGAAACATATGGGTTCCCAATGCCTTCTGTAAACCATTCCAAAAGGGTAAAGTAAATCCTGAATAAAATTATAAAAATATTATTTATAGAACCTCAGAAAAAAAATTATATCTTAAATATACAACACACCCAACCTATCAACCATTAATGTTTCTCGAATTAGAAAGGAATGGGATACCTTAATCAACAGGTCTACAATCACTCATATCATGTTATTCTTTAATACATTCTCAGATAACCAAACACAAGGTAAATTGAAATGTAAATCCATATAAATTCTAAAAATGGGAAGCAATTGTAATAAAAAATTTGGTTATTTATACTAATCCTTCATTTTATGACAGGTTTAGCATACTTTCAAGAAAACTAAAATTTCTTTTTTGTGTCCAACCACCAATACTGTTGATGTAGGTCATTTTATATTTAGGTCAAACTAGGATCTGACAACAACTTTTAGACATGAAATAAATTCATCCATTCTTACCATATACACATATTAATAAAAACATGTTCCTAGAAAAATATGATCTCATTATAATCAATAGTATAATCGAAAGGTGCCTCCCCTAAATCTAATATTTTTCTCAAGGTTTACTAATCTGGATACTAATGTTGCATTTTCGTGAACTAGATCATAAGTGTGGACAGTAAGGATAAGGATATGAGGGTCATCTACTCATGGCCCTCTTGAACCTCAATATGCATCTCAAAAATCAATGTCCACAGCTTCAAGTCAGAATTAGACTCATGTAATTCATGATTATTTTTCTTCCAACTCAATGTGTCAATCGCACTTTTTCAATTCCCAAGCATTTAAGATAACTCAAAATAAAATGAATTTAAATAATTGACCCATATCTGCTAATATAGATTAAAATATCATAGTGAAAATATATAATTAATGTTTTTTGGTCGATATAAAAAATAAAATTCTCCCCCAAAAGGAAATGTTTCTAAAAAAATAACGCACAAACCACCACGATTAACTCAGGATCATGTGTAGGGTAATTTAATATATCCAGGATTAACTTTCATGACAGATACACCGTAACTCGATCCCCATAAATCAAAATGACTCCAATTTCGGCCCTAGAGGCATCACAAAGCATGGTATACTCCTCATTCATCTCAGGTAGGACCAATATAATTTCCTTTTAAAATGCATCTTTAACTTTTTGAAAGAATTACCACATGATACATAATAATGAAAAATCTCTCCCCTCCTTGGACAAGAAAAAAAAGGAGTTCATACAAATGGGAAGCATCTTCTTTAAACCTCCAATAATAACTCACCAAACCCAAGATTCATTGGATACCAAAACAATCTTGGAATGTTCCTAAGAAAAAAGCATATTATACATTGTTACGGTCAACTGACACACCTTACTCATAGATGATGTGACAAATTAAATGTAACCTTTTGATACATTGGTGACACTGAGATACCATGGTTTTTAACAAAATCTCTCTATGTATATGATATAATATGTCAAAAATGTTCTTAATGATCATCTTGAATCTTTTAGTACATATATATGTCATTAATAAATCAACCAAAAACTAATCCATGTACGAATGAAAGAGTTACTTAATCAAGGCCACAAACACATCCAGAGCATTATTCAATCCAAAAAACATTCTAATGAACTCATATAGGATATACGTACACCTAAAAATAGTATGATAAATATCACAAAGTCTAACTCTCATCTGATAATACCCCAATATCATGTAAATATTCCAGAGATCATAAGCTCCCCTATTTCGCTTGGAATTTGGGGATGACCTCCTTGATTGAAGGTTCAAACATTCCAATTGGTTTCTAACGGGTTTGTTAGTAGAACTGGAAACATCCAATGATTCTACATCCATTTGGACCTACTTTCCAAAGGTATGTTTTCTTTAGTTGTGGACTGATGAGGGTTAAGAATTTTCATTGGTCAAGAGGATGGGAGGTCGGACTCATCACACCTTTTAGAGGGGAATTATTGTCTACTCCGGGACTCTCTTTATAGATTTAAAAAATGTTCGTGAATCCTTATTACATTACCAAGTATAAAATGATCTTTCCTTTAGATATGACAATAAATGATCGATATGTAGGAAATTTAGAGAAACTTTTATATGTATTCGAGGTTCTTCATTGATAGATAATCATATGAATTTGTTAGAGATTCTTAGTCAATGGTATCCTTTGATATGTAAAAGTCTCTTAGTCATTTTAATGACCATACTGGTTTTAAAGACACTTAGTGGGGCACTTGAATTTTATTGTCATTCAGAAGGACATGAATTATTTCAGAGTTGGGATCGAACCCGTAGATGGGCTACCTTTGTATCCTTTGTTTAGAAAAGGAATCAGAACCCACGTAGTTCGAGTAAGTGAATATGATGTTTATAATTGATGGCTCAAAGAAGGATTTCATAATTACTTTTACACTCTAATCTCACGTGAGTCATGGTCGGTGTGAGAAACAAGAGGTATCGGTAAAAAATCAGACAATTGTGCCATGAAAGATGCAATCATAAGAAATAATGTGGGACTTATGTATGTATGACTGCCCAGAGAAATGAATATTAGGATTTACTTCAGGGAAGAAATCCAAGAACAGGGTCAATAAAGGAATATGTGCTCTATGGAGATTTGAATACTCTAACCTAGGACTTACTCCTGAAAAGGAGGCCCAGTTTAGGAGAGGACTTATGATTGGGTTTTAACTCCTGAGAAGGAATCCCAGATCAAAGGTAAATTAGGATAGGTTAAAAGAAATTAAGATCGGGGACTTACTCCGGAAGAGGATGCCCATATTTGAGATTGGGGCTTACACCTGAATAGGATGCCCATATTGGATATTGGGGCTTACTCCTAAGGAGGATTCCCATATTTGAGATCGGGGATTACTCCTATGGAGGATGCCCATAATTGGAGATTATGACTTGGGCTTACTCCTGAAAAGGAGGCTCAGGTTAATGATTATGACTGGGGCTTATTCCTGAAAAGGAGGCCCAGGTAAAATGAATTATGACTGTGGATTACTCCTAAAAAGGAGGCCTAGGTTAAGAGACTTGAAAATTTAAGGGATTTGGGGCTTACTCCTGAGGAGGATGCTCAAATTAGGGGACTAGGGCTTACTCCTGAAAGGGAGTCCCAGGTTAAGGGAAATTATGGTTTGGGATTACTCTTGAGGAGGATGCCCAAATTAATGAGGACTTGGGGCTTACTCCTAAGGAGGATTCCCATAATTGGAGATTATGTCTGGGGATTACTCTTGAAAAGGAATGCCATGTTAATGATTATGACTGTGGATTATTCCTAAAAATGAGGCCCGGGTTAAGAGAATTATGACTGGGGATTACTTCTGAAAAGGAGGCCCAGGTTAAGAGACTTATGACTAGGGCTTACTCCTGAAAAAGAGGCCCAGGTTAATGAGTTCTCTCATCTTAAAAGATGAGGTTTAATGAATGAAATCTCAATATTTAGTGACATAAAGATGTGTAAATCACTAGGTTTTGAGAGATATTCCACAGAATTTCGTTCAGATAATGAAGTCAAATCAAGAAATCATTCCATAAATGGCATTTGAAAAGTGTCTTGAAGACTGAATCTTGAATAAGAGAGGTGGAATGGCATAAGAGGGGTGAAATGGGCAAAAAGAGCACCCAAAAAGGTAGGGGCGCGCAATTCCTGGCAGGCGTGCAGGTACTGTGTGGGCGCACAAGTCCTGGTCGCGCAGTTATACCTTCGCGACACATGGGTACTTGCACGACGGTTAACCAGCATGGTAATAATTGAGTGACTCTTGGTAAAATCCCTTAGAATCATCATGATGTTCTTCCAGAAGAGTGGCACACAAGTTCTATTGAAGGAGTTAGGCAGCGCGCAAGTGTGGCCATTACCCTTAAGGGCTGGCCACTTAGGCACGCTAGTATTGATGAGTTTCAACACTTAGGCCTTCCTCCCCCTCTCTATATCTTCCGTTATAGTTAATAAATTACCTAAGAAGTGTTTTGGAATCTTTGATAATGGACTAGGGCGTCGGGATCTCAAATTTGAGTTTCTGTAAAAATTATCTCACCAAAATGGGGGCCCATAGGGTCTATTTATAGGCTGGAGATGACCCTGGGAGATTATCCTTTGGGGCGCGCAAGTCACTTGTGCGACCATTAGGTGTAGCGCAAGTTGACTTGTGCGCCAATGATGGAACTTGCACGACAAATTTTCTTTTGAAGCCTTGTTCATTCCTTTATCGATTTTTGATGTTTTCTTAAAAGGATTAATCAATTTGTGCTAAGTCATTTCCCTTTACATTATTTTAGACAATGTGACAAAAAATAAGCATGAACGAAAGTCCCCCCTGAGAGTTGGATCCGAAATAAATGAGGATGTGACTATGAGGAAAAAGAAGAAAACCAAAGGAAAAGCGGCGCGCAAGTCTTTCAGTGCGCAACACTTGGCACGTAGGTTCGAGTCACGTAGGACTGGAGCGCACTGTGTGTAGGCGCGTAGATGGGCCGCCTGGCCTATAAATACGTAGTCATTTTCCGCGCATATCATCTAATTCAGGATTCTCGAGCTCTCACCACGCAAGTCACCTTTGTCCTACAAGTCTCCCGTTTTCCGTTGTTTCTTCACTGTCGCACTGCTATCAAGGTAATAGGACTCGCGCAGTGATACTTGCGCGACAGAAGCTTGTGCGGCACGTGGACACTTGCGCGACACATCCATACTTGCGCGCCAAGTTTAGACTTGCGCGCCTTAATTCCTCTTCCATTTTTTTTCTGAAATTCATCCACATATTTTCTGAAAAATCAACTTACTTAAAAGTTAATGTACTCAACTTTTATGTAGAATCAATCGATATTAGAACCGGAATAGCTGATGAACTGGCTAGCAAGAGGATTGATGATATGATGAACATCATTAGCCATGATTATTATACTGTCAAAAGTAGCACTCTTCCAGATTTGGCTAATTATCTGAAGAAATATCATCACGACTTCCCCCAAAGAATTTATTTTTCTTTGTATGACTACGGTCATCTACGAGAAGTTACTATTCCATAAGCAAATAACTATCTCCCATTTTCATGGTTTCAGAATTACACCAACATTGCTTCATAAAATATCTCAGGTGGAGGAGTATTTCTAACTTCTGGAACAGTGGAGAGGGTCTACATGATCCATCATAGCCCTTGTATGCCAGATCTAAAACCGTATATGCCTGAGCTTCAACCACATTGTCATCCTTCAATTATCCGAAATGCTCAGATGGATCAATCCAAAGGCTGGAAGAAAAGTTGGGACTTCCGTCCTGGGGGAGGAATGAAGCCAACTTGGATGTGGGTATACTGGGTGTGACAAACCTGTGCAGAGTTCATCGAGGATCTGAAAGGAGTGGTGATATACGAAGCTGTCTGGGTTGGGAAAACATATGTTTACAGACATGATAACTTCGTGCCGGAGATACTCAACCATTGGGGCCCAGAAACTAATTCTTTCCATCTGACTCATGGAGAAGTAGGCATCAGTCTGTGGGATTTCCACAAGATCTTCTATGCATCAATGAAAAAACACTTTCATCTTCAATCATTTATGCTTGTATTTTCCAGCTACCTCCTTTAAATTTTACCTAAGCCAATGGGCCTACTAATCATAGTTTGATTTTTACTAGGATTAATGTAAATAACCCTAAAAACATTGAACCTTTTAATTTCTCAATATTACCTAAATCATACAAAATGTATGTTTAGTAAGCTGGAACATGACTTTTATTCAGATTTCCTTTGTCTTTTGTGGGCAGTTTAAAGTCATGCACGTCGGACATAAAAAGGCTAATGTTTATGGTTGAAATAGCTTTGACCGAATGAATTAGAATTGACTCAATTGTTTGATAATTCATCTGAAAATATAGTACCATACTCAATTATGAGGGAAAAAATATAAACTATGACTTAAGAATATTTGAATCTGAGGAATGATATGAAAAAGAGCTAAAAGGAATTATACGAAGTAGTTCCCAAGAATGAAGTTAGCATTATTTAACAAACCCGTTAGGGGGTTGAATTATGTAGGTCCACCTAAGGTCATTGGATGCATATTTAAATAAAATAGTATCTTTTGGCTAACAAGTCTGTTATTTAGACTGTTTATGAAAGGCCGCCTCTGGGCATGTACCGCATAGTCAGGAAAAAGAACTCTCAGAAATTTACATTCCCTGTGCTAAAATCCAGTGAAAGTTTATGGAGATTCAAATTTTCCAATGTATAGATTTTGCTGTATGGAAAGAGGTACTTGAATATGGAGAAGATATATCCAAACAAGGTTATCGAAGAGATGGATAGATATCACTCCTACGAAGGTCTGACCCAAATGTAGGGAAGGAGAATATAAACCATAGACATGAATACTTTTCAGATCATAAAAAAGGATATGGGACAAATATGTTAAGGATGGCAATTTTTTCAGATCCCTACATACTGTCATTTAAGGTCAATAAGGACAAAAGAGGCTTCTTCCCAAGAATTAATATTCCATTATTTAACAAACCCGTTAGGGGGTTGAATTATGCATGGCCACATAAGGAAATTGTCTGCATAGTTAAATAAAATAGTATCATTTGGATAACAAGTCTGTTATGTAGACTGTTTATGCAAAGCCACCTAAGGACACGTGTTGCATAGTCAGGCAAAAGAACTCTCAGAAGTTTGACATTTTTTGTGACTCGAAGTCAAGAAAAGGGATATGATGATCTGAAAATATTTATGGTTAGGATTATGACACATAAAGATGGGTATTTTCTAATGTATACAGAGAGACACAGATCAATGCTAACCATAATCATGTTGTGGGTGGGTCCTGAATGGAAATGTTGGACTTCACTATGTATCCCATAAGGATGGGAATCAATCCATACGTAGTTCTTAAACTACAGTTTAACGTCGTGTGGGACAAAAGGATTAAAGATATTAGTTTAGGGTCATAGAGCATGGACCATTGTAAGAAATACACAATGTGTGTTTTCATGGGGAATTTTCAGTCAGGGGACTGAAAGTGGAATTTGGGGTTAGGCCCAAAGACTTGGGGCTGGATTCGAGGGACACTCGAATGTTCCTATGTATCCCATAAGGATTGGAATCAAGCCTACATAGTTCTAGAAATACCCTATGTACAAATTTGGTTCGTACATGTGAAGGGTGAAATGGGACTTTAGTACAATGATGGTTTAACCCAAGATAAAAGGTTTAGTCATTTCCATGTATGAATGTAGTATTTGAAATGAAACATGATTGAAAAATCAATGTAAATAATGGTTCCCTCTCAGGTGAGGGTATCAAAGAATATTGTAGTTTATTGTCATATTGGACAAAAGTGTTGTATAGTTTAACATCGTATAACAAAGACAAAAGTGAACCAATGTAAAGATATTGATTCTAGGGGCGGTTTCACGAATCAACATCATATGAGATGAGGGTGAACCGATGTGAAGAGATTGATTTTGGGCTTGAACCTTGGGAGGTTGCCTATGTACCCACCCTGGAAGGCAAGGATCAAATTCCACATAGTTCAATTAAAAAATGAATTAATGATCAAGTTGTTCGTGGGGACAATTACCTAAAAAATGATGTTGTTGGGACTTTCACATGGTTAGTAGCCCAGAGAGAGAGTTATGGTTGAGGTTTGCTCTAAGATCATGTGAGTCATACTCGGTGTGAGAAAAAAGAGGTAACAACAACCTTAACGATGCATATTTTAATGTCATGTAGGACATATAAAGGGACTATGCAGTTTAAAGTCTAGTAGTTATGAGTATTGGTGCTCCACAGTTTAATGTCATATAGCAGGGACAAAGTACAGTTTAATGTCATGTATGACATATCAAGGACTTTCTGTATAGTTTAGCGTCATGTAGTTAGAACGATGGGGACAATATAGTTTAACGTCATGTCGGATGAAAGCAGGACTGTGCCGTTTAATGTCATGCAGTGAGGACAAAAGATTACACCATTTAACATCATATTGGACATATTGGGGACTTTTTTCACATTTTAACGTCATGTTGGATGAAAAAGGGATGATACAATTTAGTGTCATGTTGGACGAAAGTGCGAATAGGTTATGGTCATGTGCACGGACCGTGGATGGTGCAGTTTAATATCTTGTTAGACGGTGGTGTATTTTAAGGTCATACATGACCTTTTATGATTATGTAGTTTAACGTCTTTCCAGATGTAAGGGACTTTTATACATTTTAGTGTCATGTAGTTAGGACGTCACAGTTTAACGTCTTGCTGACGTAAGGGACTTGCAAATAGTTTAGGGTCATATGCATGGACCATTGATGATGCAGTTTAAGGTCATATTGGACCATTGAGGGAACTTTTTCACAGTTTAACGTCATGTGGGGCGAAAGTACAAATATTTTAAGGTCATATGTATGGACCATTTAGGGAACTGTTTCACAGTTTAATGTCGTGTGGGATGAATGTACAAATAGTTTAAGGTCATATGTATGGACTATTTAGGGAACTGTTTCATAGTTTAACGTCATGTGGGAAGAAAGTACAAATAGTTTAACATCATATGTATGGACCATTTATGATATATTTTGTGTTTATACAAAATACTTCTTCAAAAATATGGCATTGGTTGGAGTAGTGATGAGTTATCCATCCATCGAGATTAATGAATAAGCTCCATTGGAGTAGACCCTATGTATTGAGTACGGTCCTTCCCATTTTGGATCAAGATTTAGAGGTTTATTTCCTGGTATCATTGGAGTTCTGAGAACTAATACTAATTCTCCCTGAGTGAATGAATGAAGATGAACTTTTATGTTAAAATCTCGTGTTATTCGATTCTAATAGACTTCCAAGTGGTGCAAAGTGCACAATATTTTCTCATCTAACTGTTCCAATTCATTCAATCGCTTTTGAGATTGTTCATATGTAGATGATTGATCACAAATGGCAACTCTGAGAAAGGGTAGTTGAACTTAAATGGGCAAGACTGCTTCTGTTCCATATACCAATGAATATGGAGTTGACTGAGTTGTAGTGCGGGTGGTAGTCCGATAAGCACATAAAGCATGAAAGAGTTTATTAGGCCATGATTTCTTATCTTTATCCACCATCTTTTGCAGTATATTTGAAAGAGTCTTGTTGAAGGCTTCTATCTGGCCATTGGTCGTTGCATGATATCGAGATTAATGGTTGGATTTGATGTTGTATTATTGATACAACTTCTTTACCTCAAATGAACAAAAGTTAGTGTCATTGTCCGTCAATATGGTATGAGGGACACCAAATCTGGTAATGATGTTGGACTTGATGAAGCTAACAACTCATTTAGAACTGACTTGCTTGAGAGGTATTTCCTTTGTCCATTCGGAAAAGAAGTCAGTAGTAGTAAGAATGTTCTTAAACTGCTTGGCCGTAGCCGAAGGTTAAGGTCCCACCACATCCATTCCCCATGTGGAAAATGTCCATGAGTATTTAGCTGTATAAATCAACTCTGGAGGTTGATGAATGAAGTTGGAATGTACTTGGAATGAATGTCACTTCTTTGTGAAATCAACACAATCTTGTATCATTGAAGGTCAAAATATCCAAGACTTTGAATCTGATCAGATAGTCTATGTCCAGACTAGTGGGCACCATAGACTCCTTCATGCACTTCTTTCATGACAGTCATTGTCTCTTCAACATCAATGCATCTGAAGAGAACTCCATCAAAACTATGTTTGTAGAGAATTTTCTCTAGGTGATCTGGGCTATCATAAAGAGTAAAATTGACCACATGTCGTCGGATTTATTCTTTCTTGGCTCTATCAGGCGGAAATGTTCCATTTTGAAGGTATTCCCTGATAGGTGACATTCATCCTATAGTATGACCATATGGTTCAGGAATGGGACTAATTTCATTAATTTCCTCTGTTCTGATTCGAACATAAGGTGAAATTGCACGATGGTGGGCAATACTGATGGTTGTCTCCTCCCGATTTGGATCTGCCAGAGCTGTGGCTATATTAGCTAGTGCATTAGCTTGAGCATTTTTGGATCTTGGGACATAAGAAAATGTCAGTTCCGAAGGGAATTCCACCACTGACTCTCTGACGTAATCATACAAAGGGATTAGTTCTTCTTTCCTGATGTCATAATCCCCATTGAATTGTTTGATTACTAGGTCTGAATCTCCTTTCACCTTTAAGTGATTCACTTGTTCTTGAAGTGCTAATTCCAAGCTTGCGATGATAGCTTGGTATTCTGCTTCATTATTGGTACCACCATCCCACAATAAGAAGGAATAAGGTAACACTACCTTTTCTGGAGAAAAGATCACAATTCCTAAGCCAACTTTGTTGAATTTAGGATTTTCCATTTTCCTCCCTGTTGGACTTCTCGAAGCACCATCAAAATACATTTCCCATGCTTGAGGACATTCATGAATGGAGAAGACTTCCTCATCAGGGAATCCAATATCTGAAGATGTGTCTTCTACTAAATGGTGTTCAGCTAGAAAATCAGCCAGAGCTTGGCCCATTATCGCCTTTTGAGACACATACTGAATGTCAAATTGCTACAAAATAACTGCCCACCTTGCCAAACATCCTGTAATCATTGGACGAATAAGGATGAATTTGAGCGGGTTATTGCGAGATACCAATTGGACCTCGTGATGTTGTAGGTAGTGTCTCAACTTCTGAACTACAAAGATTAATGCCACGAATCACTTCTCAATACTTGAATACATGGTTTCTGTTTCAAGCATAGTTTGACTTAGATAGTAGAGGTTGTTTTCATTCCCAGTATCATTCTTTTGAGCAAGAAAGGCACCCAATGATCACTCTAGAGCTGTCACGTAGAGGATAAGTGGTCTTCCTTCAACAGGTGGCATTAGTACCGGTGGACTCAAGAGGTATTTCGTGAGAATATTGAATGCTTCTTTACATTCTTCAGTCCAATGGTAAGTGACTCCCTTCTTGATCAATTTGGTGAAGGGTAAACTTTTTCCTTCCAAATTGGCGATGAAACACCGAATATAGGCTAAGTGTACTTGAAGTCCTCTTAATTATTTAAAATTTTGAGGAGGTGACATACCAAGGATTGTTTTGGTTTTCTCAGGATCGACATCAATACCACGATGGTGTACAACAAAATCGAGAAATTTTCCTGAGGTTACCCCAAAAGTACATTTTAAGGGGTTCATCTTCAAATTATGTTGTTGAAGCTTGTGGAATATGACTTCTAAATCATCCAAGTGATTAGAAAATTGTTTAGATTTAACCACCAAATTGTATACATATCATTCAAAAAACATCCCTAATAAGTGTTTGAAGATACGATGCATGGAACGCTGATATGTTGCACCTGCATTTTTTAAGCCAAAGGGCATTACCTGGTAGCAAAACACAGCCTGAGGGGTCTGAAGGCTGTGGATTCCTCGTCTTTTGGGGCCATTCAAATCTGATTATATCCAGAATATCCATCCATGAAGGAAAGTGCTTCATAACCAGCTGTTTCATCAATTAAAAATTCTGTAATCAGAACTGGGAAATCATCCTTAGGAAAATACCGATTAAGATCTCTGAAATCAATGCAAACTCTAATTTGTCCATTCTTCTTCTTTATAGGGACAATATTAGACAACCACGTGGGATACTGAACTTCTTTGATGAAGTTAGATTTGATAATCTTATCCACTTTAGCTTCAATTTTGGAAGCATAAGTTGGGTGTGTTCTTCTCGCGGCTTGCTTAAATCCTCGATGTCCTTTTGGTAAACCAGAATGATGAGTAGAAACATCAGGATCAAGCCCGGGAATTTCTATATAGTTCCAAGAAAATATATCTCTATTTTTCTTTAGAAAAGAAATATACATCTCTTTCCCTTCAAGAGTCATGGTCACACTGATTAAAGTGGGGTGTTGATCTTCTTTTATACCCAAATTTATTTCTCTGAGTTCATCCACAGTGGTAGAGATACCCTCTTCAAATGCTGGAGGAGCATCTCTGAGATCTTCCTCTTCTTCTTCATGTTTTATTTCTTTCGTTTCTACTTGTATAGTAGATGATAAAGAAGAATTTTCATGATCAGAAGAGTTGTCAAAATTTGCACATCTTGAAGAAGAAGCTTCCATTTCCGACCCGATTGATGATAAAGGGTCTTCTTTGGGTAATAAAGAGGAGATGATGGATTGAGAATCGACATCATTGTTCAACTCTGATGTTTTTATAACTTCTTCTGGCCTAATTGGTGAAGTATACCCTTTTTGGATTTCAGCAGATGAAATGAAGACGTCATCATTTGTGCTTTCATTACTTCTTGGTGGGTTGCCAATTTCTCCCATGTTGTCTGGATCGATTTCCATAACAGACATTATGGATCTTTCCATGAGAGTATTTTTATTTTGGTTTATCTTGTCAATTTGACTAATAGGAAACACATAATCTGTACTCACATGTATAAATGGATTTTCTGGAATCTTCTCTAAACCATATGGAGCATTGACTTTGGTAATCTCCTTTGTTATGGATTTCTCCCTTCCCTTCATGTGATAGAATTCCACCTCAATGTATTGAGACTCACATGTCTTGAACGAGGCATTATCACCTTACAATGTCCCAACATGACCATCGAAACAATATATGAGACATTTATGGTATGATGAAGGTATAGCCGCATGTTTATGTAGCCAGGGTCTTCCAAGTAAGATGTTGAAAGCTGAGTCTTGATCAACAACCATGAAATCTGAATTAGATAAAAGATCTCCAAACTGAGTTCTGAGTGTAACTTCGCCCAGTGGTTCTTGTACATTTTTATCATATCCTTGTAACATCATGGTATAAGGAGATAAATCAGATTCCGTGAGGCCCAATCGACGAAGTGTATGAATGGTCATGAGGTTGACTCATGAACCATTGTCAATGAAATCTCTTAGGACATCTACTCCATTGACCTTTCCAGATAAGTACAAAAGCCTAATATGCCCATGCACAACATCAACTTCATCTTCATCAGTAAAATATATTCCTGCATGGAATTCTGTAGGATTATTCTCTATGTGATAGACTTTAGCTGCAGCAATTTCAGTTTCAAACTTATGAGGACTTGACAAAGCCTCGATGAGTGCTTCCTAATGATCTTTTGAAATATTCAAGGCATCCAGAATTGATAACGTGGCTGGTACTTGGGCCAAGTGTTTCAGTACATCGTACTTTTGATCCAGAGGTCTGCGTTTCCCAATAGGAATATGTGGTTTACCAGGTTCCTTGGAAGCAGATGCTTTGGAAGTTAATGAATTTTGTATTGGGATATGAGTTGACAATATTCCTAGTTTTGGAAGATCAGACCGATTAGATCCATTTACTTTCTGAGAGTAAGAAGATGGAACCTTCAACCGGTCTACCAAAATAACTGTGCCAGGACTGAATTTGCTATTGGTAGAAGAAATTGCTTGTTCTTGCTGAGCTTGCTAAAGGGATATACCAAGAGTTTCGGCTGCGTACACAGTTCTAGTAGGGGTATAATTGGAGTAGTGGCTTCTAAAATATCCACTTATTCCCCTGTATCCTGAGCCTCTGGAACTTCCTCTGATTCCCCTGTTTGATACAGGGAATTCAGGATCATCGAAATCGAAACTGCGATTGGCATATGGATCCATTAATTGAATCATATTAACATAACCGAAGATTAACTCTTCATCTGATGAAGACTCTTCCTGATTAGCCTATTTAGGCTGTGCCGTTTGGTGGGGCGGTGCCCGTGGCTTTGAAGTAGATGGCATAAAGTCTGCCAGATTCAAAGACAACTTAGGCTTTGACACATACTCCTCTTCTTCTGATTATTTTTCTTTCTTTGAATCATGTCATTTCCTTGAGGAATTTCCCTATGATGAAGAGGGTTTTTCCTTAACATTCACGGCAGAAGACACAATCGGTTTCTTTAATTGTGTTCACAAAATATCATGAGTTCGGTTGATTGTCTTTCTGACCATCCGATCATCGTACTTCTGTGCATTTTTTCTTTTGACTTCTTGACATTCGCCTTCCTCCTCTGGAACTGTAGCAGTAACACATGCTACCCGAGCTGAAGAACCATTCAGTTTGACTTATCTCGAGTCCACCATCTTTGGCAGGAGGTCTTTGAAGAAAAAACACTCCTAGATGGGATGCCCCAACATTTGATGGAAAGGGAAATAATTGGGATGGTCTTCATCTCCTTTCTTGTTTGGCCTCTTGGGCATTTCCAATTGAACCAGATTATTTTCCAGAGCCGAAATGAAGTAACCAGGAACTTGTTCATTTCGGAAAGAGTATGTTTTGCTCTTCAGATCCTCAAATTGTTTTCATCTTTGGTCTCTTTGATCATCTGGACAAAACAGCCTTTGTTGTTGGCACTCAGAAGGTGGAGCCCTTCGAGAAGATGAAGGGTTTGAAGTAGAAATAGGTACAGGTGCTTGTTTAAGCATAACTGTGGCAGTGTCTGCTCTACCCATTCTCCTTCCTGGAGCTGATGAAATTACACAAGATTTAGCCTAGGCCTGTATAAGGGAATCTTCAATCTTCTAAGTGATTTAAGTAAGGTCTCGAAACCCTCATGTGTATTTCACAGGGATCAACGGTGTGCGTAATTTATCACGTAGATTTTCCACATAGATTAGAAACAGTTCCTCTTGAGGGAGTGCTAGGCATAGGGAATATGTTAACCCCTTCCAGTGAGAAATGAAATCAGAGACTATTTCATTCTCCCTTTTCTTACAGTTTTTAAGATCAAAAAATGATGTCTTTGGAAAATTTGAGCTGAATTGAAGAAGAAATCGTTGACGGAGATCTTCTCATCCGGTAATTAACAGAGATTTCAAGCTTGTATACCAGACAAAAGCTGGTCCTTATAAGGTTCGCACGAGCCATCTGAGATTCACTGCTTCTTGCTTGTCTAGAGTTCCCATCATAGGATCGCAACAAGACACGTAATGCATAAAATTCTATTTAGGATTTCCTGATCCATTGAAAATAGGGAATACAGCATTCCCAAAATTTGATGGGGGAGAGATTGAATCTACCCATTCAGGGTAATATTTCTTTTCCAGTTTAACCTGTTCACGTTTCCCTTCCATAGTTTCTAATCGAGCTGTTAATGACTCAATAGTAGTTATTAAATTTTGAGAAACATCTGGTTGAACTTGGACTTGGGTAGGTGCAATGATTGGAGCTTGTAAAGATGTTTTGGTTGGTGCTGCAACTGATGGTAGTACTGCCAACTATTGTTTCACTTGACCCGTAAGATTAGACCTGTCATGGTGTACTGATAGAGGAGGATATTCTTGATTCATCTCAGTAGTTGCAACAAATTCCTTTGGCTGACTGACTCCAGCACGCTTAAGAAGAAGACTACTCTGAAGTAGTTCTACATTCAACCTCTTTAATTCCTTCATTTCTTCCTCATGTTGTGCAAACCTTTGCTCTAGTGAGAGCGATTGGCCTTTTCTAGAGGAAGGATAGGTAACCTAATTCCTTCCCCTCCTTTTGTTGTATCCTTTTCAAGGAGGGGGAAGTGGTTTACTTGAATGAATACCTAGATTCTAAGTAACCCTTTGATTTCGTGTACGAACTCCTTCTTCATTTGTGTCGGTGAGTACATCTTCTTGAGTAGGAACCTCTTCATCTGAGTCCCATGAGTGAACCACATCTGGTGGATCAGCAACAACGAAATTGATGAAATTTATTGAAGCATAACACATCACATCCTTTCTATCTGCATTTCTGTGATATTATCTTCTTCCATGCCTTGATGATACATTGCCTTTTGTTGATTCGATCCCTCAGGAACTTCTTGACGAACTTTAATTTGGTGGGAATATCCTGATAATTTGGCTCTTCGCTCCTCTTGAGGCTTCTTCCCCAATCGAGAAAAGACCGAATTTCTCTAAGGAGGTGATTCATGATTTAAAAAAGTCCCCAGTCCGGTGGACTGGGGCTGTTCCGGTTGTTCCCGCTCAACTCCTCGAATGCTATTTGTTGATTCCGAGGGTTTATTTAAAAGAGTCCCCAGTTTGGTGAGCTGGGGTGGCTCTTGACATGCTATGTCTGGGACTTTCATAAAAGCTCTTCTGATCTTGCGAACCTTAGTCCGGAAATTAGCTGGATGGATTAATCTATATCCACTTTTATCACCTGGTTCAAAAGACCGTTGGATAATTTCCGACACTTCTATCACTTGATGATGTGCTTTCTCTATATGAAAGGCCTGTTCAATATTCTCATTTGCATGATGCACTAGTAATTCAACAACTTGTTCTATGTATTCTTTATTTTGAGAGGAACTAGTTGAGGCCTGTTCTTGGGAAAGCTATTGATTAAAAACAAATCCCATTGACTGTGGTCAGCCATGTGCAATAACATTTCATGAGACCATTTTCGGCGGGCTTTTCTGACTGGAGATCACCATGAAATGAAGTTCTCCATGAACACCCCATCCTCTGACATGAATACCAGATGGGGAATTGGAAATTAACTGACACAATCTTCTTAGTGAGCCAAGGCATGAACGTTGAAGGGCTCTCTTCTGCTTTTCAGCCTTTGGATATCGAGTGACTAATAGAGGTGCCAAATCAATATGACATTGTAAACCTTCTATTATCTTAAGATGATTTTCATATTCATCATAAGATAATACTTTATTCTTCAACTGACATATAATTTTCCATATGTTGAGATGAATATCATGAATTCCATCTTCCGTCAGCATCTTTGGAATGTCATACTGAGAGTCAGCGAGAGGCCAAAACATGACTGGTACTTCACCTTTTTCCAGTTGTTTTCTCACGTTCAGCATTTCCTCTTTATCATTAAATGAAGATTCTTATACATGATTTGACCAGAGTTCGTGTTTCCTTGTTTCTTCATCAGATTCAACAAGATTGGTAGAGAAATCATTGATCAAACTAGAAGATGAATGACTTAGGGGTGGTTCGGATAATGACCTACACCCTGGGCTATCTTCTGATTGAGAAAGTATTTCACCTACTAGCGATGAAGCATCAGACATGAATAGTTTCACATTTTCAAGTGCCTCAAGATAAGAGGGAATTCTCAGCACTACATCGTCCACTAGAGCATTTTCCGGGCAATGTGAATCACTACTGTGGAGAGGACTTTCGCAGCGAAATTCATCATCATGGGGAGGACCACCATGGTGGGTTACAAAAAAAGATGAGATCTCTTGCTCCTTGGTCTTCTGACCACATAGAGGGATCATGTAAATCTCATCCGAAGATGAAACTTCGAGATCGACCGAATTGTCATGAAGCAAGCCTTCATGAGGAAGTTTCTGTTGAAGACCTTTGGAATTAATGTTCCCACTATTGGTAAATGAGGGAGTAGAATCTTTAATTCTAACAGATAATTGTCTGAGGGCTTCAAGAACTCTAGCATTGAGCAAGGCCTTGTTATAGATTGGCTCTTGATCTCCTGACTGTGTTGGGCGGGTCTTTTTCTTAGACGCCTTCTTACTTCCCTTGGAAACCACTTGTTGATAAAAGTGGCTACTCTGAGCAGGTGCATGTGCCTAATCAGGAAAGATGGCCAGGTTAGGCTGATGATCTATACTCAAATCAGGTGTATGTTCCTGACTTGGTTGTCCATATGATATGGGGGAGTATGCCCCACAACCCTCTTGGACTAGAACAGATGTGTGTGTCTGTTCCGGAGTGAATTGTTGATGAGTCACTCCACTGGTAGGGTTAGATTTATGTGTATTTCCCTGAGATGCCACTGAAGTTGTTATAATATCCTGGAAAGCGTCCAGAATATGAGTAGGGATTTTCTCCTACTCGTTCACAATTGATAAAATATGCTTGGTGACTTCAGCTGTCGGAATGGGGATATACATCCATTCCATGTTTGGAGTAGATGTGTGTGCCTGCTCCTGTCCTCCTTTCCCTATCAGTGAATCCTGACAGTACTCAAGTGTAGGGGCAGAGAGTTGAGTCTGCCTCTTGTTTGTCGCCGAAACTTTCCGACTGACTTCTCCGATTGCTACCAAGTTAGACTGTTGGTAGGCTTGATTAATACTAGCAGGTGTATGTGCCTGCTAATTGCAATTCTCCAAATGTGTTTGACGAGATCCATCATATGTTGTCAGACGACCCTGCTGACTAGCTGATGATGTATAAACAGGTGATTGTTCCTGCCTATTGTACTCCGCTGGAATTGCCTGGTGGGATTGGCATGATGCTGCCAGACGAGTATGCTGGACAACGGAATTAAAACGGGCAGGTGTGTGTGCCCACTCGTTTCTTGCCACCAAGTTAGGTTGGTGGACTTCTCCGGAGTTGGCAGAGATGAGATCCTGCTCACTGTTGACCGGATTCTGCCTCTGGCGATTCGTCTTGCCTGCTCGGGTTCGAGGAACTTGAGCCGAACGCCTGGAGTCGGTACCCTCATTATGTTGAGGTCGCACTGTCGCACGAGTCTGGCGGCGATTATTGGTGGGAGCCCTCGGGAAGGACTCATGTCTTCTTGAATTAAGGCCCTAAGGGACCTGATCATTCACCTCCCCAAAATAAGGGAACAAATAGTGATTGCATTCCGGGGATAACGACCCGAAACGGTTGGAGACGGTAGTCAGCACCGCCTACTTCTTGATTACTGGTCGTCGTTGTCCGGACGACCAATGTGAGTTTTTCATTTGGAGGGCTTGTCGGGCAGCCTCCAGAGTTGTGATGGTACCGTGTTGACAGTACTCCTTAACCAGCACGTTTGATATCCAGTGTTGAAGACGCGGAGTAGGTGATGTCATCCTCAGAGCGGACGACGATCCAGCAGGAGTAGCAGCAGTGGAATTTGCAGTAGCAGTATTCACAGGTGTGAACATGAGAGTATCCATTCTAGAAATATATATGATCTTGGAAAA
The DNA here is from genome assembly GCA_963277665.1 of Viscum album. Taxonomy (NCBI): domain Eukaryota; kingdom Viridiplantae; phylum Streptophyta; class Magnoliopsida; order Santalales; family Viscaceae; genus Viscum; species Viscum album. The sequence continues at coordinate 938,250,691 of OY728155.1, read as the reverse complement.
GAGTGCCTGTTTTATATAACATATGTAATCAAGATAAATTCAGCCACTACATCTTTTGTATGATCACATATGTCAATGATTGTTTTTGTTGGCCCTCCCATTGAGTTTTAAATAGGGGCCTAACAAATATGTAAAACATCATTTTAACCTGGTTAAGGATTCACGTTGGGTTCACCATTTTTTGTTCTCTCAGAATTTGGAGATGACCTCATTGATTGAAGGTTCGAGCATTCCAATCGGTTTCTAACGGGTTTGTTCATAGAACCGGAAACATCCAATGATTCCACATTTATTTGGACCTACTTTCCAAAGGTAGGCGTTCATTAGTTGTGGACTGATGAGGCTTAGGAATTTTCATTGGTCGAGAGGATCGGAGGTCAGACTCATCACACCTTTTTGAGGGGAATTATTGTCTACTCTCGGACTCTCTTTATAGATTTAAGTTATGTTCGTGAATCCTTATTACATTACCAAGTATAAAATGAACTTTCCTTTCGATCTGACAATCAATGATCAATATGTTGAAAATTTAGAGAATCGTTTATATGTATTCGAGGTTCTTCATTGATAGGGAATCATCTATATTTGTTAGAAATTTTTATTCAATGGTATCCTTTGATACGTAAAATTATCTTATTCATTTTAATGACCATACTGGTTTTAAAGACACTCAGTGGGGCACTTTAAGTTTATTTTCATTCACAAGGACATGAATTATTTCAGATTTGGGATCGAACCCACAGATGGGATACCTACGTATCCTTTGTTTATAAAAGGAATATAAACCCACGTAGTTTGAGTAAGGGAATATGATGTTTATGATTGATGGCTCAAAAAAGGATTTCATAATTACTTTTACACTCTAAGCTCACGTGAGTCATGCTCGGTGTGAGAAACAAGAGGTATTGGTAAAAAATCAGACAATTGTTCCATGAAAGATGCAATCATAAGAAATAATGTGGGACTTATGTATGTATGACTCCCCAGATAAATGAACATAAGATTTACTTTAGGGAAGAAATCCAGGAACAGGTTCCATAAAGGTATATGTGCTCTAGGGAGATTTGAATACTCTAACCTGGGACTTACTCCTGAAAAGGAGGCCCAATTTAGAAGAGGACTTATGATTGGGTTTTTTCTCTGGAGAAGGAATCCCAGATCAATGGTAAATTAGGATAGGTTAAGAGAAATTAAGATTGGGCGCTTAATCTTAAATAGGATTCCCATATTTGGGATTGAGGCTTACTCATGAAGAGGATTCCCATATTTGAGATTGGGGCTTACTCCTCAGGAGGATGCCCATATTTGAGATTGGGGCTTACTCTTAAGGAGGATGCCCATAATTAGAGATTATGACTGGGGCTTACTCCTAAAAAGGAGGCCCAGGTTAATGATAATTACTGGGGCTTATTTCTGAAAAGGAGGCCCACGTAATGAGAATTATGACTGGGGCTTACTCCAAAAAAGGAGGCCCAGGTTAAGAGACTTGAAAAATTAAGGGACTTGGGGCTTACTCCTGAGGAGGATGCCCAAATTAGGGGACTAGGGATTACTCCTGAAAAGGAGGCCCTGGTTAAGGGAAATTATGGTTGGGGCTTACCCGTGGGGAGGATTCACAAATTACTGAGGACTTGGGGCTTACTCCTAAAGTGGATGCCCATAATTGGAGATTATGACTGGGACTTACTCTTGAAAAGGAAGCCAATGTTAATGATTATGACTGGGGAATATTCCTGAAAAGGAGGCCTAGGTAAAGAGAATTATGACTAGGGCTTACTCCTGAAAATGAGGCCCAGGTTAAGAGACTTATGACTGGGGCTTACTCCTGAAAAGGGGGCCCAGGTTAATGAGTTCTCTCATCTAAAAATATGAGGCTGAATGAATGAAATCTCAATCTTTAGTGACATAAAGATGTGTAAATCACTAGGTTTTGAGAGATATTCCAGAGAATTCCTTTCAGAAAAGGAAGTTAAATCAAGAAATCATTCCATAAATGGCATTTGAAAAGTGTCTTGAAGACTGAATATTGAATAGGAGAGGTGGAATGGCATTAGAGGGGTGAAATGGGCAAAAAGGGATCCCAAAAATGCAGGGGCGCGCAAGTCCTCGCAGGAGCACAGGTACTGCGTGGGCGCGCATGTCCTGGCCACGTAGGTATACCTGTGCGACACATGTTTACTTACGCGATTGTTAACCAGCAGGGTAATACTTGAGTGACTCTTGGTCAAAGCCCTTAAAATCATCTTGAGGTTCTTCCATAAGAGTGGCGCACAAGTTCTATTGAAGGAGTTAGGCAGCGCGCAAGTGTGGCCATTTCCCTTAAGGGATGGCCACTTAGGCGTGCATGTATTGATGAGTTTCAACACTTAGGCCTTCCTATCCCTATCTAGATCTTCTGTTCTAGGTATGAAATTAACTAAGAAGTGTTTTGGAAGATTTGAGAAGGGACTAGGGTGCCGGGAGCTCAAATTTGAGTATCTGGAAAAATCCTCTCCTTGAAATGGGGGCCCACAGGTTCTATTTATATGCTGGATAAGAACCCGGGCGGATATCCTTTGGGGTGCACAAGTCACTTGCGCGACCATTAGGCACCACACAAGTTGACTTGTGTGCCAGTGATGGAACTTGCGCGGCACATGTACTTTTGAAGCTTTGTTCATGCCTTTGTCGATTTTTGATGTTTTCTTCAAAGGATGAATCAATTTGTTCTAAGTCATTTCCCTTTACATTCTTTTAGACCGTGTGACGAAAAATGAGCATCAACATCTGCTAAAATAGTCAAAGTGATCATCGATACATGGAAGTTAAATTTTCCTACTCACTATCATATGGTTCAAAATATGTTAATAAACACATAACTATGACTTCCAATCATCCATAATAACAAACAGAAATAGAGAACCTCAATGAAATGTACTTGGACAGATAAACCCCTTATTCATAAAATCCTCTAGTCATGTCTTAAGTTCTTGATATTCTATTGGTTTTATTTGTAAGGTTGAATTAGTAATGGGTTTTCTCTAGGAATTAGCTCAATTATAAAATCAAAACATCTATAATGTGGAAGCCCATATATGTAATTAGAAAACACATACATAAACCTATCCACAAGGGGTCGAAATAAATCGTTATTTACACTCCCATCACATAGTAAAAGATATGTAACCATGGTAGTGAACTCTCCAAGTTACTAGTGAACTATTTATGCACAGCATGGCCGGATATCCCATTCTCTACTATTGAAACAATTTTTACCCTCAAGAGACATAAATGCTATTATATTATGATAATAATCGATGTAGGATTTGTAAGATAACATCTAGCTCATATCAAAAATAAATTCAAAACCTGACAATAGTAGTATGTAAATATCAAAACTGAAATGATACTCACCCACCATAAGATCACATCTCTTCCATAAACATATGTCCCTCGATTGTACACCCTACGTTGTATTGATCACTATAACCTAAATTACAAACACCACCTTCAGACTCAAACCATTCAAAATTAGATTGGATCAAAATGAATTTAAGAATCCTAAATAAAATAATGTTCTATCAAGCTTAGAAGATATAAGAAAAAAACCCCTTCTAGTCAATGTACCAACCTAATTATCCATAATTGTAGGAATAAATACATGTATTTGTGATTCCCGTTAATCTTGTGTTATATTCTAATTCCCCTGAGTCACACTACATTGTTGATATGGGAACTCTTTCTTAGAAGTACCACATCCACTACCTCAGCCATCATCGCCAGTAGCACTCTAACTTCCAGAATAGTATGGTGTAGAATAACCCTTCATGTACTCTAGTATAATATAGCTACCACATCACTACTCTTATATCCTGGGTTTATACCAAAATAATATAGATTACCCTTCTTGCAATAAACGTGACACTCTTCTAGAGGTTGGGGATATTTGTTATAATATTGTCCCATATTACCACAATGATTTCAATGTAATTAAGTATTTCCCTAAGTAGTTGATCCTTCCCACTATCCACTCTACATGTCACTATTTTAATAAATATTATCATAATGATGTTTCATACCCTCATAAGACATACCTCTTGGTCACCCAAAAGAAACCACATATCCTCTATTTAAATCTTCCTTTAGGATCCCCTCATACATGAGATCCTGATTTACTACATCATTAAACATCTTTATCCAAAATATATCAAACTTGGACTTAATTTAAAATTTATGTATGTCTAAAAAAACATCTCGACATAGTTTCCTCATATCCCTCCAATACAAGAAGAAGTCACTGCACGCCCTTCAAGTGAACAGAATTATCCATCATGAACATACTCTCTTGGTTTAACCATATATAACCTATTATCCTCTCAATCCTCAGAGTCTATGGGTAAAATTTCCCCATGAACATATCCATAAATTCACTCTATATCATGATATCCCACTTATAATATCTATTTTGAATATCCAACCAATATGTTTATTAGTATCTCAGTATATAAGTAGCCAACATGAACCTATTGATAGAAATATTATCTAAATGGTCATGAATTATCTGGATAGACTCAATCAAGAACTCATTTACCTTAGGTCCACCCTCTCTAGCGATGTTCATAGGGTGATGTTTCTGGAAATCCCTTGTTAGGTCAGAAATATTCCTTACAACCTACCCTTGATCTCTTTCCATGAACTACATAGATAAATAAATGTTCTCATGAATATTCTCTCCCAATACTTCACCTAGATCTATTGGGGCCTCTTTTCCCACTACTGGAGGATAATTTCCATCAATTTCCTTCTCTATTACTACAAAGAAATATTATTACGGTGGCATGTCTCCCAAATTCCAAACACACTTCTTAGGAAACAAAGAAAACATCATTATATAATTTATATAAGATTTATTCACACAATTTCAAAATAAGTAATCTCTAACACACTACCACACTGCCCAAACTGAGGCACCGTCTCAGCCCTTGACCATTCCTAACATAGACCATGGCTAACACAGGGTAACGAATTTCATATCAAATTTTTCAGACGAGACACTAATTTTTTAAATATTTCTAAATTAAATATTTATTATCTTATATCAACTATAAATTCATCATTAGGCACCATTTATTTTTCAACTAACCAAATAATGGAAACACATTTATTCTCCAAACATAACATTTAACTTTTTTTCCATCCATGACTAAAATAATTCATGTCACAAAAATTGAAGAGTTTATAGAATGATGCATGAACACAAAAATATTATTCCATACTTTCCTATGAGGAAAATACCATAAAATAATAATATCTCATAAAAATTGAATCAACCTAGGTGAAATTAGATCATTTTTTAATTGCAAACAATAATAACAACAATTATACCATCAGAACATGGGGTTTCTCAACCACATGGGTCAGCTACTCTAATGAAAAACCTCATTAATAAGGATCAACTCATCATTATATCCTATCTATAGTTCCAAAATATTAAAAAAACTAAAAAAAAATAAAAAAAATTTGATACCACTTTTTGATTTTGTAACCTCAGTTCCATATATTGATTCTCTAATCCGCTTGACCACATGACCTCAAGTAAATATACTCATATGTTAGAGTCTTCCAACGAGTAGTGATGGTATAATATGTAATGTGGGGAGACTATAACATTTTTATTTTGTAAAACTATATCCAAAATAAATAAATAAAAATATGAATGATAATAAAAAACAACCAATATTATAAAAAAAATCTTGAGAGACCAACATCACATGATAAAACCAAAATAGGAAAATGACAAGAAACCAAATCAGTAAATATATCCTTCTATTTATGTGTTATGTGTGAAAAGAAAAAACAAAACTAAAGAGGCACTAATAACTCAAATGTGGGTCTTGAATGGATGTCTTTTTTCATCATCCATGCACTATCCTGAATCCCATCTCAACCATATTACATTGGGATCTTGCGCTTATCATGTGCTGTAAACATGAAGTCTACTCAGGTACCAATCTGGAAGAAAGAGTAGGGTGTGAGTAAAAATTTGTTGGACACCACCAAAGGTGAATAAATCTATATCCAACATACAAGAATGTATATAGTTATATAAATTGTAAATAAAAAATAAAAACATTAATTGTGCTTCACATTTATTATTATTTAATCAACCATATACTCCCTCGGGTTCACAATGAAAACCAAACCAATCATAAAAAATTCAACCCATGCTAGATTCTAAACAATATACTATATGGATATTGCAATGCATTATTTCATGGGACTACATTAATAAAATTCATTTCAATTTTATCTAGTACATCAGGGGCCTTGAGCAGTAGTGTTGAACCACATGTGTATTTTGAGCATCAATCCCATACCAAAAACTCATTTTCATAGTCAAACACACACACACAGAGATATATATATATATATATATATATTAGGGTCCTATAGAATAATTTTTAACCCCATGGTTATTTGGACCATTAGTCCCTTTCCAACAACTCATTGTTCTCATGTATGTAATGGGGGCATAGAGAATCAATCTGGGACCCCGTGATTATTTGGATAACATATCCCTAACCCACACCATATCGACCAATAACTTATATCATAATAAATAATTAAAGTTTAAACATCATGTAACCTTCTTATAAACCATTCACATAAAAGAGGTCAAATTAAATATCAATCAATCCATGGTTTTTTACTTTATTCCTATGAAATAACATAAACAATTCATCATTAAACCATTATCATCAATTATTCACTACTAATTAACAAGTCAAGGTTAACCCTATCATCCCATTATATCCCCTTATCACCCCATGAAATAAGGATTTATTTTAATTCCATTAACCCATAATTATAATTTTTTCAATTAATAAATCATCTTTTCAAATATATTGGCTCACTCCATTGACTTCCACAAATCATTGTATCAAAACTCAAATTGGACCAATGAGATCTGTTAAGGGCCTCAGAATCACAAGGTAAACAATTTTCTATTTCATATAAAATATTAAATTTCCCAATTTTTTAAATAAATAACACAATTACGTGAACAATATTGTAAAAAATACAATGGGAATTCATAATTAGGAAACCTACCTCAATATTTTAGATTAATCCTATCCAAAAAATAACCCTTACATTGATGTAGAAAAATCAAATTAAAAATGATATAGGATATCTAGGATAAAAACCTTGGATAAAGGTCCAACTAAATGAGATTCATTAAAACCTAGATCTAAACATCAACCTGATGGACATTTATCCATCTCCAAAGAGGTATAATGGTGGGAGAGATATAAATCTAAAAGGTGAATAAATAACTATTATAGAAGGGTTTAATTTCAACCACTAAATCATGGATTCACATAGTAATAGGTTCTGGAAGCATATGAATCCTCACAGAAACCCCTAGAGCAAAAAAATTCGAGTTAGCCTATAATATGGAGATTAAGGATATAAACTGGGGGTTTAAATTTTTTCATAAAATTTTTAGGGTCTAAGATATAGTGAACATAGTTTCATAGGTGAGATGCAACATTTGAAAATGTATGTTCCCTAACCATGAACCCCAACTATCTAGGTCGGAAGGTTTCTCCAAGGTGGGTTAAAGGTTTTCAAAACCATGTGACAACTATAAAAAAACCCCTAATTCTAATGGTGTATTATTTCTTGGGGAGTGGGTGTACAATTTGAAAAAACCATACACCAACTATTCACTATCTATAAACCATAAAAACCTCAAAACCTCACCCATAAAGGTATAAGTCAAAACTCATCCAAAGTAATACTAAAACAAGGGTTGTAAATACATAAAATAAGCATGAGACATCTCTAAAATGGTTGTGATCTTACATTAGGTTATCCCTCGTAGTTTTATAAGATAAATATAATATTCAAAGCATGTTAAGGAGATCTAGATAATGTTTTTGTACCCATGTTCCATGTATTTTGTTATATACCTAATTTTCATTAACACACTTGGCATCCCAATCTTATGGGATTTTATTATGTGTACCAATATATTATAAATCAATAATTACATTGTATTGAAATTCATGTTATCATATTTTATTATGCACATTAAATTATTACTTTTATTTGTATACTAGATGGCATTGGATATTTTCGACTGATTTTTACTCAATCTCTACTTGTTTGTCCATGACACTTGGTTACCTGAGCATTCCTCAGTTGTTGTAGGTATATGTGGGGCTGAGGGTCAGGATGATTATCTAGCATGATGGATAACTATGTGTTGGATATCAGGGTTATATGAGTCTTGGTGTTTCAAATATAGCTTATGAAATTGTTCAAATATTCATTTTTATACATGATTTTCCTAGTGGGTGATTAGGTATTTTATCTTTGCCATGATTTTGAGTATCTTATTTCCACCTTTATTCATACTATTGGTATGTTTTTGTTATATTTTTACAGTAATTATATATTGTTATAATATTTGTTTGTTATCTATTATTATTCACCATGATTGATGGTATGTTCTCCCTATGTTTTTACTCAAGAACATCAATGCATGTTTGTAGACATAGAAATACAAGGAGGCAAACTTGAGGTCATGTAGAAATCCCACTCAGACCTGGAGACTCATGGCAGGGTGAAACCATTAGGCTATCAAATTTATTAAAAAGTATTTTAAATATATATATACTTCTAGGAGAATAAAAAACCAGTTATTTAAGATTAAATTTTAAAGTATTGGTGTATCAAGATATAGTGGAACTGATCCCCTTTTATAAGTGAATAAAATAATGCTTGTCTAAATACCCATTTTTCAATAAGGAATGAATCTATCCAACGGTCACTGGATCCAAAAGTGAGCCAAAAATTAATTTTCTAGTGATATATGGTTGATTAAGACTCTATTAATAATTCTAAAAAATATAAATTTTTTAAGCCTTTTAAAACTTGTTTTTTATATTTTACCAATTTTTAACATCGAAAATATTGTATATCAATGTAATTTATAATTAATTAAAAATATAATTTAATACCCTTTACCTAATTTAAGAGTTATTAAAAAAATTTATCTCCTTATAATTGAATTCAATTTGAAATTAATTTTTTAATTGACTTTCAAATTAATAAATTTAATATATAGAATAAATGTTTCCTTGAAAATTGTTGTTTTCTCTATTAAGTGTTTCTAAACCCATATAAAATTAATAAAAAATAGTTGATAATATATCTATATATAGGTTTAAAAATTATATTACGGTTATTTTTTATAGGACGATAACTTAATTTATTAGATAGAAAATACATAACACCAATTGAACAATTATAGTAAAACAATATATTTACAATTATCATGATAATTAAAATCAATAACAGTAAGATTATTTCTATCCTAAAAATGAAATTTCCTAAATAATATTATATGAACATATTGATATAAAATTTGAAATAATTTTATTGGATTTAATTTTGGACATTTGAATAAAACTAATTTTTAAAATAATTAAATAAAAACATTATTAAACTAAAATATTAAATAGGGTTCCAAAGTGTTAAACTAGAGAATAATAAATTCAACATATTAGTTTTAAATAATTTTTATATTTTATAAAAAAAATTAGTAACAAAAATTTAGAAATAATTTATACAATTCAATTATTATGATATTGACATAAAAGTGATTATTTTAAGTAACCTTAGCATTTTTTTATATAATGAATTAAAAAATTATTTTATTTATAAAAAAGTAAAACTCTAAATTTATAAATAATTATAATAACATTAAATAATATATAATGGAAATATTGTTTTGTTGAGAATTTACCTTTTAAGAGAATAAGATTTCTTAATATTTGTCTAACCTCATTTCCAGATGATTAAGATATTCTTACTTACATTAGGTCTAACTACTCTTAACATTTCTTAAAAATATTCATCTAATACATCATGCCTTATTTTAGTTTTCTATTATGTGTGTAACAGGCTATTAAACATTATATTGATTTTGAGAAAAATATATTCCAAAATATCGATGTGTTACATTACCCCCCCCCCACCTTAAATAAATTTTATCCTCACAATTTTAATTACTAATCTAAAATAGAAATATTTTATATTATCTAAAACAAAGAGGTGTGTCAATATAAAATTTTTAGTGATATATCATCCCATTATATATAGGAATTATATCTTTTAATCAAAATATTATTATCTATAATGTTTATTTTATATATAAACTATTAAGAGTAGAGTTTATTATTAATCATCCTTTATTTATACACAATAATATGTTTATATTAATGTGATTACATTTTTTATGAAGAATGTTTTTTTCTAATTGTAGACAACAAATTGATTTGAAAAAAAATTAAATTAATCAAAAGAAAGGATAATGATACATGAATGAATCATAACACCAAAAAACTTGATAATGTTTCATATACCCAAGACATAATAATTAAACCACCATGTTTTTTTATTTTAAAATCATATTTTTGTTCAAACATACAAGATATAAAAAATCAATATATCTTTATTAATGATTTGATGTACATAGCACCACTTAATTCCCACTATCCACTTCAATAGAATACATTTCATGATATTTTCATTTAACCCATGGTTCAGATGTTTTCTTATGTCAATTTTTATCTTAATACCTTGGATTCGGGCATTCATTTTCATTGTTCCAAAATTCCTTACCACAAAATAAATAAATTTCTATTCGATCCTTATGAGAAAAATTAATTTTATTCATTATTTTAACTAATATATTATTTTTTTAAAAAAATATTTTTTCTTGATTACATTAATTACTATATAAAAACATCTTACATATTATTTTAGTCCTTCACATGGGTTCCTCTTTCCAAAATCTTAAAAGGAATGAAATTGAATTTTCATTCCTTTATTATCTTCATCACTTAATATTACATAATAATACATCTATCTTTTTATTGGTGTGTTTGAAAATATATTTCAAAACACTATTGGTTTCATTTGTTGTCAATATATAAAAATGTGCTTATAAAAATATATATGGGGAAGTTTAAGAGCTATGTTGTTTTTTATATTTGAGAAACATTATTAATTAATATGGTTCTTTCCTGACCCACAATGTTTCAAATATCATAGATTTACTCATGATTATAAATTAATGTTTTCAAATGGAATTACTTTGTGGATACCCAAATGAGGTTAACATAATGATTCTACTATGCATAGAAGTGTAAAGTTCCAATAGACAATCGGATTTTATAAAAAAAATTGGTTACAAATTCATGGAGTTGTTATTTTGTATAGGATGATCATTTATGTTTTGATAAGAAATAGAATGTTCATATAGATACATTTAACTCTAGTAGAATAATATTTCATTTGTTCCCAATAAGGAGTTAATCTAGGAGGATATTGGTAGAATAGTTTTGGAAACCCAAGCTGGTCAGAAAATATGATCTAATAGAGAATTGAAATATCACTGAATGGAGATAACAAAGGATTAGTAAATTAATTCCATCATACAGAGTCTCAGAAGATTCACTTTATAGGTAAATCCATTTTTTACTATATGGTCAATGTTGATTCCATTAGACATATGTTTCCAAACAATGTAGAAATAGTCTACGGTGTATCAGACAGTGAATATATTTTTGGGACTATCTAATTGAAAAACGTGAGGGTGTACTAGAATTTGTACATCAGATAGAGGAGTTATTATGATGATCTATCAGACAGATATGACATTATCATTGTACATCGTATGAGGATTTAGAAACTATAAAAACATATAAAATACACTAATAATGATGAATATGAGTTGTTGGATGATGGGGGTGGAACCAACAATGGAATAGGAGTAGGTTAAAAGATGTTAGAAAAAGATTCAACTAAATGAATTATTATTGTAGTGTAGAAGCAGTTCTAATGTACATATTTTTAATCCTTTTAATGTTATTAATGAATACATGTTGTGGAAATAACTAATGTAGAAGGGAGTAGGTATTTTTATCAAACCATGTAAATATCTAGATTTGATCACTCTATTTATATTTACTAAATATTTGGTGAGGTTGAGATTCACATATGAATGGATGAAAATTAGAAAAATATTTAAAGGATGATTTTTTATAACAATTCATAACATAATGTGATAATTTATTCACATCCATCCCCATTATGTGATCTCACATTGATTTAGGTACTTAAAATAGTATCAGATCATATATTTTCAAAGAAATATACCACTATATAATAATTATAGAGAATAAAAATTTATTGGAAACATGGTTTTTCATGCATTTTATGTAAATAAATCTCATATCTATATGTACAGGTTGTTATACTACCTTTTATATATTTGAATATAATTTATTTATGCTTATATAGTGGGATTTCCTCTCATAAATGAGGTTTTGATGAATATTTTTTACAATATAATTTTTTATTTTTAGGGAAAGGATCAAACTCCCATTTTAATGAATCCATAAATAAATTATTATAAAAATATTATGGGTTTTCTAACTACAAATTAAAGGTTGAATAAAATTAGAAGATGATATGAAGGAAATATGGACATCATGGAGGCTTAGTTGGAAATATGGAGGAGCTAATTTTGAGACATAAATATGGTTGTTGGTGAAAATATTGATGTGTAAATCACACGGTTTAATGAGATTGTAAAAAATATTAGAGGTTTTGGGAAGAAGTGATATTATTATAATATTTTTAACAAACTAATGATAATCCTTCCAAATATGTTTTATTCCATAGTTTTATATCTTGAGTATGGAGAAGATAAATTTTTAGATGAACTTATAAATATTTTTATTACATATTAATTGAAAAAGGAAACAGTCTTTAAGAAGAAGTATATAGAGAAAATGATTTTGAAACAATGGTATAATTTTAGTGTATAAATATAAAAATATAATAATAATCATGTGATTAAAATATTGGGAAGGATAAATGAGACTACAAAAAAACATTTCTCTTCATTATAAGAGATATAAAAAGTGAAATTTGAAAGTAAAATATGAATAGTTTCTTATATAACTGAATTTTAATTATATTATCCATTTCATAGAAATTTTTCCTAAGAATATTATGGACGATTTTGTGGCATGAGAATAAGAAAATATTTCTTATAAATAGAATTTAATGATGAATAAAATAATGTTCTCTAATAGTAAAGAGAATCTGTTATGAATAAGAAAGATGAATGATTCATCATCCCCTAATGAATCTGATAGTGAATAAAGAATCTAATCTTATGTTAAAATAGAAAGTCTTTAATCATAAATTTAGGATGATTTATAAAAGAAAACCTAATTAGTATGGATTATAAAATTACATTTGTATATATCTCTTGAGATAATTACATAGATCGAGAAAGAGAAAACAAGTTTGAATAAATCACCTAAGGACATAAAATTTTAGAATAATAAGAATATCAAAAATGAAATGAAACATTTTATTACATTAGATGACATAATGTGAAATTGGATAAGATATAAATGATATTAAGATATCCTGATGAAAAAAATATAGATAGGGGATTCTCAATAAGGAAGAAACAACACATGATAAGGAAATAATGAAAATAATAATAAAGCATACGAATTTTGATACTATGGAAAAAGATAATGAGTAATGATTGGTTGAGAATGATTAAATTTTATTTAATAATTAATCAATGTCTTATACAACACTAATTGATTAATATAATATTATATAAGACTTCATCAACAAAATTGAGGTTAATGTTACATCATTTCTAGTGTATAAAAAGAAGTGTCCAAGGAGTCATTATGGTTCTTTCACCAAAAATCACAATGTCAATTTTCGATTATAAATAATTTAATTTCAAAAGCTAAGATTGAATATTATAGGGAAAAAGGTAAATGACATGTCATTTTCTAAAAAAATAGTGTAATACATCAAGAAGAGTTTCCCTAGACATATATCGAAAATTTTAAAAATAGATAATAATATCAATATTTATAGTATAAATACTATTAATTTAAATTTAATGGTTCAAAATTCATTCCTAGTGTTGTTGAGTATTTGGGAACAAAGGCTACTAATGATAGTACAATATGTCACTACTATGAAAGATGTATGAATCAAGAGTAGAGATGTGATAAATTGATAAGAAAAATCTTTTTATAAAATAATGATGAGAAATAAATGGAAGATTATAGTGTAAATAATGTTAATGATTCAAGTGAGGTATATAATAAGCTCATTAATGTTATGAAAGGAATTTAGTAGAGATTACTTATTGGGATCCATATAATTGGTAGGGCTAGAATAATGGAGAAAGAAAAAAATCCTACAAAAGATAAAGGGAAGACACAAACTTCAAATGAGAGATTAATTTTTATGATAAACTATCATTAGATAGTTGCTTGATGGTTCAAAAGAAATGTTATTGGTGTTATAAAAAGTTTCCTAGTAATAAATATTTTTCTAAATTTCAATTATTTCGTAAGTAATCATGAAAAGGATGTTTCAAAAATAAGAGAATTAATATTTTTATAAGATTTAAATGAAGATGGAAGGTTCATCTGAAGACTCAATATATGAGAAGATATCCATTATAAACACATCAATTTATTATCCCAATTAGGAATTAACATCCCATGGAAAGTTGATAATGATGAATAATAATTATAATATGTTATAATACTCTTCATATGAATATTACTTCTATAAAACATGTAATTTCTTCCATATTTCTATTACTCTTGTCTATTTGAAGTAATTTTCATGAAATAAAAGGATAATATGCAATGTATATAGATGATTTTTTTCATGAATTTATAGTAAAACAAGTAAAAATCATGTTATATTTTAATAACCATGATGATGGATGTTTTATTACCCTTCAAGGGAGAAAACATGATGGTGATTTATGTATATCACACATTCCATGTTTGTATCAAACTGATCTTCATGGACTGGTGATTAATGAGAAAGATAATATATAGGGGTTGTGTTTTTACCATTGAATTTTCATGTTTTTTATTGAGTTAGATTTAGGTTTTTTATTATCAATCATACTTGAATTTCCCCTGATAAAAATATTATGAAATAATCTTGAGGATAATATTACATAAGAGAAATTTTATGAACAACATTGATCACATTGAATATAAACTCTTGTTATTATCATATGGATATCCCTGAGTTATCTATTTAAAGTCACGTTTTTAATAGATTCATGTGATATTACTCTCCCCTGAAGGAATTGTTTTCCTAATATTATTATATAAGAAATCTTGTTGAGATGAACCTTATATATCCCTTTTTTTATTGTTAAGAAACTGTATAAAAAATGTATGTACATTTATAGGATAAAAAAGTAACCATATGAATTTAATATCATGATATGCGGGAATATCAAAAATGAACATTAAGGGTGATATTTTTTGTCTGAAGTGTGTTGGACACATTTTTTTAATATTTCAATATTTAATATGAAAATAAGTTTCTTAGAGATGTTTGCGAAAAGAGTTATTTCTTTGTTTATAGAAACATTATTAAGTCAGTAAATTCATTATTGGCCCTCAATGAATCTAATATAATGATATTATTCATTATTCATAGTAGTATTGTTTTGAAGGAATAACTTAAAAGATACGGGACCGAGTTTAATAGAATGACTATACCTTACAAATAATTATAATGTTATAATGGATAGAGATATTTTTTAAAAATATTCCAATTATGAATTCATTGAGAATCTATTATATGATGGCTGATAATTGATATTGTTATCAGAAACTGAATGGTCAAACATAGACATTGTAACTCTAATTGAATAAGATTTTCTTTAGTTCATCAAACAATGTGAAGATGTTTGTATATTTCAAGACTAAGTCTAGAAAACCATACTAATTAAAAAAGTTTTTTCAAAAAGAGAATTTCTATTCCACTTGATAAGGAGATAATAATCACCAAATTAATATCTATCAAATATAAAATAAACAGTTTCATCAGATAATGAAAACCATGTTTTACTATATGAAAAATCTTGAGTCTATTAGATAGATATATCCAAATAAAGTGGAAACATATAAGGGTATATTAGAAAAAGAATATATTTTTTGGGATATCTAATGGATATATATTAGTGCGTGATATATAGATTCTGTAACACAAATGAGTTCTTTCAGTTACATGTTAGGAAAAGACGCCTTTAGTTTTTTTATACAATATGAAGGATTGAGGATCATTAAAAAAATTAATCATACTAATTTCATTGGTGGTGAGATGTTCATTCAAAATTGATAAATCTAAAATAGATTTAAGGATTCTATGAAGTGGTCAATAATGGTGATATTTGAAGAAAATTGATAAAACAATATTGAATCCATTTATTTTAGAATATTGAAGGTGGTTAAATATAGTTTGATATGAAAAGGAAATTGATTATAGATCCCACACTTATTAATTTCATTTTAGAGTAATTATGCCTTTATAAAGGGGTTTCGGCCCATTATGAGTAATTGTTGATGGGGAGTGAAATTGTAAATGGTCTTGAGAGAGTAAAAAACGTTATTACAATGAGGATTTAACTTGGTTAAAGAAGGGGATAAGAGGGTGGTAGAGCTGCGGACTGAGATCCACTATACAGGCGAGTACTCGACTGGAGGATCACTAGATGAAGAAGAAGAATTGGACTTAGGTGATTTGGAAATAGGTGCATTAGGATGAGGTTTACAAGATGTAGTACATCAATCATAGTATATCATACTGAGTAAAATAAATCATAGAATAACATATGGAATATCCTTAGATATGCAATCTATAATGATGATTGAGATTATCCAAGTCATCCGAGATCTCGAGAATATTTTGGGACTAGAATTATTTTTGGAGGCCTAATGAAAATCATGTAGTACATTACAAATTAAATGTGATCAAAATATTTTATTGAATAATGACATATGGTGAAGAAAATGTTTCAATATTATATTAATGAATAAGAATGAATATCTTATAGTTTCGGTGTATAACCAGTTTCTAAAGAGGGATATGATTGGGTTATTGGGTGGTATAACCATTAGTGGTAAATGATTTAGTTTTAGGGATGTATAAATGGGGTAAACAAGAAGAACAGTTACTTTGGTGTTGAATCATTTGATTCTAATGCCTTTATAATCCTATTAATGTTAGTGAATAATCCACGTTTTGGGGAATAACCTACATGGAAAGAAGTATTAATTTATAATGAATCCCATAAATATAATACAATAAGCTGCTGATTATGATTATTATATAGGAGGTGAGGTTGAGAGATATATTTTACTAAATAAAAACTCCATCATGTTTCATTGGTTGAGTTCTGAGGAGAAATAAAAAAACAAAATGATCATTGATTCACCACTCACCCTCTTAGTAGTCATAAACATAACTGGGAACTCAATGAAATCCACAAATTCCATATTATTAATCAGAAAAATTGATATATGGTTTGGAATAATCCATAGATATATCACTCTGGCTTTAATCATATTACATTTATAATGGGAACAACATATGAATTTTTTATGGTATCCATTTTTAAGTTAGTTCCATTTAGATTCGTGTATTATTAAAACGAAAAGGAGTTAACGTGATGGATTAAAGATTAAAAGCTTAATAGATTTATTAAAAATTTCATATAAAAATATCTACCTAGAGATGTGTTACTCTTTAGATCCATCACACTCATTTTTATTTTAGCATAATTCACACTTTTTTTAATATATGTTTCTTCATGTTGGGTTATATAATACTCCATAAACAAATTAAATAAAATATTAAGTCTTTGTCAAGGATCACAAAGACAATGATATTGAAAAAATAATATCTCTTGGGAGTGCCTATCCTACGGGCCACCCAAGACTTTGGGCCAGTAAGGCCTCTGGGCCACCTCAAGGCATTCGGGCAACCGTTGGTGTAGATGCAAACTAAACATCCTACAAGGAACAAGCTCTATATGAGTATGATCAAAGAGAATTCACCACAGAAAAATAAAAACAGATTTCAAGAATGAGAGGGTATAGCACCTGTCATTGGGATATGCCTGTGCATGCATGGGATAGCCTAGCCGAATAGCCATGTGATGGTAGAGAGCTGATTTCATGATGATGATGTTGGGAGGAGCAGTTCCAGGTAGTTAGTCATGGTTTTATGTAATGATTGAAGCCTACAGAAAATGAGTTCCTCTAAGGCCTATGGGTCCATTTAATACTTATACCTACGGGCATTTTAAGAGTTCCACCTCACCCCTTGAAAGGTGGATTATCAAAAAATCAATAAAAATGCAGGCCTTTGGTCCATTGGATGGTTCATTTTATCCGCTGATGTATTCAGTTGTTAGTATCCAGATAGGGATGTGATTCCTTGGAAAAAATAGAATCCCTACATTATAAAAAATTCATGCTCGTATCCTATACTTAGTGTCATCTTTACGGTTTTCACAAAAGTTCTATAATCATAATCTGCAAAAGAACAAATATAATCCTATAAAATACATGTCATGACTCTGATACCAACTATAATAGTCTATTATTAACATATAATTATTTTATATCATCTCTATTATATACAAAGTACTTCTCACAAATAATTACACAATCTCATAATTGGATGTTTTAATGACTTTTAGTAAATCCTATATAAGGAATTTTTTTATAACAAATGTTAACATTTTTCAATAATTGAGCCACCCTAGACTCTCTTTTAAAGTAATCATTGGTTATTACAATCTTCATTACCCTTGTAATAGAAACATAATAATGGGGGGATTATATGCTAAGTTGGGGAAATAATATCAACGTTTAATCATTTGTTTGATAATAAGAATATTTGAATGAAATAGATGTGGATAATTATAGTATTAAATAGAACATTGAATAAAAAGAGTTTCACACTAGTCTAGATAGAAGGACACATACTCTCAAATGAACAATCATGTGCCTTAAAATAATAGTATGGAATAAAGTTATAGTAAATAATCTAATTATAGAATAACCATATTCATATTTAATTGAATTGTAAAAAGAATGTAAAACATAGAATAACAAATAACTTTAGCAAAACCACAACCACATGGTATTATCATATTATGAGAATATCCATGAAGACAGACATTATTGTTTGTTTTTATATCCCTAAATGATATCCCTTTAGTTTGTGAGAATATCCAAGATGCATTAAGTTTAGTTTTGGATAATATCCAAGATTTCCCACCATTTATATTTTAAGAATATCAAAGGAGGAATATTCCTGTGTTTGTGATCTTATCACAAAAGTACCACCCTTAATTTTGTGATCATATCCATGAAACCTCACACTAAATTTTATCCTGATATATAAACCATTATCAATGAATTGGAGGGTTATATAGATGACACCCATCATATTCCATATATATATATTCTATAATTCATCTATAATTAAATGTAACAGGGAAAAATATTTGATGAAAATGGTATTTATATACTATTCCAATGGAATCATATAAGAAATGCTTCATAATTCCATTAATAATCCGAACATGATAAACCCATGGAATATATATTTGTATCAAAATATATTCAGTGAAATTTTAGTAAAATAAGCTTCAATAAATATAATAAATGATATGGTATTTAGATCATATTGGTAATGAGTATATGGTTAGGTAAATAATTCCCCAATAATTTGATTTACAACATATATATGAACTCATTTCAAACAATGGAAAAGAAAATAGAGTATTCATAGGGAAAATACATTTCATTATTAGCTATTTTTTAAAATAATGGATTATTAGGTAAACAAAATTAGTGATAGATATTCAAAAGTTTGATTTCCCAAGATATAATTAGAGAATATAGAGGTTATTATTAAAAAATTAATTTATAAAGTCATAAAACCATTTTTTATAAGCAGAAAAATAAAACAAAACCATAAAAGTGTGTTTCTAATTTATTTAAAAATTTCTTAAAATAAAACGTTATAGGTTATTTTCAAAGGATATTTCATTAAATTGGTTATTAGAGAATTTTTTTTAAACATTTAATATTTAAAATAATAATTCTTAATATGGCCTAAAAAATATATACTGGTTATCCCAATGAACTTAATTTTTTATGATAAATTAAATTATCATGGAAGGAAAATAATTTTTTTTATTTAAAAATACCTTTTTTGAATTCCACATTGTGAATAATATTAATAAAAACATATTATAAAATATAGAAAATGAGAATTGTAATGATCAATGGAGATAAAATATAATAAGGTCGTGAATTAAAAATCATAATGTTTGTGGGAAAATAAAATATTCATATGGAAGAAAATTTTATAACTTGGGAATGATGAGAATTATTCTTATAATGTTATTATTTTGGGGGAATAAATTCAAAGAGAATGTTGTTTTGAATTAAATGTGTTATTTTCCCCAAATTATATGGTAAATTTTAAAAAAATCTTAATAAATAAGATAACCTAAATAGAATAAATATGATCATTAGAAAAAAAATTACTCAAAAAATTATGTTTGAGTTAAAAAATATCATAATAGATGAAAAATAAATGGATCAAATTCCATTTTGAATGAAAAAATGTGATAGATTTTTAAATTCATTTTATAGTATTCATATTAGGGAAAATATAGTTCCAAAGGAAATTTATATAACATAAAAATGGTGGAAATTATGAATAAAAAACATATCTCAATTATTCAAAATTGAGATCTGGAAACCCTTATATCTTTTTCTATATTTTGAGTGAAAAACCCCATAAGAGAGATAATATAGAATAGAACACAGAATATCATGACATAAAATAGAATCTGGATAGACATTGATAATGTGTTAGTAATATTATGATAAAAATATGGTGTATAACATAAACATTTCATAAGGAATGAAAATTTGAGAAAACGAACCTCTTACCTTGTATTCCTGCTAACTCAAAAATAAAAAAAACCTATTATATAATAAATATAACTATCACAATAACTTCTACCTAATACTTATTCATAAATATTTACATTTATAAACTTCATTTATAACCATTTATTATAAATATATTAGTCATTTATGGTTGTTTTTATTTATTAGATGCCAGAAATGTGACCTACATCCTTCATACTAATTTTTTAATGGATTTTTCAATTCATGTTTAATAAAAAAATTAAATCACAAATATATTATAAAATATTATACAATCATGGAGTCTAAATGATTCATCACATCCCAATTTTATATTTTTGTTGGTAAAAGTATAGATTGTGAAGAATTAAATTGTAAAGAACTAGTTTTCACATGGTTAACAGTCAATAGGTGATATATTAATCAATATATTAAATATCGATAATAGATTTATAAAATAATTAAAAATATTATGTAAATTATTTTCCCATGATATTATCATTATAAAATATTCCATAATTATTCATGATATAAATTTTTTAACATCGTTAATGAGGGTTCTAAAACAGACCCAAACATGAGTGTGTTACAATTAATTAATGGATAAGAAAATATTTTCATATAATGTTAATAAAAAAATTAATATGGTTAAAGTTTTTATAAATATAATATATTTTCGTTATGTTAATTATTTAAACCATACATGTATGGTGGCAAAGATAAATTAAATTTATTGTTCTTAAATGTTTTAGTCTACACATATGCACGATTAAGGAATCCATTTCTGAATGAATGGTTCAGAATGAAGTTATAAGAAAAATTAATATTTAATCATAATATTTTTAACAAATTCAATATTATTTTTCCTATAATATAGCGATCTTACCAACCATGATTTGATATGATAAAAATTGACCAACATTACTTCTTGGTAATGGCAGTCTGCCTGTATGCAAAATCAATGTTTATTTGTTTATCCTTATGGTCGGATATGATTGAATAATGAGTAATAAATTAATATTACAACATTTAATTATATTGATAAAAAATTACTAATTATATTATGGTTTCTATAATATATTTTTAAGATTAATATTTAGAAAATAAATTAATGTGTAAGAACTAATCACATTAACATCATAATATTTTTCGCAGAAATATAATTGGAAATAGAGGCCATAGGATATCTAATTGAGACAAATGGATTATGAAAATTTTATAAGATTATAAAAGGAGAAATGGTAGAGTTTCATGAGGAAACTCCAATGGATTTATACATCATGAAGAGGTGGATGTGGCCCTATTTTATATGTGATGAAAGTGGATCTTTTGTGAGAACCAATTTTTATTAAATAATAGGACACTATACAAACATCAATGGATCAAAAGTGATAAATATTTGATTTTTTTGTGATATAAGGTTGATATATCATCTAATAATCATTTTAAAACAATTTTTAAACATGTTTCTAGACTATTTCCAATTTATTTTTACATTTTACAATTTCTGTTTTTACAATTTACCTCGTTTTTATCCAGGTAAATTTGATTTTATAAAAAATATTAGGTTAAACTCTATAAAAAAATTATCATTTTGATCCCAAATTAAACTAAAATATAATCTAATTAAATTTAAAAATAAATATTTATTAACATTTAAATTAATACAATCTGTATATAGGAAAACTAATTGGTAAAAAATTATTATATTCAATAATAAGTATTCTTAAGTTTATATAAATTTAATTTCCAATTTAATATTAGATAATATATTTAAATATAGGTTTATAAAATAAATTAGAAACATTTTTTAATATATAAATATATTTTATTAGATATAAATTACATAATGTTAACAAAATAACTCATTCAAAATAATAGTTTTATAGTTGTCACAAAACATAACATTAATTCTACATATCATATTTCAATACCTATACTGAAATTGACCTTATAATATACTATCCATATGATGATACATTATATACAATCAATTTTTGTACTTAATTTTAACAATTGATGATAAATAATTTTTAATATAAATAAATAAAAATAGTTTTTATTGTATAATATTACATATGTTTCGCAAAAATTAAATATGGGTTTTATAAATTCATCATAGAATTTTTACATAATTTATATGAATTTATAATCATATTTTTATATATAAAGATAACTTTTCAAAAACCTTAATTCCATTATTTTTATAAGAAAATTCATAAATGTGAAGGTTTAATAAAAATTGTTATTTTATCACTAATGTCCTAAAAATAAATTATTTTAGAAAAAACTAAAAAGCTCTTCCAAGGATAATTTTTTTATTATGATTTTAAAAAAATATTTTGTAAAATATTAAATTATAATATTATAAAATTTATCTTTTAAGTGAAAATATAGTATAAAAGAAAATAGATTTATAGATTTTTTTTATTAATACATTAACTATTCTAAATTATTTGTTTTATTTTTTTGTCATTTATTACATTTTTTAGATTACTAGAATTTTTATTATTATTAAAAATATTTATGTATTCAATGGTTTTTTTAGTACTATATTTCTTATAAATTACCTTTCAAACATAGAATTAATTTAAATAAATATATATTCTAAAATCCTAGGGTATTACAGTTTCAAATAATATTTTTTAGTGGGATCAGAAGCTATTTTTTGTTTTTCCTTTCAAAATATTTCCAAATTTATCTTCTTAGAAAAATATTTATTTATATTATTAAAAAATAAAATTTAAATAATAGACAAAAATTATTAAAAAATATGGATGAGAGTGGAAATATTTTCCTTATTTTTCATTTTATTACTATGAAATACACTAAAATAAAAAAGTAAAGAGTAATTTAGAAGAGATACACTAGGTTAGAGAATGAATGAGTACAATTTATTTTAACCCATACAAAATTTTAAAAATAATTTTATTAATGAAGACTGGATAATACTCTTCCACCTCTCTTTTTTAAACATAAAAATATTCCAAATTTTGAATTCCATGACATCCTTTTTGAAGTCCTATTGAGTAGAAAAAATGGTTTTAAAATTATAGGAATTTTTACTATATTAATATTACAATATATTCACATGAACTTTGAGAAATGAGTTGAACTATACTTTCATATGTTCTTGGTGTGAAGAGGAAAAATTCTAGGTGAGGTAGAGTTCAATATGTTTCATATGAAAATTAATGATGTTGAATGTTAGAAAAAAATAATGAAGTAGTTTTTTTCATAAATGATATATATTATATTCCATTATTAATGAATGAACTAAATTTCTTCACTTTTGATTTAGTAATGGGTTTGATTTGAAGATATGAATTTTCATAGAAGTGAAAAGGATTAGTTGTGTGGTTATGATCAGATAATGATATATTGTTTATTTTTAGGCTTATAATTAAAATTAAATAGTTTTTGGGTTTTTTTATCCATATATTTTGTCATTTCCACACAATATATATTTTGAAATCACATTCTTAGATCATTGTAACAATATGAAATTAGATTGTGACACGACTGGAAAGTGTTCATTTATTCTGATAAAAACATTATATTAACTAATCAGAATTGATAAAATACTTCATCATAGGATGAATGATGTATTTTTCAATAATTAAATAACCCTGACATGTAGAAGGATCTAATCAGAAGAGTCCCTATAGACCATGTAATGAGTAGAAAACTGGGGTAACACTTATTGGTGTACCCATTTATATTCAGAAAATATCTTCAGATTCATACTTTTAATTAGTATGATTCTACATTCACTGAAACAATATCTCTATTTTATACCGTTCAAAAACAATTAAGTCATGAATTGGTTTTTTATTATTCAATCATCATGATAATGGGGATGGAGAAATTCTCCCTTGTATGGTCACCCATACCCTTAGACATTAGGCCTCTTTTATAGAAGCTTTCTTGTAATTGATAATAAAAAGACTCATATCCCTCATATCAAGATAATCTCACCCAAAGGGTAGGATATGAGTTCTTAAAAAAATCTGCAACTTGTTATTATATAAATCCCCCTTATAATTAAATATAATCTCGTCATGACGATTTAAAAAACCATTGTGTAATCTCGAGCTTCGATTGTAATTTTCATAGTGAACTCATAATTATACATTTGTGTATTTTCATTCATATGTTTTTATGGTTTTATACACAAAAAATAATAAATGGTGTGTAAATCCTCATTAATTAATGCATAATTTGAATTTTGTAAAAATTTGGGGTTGGTATCCTCTTCTCTCAACCACTATATTTCATGAGTTCTATTTTATATTGCATCATTTTATAAATTCTATAATAACAAATATTAAATTTTATTTCATTTGAATAATTATAAAAAGGATCTAAATATAGTCGTCACATTAAATCACTGATTTGATGTCTTGATGGATTCATATCTTACACAAAAAACTTTTATTGATTTTGAGACATTCACTGATAAATTATATTGTCTAATTGATCAAATACATGTTGTTAACCTAGTAGGAAAACATAAACTACTCTGGTTCCAAGTGTAATATATTAAGGATTAAAAGATATAATCATCCCCTTATAGGGTATGATAGTTGAGTATTTTGGGAATTCAATTGGATTATAACACCTGAATTTTAATTTTTTCAAGTTTCATACATTAATTCATTAATAATTCATTTACACATGATTAACCCCCATTTAATCAAAACACCTTATCTTCTTCATAAATAAAACCTTATTTTTATATTCATGCACTTAGTATCAATCCGTCGATGATATTTATTTACATATAATATGTAGAAACTCTACTGAAAACACATCTAATATATCGTGATAGACAATAATATCAATGTGTATTTGTTCCTATACTTCTAGATCGCACAACTAAAATCATTATTCCACAAGTTATATCCCATAAATCTAGTCTTAAATGCCTAATACACTAACAATGATCCATAACATGTAAACACAATCTATATGAAAAAACCCTTGATGTTTTCCTTCCTATAAATCATCATGCATCCCACTCACACTAAGACATTACACATGATCACTTTTCAATAAAGTGTCATTATAAAAAATTATCTAGCCATTCTTTATCTATCCAAGATCACAGCATCTATAATCTTAGTCCACTATCTATTAGGGCTAGAAATATATCCTCTTCCTCTATAAAAAACTAAACATTAATACCATAAGAAATTTATGATTTTCATGTCTCAAGGAAGTTCACAATCCTTATATCTACACTCACAATGTAATCCACATCCTCAATGAATCCCTTTCCAAATAGAACATTCTCTCATTCATATCTCTTATATTTTAAACCCACTATTATTCACCACCACAGTATCTAATGATTGAAATAACCCCTCAGGTCTTACTATAAATGTCGTACATTGAGGTATTATGTGACCATAATTGGATTAGATCTCACTAGTTAAGACATTTATACTTTCATCAAGGATAAAATATCATGTTTAATCTGAGTAGAATAAAACTAATATATTATATGGTTAAAAAATATATTTTTTCACACATTGAATAACTAGTCCTACTGTCATTAGTGAAATCATTCATATAAAATCTTACATGTGTCATATGATTACTATGTTCCAAATAATATTCATTCCCATAATAATATTTCCACCTCTATATAATATCCAATACAAAAAATATCAATCTATAATAAATGCATCATATTTTAATAAATATGTTAATTATAATTACAAAAACATAGAATATAAATTTCATCACCTGAATAACCAATACATCTCATTGTAAAAGTTTTCATAGAACATGTCTCAATGAAACTTCAGAAACTATAACACATTCCAATTACCCATCTATAAAATTCCTAAATAGTTATACAAAAGGAAAGAATCTTTGATACAACTAGTTGACTACATATTCTGTGATCAGTCACGAGTCTCCAAACTTATGATGCCACTAGACCTTGGGTATGTGTCCACATATGATATTGAATATTGTATAGTATCAAAAGAATAAATTTTATCTTCGGGAGATGATATAATGACATTCATTTTCATAATTAACAAATAAATATTGAGGAATCATCCACATGTGAAAATCAGTGTATTAAAAAACAATAAATAAAACAAGCAATAAAAAATAAAAATTGAATCATACAATATACGCTCCACTGATGTTAAAAATGAAAAGGATAATACAGGGGAACTCGATGATATAAATTAATTTATAGGAATAATTGTAATATTTTAGTATCTAACTAAAATTGGAAAATAAATCATGATTATTTTATGACTCTATTTTATATTTGAATAAAAATATATGAATTTTCATTTAAAATTATTAAAAATAATTTTTTGATATTTTAAGGGGTATGTATCTCTTACATTAATTTTGGAAAAATTGTAACCTTCCACATTTTGGAAAATTGTTAGTTTTTTAGTCTTATAATAAAAAATAATATTTTAAATTATTTAAAACTAAAACTGAATATGTGGTAGTTGGATGTTTTTCTGCATTGTTTTTGTGATAAAACACACCATAAATTTTTTTGTTTTAGTTTTGATCATGTTCCAATCTAATGTGATAACCCTAATTATATCAACACCTCACAATATTCAACAAATCACATGAGGATGAATTGCATTGATATTAGGAACTATTTCTTGAGGGATCACACATAAAAAAGGGGATAAATTTTATGAATTTATGGATAATAAATCTAAGATGTATAATAGTTTTACTAAAAAATTTGTGTTGATCAATTTTATTTTATTTATATTGATATGTTTTGGTTTGAGTTGAAATGAGTATATTCTATTTTTATTATGTTTTTTCTCCTTAATAGTTTATTTTTATATTTAAATAGTCCACTCTTCCATATATTAGTTCATAAAATCATTCTTCCTGTTGTATTATATTTTTATTTCCCTAGTTTTTCCTATTTTCCCTCTATTTCATGATTTCACCTTACATGTTATATATTTGACATTTTTTGTTATCTTATTATTTTTTATTGATTCTATAAATATATGTGGATAAAAAATTTCTCGATTGAAATCCTATAAAATATTTCAGTTTATTACAAAACCCTATAATTTGAAACCATAATCATATTTTATAAATGGAAAAATCAAAAAAAAATGATGATCTACTTTTAGTAAGTATGAATAAATATAAAGATCATAGTATAAAAATTTGATATATTATTGGAAATTATATGTATTTTCCCTATCCAAATTACACAAGAAATATATAGAAGGAATTTTATACTTTTTATGCCATAGTTAATGTATTTTATTAGAAGATGATAGAAGCTATAATAGAAATGAAGTTTCTATGTTCTAAAGGAATTCTTATATCATGTATATGAAAAATGGAAACTAGAGTGGTTTAAAGGTAAGTGAAAAAATAATTTAATAATAAAAATGGATGAATAATTTCATTTTTCTTTTACTATAAGCATTTTATTTATTGAAATAAAATACAACGTGAAGATCCCATAAGTCCTAAAAAATAATTTTCTATCAATTTAAAACTCTTTTTTAATAATTTTTTGGTACTTATAATATGAAAAAATTAATGTATCAATGTTCATTAATACAAGTATATCATAAAGAGTATCAGAACTAAAAAAATTCATTCTTAAGACATCTATCTATAGTACCTTCTACTGAATTAGAAAGAATTTAGGCTTAGAAGATATATTTTAAGTTATATGTATCATTTTATTTTAAATAAGCATATGATTATTTTTATCCCCTCTATAAGATTTTTATTCATAATGATTAGGAAAGAATTTATATAGAACAATGATATTGGATTTTCCAAAATTCCTTTTCATTGCACTCTATCTTCAATATTTCTATAAAATATTAGTTTTCTGTTGAATTCATAGGTGAAAAATATTATTATCATGATAAGGAATAGAGAATTCGAATATACTAAATAATACAATATCCATGGTATTAGTAATGGGGTTTATAGTTGAATTATTTTGAAAATAACTTTAATTACCTAAAGTATGAATAAAAAAATTAGATAGTCCTTCGGTATGCCATGATAATGTAGAAATTAGAGATACTTCTGAAGAATACAATATTCATGTTCAAAAAACCAATTCCTAAACTAAATCTAATAATTAATTTCTATAAGTTAGAAGAGATGAGGTAAAATATTTAGTAAATAAATAACTATAGATTGATCCAGATCATAAAATTTATGGATTTATAATAGTTGAAAAATTCAGAGAACGTATTGAGGATTCAAAAGATATATATTTTGAATTATCATTAATCTTTTGGATAAAATATCTTTTAGATGAATAAATTTTGTTATTGGTTATTAATGAGTGATGTTAATAATTATCTTTAGAAACTATTGGAAAAGATGATGATTTTTTCAGATTTTAGGGAGCTTGTTAGGGTTTTTCAAGAAAATTATTTTATAAATATTATTAGTTTAAGGTTGAAGTATCCCAATTAAAGAATTACAATAAATTATACATATAATAATCCAAAGACTAAAAAAATCATTTCTAAATATATTTTTGAGGTACTAGATTCTAAGATGGTTTCCCAAATAGACTTTAAAGAACTCATGTCGATACTGATAGATGAATATGAAATGATGAAAAGAATTCAACATGTTAAATAAAATGTTTATTCTTATGCCATAAGTTAAATAGAATTGATAAATATTACATGAAGAATATTTCATCTAATATATTATTTATAATATAATGAATTTAATCATTGTGTTGTAACACCATGACCTTTCAAACATTTCAATGATTTAAGAAGGAATTAACTATTGAAGTTGATGGTATCATGATAAAGGATATTAAAAATCTATAAAAAAACTAAGAAATACATAAATTGATTTATTTAAATGGATGAACATATTTTCGATAAATTTATGATAATATTTCAACATAATAATGGTGAATATAAAGATACCATATAATTGTTACACTAATTATAATCTCTATTAATTGTTAACATTCAATTTTCAAGACATAGAAAAAGAAAATTTTGAAAAATTTTGATAGTATACCTTCATAATAATATGATAAATAATCTTAGTAATATAAAAAATGAATAATTTGAAAGTCAAATAGAGTCTACTAAAGGATTATTGATTATAATCTACAAAGAAAAACTAACTGAACAGATTTGAAATATACAATCTATAATTAATTATAGTCATTTAAATATTCTAAACAATATGATGGATAACTGTATGTAAAAATATTACATGACTTACATAAAAAAAATTTATATATCCTATAGAATATCTATTATGTTATTTTACATTATTTAAATAAATAGGTTTCTTATAGATTTAACATTTATGGTAAATCCATTTATAAAATAAAATACTAGAAATGACTATGACCAAGACCACCTAAATGGTATCTTGATATAGGAGAGTGTATAAATAATCTTTATAAACCAGCTAAATTTTACTCTGTGTATGGACTGGATGGTATTTTATAATCATGACAAAAAACTATAACTATATCTATTACTCTTTTTAAAACTAAGGGTATTATAGAACGAAAAAACAGGACATGAATCATAGAAAGAAATTATATAATGAAATACTCTTCATACCCAATAAGACTAGTAAGAAGAAAGTTATACTTGGAGAATTAGCATATATATCATTTCTATCCTCTTACACTCCGTGAATCATTGTAACAATAAGTGGACCCTTAGATAAACGATATCCAATAAATAAATTAATGTTTTATTATTATATTCTATTGTACTATTTATCATGATTCTTCATTACAATATAAAATTCTATTATTTATTAATATATCTTCAAAATTAATATAATATTTATTGTTATATTATGAAATATTTTAATTTCAGGGATTCATATTGATGTGTTATACCCCCAAATTCACCTTTGTTTAAATATCACAAATAATGGGATGAAATAATTGAAGACAAAATATATTACTCAAACTTACGAATTCATTAAATCATAGTTTTATTCTTTTTATTTTCCATTATAACATCTATAAATTTTTATAATTCTATTTTATGGGGATTAAGATCCCCAAAAGTGGGATATTGTTAGACAATCTGATTTTGTTCCTCTATATATAAATATATCATAAGTAGTTATGGTAAAAAAGTACTTTATTTATTGATGAGTTATTTCAAGTGTGTTAAATAATTATATTAATGTTTTACTTATATATTTTATAATTAATTATTATTATATTTTTAGATAGAATTTTCTAATTACAT
The DNA here is from genome assembly GCA_963277665.1 of Viscum album. Lineage (NCBI taxonomy): Eukaryota > Viridiplantae > Streptophyta > Magnoliopsida > Santalales > Viscaceae > Viscum > Viscum album. Next base: position 938,219,565 of record OY728155.1, on the reverse strand, counting down.
ACCCTTACATGTTAATTCTATGATACTTAAAAAATATAATAAGAAATACAAAATCGGGTATATGTCTTCTAAAATCCAAAATAAGTTTTACAAAATCTAAAATAATCCATCTAAAATCCTAATTAATTCATATAAAATCTATATGTATTATTAAATCGAGGATAAGACTTATAAAATATTCACATCATAAAAAATAAATATACCATATGAAATGAATAAGCCTTACAAATTCAAGAATCATTTCAAATTTCATATGTATTATGAAATCTCTATGATAAACCATACTACATGAAGAAAAATTATAATGGGATTAATGATTAGGTAATGAATGGACCTTTATGTTTTTCTGTTAGACTCATACCTTTAAAGAAATGTTATATAAAATAATGTCTTATGAATTGAAATAAGTTACTTTTACAATTATTTTATGAATATTTAAATTTAAAATATTTTTGAGGTGGTGTTATTATTGTCGATTTAGAAGAGTTTGATTCACATGTATTTATTATTATTAATGTAAAATATCTTTTCTTATGGTTTCACTAAAATTAAATAGAAAATTTATTGTTGTGGGATGTTAAAGAATATAAATGGTTACATGAATTTATTGTTTTATAAAGAAGATTACAGATTGGTAAAAAATGATATCCTCAATCTAGTTTGATTACAAAAAAAATGAATTCCATTTTGTATTTTCATTAAATTATTTTTATTTGATGAAATATATCATGAAATTATATTAAACGTCATTTGATTCAAAAGATTCCAATTTTTTAATGGGTTTTGTTAACTCAACTCTATTTTTTGAGTAAATGAGTCTTTTTAATCTTTATTCAATAATTATTAGTTTATTCCTCACTAAGATTTTTTTTCCTAGTGATTTTTATTTCCCACTGGGGGAAATTAATCTTTTTAATCAAGGGTTTTTTTTGCCGAATTTCTTCCCCATAAAAAGTATATCATTGTTATGGATAATTCTCATACTCTTTAATGGTGGTTAACCCTCCTTAACCATATTAATATTTCCTATTGTTTTTCTCCTTTTTAGGTGGAAACTCAAATATTTATTATCTCATGTGACCTTAATATTACTTATCTATTCCTTAAAAATTCATTTTCATAAAAAAAATTATGATATGGGTTTTCAAAAAAGTCACATCAAAATATTACAAATGGTTTTAACTATTTTGAAAATAAAATGATATATCTTCCCTCTAAAATTTTATTTGATATTATTTTTTTTATTTTTCAGGATATAATATTGATATTATTTTTCAAAATAAATTTTTCCATGCTTTATACTTCATTACTTGGGAAATTTATGTCCTTTTCAAGTATCAATTATGAATGAATATTTCTAAAAAGTAAATGTTTTCAAAAATACTTTCACATCACCTTCATAAAATATTTCTGTAATTTAAAGGAATCATTTTTTTGATATAATTCTAGCTATTGATTTTGATAATGACTCATTTTTAATTTCTAAAAAGTGACCACTGTGAAAATTACTTTTTAATGAGATATGTAACATTATCTTATACCCCATATTTAAAATAATCCTCTAAAGGCAATTATATGATTAAAATTTATTTTCCTCTTTATAAAAAAGTCCATAATTCATTAGGAATTTATTTTTCATCAATCACCCTCCAAATGTTATTTTAAAAAATAGTTTGGGGTGATTTAATTTCGGGTATTGACTGATCGGTTTCTTAATATCAATTTGGGTGATAACATTTATATATGACATGAAAACAATTTTCTTTCCATGGGTTCTTGAGCTTCAGATATTGGATTGAATTTTTGAAATGAAGAACTATGTATGTATTGTCATTATTAGATAGATTTGGTCTGATAAATCCATGAGTTGATTTAGGATTGTTAATTCCCACTAATTAATTGTTTAATGTTTAATATCTCATGAGATAATTATATAAATCATTTCCCCAATGCCGTATTTCTTTGTTTAAAAGATTGACCATGAACTTGATGCATTTTATCTAATTTCACATGATTTATCATGAACCTTATGTGGTTAGTCTAGGATTACAATATTTATTATAAAATTGTTATAGTAAGATATTTTCCCAATGTTATGGTTCACTATTCCTTTTTATTTTCCATATTTATTTATTATATTAAAAATATTATTCTTCTAGGATCATATTTAATGTCTCTTGATTTTAAACAATTCATTCATGGAATACGATTGTTAATTTAAGATTAAATATTATTCTATAGTTACTTATCATGACTCTTATTATTTCATGTCAATTTAATAAGATATTTCTCTATTTATAATGTTTTATCATATGATTTTTATCTCACCCTTACTGTTATATTGAAATATTTTCCCTTACTAAGAGTTTTAGATTGAACTTTTTTTATATTTATTCCCATTAAATAAATATTAGTATAACCAAAGAGGTGTATATAAGTTGATCTAATGTAGTTAAAATATTTAGAAAGTTCACATGTATTAAAATAATATTCTTTTATAGCTTATCCCCTAAGTCACTAAAACATCCATTACAAATATTCTATGATTATTTATGAGATGAAATGAATAACTTACGGTAATTATGTATGTTAATATTTTTTTATTTAAATTTGTATCAAATATACTGTTTAAAGAAAGATTTCTATCATAGGACATAGGTTTGTAGGATTGAGGCACATCAGTTTGTATTAGAAAGGGATTTAGTTATTTTTTTGGATCATATTAGTTATTTTTGTATTGGGATATTATAATATTAGTGAGAACCCTTATGATATTTCTAAGATATAAGTCTCTATATAGAATAATATCACTATGTTTTAGAGAAGATTATTTTATGTGGTTATCCTATAAATTACATCCCACTATGTATACTAAAATCTTATGAGGTTTTGGAACATATTATAGAATAAGTAATAACCCTAAAAAATCTTATCGAATATTAATAAAATATTTACTCTAGTTAATGATGATTTGTTCTAAGACTACATCCATAGAATGAAACTATTAAGGGATTTCATTACCTAATTCATATTCTCCATAAAAACTATTATAGAGGATTTATTTCTCAACTAATTTGTGTGTATAGAATATGATGTACAAGAGAACAGAACATAAATTAATCACGCTGGAACTATGTGTAATATAAGATGATCTAAATGAAATTTAGGAAGGCATGATGATGTCATAAAGTGATACATCATGATATTATATTTTAAATATGGTTTTAAAGATAATCCCCATATGATGTTATTATTGGTAACACATGATTAACTATATTGTTTTTAGAAATTATTAGAACTAGGTTGATCTAAGTTAATAATGTATGTGATGGAAAATGAAGAAGTTTTCACGATGACCAATAAAATGGGATAAAATGGTCATTTGAGAATCATGTGGTTATACACACCCATATATCTCAATTTTTGATTAAGGAATTCAATTATTCAAGAAATAAATACACTAACTAATTTAAGGATGGTGTTTCTAAAAATATCAGGTGATAATGATGGCGAGGGAAAGAATATTCAACTTCCTATATATAAAAAATATGTGAAAAAAAACAAAATGAAATGTATCATAGGAATAATAACCTATTCAAGTGTAAATGGATTAGACATTGAGAAAATTATTTTAATTATTAGTTGTATAATTCAATCAATGATATTATAGGGAACATTTTTCAATGCATCAAATGTTGGGAGTTTCGGAATTATGAAAATTGATAACCAAAATCAACTAAAAATTTGGATAATAAAAATTAGGAACCACATAACCAAAGGTCACATGAAAAATCCTATAATCTTTTAGTGTTTGGATAACTGTGATATCTATTGGATAAATAATTCTATTTTATTAGTTACAATACTAATTTAAGAGGAATGCTTATAAGAAATGATTGACGAAAACACAAAATTAGGACTTCTCTGTTCCACAGGGAAATGATATATTTCCTATTTTTGATGATGTAACTTAAAAAAATCATGTGTATTACATTTTTCATAGATACCCTTCATTATTAAGTGGTAAATAAAATTTAAAGGCTATATTTAATTTAATTGGGGGAGAATTTAATGACCAATAATTTTTGAATAATATATATTCAAATATATGTGTGTGTTTTATTAATATTATTCTTAATATCATTCTCCATATTCTTAACCAAACAAAAACAATCCATAATATATTTATTATTAACAATATTTAATAATAATAAATCTAATAGTAAAGAAAAAATGATTTTAATCAGTTATAAAAAGAATAAAAATTATGATTAACAATAATTAATGTTTAAAAAGGTATTTTTAAATTAATAAAAAAAATTATAAAGATTAAATATTATTTTAAAAGACACATTTATAAATTTATGAATTTTAATTTTCCAAATGTAAATAATTTTTTAATTCAACTTCTCAAAATTATGAAAAAGTAATTCTTTTTAGATTTCTCTAAAATAATATATCATTAGGTGAAATGTAAATAAATAAAATTATTTCTAACACCATAACATTAATGAAATTTTCAAAATGAAAAATTGAAATAAAATTAATTGAATCATTTTTTATAAAAGTATATAATTATAATCTAAAATAAATAATTTAAAAAGGCAGTGTTGAAATTATAAAACCTTTGGTTAATGTTCTAGAAACATAAGTAAAACATTAAAATAAAAACTATTTCTGTCCCATTATAATAATTTTTTTCCTCGTTTAAAGAATCTAAATCAAAAAAATAAGTTTTACAATATAATTAAAAGAATTCATATAATATATTAAGGACAATTTCATTTCATGTGTACAACTTTTATTACTTATATTAATGTTATTTATCGTGATAATGGTGAATGTGATATTTTCAAAGCATTATGTTGTTAATGTTCATTAAATTTTATAAAATAAATTAAAATGATATATTTTATATAAAGTCTAAAATATTTTGTTTTCATATGTATAATTAAAAAAATTAATTGGAAATTAATGTTGTATAAAAAAAGAAAACATAATGATTTGAGATCTATATTTTGACAAAACAGTGTATCAGTTATTAAATGTTTTATATTAAAATTTAACTGTTTAATTTTTTAATTTAAATAGTTTATATAGGGATTAAATTTACATTCAAAACACCAAAATTTTATAATATAATATACCATATATTTTTAAGAAAATATAATTTTGTTGGAAAAAAAATTACCATGGAAAGAAATGTAAAATATAAAATTTATGTGGGAGAAGGATTGAAACATATTGGTTATTTGAAATAGTTTCCTTTTCTACACTTATAAAATGGTAAAATATACATCCATCCATCATACCCTTATTCCATATAACTCTATCCTCAAACCCAGAAATATGTGTCCTCATAGAATCTTATCTAATGTTCATAAGCCTCTCATCACAATTCGTTTACATAAGCTCATCATTTCCAAGCAGACTTCAATAAAAAACATCAATGTATCAACATGAGAATTACTTAATCCTTAAATTTATTTTTAATTTTACTCTTATAAATGTTTTAAAACAATAATAATATAATTATCTCACTATAATTATTATATTAATGTTTTTTATATTAATTGAACAACTATTATTTATTCATTCCCATCCAATAATGGAAATAGAAGAAGGTTGATCATGTATACGTGCAGACTAGGAAGGATTTCACGAATGAATATGATGAATTTTTAAAAATTATCATTTCTCTTATACATCCATAAAATCTCATTAGCTGATAAAGAAAAATTTTAATCATGTATACAGAGAAATACCACAAATATGAAAAACAAATTTTATTTTTCATTTCCACCAAACATGGAAAGTCCTTAAAATGGATTTAATGAAGCTAAATTATATTTAATGAAATTTAATTATTCTATAAATGTAGTTCATAAATTATATAAAAAAATTCCATTACTCAAAAATCATTATAACATGCTCCCATTTTCTTCAGGTGTTACCACCTATATGAACTATGTTATAATGTTCAAATATTACATGATTGAGGAATGTCATATAATGATAACATCATTTTATAATATTTTTTTATTAATTTTTAATGGTTTTTGAATGGTGTTATTAATATCTAATATATATTATTAATATATAACAATTTTACTGTTAAAAGCATCAAGACTAGTTCACTACAACTACCTTTATCAAGTATCATATGATTTTCATTGACATATTTAATTGGAAATTAGGGAATAATTAACAAATTATTCATCTTTATTAAATAATATCTTCATGATGAATTTTGGGATCTGAATTAAGTGTATCCCCATTACTATAAAACTTGTTCAAAAATATATATATTTCTCACACTCAATATCAAATTTAGCCAATAAATAATTAATATAAATTTTTAGAATAAATATATATTAAAAATATAAAATTTTATAGATATAAATAATGTTCTATAAAAAGTGATTAATATAGTTAGTGTTTTTATTCATGAGGTTATAGTACATTAGATTATGCATGAATATAAGGAAAGGGTTAATTTTTATCAAATATATCTTATTTAAACAAATTTATTATTATGCACTATGATAAACATTATTTATTTTGACTAAATCCTATTAATGTATTCTAAAATAATTACGAAATGAATTTTGTTTGAAGTGGAATATCATGTTTTTTCATAAAATGTTTTTTTGATTCAAATGACACAAATGTTTTAAGCATTTTTATTAACACAACACCCTTAATTAAGTTGTAATACATATTCTTGAAATTATTTCTTCATGTATTGGTTTCATACACCGTAATATTTTAATTAATGGTTCTTTTTACTTTTCACTAGGTAAAATAAATAATTTATTCAAATATTCCTCCCAAATGATTTTCATCCTCATAAAATTTTTATCATTTTTAAAATTAACTCCCATCATCATTACTGACAGTTCCTCTTCCTTGTCCATATTTCTCATTCCTAGGAATGCAATCCTTTTAAAGTAGAATCCCAATTATATTTCATATCATGTAAAAAATATATTTCCCTTATCTTCATTTAGAATGGTATTTGTAAATTTTATATTGTGGGTTTTCAACAATGGTATTTCAAAATTTTAAAAATGATATCACTTCCATTCAAAACAAAATCATTTATCTTCCACATAAAATTTCATTTTATATACCTTATATATTTTCAATGATATATTATTTATGTTATTTTTAGAAATTCCATGATTTTAATGTCTTTACTTACCCCTTTTGGATCTTTTATATATTTCTTAAGGAACCATTATTTAAGATTCTTTTTATAAAGTAAAATGTTTCATAAATATTTTCACATAACCTTTTAAAAATTGCATGCATTTTAAAGGACTCGTTATTGATATTTCCATACAAATATATATTTTTCAGACTTATTATTTGTAATTTCATCATGTAAGAAAATTAATTTTCAATTTGACCCATAATATATTCACATATGACAAAAAATTAATGTTTTTATTAAAATTATTTTATTATTACACTTACATTTCCCTCTTAATCTATAATAAAATTATTTCCATGAAAATTATTTTTCACTAATAACAATCCATATGAACTTATAAAATAATATTTGAGGGTGATTGAATTATTTATATCAATAATTTACATTCTTGACATCAATTTGGGTGATATCATTTAAAAATTATATGATTCTCATTTTATTTTAATGGGTTCTTCATGTTATGATATTAGATTTGTATTTTTATGAAAAATAAATTTAAAATATCCTTATGATGTTATTATTCTATGATATTTGGGTCCATAAAACATCCCCAATTCATTTTTTTTATGGTTTCATATCTCATAAGATAATTATATTGAGTGTGAACATGAAGTGGGTTGGCTATTTCCACAAGATTTACTATCAAAATGATGGAGGTTATCTAAGTTCATTAGTTTGATTATGAGCCCGTTGTATGTTAGCTAGGTTGAAAAGATCTAGTGTAATCCTAATGTTGGGTAGATACATTAATAGGATTTACTTTCTACATGATTAAGTTACCTAGGTTTATCATTTTATTCTTCCGTATTCTTTTTTTGTTATATATTATTATAACTTATGAACTTTTTTAATATCTCATTATTTCATACCATTATTCATAGGCATAAGATTATAAATGTTTCATTAATTGACATTCTATCATGAATTATGGATAACTCATATTGTTTAATTTCTATTTACCAATTTATTTTCCTATTCTTGTGTTTTATCATATTCATTTGATTCATCCAAAGATGATATTTTGATAACTTTTACCTTATCAAGAATTTAAGCACACCACTTTCTTATGTTCTATTTACCCAGGATATAAATATTTCTATGAAATAAGAGACAACTAGAGGTGGATCTAGTTTTGATTGAATATTGTGAAATGTTCAAAATTATTGTAAAATAATTTTCTAAAATGGTTTATCAAAAATTCCAATAGGACTTTATTATTTGGATTATATTATTATTTATGAGTTTTAATGTTTATTTTGTTATAATTTGGTAATTAAAGTTAAGTTAATCTCAGATTTTTTCAAAGACAATATTTAAAAAAGTTATTTTTTTATTGGAATCAGGATTGTGTGTTTTGGAAATTCATTATGACTAAAAAATAAATAATATAATAATTTTATGCTATTACGGTTTCATAATGATATATACTAGCGTCATACTTTTTCTACCAATAATAACACATTTGATAAATTCACATTATCAAGTGAAGTAAAAACATTTATTAGTTCCTAGAATCCATAAATATTCAGTGTCTCTAGAATTTTATTTCAACATATATCAATAATTTCGATAAGTGTATTCTTTTTTACTATGTATGGTGAAATTAATGTAGAACAATATTGTAATGAAGAACTCTAGAAATTTTTTTGATTACTTATATCTTGAAGAGGATTAATTCCCTATTATATATAATCCCTTGAAAAAGGATTATAATAAAAATCACATAACATAGGCTAACTATTGGTAGAGGAGAAAATTTCTTTTAGCCTCAAAACTCTATAAAATTCTTCTCTTTAATATAATATATTTTCAATAATTTCCCAATGCACATTATTTTAATTTGTATGATATATTAAATTTGTTAGGATAAGATATGTCTTTATTTGGAGTGAAATTCCCGAAATCAATTCACCCCCACCAATTTCATTAATTATAGAACAATGTTTTTGAGAAAATGATCCTCTTCCATCATTATTATGATAGGTTATATATTAAGATCCTCGTCACTACCCATTGATGCAGAGTATGGTTCACATCAAGTACATTAACCAATCCAACTTATGGAATGAAAAAATTCATGTGAAACATTTATAGTGACCCTATATTAACATACATAGATATCACATAATTTTAGATGAATATTGAGTACATTATAAAAGAACATGCTTGAGAACCATAATAGATTAGTGTCTTTGGATACTCGAAACATATTCATCTAGTTTTGGTGAATGATATTTATTATAAAATGTAATTATCTTCCCCTTTAGTACTTCTACATAAGACCATTATTCATCACCTAGGAAATGGAAACCTTTTAAGGGTTGATCTCAGATGCTTAGTATGTGTTAAACATAAGGGAGATACATAAGTGCATCATGGACATAAGGGTATGATAACATGATATTAATATTTTATGATCATAACCTTCATATCAAAGATCATAATCATGAGTCAGGGAATCAATATTTTCATTTCGTAAGACATTAATTGTAAGTAAAAAAACATAATTCATGAGAACCTAACATTGGATTAATACATAGACCATTGGCATACACATATGCATATAAAATCATTCCTTATAAGTCAATACACATTTTCAAAATGTTTCATGGAAATTTATGGGGCATACTCATACTAGGAGGGAAACACCACCATCCCCAAATATAGTCCTTTCTTTATAGTGGATCAAGTTACAGCTTCTTCCCATAGTGGATCAATCCCTTAGTTTTTTTACTGCCATTATATCACGAGATATAAATCTTTACCCAACACATTGGAGGGCGATGTAGATCCCACCTATCATTTAAACTCTATAGGACTTACCCAACAGTATCTCGGATACCCCATGATAAAAATTAATCATATTACATAGTGTCATCTGGCCCGCTACATGTTAATATGTAACGGGATTACCTTTTGCAATCTCGGTCACCCCATGTTAAGTATAACAGTCTTACACGGTGTAATCCAGACCACCCCATGTTTTACAGTAATGGTCTTACCCATCACAATTAATACTACCCCATGTTAATATATAATGGTCTTACCCAACCCCATCTAAGCCACTACATTTTAAAATCATTTTCCTTGAACCACATCATGAATAATGTATAAATAGCTTTAATGTAATCAGAAAAACTCATAAAAACAATTATTATTTCATAACATGATTATCCCATATATTAAAATATGTTTCTTATCATTATATTTGATATGTGATTATCCTATATAAAATAAAAATGTTTCATAGTATTATCATTGAAACATGATTAGCCTATGTAAAAAATAAATGGGGTCTATAAACATCAAGTCATCAAAAACTAAACCATTTATATAAACAATGTGAATTGTATCCATTGATCATATCCCTATTAAATCATAAATTATAACAGTGGATTTCATTTTACAAGGCGAATTATTTGGAAATATCATATGGAAGATAATTATTCTTTCAAAATAATTTTTTAAATCATATAACATTAGGAAAACAATTTTATATGAAAAAACACTTTTAAAATGTGTAAAGGAAACATTAGAAATCATTTAAAACTATTATTTAGGAAAATATCATTTAAAAATAAAATTAATTTTAAAACATAAAACATTATGAAAAAATTCCCTTGAAAATGATCTTCAAATATCATTTAAATAACTGAAATAAATTTTAGAAAACATGTTTTTTGAATAATATTGATTTCCAGATGCAGAGAGAAATAAAGTTGGATTTTATTAAAAAATCCTAATATTATTATGTAATAAAGAGTGGGAAATGGAAACAATACATTAGTATATCATTAATAACCATTAGATAAGAAATACCATGACATTTTATGAGAGATGGATCATAAGATTTCAATAATGGACGCATAGTCGTAAATAATTTTGATAAATTTTGAGATTATAGCAATAAACTCTTATCACATTTTAAACCTTTAATCATAATCCCTATAAGAGAATAATGTTTCATGGAGTATAAAATTTCATTAAAATAATAATATTCATGATAAATCATTTCGGATGGAAGTACATACACCTCATATTGGAATATAGGTGCATAACAAAACATGCATCTCAAAGAAGGAAAATTGAGACAAAATTACCTTACAAATTTGGTAACTTTTTAATCGTAAACCCCATGAAAGAGAGATCATAAAATGGTTGTTCTTATAACCCTAAATTTTATGATAATGATCGTAGAAAATATTTGTGGTCAATATATACACCACACAGAAGAAACGAGTTGTGAATATGACATAAGTCTTTTAAAAATAAGAGTAAGACTAGAAATACCCTTACAATATGTATTGAATTTATTCATACACATTCAAAACTCCTATATAATAAATATATTTTTTTATAAATATATCATAGAACCGTAATTTTAACACCCTGAAAATATAAAATAAGAACATTGTATTCGATAGCGTGTATGAAACACAACACCAAATGTGCAAGGGAATATAATATCCTGAAAGTTTATAACATATTTTATATTTTTAATATATTAAATATAATTTTATCTTTAAATGAACATTAAATTGAGTTATTTCACTTCATATTAAATTGTTATTTTCTTCGATATCTTAGGTTACACATAAGACCGAGTAATACTGAACAACAATATATTATTAAAACATTATTATTTAATATTAAAAGATATAATAAACCTAGATGTTAAATTACTAGTAATGAATAGGATTATAGAAATTATCAAAATATATGGTTTACAAAAAATATAAAATGAATTAATTGGTTGAAAATAAATTTGAAATTAATATAAGAACTAATTGAATGTGAAAGGCTTTTTTAAGGTAAAACCATTTTTATGCCCATAAAGCTGTTTTATCCTAATAAATTAAATAAACTTAAATTAGTAAGGGTTATTAATGTAATATATATTATATATTTTATGAAAAAAAATTATATTCATCCAATATATTTTATAAGCATAAGCTATGAATAAACCCAATATTACACATAAAAATCAATATTTTTATTAAGGCACTTTTACTTCCTTTTAATGAAGAACCTGTTTAAAATCCATTTTTTGGAAATTTCATAATTAAAATTTGTCAAAATAAACATTAATGTGTAAATTATAACATATAAATTTTGTTGTGGTTAATGATTTGAATTTTTCAATGAAGTTTAGTTTTTATTCAATAATGAAAAATACTTAATTTTAAATCAAAAATGATTTTTCATTAAATTTATTTTTATGGATAAATAATAATTTAAATTGTTTTTAAAGATTAGTATGTTATATTTGTTATTAATTAATCCAATATAGTTCATTGGGAACAATTTTACATTGAAATTGGTTAAAAAACAAGAAAATGTTTTGGTGTTTTTACTCTAAAACCTTGCATTGTCGGCTGATCTACGAGATTAATTTTAAAAACATTTCTTCAAATTATGTGATTGGAATTTGGAAAAAATGATTATATATTTATAATAATAATAATTTTAAATTATTAATAATATCAAGTTAGTTTTTGACCAAAAATATTATTGAAAGTGACTATAATGAATTTTAATGATTAAGAGAAAAATTAACTTGATAAGGAATTAAAGATTAAACATAAAACACAGAATAATCTATAAACTTCTCCAAAATTAATTTTCTAGAAATATTTCTACCCCATCATCCCTTTCCTATACTTAGGATTTTTATTGTGTCCACTTTCAATGGAAAAAATGTTTGGGAAATTTCTTTTTCCAAATTTTACCAGACTACCACTTCACCTCCAAAATAAAAGGGCACTCAATCTTATCACTTCCTCGCACCTGTCAAGACATGTTGTCTTGAAAAAGGTATACCCAAATATATCCTCAAAATTACACCCATAAACCTATAAGACTTACCGTTTTGTGACATCTATCCATGGAATCCCTATGGTTCAAACCAATAGAAGTTACCTGATTAAGAGGTAACATCGTCCATCAAGATCTTTAGTTATATTTCAATTATCCACCCCATAAAATATCCTTATTCCATTATTATATAACAAAAACAATATCCTAAATATGTTGATACATTTTTATGTTATGGTTTCATCCTAATATTACACACACTTCCATCTAATGTGCAACGAACTTATCGTTTATGTGTACGACGAACTACCACGTCCCGAAATGAAGTTATTGTTTTTTTTCATTACCAACTCTCATGGTTAGGAATTAAGACAGACTATATATTTAAATTTGATATATTATATATTTATAATTTCTTTATTATTATTTAATTTTTATATTTAATATACATTTATTCTTTCCATTTTGTGTAAATATGATAACATTGTTTCTGTAAGTGTGGACTATGACCTCCGAAAAGTAATGTGAATTGATCACAAGATACATGTAATGTTTAAAGGATGGTTTAAATTTATCATATTATACATACATAGAATATATATGATATTATTAAAATAATTACCTTTTTGGAAATATAATATATATCATTTTATTTATTACACTCTCACACACTTAAAAAGTGATAACGTCGTTCAAGAACGTGTGGACTGCCACATCCTCGACATGATGTGATTCCTTTTACATAAAAAGAATTATATATATAATTATATATTGTTAAATATAATTTTATTTTTAATATAATGATCATTATGTAAATATTAATGTTACTTACCTTCTTTCAATAAAAATCATTGAAAAATGGGAATGTTACTCATGTGTATATACGACGTACCATTTCCATGATTTTAATGTCAGATCATTTTTCAAAACCATGTTTAATGATTCATTTTAGAAGAATAATTTAGTAATAAATAAGATAATTGTGTAAGGATTATTATTCCAGAGACTATATATACTTACCTAATTGACCATAGTTGACCTACCAACATTTTTTATACATAAACCGAATTTGGTCAAGAAAACACAACATAAACATAATGTTTTTAAGTAGTTGAATAAAAATAAGTAATAAGTGAAAAAAAGTATGATAAACATTAAAATTTTAGTAAAGAAATTAAATAATACACATAATATTATCATTTAGCAATAAAAATACACAGAAGATAATTCAAGAATCAACTTAATGGATTTCATCTAAATTTAAATTTCATTTGGACTAATTTATTATTATGAACATACTTTATTTTATATGGTGTATATATTACCCTTTAAAATGTTATATCATCAATAGAATCATTATTATTATATTATAAGTTTCATTTAATGTTATTTATTCATTTATATTAAGATTATAATATTTTAAAGTGGAATGGGACACTTTGCATTGTTTAATGATTCTTCTCCTAAATAAAATTTTAATGACTATCTTTGAAATATCACATCATTTTGTGAAAGTTAAGTATTTCTTAAAACAATCACTTTATTTTTTACACCCAATTTCATATATATGGTACACTCACATCTAGTTTTTCTTATAATATCACGATTCATTCATTCTTCATCATATTTTGGTTTCAATTTGAATGGATTCATCAAGGGGGGATTCGAGTTAAGCGTTACATATTGCAAAATAATTACACAACCTAATTTATATTCATTTAGTCATATTACTACCTCATTGATGTTAATATTATATGATTATGTTTGAAATAACTTTTACTATCTCTTTATATATTTCCAATTATTATTTGTGGATTTACATTTTTTATATATAATTTTTTTATTGATTGATTCTCGCATACATTTTATGGTATTTTTAAAGGTTTACATTAAAATATGATTTTTTGTAAATTTTTTATACTTGACTTTCCATCAGAGGCAAATATTGAATCATTGTTTTGTAATCCCTTTATTTTTTCTATCCTATAGTTATTCATGACCAATTTCAGTTAATAGTATCATTTTCTAACTCTTTATTACTCAAAATATTTTGGTAAATGTTTTAAATAAAATCCATCTCCATTCTCTCCTTATTGAGAGAATCTTTTTTCTCCCAAAAACCCTATTTTGTAAAAAAAAATTAAAAAATGTTGTTATCCATTCCGAAATGATTTATTAAATTACTTTTTACAATTTTTGTCTTTTTCTAAAGTTTTTAATGAAAAACTTTTATCTCTTACTAGAAATAGGATTTTTCTAAAATTTTACTATGAAACCCCATTGTTCTTTTTTACTTCATACAACAAGAAAAGATTTACCCACCATCATTAATTTAATGATTCATTTACATGCTTAAAAGGTTTCTTTTTTAATAAAATGATTTCAAAAGTTAATTTGAAAGATAAAGATTTTAAAAAGAGTTTTTTAAGGATATTTTCTTCTTGAATGTTTTAAAAGATCTTTTTTGGTACTACTATTCATAAAAAATAACAACCATTTATTTTTACTCCACTTTGCATATGATGTATTGATACCATCCTTAATCTTCCTATGGATGGTTTATGATTGATTTCGATAAGGATAGTATTCACATTAACTTTATTGATTTCTTTTAGTCCCCCTAAATTATTCAATTTCCAATGATCTTTTGATAATGAATTTCCCCTAAATATCCATATCACTTTTCATGGATATGATTATTTCCTGAACCATTTACCAATTTACATAGAGTTTTTACGTAGATATTTATTTGATTATTTTGATGAATATTTTTAAATCTGTATCCTTTATTCAATATGGTTATTTGATAATATTTGTCGTTTATTTGATATGAGGAATGCATATAACCTGAATGAAATGGGTTGAGGACCATTTAATGTAATCCATATGGGTAAGAGACTTGTTAATGAAATCACCTCGATGCATCAATAGTCTTATTATATGATATTAGTAGGTTAAAACCCCTTTTTTTGTTTCCAAGAAGAATATAGAGGTTTCTACCCATAGTATTAAATTATCTGGAGGATATATCTTGATATTATAGGTTTTCATTAGCCTTAGAAACGGATTCCAATAATTAATCATTTCCATCATTTTGATTCAGTTATTATTTATCCTTGATATTTTGCAACTAAATATCAATGGATGGATTTTAGTCTCAGTTCATTAATTAAATGGCATGTGTTTCAGTTTCGGAACATGATATATTGGTTTTTCCTTATCCAGTTATTTGAATTGCATGTGTTTCTAGTTATTACATTTACATATCTTTTATGCACCTCTATCTATGATTTTGGATACATGGTATGTGTCTTCATTTATTCACCATTCAATAATTATTATTCTCATTGAATCATTATTTCTCATGTTATACATTACACTTATAGAGAATTTAAGTGTTTCTTTTTTTTCCATTCCCGATGAATCTAAGAAGCATACAATGAAAGATATGAAGGGATATACCATATAGAATAATGTTATCCTCAAATGAAAAAATAACTATTTTGTAGTTAGTGTATTTATTTGAAATAAAATACACATGTATGTATCTAGCTTACCAATACTACTAAATTCTTCCATCCTTTAGGATTTGATTCCTTATAGTCATGTTGATTTAATTATATTAGACACCATCTCTAGGCTTTTCGGTTCTTTTTGAAATAGTTGCTATCATAGGAATTTTAGTATAAACTTTGAAAATTATATTTAAGAAAACATAGATTAGAGAACATATCTCTAAGGTAGACTTTGAGGAAAAATAGAGAACAACATAATAACATTTTGGTAAGCTATATATTATGTTTCTCTTCATATTAACACATCCTTGTATATATACTTCTAGTGGACATGGTTCTAGAACGTATGTATCTATGGGAAAACTCTAACAAGGTTTGTCGGGCCTAACTCGGAGTAACCTGGTACATGATAATAAGACTTATTGTGCACATGATTTGACACTCTTAGGGTATTCATAATATAACTCTCGTTTTATTTACAAACATTTAAAATGGATCCAAATTGAGTATGAAAATGAGTAATGTAGGTTAAACCATAGACCAAGGAAGAAACTATGTACAAATAAATGGGTGAAGTATTTTTGTAATTGGATTTTATTGACAATGTTATTTAAATGGATATTTATTGATTACCCTTATATGAATGATTTATAACATATTTATTAAAGAAAATATATTAATATGGTTTTTAAAAAGTAAAACCATTATTATGGGTGAAAAAAATTAAAGGTTATAAGGTTGTGGGATTTGAACCAATGACTAAGAGACGATAAGGGTTTCACACCAACCACTGACCTATGCAATGTCCTGGTTAAAATTTCCTTATTTCTAGTTAACAAATTTGATAAATAAATATTACTGGTTAATTAATATTTTTACTTTTTAGATTTATCAATTAATATCTTAACCATAATGGCATTGGAGAATAGTTAGATAAAAATAGTTAGATGTTTTATTCTTTTATGGGCTTTAAGATCAATTAAAATTATATTTTAGTGATTCAAGCATCAATATTACTTTTTTAATACCCATTTAATGAAGAGATGAATTATAATTTGATTTAATAACATAAAATGGTTTTAAGTCATCATATTAAATTAAAACATATCGTGTAATTAAATTTCATTATATTCTTAGGTTGTAAAGTAATATCTTGACATGAGGAAAAGAATCTTAAAAATATTATTGTCCATATACATTAATTTTTATTGAACTGCTGGTCTTTCAAATCATTACAAATTTATGAATTTAATGCCCTTGGCTATCCACTGATCATCCACTTGTTTGTGATTAATGACATCAATCACTCTATATAATATTTTCTATTTTCTTCTAAGTATATATATCTACTTCCCACTAATGTTATCTTACTTGGAAACCTATTTATAGGTTATTCCATCTGACATTTTTTCTTCCAATTCTATTTTTATAAATGATATCTTACAAACCATCCTCATGATTTGGGATTTCAAACAAATGAAATATTGAACAATCTATCACCAATATCGAGTTTAAATTATGATGATGAAATTTAATTAAAGTGGGGAAAATTTAACACCTCAAAAATATAACATAAGAAAATTGTAATCGGTAGTGTGTACAAGACTCACCACCAAATGAAAAAATTAATATACTATCCAAATAATTTATAATATACTAGAAAATAAAGTGCATTTCCCATTTTATTAAAAATAATGAAAAAGGAGAAGACAATGGGAACATGGACGGGTTCATACAGGCATTCATTCCCTCATTCCAAGAGAAACCAATAAAAAGGATCAAAGATCATAGTAAAACTGATAGCAAGTATGATACTCACCATACCAATAAGATAGATATTCTAAAGGACCATCAGAACTGGTGTCCATAGTTGGCTTCAGATATGAGTAGTCATTCCTACGTCTTCGTTTCCAAGGAGGAATAGGCTGAAAACCTTCATCATCCACAAAAAAATTTCCTTTTGAAAAATAATGAAGATGGGATACTATTTTGGGGAATTATCCCCTATATCATCCCACCATCCATGGATTCCCTAATTCTTCCTTAATTTAATAGTTTCCTCTTGATTCTTTGAAAAACTCATACAACAAAACAGAAATTATTGACCCTAAATTACTGGATCTGAGTCCTATTACTCCATCCCTGAATTCATTCTTGGTTTCATATTGCCCTTAAACTGGGCAGTCACTTTGTGTGTAGGCATTAAATCTAGGGCCAACCCTGATCCATATCTAGTCATAGTATGCATACATTCAATAACATCACACGCTATTAGTCTATGTTCATTATCACTTATCACATTAATATCTTGTTCTAGTTATTGAAAAATAACTTCTACCACCATTGAAGAACCAGCACCAGCATGCTCCTTATCCCTAATAGGGGGGATTAAACCAAAACCTCTTTGTTCTATATTTTCTAATTCTTAAATTTTTTCCTATAGGAAGCTTTCTGATTTCATTTTGATGAGAAAAAGAAAAATTCAAAAAAAATAGCACTTGTATTTGACATGAACAATAGCTTTACAGTCTAGATAGAAATAAGAAAATATGTCATATTCCACTATAATAGATATACAATCTTATAATATAGACAAAATAATATTATAAACCAGACAGAAAGATAGATCAACTTCATCTAGGACCCTATCATAATGACCGAATTTTCCATCCTCGGAAGTCCTATGCATTTTAATTGGAATTCCCATAAAAACAACCTATGTCAAAAGGAATTTTATAATTCCATAATATCCAATTAAGACCAAAAATAGTCATCCAAACATGAGACCAAGTATTTTTTATGGATTATGGATTGAATCAAAAATCCCATTCTAGAAAGAAAATTGTAACACGGTTAGATTTTAGGAGATAGATTCTTTTTAATTTCATCGATGTCTTGTGTTGTATTATACATCATGATTAGATTTATCTATACACAACACCATATTATCTTTAGAAATATTAAACTCAATGCTTGGATTTTCTATACACAGATTCAAGTTTTTCTTCTATATTTCATTTGACACAAGACTGAGTATAAGTGAACAACAAAATCTTACAATGTCACCTTATAACCTAGATATTAAAATGGTGGGAATTAAAATTATTAATATATTTATAAATCTATTTTTTATTCATTAATTTAAATAATAATTTTGGGAACAATTATTTATAAATGAAAATAAAACCCTTTTTATTTAAAGGAAATGTTTTTTTTTTGAAAAAACAATTTAAGTTAAAATAAGTGAGTTTTTTAAATAACAAAATCATTATTTATGTATTTTATTAAGGAAATATATATTTAATATATTCAATTTAATGTTTAAAATTAATCTTATATGTTTCCACGACATGATATAAAACATATTAAATTTTAGGAAAAAATCAATGTTTTTCTAAAAATGTAGTTTTACAGCCTTTTGATGGAGAACCCATGTTAGATCAAGTTGTTTTACACATTAATAAGTTATTTTTGACAAAATAAAATAATTACTTTGAATAAGGACATAAAAATATAATTTGGTTGAAATTTTGGTATTTTTCTGATAATATTCATTTTTTAATGAACAGTGAAAAATACTACATTTGAATTTAAAAATATCTTTTCATCTGATTTATTTGTATAGAACCGTTATCATTTTAATTGGTTTTAAAGTATAATTATATTACTATTTATTAATTAATCTAACATTGGTAATTATATGCAATTTTATATTGAAATTAGATATAATCTCACATCATACTTTTGATTGTTTTTTCTTTTCAAAATACCCCATTTTCTCGCTTTGACAACGAGAATTAATTTTCAATTAATTACAAAAACATTGGTGTTTTGAATTTGGAAAAATGAATTAAATAATTGTAATCAATGGGTCTTAATTATATTAATTTTTTTGCTATAATTTTTTTTGGATATTATGAATTGTAACTACAATAATTTTTATTTACCACAATTAAAGGTAAATCGGGTAAATTAGGGTAAAAAATAATATAATATAGATAATAAAATTATAATAACACCTAAAAAACACCAATAGGATGAATTTAAGTCTAAAATATCACCTAATTGTCTGAATTTATTCATTTAATGGAGTTATTTCATTAATGTAATGTAATTATAATTAGAACAAAAGAATGTGTCAACATATCACTCTCTTATCCCTTATAAGTATAATAATTTTAATATTGTGTTAAAATTAATAAAACATAAAAAAATATTCTATATAAATATAATATAATTATCAACATCATATTAATTTATTTATAAGTTTTAGAGATTAAATAATTATGATAAATATTGACACAATAGTGATACAATAATTATTTTATTAAGAGAAATATCAAATAAATGACATTATCAATAGTAAAAAAATATTATATGAAATAATTTATGTCAAACATGTTTTTTTAGGTAAATATGAAATTTTATAAAATTATTAAATGATTTTATTCAAAGTTATATCTCAATTTTTATTTTATTTAGATTTAATGAAATGGATAGTGTAAAATTTGACACTATTGATATTTTATTTAAATAATATTTTAATAAATTATCTAAAAAATATAAAATTATTCTAAAATTAAAAAGTGGATTATATAATTCCTAAAAGTTAATAAGATGTCCAATTATGGGAAATTCATCCTATATAAGTAAACATAATAGCCTATTGTTAATTAAAATGTTGTTACATGAATTAAAATTAAAAAAGTGTATTTAAGGGTAAATTGAAAAGATAATGTTTAAAATAAAATAAATACATATCTAAAAATAATTAGATGATATTATTAAAAACTATTCTCATATAATGATAGAAATATATGAATTTTAGTCTATTATCATTCAAAAATCATTTTATAAAAAAATAATATTTGAAGACTTTCTTAAACTGCCCCTCATCCACCTAATAAAAGGCCATCACATCTACCCACTTACTTACACCTCTCAAGTCCCATGTATCAACAAAATTATTCTCAAATAATATCCCAATATCCTTACCTTCCTCTTATAGGCCACAATTTTGTAATAAATCCATCATATGGAGATCTTATGTGCAAACCAAATGGAGATACTCAAAAAAGTGGTAATTATATTATCACCTCTTTCAAAATTAATTTCTTCTTCTACATCCACTTCTTATGTTGTTTCCATAATAAAAAATAAATTATATTATACATTATTATGAGTTAATTTAATTATGTTAAAACATTATACCTCCTTTTATCCTTCCTACCAATAACAATATCACCATGTTTGTGTGCATATGGCTTACCGTCTCTACGTCGCAGTGTAATTTGTTATTCAACAATATTTTAATTAGATCTGTATAATGTAGAGTATAATAGATGTAAAAAATGAATATAATATGTTAATTATTTGGTAATACTAATATACCATCCAATTATCTACCATTTAACCATTAAGTTAATGATATTGTTTCTCATGCGTATATACGGTATACCATCTCCACAATGTAATGCAATTTATTCTACACGATCTTCATTAAACCATAATTATATACATGAATAGAATGAATAAATATGATATATATTATACTAATATCATTCTATAAATGATATAACTATAACTTAAAAAGTGGAACATGAACTTATCCAAAAAAACTTGCATAAGAACATAATGCAGATAATATAGGAATAACAAGTGTTAAGGAAATATTAGTAACAAACAAACCATAATACGATCATATATGATTTTATAAAACTGAAAATGATTATAGAATAAGTCAATAACGTTATTTAGATCATTATACATGAGGTCCATATACATAAAAATCTTATTGTACCTAAGGTAATAGATAATTTTTCAATCTCATTTTTATCCGATATTTGTTTATACGTAAGTATTTTCTGGTGGTATATTTATTATCCATGTCCATGTTTTCTAAAAATGTTTTCATAAAATGGGTTAATATTTTTCTATGTTTTTTTAAATTTATTTTTACGAATTGTTTCTTTAACTACATGGTTTGGAAGTAATATTTATTTCATTTACCATACAAAGTACTTTGATTTTTTCAGAAAAAGTAGAAGGAGAATGTTTTTTTAACTTATATAAAACATGGAATGATTTTCACACCTTATTTATATGAATATTACTTTTAAATATTTCAATTTTATCTTAAATTATATTATATTCTTCTAAAATTGTGAATTATTTTTTAGAAAATAAAATGTTTTTGAAAAAGACAGTATATTTTCCCCATGAATTAATTTCAAGGGTTTTATCAAAATTATTTTCCATCTATGATTAAGGATATGTTTCAAGTATACTATCCCTATTATTCATATGGTTTATTATTTTTATGATATCCATTTTTTTACATGTATTATATTAATATGGAATAATGTTTAGGAAAGCCATTTTATTCCTTGGGTTTCGCTGTGATGAATTATTTATGTTTTTGTGACACACATATGTATGGTTACATTATATGATGGGTTAGACCTATATCTCCATAAAATTCCTTAGGTTAATATTTATATATCATGATATAAACATGATTATAACAAAAATTAAATCTGGTTCATTAATAGAGGGTTGAAATGAAAAGTATATGAGGTTCAGTAATACAGGGATGGAATGAGTAGTAAACTCAGTTTAGTAATGGACATTATCTACTATGATCATCCTGGATATGAACCTTGGATAATATGGAAATGATTTTTTATAATTATGAGTTTTACATAAGTCCATGTTTTATTATACTAATATTTTATTGTGGTTAGTGTTCCTTTACTAATTACGTCTTACGTAATGCCAGGATTTATTTTACGACTCAAGATTTTGATATTCAAAATATATGTTTAGGTTATTATATTCTTGTGTTTATTTTTTGATTGATGTTATACATGTTTACCATTACTAAGAATTTGAGCTCACCCTTTTTATGTTTTATTCCCCCTAGGATAAAAATATAGGTGTTAGGTAGGAAAACTAAGGGGGAATATCTTTATGGGAGATGTTAAGATCTTTCCCCAAACTTGAAGAATGTGTTCTGAGTTTCCAAAGACACTAAACTAATACGGTCTTTGGGAACCTATTTGTGTAATGTATTAAGTATTCCAAAAAAAAGATATGTAATATCTATGTACATCAATATTGGGTCATTAGAGTTGGTATTAGGGCGAAGGTTTAGTTATCCTTTGGAAACTAGGATGCAAAGTGTGATCCCTAGAGATATTTTTAAGGATTTGTCTAGGAATGTCTCTAAGTATAAGTCTGATTATTGGTTACTATCCTAGAATTATGGTAATGATCTGGCTTAACCTCGGACTAAATCTATGATGTTAGTGATTGAAATTACTCCCCCCTGATTATGTTGTTTTCCTTGTATGATTTTTGCCTCTTACACTAATATTTTTGGGTTTTATAAAATGGATAGAAACATGAAGATTCGTGTTAATAGAGAATATAATGGATAGTGGAATGATATTATTCCTGTGAAACCAAATTATAAGGGATTTTAAGGAAAAAACATCATTATTTTTCAGAATCACCAATATCATAATATGTTCAATAATTTATACTTTGGTTTGTTTCCTGACCCAACTAATAGGAGAAATATGGAGTTTCATGGGGATCTTGGATGAAAGAAAGTTCAATTTTAATCATGTAAATAATGTGGGAAGAGGAATCAAGGAGAATGTTTCAAAGTAATTGGAATATGCTTTGGGTGTGGAATAGAAAGACACAAAGCCACTGATTTCAAAGGAAAAGGTTTAGTTAACAAAATGAACAAGGATAATGGTATTGCTAAGACATCAAAGGTGGTTAAATGTTTTAAATGTGGAATATATGGGAATTAGTAAAATATATTCCCTAAGGGAAAATATCATGAAGATAATCAGCATGGTCATATGGGTAGAAATTTTTTTCTGGCGATAAAGAGACTACAAATGATATATGAGATGAAAGAGGTGTTAAAGAATAAAATGATGAAGATGGGTTAATGGTTTTGGAAGATAGTGGAATGATTACTTATTTATAAGTAATAATGTTTTATATGTAATTTTATTGTATTATGAAGTAAAGAAACATATAAGGATTATTACAGTGTTCTTTTTCTTTAATAATTTGAATGTATATATTGAATGATTTTGGTAATTATGAAAAGTGATTCAGATATTTTCAGAAAATTCATGATATGTGCATAATTAAGGGATAAAGATATAATGAGATGGTTGATAGTATTAATGACCTCAGTACTTATATAAGGACAAATTAATATCATGGTTTGAGTATATTTATTTTTTAGGATTTTTGGTATGTTGAAAGTGTTATTTTTTTATAGATTGCAGGTTTTCACTAAGGTTATATTGTAATTAAAGTTATTTCCATGTTTAAAAAACATTATTAAGGTATTCACATGTATAGAATGTGACAATGAAGAATAGACTAATGAGATATGGGTGATAAATAAGAAAATTTAGTTTAACTCTTTATAAAGTTTTATATTTTCAGTTTTTGGATGGATTGTAAGGTTATCTATTTAAGGATACTATAATCTATACTCAGGTTGAAGATTATTAGATTAATGTATTATCTCTCTATTGGTGGAATTATACATATGTGATAACTGGTGCTAACATTCTTTTTGAGGCTGATAGAATTAACCATCATTCTATTTTTGGATCACATGTTCTAATAACACTTCAGGAATGAAAAATTAAACTTCATTTTGTTGAATAAGATATGATATGGAAATTGTTCAAGGAATAACCAATGGTGAGATTTTACCAAAATCAAGTATGTATTTCTTCTCATACAAAATTATTCAACTCTAGGGAAATGATCTTGAAAACCAAAAAAGTTATCTTAGTACCTTATTATCTAATGAATCATATAGTCCCTTAAATAATTGTATATATATGGGTTTTTTGTTGTTAACTTTATACAAGACTAGTTCTCTATCACTATCCATCAGAACATGATGGTTGGATTTTTCTTCCATATCCATATCTTCACTTCCCACCTATATTTTCCTATATGGAAACCCAATGATGAGTTGCATTGGGTAACTATCATGTTTATAACATTAATTTTTAAAATAAAGATTTATTATGCCTTTTTATGATGTGGGTTTCTTTGAAATAAACAGTCCAGTAGTAAAGCTTTTATAACCCCGATGATTTTCGAGGGCGAAATTCATTTTTGGGGGGTAGAATGTCACACCCCGAGATTTTATGAACTAAATTATATTTAATTTATTTGATGTCTTGTGTTATACACTACACCAAGATAAGTTTTCTCTATACACAACATTGTACTAGATTGCGGTATACATAACACTATGCTTGGCTTGTGTTATAAAAAATTCAAGTTCTTTTTATATAATTCATTTCACACAAGTCCGAGTGTAAGTGAACAACTAAATACTATTATGTTACCTTATAGCCAAACTTTTAAATTGATGGGAATGAATAATATTAATTTAATTATGAAAATATTTTTTATTCATGAATTTAAATATTTTTTTTTTTGAACAATTATTTATAATTGAAAATAAAACCCTTTTTAATAAAAAGAAAGTTTTTTTCCTAAAATCTATTTAAATGATAATAAGTGAGTTTATGAAATAATAAAATCGCTCTTTATGTATATTATTAGTGAAATATATATTTAATATATTCAATTTATTGTTAAAATTCATTTAATATGTTTTCTAGATGTGATATGAAAACAAAATCAATTTTACGAATAAAATGAGTGTTTTTCTAAAAATACATTTTTACCACATTTTGATGGAGAAACCATTTTATATATAGTTTTTTACACTTTTATAAGTTCTTAATGACAATATTAACTTCTTATTTGGAATAATAGCATTAAAATTAACATTGGTTTGAATTTTTCATATTTTTCTCATAATATTCAGTTTTTAATGAATAGTGAAAAATACTACTTTTTAATTTGAAGCTACATTTTCATCTGATTTATTTATATAGAAAAGTTATCCTTTTGTTGGTTTTTATAGTTTAATTAGATTGTGTTTTTATAACTTAATCCAATTTTTTTCATTTAAAGTAGTTTTACATTGAAACTAAATATAAATGCACATCAATCTTTTGATGGTTTTTACTTTTAAAAAAACATGTTTTCTCACTTGGACAATGGGAATTAATGTTAATTAATTGCTAAAACATATGTGTTATGAATATTGAAAAATGGATTTAATATTTGAAATTTGTGTGTCCAAATTATGTTTTCTAGATATTATGATTAATAACTATGGTATTTTTTATTTAACACAGTTAAAGGTAAATCAGTTAAATTAGGGTAACGAAAAAATTAGATAATGATAATAAAATTACCCAAAAACCTGACAAAATCTTATATGGGGAATTAAAGTAGAACAATATCTCTTAATGTTTTTAATTGATTCATTAAATGTAATTTTTCCATTAAATTGACGTATTTATAATAAAAACAAAAGAAAGTGATAACATGTCACCCTCTAATCCCTTATAATTATAATAATTTTAATGTAGTGATATACATGATAAAACATCGAACATAAATAGTCTCTAGAAATTTAATGAAATTATCTATATCATGCAAATTTATTTATTATTTTTAGAGATTAAATAATTTCCAAAAATATTGACACAACATTGATACAATAATTATTTTATTAAGAGAAATATCAAATAAATGATATTATAAATAGTGAATTAAATATTTTTTCAAATAATATATGTCATTAAAGATTTTTATATGTTAACACGACAAGTTAAAAGACAATTAAATGATTTTTTCCATGTTATATATTGGTTTAGATTTTATTTAAATTCAGTCAAATGAATAGTGAAAAAAATTGACACTATTGATATTTTATTTAAATAATATTTAATTAAATTATTTAAAAATCATATTTTTTTCATAAAATTACAAAGTGGATTTGGTAAGGTTGAAAATTAATTATTTTTCCAATTATGTTAAATTGATCTCATATAAGTAAACTCAATTTCATCTTAATAAATTAAATTATGTTACCTCAATTACGATC
This sequence comes from Viscum album, assembly GCA_963277665.1. NCBI lineage: Eukaryota > Viridiplantae > Streptophyta > Magnoliopsida > Santalales > Viscaceae > Viscum > Viscum album. The sequence continues at coordinate 938,191,997 of OY728155.1, read as the reverse complement.
AAAATAGTATAATTAATGGTAAACTTAAAAGATAAGGTTTAAAATAAAATAAATATGTGTCTAAAAATTATTGAATGAGATTATTTCAAAAAATAATTATCATATCATTGAAATTTATAAATTAGGATCTCTTATAATTTGAAAATAAATTTATAATAAAATAATATTTTGATACTTCCATAAAGTACCCATCCTCCTTCTTATAAAAGGTCATCACATATACCCACTTACTCACAACTCTAAAGCACCTTTTATCATCCAAATTTTACCCAATTAATCTCCCAATATCCCTAAATTCTTCTTATAGGCCACATACTGAGGAGAAATCCATTCAATGGAGACCTTTTGTGTAAATCAAAAGAATATAATTGAAAAAGAGGTAGTTGCTTTATCACCTCTTTCAAAATTATTTTCTTATTCTACTTTATCTTCTTATGTTGTTTCCATACTAAATTAATAAATATATTATATTATACATGATGATATTTTTTTATAATTATGAAACAAGCTTATAACTCCTTTTACCCAACTTATAAATAACAATATCACCATGTGTGCGTACGTACGACTTATCATCTCCACCCCATGGTGTAATTTGTTATTCAACAAAATGTAATTTGGATGGGTATAATGATTAGTATAATAGATTTAAATAATGAATATAACATTATTGTTATTCTGTATAATTAATATACCATCTAATTCTATAGCATTTAATCATTAAGTGGATGATATCGTTGCTCGTGTATACTTACGACCAACCGTCTCCCCGAGGCGATATGATTCAATATACATGATCTTCATTAAACCAATATTCTATAATGAATGTAAAGAATAAATATTATATATATTATACTAATATAATTATTTAAATTATATAAATATATCCTAAGAAGTGTAACATGAAATTATCTGATAAAACTTGTATAAGAACCCAAAGCAGTTAATATACGTATAATGAGTGATAATGAAATGTTACTAACAAACAGATGATAACATAATCATATATTATGTCATAAAAATTATTATGATTCTAGAATAAGAAAATAACAATATTTAAACCATTATATATAAGGTTAGGATATATATGAAGGATATTAAACCTAAGGTGAGGGAAAATTTTCCAATCTCATTTTATCTAAGATTTGTTTATATGTTAGTATTTACTGGGGTGATATTTATCATCTATGCCCGGGTTTTCTAAAAGTGTTTTTATAAAATCATTACTATTATTATATGTATTTTTAAATTCATTTTTACCCATTTTATATTTTATTATATGGTTTGGAAGGACTCTTTATTTCTTTTACCATACAGGGTACTTTTGGACCTTTCCCTATAAATTACGATGAGAATGATTTTTTAACATATACAGCATGGCTGGATTTTTATGACTTATTTTCAAGAAGAATTAATTACAATATTTTATGTTTATTTTCGATGAAATTTTTTTTTTTTTAAATTTCATGGAATTTTGATAAAAGAAAACATTTTTGAAGAAGAAAGGATATTTTCCTCAAGAATTAATTTCAAGGGTTTTATCAAATTCACATTCCATCTAAGATTAATGATATATTTCAAGTATATTATCCCTATTATTCTTATGTTGTATTATGTTTATGAAATACATTTGTTTTATATGGATTATGTTATGATGGAATGATTTTTAAGAAACCCATTTTATTCCATGGGTTACACTACGATAAATAATTTATGTTTTTGTGGCATATATATGTAAAGTTTTCATTAATTGATAGGTGGGACCTATATCTTCCTCTAGTTCATCAGGTAATGATTTATATCTCATGATATAGATATCACTGGAATGAAAAGTAAATATAGTTCTGTAATACATGGCTGAAATGGAATATATATCTGGTTCAGTAATTCAGGGATGGAATGAAGAGTGAACTCAGTCCAGTAATAGAATTTGACTTGTATTAGGGTTTGGATATGAGCCTTACATATTATATAAATTATTTTCTATGATTATGAGTTTTCCATAGTTCCATTTTTTATTCCAAATCTATTTCTTCAAGTTTAGTGTTCCTTTGTGAATTAAACCCTACGTGCTGTCATGATTTTTTTATGAATCATGAATTTGATATTTAAAATATATATTCATGTTTTACATTCTTTTTTATGTTTTGTTTGATGTTCTACATGTTTACCCATACTAAGAATTTGAGATCACCCTTTTTATGTTTTTCCCCCAGGATATAAATAATGGTTTTAGGTTGGAAAAAATGTGAAGATCTTTATGAGAGATGTTGAAGATATTTCACCAAAATAAAATAATGTGTTCTGAGCTTCCAAATACACTAAACCAATATAGTTTTTGGATATCTATTTGTGTAATGTATTAAGTATTTATTAAAATAAATATTATGTCAATGTACATCATGCTTAGGTCGTTAGACAAACCATAACAGGCTTTAACACAATTGATCTAATCCCCCCTAGTTCTTTGCTTCAGATCATATGATGGGAAAATTATTTGAATGATTCCATGACCCATAGGTATAAATATCCAACCAGAAAACCCCCAAGTTAAAGTTAATATACAAACCAAATCATATATCTTCCAATGTTTTCCTCTGATGGGAAGGATAGGTCTGACAATAATGGACTGCTCATAACACTTGAATCTTGTCTAAGATAGCTTACATATTAGAAATAAAATGGTTGTGTAACCCTTGTGAAAAATTAATTTGGTATAAATATCATGCACATATATGGAGTGGCATTGACTAGAATTAATTGTGTTTCCCAAAACAATTAAATGAATATATAAATTCACTATAGTAGAATCGCTAAAGAGCCTACAGTGTCCCCTCTAGCCATATTGTTGGATCTTATCTATGTCCCATTAACCAAGGGATGATTCAAAATATCCTTCTCCATATTAATCCCAAGTATATTCACCTCCTTTATAGTTGTTCAATTCATTTTTTCTTATTATATATGACTCAAAACTCCCCCTTCAGTTCATCCATAACCTCCATAGTCTGAATTGTTTCTGGAACCAACGACACATTTTGTCGCTGATCAGAATTGGAAAACACCACCGGAATTCGCCGCACCCCATTTAGTTCGATCCAAACCACCACAGTCGAGTCCAACCTCTTAGGTCCATAGGATCTGTCAATATCGGTGGCCATAACCATAGTCTGTTGCCAGTCAGAGATAGAGAACACCACTGGGAAACATCAAACCCCATTTGCTTCATCCCATAACACTGCGATCATGTGAACCCTCACTAGTCTGTAAGATTTATCAACCTTAGTGGTTTTCAACACAACTTGTTGTCGATCAATGGCATGATGAGCATCACCATCCACTATCACCATAGTCCAGCTATAAGATCTTTCCATCTCGATGGATGAAGCCACCATAAAATCGGGGTGATGTGTATTATTGATTTCGACATTAGAAGATGCTTGAATGCTTCCTGTAGGTAGCTCCCCCTCAATGAGGATAGTAGATACAAGGAATTTCATAAATACTATGATTTTGAATCCCTATATTTCCAAGACACTAGAGATGCCAAAATTGCCATCAGGGAGCTTTCATACCCTAACCAGCCTCTTTTCCCCCTTGTTTTTACTAGTTTTCTGAAATTCTAATTGCAAAAAATTACTACCTTAAATAAATTCAATATAATTTATATATAAAAATTCATGAAATAATGAGTTATCATACATCATAGAAAATACAGAGTTTCTTCGATAGCTTACATTACACACACAAGACCAAATTTTACCGAACAACAATATATTATTAAAACATTATTCCTTAATAATATATAATAAACCTACAAATTAAATTAGTAGTTATGAATAGGATTAAATAAATTATTAAAATATATGGTTTATAAAAAAAATTAAAATGAATTCATTGGTTAAAAATTAATTTGAAATGAATTTAAGAACTAATTGAATTTAAAAAAGAATATTTTTAATAGAAAACTATATTTATGCTCACAAAGTTGTTTTATCATAATAAATTTAATTAATTAAAATTATTATGTTGTACTAATGTAATATATATTATATATTCAATAAAATATTTTTTACATGAATCCAATCTATTTGATAAACATAAGGTAAGAACAAACCTACCATTAAACATAAAATCCAATATTTTTATTAAGGAAATATTAATATCTTTTAATGGATAACCTATTTTAAATATAATTTATTTCACTTTTATAAATATTATATGTAAAAATACACTAAATATTTGATCTAGGAACATAAAAATTAGGTTAGGTTGATTTTTTCCTGTGAAGTTTCATTTCTTAATGAATAGTGAAACATACTAAATTTAAATTCAAAACTTCTTTTTAATAAATTGTATTTATAATGATAAATAATATTTCAAATTTTTTATAAGGATCAACAATATAAATTTTTTAATTAGTCATATTTAGGTCATTTTATTCATTTCCACAGTGCAATTAGATGTAAAAACCTAGCAATCTTTTTGATTTTTTTTCTTTAAAAGCTTGAATTAATGTCCTGCCTATGGGATTAATTTTAAATTGATTTCTACCCATTATATGTTTGTAATTTGGATAAATATATTTAATATTAGAAATCAGACTAATTTACAATTTCTTATAATGGAAATATAGTATTTGATCAAAAAATAATACTGAAAGTAATTATAATTAATAACAACGATTAATAAAAAATTGGATTAGAAAAGGACTAAACCTAAATCCTTGGAGACAAAATTACATATAAATTCACCAAAAATACATATTATGGAAATATTTTAACACAATAATCCATTTTTTCTACTTAGGGAAATTATTGGAGTGACTCTAAATGGGAAAAATGTGGGTCGAATTACCTTTTCAAATATTTTCAAGAGTGTCAATCCTCGTCCAATATAAAACAACACTCAAGCCTCCCACTTCTTTACAACTCTCAAGAAACTTATAATCACACAATATATACCAAAATAAATCCTTATCATTACTCCCCTTAACCTATAAGTCTCACCATTTTCATAAATCAATCAAAGGAATCCTGTTGGTTCCAACTAATATGAGTTAGCAGATTAATTGGTAACATCTTTCCTCAGGATATTTGGTTTTATTTCCATTATCTACCACCAAAAATATATGTACTCTATGGTTATAAAAAATATAATGATATGTTTTTATCTTAAGTGGTATACATACTCTTACACTAACATACATATAATTGTTAATGAACTTACTGTTTACGCGTATACGGAACTACCGCCTCATGAAACAAAGTTGTTCATTTTTTCTTTAACACCCCTCATTGTTGGAAATTATGATGGACACACTGTTTATATATTATAAATTTTATATTTATAATTTCTTTATACTTACTTAATTTATATATATAACATACCTTTATGCCTTCTATTTTGTATAAATGGAATAACATTGTTTTTGGAAGTGTGGAAAATTACCACCTAAATGTGATGTGATTCTATAGCATGATACATGGAAGGTATAAAGGAATTTTTTAAGTAAAAATATTAAAAATAAATAGTATATATATTATATTCTTGAAATATTTACCTTTTTGTAAATATAATATGTACCATTTTTTAATTACCCTTTCACACACTTAAAAAGTGATAACGTCATTTGTGGATATGTGGACTATCGCCTCTTCAATATGATTTTATTCCTTTTACATCACAAGAATTATATATATAAATAAATATGATTAAATAATATGGTATTTATTATATAATTTTCATTCAGGAATGATTAATGCTTCTTACCTTCTTTCTATAGTGATCATTGAAAAATGGGAATGTTACTCATGCGTACGTACGGCCTACAGGTCTCCATGATGGTAACGTTGGATCATATTTCATACCCATATTTAATGATTGGTTTTAAAAGTAAAATTTATTTATAAATATGATAATTCTTTCATTATTATTACTTGGTAGGTGTTATATAATGACCCATTTTACCAAAGATGACCTACCAAAGTTTTTTTTATACCAAAACCAAATTTTCTCAAAACACCGAGTGTAAAATTAATTTTTTATTTAATTATATACAACATTAAAATTAGTGGAATAATAGTAATGATAAACATAAAAAAAGGTTTTTAAGGAAGTAAATAATTAACATAACATTATTATTTAGAAATATAAAGACACGTGATAGAATGCGGACACACGGTGAAGGATTTTGTCTTAATTTACATTCTATTGAGACTTGTTTATTGTTATACACATATGTTCTTTTATATTGTTCAAATATTTCCCATAATCATTATATTTAGTGAATATATTTATTCTAATGATATTATAAGTTTTATTTAATTTTATTCCTTCGTGGATATTATGATTCAAATATTACAAAGTTGTATGGAACACTTTGGAATGTTTTAATATTATATTCCACGTAAATGTTTTAATGGTTATCTTTACAATATCACTTCCTTTTGTGAATTTTAAATATCTCTTAAAACAATCACCTTAATTTTTTCACCTAATTTTGTATATTTGGTGTACATAATTTCACTCTTTTATATAATGTCAGGATTCATTCATTCATCATAATATTTTCAGTTTCAATTTGAATTATTCCATCTAAGGGGATTTGAGTTAATAAATACCAAGTGGAAAAGATTTTCATAACACAATTTATTTTAGTTGGGTTATATTTCTTCCTCGTTATCATTAATATTGTATTATTAAGTGTGTAATCACTTTAACTATATAGTTAATCATTTCAACTTATTTTATATATATTTACATTTGTAACACATAATAGATTTATTTATTTATTATCACATCAATGTTATAGTTTTATCAAGGGTTTACTTCACAATATAATTTAGTTCAAGATTTTTTGTACTTGAATTTCCATAAGAGGAAATTGTTGAATCATTTTTTTAAACATTTCATTTTCTTCATCTTTAGTTATTCATGACCTATTTCATGTAATTGTACTATTTTATACAATATTTTGTACTCAAAATATTTTAGAATCATTTTAATAAAACCCACCTTCATTACCTATTTTATCGGAGAGAAAAATTTTATTTCTAGAAACCATATTTTATAAAAAGGGTTTCAAAAAAATTATCTTAGCTTTTCCAAAAAGATTTATTAATGACATTTTAAACCTTTTCTTCTTTTACCAATTTTTTCAATAAAATATTATTATCTCTTGGTGATCAAGGTATTTTTCTAACCTTTTTGTGTGTAAAATGATTTTTCTTTTTACCACATATAATATTTACATATTTACCTAACACCATTTCATTGAAGCTTCCTTTTTGGGTTCAAATTGTAAATTTATAAATAAAATGTTTTATAAAGTAATTTTCAATGAAAAGGTTTCTAAAAATGGTTTTTCAAAAAAAAATATTTTCCTCAAAGAATGTTTTTAAAATATTTTTATACATTATTTCTATTAATTTATGAAAACAACCATTAATTTTTACTCCACATGGAAAATTTTGTGTTTATTTCATCATTACTCTTCTTATGAATGGTTTATGATTGATTTTTTAAAAGATATTATTCACATCCATATCCTTGAATACATTTATTCCCCTTGAAACATTTAATTTCTAATGATCATTTGAAATTAAAAATACCCTAAATATCAATATCATTTATCTTGGATAGGATTATTTCCAAAAATGTATACCATATTTTAAATCGGTTTTTTAAAATATAATTGATTATTTGGGGAAATATTGATAAATATGTAACCATATTAAATATTTATATTTTATAAGGAATATTGGTCATTAGATATGAGTAATTACTATTATAAAAAAGTCACGGCTTGGGGACTATTTAAGGTAAGGCCTATGGGTTCGGGACTGGTTAACGAAATACTATCAATACATCAGTAGTCTCATGAGATAAAATTAGTTGGTGAAAACCTCTTATAGTTTGTTGCTGAGAAGAATAGATGGGTTTATACCAATTTTATTAAAAATTCCATATGAGAGAGCTTGACAGTAGAGGTTTTCATGTGCCTTAAACATGACATCCAATAATTAAACATTCCTATCATTTTGACTTAGTTATTATTTATCCATGAGATTTTGTGTCGATATATCTATGGATGAATTTAATTCTCACTTCATTGATTAAATGGTAAATGTTTCAGTTTCTTACCATTCTATATTGATTTTTCCTTATATTTTTATTTAAATGGAATTTGTTTTTAGTTATTAACATTATTTTTTTTATGAACTTCTTTCTCAGTTTTTTGATTACATGGTAAGTGTGTTCAATTATTTACCATAAAATAATTATTATTCTCATTTATTGATTATTTATTCTAGTATACTTTATCCTTTCTGAGTATTTGAGATCACTCTTATTTTGTTTAATTTTCTCTAGAATCCAAAAAGTGTAATATGAAATATATAAATGGATATACTAGATGGAATAAATTTATCCTCAAAATAAAAGAAATTTTGTTTTAATTATTTTTTTCAATTGTAATACAAAACTCATGAATTTCTCTAGTTTACCAAGACTATTAATCGCTTCCATCCTTCGAGATTTGATTCCTTATAATCATGCCAATGTAATGGTAATAGATACCAGTTATTGGATTCTGGAGTTCTCTCAACAAAATATTCTTATATATCATACCATATATGATTTTATTTAGACATTATTTTACCTATTTATTAATAATTATATGAAAACTTATGTTTTGGGTAATAACAGATTTTTTTTACATGTTTTGACTTTTTATTCTTGGTCCTCTTACATAGATCATTATTTACTTATTTCTAAAATGTAATAAATTATATAAATATCATATATATTTATAAAATAAATATTTCTAATAATCTACAAAATATATTAATAGGAAATTAAATACACTTTTTATAGATAAAGTAGGATGTACATATGCATGAACATTGTTTACATTTTCATATCGTATTAAATGAAATAAAGTTAAATGATATATATGGTATCATTGTAGAATAATTATTGCATAATAAATATAAAATATGTTTAATAAACCCATACTTAAAATATTCCATATAATTTGAGAATGAATCACAATGATTTTAAGTGGTGGTAGTCTACACGACCACAAATGATGTTATCATATTCCCAAAAATGGAAAGCGTGAAATAATGTGTTATATATTTATTCCATAAGAATAAATAAATAATATATATAATATATATATATAAAGTAAAAACATTATGTAAATCATTATTCTCAACTATGAAATGTTATAATTGAATAATGAGTGACATTGGTTTATGAGCTGATAGTTTGCCATACACCAGAATGATGACTATGTATCCCATTTAATAGAAGTGTGTAAATGTGTAGTTATAACCCTTTACATACACACCTATAATTATATTTAATATACTAATTTTATCATATAATAAATATACAAAAATAATCTAATGGGTATAGAAATAAATAAAATAAAAGTGCTCGTTGAAGAACGTTATCTCTTCCTCAGGTAACTCAATTTTAGATGAACCAAAGGACTTCCTTTGATTTCATTATTCAAAATGTGGTTCATAAAGGATGATATGAGGTATGGTTTTAGGATATATTGGCATGGTTTTACCATAAAAAAGGGATTTGTATGTGATAATAAGGGAGGGGTTAAGTTCCCGTTTATGGTGGAGATTAAGTGGCATTCCTATGAATAAAAAAAGATAAACACTATTAAGGGGTCTCTATTATATATTGTGCATAAAACAATATTCTATTTTTAAAAAAATAGGGTACATGGTCAAAAAATTCATATAGATTTGGTTTTTTAAATGTGGCTAGGTAATTTTTCCCTATAATTTAATGTTTAGTGTCATGGTAAACACGTTTTTCTCTTAATCAATGTAGTTAAATTTAATTGTTTTTAAAAATAATTTTATTAAAAAACTATGTTGAAAATAATATAAATTATAGATTATTATGAATCCAAATATCGAATATATTTTTTCAATTTCTAAATATATAAGTTCAAAATTTTATTTTAAAAATAATCTCGTAGACAGGATGAGATAATGGGGTTTTCAACTGAAAAAAGTAAAAAAAAATTGAAATTTTTTATATCAAATATAAATACGAAATTGATTCAAATTTGGTAAATTGGATTAATATTTGTAAAATATAATTAATTATACTTTTAAAAATATTTAAAATTATATTTAACCATATAAATTAATTATAAGAAAAAGTTATTTTAAATAAAAATTTAGTTTTTTCAATATTCATCATGAAATGAAACTTTTGAGAAAAACAAAAAAACTTGAAAATAAATTTTGATATTATTATTTTAAAAAATAAGTTTAGATTTAAGATAAAAGTTCTAAAAGTGTCAAAAATTTAATTTAAAATTATTTTTCTATTAAAATGAAGAAAAACAACTATTTAGAAGAAAAAATATATGACATTTTATTCATAAAATTTGATTTATTCTTATTTTATGACTATAAAATGTTTTGAATGAATTTAAAATAATTTTTTTAATTTATGAAATATAAATTTCCTTAATATATATCAATAATAGTTTTTAATTAAATATGTTTATATTAAATGCCTTTTGGGTATAGAAAGAATTTTTTTTCAGAAAAACATTACCATCATATTAATTTAGATTTTATTTTAATTTCTAATTAATTAATAACCAAAGAATTGATTTTATAAAAATGTGTCAAACATAGTTTCATAATTTAGTAGATCATATTCACAATGGATATGTGATAAAAATAATAATATTTTAATAATATTATTAATATTATATTATAGTTCTGTAAAAATCGATCTTGTATGTAACACAAGATATCAAAGGAACTTAGATTTTGGTGTAAAACATTCCAAACAAATTGTTTCATATACCATAAGTTAATATAATTATTGTTTATAGTGAAAACATATATTGGTGTTGTGTATAAATAAATAATTACTTGGTATAATATGTAATACAATCCACTATTGAGAATTTTTTTTTAGAAAAAAATTATTTCATTAAAACTAGGGGTCTTAAAATATACCCCCTTAAAATGAATTTTACACTCAAATTTTATCTCAGTTATCAATGGTTTAATACATTAATGTTTCTTTTATACAAACCCACATCATAAAAATGAATTCTAAATCTTACTTAAAAAAGAAACTTGGAAACATAATGATTAACTGATGTAACTCATAACTATATTTCCACTTAAGACAAAATAGATGGAAAATGATGATTTTGACATTGAATAAAGGAATAAATAAATATAGAGATTGATAAAGATCACTAATCAAACTAAACCGGGTGATGTAGACAAACTAAATGATCACAAAACCATAAATCAGTTATGATCTGAGGGGCCATTTTATTCATCGGAAATGGTGGTACTAGAATAACATTTTTTATTTCAACATCATTTTCAATGAGTTTAACCATTTTCAAAATAAGATATAATTACATTATTTCCTTCCATTTCATATGAATGGTCTTACCCTTTGGTTTTACATTGATTAATTTCATGTTCGTCTCTTCCTCTTTGAAATGATGGTGTATTTTTTAATTCCTGATGTACTATCATGAGATCTATAAATATGATTATATTTCATTCTATATTTATTTTGTTAGCATCGTGAAAAATTTTTATCATAGATTATCTGTTATGCATAAATCCTCATGTGGAAATATAATACTTTAATTTCTAAAACCTCGTCTGAAGTTTAACTTAATCCATTCTATAAAGTCGAAAATCTAAAAATTTGGAAATAAAGTCACTAAATTTATAAAAATAAACATAACATTAATCTTCATATATCATTAAGTAGATATTTGTTTTCATGTACCAAATACGTGAATATCTTCATCATTTATTCTCTCCAAACATTTTAAATACCCGAATTACAATAAATCTATATTGAATACATGAATTATTTCTTATTTCAAATATTATTATATATATTACTTAAATCCAAGAATTCTATAAAATCCATCCATGATACCATAATCTAATTTGAAAAAAAAAATCACTAATCTATTTTCAAGGTAGTTTGAATATCCAATTTTCATTATTCTTATCCAACATCTATTTATCCAAAAAAACACCTTTTATCCAAATCAAGAATATATTAATGTGTACCTTCCCTTAATAATTCTTTTTCAATAAAATATAAACATTACATTAAATTTCCTTTCATGAGAATCAGTACAATTAAATGTACTTTATATCCCTAATGATAAACATAAACCAAAAATTTCTTATATATTTCATAAATATTGAATCCAAAATAATAAATAATTCAATCATTCAACTTCAATGTTCGGTATAGAAAAGGTATATTCTTGGGTTTAAGTAAATTATTATGTTATGGAATTTAGTGTTTTAATTCCCATATTCTTCAAGTAAAATACATTGAACTCCTTGACAATTCATCCCTATATGGCCCCTTTTTCAACATAGATAACATATTCCCCTCCATTTGAGGTATTCCTCAGGGTTTTTATTCCCTTAATCATGACACGTAGGTAGAAAAATCTTATTTCCAATATGTACATTACCACGTGAAGTTTTATAAAAGTCTATATTCCTCTTAATCTATGTGTTGAGAATATCACCAAAGTTCACATTGTCAATCATATATCATGTTAGATGATTATGCATAATCAAAATATATTTCTCTCCAATCATTATCAAATTTATTTTCTCATAGTAAACCATTTTTCTGTTAGATTCAATGTTAAAATAATTCTTTCTTATTGACACATCGAGTAAACCAATAGCATAGTGTGACCAACATTGTTCATTGTGAGAAACAACATAATCATAAAAAATTACTTATAGGATTTCTAAATAACGACTCCTAATTATTTAATCTATGAAACCTTTTGTTTATCTTATACTATTCATAGTCCTTATCTATTTATATTTTTTATGGTGGTTCAGGAAGAGATGTATAATTTCTAAATAATATTCCCTAGGAGTTCCAAACCAGGTGTATAGTAAGGCCCATTTTTTGCTGCATTTCTTAACCAAGGCTTTCTCAATATAGTGTTTTTGAGGTTGATACTTCTATATATATTTGTTCCATAGAATCATTCAATTTTTGTATCTATGCATGGATGTTGTTGTTTTTAAACAACTCTCTCAATACATTACCAAAATTCTCTAACATTTTCTAATAATTAACTCATCCTTAGACATATCCTTAGATATATTCCTACGAATATCCTTAGAAATATCCATAGGGGTCAAAATGAAGTTTTGTCATCCTTGATTCTAGAGGTAGACTAAACCTACCTTTGATACCAACTATTGTGACCCAGGATTAACATATGTGGATATTAAATCATTTTAGATGAATATTTATCAAATTATTAAATTATATTCCTAAGGACCATAATATTTTCGTATCTTTGGAAATTTAGAAAACATTATTATAATATTAGTGAAATATCTTCACCATCTATCATAATGATCATACCCTTTAGTATTCATAATTAATTCCTTTTATCATAACACAGAGAAAAGAAACATAAGAAAGGGTGAACTCAAATGCTCTATAAGGATAAGGAGATACGCAGGTATAACATAGACATAAGGATATGATAAAATCAGAATAAAATTTTAAGATCATACCTAGAATACCAAGTATAATAATCTTGATTTATGGAATAAATATTGGTAGTTCATAAGACATTAATAATAAGGAAATCAAAGAACATAAGTCATTATAGAAAAATATTGGCATAAAAATATACTTTTGGAATAAACATAATCATATAAACCATTCTCTATAAGTCAATGCTCAATTCCAAAACATATCAAGAAACTTCATGGGAGAGACACCTATTGGGTGGGATAAAAAATCATCCCGAATTAGAGTCTTTTACCTATATTAGACCATTTTACACCTTCTTCACATAGTAGATCAGGCCTAATGTCATGTTCTTGTCCTTATATCATGAGATATAAATCATTAACCAATGCATTGTACAGAGATATAGCTCCCACCCATAATTTAAGCTATAATGGGATTACCTGAAATTGTTTAGGCCACAAAACATTAATCTATAATGGTCTTACCCAATAATATCTTGGACACCCCATGTTAAGATATAATCATCTTACTCTATGCCATCTTGGTTATCCTATGTTAACCTATAACGAGCATACCCGACACTATTTGAGCCACCCATGTTAATCTATAATAGTCTTACCCGAAACTATGTGGGCCACCCCATGTTAATCAATAATGGGCCTGCCCCATTCTATTTGGGCCCCCACATCATATACGAAACTTCCACAAACAACAACATGAATAAAGTACAAAGTTATTTCATATCATCATAGGAACTCATAAAAACAACAATTATTTCATAACATTGTTAAAAAATGTAAAACAATTTGTTTCATGTCAATATCAATGATGCATGTATATCCCATGGAAAAAAATGGTCTTAAAAAATCTCTTTGAATAATTATTGAATAAAGGAAAGAAACGATTTCCATATACATCATGCCATAAAAACATTAATCATTCAGAGATAAAATATGAATGGTACCCTTATATAGTATCCATTGTAAATAATATACTATATCAATGGATTTAATCTTAGATTGAAAAGAGTTTTGAAATGTCTATTGAAAATAATAATTCATTGGAAATCACTTTTTAAAAAATATAAAACCTTCAAAATTATTTTTTTAGAAAACAACTTTGAAAACATATATAGGAATCCTTAAATAAAATTTAAAAAATTTCTTGAGAAAAATTTCCTTTTGAATTTGAAATAGAATTTTTAAAACATAATTTTTTTAAAATACTATTTCCTTGAAAATGAGATCAAAATAATTTAAAAAAAAATTGAATTTTTTCATAAAATATGATTTTTGAATAAAACAGATTTCCAACTAAAGAGAGAAATAATATCATATTTTATTTAAAGAAATTGTATATTAATAAGTACCAAATATTGGTTAAATTGTTCCAATAAATGAATATATAATTAATAAAAAAATTAGAATATATTAATGAGAGTTATTGAGAGTTGGATCATAATATTTAATTAATTGAAACATGATCGTAAATAATCCTGATAAACGATGATATTGTAGCGATAAACACTTAACAATTTGGTAAGATTAAATAATAATCATCGTGAGATAATAACAGTAAAATAATCATAAAATATCCTTAAAATAATTCGATTGCAGATAAAATATTTTCAATGGGAAATACATACACCTCATAATAGAATATAGTTGCATAACATAACATGTGTCTCAAAGAAGGAAAATTGAAACAAAATTTCCTTACTGATTTGGTATCATTTGAAACATAAGCCCCATTGAAATATTAATAATAAATAATATATGTAAATACAAAAAAACTTAAGGGTAATAATCATATAATATATTCATGTTTTTTATATTCACAGAAAAAAATGATATAGTTGGTAAAAATGAGGTAAGCCTCGTATAAATTAAAGTAAGTCTAGAAATCTCATTTCCTTAAGCATTGAAATTCATCATACACATTAAAACATAAGGTATATTGAAAATAGGTTTATTATAAATATACCATAGAACCATATTCTTATATATTATACCATATATTATTTTACAATAACTTTATATTACTTGTTTATTAAAATTTCCATGTAATGTTATGTTTTAGGTAAGAACAGCTTTTTTTCATAAATTTTTTGACAAGTTATTCTTAGTAATACTTATTATATCATGGTTTAATAATTTAATGAATGTAAAAAATGATATGAATAACTTATTTATTCATTATATATTTATTTATAGTAATGTACAAAATAGTCAAATATGAAATGAAATAAACCATTCATGGAGGTGATGGGTCATACATACACGTAAATGTTGTTTCTATTTTCTTAACATAATGAAAGAAATAAAAATAAATGATTTAAATATATATTATAATTATGGTATAATTATTATGTCATAAATATGAAATATTTTTAAAAAATAAATCCTCAATACATTCCATGTAAAGAGTGAATGAATCACATTGCATTGAGGAGGAAGTAGTCCAAGAGTCTACACAAGATTTTATCGTATTCCTAGAAACTCGAAATCATGAAGGAATGTGTTATATAATAAATAAAAAATAATAAATATGTCATATATACCATAAATATCATATAAAAACTATAATTTCATCATTATTACCAACCTTTAATGGTTTTAATGGAATAAAAAATGACTTTAGTATGTGAGGCGGTAGTTCACCTAACACAAAAATGTTAATTTTGTATTCAATTTTATGGAAGTGTGTGAAAGTGTAGGTCTAAAAATTAACATAGTATAATGTAATCATATTTAATACAATTATTTAATTATATTATATATATATATATAGGAATAATTGAATGTGTGGGGAACAAAATAAAACAAAATTTATCATTGAAGAATGTTACCTCTTCTTCAGGTAACTTCTTTTGGTTTGCACCAAAGGACTCCCTCGGTTTGATTTATGCACAATGTTTTTCATATATGATTAGGGTACTGATATTTTAATGATATTTGGAAATTATTTGGTTAAGAAAAATGGGTTCATTTGTGTGACTAAGTGAGGGAGTGAGTACCCTTTTATAAGGGTGGAGGATTAGCATTGTTTTAAATACCAAAACATAAATAATATTGAGAGATTTACTATATATTATGCGTATACAATAATAATAAATTTTAGATAAAAGAAGTTATATTTTCTAAATATTTCCTTCCAATGGGATCTGAACATTTTTCTTCTTCAATATGCACTTTATATTTATGTTTAGTCCCTTGGTAAACTTACTTTTATCTTAATCATTGTAATTAATTTTAATGATTTTCAATAATATTTTTTGGATAAAGAATAGGTTTACCTTACATGAACTTATAAATTATGATGATTCCAAATATTAAATTCATTTTTAAATATCCCAAACACATTAGTGAGTGAATTTTATTGAAAAATAATCTCATTGATTGGATGAGATAACATAGTTTTAATGTGAGAAATTTCAAATTTTTAAAAAATTTATATATCCAATTTAAATTTAAAATTTAATAAAATGACCTAAATTCGACTAATATATGTATAACTTTTCTAATTATACTTTTAACCCAAATCAAAATAAATTTTTACTATATAAATAAAATATTTTAAAACAGAGTTTTCAATAAAAATTCAGCGTTTTCCATTGTTCATAAAAAATGAAACCTATCAGAAAAATATCAAAAATTCACTTAAAAAAATTTCATGTTTCTATTTAAAAAAATTATGTTTAGTTTTTTAAATAAAAAATAAATGTGTCAAAAATTAGTTTCAAGACATGTTTCTAATGTTTTGCCCCGGGTACCACACACTGATGCCTAGAAACAGTTAGACACGTGACCTCAAGTGCACCTCCTGGTATTCCTGAGGCTAAAAAATAGTAGTGTGGGTTTAATATTTTTGATGGGGAGAATATTATAGCATCCCACCTTTGTATAACATAAATTTTCATTACATTCTATAAAACCGAGGATCTTTAAGGTTTAGTGTCTTGGAAACCAGGAACTTATTACATGAAAAAAAACATTCTTCTTAAACACTTGAAAGGCTTCTCCTTAAGTTCATCCTAGGTTCATTACTACATATCATAACCTGGGGACATACATCAAAAGAAATGGTGAGCAGAAGGCCCAGTATGGGAACAAGAGAAACATTTAACACATGAAATTGAGATACATCAACTATGTCATGAAAAAGAACTTTAAGGCATGAGAAAGAAATCATGTGGCATATCATAATAAAAATATCATTTTTCATAACTTTAAGATGTGGCTAAACTATTTAACATAGAGAATCATGAACATATCACCAAGGTCCATCCCCAAGGTTTCATTTTAAAATTACCAAGGTTATCCACCAAGATATCATGAAAATTGTAATCTCTAGTGGTTACATCATTACCCAATGCATTGAAGCGCTATCATGGAGCACCCTTAAATTTTCCTTTATTGTCATGTGAGCCACATATATCATCATAAAAAATTTCATAAACAACCCATATAGCATAAAATAAATGGGTTTCATTTCATAATCATAACGTTTTAAAAACTTCTTTAAAGACATGATCTTTATGTCACTTTAAACCCACGGAAGGGGAGAGAGGGTCTCATGTATGTAAATACCAGAATTTAAAATAAAAAATTCTGGTATATATGTGAATACCCCTTTTGAAGAAATATCTTTGAGTATTCACTTAATAAAATAAAAGTACTTTATAAAAAGAGAGAGACATTTTGAGAAGGAAATTCTGCAGCATAATGGCTATGTTTCGGGGTTTTAGAAAACATTGAAAAGAGAGGGGACATGGGTAAAAGACTCATAAATGACCCATAAAATAGTATAGGGAAATAATATAAAGGATTTGAGAACATGGTAATGAAATTGGAAAGATATACCATATGAAATGAAGAACATGAACGGAAGACAAAAATAAGATTTCTCTTATGAAAATTCGGCAGCCCAACGACGTCACTTAAACTTCAACAAAAATGAATTGATGAGATAAAATAGGGTCTCTCATCATATGAATATAAAAGATCAGTATGATAGATATAGATATCATACCCCAAACTAATAAAAAAGGAACTTGAAATACTTGACATTAAAGTAGATCTTTGAAAAATGAGAAAGGCGAACGAATCCCTTAAAAATTCGGCAGCCTAACGGCGTCACTTAAACTTCAACCAAAAATGAATTGAAAAGATCAAAATAGGGTCTCTCATCATATGAACATAAGGATTCTGTATTATAGATATAGAGATCATACCTCGACATAATAAAAAGGAACTTGAAAGACTTAACATGAAAATAGATCTTGAAAACGAGAAGGGTGAAAGAATCCCTTAAAAATTCGGCAGCCTAACGACGCCACTTAAAACAACAAAATACTGAATTGAAGATATCAAATGGGGTATCTCATCATATGATCATATTATATCAGTATGATAGATATAGATATAATATCCCCAAATAATAAAAATGAACTTCAAAGACTTGACATGAAAATAGAACTTGAAAATTAGAAGGGTGAAAGAATCCGTTACAAAAATTTCGGCAGCCTAACAGCACCACTTAAACATTCATAAAATGAAATGATGAGAGTAAAAGGGGGTCTCTAATCATATGAACATAAAAAGGACAGTATAATGAATATTAAAGAACATCCTCCAACATAAGAACATGGAGCATAAAAGGAATGACATAAAATAGATTACTTGAAAAGAATGAGAGAGGTCGGATCCCTTACCTTAAAACGTAACTCTTAAAACTCAATGCTTGGGACCATGAGGGCTTGGGGGCACCTTTGGAGGACTCCTTGGGAGGTAAGGAGACCCGAACTTCGTTGAGAATGATTTTGGAGTCCACAGGATGAGATAATGGCTTGGTATTTGTAGGGAAAGTGAGGGGACAAGGCACTAATGGCCAAGTGACACCTCATTAGTGGGTTTCTCAAAACCATGTGCTCTCCCAAGATATTTCCCATGAAGTTTGGCCACATGTGTCCCCCAATACAATAATTCATCACCTTTGGTCGGCCAACCCATAAAATATCTCCTGACATCATCATGACACAGTTATGATGTCATTAAACATAGCGAAACCCTAAAATTGTATTTTTACTATTGACTGAAAATTCAACTTTCTCAGAAAAATCCCAATATTTCACATTAACCAAATATCAATGCTCTGATTTCAAAAATGAACTCCATTTTAAAAAAATATTTTTCTAAATATTTTTAATTTAATTTTTAAATAAATACACGATTCACCAAAAATTCATTTCTTTCAGAAAAATCCCCAAAAATTACCATAACATAATATCAATGCTCTGAGTTCAAAAATGAAATCCATTTTATAAAAATAATTTTCTAAATATTTTAATTTAATTTTAAATTAACAAAACACTGTTCATCTAAAAAAATTATACTTGAATAATAATTTATGAAACCGTTTTTTAACCATTTTATTGAATCACATTACATAATCAAGGTGCCTAAATTATATTAATACTTTCTTTTAGTGAGATTACTAATCCATTTGGTCACATTACTAATCATAAGCATAAAATCACTATTCATAATTTAATATTCATCAAAAATTAAGTTGATCTTATTAGACTCCAAATTTCGTAATGAACATAATTGTATAAGACCATTTTTTGAAAATCATTACACATTTTTAATTATTTAAGGTTTACATAAACATTGTTTAAAATATCCTTTCTCTATAATTCACCAAAAATATGCATACTATATTTATCCGGAAATTTAAAAAGTCATAAACATCATCATCAGAAGAAATCCCAATTTTTATTTAAAACAAAGGATTACACAAGGCAGTTACGGTCTCCTTACATAGCCCCTTATCACACCAGCATAGGACCTAAGTGTAAGGTGTGCTGAGATGAAAGAATCTGAGGGAGGCTCAGCCAACATCGCACGAGTAGTAATTTCTATCAGTTTGAACTTCTCGCGAAGGTGATTCCGTTATAGCTTCACACGATGAAGTTCGGCTTGGGTTTTGTCTAGAGAAAATCCCAGTGGTTCTACCTCCTTCCCATGTTCTGTTAGATATGATTCGATCAGTCCAAGACTACTGGGTGATGCCAACAAATCTTCTTTCTATATTAATTAACCAAGATTACTTGTATTTAGGGACAATAATCGAAACATTTAGTTTACAGTGGTCATATTGACCAATGGTCATATAAGATTCAAAACCCAACGCTCTCATTTTAATTATACTCATGTTATCAAATGAAACATTTTTGTTGAGTATAAAAATAAAATAAAATAACACACAAAATTAGGAAACAAGATTTATTCAAAATTTCGAGTCGTTACAATCGTCCCCCCTTAAGAAATTGTGTCCTCATAATTTTTAAAATTGGGTTTTAAAATTTCATTAAAAGTCCCACATCAGAAAAGGAGTCAGTAAAACTATTACTTTAAAAGAAAGAAAGGGAAGTACAAAGGTCACCCGAGTTAACCCACACAAGGATTCCATGTAGGAAAACATAGACATGGAGGAGAAAAAAAAGGGTCAAGTTCTGAGGGAGAGTGATAGAAAACATTATTAGGAGAAAGTTAACCATAATAAAATCCCAAACTTATGAGGTGTGTAAACAGTCTTTGATTACCTAGTAGGAAACGTAAAACAAAAACGTTTTTGTTTTACGTTCCTTTCCATAATTTTGAGGAATTCATTTACTACATATAACAAAAACATAAGGAAATATACCTACCTTCATGTAGAGTTTCATCCTTTAATAAGTCTACCAAAACTAATCTTTTATCCAAACGATGTGAATTAAAAACTACTTGGTCTCATCAAAAGACAAGAATCATCTTCTTGAGAGTCACTTAATCCACAAAATATTAACTATCAATTTCTTCTATCTTTAAACATTATCCCAAAACGGAAAGGGTAAGGTAAAACAACTCTTCAAAAAGAATGACTCCCATAGGAATGGAAACTACTTTTAAATCTTCAAAGTTCCATGGTACTACCCAAAGTTCATCATAGACCATTCCATAAATAATGGTCCTTAAAATTCCTCAAAATAAACCATACTAAGATTGAAACCCAAATACAAGAAGGATTTGATAACATAGTCTTCCAAAATAAACTTCATTGTTCATCTCCAAACAACATCAACCACTCCTAACATCTTATAACAAAAGTAGCTAACCTAGACATATTTTACCGATGATAGGTTAATCATTTCCATAAGTAACCAAAATTACTATAAGTTCACCTTAAATTCATTGATTCTTCAAAATATAAGTCAACCTTTACTCCTCAAAGAAAATAACGTAGTAATCTATTTACATCGATCATATAGGGTCCCCAAAATAGTGAACGTCTTCCCAAATAATAATCAACTTTTAATCCCCTAATCATCTCTATCATATTAATACGGAAATCATCGCATTTCCTATCACATTGGTTGTTGGGACGTGTTCTTCCATTTCCCACCATTAACTAAGAAGAGAAAGTATAATTAGGGGCTTAAATACATAGCCAATAATCATGAAAAGGAACTTAAAAAATATAAGGATAACTTGTAGAATAAAAGTATACCCTAACTTGTGATCCCCTTGGTTTAAAACTAGGTTATCCATGATTATATATTCTTATGTGAATCTTTATTTTATTTTATCTTTGTTCCTTTAATAATGGTTCATACTAATCTTATGAATTTACCAAAGCATATCCCCCAGGAGTGTCATAACCAAGAGTGCAGCATGGCCCGTTGTCATGTACCAGTTCCCGTTTGAGTCTAGCTAAAAGCGGTGTTTTCGGGTTTTACCCCTATCACTACAACATAAACTGCATTTAGCGGCGGTTTTGTGGCGGCGGTTCACACAACCACCGCTAAACATTTTTCTAAAATGGTTTTGCGACGGTTTTTAATAAACCGCCGCGAAACCCATCTTTTTTGTTAAACTCCCGACCCTTCCCTACCCCGACCCCCGTTCTTCCCCCAACCCCCCATGACCCCGCGCCCCTCCCTTCTTCCCCCAACCCCTCGGCGACCCCACGACCAGCATCTCCGACGACCTTGCAACTTGCGTCTCCGACATAACCCGCGACCGGTGACCGACGACCCCCCTTCTCCCGGCGACCCCTTCTCACGGCGACCCGAGGTTCTCCCCCACGACCCTAACTTCTCCCTCGACCCCCGCGACCCCAGCTTCTGACCCAGACTCCGGCGAGCCAGAACCCTAGATCCGGCTCCCCACCCGTGCTGCCGACGACTGGTTTCATTGTTGGTGTTTATTTGCGGAGGTATTCACCTGCATTGATTGATTTTTTTTTGAATTCACTTGTATTGTTGTTTATGTTGTGAAAGGGGAGTCCCAGAGCATAGGGGTGTAGCATAAGCATGATTCACATTGTTACCTAAGTATCATTTTGTGAACTATCTCCCTATGTTTTTAAATTTTTGTGCATATCCAGTTTCACCCCTCCTTGAATTAAAAGATTTTTTTGTTCCTTCCACTTCCCTTTGCATCACATGTCCAAACTATTGGATATCTTAAGCAGAGATCCTCTTTACCTTCCTTTGCTTCCAAGATCCCCTCTTTTAGCCGATTTCCCCATTATCTCTTCTTTCTCCACTCCCTATACCATCCCCTAAATTTTCACTTTTCCATAGAAACCTAACTACATTGATGGAAAAAATTAGTGTTTGGTTAGGTTATAATCTTTTTGTTATGATGTCTACGGATTTTAGAGCTTGTTCTTTTCCGGGTTCATTATTTTTCTTTCGAAGATGATTGGTGGTGGCTTTTTTATAATTGATTTTGGTGTTTTTGTGTGATTCATTAATTTTACATATCATGAAAAGATTACCATTTCTAATTGATTTTATTATTATGTAAAAAATATAAATAATACTAATGTGGGGTGCCTGCGACCGGCAACCCGCGACCCTTTCCTGCAACCCTCGCCCGCAACCCCCCGCGACCCCCCGGCGATCCCGCGACCTCCTCCGGCGACCCCGCGACCTCCTCCGGTGACCCCACGACCTCCTCCTGCGGTGCCTGCGACCGGAAACCCGCGACCCCCTTCTCCCGACGACCTTTCTCACTTAGACCTCGGCCCCAAAGTGAGTTTTCTCTATGTCTACTGCTTGACATACTCATGTGATTATTCATGAACCATATAAAATTTCATAATGAGAAAATTATTTGTGTGGATACAATGTTGATGCATTATTTTTATGATGATACGATAGTGTTTTTAAATGAAAATGAGAACAGTCTTGGATTAATTAAAAGTTATTGGTTAGTAATTAATTTGGAATTAATTGATTAATTAGTGTAAAGTTAATTAATAGACTAGGGTAAATTATAGATTAGGGTTATGTTAGTTGGATTAAACATCACCAATGATCACTTGATAATGAATTAAGAGGTTGATCATTGATATCTTAGTTGGCCAAGATCTAAGAGTTTTACTTCATATAATACTAGATATGCGATGTATATAAGTGTGACTATCCTTGTGGTATTATTTTATATTGATGGGGGTGACTGATTGTGATTTTTATATAAAAGTTAAATGTATTTCAAGTTGTATTATAGGTTTTACTAGATATAATGACCAAGTTTATGATCCATGAATCGTACCCATAGACCCGGCCATCTGGTGAAACCTATGGTGAGGGTGTTATTATCACTGAAGGTTAGTTCTATGATAGGGGTGAGGACTTATGATATGTCTAGGATGATTTGTGTTTTTTATTTTTACAAGATTTTTAAGGGATTTGGTACTTGACTTGGGTTTGATTCAATATGTATTTATTCTCAGATGTTGAAAAATAGGGATATTGATTTGGGGTTGCAAGGTAATATCATATTCAGCCTAGTCTTGGGATGATTTGGATAATGTGGAAAAATGATTCATCCAGGTGAAATAATAATTGGATAGTTATCAATAATAATCCTTATAAAGGTTAGTTAATCTAGGAAAAAGTGACCTTTGATAAGATACTTATCATTCATTTGAGATAGGGATTTCATGTTAGCATAATTATTTTACTCATAAGGAAATTAGGATGATTGTAAGTTTTTAGAAGCATGGTTGGAATGCATGGAACTCTTGATAACTAAATTATACACTAAGATATGAGTAAAAAATATAAATACATTCAATATTAATGGGGTTTTGGAAAAAGGAAACCTTTTCAAGGTGATTCACAGATGGGGTGTAAGGAAAGAATTCTAGGAAATGGATACACTCGTACTAATGATTTAAGGTGGTGATTTTGTAAATAGGTGATAAGGTTGGTTGATTTGGATCTTAATTCATATGTATATCATAATATAATGGGATAATAATAAAATATCAATGTGGTAAGAGTGTTCATCTGGGGTTGAAATCAAGGGAAATTTCATCTTGACCATGTGAAGTGGTCTATAAAAATCTACTAGGGTGAGATACTGTGGGAGATCTAGAAATTATGGAGAAACATGTAAGAGGGTGGGGGTAAATTCATCTAGTGATCAGCTCACACTTCATTTTGGTGGGTACAAGTATAGACAATGATGTGATAGAATTTCAGTAGTGTGGGGAAGCCTGGTGTGAACAAGTGGTGTTATGATTAATCAGTGATTATAGAATGATTATATGATGATTTAATGGGGTATTTTTTATAGTTTTCATGGTTGGGATTTTATTCCATGACCATTCAAATGAATAGGGTGAGGTGTATTTCCCAAATAATTAATCTAAAAATAGAATAAAGTAAATAAATTGAGTCAACTTTCTATCATCGAATAGTGATTAAGATATTTAATGATGGGAAGCACCGACAACAACATATAGGTAATTTAACTCCCTATTTTAAGTGAATAAATGAAATTTTAATCATGGGAAATGGTGATTGATTTGTGTATTTTATTGTGAGGATGGTTCCGAAATCACCCATTGTGGATTCTCCCACTCTTAGGGTTTCCTAATCTACATTGTAGTGTCGATCCCCTTGGTTTCGCCAATAGGAACTGACCACATTGTCATGACACGTCAAATTGATTATATCTTTAAAGTTGGTTTATGGTCCAGTTAATACCCTAGTTCATCTCTCAAGGATAATTGATAGGTTTATAGTGTGTATTTTTAATAAAAATGACTAAATTTCATCTCTAAACTATTTATTATCTACATCAAATGAAAATTAAAGGTTTAGGTAATGTTACTATACCACCGCACAAGAGGATATCGATAAGGCACTACACTAACCTGTGGAGAGCCAATCGGAACACCTTTGTTCCAATCCTCGCCACAACTCATGGCCCAAAATTCTTAGAACCACCTCACCTAGTTACCAAAATTATAATGGTGACAGAAACTCATTGTCGCTGAAGGGATACATAGATTCCAACCACATTCTCTGACCTACATCAATCAAGAACTCAAGGCCCAACAGCCTCACTCCATTTCAAACATCCAAAGCACAACCCAAGCATAACCTTCATCTCAAGGTATTCAACCATCCAAAAGCTGATCCAACACCCATCACCAAAACTAATACACTAATATGGTTCCTACCTGAGACCATCCAACTTGAAACTCTATCCACACCATTAATCGATTACTTTCCTTCCATGGTTCTCAACACCATATTACATACTTAGTCACCACAATTTTCTAGTTTTGAGAACTTCACTCATCATAAAAGAGGTCAACAGAACCTCAACTCAACCTTCAAAACTTCCCTAACATGTTTTCCAACTCACAACATCCATGAAAACTCCACCCAATTCTAGCATTCATTATTTCTGCAGGTTCAAAAAGCTTTTCAAGAAGCCGAATGTCATTGGTAATCTTTTAATTAGTTTAAATATTTATAAGATAATATTATCTATTTAACATATTTGATTGATGATTTATCTTTGTTTAATACAGTCACAGAGTTTTGGGTATGAAGCATCCCGAACAGAACTGTGGCTGGATGTTCATAAAAAAACAGATGGAAGTTCTGTTAATGAACCTGCCAGAGAAGTTGGGGTATGAAGTCAATTATTTATTATAATAACTTAATATCAGTTTTTACTGTGTTAATATATATTCATATTTGATTTATAGGTAAAAATTAAAGAAATATGGGATGCCAATCCTGGGCAATCCTACTCAGTCACCCAGGATGACCCGGTTGGTCAAGTCCTTGGGAAGGAGCATCCTGGTAGAGTGCGCGGGATGGGTTTGGGACCCGTACCATATGAGGTCTTTCGCATGCCATCAGAGATTTTGGCCTCATCTACTCCTGGTTATAGTCATTTCATACCTGAAGATGCTCAGAGGGAGATGTCTGCTCTACGAAACACAGTTCACCAGCAGGGGAATCAGATATCTGATTTGCAGAAAGAGTTTCTTGAAATACGTCAGCATATGAGAAGATATGCCCCCGGTGGTAGTGCATCGGGTAGTGGTGAGCAGGTAAATCACAAAAAAAATCAAAATCATTTAGTTTGCAAACTTTTATTGGTTTTAATTTTTATTATAAATATGAAACAATATTTAATTTTCAATATAATGTTCTTACAGGTGGCAGCAGGTGGTGGAGATGAAGGTGGAGATGGTGACGATGCAGCATCAGATGATGAGTAGTAGTATTGTTGATGTGTTGAACAAGTATGATAACAGTTGGTTTGTATATGTAACATTTATGACACATAGTTGCCACCAAACATTTCCATGTCCTGACATTTTCATGATTTCTCATGTTTCCTTATGTATACAATCATTAAATCCTTTTGGTGGAGGGTCAAATATTGTGATGGTCACAATGTATCCCCAATATTAGGGAGGATATGTGATCATATATTGAATAATGATTTCATAACATTATATAGAAACCAAGGAGTCCAGTTAAATACATTATTAAGAATGATTGTACATGGATGAGGTTTTAGGACTCCCCATGATACCATAATTAATTGTTTAGAATGTAATTCCTATTTCATATCATCATTATTGGGAGGAATATGGAATCCATCCATTACCTAAACTCTCTTTAAAATGACTTTCAATACCCTAATCGATGGAAATCTGGAATTGAATTTCAATAAGTTGTGGGATTTTTTGGGAACATTAATTTTGACCTAGTTGCATTATGGGTGAATAGAACACCAATTTTTTTTTGTTTTCCGATAAAAATATACATCATTCATCTGTTTTTGTGTATATATTCTATGAGTTGTGTTGGATGTTGTATACTTTTACATTGTGATGTGTCTATGTAAGGGAATAAAAAAATATTTTTCTAGTGTGGTGTAATGCATGACTTAAAATATCCTAATAGTTATAGAAAATATAAAAGAAGATCAGGATCATTTCAATACCACTGTATAATATAGATGTCGACCCATGTAGTTATATTTCAAAGATCATGTGTTCTTGAGGTTGTTTCCAGGATGGTGTAGGCATATTTTTTGTGAGGGAGTGTGGATTCTCCTAGGTTGTTCTGGATTTTTTAGGTTTTGGTGAACATTGGTGAGGTGTTATATCAGTTGGAGCTCTAACCACTGATAAAAATAATTCACAATATCATCCATGTATCCCAACATTACTGAAATAATCATGATTCATGGTTTTAAATGGTCAATTACCCATCATTTAAATGAAACCAAATTTGATGATACAAAAAAATGGAATTTTGACAAACATAACAACCCAATAACGTTTGGTAAATTAAATTTTGAATCTTAAATTAGGGGACTCCTTCTATATTATGTATTAACTTGTTTTTATCTTGTTTCATCAATCCTTAGATATGGTTTTAATTTTTTAAATCCACTATATGGGACATGGACTCCCCAAACATGAAATTATAGGTATGTTCTTTACTACCATTCTTCATTTGATTGCACCGTGATGTGAAGTTTGATGTTTTTTTTAGTCCCCCTCCATTATTCCTCCATTCTCTAAATGGGTTGTGTTACTGATCAAAGCATTACCTTGGTATATATAGGCTATTACATCTCCTTCTCATTTCCATTTTTTTGTGTAGAAATAATTATAGTATATTCTATTAGGGTGTCCTTAATCTCTATTGATTTTACCATTTATAAAATTATCGTGGTTTTCTCCATGTGGGTGGGTAATTGAGATAAATCAAAGAAAAAATAACTAATTGATTTTGAAATGGATTTTATGTGATCCGTGATTTCAAATATGGTTACTAGATATTTGGTTTTTCATTATTATTCCACAGTATCATTCACTTCTTCCTTGTGATTCCTGAATGTATTATTTGTCTATTTATAAAATCTTCTTTTGGATGATTATTTTAACTCATCCATCGAAAAAGGAATAATAGGTATATTTTGATAAGAATCAATTACATTGAAAATTTTGATAATTATGAAAAAACAACCACATGAGATGATGAATTAATGTGAAATTGTCTTCATATATCTTGAAATATATTCTTGTGTACATTTGGTTGTCTATTGTTCATCTTTTTTTGTGTGGGATTTAAGGGGTTTGAAGTATGATGGAACCAACAAGTTTGGTTTCAAAATTTGTTTTTAATTGTGGACGTGTTATGGGTGAATTTGGTTCTCATAGTGAGATACATGTTTCTTGTTATGGTGTGGTTTTGTCTATGAGGGATGGTGTTTTTAATGTTGATTTTTATTATGGTAAGAGATGTTATGGTCACTATTATGAGGATGTTGGTTTTTGTGTGTGTTGGGACCACTTTGTATATGAAGATTGTATTTGTTGTCAACAGTTGTCTATGCTAGTCAAAATGAAGAAGGATATGAAGAAGAACTCCAAAGTTAATGGAGATCGGTTGAAGTGAAGTTGCCTGGAGAATTGTTATGGAATCATAGCATTGGATTTAATAATTGAGCAATTCTCTTAGACGATAAATTCAGACGATTGTTGAGCTAATCCTAAGTTCAAAGAACATGTGTCAATGGTGACACATTGTTTACAACAATGAAGAATGGAGAAGTATCATCCATTTGAGGATGATTGGAGCAGAATGGTGAATTATCATCTATCTAAGGATGGTTGAAGAAGAATGAGGATTTGAAGAAGACAATGCAATGATTTATGATTTCATGTGAACCATGCAAGAGATTACTTGAAGAATAGAATCATATGATTTGCAGAATGATGGTTATGAAGAAGAGAAAATGTGGAAGGGCTTGACATTCTGAGGTAGACATGCATTTCACATTGTATCTAAATCAGACGATGCTTTGCTGGTATGTATTTCACACAAATCATGAGTTAGGAGAACTTGTGATGCAAGCCTTATGAAGGAAAGGGGGAGAAATGATGATGCCAGTCATATAATGTTTTTATTGGAAGGAATGATGCTGCTGGAAGATAGGAAAGATTCAGTTCCCATTGCAACTATAACGATGCTTAAGCTGATCTATCAAAGGATAAATATCACGATAGTGGGATTCGTGATAAGAGCAGAAGAATGGAAGCTGTAAAGAGATAAAATGGAAAAGCAATAGACAATCTGGGGATGGCAGAAAAGCACAGTTTAAGGTGGCGCCGTTTTCCAGTGTTTGCCAAATTTTAGGGCCTGAAAATCGGGAGATGATGAAATGTGCTTGGCAATGGATGTTGCGCATAAGATTGAAGATGGTTTATATGTGCAAAAGAGTTATTCAAGGTCAGAACGATGAAAAATGACAAAGGAATGGAGTGCACGGAAATTTAGGCATGTTTCGCGCAAAAATAAAGTGGTGCGCGCAATATCTGCGGGATGCGCGAAATAGTAGCGGGTTGCGCGAAAAATCTGCGGGATGCGCGAAATATTGGAGCAGTGCGCGAAATCTGATGTTGCATGAAAGATTGGGTTTGCGCGCAATATAGAACGTGGTGCGGAATTTTGCGCGCAATTGGTGCTTCATGCTTAGAAGGATAAAAAATGGCAAAGGCATGAGGTGCGCGAAATATTGAAGCATGGCGCGCAATATGAAGTTTCATAAAATAGTTTTTACGCGCATGGAGGAGGTTTTACGCGTAGGAAGAGGTTTTT
The DNA here is from genome assembly GCA_963277665.1 of Viscum album. NCBI lineage: Eukaryota > Viridiplantae > Streptophyta > Magnoliopsida > Santalales > Viscaceae > Viscum > Viscum album. Next base: position 938,161,444 of record OY728155.1, on the reverse strand, counting down.
ATGCGCAAGGTCAAAACTGCCTATAAATATGGGGTGAACCCCTCTCATTAAGTGAGTCTCGACACATAGACAAATTCTGAGCTCTGACGCGCGGAAAAATTGAAGTATAGAGTATTGCGCGAAAAGAAGAAGTGCTGCGCGAAAAAGGAACTGCTACGCGAAATAGGAAGTTCTACGCGAAAAAGAAGAGTTGCGCGAAAAAGGTTTTTCGTGCCAAAAGGTGTTTTTCCGCGCAAGGCTTGAATTTTATGCGTAAGTCGCCTAGAAGGGTGCGCGAAAACTTTGAGCGTACCACAGGCCTTCGATATGTGCATTGCACTCTCGAAGCAGCTTTGTGAAGAAGAAAGAACTGTGAACCATTCGGTTTCACAAAGAGAAGTTGAACCGCACTCACACGACTGGTGTTTAACACTCTCGTTGTGATTTGCGAAGTGAAGAAGAACTAGACGTGCAATTGAACTCATATCTGCACACAGGAAGAATTCAGTATATCAATACACTCAGGTGTTGGTATTCAGAAGAGAAGGAAGAGAAGAAGAAGAACATAGTATGCCCAACTGAAGGCTGACAATTATTCAGGGCAGTTTAATTCAGATGATGCTTTGTGAGCAGATCTTCAGTGTTTGAATAATCACATTGGTGTATGTGATTCTAGCTAAAGAAAGAAGGTGATTAGTGCAGTCAGTTGTTGCACTAAGAGGAAGAAGGAAGAAGAACTAGTGCAGTTTGTTTTTGCACTAGAGAAGAAGAGAAAGAAAGAAGAGAATTGCTTGCCTTCTGCTTTGCAAGTAATCAAGTGAAGAGCACTACAATAGATCAAGAGAAGAACCAACCTTTTGAAGAAAGAAGAAGACTGTATCGATAGGCAGTATAAAGAACCAGCTAGAGGATGCAAGTTGGACTTGGCTTTCACCAGTCCAGGGAAGAGGATTGTTTCCCACCCCCCTCCAAAGTGTAGGGACTCACACTGGCTAGAGGATTGTTTTCCTAGCCACTCCATTGTAACAGCATTTTACTTTATAGTGGAGAATCCATGCAGTGGTCATACCCATGCATGGCAAGGACGTAGCTACTCTTATTGAGTGGTGAACCTTGTAAAAATATCGTGTGCACATTTTTTACTGCTTTCTATTATTGCATGCGACAGGGAAAAGAGAATAAGAGAATCAAGATCCTAACAGGTCTAGAGGTACAGGGATAAAAGTTGTAATTGGTTTAAAAAGTCCCCAACACTGATTCACCCCCCCTCTCAGTGTTAGGTATATCCCAAACTGGTCCTTTCAATTGGTATCAGAGGGACAGGTTCACCTCTATTGGATTCTCTATAGTGAAGTTATTCTCTTTTGAAGACCTGAGATTCTTTCCTGTGTTATCAATGAAGAGCAGTGTTTGTAAAGATTCAGCTATCTCTGAGAAGAAAGATATATCTACAAAAACCATGATGAAACAGGAAAAAGAAAGAGAAGAGAAAGTTGAAGAAGAATTCCCTCGTATCTAAACAGGAGGAAGCATCTGGTTCTCCATATTTGGCTGATGTTGACGACACACCAGACTTGGAAAGTTATGAGAAGGTGGCTCAAGTACCCACCAAGAAGATGGAAAACCTTACTACCTCAACTGATCAAGAGGTATGTGTTAGTACATTTGGAAATTACCCTCATGATGAAAATGCTAGCACAAGTGGTGATGAACAATCTACAACATCTCAAGAAATATCAGTTGATAGATTAAGAATTATTCTACATGGTATTCTTGAAAAGCGTGCATCCCTGGTTTGCGGGGTATTTCAATGCATGCAAGAAAATATCACTCAGTTGGAAGAAGAAACTGATGTTTTGGAGAAAGGCTTACAAGCAAAAATTGTCGAATGTTTAAAGCTCTCCAGACAGGTTGGAGCCTTTGAAGCAACAAAGAGGGGATTTGAAGAAAGTTATTCAAAGTGGCTCAAAGATGTTGAAGAAAAGGAGGGAGTCAACAAGACTCTAGAAGATAAGATCCATGCACTAGAAGATAATCTAAAAAGGGGCAATGAAGTCAAGAAGTTATATTTGGAAGATAACTCCCAGAAGATCAATGAACTTGACTCTTTGTTACAAAACAAATTAAAGATGCATGAATATGAAGTTGAAAGATTAAAGAAGGATTGTGAAGAGAAGATGACTATGATTGAAAACCAGGAAGTCATCCTCAATATGAGATGTCTAGAATTGGAAGCTGAACTAACCAATCTTGAGAAGACACATATTGAGTCTCCACAAAAGAAGGAAATTGTAGCTGCTGGAACTCAATGTTCTCTGGAAGATTCTACTGTCAAAAGACCTCCAACATGTGATAAGAAGATCATGGCTTCACTCATTGATCTATCACAAGTAGCTGATAAGAAGGTACTATCCATACCAACTTGTACTAATGTTTCGAAAATTGTTTCTACAAAAAGTGCAGGTTGGAAGAAAATTTCTAAACAAGTATGGATAAAGAAAAGTGATAAGAAACCTACCACCATGGCTAGGGTGGTTAGGGGAAAGAGTGTGGAAGATATGTCCCCACAGAAAGCACAACATACCAAGAAGAAGATTCAGCAACCTTATCAAGAAGATGACAAGAATTCAAGGTTTGTTGGTCAATGCTGGTGCTACAATAGATTTGGGCATTGTGCACTGGATTGTTGGTACAATCCCTTAAATATAAAAGTACAGAGAAAGTACATTTCAAGGGGGAGAAAGCCAGAAGAAAAGAAGCAACATCCACAGGTCCAGAGACATATGTTTACTGCAAATAGATTTGGATTACTTGACAACATCTGGGATGATTTCAAAAGTGGTCAAAAAGATACATGTCAATCTCCAACTGTATCCAGGGCTAAAAAGAAGGTAAGATCACTGAACTTGGATAAAATGGAATCCTTGGGAAGCAAGAAGAAATTTGAAGATGCTCCCAAGAAGGTTTTGAAAAAGGAAAAGAAGTCCTTAGAGTCTAAATCCAAGAAGGGTGATGCATCCAGAAGGACCACCAAGGAAACATGCTTCTACTGTGGAAAGAAAGGACACACCATAGATCTTTGTGAACAAGCCATGGAACTGAATAGAAGCAGACTGGACTCAAACAGACAATCAATCCAGATGAAGCAGAAGGGGTTGATTGAAAACAAGTTGTCTAAGAAAGGTAGCTTGAAATCATCGAAGGAACCATGTGGAATATCCAGAAATGAGGCCACACTTCCAAGTGACTTACTAGTCATATGGTCAAATCATTCGCAACTTGCCAAAGATCTGCAAAGAGCTGAAGATGAAGCACTGGAAATTGCTAAGGCAAAAAGGAAACAAAAGATTCTACATGAAGACAGTGAAGTTCTGTGTGTGAGGTGCAACAAGGCTGGTCATACTGTTAGAAAGTACTTTGAATTTATTCCATCACAACAAGAATTCTTGAAGAGGATGAAAGTTACACCGGGATATTCTAGTTCATGGAAAGCTCTTGAAGAAAGAAGATTCACACACAAAGAGATTGAAGAAGTTTTGAGATCCACACAGCCAAATTCAAAATTGAAGATCAAATGTGAAAGTGTGAGGTGTGGAGAAAATGGAGCATATTGGTTGAGGAAATCATCTCAGCCTTCCTGCTCACATTGAAGAAGCATGGAGGATCCACCTTATTCCCTTAAATCCTTGTGCATTGTATTTTTTCTGATAATATAGGGAATTGAAGGTGAAGCAAGATCTCAGGGGGAGATCCTGAGATTCAATGATAAGAAATGTTCCCTTGAGCGAGAGACACACGAAGAAGCTATCAGAGTCATCATCTCAATCAATATCAACATTTGTTGGTATAAAATTCAATTACTCTGAATATTGTCTGAAGATCATGTTGTTGGAAAAGGTATTTCGTTTCATAATCTCTCATCCTTGATTACTCAAAATAAATATATTTTTATAAAGGGGGGGTAACAAAGATAATCAATGACATAAGAAGAGTGAAAGTTCCCCAAGGCCACTTATCCTGCCAATTGAACAAGAATGTTTTTGATCCATTTGTTGAAGTGAGTGCAGGAATTTCAGGTTGATTATTTCTTTCACACTCAATATCTTTGGCCTGAAATGAAAGTGAAAAACCCTTGAAGACAAGTGTATGAGTTCTCATCTCATGTGGTGTCATATTATGTGGGTAATGGACAGCTTTGTTGTCTAAATCAAATCCTCTTGTTTTCTACACCGAGCATTGCTCAAGTAGACTTAGAGTGAAATGATTGATGGCACATTGCTTAAGTACGGAATGATACCCTCTCTACCATGATCTTTGTATTTCTTGTCAATAAGGGGGAGAGAAATGAAATGAATTTCTAGGAGAGAAAATGAAGTAAAGGGAGAGAGATTAGATTCTCATTTTGACATTGAGACATTCATCTGAGGAGACTTTAATGTATTGACAAAAAAATACAAAGGGGGAGATTGTTGGGACCACTTTGTATATGAAGATTGTATTTGTTGTCAACAGTTGTCTATGATGGTCAAAATGAAGAAGGATATGAAGAAGAACTCCAAAGTTAATGGAGATCGGTTGAAGTGAAGTTTCCTGTAGAATTGTTATGGAATCATAGCATTGGATTTAATAATTGAGCAATTCTCTTAGACGATAAATTCAGACGATTGTTGAGCTAATCCTAAGTTCAAAGAACATGTGTCAATGGTGACACATTGTTTACAACAATGAAGAATGGAGAAGTATCATCCATTTGAGGATGATTGGAGCAGAATGGTGAATTATCATCTATCTAAGGATGGTTGAAGAAGAATGAGGATTTGAAGAAGACAATGCAATGATTTATGATTGCATGTGAACCATGCAAGAGCTTACTTGAAGAATAGAATCATATGATTTGCAGAATGATGGTTATGAAGAAGAGAAAATGTGGAAGGGCTTGACATTCTGAGGTAGACGGGCATTTCACATTGTATCTAAATCAGACGATGCTTTACTGGTATGTATTTCACACAAATCATGAGTTAGGAGAACTTGTGATGCAAGCCTTATGAAGGAAAGGGGGAGAAATGATGATGCCAGTCATATAATGTTTTGATTGGAAGGAATGATGCTGCTGGAAGATAGGAAAGATTCAGTTCCCATTGCAACTATGACGATGCTTAAGCTGATCTATCAAAGGATAAATATCACGATAGTGGGATTCGTGATAAGAGTAGAAGAATGGAAGCAGTAAAGAGATAAAATGGCAAAGCAATAGACAATCTGGGGATGGCAGAAAAGCACAGTTTAAGGTGGAGCCGTTTTCCAGTGTTTGCCAAATTTTAGGGCCTGAAAATCGGGAGATGAAGAAATGTGCTTGGCAATGGATGTTGCGCATAAGATTGAAGATGGTTTATACGTGCAAAAGAGTTATTCAAGGTCAGAACGATGAAAAATGACAAAGGAATGGAGTGCGCGGAAATTTAGGCATGTTTCGCGCAAAAATAAAGTGGTGCGCGCAATATCTGCAGGATGCGCAAAATAGTAGCGGGTTGCGCGAAAAATCTGCGGGATGCGCGAAATATTGGAGCAGTGCGCGAAATCTGATGTTGCAGGAAAGATTGGGTTTGCACGCAATATAGAACGTGGTGCGGAATTTTGCGCGCAATTGGTGCTTCATGCTTAGAAGGATAAAAAATGGCAAAGGCATGAGGTGCGCGAAATATTGAAGCATGGCGCGCAATATGAAGTTTCATAAAAGAGTTTTTACGTGCATGGAGGAGGTTTTACGCGTAGGAAGAGGTTTTTATGCGCAAGGTCAAAACTGCCTATAAATATGGGGTGAACCCCTCTCATTAAGTGAGTCTCGACACATAGACAAATTCTGAGCTCTGACGCGCGGAAAAATTGAAGTATAGAGTATTGCGCGAAAAGAAGAAGTGCTGCGCGAAAAAGGAACTGCTGCGCGAAATAGGAAGTTCTGCGCGAAAAAGAAGAGTTGCGCGAAAAAGGTTTTTCGCGCCAAAAGGTGTTTTTCCGCGCAAGGCTTGAATTTTATGCGCAAGTCGCCTAGAAGGGTGCGCGAAAAATTTGAGCGTACCACAGGCCTTCGATAGGTGCATTTCACTCTCGAAGCAGCTTTGTGAAGAAGAAAGAACTGTGAACCATTCGGTTTCACAAAGAGAAGTTGAACCGCACCCACACGACTGGTGTTTAACACTCTCGTTGTGATTTGCGAAGTGAAGAAGAACTAGACGTGCAATTGAACTCATATCTGCACACAGGAAGAATTCAGTATATCAATACACTCAGGTGTTGGTATTCAGAAGAGAAGGAAGAGAAGAAGAAGAACAGAGTATGCCCAACTGAAGGCTGACAATTATTCAGGGAAGTTTAATTCAGATGATGCTTTGTGAGCAGATATTCAGTTTTTGAATAATCACATTGGTGTATGTGATTCTAGCTAAATAAAGAAGGTGATTAGTGCAGTCAGTTGTTGCACTAAGAGTAAGAAGGAAGAAGAACTAGTGCAGTTTGTTTTTGCACTAGAGAAGAAGAGAAAGAAAGAAGACAATTTCTTGCCTTCTGCTTTGAAAGTAATCAAGTGAAGAGAACTACAATAGATCAAGAGCAGAACCAACCTTTTGAAGAAATAAGAAGACTGTCTTGATAGGCAGTATAAAGAACCAGCTAGAGGCTGCAAGTTGGACTTGGCTTTCACCAGTCCAGGGAAGAGGATTGTTTCCCACCCCCCTCCAAAGTGTAGGGACTCACACTGGCTAGAGGATTGTTTTCCTAGCCACTCCATTGTAACAGCATTTTACTTTATAGTGAAGAATCCATGCATTGGTCATACCCATGCATGTCAAGGACGTAGCTACTCTTATTGAGTGGTGAACCTTGTAAAAATATCGTGTGCACATTTTTTACTGCTTTCTATTATTGCATGCGACAGGGAAAAGAGAATAAGAGAATCAAGATCCTAACAGGTCTAGAGGTACAGGGATAAAAGTTGTAATTGGTTTAAAAAGTCCCCAACACTGATTCACCCCCCCTCTCAGTGTTAGGTATATCCCAAACTAGTCCTTTCAGTGTGTAGTGGTTTGTGGTAGTATTCTTTTAGTGATGGAATATGAAATGGTAATGATGTAATATTGTTGTAAGCTGTTGTACATTACAAATATGTGTGGATATGATGTTATGTGGGGCTGATGGGTGATATGTGGCTGTGGTTTTGGAAAATTTAGGGCAGTGGTGGAGCAGATCCAATATTTTTTTTTTTCCAGTTCAACATTTAGCGGCGGTTTTAACCGCCGCTAATGCCATACCTGTGAGCATTTAGCGGTGGTTAAAACCGCCGCTAAATGATGAACTGGTCAGAATTTAGCGGCGGTTTTAACCGCCGCTAAATATATTATGTTGATATTTAGCGGCGGTATTCACCGCCACAGAATAGGCGCATCAAACGCCTGAATTTAGCGGCGGTTAAAACCACCGCTAATAAGATACCCATATAACTGCCGCTAAATGAAGAGAAACCGCCGCTAAATGACGGACCTACGACACATTTCTAAAACCACCGCGGAATCGAAAAAACCGCCACTAATAGATTGCCGACGCCAAACTTAGCGGCGGTTTTTGTAAACCGCCGCCACACAATATAGTAGCGGTTTAAACCGCCGCTAAACCGGAAAAAAACCGCCGCTAGGACCGGCATTTGTTGTAGTGTATGTACATATGTGCTAGAGCCACCTCTACCTACTCGTATCCAGATAGGGATGTATTTTCTTGGAAACCCATTACTCAATACTCACCAAAATTCCAGGAATATTCCATATATATAAACTTTTCTATAGGCTTCTTCCTAAAGATTTAATATCCTAATTTCCAAAAATAACTAAACTATCCTATGATACCAACTATAGCATCCCGCCTTTTTATAACATAACTTTTCATTACATTTTACAAAATTGAGGATCTTTAAGGTTTAGTGTCTTGGAAACTAGGAACTTATTACATGCAAAAAAAAACATTCTTCTTAAACATTTTAAAGGCTTCTCCTTAAGTTCATCCTAGGTTCATTACTGTATCTCATAACTTGGGGACATAAATCAAAAGAAAGGGTGAGCAGAAGGCCCAGTAAGGTAACAAGAGAAACATTTAACAAGTCAACTTGAGATACATCAATTATGTTATGAAAAAGAACTTTAAGGCATGAGAAAGAAATCATGTGGCATATCATAATAAAAATAAAATTTTTCATAACTTTAAGATGTGGCTACATAATTTACCATAGGCAATCATGAAAATATCACTAAGGTCCATCCCCAATGTTTCATTTGAAAATTTCCAAGGTTATTCACCAACATATCGTGAAAATTGTAATCTCTAGTGGTTACATCATTACTCAATGCATTCGAGCGCTACCAGCGCGCACCCTTAAATTTCCCTTTATTTTCATGTGATCCACATATATCATCATAAATAATTTCATAAACAACCCATATAGCATAAAATAAATGGGTTTCATTTCATAATCATAATGTTTTAAAAACTTCTATAAAGACATGATCATTATGTCACTTTAAACCCGCGGAAGGGGAGAGTAGGTCTCATGTATGTAAATACCAGAATTTAAAATAAAAAATTATTTTTTATATGTGGATACCCCTTTTGGAGAAATATCTTTGAGTATTCACTTAATAAAATAAAAGTACTTTAGAAAAAAAGAGAGACATTTTGAGAAGGAAATTCTGCAGCATAACGGCTATGTTTCGGGGTTTTAGAAAACATTGAAAAGAGAGGGGACATGGGTAAAACACTCATAAATGACCCATAAAACAGTATAGGGGCAGAATATAAAGGATTTTAAAACATGGTAATGAAATTTTAAAGATATACCATTTGAAATGAAGAACATGAAAGGAAGACAAATATAAGATTTCTCTTATGAAAATTCGACAGCCCAACGGTGTCACTTAAACTTCAACAAAAATGAATTGACGATATAAAATAGGGTCTCTAATCATATGAACATAAAAGATCAGTTTGATAGATATAGATATCATACCCCAACATAATACAAATGTAAATTGAAATACATGACATGAAATTAGATCTTTGAAAAATGAGAAAGGCGGACGAATCCCTTAAAAATTAGGCAGCCTAACGGCGTCACTTAAACTTCAACCAAAAATGAATTGACAAGATCAAAATAGGGTATCTCATCATATGAACATAAGGGTTCAGTATGATAGATATAGAGATTATACCCCAACATAATAAAAAGGAACTTGAAAGACTTAACATGAAAATAGATCTTGAAAACGAGAAGGGTGAAAGAATCCCTTAAAAATTCGGCAGCCTAACAGCGCCACTTAAAACATCAAAATACTGAATTGAAGATATCAAATCGGGTCTCTCATAATATGATCATAAAAGATCATTATGATAGATATATAGATCATATCCCAACATAATAAAAAGTAACTTGAAAGACTTGACAAGAAAATAGAACTTGAAAATGAGAAGGGTGAAAGAATCCGTTACAAAAATTTCAGTAGCCAAACTGCACCACATAAACTTTCATAAAATGAAATGATCTGAGTAAGAGGGGGTCTCTAATCATATGAACATAAAGAGGAAAGTATAATGAATATAAAAGAACATCCTCCAACATAAGAACATGGAGCATAAAAGGAATGACATAAAAGAGATTACTTGAAAAGAAAGAGAGAGGTCGGATCCCTTACCTTAAAACGTAACTCTTAAAACTAAAAGTTTTGGACCTTGAGGGCTTGGGGCACCTTGGGAGGACTCCTTGGGAGGTAAGGAGACCTGAAATTCGTTGAGAATGATTTTGGAGTCAAAATTATGCGATAATGGCTTGGTATTTATAGGGAAAGTGAGGGGACAAGGCATTAATGGCCAAGTGACACCTCATAAGTGGGTTTCTCAAAACCATGTGCTCTCCCAAGATATTTCCCATGAAGTTAGGAAACATGGGGCCCAAAATAAAATAATTCATCACCTTTGGTCTTCCAACCCATAAAATATCTCATGACATCATCATGACACAGTTATGATGTCATTAAACATACCGAAACCCTAAAACTATATTTTTATTATTCACTGAAAATTCAACGTTCTCAGAAAAATCCCAAAATTTCACATTAACCAAATATCAATGCTCTGATTTCAAAAATGAACTCCGTTTTATAAAAAAAAATTCCTAAATCTTTTTAATTTAATTTTTACATAAATACAATATTCAACGAAAATTTATTTTTTTCAGAAAATTCCCCAAAAATTACCATAACATAATATCGATGATCTAAGTTCAAAAATGAAATCCATTTTATAAAAATAATTTTCTAAATATTTTTAATTTAATTTTAAATTAAAAAAAATTATTTATCTGAAAAAACTAATACTTGAATAATAATTTATGGAACCGTTTTTTAACCATTTTATTGAATCACATTACTTAATCAAGGTGCCTATATTATATTAATACTTTCTTTAAGTGAGATTATTAATCCATTTGGTCACATTACTAATCCTAAGCATAAAATCACTATTCATAATTTACTATTCATCAAAAATTAAGTTGATCTTATTAGACTCTAAATTTTGTACTGAACATAATTGTAGAAGACCATTTTTTGAAAATCATTACACATTTTTAATTATTTAAGGTTTACATAAACATTTTTTAAAATATCCTTTCTCTAAAATTCACCGAAAATATGCATACTATATTTATTCAGACATTTAAAAATTCATAAACATCATCACAAGAAGAAATCCCAATTTTTATTTAAAACAAAGGATTACACAAGGCAGTTACGGTCTCCTTACATAGCCCCTTATCACCCCAGCATAGGACCTAAGTGTAAAGTGTGCTAAGGTGAGAGAATCCGAGGGAGGCTCGGCCAACATCGCACGAGTAGTAATTTCTATCAGTTTGAACTTCTCGCGAAGGTGATTCCATTCTAGCTTCACACGATGAAGTTTGTCTTGGGTTTGGTCTAGAGCAAAGCCTAGGGGTGCTACCTTTTTCCTAGGTTCTGTTAGATGGGCTTCGATCGGTCCAAGACTACTGGGTGAGACCATCGAATCTTCTTACTATATTAATTAACTAAGATTACTTGTATTTAGAGACAATAATCAAAATGTTTAGTTTACAGCGGTCATATTGACCAATGGTCATATAACAGTCAAAACCCAATGGTCTCATTTTAATTATACTCATGTTATCAAATGAAACATTTTTGTTGAGTATAAAAATAAAATAAAATAACACACAAAATTAGGAAACAAGATTTATTTAAAATTTCGGGTCGTTACAAATATACCCTCTATTATCAGAGTAATTCACCAGCAGAAATAAATAAGAAATAGAAAAATAATATAAAACAATGAACATTAGCAATATCTCATGCTAAAACAAACTGGAAATAAAATATCAAAACTAATGCAGAAAATTATCCATGTTATTGTATGTATCAAGTGTCTAAAATGTAACCCAAAATAAAGACTCTAATGACTAACCTTGTAGGTCCTAAACCATATCTGGTTACCTCATCCATGCTCCATACCAACTCATTAATCTACCTCGGGGCCTTTTCCCTTAACCTATATAGAAATCACAATGTCTATTAACATATAGATCAGGAATCTCAAGTAGAGTCTGAATACAACTCATTAAGACACCACCAATGGTGTCTATAACAATATCCAGTCAAATAATAGTGTATGTTGTGGTAATAGTAAAATAATTAAAATACATAAGTAAATGGTTATCACATTATCAATTAAAAATTATTTACCCTAATTGATCCCTATGTTCCAGTAGATCCTTGTACCTTAATCCTCACATCAGATCATGCCACAGCGCGAATTATTCCAAAGTCATATTATGTCTCAAAATTATAGTATTACCATTATTTAATTCACACTTGAATTCCCATGTTATAATTCACACATTACACAATATAATAACCAAGTTCGTATTCATAATCCACAACTAAATGAACATGTTACCATTCATGCTGAATACATTAGAATGAGCTTGTTTCTAGTCATTAATTCAAAACTAAATTACCATTTTTCCATTTATACTATACATGTTAGAATGTCCATGTTCCCATTCATTAATTCACAACTAAATGACCAGGTTACCATTAATTATATAATTAATTCAAAAATTAATTACCCACATCAATTTCATTACTAATTCAATAATTAGTTTAGTACAAGAATTTCTATTATTTAACTCAATAATAAAAAAAATCATGTAAGCCCCCTTAATTAATTCCCCAATTAATTTATCACATCATATTCATTAATTAACCCATAAATTAATTCATCAAAAACCACAACTAAAAATCCCATAATTATTTCCACAATTAATTATCTCTATTCTAAATATTAATAACTCATAATTAATTTGTCAATTAATTATCTAAATTTAATATAAGGCCCCATCCTTAAACCTTACTTAATCTTGAGTTATTACAAGATTACACATTGAGGATCTTTTTGGGTTTAGAGTTTTATAGAATTAGATCATAAAACATGCATTACATTCCACATATAAACAAAGTGGTTACATAAAGATAGTATTCATTTTCCCCATCAATGGAAACATATTTAAAATAAAACATGGATTCATTCTTGACACTTTCTGGAAACTATCATCATATCATGTACCTTTCCCTTGACCTGTGAAAAACATTTCAAAAAAACTTGGGATGAGCATAAAAAGCTCAGTATGGGCTATAAAAATATGGAAATGAAACATAAGTTCATATATACATAAGAATGAAATCATACTTTACCCATAAAACATAAGCACTTTAACATACCTCATCAAATCAGGAATAAATCATAGAAATCATAAGACATAAAGGTAACTTGAGACATTCATAACATTCTTACATAGGGAGTAACCCTCTTGGTTACGTTTGGAATACCCATCACAGTATATTCCCTAAATCTCTTTGGAGAAACCTTAACGTTTCACTCCTTTACATTACCCAATGCATTGGAGAGCTATATCGGGCTCACCTGCCCTTAGTTTATCACAGAACCACCCGTCTTCATAATAATGCCCAAGAACCTCAACATAATTGTATCACATAAAACATGCATAAAGGAAACATAACATTTCCACCTTTCAATAACAAGATATAAATACAACACATTGATATAAAAACATTATGAAAACCATTTTCAATACCAAAATAAAAGAAAAGTAAAACATGGTATTTTTTTTAAAGGTATGGCTTGTAGAGGAAGCTGAAACTCAAATAATGGTCACGGTGGCGGAGAAGTCGTTGTCGTCGCATGCGTATGACAAAAAACATTCCCTTTTGCCGTTTAGTAAACGCTTCATATAAAAAAATATTCCTTTTGGATAAACGTAAAATTCAAATGGGTTTATACACCGTATAAAAGAAGGTTGTGTATAAAATAAAATATGCCTCAATGAAAGGAGATTGAGACGAAGTCCCATACCTCGGGTTCGACTTGACTCGATCGTTCATTAATGTCCTGAATAATAAACATGATTTAATTTATACTTGATTAAGAACCTTTTTTTATGTTCATTATTCGTTTTATATCACTTATTTCCATGTCATGAACACTATGTAGTTATTTAAGTTAATAACTGTCGTTTTAACGATCATTGGTAATTGAGTCGAAAATAAACCCTTTATAATTACAAGTTTTTCATGTATCCACTATATCCAGAATTATAATAATGATGTATATATCATATATATCCAGTATATACATGAATTTATAATATTACATTATCATTTAGAGGTAAGAAATGAAATGCACCGTTCATGGAGACGGTAAGCTGTACGTACGCATGAACGCTACTTTCATTTCTATTTCGTATTTTTATAGAATGGAATCATAATTATATAAAGTTATATTATAATTCCAATATAATATCATATATAATATCATAGTTCCATCCTTTATACGTCCTACATATGGTATTTAACGAATCAAATCACTTTGAGGGCGCGGTAGTCCGCACTTCCTTAAGTGAAGATATCGCGTTTACCCATAATGGAAACCATAAAGGTATGCCCAAAATGAAAAATACAGAAGCTTAAGGAAAACATAAACATATTATATATCATATATAAATATAGTTACATATTAATGGCCACCTTTGAAGGTGTTAAAATAATGTTGAACAATCATCGTTTCGGGAGGCATAATTAACCATCCATGGAAACAGTATGTTCTTTAACCATTATATGTAGGTGTGTGTAAGTGTAGTTCGTATAATTCTTATAACAACATCCTATTATATTGACTATACTGTAGTTGTTACAAAGAAAATGAATAAAAAGAGTTTAGGTGGTTGGGAATCAAAATAAAACAAAAGGACTCATGTGAAGACATTACCTTAAAATCGGGTAACTCCCTTTGGTTTGAGCTCAAAGGATTCCTTGGGAAGACTTCTGACCAATGTGAGGAATCAAGGAGTAAGAGAGGGAAGTGGAGAGACAAAATGGTCAGGTTTTGGCCAAGCCAAAGGCTTTGGAAGTGTGGGTAAGGAGGTAGAGGTGGGGGCCTTTTATAAGAGGAGAGGAGAGGCACTCTTGGAAAGTAATGAAATGTTACATTATTTTAGAATGAATTTCGGATATTAATGGTCCCACATTGATATGTTTCTAGGGTAAGGTGATAAGGGTTCTAAATCCACTCATCCAATAGGATTTTTACATGTGTAGGTCTTAGATTGTACATTATCTTTCCATTTTATTTAAATCCTTTATTAATGAGGTAATCGCTGCATCATCATGATGTCATAAATAATGTAATAAATTTAATGTCTAAAAATTATAAAAAAAATATCATGATGTAGTAAATATTTTTATATTTCTAATGAATATTTATAGTCCAAAAGATCATTTATGTAGACAAAATTAAAAATATCTTACTTAGGTGATACATTCTTTTTCACATTTAACATTCTTTAAAAATAAAAAGATAAAACGTCACTTTCTCACAAAAGTGATTCCATGGGGCCCCCAAGTTTGGCACAAGGAATCCCATGGTCGGCCATGAGACAACAAGTATACTTAGGACACATTTTGTGGTCTTTTTGTGTTATTATGATATCATTTTATTATCTTTAACTACCTAATTACTCATTAATCAAGATAATTAAAGATAATTACCATCGTTACTATTCATAATGTCCAAAAATAAAAGAGTCTTAATTACATAATTTGGACCTTTTTATTACAAATATGTAATCCATTTTACCAAATTCTAAACACATAAATTGCAATAATTGATTTAAAAATAATTCTTGTTGTCAAAACAAATAGCGGGTTTTTTTGAAACAATATCTATGAAAAGATTGGCATTAGTTTATGACCAATTACAAAGTGAAATTAATCCTAATGACCACCATTGGATTAAATGGTAAAAATATATTCAGATTACACTTTAAGACCACTTAAAAGGATAATCTAACCATATAATTAAATTAAATGAAAAAGCAGTTTTGATGTAAAATGCAGTATTTTTCACTATTCATTAAAAAATGAACATTGTCAGAAAAATACCAAACATTTATCCAATATAAATTTCAATGTCCCAATCATAATGAATATGTTTGTTTTTACAAATATAGATTATAAAATTGTCAAAATATAGATTTAAAAATGGTTTTCCATCAAAAGGCATTAAAACAATCTTTTAAAAAAAATATTAGTGTATTCAATGCTTAAGATTGGATTTATTTTCATTTTAAGCCTCTAAAACACTATCTAATCATTAATATATATAGATAAAAATATATATTATTCATTAATTACTTGGGATGTTACATCCTTCCCCCCTTTAGAAAATTTCATCCCCGCAATTTATTTACTTATCGAATAAATGGGGGTACTTATCCCTCATTGCATTTTTAGATACCCATGTTGCCTCTTCCATCATGTGGTTTTTCCACAAAACCTTTACCTGATTAATAACCTTATTCTGTAACAATTTCTCCCTGTGGTCAGGAATCTGGACCGGTTGTTCCTCATAAGATAGGTTCTCTTCCAGCTGAACTACCTCTGGACTCAAAACATGAGATGGATCTGGCATATACTTTCTCAACATCAAAACGTGAAAAAAATTGTGTACCTGAGATAAACTTGGAGGTAAAGCCACCCGGTATGCAACTGATCCAACTCCCTCCAGAATTTCATATGGTCCAATAAACCTTGGACTCAGCTTTCCTTTCTTACCAAATCGCATCACACTTTTCCATGGTGAGACTTTGAGAAAAACATGATCACCTACCTCGAAAGATAGATCCTTCCTCCTGTTGTCTGCATAACTCTTCTGCCTACTCTGAGTTGTTCTCATGTGTTTCTGAATCAGCTGAACATTTTCTGCCATCTCTTCTACCAATTATGGTCCCATCAACTTCCTTTCACCCACTTCATCCCAGAAATCTGTAGTTCGACACCGCTTCCCATATAATGCCTCAAATGGTGTCATATGTATACTTGAATGAAAATTGTTATTATATGAAAATTCAACCAAAGAAAGATTTTGGTCCCAACTTCCCTGATAATCCATTGAACAAGCTCGTAGCATATCCTCTAAGGTCTGAATTGTTCGTTCTGACTGCCCATCTGATTGAGGATGAAATGTTGTACTAAAATTTAATTCAGTACCCAACAACTTCTAAAGGACTTTCCAAAAGTTATAAGTGAACCTGGGATGACGATCAGATACAATGGAGAGAGGAACTCCATGTAACCTGAATATCTATTTAAGATATAAATGTTAAAGTTTATCTAGGGAAAACGTATCTCGTATAGTAAGGAAATGAGCAGATTTAGTCAAGCGATCAACAATAACCCAGATTGCATTATTACCTCGAGATGTCTTCGGTAATCTCACAACAAAGTCCATGGATATATTCTCCCATTTACACTCTGGAACTGGTAAAGGTTGAAGAATCCCATTCGGTAACAGCCTCTCTTCTTTAACCTGCTGACAAGTCAAAAACTTCACAGTAAAATCAGCAATATCTCTTTTAGTTCCATCCCACCAGTAATACTCCTGCAGATCTCTATACATCTTTGTACTGCCAGGATGAACTGAAAACGGAGAACTATGAACTTCACATAACAACTCTCTCTTCAATTGTGAATCACAAGGCACACACAATCTCTTCCCAAATCTCAAAACACAATCATTATCAATGTTGAATTTAGGCAACTTACCTTTCTAAACCAGCTCTACCTTTTTCTACAACTCACTGTCTTGCTTCTGTGCTTGCTTGATTCTATCTGATAGAGATGATCTCACTGATACCTAAAACAAAACAGAATAACTTCCTGCACCAACAACTTCTATGCCAAATTTCATCAAATCCTTAACCAAAGGATCACTTTCCAAACACAACATTGCTAATGAAGCATTACTTTTTCGACTCAAAGCATCAGCCACTTTATTTGCTTTTCCCGGATGGTAATTAATTGTACAGTCATAATCCTGGATTAATTCCAGCCATCTCCTCTGTCTCATGTTTAACTCTTTCTGAGTGAATATATACTTTAAACTTTTGTGATTAGTATATATTTCACACTTTAATCCATACAAATGATGCCTTCAAATTTTAAAAGCGAAAATAACAGCAGCTAATTCCAAATCATGTGTAGGGTAATTTACCTCATGATTTTTCAACTGTCGTGAAGCATAAGAAATTACCTAATCATTCTGCATTAGGACGCAACCAATTCCTTTCAATGAAGCATCACTATATATTACAAACTCATCATTCATGGAAGGTAGTGCCAAAACTGGAGCATTCACCAATCCTCTTTTCAATTCCTGAAAACACTCATCACATTCTTTTGTCCAGATAAACTTAACAACCTTCCGAGTTAACTTAGTAATTGGACTAGATAATCGTGAAAATTTTCTATCAAACCTTCAATAATAGCCTGCCAAACCAAGGAATCTACGAATCTCAGTTACATTTGTGGGTCTTGGCCATTCTTCAACAACCTTTGTTTTTGTAGGATCAACAGTTATCCCATCTTTAGAAACAATGTGACCAAGGAATGAAATTTGTTGCAACCAAAACTCACACTTTCTGAATTTTCCATATAGTTTCTTTTATTTTAACATTTGCATGATAACCCTTAAATGTCTTTCATTCTCCTCTTTACTTTTAGAAAACACCAAAATATCATCAATGAAAACCACCACAAACTTATCCAAGAACTCATGGAAAATTCTATTCATTAAGTCCATGAATATAGCAGGTGAATTGGTTAGCCCAAAAGGCATTACTACAAATTCATAATGGCCATATCTTGTACAGAACACGGTCTTCAGAACATTTTCTTCCTTTAACTTCAGTTGATGGTACCCTGATCTCAAGTCAATCTTTGAAAAATACTGAGCTCCCTGGAGCTGATCAAACAAATCATCGATATGAGGCAAAGGATATTTGTTCTTAACAGTGATGTTATTCAAGGCTCTATAGTCAATGAAAAGTCTCATTGAACCATCTTTCTTTGTAACAAATAAAATAGGAGCACCCCATGGTGATGTGCTAGGTCGAATGAAACCTTTATCTAATAAATCTTGCAATTTCTCCTTAAACTCTAAAAGTTCAATTTGAGCCATTCGATAAGGGGGTTTTGAAATTGTCTTAGCATCAGGATCCAAGTCAACATTAAACTCAACTTCCCGGTCTGGTATTATTCCAGGAAAAACATCAGGATACTCATTTACCACTGGCACATCATTAATCTGAACAATTCCTTTATTTTCAACAATGTGTGCAAGGTTACATTCATTTCCATCTTTTACAAGTTTCTCGTCCTCTTGATAATTTATCAACAGTAAGGGTTCATTCTTGTACACAAACTGAAAGTCTTTCTGAAAATAAACTTCTTTATCTCTACAGTCAATCTTACATGGTAAATAGAGAGCCAATCCATACCCAGGATAACATCAAACTCTACTAGAGGTATAACAATAAGGTTTGAAAGTAGGTTCTTTCCACAGATAAGGATAGAAAGATTCTTATAAATTCTTTTTGCCTCAACATTTCCCCCAGGTGTTTTTACCAAAAGGTCAGGAGTCATTTCTTGAGATGGTATTCCCATTTTACTAGAAAAGTTTTCAGAGATGAAAGAATGTGTAGACCCCGAATCAAACAACACACTGGCATAATCTGAAAAAACAAACAAAGTACCTGATACAAATTCATTTGATGGCCCGACATCTGCTGAAGTAGTTGCAAAGGATTTCACCACCCCTTTCTGCTTGTAGTCTAACTACTTCCCATTGCTCAAGCTCTTTGTCGGACACTCATTTTCATAGTGACCCATCTCATTGCACTTAAAACATTTCACTGACTGTAAATCAAATTTGGTCTTACCTTCACCTTGATCTTTTTCAGTGCAATCACGAGCCTTCTGTCCCATCTTACCACATCGGTAACACTTTCCAGAATTGAGAAGACATTCCCCAGCATGCCTTTTGCCACATTTATCACAAACTGGAAACATAGATTTCTTACCATCAGAATTTTTTGAAGAATTCTTCCCTTTATCCTGCCACCTTGGTCTCTTCTTCTGTTGGTTGTTATAGAACACTTGATCATTGGTAAACTCCATTTTCACCTTCTCAGCACATCGAGCAAGCTTTTCATAACTTTTAAACTCACGAGAAGCTAATTCCCTTTGATATTTTGGATTTAATCCTGAGTAAAAACAATTGATTTTAATATCAAGGTCTTGGATAAAATTTAGAGCATACCTTTCCAATCGAATGAACCTTTCTTCAAAGGTAACCACTGAGTCTTCCTCTTGCCTCAATTCTAAGAACTTCCTTTCCATCCTAAGTCAAATAGCCTTAGGAAAATACTTCTCAAGAAACATACCTTTGAATTCATCCCAGTCAAGAGCATCAATCTCATCGGCGTCCCTGATATTTTTAACCATCGACCACCACTGATCTACTTTACCCTCCAAACGGTAAATAGCAAGACTAACCTTTTGATTTTATGAACACCCCATGACATCGAAAATCTTCTCCATTGCTTTAATCCACCCTTCAGCTAGCACAGGGTCAGATAATCCTCTGAATGATGGGGGATGTTGCCTCATGAAATGTTCCACCACTGACATGTTCCTCTGCGGTTGATCTGGCTGATCTCGTGCATGGATACCAGCACCATTTATCACTTGAGTCAACTGCTCCATTACTGCAACAAACTGTTCAGTTCCAATTCCGACCATCTTAAGATGCTGATTCGGAAGGTTATTTCCTTCTGTATGCCTTCCTAGCATTGCTTCCCCGTTTCCTCTGTGGAAAACCAATCTGAACACACATGTCTTAGATGAAGCAGCATGGTAATCGTCAAATGCTATATCACATCAATTTGACCATAAAAAAATATTTTTGGATAATCATTTAATATAATTCTAACTCCTAAAGTTATCTAAACCGACCTCTGATACCAACTATAAGGCCCCAGCCTTAAACCTTACTTAATCTTGAGTTATTACAAGATTACACATTGAGGAACTTTTCGGGTTTAGAGTTTTAGAGAATTAGATCATAAAACATGCATTACATTCCACATATAAACAAAGTGGTTACATAAATATAGTATTCATTATTCCCATCAATGGAAACATATTTAAAATAAAACATGGATTCATTCTTGACACTTCCTGGACACTATCATCATATCATGTACTTTTCCCTTGACCTGTGAAAAACATTTCAAAAAAACTTGGGATGAGCATAAAAATCTCAGTATGGGTTATAAAAATATGGAAAGGAAACATAAGTTCATATATACATAAGAATGAAATCATACTTTACCCATAAAACATAATCACTTTAACATTCCTCATCAAATCATGAATAAATCATAGAAATCATAAGACATAATGGTAACTTGAGGCATTCATAACATACTTACGTAGGGAGTAACCCTCTTGGTTACGTTTGGAATACCCATCACAGTATATTCCCTAAATCTTTTCGGAGAAACCTTAATGTTTCACTCCTTCGCGTTACCCAATGCATTGGAGAGCTATATCGGGCTCACCTGCCCTTAGTTTATCATGGAACCACCCGTCTTCATAATAATCCCCAAGAACCTCAACATAATCGTATCACATAAAACATGCATAAAGGAAAAATAACATTTCCACCTTTCAATCACAAGATATCAATAAAACACATTGATATAAAAACATTATGAAAACCATTTTCAATACCAAAATAAAATAAAAGTAAAACATGGTATTTATTTTTCTTTTTTAAAAAAAGGTATGTCTTGTAGAGGAAGCCGAAACTCAAATAATGGTCACGGTGGGGGAGAAGTCGTTGTCGCCGCATGCATACGACAAAAAACATTCCCTTTTTTTGTTTAGTAAACTCTTTGTAAAAAAAAGGATTCCTTTTGGATAAACATTAAACTTCAAAGGGGTTTATACACCGTATAAAAGAAGTTTGTGTATAAAATAAAATATGCCTCAATGAAAGGAGATTGAGACGAAGTCCCATACCTCGGGACCGACTTGACTCGATCGTTCTTTAATTTCCTGAATAATAAACTTGAGTTAATTTCTACTTTCTTAAGAACCTTTTTTTATGTTCATTATTCCTTTTATATCACTTATTTCCATTTCATGAACACTATGTAATTATTTAAGTTAATAACGGTCGTTTTAACGATCATTGGTACTTGAGCCGAAAATAAACCCTTTATAATTACAAGTTGTTCATGTATCCATTATATCCAGAATTATAATCATGATTTATATATCATATATATCCAGTATATACATGAATTTATAATATTACATTATCATTTAGAGGTATGAAATGAAATGCACCATTCATGGAGACGGTAAGCCATACGTACACATGAACGCTACTTTCATTTCTATTTAGTATTTTTATAGAATGGAATCATAATGATATAAAGGTATATTATAATTCTAGTATAATATAATATATAATATCATAGTTCCATCCTTTATAAGTCCCACATATGGTATTTAACGAATCAAATCACTTTGAGGCGGCGGTAGTCCGCACTTCCTTAAATGAAAATATCGCGTTTACCCATAATGGAAACCATAAAGGTATGCCCAAAATGAAAAATACAGAAGCTTAAGGAAAACATAAACATATTATATATCATATATAAATATAGTGACATCTTAATTTCCATCTTTGAAGGTGTTAAAAGAATGTTGAACAATCATCGTTTCGGGAGGCATAAATTCACCATCCACGGAAACAGTATGTTCTTTAACCATTAGATGTAGGTGTGTGAAAGTTTAGTTCGAATCCTTCTTATAAAAACATCATAGTATATTTAAGATACTGGATTTGTTACAAAAGAAATGAATAAAAAGAGTTTAGGGGGTTGGATAAGCAAAATAAAACAAAAGGACTCAAGTGAAGACATTACCTTAAAATCGGGTAACTCCCTTTGGTTGGAGATCAAAGGCTTCCTTGGGAAGAATTCTTCCCAATGTGAGGCTTCAAGGAGTAATAGAGGGAAGTGGAGAGACAAAATGGGCAGGGTTTGGCCGAGCCAAAGGCTTTGGAAGTTTGGGTAAGTAGGTAGAGGTGGGGGCCTTTTATAAGAGGAGAGGAGGGGCACTCTTGGAAAGTAAAGAAATGTTACATTATTTTAGAATGAATTTCAGATATTAATGGTCCCACATTGATGTGTTTCGAGGATTAGGTGATAAGGGTTCTAAATCCACCCATCCAATAGGTTTTGGACATGTTTAGGTCTTATATTTTACATTATCCTTCCATTTTATTTAAATCATTTATTAATGAGGTAATCGCTGCATCATCATGATGTCATAAATAATTTAATATATTTAACGTCTAAAAATTACAAAAAATATAATGATGTAGGAAATATTTTTAGATTACTAATTAATATTTATATTCCAAAAGATAATTTATGTAGAAAAAATTACAAATATTTTACTTAGGTGATACATTCTTTGTCACATTTAACATTCTTTAAAAATAAAATGATAAAAAGTCACTTTCTGACAAAAGTGATTCCATGGGGCCCCCATGTTTGGAACAATGCATCCCATGGTCGGCCCTGAGACAACCTGTATCCTAATGACACATGTTGTGGTCTTTTTTTATTATTATGATATCATTTTATTATCTTTAACTACCTAATTACTCATTAATCAAGATAATTAAAGATAATTACCATCGTTACTATTCATAATGTCCAAAAATAAAAGAGTCTTAATTAAATAATTTGGGCCTTCTGATTCCAAATATGTAATCCATTTTACCAAATTCCCAACACATAAATTGCAATAATTTATTTAAAAATAATTCCCGTTGTCAAAACAAATAGAGGGTTTTTGTGAAATAATATCTATGAAAAGTTTGGCATTAGTTTATGACCAATTACAAAGTAAAATGAATCCTAATGACCACCATTGAATTAAATGGTAAAAATATATTCAGATTACACTTTAATACCACTTAAAAGGATAATTTAACCATATAATTAAATTAAATGAAAAAGCAGTTTTGATGTAAAATGCAGTATTTTTCACTATTCAGTAAAAAATGAACATTGTCAGACAAATACCAAAAATTTATCCAATGTAAATTTAAATGTCCCAATAATAATTAATATTTTTATTTTTAAAAATATAGATTATAAAATTTTCAAAAGATAGATTTAAAAATGGTTTTCCATCAATAGGCAGTAAAACAATCTTTTAAAAAAATATTAGTGTATTCCATGCTTAAGATTGGATTTATTTTCATTTTAAGCCTCTAAAACACTATCTAATCATTAATAGACATAGATAAAAATATCTATTATTCATTACTTACTTGGGATGTTCCATTTAACATCTCAATATCTAATAATTCATTCTATAATTAATTATGTCTAAATATATAATTTCTAAAATTCCTAATTCTCATCTCCCCCATTAATCAATTTTCCAAATTAATTAATTTAAATCAAGGAAACAATTTCTAAATAACTAATATAAATACTACAATTTTATGCACACAATATCAATAAAGACTATGGGATTTGAATAATAAACCAACATCCTCAATGTTTTGAAAATGATCTCCTAATGGAAATCCCCAAAATTTGAGTGGCATAATGATGTAAAAGGATATCCATATCTAAAACCCTTAATCAAGATCAAATAAATAAATATATCTCTAATATATATATATATAATCTTATATATAGATATGCAATATTAGGTCTAGATATAATCTGAAATAGAAGAAAATAACTCCACTCAAATATGGGACAATAATGGATAATGATTGGGAAACCAATGGAATATAATCAACATACTGGGAGGGATGAATATCAAGATATAGGCATCGCATCACAAAGAACAGAGGTCAAGAACTCTAGGAATCATTATGAAGAGCTCCAAAAAAATGAATGACTACCTTGGGTAAAATGGGGATCGATATAGAATTAAAATGGGGGTTTGGTAATCTTTAAAACAAATACTTGTCCTGAATTAATTGTTGTGTAATGTTTTTTGGGTAGGGGTACACAGTTTCCCATAATCATGCCCCTAAACCATGCACCTCTTTTATAGGGGCACATGGTTACTTATAATGGGGAATATGATTAGAAAAATTGTTCACCAACCATGCAAATACAAAAAATCTAGTATTTCACGTTTTTCTAGGGTGGGGAATATGGTTTACCATAACCGTGCACCAACCATGCACATCCATATTTCTATCATTATTCTAAAAAAACCTCCCTAACACAACCCAACCTAAAACCCAAATGAACATTAATCAACAATAAAAAAAAAAATAACACCTGTAAATAATCCTGAGACAACTCCATAAAAGGTCAGTATATTACAATCTCCCCACCTTATAACAACTCATCCTCAAGATTCACTCTCTTGAATATTTATGATTCCATGTCAAAAAGATCAGGCCACTGAGCTGTCATATCTACTACCATTTCCCATGTTTCCCCATGAACACCCCCGTTTTTTCATAATTCATGAATTAGTGGAATGGTATTTCCAAACAACACTTTCACAATATTATCTAACACATGTATCATATAATCCTTAAATAAAACATCTATATCAAGATCAACATCATCAATGAAGATAACATGAGAGTTTGCGGGGTGATACTATCGTAGTGGTGACACATGAAAAATGGCATGCATAGCACTTTATTTTTTGTGGAGGGGTAAATCGAAATTCCATCGGCTCAATTATCTCCACCACTTCAAAAGGTCCAATAAAATTGGGCTCCAACTTTCCATGTCTTTATATAATTCGTTAACCAAACATAGGTGACACCTGAAGGAATACATGATCACCCTCTTTAAATTATAGGGTTAATTTATGCCTATCATGGTACAAATTTTTTCTACTTTAATCCATATCCATTTATTTCAGAATTATTTGTGTAATGCTCCGACCCCAGTTACCCAGAGTCAGTGCATTATTACCTAACATTGGCATGATACAAGGAAATCATGTCCCAAAAGACAGATCAGTTTAGTAGCCTTGTAAATACTAGATATATTCATAAGTTACACAGTACATTATAAAATGAAAAGATAAAACAAAATTGTTTCCATAGACAACACTCATATCCCCTCAGACTATCCCTGCATGTCAATCATAAAATACTTCTTCACATCCTGGGAAAAATAAAACATAAAAACGGGTGAGCTCAGATGCTCAATAAGGATAACAATATAGCAGAAACTTTAATAAATAAGCATAAACATTTATGGAAATTTATAAGACTAAAACAAAATCTTTTTAATCTTGAACTTCAGAATAATATGTCAAATATAAAATCAAATAATGTCATTTACTTATTCACATGGATATTCTACAAGTATAATAATCACATGCAATATCAATAGCCAATTTCATAATGATGGAATGCATAATGCCAGACTTCATAACCACATAGTCAAGGCCTTGTGCCAAGACTACAAATAATATTCTGTCAAGTCCTTGTGCCAAGACACTAGTTTGTCTCATGAGACCTACTTATTCATCAAGGAGCTATAGTGGGCTCCACCAATCACTTACTAAGTCGAATTTATTCCTCATATGAAAAGGTTTAAACATAACATAATCATTCGTATTAAAATGAGCATAATAAATTTCAATACATTATCCATAAACCATGAATGGTGAAAAAATAACACATCTATAGTCAAACATAACACAAAACCTTCAATACAATATGGAAGTTTTGTATCATAATAAATCAACTTCAAATAAGCTTAAAATACATCAAAGGATATTGACATGGATGAAATCAAAACCTTTTTTAGAGAAATATCACTTTCTATTTTGAAATCATTTAAGTGTCACATAATTATAAATAAAACAATTATTTAGAAAATATTATTATAATCTTGTAAGGAACTCTTCGACAATGTTATAACAGTAGAAAATATATGCACCCTCCGTATAAGTTAAAAAACATTCTTACCTTAATTTTGTCGAAAAGGTCATAGGGTACCTTGATTGGAAAATGACGAAAAGCTTCCTTTCAAAAAATATAAGGTCAAATAAGGGTAAAAATTAATTTAACCCATTGTTTAGTAAATAGTAAAAATGGTTTTAAATACATTTTAAGAAACGTGGAAGTGGATGAAAAAGAGATCCCAGTAGATAATTACGTATAAACAACCTCGGATAATGAAGAGATTGTGAAATTAACCCTTACCTTGATCTTTTCCTTGGTTGAGGGTAGGTTAATCTCCCTTATAGTGGTTAAATAATTGGTATTCTATTATACAAGAACCATATACATGAATATGTTATCATATATGATCTTCTTATTTTTCATTGTTAATGATATTTCAGTAGTGTCATCATTTTGGGTGTTAACTGGTTCATTTTTCTTTATATGCTTTGTTACGTAAGTAATGTTTTTTGTGAATATGATATATCTTATTCATATTCAGAATTATATTAAGTCTTTAAACATTATTTTTAATTATCAAATGAAAATTAGTCTGTAATGGATACGATGGGGAATGAATCTCATTGCGTTTGTGGAGACAGTAATCCGTACCTATGCATGAGCGACGATATCATTATTTTGATATTAAAATAATATATAATTGGATGTTATGTCATATATAAAGAATAATAATCATTTTATATATATTATTTACATCAATTATACATAATTATTATACCCATCCAATAATAATGTATTGAATAACAACTACACCACGATGTTGAGACGGTAAGTCGTACGTTCGCACATATGGTGACATGTCATTCAAAGGATGGATAGAATAATGAATAGGGTTATAACATATTGATAATAACATAATAGTATATAGAAGATACTACATTTATTAGTTTATAATGGAAATAACAAAGAAAGGGGAAGTGGAAAAAGAAAGGAACATGAAAGAGGTGATTAAATATTTACCCATTCTTCGGGTTCTTTCTTTTGATTTGATCAAAAGGGCTCTTAGGTTGGATTTCTGAATAAATTAAGTCCTATAGGATTATGTGAGGACATATTAGAGGATATTTGGATAGGGTTTGGTAGAGGAAAATGGCATTGAAGGTGTAAATTTGAGAGAAGTGGAAGTGCCCTTTTATAAGAGGAGTAAGGGGAACCTTAGGAAAATATTGAAATATTATTTTATAATAAAATCATTTTATGTTTATAAGGGCTCAAAAATAAATTATATAAAGACTAAGGTGCTTATGGGTATAAATCCTTAAAACCAATGGGTTATAGATAGGTTTGGGTAAATATATTAACATTAGCTTTTAGATTTAACTCTTAGTTAAATAGTTTAACATTTACCACGTCTCTTGGTATTTTTATACTATATGATTAATAAACATACTATAAAATTCCAAGAAAACATAAAGTGGTCCATTAATGACATATATAATATTATTTAAGATCTTTGGCTGAACCATAGATCTTTATAAATATAATATCAATTAATAATATAATATTTTTTTTAAAAAACTCCTTTATGTCAATTTTGACACTATTTTCTATTTTATTTTTGTTAAATTCCTAAAATAATTGTTACTTAGAAAAAAATTCATTTAACAAATACTAACATGTCTCATTAACCAATCAAATTCGTATATGGTATCAAAATTTTCAAATTATATTTATTTTAACATTTGTAATACCATTTATTTTATTCTTTCAATAATAAGGAAAATATTGCATCATCATTGAGTCATAAATACTTTTAATTATTAAATGTATAAAATTTATAAATAAAATACCATTATTTAGGAAATATTTTTAACTTTATAATGAAAATTTATAGTCTAAGATACAAATTATTTAACCCTATGTAAATAAAATTACTAAAAGATATATTCTTAGGTCATTTTTGTATTTACTTTAACTTAATTAATATAAAGTGTCATTATCACTTACAAGTGGCTCCATGGGATCTCAAAATCGACTCAAGGATGCCCATGGTCGGAAATTTATCATCAAATAGGGTTATAACACATTTTAGGGTAATTTAATATTCTTATTATATTATTTTTTTACCTATATTTATCGTATTTACCATTTAACCATACGAAATAAAATATTTACCGAAGTAATTATTCAAATTGTCTAAAAATAAAAGTTTCCTATTTACACAATTTAGACCTCATGATTCTAAATATGGAATCCATTTTTCTAATTTCAAAACATAGAAGTGGTAGAAATAAATTTAAAACTAATTCTCATTGTCAAAACAAGAAACGTGTTTTTAAGAAATAATAACTATCAAAATATTGACACTTTCTTATGTTCAGTTTAAATATGAAATTATGTCCAATGACCAACATTGGACTAAATGGTAAAAATTTAATCTATTTATACTTAAAAATTATACAATATTATAATTTATCACTATAAATTATATTGATTAAAAATGTTTTTTTAATTAAAATTTAATATCTTTCACTATTCATCAAAATTTGAATCTTTTCAGAAAAATAACAAAAATTCACCCTAAGCTAGTTTAGATATTACAAACCAAAAAATTAAGTCTATTTTGAAAGATAAAATTTATAAAATTTCAAAAAGTGGGTATTACTATTCATAACGGCTAGTTCGATGAGTCGCGATGTGTTAGAATCTCAAAGTTGTGTACAATGCAAGCTATTGCATTATTTAAAGGGAAGTGTACCATGAAAGCTTAGGGTATTACAATTTGTACCTGCTCTGATGTATCTTACACAAGACATAGTCCCAAAAACTTAAACTCACCTACCTCTATCTAACATAATGGTGATCTACATGGCCAACCATAAAGCTCCTTGTATTATTCCATCTATATCGTTTCTGAAAAACTATTGTTATAAAGAAACTATACTTCATCGATGTTCTTCTCCCAATATCCAAAAAATTCAAGAACACACACTCATAACATTTCCCCAAGCACTTGTATAGTACATGCTGACTTCCCATCTATCTTTGGGTGAAACAATGTACTCTACAGAACTTGTATACTGAGTGCCTTTTGTATGAACTATGAGAATAACAAAGTAAAACATGAGTCCTAATCTAAAATAATAGTGTCTGGAACCCCATAAAGACTTAATATCTCATTAACATACAAAACACCAAACTTCTCCACTAAGAAAGTCTCTCTTATATGCAAGAAATATGCGACATTCATCATTCAATCCATAATAACCCAAACAAATCTTTCTGTTAAGAACTATTCAAGAGATCCACCACAAGGTCTACAGTAATGTCACCCCACTTCCATTTCTAGAATGGGAAACCACTGTAGAAATCCTCTAGCTCATTGATTCTATGTCGTCACATGATGACAAGTGTAGCATCGTGTCACAAATACAATTATCTCCTTTTTCTTGCCTATCTAACTAAACTATCATCATATGTCATGGTACATTTTGGTCACACCTGGATGTAACGCCCACTTCTAGTCAAAAAACGTATGCATTATCTCCACTCAAATGATCATAGGTACAATAATATGATTCCTGACATGGATAATATCATCATCATCTATGATCCGATATGAATGTGTCTCCCCACCTTCAAATATTTTCATCAAGGTTAAAAATTTTAGATCCACATATTATGTATCACTAATCTGTATCTGAAGTGTAGAATCCACATGAAATAACACAAGAGTATTCTGCTCCTGAATCTTGTTAACCAACACAGAAATTTCGACAATAAATTCCATCATCTTCTAGTCAGTACTAGACTCGTAATCAATTTTATTCTGAGTGTTTCTGGTCAATGAATCAAAAAGACTATTCCACTTTGTGGGTTTATATTCTAGTTCAATATCAAATTACTACATATAATCAACACATATCCACTACTATAGATTCATGCCAAGTAGTTAAAATATGTACTTTAATCTCTAATGATTAGTATACACATTAAACTTTTCACCCAAATGATAGTTCCTCCAACATTTTAAGGTGAAACCAACTACAACTTACTTGAGGTCATGTGTTAGGTATTTATATTCATGAGGCGTCAACTTCCAAGACCCATACTACACAAATTGATCTCATTTCATTAACATAACTCCAATTCCAAATCTATAAGCATCACAGTACACCATGTACTCCTCAGCTTTCTTGGGTAGAATTAAGATTGGTGTCATTGTCAAATGCTTCTTAGTCTCGTGGATGGTATCCCCACAAGACAACAAAAAATTAAAAATTTATCTCCTTTTCTCATGATTGAAAGAGTACCTTCTAAATGAGAAAATTCTGAGAAAATCCTATCATAATATACAGTTAATCCTGAAAAGGTAAGGATATCGAACATGTTCTTGGGATGCTACCAAGAAAACACTATCTGAACCATCTATAGATCTACCGACACACCTTCCTCCAAGATTATGTGACAGAATTAGTGAAAATGATCAATCCAAACTGGAACATAGATGTATTCCCTTATAGAAAATGATCTCTTAGTTTACTTAGGATGATGTTAATATTTTGGGTAGGATCATCGGGTGTCTTGGAGTTCACCAAGATGTCATCCAAGAATACTACTACAAACTGATCTAGGTACTAATGGAATATCTTATTCATCAAGGCCATAAACACTTCTATTGTGTTCTTCATCCCAAATGAAATTAATATGAACTCATGTAGGTTACACCTCCTTCTAAAAGAATTCCTTTGTATACCAAAAGTATTAACTCTCAGCAGATGATACCCTGATCTCAAGTCAATCTTTGAGAATACACAAACTCTTCTCAACTAGACAGACATATTGTAAATGTGTGGATGAGTATATTGGTTTTTCACATTCATCTTGTTCAAATTCCAATAATCAACACCTAAATTCACACTCATGTCATAATTTTTTGAAAACAACAGAGATGAAACCCTAGCCGATTCACTCAGACAGATAAATACATTATCCTTAAACTCCTCTATATGAGTCTTGAGAACATGAATCTTTATCAATTCCATTATATATGGTGGAATAAAAATAAGATCTATCCCATGAATGAGATCAATGGTGGATCCCAAGTCTCTCTTAGGTGGAAACCCTAACATGTCTTCTAGAAAAAAATCCTCAAACCAGTACACTACAAAGAGAATTACATCTTTCTCTACACTTATGTCATCCAATAATTGACTGGAAACCTTGGTTGGGAGTTCTTCTAGTTTATAAGTAATTGTTAATCCTCATCCTGTATGGATTCCCCACTCTCCATAGTGAATATAGTTTTCACCATTTGGATACTTAAAAAGTAACTCTCTTCCTGTAATAATTTATATGGTCTTGGTATGTGACTTTCTAGTCCATAACCAAAATTAGATCAAATCCTAACATTTCTACAATGTAGAGATATGAAAAAACATGATACTCATAGAATTTGAGAGAATACCCTTTGTAAAAATAGATGTCTCAATAATGAACTCCTAATGGTAAATATACATGTATAACCTCGATCAAAACTCCACCTTCAGTCTCAAAACGTTCACATGATTTTTAGAAATTAAGAATGGTAGGTGCAAGTATCAAATACGGAATTAGATAAATTAGAGGCTTGAAGAATTTTACCTCTCACTAACAATGTTCCAGCCTCAATATCCACAAATTTTGGTTGTACAACATTCAATTGCCATTCCCCTCTTCCCTATGATGCATTCTGACTCCCATGTGCTACATTAATCTATTGATAAAACCGCTCTTTCACCGAAACTACTTGTCCACTACATCTACCTTCTTGACCAGTAGAACTCTAGTTGCCTGATTAAAATAGGGAAGAAGATTCCCTTTCTACACTCTGATTTTTTTCTATCTTCACCCTCACTATAGATATATCGCTAGGCCCTACAGAACATATGTATATGTTCCTTATTTTTGTAAGATAATCACTCTACTCATGGTTGGATTCACTGTATTCATAAGTGAATTGACTTACCACACCAGTTACATATCACTTGAGCAGGATCCTATACAACAAATCCATCTATTGGGGTACATCGTTTCCCACTTCCCTAGATAACATTGTATTAGTGATGCATCCAACTATTGGAAGTTCCACCTCCTGATAGTCTAGCTGGAACAACTTTTCCTACATTGGTAGCCACTTTTAGGTTCCCCTCAACTATGAGAGCCAGATCAACCACATCAACAGACTTCTTTAATTGAAAATGATTAACCTGATACTTAATCTCTCACATAATCCCATCCAAAAAACGTCTATTCGTAGCTATCTCATCCCCTGCTAACACTATAGAATGGCATACCAAATATGTAAAATGTCCATCATAGTCCATCACTTACATCCTCCCTGGATTCAACCTTATGAACTCAGCAACACTCTCCTTTCTCAGCATCTCTCGATATAGGTTCTCTAAGAACCTCTCCAAACATTCATTCCATAACATACCATCATCTTGTCTTGTTCATACCTTAATATCCCACTAGTTCTTCTCTAATCCTTATTGCATGTATGTAGCCAACATTACCATACTCTTTATAAGAGTCTATAAATATTCATGTATAGTCTCGATGGAATTAACTCAGAACTCAACTCCCTCATGTTTTCCCTCTCTATTAAAAGTTTGATAGTGCTACAACTGGAAATCCCTCGTCAGATCAGACATAATCTTCGCAACCCACCCTAGATATCATCCCCTGAATTTCATGAACCAATAAAAATTTTCTTGGAAATTCTCTCCTACTTCCTCACCTAGTATAATCAGATCCTCAGGTTCCATCACTTAAGGATCATTCCATTCCATGTCCTCCATTCATCCTCTTAACAAGCTTCATCCAAAATCCAAAACACTCTAAAATTACAAACATTAACATTAGGACACAATTAAGAAGAAATAGGTTTATATATAAGGGAAACAAAATAATACACAACATGTCCTTTCCCAAACCCACACCATGTGTTTACAAACTATGGATCTATCACTACCCTTAACTATCCTACATCTAGGTTTTAGTTAATAAGGGTAAACACATTCCCATTATTCAAGTTTCTCATTTAGACACCAATTTATTCTCATCTAGCATAATTTTTTAATCTTTATTAGTTTCATGTTTGGAACCATTTTCATTTCAATTTCAGAAACATGGAAAATATTTCATGTTCAACAACTTACCCATAAACTGTATTTCATGTGTGTGTAAAATGAAGCATGTCACAATAACCCTGAATTCATAAAATAATGCATCTAAAATAAACTCTCAATCTATAATGGGCCATGAGTGAAATCTCATAAAATATCAACATAAAAAATACAAACACACAACAAGTTTTTCTCCTAATGTGAAATAATATTCAACTGTAATAATAAAAACAAATAACTAAAATCCCACCATGGGTACTGGGGTTCTCCCCCATACATGGGTTAGCATCTCTCATGAATGATCTCATAAAAGAGGCATGAAACTTCCTAGTCTCCTTTATAGATTTCCCAAATTATATGAAAAGAGAAAAATAAAACTCCTTTAATAGCACTTTGTAATGTACCATCATGGCTGACACACATCAGTGCATGAACCGATTAGTCACATGTCTTAAAGCATGTCTCTCCATACACTAGAGGTTGTTGTCTATAAGTGAGGGTCTAATATAAGTCATGGAGAGACTATATCATCTATTATTAGAGTAATATAGCAGCTAAAATAAATAATAAATATAATAATAGAATATAACCATGAACATTTCCAATATCTTCTGATAAATAAAACTAGAAATATAATATCAAAACTAAAGCATAAACTATTCAATGTTAATGTACATGAAAAGTAACTAAAATGAAACCAAAATAAAAACACTAAAAAATCCTTATGTTGGTCCCAGAACATGTTTGGTTCCCTCATACAACCTCCATCCCAACTCATTTATCTATATAAGGGAATTTTCCCTTAACATGTTCAGAAAACAAAAGGTCTATTCGTGTACTAATCAGGAAACACAAGTTGTGTCTGAGTAAAACTCATTAGGCCACCACCAATGGAATCTAAAAAATATCTGGTCCCATAATAGTTTATGTAGTTGTATATAGAAATTAATTACAATATTTAATAAAACAATTATCACACTATCAATTAATATTCATTTAACCACTTCGACCATTAGGATCCTATAGATTCTCATATGTCAATACTTACCTTGTCTCATTTGAGATCCCTAAGTATTCCCAAGTAATATTATATCTAAAAATGAAATTGTTTTCATTATTATATATAAACTTGAATTTCTATATTACAATTCACACACTACATAATAGAATGACCAAGTTCCCATTATTTAATTCATAATTAAATGACCATGTTACCATTCATACCACATAAATTTGAAGGACTAGATTATAATTCTTTAATTCAAAACTAAATAGCCATGTTACCAGTCATAACTTATACATTAGAATGAACATGTTCTGAATCTTTAATTCAAAAATAAATGACTATGTTTCCAAAAACCACATAATTAATTAAATAAATAATTTTCCACATCAATTCAATTACCAATTAAATATTTAGTTAAATATAAAAATTTCCATTAGTTAACTCAACTGTTAACTAATCACATAAACCCAATTAATTAAATCACTTATTAATTAAGTAATTAAATCCCATTAGATGACCCATAATTAATTAATCAAAAACCACAACTCACAATCCCATAATTAATTCCATAACTAATTATCTCAATTCTCAATCTCAATACATCATAGTAAATTAATCAATTAATTATCTCTAATAAATATCACTATATCTCATAAGTAAATATTTACTTTTTTTAATTCAATTAAATATACAATTAATTATATCTAAATCCATAATTTCCATAATCCCTAATTCAAATCTCCTCAATTAATGAATTTTCCAAATTAATTAATTGAAATCGGGAACAATATTTCTAGATATCTAATAGCAATAATAAAATTACATACATTCAAAATAAATAAAGACTATAGAATTTGAAATATATACCACCTACCTCAATTTGTTGATGAATGATCGCCCAATGAAAATCCTTGAAATTTGAGCGACGTGATAGTGTAGAATGAGATCCAGATCTAAAACACTAAATCAATAAAAAATAAATACATATCTCTCTAATGTATATCTAGATATAGAATTATAAATCTAGATCACAAATTTTTTATATATATTTAATAAAAATAATAATAACATAACTCATTTCAATGATGTGAGATGAAAGGCGGATGAATGAGAAACCTTCATAATTGAATCCACTTACCAAGATGGGTAAAGATCTATCATTTTGTCTTTAAATCAAATAGAACCGAGGTTGGAAAGGATTTGAATATATCTTGAGAGATCCAAAATCATGAAAGAGGACCTAGGGATGAATGGGAGTCAATTTGGGATTAAAATGTGGGTTTGATAATTTTATAATGAAATGTTTAAGCTAAATTAATTCCTGCACATGGTTTACTGCGTAGCGGTGCACGCTTTCCCCTAACCATGAACCTAAAAAGTGTCCCTATTATATAGGGGTTCTTGGATACTACTAAAAGGGTGCATGGTTTGACAAACCATTCCCCAAAAATGAAAATAACCATTATGCAGGGTTGCACAGTTTACTGGGATGGGGTGCATAATTTTCCCTAACTGTGTGCTAACTATACACATTCCTCTTTCTTTCATTTTTCTCAAACATTCCACTTGAACACAACCGAAGATAAAACCCAAATAAAATTTACTCAACACTAAAAAAATAGTACCTATAAACAATCATGAAAAAACTCCAAAAAATGTCAACATCTTAAAAGGTCTGCCATTGAAAGGCTAAAAATCTGCTTCTTTGAGAAAATACAGCTTTTAATGCCTAAAATTTAATATATTCTTATTTTATGATGACCAAGAATATTGGATGAGTCTAGAAACATTTTGATCAATTTATAATATATTAATTTCATATAAATATCTCCATAATATTTATTTAATAAATATATTTTGATAACATGTATTTTTAGGCATAAATATAGGTTTTCTGTGAAAACACATCCTTTATATTCAGTTGAATTTTTATTTTCATTTAAAATTAATTGATAACCAAAGGATTCATTTTATAGAAATTTTTAAACCATAGTTTCATAATTTATATAATATTATTCGTAACATTCATTCAAACATCTAGTTTATTATCATTATTAAATTTCAATAATATTATTAATTGTATATTGTGGTTTAATAAAACTTGGTATTGCATATAATGCATGATATCGAAGGAACATGGCCTTGTTTATAACATAATTCATACATTTTATTATCTATATTGTGTGAAAATATAATTGGTTTTTATTGATTAGGATGAACTTGGTTTTTTGTATATATAAAGGATAAAGGGGTGTCAATTCCAATTCAATACATTAATGAAATTAAATTTATTCGAAAATAATTAATTCATAATAATTATAGGTGTTATGAGATTCATCTCTAATCACTCTAGAGGTTAAATAAAAAGAGGGTCATATTCTTCACATCTCACTCAATTTATACCATACAAATTATACCCTAGTCATCCATACATACTCTTAAGATGTCACACAATAGTTATTTGGTCATCCTAGTATTCTGATAAGAATATGTATAATTTTTATACTCATTATCCCTTCATACATTGGAGATGACACAAAACTATACTATTTCCATATTTACATAGTTAAGATATGTCACATAGTAGTTCTTTAGTAATATAATTTTTATTAGAATAATCCATTCAATATTGCCATAGATTTCCTTATATGGTGAAGAAATTTGTTATAATAGTATCCAATGAATCCACAATTAACAGATGATTCAATTAAAGTCATGGAAAATTCGATATTCCATGATAAATTCCATCAATAAGAATCTATCCACATCACCCAAAAAATCCTTACCAATTTTTTGCCACTCAAAGTAGGGACCATACATTTTTTCATTAAATCCCCCATTATTGTAACTAGGTAGATGTGTAAAATAAAACACTACACATGAAAACCATCTTATGATCTGTAAAAATCATAAATGGGTGACTAGTCACTCAAAACCAACCACCCTACACTAAACTTGCCTCAATATCAATCTATACTCACACACCATTATCCAAAATACCATCTTATTGAATCATGAACAACATGATGAGCCTCAAGGTATTTTAAACTCACCTACAAAGGAATCTACTAGGGTCATTCAACCTTATCCTAGTTATTTCTCATCATTTTCAAGACTTATACAACACTCACTAGTGTTCTAGAAACAAGTATGAACTTTTTCACCTAGGCCACAAAATATAGGGTATCAGTCCCTTTCAGTTATAAAATAATCACCTAGTCTTGCTAACCAAAGACCATCCTATGTTATCATGTACTATGCCTCTAAGAAAATTGATTCCAAGGAATCCAATAATTTCCTCAATCACTACTTGGGACCGCCTCACATCTCGCTTAACATATATCTATTTTCCATTATTAATTTTACCTTATAATAACTTTTAAAATATAGTGAGAAACTAACAATGGTCCAAATAGAAAAAAGTCAAACCTCATAGGACATTATCAGGCCATTCAAAAAACAATTTAAAGTGGTTAGAGTTCTTTACCTTGAATAAATTATATTCTATGGAGGTAAAATCCATTTCTAGATTATCCATGATGAGATACTCTAAATAGAATTCCATGTTTTCCCCAGTATTCAAATGATCTTCTAGGCATTTATTTCCTTCATTGAATCCCCGTATCAAAATATAGTTTGGTTTATCAATCCATGAGATGTGTTCATCATTTAAATCAACTCATAATGGTCTTTCAAACGTCCTATGAGAATCCTCCATTGAGATATTGATCTGGAAAGACTCCTCTAGAATTTAAATATTAGAATTAATTAGGAACTATTTGGGGTTATTGAATTTTCAATCCTTCATAACTACTATCATTGAAACAATGGTAGTTGGTTCCATATTAGTGTAATAAATGCCTCATCATGGGAAGGATATTTCAGCTCCACGTGCATGTTTGGATACTTAGACATACTCATTGGGATGTTTGATGTAGCAGTAAAATCACTTTTGAGGGAGTTTAACTTGGCTATATGAGCTTGTAATAGGATTACTAGGTAAGATTGAGTAATCCTTTCATATCTAAGACCTCTTCACATGATGAATAAATCATTTTGAATCCACAGTGGTCTTCTTTATTTTCTTTTTTGAGAAGGATTAGATGGATTATTATACACATTCCATGTCTTTAATCTTATTGGACCATGTTTCATAAGTATAATCGATATCCACTTCTTTTCAATCTAACCTACATCATGAATAATTATTCTCTATATATCCTTTATCCTCAAAATTCCCTTCTTCATAAGGGAATGAACCACCAATACCTAGGACTGCAAAATGATT
Source organism: Viscum album (assembly GCA_963277665.1). Lineage (NCBI taxonomy): Eukaryota > Viridiplantae > Streptophyta > Magnoliopsida > Santalales > Viscaceae > Viscum > Viscum album. Next base: position 938,122,527 of record OY728155.1, on the reverse strand, counting down.
CTGAGAACCAAATACTTTAGGAGACTCATTTAGTTTACCTTGAAGAGAATAAATTGGTTTTGAGGGGCTATGATGTCCTAGACCATTACTGGTAACTCCAACCCTGACAATGTTAGTGAGGGAGTAGATCTCCCTAAACTCTCATGGGACCTGATTATTGCATTGTCATATATTGTTTTTGAGGCCATAAGTACCCTTCACTCTCTGTTGTACTTCCTTTAATCTACCTTGAAAAATTTCTAACATCTAAACCCCACATCAAATGATCAAAAATTTCCCCCATCCTTAACTCAGTGTCTATGTTTCTCACCATTTTAAAAATTGCAACAGAATATTCCTTCCCACCAGTTCCTAGTCATTTCCCCTGGGAGGTATTTCATAGTGGTACCACATTCTAGGTTCCCAATCCAACATTCCCCGATACCTTCTTAGGTGATAATCTTTTAGGTATTTAGGTGGAATGATATCTTGATAATTTCAATGATTTCCTTCCTGGAAACTATGAGTGTCATGATCAATGTGCTAGAGGAGGAAAGTAACAAAACCCATGATTTATAGAAACCATTTTCTCTCATCACATCTCACCTTCAATATTTATGATGATGAAATAATTTGGATTTTCAGATACATCGAATTAAATACAAATCCTTGCATATATTAGATGGAAAACCAGATGGGTACCATGATCCAAGAAGAGGTACTGGACCACAATATTTTAAATCAACCAAATGATTGTCAGATTTTGAGATGGTAGGGGGATACCAGGAAGGGAGATCCATATCACATTGAAGGGTGTATCCTACTTCAAATGAAATTCAAAAGGCCACCGAAAAAGTGGGAAATGTGAACTGAAATAATATGTGGATCATTCTACCAAGTAGAGATTAAGTCATCTTCGAAGGAGAATCTAATCAATAAATATATCAGATCTTAGAGACCAATGATCTCCCTACCTTTTAAATTCTTGGATGAAAATAAAAAGATATTAAATAAGTTCACATATGTCCTTTTCTTACCTAAGTGGGACACCTAAGATAGATCCATCATCACTGAGGATCGCATGAACTCCATAGGAGAAATCTTGGCCAAAGGTACTCCATGACTGCATGAGTGAACATTAGGGAAGATGTTGATTTCGAAGAATCATGTGAGAATAGATGGTTCATTGAAAGGGTAAAAAGTGTGGATAAAGGATATATGAAGGGAGAGGGAGAGAACCATCCTCCCTCCCCAGTTGGGAAGGTCCGAGGAGGGGAGTCGATGGTGAGACCATGCCCTATGTCATCGTTTGGAAAGGTTCGAGGATGGGAGGTATACTTTTAAAGCATAACATATATTAAATTACATTAATATTTCACTCAATCCATTATCAAGAGGAACCCACAATTAACAAAACATTAGGCCCTTAAAATTTTATGCAACTCATTATCACAACAATAATTAATCCACAGTAAAGAGAGTTTCCTCCAACTTGTCCAAGATATATTGACGTCTCAATAATTACCACTAGGACTTATCCTAACATTCCTTATAAACATACCTTAAGAAACTCAATTTTTTTATCCATGAAATAATCTGAAAATAACAAATATATAATTAATCCGCTATTACAAATGCCAACGAGCATGTACCTGAGTGGTAAGGGCTCCTTCTTGGCATCCAAGAGACCCAGGTTTAAAACCGGGAGGAGACAAATTTCCAGGGGACTGTAGTAGTTACTATAGAATTTATTGTTCAGTATTGTAGTAGCTAGAACTATTCACCTGATTTGGGCCTTTGGGAAACCGGTTTGAGCCTACGGGCCTCCAGGGCCTTCTGGTCATCAAAGGCCTTCGGGCCACAGGACCTTCGGGGCACAAAAGAACATAGAGTAGACCAATTCACACAATACATGGCCCCAGATAAGGATCAGAGTAACAAGAGTATTAGCCACTAGATGCATAGCTAACAAGATTGGAGGAATTAGAGGGTATGGCATCCACCATCGGGACCAGGCACCGTGCAACTTTGTATGGGGCAATCCAATCCAATCAGTAATGCAAGGTGAGGAGCTAGGTGATCAATGACGCAGAAGATAGGGAGGGGCAGTTCATGTGGGCTGGGCCTACGGGTCATGTATTGGGCATGGTATGCCTATGGGCTTTCGGGTCATGTATTGCAAGTCATTCGGGCCTTGTGCCTTGGGCCTACGGGTCATGTTTGGGTTCCCCTTCAACCATTAAAAGGGGAATTATCCATAATAAAATAAAAAAGAAGGCCTTCGGGCCATTCAGGCTCAGGCTATTTTAAATCAAAGATGAACAATGTCACAGTGTCTTTTTTCCAAGGGTTGTCTTAGTCCTAGTCCCTTTATCCAACCACATAACATAAAACATGAATTCACTATCAAGCATAAATTTGAGTATAGTTTTGTATTATTGGTACCAGATACCTTGAAATTAGAGTTTCTAACCTCATAGTTCTCCATTAATCCTAAAGAATTTTTATACATTCTTCATCTAAGTTCTTACTGACACCCAAGATCATATCCAATGTGACTACATCCGAATAATTAATTAGATGCATTTATTAATAATTATTTAAATTAATTCATTGATTCTTGTTCACCTAAAAAACTAACTATATAATTCCACATCACTAATACTATATAAAATAAAATAAAATTCATACTTATGGGATCTCATTTAGAAAATCTATGAAATAAAATCTTCAACTTATGTCGATGTCCTGACACTATAGAGAAATTATCACCAAAACCCTATCTAACATCACTAAAATTGGAGGATAATTAACAGGAAGAGTCTTGTAATGAAACATATATATAAAAATACAATAAAATATCATTGGAATAAAATTAATATCCCCTCAACATGGGGTAATTTAGAGGGGGAGGGGGGATTTATCCAAAATAGACATTCCCAATTGTCTCCTCAACTTAAATCATAAAGGTGGATAACCATGAAATCATAGGTTTGTCCTAACATTAAAAAATAAGACAATGAAGTGTAATGAAATGAAGAAATGGTCCCATAAAATAATTCCCTCTATCAATAATTAGTCATGACATTTCCCCTTGTTCCATTCCATGGCCCACATCCCTTAGTAAGAACCAAATGCTTGCAGCTTAATTCCTCCAGGCATGAACCCTCCAGTCATGGTGCGAGACAACCTTAATAGAAAAAACTCACATCCTCGTGGCCATAACTAATGTAAATACATCTCTCTCCAGATACACTATGACCCTGATCAAATTGTTTCTCTAGGGGTAATGCTAATATGATCCTCTTCCATTAATTTACAAATTCTATACATATAAATTTTATAAAATAAAATGAAAGTTTCTTAGGCAACGACTAGAACGCTTATCTATTATATGATATAAAATTATATGTATTTTTTCATATTGAAACCCTTATAACCATAAAAATTGAGATAAAACCTATTGGTTATGGTGTTTCTATTGATCTGTGACTGTCATCCCAACCATCACACCTCTACCGATACATGACACCCTTTGATCATGATGTGTCCAATATCCTCCACATCATGGTGCCTTTCTGACTATAGAATTAATCTACAATTATCAATTATGATGGTGTGACCTTCCTCATGTCCTTATATAATGATTTATTTAAAGTAAAAAATTTGTTAACAAGTCTCATAGACCCTTCCTTAACATTAACTTGGGTAACTGAAACATCTCAAAGTTATTTAATTGCATCGAAAAACATCACCATGAGATGTTATATCCCTTGATGTTCAAATCTGTGCCCTGATTTCTAAAACATTCCCCAGACTAGGATAAAAAATATACATTAACACTAAAAAAAGAATTTAATATCGTGTATCATTATATAATAGTCTGTGATGATTTTTTGAATGGAAATTAGACTTATTGAATATTAGATAACCATCTGTTTTTTATAGAGAATAATGTCATGGTGAAAATTTAAAAATCAAATTAAGTATTTTTGATTGGTAGTATCACACCATAGATAATGTTATTTTACTCTATAATTTTCTAAGATTATCATTTATATAAAGAATGATAATTTTTTAATGAAAACATTATCATTCTCTAAATTCATAATTTAAAAAAAATATTTAATGAAATGTTTTGAATGATATAATGGTTACAAAAATTACATGATCACCATATATAAGACATATTTAAACATGTAATATTTCATTATAAACTCAATATATAAAAACCCAATACCCAAATAAGGGGACGTTAATTTATAGAGGTGGATATTTCATGGTTACTTTGAAATTGTTTCTAAAATTTATAATCACATTATCATTGGTTTCTAATGATTTCTTTTCAAATATAAATTCTTATTGATTAATAAGTTGATATATGGTTAAATATTAATGGGATTGTTATAAAATAGTGATTTTTAAATTTAATTTTTGTATATATAGGGGTAAATAATGTGTTTTTACATTCTTATATTTTATCCCAAACACTCATTATTTGACATTCATGACCATTTTCTTTACTTAAAAGAATAATAATTAAAAATTCAAATTAAATTATTTGAGGTCAATAACGAATATAGAATAAATATTATTTATAAATATTTTATCTAGGTTTGGTTTTACAAATTAATTAAATTAATTAAATTAATAAATCAAAGGAAATTAATAGATTAAAAATTAGATAATAAATATTTGATGATATTTTTATTAAGGTTAAATTATTGTAATAATAGTTTATTCCTTAATGTTTTGGAAATAAATTTTAACATGGGATTATTAAGTTTATAATTACAATAATATTTTTCTTTTATGAAAAATTATTTATTTACTTCAAAATTATTTTACTAAAATAAAAAATTAATATGATCATTTTGAATGCTTAATAAATCAAATAATATAAAGACCAATTTTTCATTATGATATTAAATTTTCCAAACAATATTTTATTTAATTTTTTATTTTTTATATGAAATGAAAAAATATATAAATTTATTTATTTATACATCTAATAAATGTACTGACATTGATGAACATGATATATTTATAATTTTATAAGGGATAAGAGGTAAAAATACAATAATTACAAATTTGAATTATTTCGAATATTTATTTTCCTATACCATTTATGTTTATAAAATTTTGGTTTTTATTAATAAATATTGTTTATAAAATGAATATAATATTAGATATTTTAATTTTTTTATCATATAATTTGGACAAGACCACAAATTCTATTAGGATGCTCATTTTTAAGATCCCAAGATCTAGTGTAGTTTCAATTAACAAATAAAATAACCAAACATAGTCAATGTTTATAAAAATGAAGATATGGAATGAGTTAAATAAGGATGATTATAATGATAATGGATTATAAAATAATATTGTAAACCTTGAATAATGGGTAAAATTAGAAGTATCATAGTGCTATTTGTTTCTATAAATATGTCAAGATAATGATTATGATCATACAAATAGTAATGAGATTTGTTTTTTGGAAAACACATTAATATAATAATTCATACTACTAATGTTTTCATAAAATTTATGATACTATTTTACTTTAATAATTACTCGGGTAAATGGTAGTTTATATAAACCATCTTATTGTATCATTATAGAATATGAATACATAATTTATTTCAAATGAATAAAAATTTATAGTGATGGATTTATCAAGAAAATAATGGAAAACATGGAAAAATATTTGATGCAATATGTGTTTACTATAGTAAAAAAATTATAAAAAATATAATATAATGAAAAAAAATAAGTGGATCCTTTGACACATTCTAGATGACTATAGAGGAAGTAATCATGAAAAAGTAGTATAATTCATATAGAATTATTTATGTTAAAAATGTCCAAATTTGTTTGGGTTATCTTAAAAAAATTAAACAAATGTCCACTAGGAAAATTTACATGTCACACACATATTATCCAATGTGTAGATGTAATGGGTATTACCTTGGGATGTGATAAAACTATGGGTATGGTATAGAAACCTTGAGAGATATAGAGATAGTATAATAAAATAAAGAATAAATAAAAGTAAATTAGATTTAAATATTTAAATTAAGGTTTCAATGAAGATATTATTAACGGTATAAAAACATTTAAGATAAATTTAATATTATGGAAGAGATTAAAACTTATGAATATTAATGAGTTTATTATTTAGTTTTTCTAAATTATTACAAATCATAATGTTTACATTTCCTTTGTAGAATATTTAGAGATAATTTACAAGTAAAAAATGTCCATTAAAGAACTCATTATTAAAATTAAATATATTAAAGAAATTAACTTGATTTTTCTAATATGGTAATGATCTAATAAAATTTTACATACCATTATCCCCTTTATATTTTATTTTAAAAGTTGTTAGAAGTGTTGGCGGAATATCTCCTGTGATATAGAAGTTGATGATGTTCTTTTTTAAAAAAGTTTTTAAAATGAACTTTTTTAAGGGGATTATTATATTTTAGAGTTGATCAAATTATTGTAAAAGATATCGATTTTACTTAGCATGAGTATATTGGGGTTTCTATTTACTACTTTTGTGGATTTCAATTCTTGGGTTGTTTTATATGTCATGGAGGTCGGTGTTTGGGGGATTTTAGTGTCCTACTTTTTTCAGGAAGAATACATATGTCCTACTTTTTCTAGAAGAATCCATATCTGATATAGGTAAGGGTCATATTCTTGATTCATAGATTTTTAGGACCTTTTCCATGGTCATGGGAGTTCTCAGATGTTGTGGACTCATGATGGTTGGATAGAAACAATAATGGAGGTTACCATACACTATTGTGGTTTTTTTAATTATATCATGGTCTAAGACAGAAATAAATATTTTTAATGACCCTTCATACTGGAATTCATCAGAAAATTTAATATAGGTTAAAAATCATGAAAATTAGGGAAATTTGTACATTTTTGATGTCATATAATTTATATCTGTTATTGATTGTTTCCACTACACTATAGTGGGGACCTCACTATACCACAATAGGGTCATCTGAGCCTCACATATAAAAATTTTTAATTCCTTTATCATGGTTCATATTCATCTCCATCCCTTTTACACTATATGACATAATTCTCTCATTTGGTTTCTCATGGTTTTACCATAGATGATCTCAACTTTTAATTCATGCGGTAAATCCCCCATTGATCAAATTTTTCCTCTATTTTATTTTTCCCTTATTATCCACTTGTTATTCTATTCATATATGTTATAAAAGAGGTTTTTCATATATTTTTCTTTTATTTGGATGATTTTGATTAGAGAAATACTTTTTTCATGTCTTATTATATATTCCATAAATTTTTATAGTGAATATTATTTTATTTCATCTCTTTCTCAGTGTTTCCTCGTGAAACCTTCAATTTTTTGAAGGGTATTTCATATCTATAATGACTCAATATTTTCATAAATAAATATTACATTTTTATAGATTAATATTCATTACATAATATTTTTCTCCACTCTTTAATTGTAAAGGTTCATTTTGTCTAGAAACGTGAATATATAAATGATTGGTATATAAAATATTTACATCATCTCCCACTTATTTATTCACAACTAAAGACCTTCATATACATATCACAATAAAAATATTATATATATCCTAGGGAAAATAAAACATAAGAAAAGGATATATAAGGTGTTCAGTATATTTAAATAAGAGAGATATCAATCAATTATCATAAGAGGGTATAAAATAATAAAAAGGGTGTGATAAAATGACATTAACATTATAAAATCATACCCAAAAATTCATAGATATTAAAAAATCATTGTATAATTATTTCTCAATAAAATGAAATAAATAATAATAGTTTAGAACCATAAATAATAAATCATTGTCTATAAGAACATATTATAAGCATAATTCATAAGTTTGTTCCTTTCACTTAATCATATAAAATCACTTCCTTGATCATGGTTCATTCCAGAGACTATCATTGTGAACAATGTCCCCTAATGGAAATTCCTAGCAGGTCATTTCCAAAATTCTATTAGGATTATCCTCAAACCAATTAACATAGTAATAATAAAATAGTTTCTCAATTCCATCATCAATTAAGAGCTTCTCAGCTCTATCATCTTATCGGAGTTTCTCAACTCCATCATCTATTTAGAGTTCCTCAATTCATTCATATTTACCCATTTAGTTATAGGTAGATATAATTCACACTTATCTTTGGAATATAACATAAACACTCATCTTGGTATTATAACATTACCACACATCAACGGATTGTATTGTAACCACCCATCACATAATAATAATCCATTTATATGTATTCCACATGATCATAAAAATAATTATCTTTATAAAAATATTTAACCCTTGGAAAATAAAATAGGTTTCATAAACATTTCATCATCATAATTATGAACCATATTGTGAAATAATATAGAATATATCATTTAATCATACACCATTAAATCAAAAAAAATATCAAAGGATGTTGTTATAAATGAAAATATCATTTAAAAAGTATATTGAAACATTTTTTAAGGTAAATAATCGTTTATTTTTTAAATAACTCATGAAATATAAACAAATATACAAAATATTTTGGAAGAATCTTCCATTTATAATAAAAATTTATGATTTTTAAGGAAGAATTTATAAAAAAGATAATTCTTGAAGGTGGGAGAATCCATTTTTTAAATTTACATTAAAAAAAATTACTTTTACAATTATGGTAAAAACTCTAAAGTGAATTTTTTAAAACATTATAAGAAAATTCCTTTTAAAAATTTTAATATAATTTAAAAATTGGATAAAAATTAAATTAATAAATATTTAGATGATATTAAAAACTTGTTGAATACATTTTAGAAATTAAGGATATGTATGAAAATGGTTTTTCGAACTATAGGGAGATATATCGAAGGTTTGCCTTAAATAAATTTTTTTGGTCTCAAGATTATATAAATAGAGGAAAATGAAAGGAAATTATATGATATCTAGAAATAAATATAAGATAAGAAAATACTTAATATTTTAGAGATGTATATCATATAAGTTTATCATTGGAAAATTTTGGAAAAAAAATCCAATAAAAATGATATTGTAAAATGAAAACCTCAAGTCTAGCATACATCATAAGTGATATAAGCTTATCTTATTTGAGAGGTGTCTTTTTACAAACACCTAAAGCATAGAAGTATTAGTCTTAGAAAAATAAAAGATATCTATAATGATGGTAACTTTTATAGCATGGTTTTGGGGCATGGAATTTTTGAGCTCGAAGGACCGTATTGTGTTATTAAGGGAGGAGAAGATGTGTCTTTTATAAGTGAGGGGAAGGACACACATGAAATTTCTAAAAAAAAATTCAATTATATAAGGCCACTATCATGGTAATTTTCCTCAAATTGATATATATTTAAATACAAGAAATTATAATGTTGAAATATATTTAACCAAGAAAAATTTGATCAGTGTGTGTAGTAATACACCCCTTAAATCGTGGTTTAACCTTGGGTAAACTCATTATAACCTTAAATATTTTAACCAAATTTTACAGTTTATACAATTCACTATAAACTATAATTATGTTGAACCTACTAATTTAAATTAATAATTAAACTTAAAAATATTTTTTCCCTTTTTCTAGATTTAATTTCTATAAGTGGGAAATTTTGGCATAAAATTAGTCTATAAATGAAAAATATTATGTTTTAGAAGCATGAATTTTTAAGCATGAAATGTAATTTACTTCCTTTCAATTTGATATACAAAACATCAAATATATTTGAATATTAATGATAGAATATATAATCAACAAATATAATTAAGACAATTAGTCAATATATATTAATTAAAATTATTAAGATCAAAATATATTGTGCACAAAAAATGTTTATTTTTAATAAAATTTGTTTTAAACCATGAAATAATTTTATAAAAAAAATAATGTATAAAAAAATGTATCTAATTAATTATATTATTTATAAATAAAGTATATTTATGTTATTTTACGGTCAAATTCAAAAGATAACATGAATTTTACTTCAAAATTATAAAAAACTTCTAGAAATCAATATTTTATTTATTTATAGAAAAGTAAATCATTTTAGAGAAATATAAATAATATACCAGATACTAATATTAAATTTTTATTTCAAAAACAGATATTAATTTCATCAAAAAAATATAAAAAAGGTATTAATTATTCTTTTTATATGAATAATATGTGGTAAAAATAATTTTTGAGTAAAGAATATTTTTGAAGTATAAAATGAATTTACTAAAAATTACGTAATTTTTTAGTATATATTAATAAATAAATTTGGAATATTTCAAAATTTATATTTATTTCTCAAAATTTCTTTATTTCTATTCGTACCTAAAAATTTAATGGCTTGGTAATAATAATTACTATATTTTTATCCATAAATACAAAAGGATGCATGTAAGGAAAGCTATTAAATACCTCAAGTTTATTTTAATGGAAAAATAGATAAAATCATGGGGTGAACCATTCTACTCCACTTATTATAAATTTAATCCACAAAATTTTGTTCCTATTCAATAAAAAATGATTATTTCTTTTTTCATCACAGCCTTGGGTTCCCATTTTTCTTCCTAAAATTAATAATTTTTCAAAAGAACATTTACCAGATGAGTATTCTTATTATGTAGAACAATATATCTATAATTGATTATTTATACCAGTTTTTATTCGTAAGAAAGATCATGATAAAGTAGTTCCAACTCTGGGTATAGTAATTGTGAAGGATCAGGTATGTAATTCTTCAAGAGATACATATGAATTATATCATGAACTTGAGAAAAGTTTGGTGGATGTGACAAGTGATACACAAAAGAAATCTATCCAAGAATATTGAAAGGACCAATATGCATAGGGATCATATTTCCCTTATTTCAAAATCTCATAACATTCTTCTATTTATAAATTCCCAGGAATACCTTCTCACCAACATCAATTTCTAGTTTTTTTATCATTTCTAGCATAACACTTGTTTTGATTCTGATCTACCTTTATGGATTACTGAATGGATATTACATTATTTATCATTTCATTATATATATTAGGGATTAATATATTTATTTCTCCATATTCAAATGATTATAGTTTATGTCTACACATATTTACATGACGGGATTCATAAGGACCATCTAAATGCTTGATTGAAAGCTTTTGTTTTATGAAAACACATTTAGATGAATGTGTTGATCCCAAAAACCTTATAAATATAATCAATATGATCTCAAAATATCCATCAAGGTTTTAATTTTCCTCTATGACTGAACAAGATTTTAGGAAAATAATTATTAATGAGACACAAAATTATATCCAAATTTTTATGAAGACTTCTCAATAACTATATGAAAATCCTTGGATTCAAATTATATAAGATAGATTGTCATAGTTCATGAAACCTTACAACTTCCTCAATATATATAATAGAAATATAATATAGAGATAAATATTCTATGATATAAATAAATTAAGAATAATTATTAATTTGATATATTAAAAACCATGGAGAATCAAGGACATTAAATATTTTGGGCTTCCCGGTTATAAAATACACAATGATGTTTTCCCATTTCCATTTAAGATGGGTAATGGTGGTAACATCACCTTTATACTAATGTCTCTAAACCTTGTATTGAGAATATAAAAATTACCAATATATATACTGTAAATTATCTCTCATCATAGTTTTAAACTAGAAACACTATTTATGATCTTTGTAAATATTCATACATTCTGAATGAATAAAGAATTATGAGATAGGGGTTTCTTATAATAACTCATTCTTCATATCCAATATTCATGGGAAACATATTCAGTTTATGATTATTATCATTCTATCCCAATGAAGGTAGAACTCATGAACATTTCTTGCATTTATTTTATAATCTACATCCTCACTTTTTCCTCTATAATATTTATATAGAAATATGGGTAAAAATTAATTTTGGAATGATAATATTTCAACCATTCTATCAATATTTCTGTATGATCCTAACTTTTTCTATTAGGTAAAAATATATTTAATTTCACTTAAATGAAATTTCATTTCCTAATAAGAATACCATTTGCTATCATGGTGGTATTGGGGGTTTTTTAGGCTTGTTTGGAGACCATAAATCATATATTTTGTAAATTAGACAGGCCGCAGGGTTTGTAGAAACTATATAGGACAAACCACACAATCTCAAAAACTATATGATATCAAAGTATATGGAAATAGGTGAGTTCACAATTTCAAGAAACCATATAGATGGAGGTGCACCACCATGCGAGGCACCTGTAGTTTTTATTAGATCCAAAATTAAGTTTTTGTGCACAATTAGTCAAACTGTACATATTTACCATACGTGTTCCCCCTTAATAAAAAAATGAGCACTATTGGATAATAGTTTGGCCAACCATGCAGCCAAACTATGTAACCTAGTTTTTTGATGAAAAATATTAAATTTTTATTTAACTTATGTTATATCCAAATAAAATTTCATTCCCCCTCAGTTGGCAGAACCTCAAACATAAGATCCCATGTTGAAATCCAAATCACATGATTTCTTGTGGTTTCTCTTTTCAATCTCATAATAGAGAGTCTTTGACCTCATTGTATTCATATTGATGTGTACTCCATTCCACTTTTATTATTCTTTTTTCATGTTATCTACATAGTTATTTAGGATCAAGCTAATTTTCCCAATTTTTGGGATCTCTTTCCATTCTTTATTATTCATTAAATCTGAGACAAATCATGAGATAAAAAAGATGAGTACTCTACTAATGATCTACAATTGGTGTTCTATATATTTCCTGAGTGGTTTGGTGATTTATAGAGCTAGTTTTCCAAATCCCTTTTTTTTCCATTTTCAAAATACCACTTTATGGCTGAGTGGAATCCTCAAAAAGACCGAATATATTCCAAAAATCACCCACATAAACTATTACAAAGCAAACCACATCTCAAAAGCCACATTCAAATTTTAAAATTCAAAATTCAAAAATTAGAAAAACCAAAAGCCCGAGCAAGAGAGCAGCCCAAAAAACCATCCATCTAGGAGACACATCACCGCCATCATCACCACGCCATCCAATCGTCTCAGCACTGTCACATCATCACGTCACTTAGACATCAACCTCATCAGCTCATCACCGGCTACCTCTTCTCTGACCACCACCACCTGCACTCGCCGCTATCTCGGAGAGCCTCCCTCCTGTTGTAAACTCCAGTCCACCACCACCATCATTGTCGCTGATCAACACCACACCAGAATGTTGAAGCACCTCAACATCATCAAGTCGTCTTCTCCCATCACCAAACCACAACCAGTAAAAAAACAACTGAATAAATATCTTTCCTCCTAGAAGACTAATAATCACTCAAATAGAACCTCACAAATCTTGCATGATAACCACCTCACCAGACCGACCCAGAGAGGATATGTGACACCCAAAGACAGATTAGAGTAGGAGAAGTAAGGAGTCTTCACAATGAGCCAATATCTTTTCCGAAATCACCCATCCAAAATGAAACCCCAACAATGCCTGAACCCAAGCCAAGCCACCTGGAACCCCCACCACAATGCACAACACAACCCAAAGCCTCTTGGATTCCATCGTACCCAACCGACCTAGAAGGAATCAGTGGATGTAGAGGCCATAGAGTAGTACAATCCGTCAAGACTTCAGTAGCAAGAAGCGACCAAGGAAGCACAAAACACCAGACTCAACATAAAACAACATCAAAGAACCTTCACAAACAAACCATAGACCACACATTCATCGAAACTCATCAGCAGAAACAGAATCGTTACCCCTTGACCACGATGGAATGAGGACAAAAAAACGGGATTGGAACCCCACCACGAATTTAATGTTTAAATTGATCATATTAAAAAAAATGTTAGTGATTCCCACTATTTAGATTATACTTGTTATACGTTGATTCCCCATCATGGTCACCCATGGGGTGTGCTTTAGAAATTCTCCTTTTTTGTAGTACCCATGGGGAGTTTTTTTGAGATTTACTAGATAGAGGAAGACCATTTATAAATGAATTGAAATAAATTGATTGTTTAGTATATGTTCTACCTCTATTTCCATGTGATACATGGTGTTGATTTGTTTAACTATTCAAATATTAAATGTTATATGAGTTCCTAAGATCAGGAAATATAATTGAAATTAAATTGTTATCAAAGCAGGTAAACTCATAGAATTTAATTATTTTTAATTGGTAAATGGAATGAATTATTAGGGATTCCATTAGATTTATTGGATGTTACTCCTTAGATATTGATAATAGTAGTGGATTCCTTGGATGTGATTCATCCTTGGGTCTTGATTCAATGGGATGCCTTGGGCCCTACAACCCCTTTGATATGGCTTGTTTGGGCTTGCAACGGACATGGTCTATAGACATTCTCCTTAGAACCCAATTAATGACTAACTAATTATACATTTAGATGGTTATAAGACTCGATTAGGATTCCATGGTCCACAACACCTTGGATCCATCACCAAGGGGTGTGAAACACTTTTTTATATGACATGGATTCAATTGATATGACACTTTTATTTATACAGCTTGGTCATGGTAGTTCTGACACATAGGATTATACCTTGTGGTGGTCGTTGACATGTTTAATAGGATATATGATGAGGTCAGTGATGATATTATTTGTTTTTTATATGGAATAGACATGGTGTTTACTTAATTTTTATGTACCACTTACTTGTTAAAGGATCTTAACACTTGCTTGTGTAGGGAATTGTTTGGCTACGACAGAACAACATGAATTTTTTAATTTACATTTAGTAATGTTATATATGTTATATAGTTCACACTACTTTATTTTTTATTTCACAAAATGAATTTTTATAGACAATGTGGGTTATAAACTACTAGAATTATATCTCACACCCTGTTCGGGCCATTGTTGGGTACTGAAACATACTATTTGGATGAATGTATGGATCAATGAAAGTTCCCATAGTTTGATGCTGGACTTGATTTTATACTTAGGATCAGGGGAGAACATAACAAAGATGAGGCTCAAGATACTATCTTAAGATATTGACTTTTTCCCTTTTAGTAATTGATACATGTATTTCATAGATTCTTATATACCTATTTTGGATTGTTTTAGAAACATACCACGATCATCATTGAATATAAGATTAGTTATATTATTATTGTATATATATGTCTTGGATATTGACCTCATGTCAAATTGTTTTGATGCATCCTCTATTTCAATGGTATAATATTCTACTATTTCACACTCTGACAGGAAAGAATAGTCTATGTAAAGACACACCCTAATCCCTCGATGCTAGTAGGCATCCTCTAGTGTTTGGGGAGATGCCCTTGTGGCCATATGACCTTTTGGGATTGGGGCGCCATTTTGTGGCATCCAGGTTTAGGATGTTACAATTTCAAGGTATATTAATTATAAATCAATAAAAATGAATATTTTTTATCCTCATGGATGATATTTTGGCATGTTCCTTTTGACTAAATACATCATCCACATTATTTATTTTCCCATCGTTTTATTTTATTGATTAGGTATAGTCATTATTCAACTCCACCCATATCATATAGATCATATTGAACTCTTTAGGGTTCAATATACACATTAAACATTTATGTTTATAATATATGTAACACCTCTCTCTGTAAAGATAATTCTTCCTTCTTTTTAATGAAAATATTTCCACTATTAACACTCATTCACTAGTCGGGTATTGTTTCTCATGATTATTTAATTAGAATGAGGTATATTCTATCATCATATTATTATAAATGGGAAACATCCCAACTCATTATTCAATAAATCACTATAAATAAGAAAACATTATCCATTGTAGGGTAGTGTGAGCACAAGTTCACTAAATAACCTTTATTTAGTTACATTAAATTTTATTCAAAATCCTCAATCCTATGGAACTCAACTCCATTCTGAGTTAACATGGTCATTGGATTTGATATTCTTGTGTAATATTTCAAAGAGATTAAATAATATCATTCCAATCCAAGAAAACTCTAGATCTTAGTTATAGTAGTTGGTATGGGCTAATGCTCAATAACCTAAATTTTTTATGGATAAACTAATATAACCCCACTTTATATTATATGATACTATAATGAAAGATTATTTTTCTAAAGCTTAGACATGGTAAGGATTACATGTGATTTATATTTATTTAGGTTCTACTAATAAATCCATAAGTGATATTCATGATACTCCTTAATAATTGAATATATAATAATATTATCTATATAGATTATCAAAAACTGATCATGGTAATATCAAAATTTACTATTTTTTGAATCCATGAATATAGTGGAGGAATTATTAGAGAAAAGAATCACTATAAATTCATAATGTTTATACGCCGATTCAACGGTTTTCTTGGTAATGTTTTCAATTCTCACCCTCAATTAATAATACTCAATTCCAAGATAAATCAATTAAAAATATTGATCTTTATGTAAGTTATCAAAACAATAATAGATAGAGTGCAGAGGATACTTATTCTTAATCATGAACTTGTTATGTTATTGATAATAAATATAGAGTCTAATTTATATATACTTCTTCTTAACAAAAAAATTTAACCCATGGTGATGAAATTTTCCAAATCAATCTCCTATCATGATTATCATGGACTTACATCTTCAATTCAAGTAAATCAATCACATCCATTCTATATGGATTCTTTAAAGTAGGAATAGAACATGGTATGAGTTATATTGAAAACTAATCTTCACGTTTTATAGGAAAACAATGATAAAATTACATAAAGACATATAAAATTCCTATACAATATAAATATATTTGATGTTTAGGTAATTAACTTTCATTATAGATAAATATTCATTTTTACAAGAAATCAAGACATATGGAACAGATATAATTTCAATTAGATGTTCATATTTATCCTAGAACTAAAAAATATATTTTTTTTAAAGAAATATTAAATGTGACTTCACATACATGGTAATTTCTATGGGTTTTATGTAACTAAATCCAATCCATGATCGAAATCACATCAAATTAAACTATAGGGATAATAAAAAAAATCATAGGATATAAATTCTTAAAAATTCCAATCATTGATGAATTATAAACTTGAGATGAAATCAACAGACCATTTGAAATTTTATACTTCTAATTTATAATCGAATAATTTAGGTGGTAATGCGATACCCATGGAAAAATATTTTGATATATAAGAGAAGATATAATGAGAATAAAATAAGACATTTTCTGTTCAAGTTTAGATGGTAAATATACATTTCCCCTATTTTTTTCATACACCACACTGGAAATAGTAATCTTATTATATTTTCTTGTATCTCTATGATTAATTGGTTACTAAAATCAATCATTGTCATTGACACTTATATTCATGCACTAGTTATAATTATTCCAATACTCCTTATATTTTTAGCATGTCTGAGTGGTGAATTCTATTGGTATTTTTCATCATTCCTTTCATTGACCATCATATTCATATCACTTATGAACTCCTTTTCTTGATGGCCTTCCTATCAATACACAATGAATTTAATTGTCCCTTAGTATAATTTATTTAGTTTTTATTCAAATAGATATAGTATAAAGCAAGGTTCATCCTCTTCCTTTCATGGTTTTTATTTTCATAATTTCCATTTAAATCCATCTTATATTCTTATCAAAACTATGAGATTAATTAGATACTATAATATCTATCTCAACACTTATAACACCTCAAATGGTATATTCATATCTACTGAGGTCTGTTTTGGATAACTCAATTCAAAGACTTGGTTTTAATCCATTGATGAACTGATCAATCTTATATTTGATTCAATGATGATGCAATACGAATACTTTTCATATTTGGTAAAATTTTCCTTATCAGTACCAATAGATTCATTATCCTTTTTCTTTAGCTAATGGAATTACTTCATTTTCATATAAATAATATAGGAAAATTATTTAATTAAAAATATTATCCTAAACTCATCCCACTTTATGGAGTCAATTTATTTTCATTTTCTCATATTCTTGATATGATTCCACCATTGATCCACTTCACCTTCCAAATGATAAAAAACTTAGATAACCTTTTCATGTTCTATGCACTAGATAATGTAAAATATCTTTTCAGTATTATTGATCCATAACTCAAAAAATCTTGAATTGGTGGACCCCATAAAAGAATGTCTAAATTTTATTTTGAATGACTCAACAGTATGTTGTTCCTTACTTTTTTCATTTGGAAGCGCAGTATGATACAATATTGAGAAAGTAACAAAAACATAACAAAAATCGTTTACACTCTAGATTCCATAATATTCAATTTCTTAGGCATAAAATAATTTAACAATCATTCACATATAGAAATAACATGGTTACTTAGTTGAAAACCATTAAATTAAGTGAAATAGATTAATATAAAATATAGTATTAATAGTGTGATATTATATATTAATTAAAAAATTATTATTCATTGGAAGATTATATCATGAATCCTTATTTTCAATATATGACACCTTATATTTGACCTTAGTCATACATGGTCATTATCTATCAAAATGCTTTATAATGGATTATAAATAAAATTTGAAATAACCCATTCATATCCCATGGGGTTTTTTAGCTCGGTGAGAAATATTTCGACCACTCATCATACAAAAGTGATGATCTAGTTAATACCCAAGACACTACATTTGGGGTTTTCACCCCTAACTGAAACTATTCCACTACCAAGTACTCTTGTTAGTATCTATATAGAGATGTATTTTTAGGGAAAAATATTTATTTACCAAAAGATAAAATATAATCCTATTCATAATCATATCCAAATGGTTCTTATGGAATTTTTCTCATCAATGTTTACAAAATTATCTAAAACTTTATCATTTGTAATCTATATAAACCCAAACATTACATACCAAAATATTATAAATTAATGCATAAATATTCAAGACATAACTTTAGGATTCATTTTAGAACTGTAAATGATTACTTCCTTTGGAGACATAGTTACATAAAAAATTTGTATATAAAATATCTACATCATTTCCCATGTAGTTCTTCAAAACTAACACTTTTATTCGACATATCATACATCAAATATTCTTGCATATCATGATAAAAAAATAAATATAAAAATAGGTGGGTTAAGATGCTCAGTTAGTGTAACTAAGGGAGATATCAATCCATTAACATAAGTGGTCCTAATATTAGAATAATGGTATTATAAAATGATATTAACATTAGAAAATCATAAAACAAATCCATATATCACAAATATGAATCATGGTATATGTATTTTTAAATAAAAAAACATAATAAAAATGATTTTTGATTCATAAAAATTTAGAATGATCCGTTATAAAATATAATAAGAATAATAAATAAGTTTATAGAATTCAAATAAGGGTATATAAGACTTTTGTAGTCAAGGTTCACACCCATGATTATCATTGTGGAAAAATTCCAATAATGGAAGTTCATACCCATTCATTTGCATCATTTTATTAGGAGTATCATATATTATGTTAACTCCTTATTTTCTTAGTTTTTTCCCAACTCTAACATATTTTATGTGTTTATAAACTCTATCATCTCTTTATAGTTTCTAAAAAAATTTATCTCTTACGAGTTTCTCATCTCCATTGTCTTTACCCAATTAACAGTGGGAGATATCAATCCCACTAGTCTATTTATTCATAACTAATTATCCTTGGTTTATAATGTCACAAGAAATGTTAGGTTTATAACATAAACACCCATCACATAATCATAATTTATATTTATATATTCCACATGATCATGAAATCATTTATTATTACAGCAATACATAACCTATGAAATAGAAAAAAAATCATCAATATTTCATCAATATTATCACAAACCATACATATAAATGATTTATATATTAACATTGCATCATATACATAGTAATATATAAGACAAATTCAAATATTTTTCTATTAGTGAAAATATTTTTAAAAATACCATCGAATCATTTTTGTATAAAAATATACTTTTCATTTTGATGATAATTATTTAGAATATCGAAATTAACAAAATATAATGGAAATAATATTAATTTAAAATAAATATTTAATATTATTATAGAAGATTTAAAGTGATGATAGGATATGGTAGTGGGAGAATCTATTCACCTGGTTTACATTAAAATAAAAACTACCTTCACATTTTTAGTAAAAACGAAAAAAATACCTTATTTTCAAAATGATAAGAATATTATTTTTAATCATTTTCATATAAAGTAAAAAATGGGTAAAAATAAATTTAATAAATCTTTGGAGAATAATAAACAAAATATGAAAACAATGATATGGATAGAAACGTATTTCAGTCCAAATGGAGATATACCATTGGTTTTTTTGGTCTCTTGAGTACATAAAGAGAGTACAATGAAAGGAAAACATGTGATCTAAAAATATTACACAAGGGGAAGAAAAAAATAAAATTTGGGAGTGATAGATCATATAATTTTATCATCATAATATTTTAGCATAAAAATTTCCAGTTGAAAATGTAATTGAAACATAAAAATTATTAACATATGTATGTCTTACTTCATAAGCACTCTATCCTTATCTACTTCGAGATACCTTCATTGGCTTACAAATTCAAACATAAAGTATTGTTCTTAGTAGAATAATAGACTCTATTGGAAAAAGGTAAGGATTTTATTATGGTCTTATTGTAGGTACTATCTGAGTTATAAGGCTAAAATAGTTTCAATAAGGGGGGATAAGAGGCACCCTTTTATAAGTGATTAGAGGGACACAAGTGGAAGTTCATAAAATATCTCAATTAGATAAGGTATATTTATTTGAAAATATGACCCGAATAGATAAATATTTAAATTTATGATATGATAAATTTTCAATATATTCATCCAATAAAAATTATATAATTTTGGGTCGAAATCCAACCCGTATCTCCTAGTTCAACCACCCAATAAACTCATTTTAACATTAACTCTGTTAACAAAATTTTACAATTTTCAATATAAACTATGAAAAAAATATTAAACAAATTAAATTATATTATTTATTGTGATGAAAAATATGAAATATATTTTACCTGATTTGATATCTATTTTTGGTGTAATTTAATTTTAAATATCCTCCCAAACAATAATAATGACATATTTTAGAGAAACAATTTTTTAAGCCTAAAATATAATTTACATCCATTAAATTCCTTATAAAAGGCTGCAAAATCAAAGTAAAAAATAAATTATTTTATATATATTATATATAATTTATTTAATCATTTAGTAAATATATATTAATTTGTTTTATTAATATATAATGACATTGAATGTAGAAAAATAATTTTTTTAAAATGGGTTTTTATGTTAAAAATAATAATAAACAATAATATAAAATGATTATTCCTATATAATTAGTTATATTATTTATATCCAATTTTTACTTATGTTTCATTAATATCATGTTCAAAACATAAAGTAGCTTTTATTTCTAATGAAATAATCATTTTTATAAAAGTTGGTATTTTCACTATTCATCAAAAAAAATATTTTTTAATAAAATTACTTAAAATTCAACAAATTTAATATTGAAAATATGATTTATAAGATGATTATTTTGTATGGAAATAAAATTTATAAGAATTTTATAAATTAATTAA
Organism: Viscum album; assembly: GCA_963277665.1. NCBI lineage: Eukaryota > Viridiplantae > Streptophyta > Magnoliopsida > Santalales > Viscaceae > Viscum > Viscum album. The sequence goes on along the minus strand of OY728155.1, from coordinate 938,100,841 downwards.
AATTTTCATTTGCAAAATATCAATGAAACCCATTTTTGATGAAGACATGTTTTTGAAGCATAAAATGACATTACTAAAAATTGAGTGATTATTTATTATGATTATATAAGAAACACTAATTAAAAAATTCATGAATATTTTGAATAATATGGCTTTTACTAATTATATATACTAATTTAACATATCGGTTATAAGATTTTACTATATCACAGTTTATATAGACTCAGAATTGGATGTAATGAAAGTAGTTGAATACATAATGTTTATTTAAAATGAAAACACATATATAATAATAGTGAGTTACAATATTTCAATTTTTCTATTAATTAGGACTATGGATTTATCATGCCTATGTTTTAAAAAGAAAGATTGTTATTATTAACTTAGGAAAAATTTTAACCAGATTAATTTGATAAAATATGCTAAAGGTGATTCACAAGTGTTTTTATGATTTCTATAAAATTACTATAATTATAATTCATTCATTTTAAATATACAATATTACATGTTTTTTGATTTTTTGATTACATCTATGGGTATTCCTTGTCATTTTCCATAACCGATTTATCTCTTGCATATGATAACAAATTAGGAGATATATAAATCTATAATTTATATTTATATTTATTTATGAAAACTATGTTAATAAAATACATATAAATAATAATAAAGGTCAAATTTTATGTTACATCATGTGATTCATGATATTATTTCTTATGAATATGTTTGGGTCGTCCTTGTTATTTTTGTTTTTATCTTTGAATGTTTGGTCATATTGGTTGGGAATCAAGGTTATGTAATGGTAGTGTTATAGTGGTATTTTTTCTTGGATGATATAGGAATGAATATCATTATATTTTGATAATTTTGGTTATTGGGTAGGTTTGTATAATAGCCATTTTTGTCTCATGGGGATGTTAGAGTAGGTAAATCATTCTTTCTAAGGAATATGGAATGATATTAAATGTGACGATGAGATAAGTGAATAATATGTGTTTGGAATAGTATTATGAGTAGTGGGTTGAAAAATTAAATGGAAAATAGATGGGTATATATAACATATGTGAACCCATAATCTTGAATATGGTGTTAAAAATATTAACATTACATTTTAGGATTTTTATACTGATGAAGATGTCCCAATATTCACCATCCAAAATAAAAAAAATAAAAAGTAAGTTTGGGATAACTTAAATACCCATGTAACTTTTAGGTATATAATATTATAGATTTAAGAAAAAAAACTTATATCAAAAATAAAAATGAATTTATTTTATTATTTTCCCACTATACCTAAATATTTATATTACATACTTAGTGTTTAAAATATCCAAAAAAATTCATCATGTTATTTGCCTTACTAAAAAAATTATTTAATTATAATTTTTTATAACAAATGGAAATAGGAAGCCCAATAAGGGTTAAAAAAATTGATCAATAAGTGTAAACATAAACATTAATAATTACATATCATCATTGATAATAGAAATATCATAATGGTATGATTACATAATCAACATTTATGAGCATAAAATTAGAATATTCAAATCAGTACATGGAACATAAATCATGAACATGGAATACTGATTTATCAAATGAAAGAGTCGTAAGAATCATTAATCATGAGCCATGTTTAGAAAGTACCTAGAAAACATATTTTTATATTTGAACATCATATTCATTACACATTTTAAACCATGTAAAAAATAATTGGAGCCCAGTTAAATCTATAGAATAAACCCTTTAGTCCTCCCTCAATATCACCTATAAAGTAAAGGATTATTACCCAATTCAATGGAGTGCAGTCTAGGTACACCTATAATGTAAGTTATATCTGGCTCACTTAGTTCTATCAATGCGAACACATCATATATGATATATCATGATCACCCATGAGCTATAATGTGGACCACTCTTTTGTATAAGCTTTATCGGGGTCACACATTCATCATTATTAATTTTTCAATAGTTTTTAAGAATAAAAATTGACATTCATCCACTTTTAAATCATATTAATTGTCAATGTTCTTTTATAACTTTATTATCCCTTAGAGAAGAAATGGGTTCCAGGAAAATCTCATATTCCATCCAAATAATTAATAATTGTTGTATAAATACAACACACACCCAATGGATTATATGTAACATCACGGTTCTTTTTATTTACTTTTTTAAATTTCATTTCAATATCATAAAAAATATTTTTGAGGGAAAGACCATTTTAATATTGAGTAATATAAATGGATTTAATCATAGATGAAATTATTTTGAAAGATCACTTTTATCATTTAATGAAAAATATATCATTTCCATTTTTTAAAAAATTATTTAAAATATAAAACAATATCATATATTTTAAAAAAAATATGTTTGAAATAACCTTTCAAACATAAAAATGATGCATTAAAAAATTGAGTGGTCATGACAGTGGAAAATTTTTTTAATGATGACTAGGTTAAACCAAATATTCTGTTCACATTTTAGATAAAAGTCAAAAAGTAACCCATTTAGAAAATGATGGGAATATTTTGTTTAAACTTTTTTAATAAGAATTTTATGGGTAAAAATGACTTTAGAAAATCATAGTAAATTTTTTTTAAATCATCTAAAGAGTGATTTATTTGGAAGAAAAAATATTTTTCACTGAAAAGGTATATGAAGTGTGATTTTCTGAAAAACATTTTCTTCATTATTTTATATACAAAAGAGTGGAATTTGATACTATTACATGAAAATTTAATGAATATAATGTGGATAAGGAATGATGTGTTGTTCATGAAAATAAGACAATATTACTTCCTATAAATTAACCATTAATATAAATAATCCCAAAAAGAAAGAATACTATTTCATAAATCATTTTCCACTTTGGTAACTCCACAATTGTAATCCTTATAAAATAATAATATCAAATGAACATTATATATCATGAATATAATTATATTAGTCATATAAAATAACAAGGGTATTTATATACACCTAATAAAATAAGATAGGTATATAAATTTTTTCGACGCTTTGGTTGGGGCGTGCAACTATCTACTAAGGACATACTGATTTTTGCCTCGCATTACCGCTTTCCAAAGGTGGTTGGCATCCATCTCTAATTTAGGGATGTTTGCTCCTTGATCGAAATGGGATGATGGGATGTCGATTCATCCTTCCATGGATTCCTCCTCAGAGCTTGTTTCCTAGTCCAAACCTCCCTTATATACTTAATTAGTTGTTCATGGAACTCTTCCTAGTTCCATGTCCTCATGAATGCTGGTTAATTACACTGCTTCTGTTAGGACATTCCAAGGGGTCTAGTCAGGGCCGCAACCTTTGGCCAGGGGGTGGTCACGTAGGATATCACTGGTATGTCTAGATGCGGGAACACTGGTGCATCTAGGTTGGTTCTCCTTATGATAGGGATTCTCAAAGGTGAAAAATCCCAATGCATATCATGTAAAATTCATGGAATTTTATTCTATAGGCATTTTTCTGAGGTTTTCCTCAGCTTACCATGTTTAACATAGGGTATGTTATGATTCTAACATCTAGAGAAGATGTATTGGACTGATCGAAACACTGATAAGAGTGGATCATATGGGTGAAACCCCAGGAGGGAACATCGATGCTTTGGCTAACACATGGTTAGTTACCTGATTTCTGCTCGGAGCAGTGAGAATGTGGGTGAAATGAACTCACTAGGATGTGGAGGCCCGAATAAGAATCGGGGTGGATATAAATGGTTATGTGAAGTGGATGGAGAATTATATGGAACCTATGTGAGGACGGCAGTGATGTTGGGCTTGAGCCTCGAAGATACTACCTAGGTATCCCTATGGTAGTGAATCAATGTATACATAGTTCTGTGGGGTGATGGGACACCTGAGGAGGCGGCCCTTAAGAATGGACACATGGATGAGATCCGTAGAAGTAGAACCACTAAGTTAGGTTATGACCTACCTGAAACACATAGTCTTGAGGGAGAGACCATGATAAGACATGTGTGATGGTATTAAACCTCAGGGGAGACTTCCTACGTATCCTTGTGGCCAAAAATCAAAGTACATGTAGTTCAGAAAGGGGAATAGAATCGGGGTTTTTGTAAAGGACAGTGACCCGACGATATGTTGAAGATTACGTGTGGTTAGTAGCCTAGGTTTGTGTGACGCCCAAGGGGTGGACCAGAGATGTGGGTCCCAACAAAGGGGACTACAATGGCTTACCATTGATGGTAGACTGCAATTTCTTACCACTGGTTGGGGATCACAATGGTTTACCATCGATTGGGGATCACAATAGCTTATCGCAGGATGGGGATCATAATAGATTACCGTAGGATAGGGATTACAATAAATTACCTCTAGATATATATCACAATAGCTTACTACTGGATAGGGATCACAACAGCTTACCCCTAGATATGGATCAGAATGGCTTACCACTAGATAGGGATCCCAAAGGCTTACCACTAAATAGGGATCACATCAACATACCACTGGATGGGTTGAACCTCATGGAAGTTTCCTACATACCCTGTCTATGATACAAGGATCAAAGTCTACATTGTTCGAATGTGTACAGTTTATCATCTTTGCAGGTTTAAAATTGGGTGTATAGTTTAACATCATGTTGGACATGGTTGGACTGACGTAGAGTGGTCGTGACCGAGGGGTGTTGGGCTTTAACCTTAGGTAGGATTCTAACATACCTTTCCTAGGAGAAAAGGATCATAGTCCATGTAGTTTGGGACAATATAGTTTAATGTTATCCATGATGAGGGTGGACTGACGTAGAGTGATCAGGACCATTGGGTGTTGGGATTGAACCTCAGGGAATCTTCTTATGTACCTTGCCAAGGAGAAATGGATCAGAGTCCACATAGTTTGGGATGGTTTGGGACTTACATTCTAAGGAATCCTAGGAAATATTCCATGATCAATTCTTACTCTAATCCCGTGTTAGTCATGCTCGGTGTGAGAAACAAGAGGTGGAAAAGACATGATGATCACGATGTGAAATGTGAATCTGTGGGAAGTGGATTGGGGCTTACACATGGTTAGTGGACCAAAGAGGGAATAGGGGATTATGCGTGGTTATCGTCCCAAGGAGATAGAGATTGGGACTTACTCTAGGATAGAGGCCCGATGGAGACAAATCCCTAATGGATAGGGATAGGGTAACGAAGGTCGCTATGTCATGTTCTCCTCTTGTCTTTGGAACTGAAGAAGATAGGGGGATCAAGGATTCTACCTATTTAAAGAAAGTATAGAGTTTTAACCAAGATGGTTTCCCTTCCCCATATATAGATGTTGCTCCAACAAAGAAGATCCCATTCCATGTGAGGAATATCTCACTCCCATGGAGACGAGCGAGCGTGGAGAATGTTTGAGATGTGGTACCACGCGTGTATTGTATGTGGGGAGGCTACAGTTTAAATTCATGTGATGAGGAAGATGGTTCTTGGTATTTTAAAGTCCTACATCTCAGATGAGACAGGTACACTCCGCACCCCTAGGACATACATAAATTATACCTACCTACCCTTGGGTAAGGGAAGGCATCCACAATGTCGTCGTGAGGGGGTGTTTTGGATTGTTCCAATGAGGGTGCACATTATCATGGCTATGTGAAAAATAAATATCTGTAATCATGAAAATGTGAAGAAGAATAAGGCTAAGAAATGAAATTTAAAGCATCACCCAAGGGACCTTGAAATAACTTCATACAAACCTTGAGGTTCATATGGGAGAAGGGTTTGCGAAACTAATGGGTTCACAAGAAGGGACCTTGCAAAGATCTGGTGCTCCACATAGTTAAGGAACATTGTGAAGGGGTATTCTTCACCAAGTGAAATGGAATAGCCTAGGAATAGGGTATAGGTGCATATGGAAGGTGCTTCGTGAAGTGGAAAGGCTTCTGTGGAGTAGTACTTCACGAATCAAGCATACCATTCAAATCATAGCACTGCGAAGCAATGTGCATCATGAAACACACTGATCCATCCTTATCATCTAGTTTATATGTGCATGGAAGGTACTTCATGAAGCACGAGTGCTTTGAAAATACCTGAGTCCCCTTAGGGATCTCCTTCCTTTGTGATGGTCTGTGGGATCTGTAAAGGGTATCCCTACTTGAAAAAGGGTTGTATTTGAGCTAAGTTAAGGGTGCTTCGTAAGGCTCAAGTACCTAGAAAGGCTCATTTCTCTCAAGGTTTCACAGAGAAAATGTGAAAAGTGAATTGAGATCCAAGAAGGCGAAAGGTCAAAGTATCCACCCTTTGGGCTCGAGGGGAGCCTAGTATTTATATGTGAGGGGCAGCGTGTAGCAAGGAAAGCTCGGTGAAAATCCACATGGAACTCCACGATCAGCCACAGATTGTGTCAAGTTCATCATAACTACGGAGTCGACTTCCATCCCCTCCTTAGTGAGAAGATCCCCAAGGTTCTATACGCGGTGCTCGTGGAGGTTTTTGTAAAGTTTAACATGCTTTTGGAGGTCGATTCGGCTCCCTTTGTGGCATGTAGCTTCTGGTCAATTCCATCATAACCACGGATCCTACGACCTCTTTACTCTGTGGAGACTGCAAAGGGGATTCGGCTTCGCGTTGGTTGCAGTGTTGTGGGGTTCCTCGAATGCTGCGGTGCTAAGGGGCTATGTGAATGGGCTTCATGAGGCAGGCTCTTTGGAATCAGTTTTCTCTTTGTGTCATTTTCCTCTACACATATTTTGGCACCAACATACCCCCCCCCCCCACCCAAGACCTGTATCCTATGAGAAAATTGTGGCCAAAACCTGAGGTTCACTGGACAAATTTTTATAATTTTTAGTCCAATCGCAAATTGAGATCGGAAAGCACGATCATAATGCGGAGAGGCGGTGTGTGGGTAGAGAGCTCCACAAAGCTCGTCACAGACAGACATTCCACAAGGAAAGGGGGTCATTACCTTTAAAAGGGGGAGGCTGACCTCTCTTTTCTCATTTATCATGTTCATGTTTTCATGTTTGAGCTATTGATTCACAAATCTCTTCACGCTCTATGATCGCTCTTTGCGAATCGAGCCTTTCTGCTTTGCGACGCATAGCGAGTACTTTGGCTATGTAATTGGGATCTCAATGGCTTGTTTCTGCAAGGTCTTGGGTAGGGCTCTATGACCTTTCTTTTTCATTAAGATTTGTGATTGAGTTTATTGATAAATCTCCATGATCCAAGATGAAATTTCAAAAACATGAAGACTGAATGGATAATCAAGAAGTTTCTAGGGGGTCCTTGCAGATGCTTCCTAAAGAGAAGAAATGGAGAATAACCTGGTCATTGGGGAGAATTTGCAGACCCGTTCAGACCATGAGTCCCTGGTGGAGCTGTTGTCAAAGATTGAGAAGAACTACCCTTTGTGCAAGTGATTTCTTCTATATGGATCTGGTTTATGGGATGACATTTTCATTCCTAAAGTGAGCAGGGATGATCCAGCTTACTGGTTCAAGAGTACATCATGCAATATCCAGTAGTTCAGGGTATCTAATGGCCATACATGGGAGGATTTCACACCTATCAATGTTGATTGCTTGTATAACCACATGAATAACGTTGACTGGATGTCGTTGTTGCAAGAGATATCCCCCCACTGTGGTTTGTGACCGATGTGAGAAACAAGGGATGGTTTATTAATTATTTCATCCGAATATGAGAATTTCAAAAAACATTCGGGCATCTAGGGTTTGAGAAAAAAATCCAAATTTTTGGGAAGAATTAGTGGGGGCCTGACTGGAGGATGAAGTTCTCATAACAGTCGAATTACCATTTTCCCAATGTTCACTAGTGCACAAGTAGGGTAATGTTAGGGGAATTATAATCAATCTGAATAGGGGGGAGCAGAAGTTATGAATCATGATACCCAAAATTCAGAACACTTTAGGGGTGGCATGACAATGAAGGAAAACTGTTGACTATGTTCGAAACACTGCATCCCAATTTCATTTGCCTAAAATGGGAAGAAAAATTGAGGTCTGACCGCTGACCATCTTTGAAATACGAGGCTTGGTTCAAAATTTCATCCATTACTCTTTCATAACATTGGCCCATAACAATAGGTGATCCATATGCTTAACATTCATACTATTAGGGGGTTCCTTCAAATGTGAAAGGGAATGAGGATTTAGATAAAGGGTACGCAAAAAGTAGAGGGTGGAGTGATGGGTTGTTTGATTGGAGTCCAAAACTCTAGGAATTACGCCACCATAGTGGAAACACATTATGTGGGAGCATTGGTATGATCAGGGATCAAACATACTTCTGAACATGACATCATGGGTAAGGACCTGGAATGCTCTTTAGTTTTATGTCATACCAATCAGGATGATAAACATGTAGTTTAAATGTCATACGGTGAGGATGGTGCACATATTTTAATGGACATGGGGCCAAACCCAAGTAAAATTTCCTGGGTGTCGTTACGTATCCCATGGGGATGGGAATCAAGCCTAACGTAGTTCTTGAACACAGGATGGTCAGAGACCAATGCAGGTCAGGGGAACCCTCTTTGGCGAGGAAGCTGACACATCCCATAATTAAAATGGGGCATCCTGAACTTGTTCAAAGTAGAACTAGAGTTTAATTTCATGCATTGAGGATATGTGGACTTGTGTAGTTTAACGTTATACGGTAGGATGGAGAGTGAAGGGGGAGATCCCAAAAAGGGATTACGTGATGTAGTTTCTATAAACATGACGTGAATGAGGACATAAGGCATCTACACCACACCATGTATCCCTGAGGGATGTTTTTTATGTCGAGGGACCAAAAGTTGAAGTTAGGCTAGGCCCAAGGCAAAGTGTGTAGGCATTCTTACATATCCCACGATGATGGGAATCAATCCAAATGTAGTTATAAGAGTTCAGTTAAACTTCATATAGTAAAAAAGGAACATGTGGTTCAACTACATCAGTATACATGCAGCGAAAACCCCTAAGCCCACGTGAGTCATGATTGGTGTGGGAAAAAAGAAGTAGTATTGGGACTTTCCTTACTGTGTGGGGTTGTAAAACCATATTTGTTGGAATTCCACATGAACATAATGGAGTCGAAAGATCTGCATCATGGCTACCGAGATCTGGATCACAGTGATGGTGGTGTGATGATAAAGTATAATTTTTTACCATATTTGAAACATAGCACCTGTTTCATGTTATCCTAGCATTGGGATAGACAAATGAGGGTCGACTGCAGAGCATGTTCGAAACAGAGGACCTGTCGCAAAATGTTGTCTGGGGTCTTCCAGGGCATTGTCCCAAAATGGTAGGTGATCCATTGTGTCATGAGACTAAGCCGTAAGGGGGTTCCCTTTAGATGTGGAAGAGGATGATGATCCAAAAAAAGGGGTCATGAAGTGTGAACATGAAACAAGGGAGTGTCCATATGAAAACTCCACACTTTAGGTTCTTTTCCACAATGAATTCGATTACGCCATTAAGTCGTGTTAGATAGAAAAGGTTGAATCCCTTTCCAAAGAAAATGGTCATCGGGTCACGTTTTCTAAACATAAGGTCATATAGTGGACCATTAAGAGGGGACCGAGTTTCATGGAATGTGCATAGGGTGGGGAAGTAGTCAAACCCGATGCATATTTACCATAGAGAGATCACAGTTTAGGGTCATAGAACCCATACCAGGCTAGGAAGAGACAAGGAAGAAACATTGTGCGGTTGTTTCAAAACCAGACATGAATGAGAACCCAATATTTTCTCTCCACACCACATACTTCAAAAGGAGTTTGGGCCAAGGGGCTGAAAAAGGGGTAGGAATTAGGATTCCAGGGGTTGGACTTATAGATTGAATGTCTGGGTATTCCTACGTATCCTTGGAATATGGGAATCAATCCACACGTAGTTCTACAAAATGTCACATAGTTTAGTTTCCTACGACAAGGACAGGTAGATCTTAGTTTAAAGGTATTAGAACTCACACCATATATAAAAAGGAGTGATGGAGACACATGGTGTGGTAATTAAAAAACACAATGTGAATGAGGATGGTAGTACTCTATATTACACCATGTGCTCCCTAGAAAGGTTTTAGGTCGAGGGAATGAAAATGAAAGTTGGGTTGGGCCTGAGGCTAGGTGCCTGAGCATTCCTACATACCCCATTATAATGGAGATCAATCCATATGTAGTTATATAAGTCTCATGGTAGGGTACCAATGCTAGGGACAATACTGTCATGAGGGTCTAGCCCACACACCAAAAGGAGCATCATTTGATAGATCTTGTTTGTCCTTTAGGAAGGATGTGTGTGTTTTTTTTTGTGAAGCGACAAACCTTGGACAAAGAATCCATGCGTCATTATAAAAATCAAGCCATAAGTAGGCCTCGACAAATGGTATGGTGGGATACTGATACCAAACATGATTTTCCCCTTGAGTGAGGAAATGACAATGTCATTTCGTTCTTCATCATGCAACCAGGATGATAGTGTCATAGTTTATGTTTGTATGATAGGAAAAACCCAAAAAAATTAATGTATTGCAATAAAGATGCCATAGTTTAAAGTCATGTGGGACTAGATATCCTAATTTCAAGTCATATGGCTCAGAAATGTATAGAAGAAACAATGTTTTAGCGGGGATGTGCATGGCATGATAAAGCATACCCGACGTGAATGAGGATAAGGTCCACACCACACCGCGTGCAATTCCGAGGAAGAAACCTTGGCACGAGGGGCTAGAAAACCATCAGAGAATATGGGGATGGACCCCTAGATGAAGTTTATAGGTGTTTCTATATATCCCATGAGGATGGTAATCAATCCATACATAGTTCTGAGGGTGCATTTTAAGGTCATGCAGGACAAAGGGGCAGGAAAGACTAGCTCCCGGAAAATTAGTACATGGTGAAGATATTGAAAACCCAACGTGAATGAGGACATAATCCCACACATGCCACACCACACAATCCTGTGAAATTCAGGTCCAGAAGACAGAATAGAAGAGGTATTAAGAGGAACAAAAGCTGGACCTGAAGATGATATGCCCTGGTGTTTCTACGTATCCTATGAGGATGGAAATCAAGATATATGTCGTTCCAGTAGATGTGGTTCACATGCATTGTGTTAAGGACATAGAGAGATCTTAGTTTAAGGTCTTTGAGCTTACACATTAAGAAGTTAGACTCTTCCTAGTGGGCATATACCTGGACCAAATTTCTACCCCATGTGAGCTATACTCAATGTGGGAAATAAGGGAAGATAAGGTCCTTGCAACCTGTGGAATACATGAAAAGGGGAAAATGGTGCGGAGCCCCGAATGACTCCTCATCATGGAATTGTCCACTTAATGTGAAAACGTGCACTGAGGGAAAATACCAAGAGTGTCGAAATTCCACTTGAACATGATGAAGTAGAAAAATATGTGAATCATGCAACCAACATTTAGGAAATTATGGGGTGGTGTGACAATGGAGGATAATTGTTGACTGTGTTCAAAACATAGCATCCACATTGTGTGACATGAAATGGGAAAAACAAATGAATGTCGCCCACTGACCATATTCACAATGCGGGACATGTATCAATTTTTCATTTGATATCCTCGAAGACATTGGCCCGAAATGGTAGGATATCTCTAGTTCCTAGAATCCATGTTGTACAGGGGTCCTTTTGGAATTAAAAGATGATGAAAGACCAAATGAAGGGGTACACAAAGCCTGAAAATGGGTGATAACATGTCTATGTAGAATCCAACACACTAGGTCTTGAACCAGAGTTCCTCTGGACACATTGGTGAATTGTTAAAGCGGGTCAAGGGGCCCCACTTAAGAGCAGCCAACTCAAAAAGATGAGTGTAGAATATGGGAAGCAAGAGCTCTTGGGTGGGAGATGCACATGGCGTGGCTGTTACAAACCCTACGTGAATGAGGATGTTACCCTGTATCACACCATATAACTCCTCATGAGGAACTCAGGACAGGGGGAAAAGATTAGGAGGTTTGTAAGAAATATAGCTTGACCCAAATAATAAATGTCTGAGCGGTCCTACATATCCCATGAGTATGGGAATCAACTCAATTTTAGTTCTAGAAAAATTTGTGCCGTTTTACCTAATGCGGCAAGGAAGCATATAAGGGCAAGTTATCTCGATGAGGAATGTTTATGGAATGAAAAGTAACCCAATGTGACTGAGTAGATAAGCCCATACCCCACAGTAAAATCCTAAATGAGAACCTGGGCTAGGGGGACAAAAAGTTCGAGGGATTTAAGATATGAAGTCTCAACCAGTTCGCAGTTTAACGTCTTGCAGTGAGGACGATGTTTATATTAGTTTAAGTTCATAGGGTTCAGACCATATGTACATGACCCTTTATGTGGGTATTTCCTTACCAAAGATCTTAAGCCCACATGAGTAATTCATGGTTTGGGTAACAAAGAATAGTATCAGGTTCTCCCCAAATATAAGGGTTCAGTAATGCGGGAAGGAGATTAGACAGGGTTCACCACGACCAGACTAACACTCCATCCTGAGGTAGACTGATGTTTGAAGGGATAACAGGACAAAATGAATCACTGCACCCAATATTTGAGACATATAGGGGTGTTGAAAACGATGGAGGGTGGATGTTGACCACGTTCTAAACACAACATCCACACCATGTGACATGGATTGGGAATAAAAAATGAGTTTCGACCAATGACCATACTCACAAAAAAGGACTTGTACCAATTTATCATTCGTGATCCTCGAGGACATTGGCCTAAAATGGTAGGAGTGCCGTAGGGCCAAGCATCCTTGTCGTTCAGGGGTCCTTTTGGATGCGAAAGATAAAGAAGACCCAAATAAAGGGATTGTGTGAAGAATGAATGTGCCTATGCAGTTTAACGTCATACAGAATGATGAAATATGTGGATACCTCCATGGGTAAGAATACATGGTGTGGTCATGATGAACTCGACGCGAATGAGGGAAAAAGCCTACACCACACCATGTGTTTCGATCGAAGTGGAGATCCTGATGTTTTCGTTTGGGCCTACATAATAAATATCTAAGTGTTTCTATGTATCCCATGAGAATGGGAATCAATCCATTCATAGTTCTGAAATGGGTGGTGACAATGATGGAGGGTGGATGTTGACCACATTCAAAACACAACATCAACACCATGTGACCTAGAATGGGGACAACAAATGAGCATCGATCACTGACCATATTCACAATGCATGACTTGTATCAATTTTTCATTCAAGATCCTTGAGGACATTTCCCCAAAATGGTAAGAGATCCCTAGGGCCTAACATCCATGTTTTTCGAGGGTCCTTTTGGATACAAAAGATGATGAAGACCCAAATAAAGGGAATGTGTGAAGCATGAATTTTCCTATGCAGTTTAACATTATATAGGATTAAAAAAAGGTGGAAATCTCCAAGGAGAGGGATACATGGTGAGGTCATGATGAAATCAACGTGAATGAGGGAAAAATCTTGCACTACAACATGTGTTTTGATCCCGGGGGAGATAATGAAGTTTGGGGCAGGGCCGATAGACTAAATATATGGGAATTGCTATATATCCCATGAGGATGGGAATAAATCCATACATAGTTCTGAAAGGTCCATGTAGTTTAACATCATGCAGTAAGGAAGTCGGAGGATAGAAGAATGAGGAGGGGCACATGGTATGATCATTGCAACCTCTACATGAGTGGGGCGAAAGAAGCCTTCACTACAATATGTGGGATCCTCCAAGGTAACTACACCCAGGGGGTAATCAAATGACAAGAGTTTGGGGGATGTATTCTATGAAAAAGCATCTGAGCATTCCTACATATCCCATAAGGATGGGCGTCAAGCCATACGTAGTTCTCAGAGATGTAGTATAATGTCTTGAAGGATGATGGATATGTGGAGATATTAGTTTAAAGTCATAGATCTCAGACCATCTTGTGATTTATTATCATATGGGACAAATGCAGGGTAGTTTTACATCCCTCAGATCAGATAGATCACGAATTTTAACATTGTGTTGTAAATACATTACAGTTTATAGTCATGTAGGACTGGATATAGTTTAACGTTATGCAGGATGACATACAGTTTAATGTCATGTGGGACAACACAATGTTTAATGTCATGTGGGACAATAAATAAATTTAATGTAATAAAGGACATAATAGTTTAAAGTCATGTGGGACCATATCTTACTCAATAAAAGTACTTCTTGGGGAATTCAGCATTGGTGATAGGAGTGATACACTCACCATCCATGGTAACCAGGGATTACGTGCCATTAGAGTAAACCTTGTGAAATATGTGAGACCGTTCCCATTTGGGCTCTAGCTTGGGTGGTTTCCCACCAGGTATCATTGGTGTCCTTATGTCCAACATTATGTCACCTTTCAAGAAAGAGCGGAGGAAAGCATTCGGGTTCAAACCCCTAGCTATCATACTCTGACGCCTTTCCAGATTGTGCAGGGCACTAATCCTATTCTCGTCAAGCACTTCCAGTTCATCCAGACGGGCTTCAGCAACCATATCAGGTGATTAATTATCATAGAAATATGTGAGTAATTAAGGAAATTTAATCATGATGGGTAGGATTTACTTTTTCCATAAACCAGGGAGTATGGGGTCACCTTGGTGGAATTACGAGTCATCATTCGATAAGCCCAGAGGGCGTTGGGGAGTTTTTCCAGAAAATATTTCTTGTTCTGAAAAACCATCTTCTGGAGGATGTTAGAGAGGGTTTTGTTGAACACCTCAATCTTCCCATTTTCTTTCATGTGATAGCAGGATCTATGGTTAGAACTGATCTTGTAGTTGGCATACAATTTCATCAACTTGACTGTCGGGAAGTTTGTGTCTTTATTGGTGAGGATGGCGTGAGGGACTCCAAATCGGTAGTTGATATTGGAGCTCAAAAATTCAATGATATAATGGACCTTAACCTCTTTTAGTGGTAATTCCTATGCCTACTTGGAAAATAAATCCGTAGCAGTCAGGATGAACCTGCACTAGTGAGATGTTGTTGATGGATATGGTCCCACAAGGTCGATCCCCTAGACCGCAAAGGTCTAAGAGTACTTGGTAGTGTGGAGAGGATCTGGTGGTGAATGCATGAAATTAACATGTATTTTTCATGTGTGGAACCTCTTGGAAAAATCGATGTTGTCTCGGATCATGGAGGGCCAAAAATTCACCAATCTCCGAATCTAGGGAGATAGTTTCGGCCTGGTCTGATGAGCCCCATAGGAACTATCATGAACCTCCTACATAAACCGATAAATCTCAACTACTAGTATGAAACTTATCATAATCCCATCAAACCCACGTCTCTAGAGTATCTACTCAAGACCGGGACAAACCTGGAGATAAAACTGTAACATGCGATGTCAGATACACTCGTGCTAGGCTCAATCTATTGGGAGAATACCGTACTGGAGGTACTCGATAAAGGGGGTCCTCAAATCAGGGTTTACTTATAATACTGTGGCAGGGGGACCTAGGGGTCCTAATGTGGAGGCACCGGTGGTAAGGCGTCTTAACTACTGGCTATAATCATCATCCAAAGTGATGGGAAGGATGACTCTTCAGTGATCCACATGAATAATCAAATCATACTAGTTGGGTTCTGTAAGAGATGTAGCCAGGCTGGCCAATGCATTGGCTTGACTGTTCTGGGATTGAGGGACATGGGTAACTTCTCGCCGAGATGGGAACTTGTTCATCAATTGGTGGGTGTGTCCCAACAGTGGTACGAGCTCTGGATTTCTGACGACATAATCACCATTTATCTATTTGATGATTAGTTTGGAGTCCCCTTTTACATGAAAGTGGGGAACATTAATCTCAAGGTCCAACATGAGGCCAGAAATAAGGGTATGATACTCAGCCCCATTGTTTTTACAGCGTTCTAACAACATGAATGAATATGGAAGAACAACTAGTACTTATGTGATGAATATGATAAATTCACCCACTTTGTTGAGCCTATGGTCATTGAGTCTTCTACTGGTAGGACTTAGGGATGTGCCATTCAAGTGAATTTTCCAACATTTAATGGCTTGGTCTACTGAAAGGATTTCTTGATCTAGAAAATCAAGTTCTAGGGACTGGTACGTGGGAGCTAGAAGGGGGGCAATAAAATCTTCCAATGCTTGCCCCTTAATAGCCTTCTGGGGGATGAAACTGGTGTCGAACTAGTGGATGATTACTGCCCATGGAGATATATAGCCTATCTATATGGGTTGTTTAGGATTTACATCATCTGATCCACTTAGGAAACTGAATCTATCTCATGGTGATGCAAGTAATGTCACAATTTCTGCACTAAAAATACCAACCCAAGGCATCTTTTCTCAATAGGGGGGTATCTAGTCTCTGTATTGAGCATCGTGAGTCTAAGATAATATAGATTATTCTTTGTTCCCTCATTATTCTTCTGGGTGATTTTAGTACCCCCAGTTTCTGATATGTAACCCTTACTTGATTCTTTTCATGGTTATAAAGCTAAAGGTGACAAATGGGAGAGTCGGGAGAACATGTATTGAGTCTTGGGGCAAAAAGAGAAGTCACACGGGAGGCGCACGGTTTGTCTAAACCATGCTTCCAAACCGTGCGGAGTTGGTATGGGAGGCAGTGGCTTCTGCACAGTTGGCGCACGGTTTGTCTAACTGTGTGGCCAAACCATGTGAGAAGGGTGTCCAAGGCAGTAGCTAATGTAGGGTTAGCGTACGGTTTTTCAAACCGTACAGACTAACTGTGCGGTCACTTAAAATTAGATCCTTAAATTGTGGATCTAACTCGTTTTTCCTCTAATTGCCTCATTAAAGCTCATAAGCGGCCCTAACTCAGGATTTTAGTTCTCCAAAGGTCAAGGAGGGTTCTCCCATCGTTATGGAGGTGATACGAAGTTTTCTCTTGGCGAATCGAAGCTGAATTCTTGAGGTATGTGATCGTTCTCCTTCGTTCTTGAATGGTTTCTTAGATCTACTTAGATCTAGTTCTCATCTTCTCTCGGTTTCTTAGATCTATGCCCATTATGGGTAGATCTAATTGAAGGACCCCGGGACACCCTGAGAGGGGAGGGGTGAATCAGGGTGGCAACTTTTTCTTCTTAAAGTTGTGGATCTTGTTCCCACGTTGGCAGGAACTTCTTAAACCTGTATGAAGGATATGATCAGCAATTAAACATTCACATGCAGAGAGATGTCACGACAATTTTTACTTGGTTCACCACTAAGGGCTACGTCCAAGGAGCATACGCCGACAGATTGTCGGTCGTACCAAAATCCACTATGCTTCACTAGCTGCGGATACAAAAGTTCGGGTACAGACACTCTGTCCCAGGCTCACTGCCTTTACATAAGGTTTAGGGATAGCTCACTGCTTCCCTCGGGTCACTCCCGTTGACTCCCCCTGGCTCACTGCCGTTGGTGAAGTCTCACTCAGTTTATAGACGTGAAGGTCTCTTCAATAAATTTGCATTGAAGTCTTTGCCTCTGCTCAGCACGAGACTCTGCTTGCATCGAAGTCCGGAAGAGATGCACTAGAACGCACAGAACCACTGAACTGGATAACCAAAACGTGCAGACAAACCTTACTGATAAAAATGCGAAACATCAACCATTTGCGCGCAAAATCATCCTATTGCGCGCAACATTTTCTTTTGGTGCGGAAAAATATTTCGCGCAAAAATCCCCTTTTTCGCGCAACTCCAAATATTTCGCGCAAGCTCCTTTACGCGATCCTTTTCGCGCATCAGACCTCGGATCTTCTCTAAGTCTTCCAACTAACCGAATGAAGGGGGTCACCTCATATTTATAGGCGACTGAGACCACTGCGCGCAAAAACACCTTCGGCGCAGAAAATCTCTCATCTGGCGCGTAATCTTTCGCCCAGCTTATGTATTTCGCGCACAACCCTTATTTTCCGCGCAGCCCATGCCTTTGCCATCTTTCACCAAACTGATTCTGAAACAGCATTTGCGCGAAAAAACTATTTCTCGCATCCCGCTGTTTTCCGCACCCAACTTAAGTATTTCGCGCACATTCCTGATTTTCCGCGCAGCCCATGCCTTTGCCATTTTTCACCTCTCTGATTTCGAAACACTGTTTGCGCGAAAAACTATTTCGCGCATCCCGCTGTCTTCCGCGCCTAACTTAAATTTTTCGCGCAAGCCTCTTATATTTCACGCACCACTTCCTTTTTCTGCGAAGCTCCTTTTGCAGACAATCCATGTCTTCATTTTCCGATTTTGAGGCCCAAAAATTTGGCAAACACTGGGAAACAGCGCCACCTTCAAAACTGTTGTCTGCTTGAACTGTATGATCACTTTGCTGGAACACATTCGGAACTTCCACTAAGGATTGACAACAAACACAAACCATACACCAAATCATGCTTTGAAGAACCTGGTTCCAACAATCTCCCCCTTTGGGTTTGTTGGCAATCAGAATAAATTCAATAGATCTCCAACCATGAGCAAATCCAAAACGCAAGAATCAACTCAGCCAACACTCTAAGTCTACGTGAGCAATGCTCAGTGTAGAAAACAAGAGAGGAAGCTTGAATTGGGTCTTAGTGTTTTGAAATTCTCCATGACGCCCGATGTTATCCTTATTAAACTTCTCATCACAATCTTACACTTCTCATCACAGAAGAATTTCTTGCCTTGAAAATCTTACACTTCTCATCACAGAAGAATTTCTTGCCTTGAATTTATGCCTTTCTCCCCCATTGACAATAAAACCAAAGACCGAAAAGTTTGTTCAACGTTCAGCTCAAGCCATACTCCCCCTGGATAGTATCTCCCCCATAAACCTGCATCACAGCCATAAGCAGATAAAAACA
The DNA here is from genome assembly GCA_963277665.1 of Viscum album. Classification (NCBI taxonomy): domain Eukaryota; kingdom Viridiplantae; phylum Streptophyta; class Magnoliopsida; order Santalales; family Viscaceae; genus Viscum; species Viscum album. The sequence continues at coordinate 938,082,019 of OY728155.1, read as the reverse complement.
GTCAAAACACATGGGGAGAGGGGATTTTCGAAACCTCCTTATGCAGCAGGAGGTGGTTGAACGCCTAGGTTCAACCGATGCTTTTCAAACACAGCTGCTGACAGTGGCTTTGTCAGGATATCAGCTACCTGCTTATCAGTTCCCACATGGTCCAGTCTAATCACCCCTTGTTCAACCTTTTCTTTGATGAAATGATACCGTATTTCAATATGTTTTGTACGAGAATGCTGAACAGGATTTTTTGTGAGATCAATTGCGCTTTTGTTATCACAGTAGATCATCATTGGATGCTTTACCTCATCACCGATATCTGTTAATTGTTGCTTCATCCATAGCAGTTGAGTGCATGACTTTGTGGCAGATATATACTCAGCTTCAGCAGTACTAAGAGAAGTACTTTCTTGTTTCTTGCTCAACCAGCCAACACAATTATTTCCGATAAAGAATGCTCCACCACTGGTGGACTTTCTGTCCACAACATCGCCAGCCCAGTCAGCATCAGAAAATGCGGATAATTCACTATCCCTTCCTACAGCAAAGTATAATCCATACTTGTAAGTACCTTGAATATACCTCATGATTCTTTTCACTGCTGTCATGTGTTCCTCTTTTGGATTACTCTGAAAGTGGGCAGAAAGACATGTGGCAAAGACAATATCTGGCCGTGTCGCTGTCAGGTACAATAGGCTCCCAATAATTCTCCTGTACAGGGTGGGATCTACAGATTTCCCATCCTCATGCTTCCCAAGTTTGGTTCCAACTGCAATCGGAGTTGACATTGGTTTGGAGTCTTGCATGTTAAACTTCTTCAGCAGCTCTCTTGCATACTTTTCCTGAGAGATAAAAGTGTAGTCTTTCCTCTGAGTCACTTGCAGTCCCAAGAAATATGTGAGCTCCCCAATCATTGACATTTCAAATTCTGATTTCATATGATTGGCAAATTCATCCACTGATTTCTGTTTGCTGCCACCAAATATAATGTCATCGACGTAAACAAGAACCATGAACTGATCTTTTGGAGAATTCTTCACATAGAGATTGTGATCAACTCCTCCTCTTTTGAATTCCAGCTTTTTGAGATACGAATCTAGTCTAGAATACCATGCCCTTGGTGCCTGTTTTAATCCATAAAGTGCTTTCTTTAGCTTGCAGACCTTTGATTCGTCAGCACCAAGAAGAAAACCCACTGGTTGTTCAATGTAGACTTCTTCTTCGAGTACACCATTTAAGAATGCTGTCTTGACATCCATTTGAAATACTTTATATCCTCTTTGGAGAGCCATGGAAAGGAATAGCCTGATTGACTCCAATCTAGCCACTGGAGCAAAGGTTTCTTCAACATCAACACCTTCAATCTGAGAATACCCTTTACATACCAGTCGAGCCTTGTTTCTGATGACATTGCCATGCTCATCAAACTTGTTCTTGAAAATCCATTTGGTGCCAATCACATTGTGACCTTTGGGTCTCTGGACCAAATCCCACGTCTGATTTTTGTCAATCTGATCTAACTCTTCATTCATGGCTTTCACCCAGGATTCATCCATTGCAGCTTCTTCAAATGAGGTTGGCTCTACAACTGATAGAAATGCAGAAGGTGTGTTATTTCTCATCCTCCTGGTTTGAGTGGGTGCATTCATGTCCCCAATTATGTTGGATGGATCAATCTCAGCTCTTCGGTTTCTCCTGAGAGATTCAATAGCATTCTTTTCAGCTATAGGTTCTTCTTCTGATTCTTCTTCTGAGTCAACATCATGATGTGACTGCTGAGAGTTTTGAACAACTTCCTCTATCTCTGTGTTTGTGTTTTCTTCACGTTCACTTTCTTCCTGATTGTCCATCACATCCGCATATGGCATCCTTGAAGCATTTGTGGTTTTCTCTTCAATTATCTTAACATCACTGCTTACCACAATCTTCCCCAAGCGTTTATTGAAACACTTGTAAGCTTTACTGTTCATTGGATACCCAAGAAAAATTCCTTCATCAGCATTGTCACCATACTTTCCTTGGTTTCCTTCTTTATTCCGGATGAAACATTTGCTTCCAAAAACCCGAAAGTATTTCAAGGAAGGCTTCCTTCCATGCCATAATTCGTACGGTGTCTTTGTTTCTCCCATGTAGAGCCCTGTTCGATTCTGAATGTGAACTGCAGCTTCAACAGCCTCCTTCCAGTAATGGCGAGAGATACCACTCTCAATCAACATAGTCCTGGCCATATTGTTGACCTGTCGATTTCGACGCTCAACAACTCCATTTTGTTGTGGAGTTCTCACAGCAGCTACCTCATGTTGTATTCCATGTTTCTCTAGATAGTTTTCAAACTCAATGGATGTGTATTCCCCTCCATTGTCCGATCGTAGGACTTTTATTGACCGTCCAGTGTCATTCTCGGCAATTCGGCGATAAGTTTTCATGCAATCAAGTACTTGTCGCTTCCTGTGAATCACCATTACACAAGCCATTCTACTATAATCATCAATGAAAAGGACGAAGTACCTCTCTCCATAGGTTCCAGCAACATTTATTAGGCCACATACATCAGTGTGAATGAGATCGAGAAGATGTGATGCCCTTTTCTTCTTTGGACGATACGAATTACAGACCAGCTTCCCACGAATACAGGCATCACAAGATTTTTCCCGTTCGCGTTTTAGAATGGGAATATCCATGACTATCTTCAGCTTAGATATCTTTTCCATGTCTTGTTGGTTAATGTGCCCCAGCCTTCGATGCCATAAATTGTTTTCTTCGTCAACAGACAAGTAACAAGAGTTCACTTTGCTGTCAACCTGATATAAGTTTCCATCTGTTCTACAACCTTTCATAAGAGAATTCCCTGTTTTTCCTTTTATAGTGCAGCCTTTTTGATTGAAGGTTACTATGAGCCCTGAGTCACAGAGTTGACTTACACTGAGGAGATTATGGCGTAGACCGTCCACATAAAGAACTTCAGTCTTTTTCAGCTCTCCGTTGGCGAGAGCAGTATTCCCACTGCCTTTAATCTTCAAAGCGCCATCGTTACCAAACCGTACTGTTCCATCAACCTTCTTTTCAATGTTCTTCAGAAGGTCAGCATTTCCTGTCATATGGGAAGAACATCCACTATCAAGAATCCAGGTGCTGCTACTCTTTGTAGCTTTGAGGGCTACTTCCGCAAGATTGGATTTCTCGATTTTCTTCTTTTCTTTCCATGAGATATTGGATTGAGCATAAGAAACTGATGGCCTTTTAAAACTTTCTTCCACATAATCTGAGTCTTCATACCCATAATCTTCTTCCAGAAGAGAAAAACTATTTGTGAGAACAACATCATCAGGAGGATGAACCCTGTCCCGTCTTTGGGTGTTGTATGAATTTCTCTTGTCATACCGCTGCCTGCAAAACATAGCTTTATGGCCAAAGTTAGAACAATTAAAACAGTAACCATAGAAGATATTTCTTCTATAAGATGGAGGATAAGAAATCGGTCTCATTTTTTGATTTCCCAGATCTTCTCCATTAAAGTAACTCCTTGCCTCTTCGCAATATGACATAGTATGGCCCAGATATCCACAGAATTGACACTTCATGTGAGGGAATGCCTTCACACCTGAATTTCTCCTCATACCTTCATCCCTGTGAGAGTAGTTGAACTGCCTATCATTTCTAAATGTTTGATGGTAATTGTCAGTTATCCTTCTAGTTTGGATTGAGGGTTCCTTTTTCAGCACTTCAGAAAATGCTTCAACATGTTCAACCTTCGTTTTGTCTTTCTTTTGAATTTCTTTATTTCCAGCAGTTGATGTCTCAGCTTCACATCCAATTCCACGCTTTCCCATGCAGGCGGGTCTTTGAACGCTCAAGATTTTTTCAACTCCATCAGAACCACATTTGGCTCTTGCCAATAATTCAGCATCTGAGAATCTTCTAGGTTGTATTTTCTTCCTTGATTCTTTTGAAAAAGATTCGGTCTCAAGTTTACTCCTAAGAGTAACAATTTCCTCCTCAAGACCCTCATTAGTCTTGGACTTTTCTTCCAGTCTTGAGGTGAGGTCATTGATGACCTTTCCCTGCTCTTCAATTCTTATCTTAAGATCCAATACATCATCATTGCTTTCAATGATTTTAGACTGAACTTTCACAAACTCTTCCAGACGTTCAATTTCAGCTTCAAGTTCATCAACATATTCTGATGACTCTTTGACCATTTCCTTCCACTTATTACATTTCTTACATTTACTCTCAATCTTGGAGAAAGCATCCTTAATTTGAACCTTTGGATTATCAAGGGTAGTACTCTGCTTATTTATGCCTTTATTGATTGAAGAATCTGATATTTCAGTGGTAGCCATCATGGAAGCATGTTTTTCAGTTTTAAATTCTGGTTCTTCTTCCTCACAGAATTCAATATCATCATCTTCTTCCTCACAGACAAAGCTCTTCCTCTGCATTTTCTTTCCAGATTTGAAATCACCCTTTTTGAAAAACCTTTTCCGAGGCTTTTCAATGTCTTCAGCTTCGCTCTCATCATTATCCAACTTTCTTTGGCACTGAGAGGCAATGTGCCCAACTCTTCCACAACGGAAACATGCAAGAGGTAACTTACCTCTAAATTTACCTTTACCCTTTTTCAGCTTCTTCGCGATGAGGGAAAGAATTTCTTTTTCTTCGTCATCATCACCACTACTGTCTTCTGAAAGTTTCAGTTTGTCCATGGCTTTGAATGCCATTTCTTTGCTCACGCGAGTCGTGGCATCTTCAGGTTTGACTCTCATCTCATATGCCACTAAACTACTTAACAAATCATCCAGAGAAAGTTTGGATAGATCTCTTTCTTCGAGGGCTGACACCTTTGCATTGTACATGGGAGGAAGTCTTCTCAATATTTTCTTAACGATATCAATGTCTTTGATTTCTTCTCCAAGACCTCGAATTGCTCCCACTACTTCAGTAATTCGATTAAAAAAAGAATCTGCATTTTCATTGGGATGCATCTTTAGGTCGTCAAACCTGTTATGTAAAACCTGAAGTTTTGCCTCCTTTACCTTGCTATCTCCTTCATAAATGTTTTCAAGTTTATCCCACATAGACTTTGCTGAAGTGCAACTCATCACCTTTAGATATATCTGATCAGAAAGAGCTGTGGTGAGTGCATTTTGAGCTTTAGCATCTGCATCAAGAATTTTCCTGTCTGTGTCAGTCATAGCCAGTCCTGTTTGATCAGTGACTTGTATTCCTTGCACAATAGAAAACAAAACATCCATTCCAAGAGATCTTAGATGAGATCGCATCCTATTCTTCCAGATCTGAAAATTATTTCCATCAAAGAGAGGGACTCCCCTCACATTGGCTGCATTCTCCATGGCGACAAAGGACAGATTCAAGACCAGCAACCTCCCTCTGATACCACTTGAAGGACCCCGGGACACCCTGAGAGGGGAGGGGTGAATCAGGGTGGCAACTTTTTCTTCTTAAAGTTGTGGATCTTGTTCCCACGTTGGCAGGAACTTCTTAAACCTGTATGAAGGATATGATCAGCAATTAAACATTCACATGCAGAGAGATGCCACGACAATTTTTACTTGGTTCACCACTAAGGGCTACGTCCAAGGAGCATACGCCGACAGATTGTCGGTCGTACCAAAATCCACTATGCTTCACTAGCTGCGGATACAAAAGTTCGGGTACAGACACTCTGTCCCAGGCTCACTGCCTTTACATAAGGTTTAGGGATAGCTCACTGCTTCCCTCGGGTCACTCCCGTTGACTCCCCCTGGCTCACTGCCGTTGGTGAAGTCTCACTCAGTTTATAGACGTGAAGGTCTCTTCAATAAATTTGCATTGAAGTCTTTGCCTCTGCTCAGCACGAGACTCTGCTTGCATCGAAGTCCGGAAGAGATGCACTAGAACGCACAGAACCACTGAACTGGATAACCAAAACGTGCAGACAAACCTTACTGATAAAAATGTGAAACATCAACCATTTGCGCGCAAAATCATCCTATTGCGCGCAACATTTTCTTTTGGTGCGGAAAAATATTTCGCGCAAAAATCCCCTTTTTCGCGCAACTCCAAATATTTCGCGCAAGCTCCTTTACGCGATCCTTTTCGCGCATCAGACCTCGGATCTTCTCTAAGTCTTCCAACTAACCGAATGAAGGGGGTCACCTCATATTTATAGGCGACTGAGACCACTGCGCGCAAAAACACCTTCGGCGCGGAAAATCTCTCATCTGGCGCGTAATCTTTCGCCCAGCTTATGTATTTCGCGCACAACCCTTATTTTCCGCGCAGCCCATGCCTTTGCCATCTTTCACCAAACTGATTCTGAAACAGCATTTGCGCGAAAAAACTATTTCGCGCATCCCGCTGTTTTCCGCACCCAACTTAAGTATTTCGCGCACATTCCTGATTTTCCGCGCAGCCCATGCCTTTGCCATTTTTCACCTCTCTGATTTCGAAACACTGTTTGCGCGAAAAACTATTTCGCGCATCCCGCTGTCTTCCGTGCCTAACTTAAATTTTTCGCGCAAGCCTCTTATATTTCGCGCACCACTTCCTTTTTCTGCGAAGCTCCTTTTGCAGACAATCCATGTCTTCATTTTCCGATTTTGAGGCCCAAAAATTTGGCAAACACTGGGAAACAGCGCCACCTTCAAAACTGTTGTCTGCTTGAACTGTATGATCACTTTGCTGGAACACATTCGGAACTTCCACTAAGGATTGACAACAAACACAAACCATACACCAAATCATGCTTTGAAGAACCTGGTTCCAACACTAATTGTGTGGATTCCAAATATGATGAGATTTTTTCTTGGTTGTGTTAGGAGAGGAGATCTAAGGAGGATTCTTGGAGTTTTGACCTAGTCTTCTTGAGCGTTATTCATCTGTTTCTTATATTCACCTTTTTGTTGAGGTAGGTGGATTCACTCTCGAATCCTCTTTCTTAGAACTTAAAGTCTTAGTTAAATTTGTTTTAATTTCGTGGTTTTTATTGTGAAATTTTGGTTCAAATCATGTTATAAATCCTCTTTATTGATGATTTATGGGTTTGATGGAATTGTGGAAAATTGAAGGAAATGGTTCTGCAAAGTGTATTGGTTTCTTGACATTAAAATAGTGATTTTAAAATATGGCCTTTCCGGATTTGGAAAAAGGATTTTGCTGCTTGAATGAAATGGTTTTCAATAAAAGGTTTGATGCTTTATTGAAAGGTTTTTAACACACTTGGTTTGGGCATGGATTGCATGGGTTGTGGTGTGTTTTCATATGCATTGGGATGGATAAGGGTGAGAAGTAACCCCATCAAAAGGTTATGATGGATAAGGTCAAGAAGTACCCCCATCAAAAGGGATGAATAAGGTCATGAGGTACCCCCGTTAATTTATTCCACTAAGTGACAGCTTCGTGGAAGGATAACTCACCACTCGTGAGTATAGGGAGGTCTATGTTGCATTCATGGTTGGTTGTGTGGATTTTTGAACTAGAATGAATGTGCCAAAATGAGAATGGGATTTTGATGGGAAACTTTGCTTGGTTTCTTTTCTTGAGAAAGATAAGCTTTTTTGGAAAACGGTTTTGACATAGAACGTGTTATATTGTGAACCGTTTTTGGAATTGTTTTATATAAATTGTTTTATATAAATGTGCTAACATGTTTTATCATTGAGGCATGGGTTGGGAAGTCATCAAGGAAAACCTACTGAGTTTCAGTACTCACCCCCTGCTTTGGTATGATGGTTCTTTTGCAGATGTCATATACTGGGATGTTCGAAAAGGTAAAGTGTCACACGTTTATAGCACTAATTCATGACTCTTGGGATAGTTCGTGATGTTGGAGCTTGGAGCTTGTGGAGAATGGAGTTGGTTGGTTGTCTTGAAGTCTCATAGTTGTCTTTCCGCTGTTTACTCTGATTGGGTTTTGTATTCTGTTGTTGAACTTGGTTGGGTTATTATGAGAATAATGGTTGAGTTGTTTTGGTTTTAAATCATGCATCATATAGTGGTTTCTTGGAGATTTTTATCTAGTTTGCTTTGTTTGTTGGTTGTTTTCATCTAAATGGTAAATCATCCCCCATGTGTTTTGAAACCCTTCGGCATTTATTGCCAGCCTTTGGTGCCTTGGTGATGTCACTTAAGGCCTAGTAATGACTCGTTGAACTATCAGGCCAATGTGGATAAGCGGGTCATTACAAATGGTATCATCTTTTTCGGTCCATGCCTAACAAGTGGTCATCAATGTTCTCGGTCATGGATTTAAAATTCCTTTTCGTCTATCCCTTGGGTTGGAATCTTAGACAAGAGTAGGATTGTCAGAACATGAAATGTATTTCATAAGAGGACGTAGCTAACTCGTTTATGATGAACTTCAAGTTACTAGGGCATTTGGTACATAAGTGTTTTGGATACACTTCTAGAATGTTGGAAATCTCATTGTCGTGGGTTTAGCCAATGAGAGGAGCATGACATGCATTGTAGAGGAATGACTTCCCACCAGGATTTCATATCTCATTGTAAGGAATGAGTTATAATTTTTTGAAGGGTAACAAATTTTGAAAAATGCGGTAATTGTTTACAACCAATAGACTTTGAAAACAGGGTATTTGGGGTATTTTGAAAAAGATTGATCTTCAAAAAGAATGCTGAATGTTTTCAAAAATGATTTAATATGAGAAAAGGCTATTTTGAAAACAATTTGATGATTGTTGATGTGATATAATTTGAAATGATAAGCCTTCAATTTCTAGGAAGCGAGACTAATGGTGTGTGTTGTTTGTTTAGAAAATGGCACCTGTTAGGAATCATAGAAACCAAATGGAAGAGGCTGTGGAGAATGTGGTTTCACCTGAACCACGTGTGAACCAAGAGCTGGTTCAAATTACAGTTCAAGCATTCTAGGCTATGGACACGGGGAATCAGAGAGATGAGTCAAGGCATGTAGACTATTCCGTCCCATTCGAGAAGCATAATCCACCCATCTTTCAGGGAGATTCTGAACCAGAAAGGGCGGAGGTGTGGTTGAGCATAATGAGTCGTATCTTCGATTTCATCGGCACACCAGTAGAGCTGAAATTAAAACTGGCAACATATATTCTCGAGGATCTTGCACGTCAGTGGTGGGATTTAGCGGTGCATGCCTAATTGTATGAAGGCCTTACATGGGAGGATTTTGAAGAATTTTTTAACAAACAATTCTATCTTCACACGTTCAAGATCCATAAAATGATGGACTTCTTCAGCTTGAAAGAGGAGAGCCTCTATGTCACGGAGTATGCGGCTAAATTCATGAATTTAGTGCATTTTGCATCAGAAGTTGTTGCAAGTGCGTCGCTGAAGGCATGCATATCTGAATCAGGGTTTTGATAGGAGATCTGCTTGAAGATAGATGTGATCTGTATTATGGATTATACGAAAATGGTAAGCAGAGAAACAGTAGCTAAAAGAGACATCTTAGGAGTTATGGGAGGAGGAAGTATGATGATACCCACGGGAATGGGTGGGAACTCTAATGCTGGGAATAGGCGGAAGTGGGACACCTACATCCAAAGTGGGAGTGCAAATCAGAATCAGTTGACGGGATCAGTCAACATTCATCCACGACCCCAGAGAAAAGAAGGTTTCCTTCAATGTGGTTCGAATGATCACATGAAATGATAATGTACAGCACCACCAAGAGCATTCCACAATTTCAAGCATATGGGGCATCTACAACGCCACTGTATGAATGCTACGAGGTCGGGTGTGCATGACACTTCCCAGGCGTCGCAAGAATCGTATGCTTCGACGGGGAAAGGATAGAAAAATTAGTCTCACCAGTAGAATAGAGATAGTTATGGTGATTCCAGAAATACCATGACTCCTTAAGTGGGGCAATCTCAGTAAGGAAACAAGGAGATCAGTGCAACAATGAAGCAATTATATGGAGCTAAGAAAATGATTATTGATGATCAGGTTGGACCATCAACAGTAAGAGGTACAATTCTTTTGAATTCTACCCTCATGCAAGTGTTGTTCGGTACTGATGAATCACATTCATTTCTTGCTTCACGCATTGCTAAATTTCTGAACGTGAAACTGGAAATGATGCATTCTGTCTTGAAACTACCATCTCTTCTTGGTGAAAGAGAATGTCAAGCCTTCGTGTGTAGAGCATGTTCTATAACTGTTGATGGATCTAAGCTGAAATGGGACTTCTCTATGTTGGATAATGATTTCTATGATGTAATCCTAGGTATGGATTGGTTGACAAGGTTTAAGGCTCACATCGAAAGTTATAGGAGAACAGTTAGTTTCACAACTTAGGACGGCATGGAACATCTCTTTAGAGGAGAAAGGAGAGTAAATAAAGGCACAAAGAGCTTGTTAGCACCAATGGTAGGAACGATCTCACACCAATTGGTAGCGTTGACATTAGCAACAATGGAAGAGATTGAGAAAAATAGTTTTCCAGCTATGGTGGATCAGTTTCTTGATTTTTTTCCTGCAAACTTCTCAGGGGTACCACATGTGAGGGAAGTGGATTTTACGATTGATCTCCTTCTGGGGACTAGTCCCATCTCAATTCCATCTTATAGGATGGAACCAATGGATTTAAAGGAATTGAAAGTATAGTTAGAGGAGCTGGAAAGCAAGGGATTCATTCAGCCAAGCGTGTCCCGGTGGGTAGCACCGGTTTTGTTTTTAAAAAAAGCAGATGTAACTTTGAGTCTATGTGTGGATTATCGTAAACATAAAAAGTTATGATAAAGAATATATATCCACTTCCATGCATTGATGACCTATTTGATCAATTTAGGGGAACTTGGTGATTCTCTAAGATTGACTTGAAGTTAGGATATCACCAGCTATGATTTTGAAAGGAGGATATTCGGAAGACATCTTTCAGAAGTAGATATGGCCACTACGAATACGTAGTCATGCCTTTCGGTCTAACGAATGCACAAACAGTCTTCATGGCATTGATGAATCGGATATTTCAGCAATATCTGGATTCTTTTGTTGTGGTGTTTTTGGATGACATATTAGTGTACTCAAGAACAAGGGATGAGAATGAGAAAAACTTGACAATAGTGTTGGAAATCATGAGAGACCATTAGTTATATGCCAAATTATCAATGTGCGATTTTTGGATGCAAGAGGTACGCTTTCTAGGCCACATTGTTTCTGAGAAAGGTGTTTCAGTGGATCCAGAAAAGATAGAAGCTGTTCTTTCTTGGAAACCACCGAATAATGTCTTTGAAATAAAATGTTTTCTTGGTATAACTCGTTACTACTGACGCTTTGTGCATGATTTCTCACAACTAGTGTCACCAATGACAGCTCTAACAAAGAAGAATGCTCCATTCCAATGGACAGAAGAATGTCAGATTTCCTTCCACGAACTCAAGGTTTGTCTTACATCGACACCTATCTTTATCTTTCTAGAATCCGAACAGGGCTATGTGGTGTTTTGTGATGCTTTGGGAACAGGGTTGGGCTGTGTTCTCATGCAAGGAGACCATGTTGTTGCTTATGGTTCAAGGCAGTTGAGAGTGCATAAGAAGAATTACCCAACACATGATTTAGAGTTAGCTGCAGTAGTCCCTGCTTTGAAAACATGGATACGCTATCTCTTTAGTGAGAAATTTACTATGTTTATGGATCACAAAATCTTAAAACACATTTTCTCAAAACGCGATTTGAATCTGAGGCACAAGAGATGGATGGAGTACCTTCAAATGTTTGACTTTGACTTAATTTATACACCAGATAAGGGAAATTCGGTGGCCGATGCATTAACCAAGAAGTTGTATGCTCAGTTGGAAAAGGAAGCTTTAGACGAATGGCAGTTTATGTCGGTCTTAGCCGACATGAGTGTGGAATGTGAAAACCGACGTGATGTTGTGGTTTTCTTTTCAGCTACTCTTGTTCCTGATCTGGTAAAGGTGGTCAAAGAAGCAGAAACATCTAATGTCGAATGTCTGGTAATTAGTTCAAAACTCAATGGTGGGGAGACCATTGATGGCTGGAAACTGGAAGTGGGCTCAGTTTTGTGTTTTAGAGACCGGATGGTTGTACCTATAGTTTGTCAGGAACAACACCTTAATGCTTACCACCATTCAAGATGGGTTGTACATCCGAGTACACATAAGATGTATAAGGTGAAAAAGGAATAGTTTTGGAGGAGCGGCATGAAAATGAAGTTGGTTGAGTTCGTCTCGCGATGCATAACTTGTAAACAGGTTAAAGCATAGCATCAGAGACTAGCTGGTATGTTACAGTGTTTACCTATTCCAGTGTGGAAATGGGAGCAAATAGCAATGGATTTTGTTACAGGTCTTCCAAGAATGGTCTGGAAACACGATACCATTTGGGTGATAGTGGATCATCTAACCAAGTCGTCCCATTTCATCCTGATTTGTGAAACTCATACGGTGGAAGATATTTCAAAAATCTATATCTGATAAGTGGTAAAGAGACGTGGTGTACTAGTGTCTATAGTCTTAGACAGAGATTCGAGGTTCACATATCGTTTCTGGAAATCATTACAGCAATCCTAGGGGACTCAGTTGAACATGAGTACGGCGTATCATCCTCAGACAGATGGGAAATCTGGGCGGATGATACAAACATTGGTTACATGTTGCGGGCTTCTGTAATGGACTTTGGGGGCTCATGGGAGGATCATATACCCTTAGTGGAGATCTCATACAATAACAACTATCAAGCCTCGATACGTATGGCTCCGTTTGAAGCATTGTATGTGCGTCCTTGTTGTTCTCCACTATGCTGGGTGGAAACGGGTGAAACTTCACTAGTCGGGCCGAGCCTTGTCCACTAAACAACAGAGAAGATTCAGATGATAAGAAAAGGGATGCAGACGGCTCAAAGTCATCAGAAATCTTATGCAGATCACCGTCACAGACCGTTGGCATTCGTTGTGGGTGATCATGTCTTCTTGAGGATCTCTCCAAGACTTGGACATCGTCGTTTTGGGAAGCAGGGTAAATTATCCCATCGATATATAGGCCCTTTTGAGATATTAGAATGGGTTGGAGAGGTGGAATATCGATTGGAATTACCACCATTGTTCAGTTTAGTGCACAATGTGTTCCATGTATCTCAGTTCAAGAAGTATCAACCAGATCCTGACCATGTGATCAAATTCGATCACGTTGACCTAGAGCCAGATGCTTCATTGGTACATATCCCAGTATGGATTGTCGATAGGAAGGATAAAGTCTTATGTGGGAAAAGAATCTGTCTAGTGCGGGTTTTGTGGAAACATGTTCAGATTCAGGAAGATACTTGGGAACACGAGAAAGAAATGAAAGAGCAGTGGCCAGAACTCTTTCAGACAAGCATTGTTTTTCTACTTTCTGAGGACAGAAAGTACAATGGTGCAGAGAATGTTGTACCCCCGGTTTCTGGTATGTAACACTTACTTGAATATATTCATAGTTATAAAGCTAACGGTGAAAAATGTGAGTGTTGGGAGAACTTGGATTGAGTTTTGGGCCAAAAAGGGAAGTCGCACGGGAGGCGCACGGTTTTCCAAAACCGTGCTGCCAAACCGTGCGGAGTTGGTATGGGAGGCAGTGGGTTCCACACGGTTGGTGCACGGTTTGTCTAACCATGCATCCAAACCGTGTGAGAAGGGTGTCCAAGGCAGTATCTAACACACGGTTAGCGCACGGTTTGTCAAACCGAGTGGACTAACCATGCGGTCACTTAAAATTAGATCCTTAAATTGTGGATCTAACTCATTTTCCCTCTAATTTCCTCATTAAATATCTTAAAAGTCCCTAACTCGGGATTTTGGTTCTCATAAGGTCAAGGAGGGTTCTCCCATCATTCCGGAGGCGATCTGAAGGCTTCTCTTGGCGAATCGAAGCCAGATTCTTGAGGTATGTGATCGTTCTCCTTTGTTCTTGAATGGTTTCTTAGATCTACTTAGATATACTTCTCATCTTCTCTTGGTTTCTTAGATCTATGCCCATTATGGGTTGATATAAGTGTGTGGATGCCAAATATAATGATATTTGTTCTTGGTTGTGTTAGGATAGGATATCTAAGGAGGGTTCTTGGAGTTTTGACCCGGTGTTCTTGAGCGTTCTTCATCTTTTGCTTGGTTTCACCTTTTTGTTGAGGTAAGTGGCTTCACTCTCTATTCCTCTTTCTTAGAACATGAAGGCTTAGTTAAATTTGTTTTAATTTCTTGGTTTTGATTGTGAAATTTTGGTGCAAAGCATGTTATAAATCCTCTTTAGTGATGATTTATGGGTTTGATGGAATTGTGGCAAATTGAAGGAAATGGTTGTGCAAAGTGTACTGGTTTCTTGACTTTAAAATAGTGATTTTAACATATTTCTTTGCTGGATTTGAAAAAAAAAGGTTTTGCTTCTTTAAAGAAATGGTTTTCAATAAAAGGTTTGATGCTTTATTGAATGGTTTTGAACACACTTGGTTTGGGCATGGATTGCTTGGGTTGTGGTGTGTGTTCATATGCATTGGGATGGATAAGGGTGAGAAGTACCCTCATCAAAAGGTTGGTATGGATAAGGTCGAGAAATAACCCCATCAAAAGGGGCCGATAAGGTTGTGAAGTAACCCCATCAAGGTAGTCCACTAAGTGACGGCTTAGTGGAAGGATTACTCACCACACCCAGGTATAGGGAGGTCCAGATTTCATGCATGGTTGGTTTTTTGGATTTGTGAATTGGAATGAATGCTCCAAAATGGGAATAGGATTTTGATTAGAAACTTTTCGTGGTTTCTTTTCTTGAGAATTATGGGGTTTGTTGGAAAATGGTTTTGATATAGAACTTGTTATATTGTGAACTATTTTTGGAATTGTTTTATATAAACTGTTTTATATAAATTTGCTAACATGTTTTATCATTGAGGCCTGGGTTGAGAAGTCATCGGGGAAAACCTATTGAGTTTCATTACTCACCCCCTACTTTGGCACAATGGTGCTTTTGCAGATGTCATATACCGGGATTTTGTAAAAGGTAAAGTGTCACACATTAACAGCATTACTTCATAACTCTTGGGCTAGTTCATGATGTTGGGTCTTGGAGCTTGTGGAGCATGGAGTTCGGTGGTTGTCCTGAAGTCTCGTAGTTTTCTTTCTGTTGTTTACTCTGATTGGGTTTTGTATTCTGTTATTGCACTTGGTTGGGTTATTATGGGAATAGTGGTTCAGTTGTTTTGGTATTAAATCATGCATCATATAGTGGTTTCTTGGAGATGTTTATCTAGTTTTCTTTGTTTGTTGGTTGTTTTCATCTAAAGGGTAAATCGTCCCCCATGTGTTTTGAAACCCTTCGACATTTATTTCCAGCCTTTGGTGCCTTGGGGATGTCGCCTAAGGCCTTGTAATGACTCATTGAACTCTCAAGACAATGAGGTTAAGCGGGTCATTACAGTGAGAAGGGTGCCTATAGATTGTTCCAGGGTAGTCACATAAAAGATCAGTGGATTTCCAGAAACATGTGGAATTAGGGATAGAGTCAGCAACAAATACTACATGATTTCCTCGAAATTAGTCTAACATTCCTCATCCCACTGATAGACATTGCCTTTCTTCATGAGCTGAGAAAATGGATTACACTGGTTAGATAAATTTGCAATTAATTTGCATATTTAGGCCAAGTGGCCTTGAAATCCTCCAAGTTCGCAAATGTTACTCAGAGGAGACATCTGAAACATGGAAATAATCTTCTACAGATCTATCCTTATGCCTCTATATCTAACAAAGAGGAAAATAAATTTTCTGGAGGTGACCCCGAAGGAACACTTCAATGGGTTGATCTTCAGATGGGGAGAATGGAGGAAGACGAACACTTTCACAAGGTATTTGATATGGTCCTGATGCAGGTGGGATTTGACCACCAGATCGTGCACATAGCATTTCACCAATGTCCCTAGGATTGGCTAAAATATGCAATGCATGGAACGATGATAGGCGGCTATGTTAAGTCAAAAGTCTTCTTTTTGACTTCTATATCAAGTTTTGGAAATCACAAATGTATTCTATCATGTTTTGTAAATTTCATTTGTCTTCTATCATGTTTATCGTATCGTACAATACTGATCGTACTGACTCTGTCAATCGTATCGTACTGACTCTGTCAATCATATCGTACTGACTCTGTCAATCGTATCGTACTGACACTGTCAATCGTATCGTACTGACTCTGTCAATCGGATCGTACTGACTCTGCTATTCAGATGATCATTATTTGTTTTGGTACTTAGTCAAAAACACACATTGCATATGAATCATACTCATGTTTTACTTTTCTATATATCTCTTGTCCTAACAAAACGATGTCGTTGAGTTACTTACAAACTAATCAAAACGATGTCGTGCTTTCTGTTTCAATATGACCGTTGGAGGCAATATGACCGTTGGAACCCAAGGCCTATAAATAGGAGGTCATTTGAAGCTGAGAGAACAACGATAAACGAAGAGAAAGAATGAAGAGACTCTGTGAACTACCAAGATTCTAGAGAGAGACACTGTGACTTCTCCCATCTGCCTTGTGCGTCCGATCATCATATCGAGGGCTTTCAAGTAATTGAAAGACAGAGGTGCCGATTACCTATAAAATCGAGGGCTGTCGGGGATAGGCAGACAGACGTTCCGATCATCGTATCGAGGGCTGCCGGGGATAGGCAGACAGACGTGTCGATCATCGTATCGAGGGCTGCCAGGGATAGGCAGACAGACGTGTTGATCATTGTATCGAGGGCTCACCAAGGTGTTGGTGAGACAGACCTTTTATCCTAGGTGAAAGGATAATCCTTCTCTTTGGGTTAAAAGAATTGTAATACTTTTACATTTCCGTTGTTACTTGTATTAGAAAGGGATTTGAATTGTTTCCTTTCTTCTTCACATATTCAATTGTAATTGTTTCAATTACAATCATTCTATTACATTTTGTATTGATTTATTCTATACGCTTTAATGTAGAATCATTCATCTTTATATTACTCTGATCATTGTGTTCACCTTGAATACAATTGTTTTACATTACATTAGTATTACAATACTTCATACCTTTTTTATTCAATACAATTGTGGGTGTTTGTATTTGTATTAGTTTAAGATCATTTAAACTAATCTCTTTGTTGCTAAAATCCAAAGGTTTTTAAATCTACAATTCACCCCCCTCTTGTATTGTTCCTTCTAATAGACATATGTATCTACTATTCGATCCAACAATTGGTATCATAGGAGGTTTTCCACTGATTTGTATTACTAGCTTTATTTCATATTACTATCTTGAATACTTACTACACTAACGTGTGGAGTGGAAAAGTTGTTTTTGTTGTATTAGATGGCAGGAATGAATATTGGATCAATAGATAATCTGAATCCTTCTAGACCACCAATATTTGATGGGAATGATTATGAGTATTGGAGAGGTCGTATGAAGACTTTCGTTATCAATACTGGTGTAGACAATTTTATTATGCTTACTGGGGGTTACAAAATTCCTGACAAAGAAGTTAGTACTTTCACCAACCAAGAGAAGCAAGAATATCAACTGAATTACAAGGTACGCAATACTTTATTATGCTCTATGACCAGGAATATATATAGTCAGATATCTTCATGTGAAGCAGCCAACTGTATTTGGAAGAAATTAGAAGTTACTCATTTTGGTACATCCATGGTTATAGAAACAAGGAGAGCAATGCTTCGAGCAGAGTATCATGGATTTGTTTTTCCTTATGGAGAGCCAGTATGTAAAGTGCAACAAAGGATTATGACAATTTTAAATAGCTTACAATCTATGGGTGAAAAAGGTCTTTATGATGAAGCTCTTGTGGATAAGATTATAGATATAATGCCAAATTAATGGGAGTCAAAAATAACAGCTATTGATGAAAATAGAAAAGTTTCCCAGATTACTCTTGATGAACTCTTTGGAACTCTTCTACAGCATGAGACAAGAATGAAGAGAGATGCTGATTTCAATAAGAAGAAGAATGGGAATGGAAGTGTAGCTTTTGCATCTAAAGCCAAAACTCCAGAAAGACTTACAAGGTCTAAATCCAAGAAAGTTGTTATATCTGATTCAAGTGATTGTAATCTTTCGGATAATGAGTTAGCCAATTTTTCTTGAAGAATGAACAAGATTGTGAGAAAGAAAGATTTTCAATATAGATTCAAAAAGAAAGACAGGAAAGATAGGAAAGATTCAGAGGTAACTTGTTATGAATGCAATAAAGCAGGACATATAAGGTCTGATTTTCCATGACTGAAGAGGAAAGATAGAAAAGAGAAGTACTCTGAAAGAAACAAGAAAAGGTTTTATAAGACAAAGAAAGTCTTGAAAGAAAATGATACGTGGAGTGCAAGTGGTAGCGATTCCTTTGATGATTCTTCAGAATATTAGACATCAGGACAAATAAATATTGGACTTCTAGCCAAATTACCAATTGAAGATCATTGTCTCATGGATAAGGTACATAATGTTGAATCTATTACAAATGTCTCTTTAAATGCAAATTATATTGATAATAGATATTATGAATCTTCAAATGATGAATCTTCATCATCAGAAGATGATACATTACCTTTTTTCGAAGAGGTCTCTAGATTTGCTAAGTTACTTGAAAATGAAAATTCTAAACTCAAAAAGAGATTTGAAAAAGAAAATTCTAGAATTTCTATTTTGACTAAAGAAGTATCAGATCTTTCTAAAGATCTTGATGTGAAAACTTCTGATTTTGAAAGTATTTTAAAAACCCTTGAGAAAGTTAAATCTGATAAGGATAAACTTTCTAAGGATCTTGAAACTGTAATTTCAAAGAAAAATATTTTAGAGCCTAACTCTAGTTCAAATTCGAATTTTTTAGAAAATAAGAATTTGATTTTAAAACTAAAGTCAGAGATTTTATCTTTGAAAAAGTATTTGTCAAACTTTAATCATGGAAAAGAAAACTTTGATAGAATGTATTCTCAAATTAGACCTTTGAGAAATCGTTCTGGTCTTGGTTATACTTATTCCAAACCTGTTTTTAGCAATAACTATTTTGTTCCTCAAAAAATCATTTTCTGTTCTAAGTGTCAATGTGGTGGACATTGGAGAAGAGATTGTTCTCTTAACAAAACTCAATCTTTAGGATTTCATAAAGCTCATTTTTCAAAACAAATGTGGATTCCTAAAATTCTTTTATCTAACCCTTCTGGATCCAAACAAGTTTGGATTCCGAAAATCTAATTGTTTCTTTTTCAGGAAAACGAGAATTGTACCAACAAGAACATTTGGTACATGGATAGTGGTTGTTCTCGACATATGACTGGAAACAAAAATCTCTTTGAGAAGGTTATCAAAACAAAAGGTGGAAAAGTTACCTTCGGAGATAATGCCCAAGGAAAGATTGTTGGTATAGGTAATATTGTTTTTCTTGGAAAAGTTCTTATTTAAAATGTTTTGTTTGTTAAAGGTCTTAGTCACAATCTCATCAGCATAAGTCAATTGTGTGATGAAGGTTACCTTGTGAATTTTAGAAATGATAAGTGTCTAGTTCACAATTCCAAAGATGATTTCATTCTCTCTGCCCATAGGCAAGATAATGTTTACACTATTAACTTAGAAGACCTTAGGAACCAAAACTTACCTTGTTTAAGTGTAATAGACGACCAATCGTGGTTATGGAATAGGAGACTAGGACACTGTAATTTGAGAAACCTAAGTAAACTCTCAAAGAAAGGACTTATAAAAGGGCTACCGGATCTTAGATATGATTCTTCAAAAGTATGTGATCCTTGTCAATTTGGCAAGCAACATAAAACTAGCTTTAAATCAATTAATGAAGTCTCAAATTCTAATGCATTACAGCTTGTGCATATGGATCTGTTTGGTCCTTCACAATCTGGAAGCATTGGAGGCAAATACTATGTATTTGTTTTAGTTGATGACTTTACTAGATTTACATGGGTCTACTTTCTCGCAAAGAAATATGAATCCTTTTCCTATTTCAAAACTTTTAGAGACCAAGTTAAAAATGAGAAAAACCTACCATTGATAACTATTCATAGTGATCATGGTGGTGAATTTCAAAACTCAGATTTTGAAACTTTTTGTAGTAAGAAAGCTATTACTCACAATTTCTCAGCTCCAAGAACTCCTCAGCAAAATGGTGTTGTTGAAAGAAGAAATCGTATTCTTCAGGAAATGACTCGAACCATGTTGAGTGAATACTCAATTGCTAAGCACTTTTGGGCTGAAGCTGTTAGTACTGCCTGTTATACTATAAATCGTGTTTTGACTAGACCATTTCTTAATAAAACCCCTTATGAGTTATGGACTGGCCGAAAACCTAAAGTTTCATACTTCAATGTTTTTGGATGAAAAGTATTTATTCTGAATACAAAATATAATCTACACAAATTTGCATCAAAATATGATGAAGGAATCTTTCTAGGCTATTCTACAACCTCTAAGGCTTATAGAGTTTTCAATAAAAACACTAGTACTGTTGAGGAAACAGTACATGTAAAATTCGATGAAACTGATCCTTTTGTTTTCAACCAACCCAATCCTACATCCTCGGATGTGTTTTCTAAAAATGTTTGTCAACCTTTATTAGAAGAGCATTCTGATAAGGAAAATTTTCAAGAAAGTATTCCTAAAACATTTACCACAGAAGATTTTCTACCATATGTTGATGAAAAGGTTTTACAAAGCCCAAATCAATTGTTTCTTAGGAATCATCCCAGTGATAACATCATTGGTGATATAAATCAACCTGTAAGGACCAGAAATTCCTTAAGAAATGAAATAGAACATCTTTCTTTTCTTTCCCAATTTGAACCTAAAAGTCCAAGTGAGGCCTTAGGTTATAATGATTGGATCAAAGCAATGCAAGATGAACTAAATGAATTTGAAAGGAATCAAGTCTGGATTTTAGTTGAAAGACCTAAAGAAACAACTGTGATTGGTGTAAAATGGGTTTTCAGAAACAAGTGTGATGAAAATGGAATCATTGTAAGAAATAAAGTAAGACTTGTTTCTAAAGTCTATAATCAACAAGAGGGAATAGACTATGAAGAAACATATGCTCCTGTATCTAGACTTGAATCTATTCGTATTCTATTAGCCTTCACAGCATATTTCAATTTCAAACTATTTCAAATGGATGTCAAATGTGCTTTTCTAAATGGTTTTGTTCGAGAAGAAGTTTTTGTAGAACAACCTCCTGGTTTTCAAGACCCAAAAACATCACAATCATGTTTTTAAACTTACCAAGGCTCTATATGGTCTTAAAGAAGCCCCTAGAGCATGGTATGATAGACTTACAGGATTTCTTTTAAAAAAAATTATACAAAAGGTACATCAGATCCAACTCTTTTTATCAAAATGGAAAACAAAAATGTTTTGATTGTCCAAATCTATGTTTATGACATCATATTTGGATCAACTCAGAAATCTTTAACTGATTCTTTTGCAAAATTAATGAAATCTGAGTTTGAAATGAGTATGATGGGTGAGTTAACATTCTTTC
Organism: Viscum album; assembly: GCA_963277665.1. Taxonomy (NCBI): domain Eukaryota; kingdom Viridiplantae; phylum Streptophyta; class Magnoliopsida; order Santalales; family Viscaceae; genus Viscum; species Viscum album. Next base: position 938,060,527 of record OY728155.1, on the reverse strand, counting down.
TAGGTTTTCAAATTTCTCAAAAACCAGAAGAAACTTATATATCTAAACATAAGTATATTAAAGACTTACTCAAAAAGTATGGATTTGACAAAACTAAAAGTATTAGCACCCCAATTGGTACCTCAAATACTCTTGATCTTGATGAAACTGGGAAACCAGTAGATCACACAAATTTTAGAGGTATGATAGGGAGTTTTCTATACTTGACAGCTAGTCGACCCGACTTGATGTTTTCTGTATGCTTATGTGCAAGATATCAATCTAATCCAAAAGGGTCTCACTTAAAAGCCGTAAAGAGAATCTTTCGGTATTTAAAAGACACTATGGATTTAGGTCTTTTCTACTCTTCTGGAAATGATTTTGTTTTAAAAAGTTTTTCAGATGCTGACTTTGGTGGATGTAGAATGGATAGGAAAAGTACATCTGGAACATGTCATTTCTTAGGAGATTCTTTGGTTTCTTGGTCCTGCAAGAAACAACACTCAGTAGCACTCTCCACTACTGAAGCTGAATATGTAGCAGCTGGAAGTTGTTGTGCTCAAGTATTGTGGATGCAGCACACACTCACTGACTATGGTTTGAGTTTCTCCAAAACTCAAATTCTTTGTGATAATACAAGTGCCATAGCTCTTAGTAAAAACCCAGCACATCACTCTCGTGCAAAACACATAGATGTTAGGCATAACTTTCTTAGGGATCACACACAAAAAGGAGATATTATTTTACAATTCATCAGAACGCAAGAACAACTTGCTGACATTTTTACAAAACCTTTACCTTCCGATAGATTTGAATATATAAAACAGAAGCTAGGAATGATTACATTAAAATAATCATTCATATCTACTTCCTGTTTTACATCTCTCATAATAGTAAGAAACGCCTCGTAGAAAGGGGGAGGACATTTCTTTCTATGTCTTTATGTTTCTTTTTATCTTATGATCTTTAACTATTTACTATTTGGATTGTGTATTTTTCTCTTCTGTTTATCGTATTGACAGTTTTATCATTTTGTTCATTTTTTTTCTTCTGTTTATCGTATTGACAAGTTTTATAGTATCATTTACTATCAACCGATGATGGTAATCAAATTCTTTTCCATCGTATCGACCGATGATGGTAATCAAATTCTTTTCCATCGTATCGACCGATGATGGTATTGAATTTCTTTTCCATCGTACCAATCAATCAATAGTATTGAATAGACCGATGATGGTATTGAATTTCTTTTCCATCGTATCAATAGTTTTGTATTGACCGATGATGGTAATGATTTTCTTTTCTATTGAATCGACCGATGATGGTATTGAGATTGTTTTACATCGTACTGTCAGTTCATGGTAACGAGATTGTTTTCCATCATATTGTCAGTTCATGGTAACAAGATTGTTTTCTATCGTACGGTCAGTTCATAGTAATGACTTTGTTTTCCTTCGGCGTGATGTTTTTTTGTTGTTTCCTTACGATTGTATTTTCTTTTGATTTCTATCAAAACCAACAATTACCTTACATTCTCCGACAGGTTTTTTTTCATTTTTTTTTAAATTTTTTTTCTTTTTTTAAATCCTAACCATTGATCTGGTTTTCTCTAATCTTGACCGTAGAAGATCAATGGTCACCCTTTTTCGACCGTAGAAGATCAATGGTCACCTCTTTATCGCCTATAAATAGACCCCCTCCCCTCCCCAAACCCACATTGATTTTTCAGGAATTGAGGCGAAGCTCTGCTCCACCAGCTCTAAATCATCGTACGATCTCCTCATCGGCAGAACCTTTATGTCTCAATCCTCTGCTAATACTCCCGCCGAAATGTCTTCAAAGACTTTTACAGGGAAAGACTTTAACATAGAAAGGTTAGTATCTCGGGAATTTTTCGATACGTACGATTCTACAATCAGGAGGATCATTTTGTTTCAAGGATGGGAACATCTGTGTGTTGAAAATCCTGATGCTCAAGATCCGGTTCTTTTTTATGAAGTTTTTCAGTTTTATAAAACCGTTTCTTTCGACAAATACATGACTATAAACTTTGCTGTGTACGATAGAAAATTGTCTATGTCTGTGAAACAAGCGGCACATTTTCTCAATGTTTCTATAGAAGGGGATTCTTTCTGTCCATCGCACAAACTACCAGAGGAAGTTGGTACGTTTAATAGAGAATGTTCTGAAAAGACTTTGTTTGTTATTAATGAAGAAAAGAGAAAAGTGTCTCATCTTTCTCCGGACAATCGTTTTGTCACTTTATGGATGCAAGGTTTTCTTATCCCAAGGAAAGGGGATAGAGAAACTCTGAAAGTTTCTGATATCTTTATGCTCGACTATCTTGTAAATATGAGGAAATTAAATCTCATGGGATATGTTTTTGAAACCATTAGGAATGTCAAGACAGGAGGGATTATGTCCCAGATGATTATGTATCCAGCTATCCTTACGAAATTCATTCTTGAGAGTATGAAGTTTTGTAACATTCCTTTGAAAGGAAAACCCATGGATTTGAGGCCCTCATGGATTATTAAGAGTACGATGAAAAAGCTGAATGTTTGTTTTGATCCGAATTCAAAACTTTTTGTCAGAGATGTAGAAGCTGAATTGGCTCAGAATCAATCGGCACCTATGCCAGCCAAAGACATTCAATCTACCGGTGTTACTCAAAAGTATGATCCGCAAACCAGTTCAATGCCGAAGAAGAAGCCAAGGTACAGTAAGGAAGTTGTAGCAAAATGGAGAAAGGCTAAGGAACAGAGAAAGGAAGGTGATCCGAAGTTCAGTCTTGATCCTGCTGAGGCTTTTGCAGAAAGAGTAAGGGTAGAAGAAACCCTTCAGGCTGAAAAGAAGAAGAAGCTTCTTTTAAAAAGAAAGGCTCAGTACTTTGATTTCTCTAAAATCTTGAAAGCGGTTGAGGATACCAGTGCCCAACTAACAGAAGAAGTGCATCAAGAGCCCATCGTACAGAGTCTCCCTGAGAAAGAAAAACAAAAACAAGTGATGGAAGAGATAGAAGAAGTGGAAGAAGAAGAAGGAGACTTTCTTTTATAATTTATTCAAAGTTCAAAGAAGAGTAGAGAAGAATCGTTTCAAAAGCTGAGTGAAGGTGTTAAACAAACTCCTCATGCCGATCAGGCACGATCTCCAGATATAATGTCATCTCAAGAAAAGCAAGGTACTCAATCCTCTCATTCTGATAAAGTTGTTGTCATTAGTGACAAAATGGAAGAAGAAAGAAAGCAGAAAGAAAAAGCAAAAGAGAAACAGCCAGTTGTTGATTCAAGAAGATCGTATGAAGTAGCATCGTACGATGAAGATACTGATTCAGAACATACAATCTCTCTCAAGAAGAGTGATTACATCGTTCATGTTTTGAGAAGGGTTTAGAAGACTACTCCCTATTTCCCGAGGCTGGAAGGGAAGATTGATTTTATCACTGAAAATAAAAAGAAGAAGTTTGGATCTGTGAAAGAATTAAGGAAGAAAGTTTTGTCAGTAGAAGCTGATTTGAAAGTTCTATCAGAAAGTTCGGTTGCCCATAAGAAGGCTTGCAATAAGATGAACAAGTGGTCGTACAAAACAGAGAGCTCAATCAATGATCATGAAATTTCTATTGAAGATATAAGAAGGTTATCAAATGAGCTAGCAATTGCTTTCAACAAGCTTGACAAAGAAACGGTTGAAAGGTTGAACCTTTTGTCTTCCCAAAGATCCGTTGTTCCTTCAGTGAAAGATTTTCAAGAGAGAATGAATGTTTTTCAATCTGAATTCTCGAAGGTTTCATCTTTCAAGGATGAAATGGTCTTGCTAAAGAATCAAAATTCTGTGTTGTCCAAGGATAACAAGAATCTGCAAAATAGAATTGATACCCTTGAAGAAGTAATCAGAGTCCAGGAGGAGACTATCAGAAATCAAGATCATATTTTTGCGGACCAACAAGAGATCCTCAAAACTCAGGGAGAATCAATTTCTGAAGACAAGAAGGAGATCAAGAAGATGAAAGATGTTCTTCATGATCTTATAAAGAAGGAGAAGGAAAGAGAAAACAAATGATTATTGTATTTGTTTTCTTTTGGAACTTGTCTTTTTTTTGTAATGACTCTTATGATCCTTTTCTTTTATCCATTGTCTTGTATTGCTTTACTAACTCTTTCATACAATTCAAGATTACTCCTTTCGTTTTGTAAATCACAAAGGGGGAGAATGTTTACAAAGGGGATAATGTTTTAAACAGGGGAAGAATGCTTTACAAGGAAAATCTATGAATACAATCCTTAGGAAAGTCCATACCTAAGGGGGAGTTAGTTGTATTCAATTTCTTATTCAGAAGAGTTTTCAATAACTCAGGGGGAGATAAGTATTTCTTGTTACATTTACTTTGTGTGTTGTGCTTTCCAAAAAGGGGGAGATTGTTAAGTCAAAAGTATTCTTTTTGACTTCTATATCATGTTTTGGAAATCACAAATGTATTCTATCATGTTTTGGAAATTTTATTTGTCTTCTATCATGTTTATCGTATCGTACAATACTGATCGTACTGACTCTGTCAATCGTATCGTACTGACTCTGTCAATCATATCGTACTGACTCTGTCAATCGTATCGTACTGACTCTGTCAATCGTATCGTACTGACTCTGTCAATCGTATCGTATTGACTCTGCTATTCATATGTTCATTATTTGTTTTGGTACTTAGTCAAAAACACACATTGCATATGAATCATACTCATGTTTTACTTTTCTATATATCTCGTGTCCTAACAAAACGATGTCGTTGAGTTAGTTACAAACTAATCAAAACGATGTCGTGCTTTCTGTTTCAATATGACCATTGGAGGAAATATGACCATTGGAACCCAAGGCCTATAAATAGGATGTCATTTGAAGCTGAGAGAACAACGATGAACGAAGAGAACGAATGAAGAGACTCTGTGAACTACCAAGATTCTAGAGAGAGACACTGTGACTTCTCTCATCTGCCTTGTGCGTCCGATCATCGTATCGAGGTCTTTCAAGTAATTGAAAGACAGAGGTGCCGATTACCTATAAAATAGAGGGCTGCTGGGGATAGGCAGACAGACGTGACGATCATCGTATCAAGGGATGCCAGGGATAGGCAGACAGACGTGCCGATCATTGTATCGAGGGCTGCCAGGGATAGGCAGACAGACGTGTCGATCATCATATCGAGGGCTCACCAAGGTGTTGGTGAGACAGACCTTTTATCCTAGGTGAAAGGATAATCCTTCTCTTTGGGTTAAAATAATTGTAATACTTTTACATTTCCGATGTTACTTGTATTAGAAAGGGATTTGAATTGTTTCCTTTCTTCTTCACATATTCAATTGTAATTGTTTCAATTACAATCATTCTATTACATTTTGTATTGATTGATTCTATACGCTTTAAGGTAGAATCATTCATCTTTATATTACTCTGATCATTGTGTTCACCTTGAATACAATTGTTTTACATTACATTATTATTACAATACTTCATACCTTTTTTATTCAATACAATTGTGGGTGTTTGTATTTGTATTAGTTTAAGATCATTTAAACTAATCTCTTAGTTGCTAAAATCCAAAGGTTTTTAAATCTACAATTCACCCCCCCCCCTCTTGTATTGTTCCTTCTAATAGACATATATATCTACTATTTGATCCAACAGGCTCCTTCATTATTTAGACCAAGGGGCATTACCTAGTACCAGAAAGTACGTTGTGGTGCCCTAATGGTTGTAGACTTTTCATCCTCATGGGCCATTCAAATTTAGTTATACCCAAAATACCAATCCTTGAAGAAGAGAGCCTAGAACCCAGAGGTGGCATCAATCAGTAGTTTCATCACAGGAAGGGGAAAACCATACTTCGGCCAGTGATGGTTATGATCCCATAAGTAGATACAAACTCTGATCTATTTGTACTTATTTCTGAGCGGCACATTGTTTGCTAACCATCTAGGAAATCTTGTTATACCTCCAGAAAAACACATCACGGTGATACTTCAAAAAGTCCACATAATTTTGTTTCTCTTCGGTAGGCATATAAGCATTGATCAATGTGGGTTTTGGATCCGTCTCGTTACAGAGGATCACCTGTACCAATTCATCAATCATGGTGGATACACCCTATTCGAATGTAGGAGGTGAATCTTCCAAATCCTCTTCTTCACTTATAGAGGAGGGATCCTTCGCAGGAGTATATTCCTCTTAGTCAACATATCTCGATGGAAATTTAGTGTCATCCTGAGTGGCGGTAGACATTGCACCGGGGGACTCATGTGCTTCTGAAACCATATCAATGAAGGATGTCGATCTGATCCCATCTAGTCTCTAGCCAAAGGGGAAACGGTTGATGATATCAAAGCAATAGTGGCATATAGGATTGATTCAATTTTTACCAACCCAGCTGAATAAGAAAGTATGGTGTATTTCCTTTTCTATAAGGAGGACATCCTGATAACTTTTTGGAGTAGGGGGCTCTGGAAACACCCAATCCTGATTTGTGTAGGAATAAGAGGTGATATTTTGGCATCCCCCAGACTTGGGAATGTGCCTCTGCCTCATTCTAGAAACAACAAATCATTTTCCCAGATCTGGGGTCTTAGCCTTCAATCGGTGGATTAGAAAATGTAGCCATCATCTAGGTATGTCCTTGGATCGGTCGCAGCTGTAGCATGTTCAACCTCATTAGTATGGATCTTCTTGTCCTTGATCTTGTAATAGTAGGCATCCAGATAGTGGGATTCACAAGATTAAAAGAGATATGCATCGCCTTGGAGTATTCCCACTCGAGAATTAAGGGAGTACTTAAGGAATTGGTGATACAATAAAAGAACTGATGCATATAGGTGAATCCATGCCCTACCCATCGACGCATTGTAGGTGGTATCTTGGGAGACAACCAGGAACTCAGTGCTAGCCACCAAGCCATCGAACTGGGTCTTTAGGTGGATCTTGTGGATCCATGTCTATTTTGTCATGTCATAAACTTGAATTTTTAGGTTGGAGGGACTTAGATCATCCTAAGTCCCCCCCAATTTTCAAAGTGTTTGGGTCAGTATTAGTTTGATCCTAGAGCCTGTGTCAAAAAGACAATGACAAACCCTCGTGCCACTGAAGTGGTTAGTGATATACATTGGGTGGATGTGCCCCTATATTGGAGAGACTTCATATTCTTTAGATAAAGTGATATTTGCATGACATTCACCATGCTCAACTACCTCATCATGGAAGGCTTCCACAACTGCTACCTTCATCTCAAACTAGAGGGGGCTTTATAAAGCTTCTGTGAGTGATTCACGCATATCTGCTGACAGTAGAAGAGCCTTAAGGATAGAGAATCTACCAGGAATTTCGAAAACATGATTAAGGAGATCATACTTCATTTCAAATCATGAACTTATGAATATAGGAGGTCATTCTGCGGTATCGGGTATAGCAGGCCCTTCTGGTTGAACTGATGACTGGATGGTGCTGGAAATGTCCCGCTTCTCACTAGTTGAAGCTCGTGGAGAGACTACAAAATGTGGGCTAAATGACTGATCCCATTCCATAACATTTCATTTCTGATCATGATGTGGTCAGAGTGTCTCTTCCTAATCAAGTAACGCAAACGGCAGTGAAGGTGGACCTGGTGATATTAGATGAGAAGGTTGCATGTGTTACGCTCTGTACTAGGCCTGATGTCTAGTTTTAGTGGCATGCAAGCCTAGTTGGAAGCACTGATCGAGGTATCCTAATGACCCATATAACCATGGTTCTATCGACGTTGGCGATGGGTGGGGACATTGGGAGGATCCACCTACCGCTCCTCCTCATCAGGAATCGTATAGGGGTTTACCCGCTCCACAGTGTTAACTGAAGCATACCATTGATCATCACATAGAAAATACTACACAACTAGATGGATTATTGGGTTAACCACCATCTCCAAAGGCATGAAGTCACTGTGAGTGAGGGATGACAATGAAATCTGTGGGGGGCTTTGTTTTCCCTAACATCGTCGATGCATGCTCTTCTGAGAAGAGGGAGGTTGAGACATCGATGTGGAACTAGTAGTTTTGGGTGACGCGGTGTCTTATGAAGGCTCATGTTGATTCAGACGTGAACAGATAATAAATTGGGCATAAGTAACTACCTTAAGATTCATCCAGTCTTCATAGTTTTGGGACCCGCAGTTAAAAACCTGATGCCACTCACCCTCACTTTCAATGTCGTTGTCTGGTATCCCGAATACACATGTCAAATTCTTCAGAGCTGAGCCTAACCTAACTATGTTGTTATCATCCTGGTCTTAAAGCCAATATTTAAACACATAGCACTACTTTAGGGTGTTACCATAGATCTGGTGATAGGGGAAATAATTGGGGTGATCAATGAGATTAACCTCTTCAGGCCTCCTACATTCGGGTAACCATAAAATTCCCTATTCCATGGTACTTCAGAAATAACCGAGGAACTGAGCCTTATTGAATGAGTAGCTCTAATTTATCCTATCTATGAAGGGTGATATGGGATCCTGGCCTTGATGAGGGGATGGAGGAACCATTCGAGGAGGTCAAACCTGGTTATCTCGCCTGGGTGGTGGCGGCACATTACACGGGGGTGCATTCTAGTTATTGGGTGGTTGCTTCTGGGATGGAGTCCACACCTAAGGTGGTGGGTCTCTATAAGGCTATGGAGGTGACTCCACTGGTAAGAAATCTTTCTTTCTATGGGGCCTCTATTTGTTCCACCGCGGAAGGCTCATCTATAGTGTCTCTTCTTGTAGGAATTACAGGAGGTAGCAGATGGGCTGGATTGGCCTACTACAAGGCTTCCTCAAGAATTTGGGCCTTGTTAGAGAAATCCCAGAATCCCCCAGGGTAATTTTGAGTAATGAGAGAGGGTAAAAGTTTAGTTTTTACATTCCCCACACACATTGTAAGAAACTACTCCAGATTCAGCGGCATGTCCAGGGAATAGGTAAGGCCTTTCCACCGGGCGACAAAGTTCACAACACACTCATCAGGCCTATGCTTGCACTTAAAGATGTATGCAGTACTCATCTTCTGGGTGGTATAGCTGAACTAGTAAAGAAACTGAATAGAGAGATCTTCCAGCTGGCAACTGACCCAATGGGTAGATGGTTGTACCAGACAAATGTAGGCCCTTCCAATGTCTTCTTGAAAAACTAATGTTTTTTGGCCTCTTCCTCCTTTGGAGTTCCCAACATGGGTCTGCACCATGAGATGAAGTGGTCCAGATGCTATAGTGGGTCAATCATCCCATTAAAGGGGGAGAAGGTGGGATTTCCAAAATCTGGTGGTACTGGCATATAAACAACTCATGCTGGATATGGATTTCCGCCAGGCAGGATTTCCACCTGTCGAGTATCCAACGCCTTGAGGAGAGAAATGAGAACCACCATCAAATCATCAGGGTGGGTATTCCTATCTTGATGAGGGTCCCCAACCACTAGTGTGTTGGCGGGTTCTTCAACATGATACGCAGGCCTAAAGGCTCATGGATCAGCTGGTGGGATGACCTGTGTAGCAGGTGGGGGAACCTGAGTTGGGTCCCCAGGATTATCACATAGATCGGGTGGATTTGGTGACACATACCACACCCTCTTACCATATGCTCTTATTTATACCCTGTCTATGTAGGAGGGATATTCAGGGTCATCCTGGGGAAACTCATCAGGGGAAAGTTGTATCAGCCTTTGCTGCCCCCCCGCTGAGGATCACCGTACTATGTTGGTCGCTCTGCGGCGCATTTAGCAAGGAGGTCATCGACCATATTTTCGTTCCTTGTGAGCTATTGATGCAACAGAGTCTTTTCAGGATCATATTTCATCTTTTTCACTGAGCCAGATGGGTTAGGGGGTTTGATGGCCCTGAGATGTTCTTTACCCTTATCTGGATTCTGACCGAGGGCTAATGAATCAGTGGGCATGTGAAGATCCAATAGGTGTAGCACTCCCCCAGGGGGTATGTTCTCTCCATGGATCACTTTCATGCTCTCTTTCTCTCATATATCTTCCATGTTAATTGTGAATCTTCTTAGAGGCATGTCCTCTATATCACTTGGTAAGTCGGGCTTTCACCGGATAGAACTAAAATGGAGGGAATCATACTACCCCCAACCACAGACCTGAATGTGGGTAGAAACCTCCTTGATAATTATATAGAGCACTTTAATGCTCTTAATGCATCGTTCCTAGAGGGTCTAGTGGCGACTAGGCGACTTAGGGTGCTAATCCTCGGGGAGCGCAGCCAAATCGACCATACAGCACTGGTGATCAATATCTTCAAAGTGTTTCAGACTCATGCAACAAGACACTTGATGATAACAGATATGCAATTGCTTCTCCTATATGGTTTGATGAAAGTAAGTGAACTCCTCCTTAGTAAGAGATTCTGGCGCACTGATGATTGTGGTTGTGATTGGCCAAAACATCTCTAGGAAATGATCCACTGAAAGGATATCCCAAAAGCTCCTTGGTTTCGACTTGGGATCTGGCCCTTGGTCTCCCTACTCATTGATTGGGGGTAGCTACAAGACCAGCAATAGAACTAAAGTAGACCACTAAGATGGTAGACCATCTGGTGAAGAATATGGAAAATGAGCTGAAAAGTTGACATATATCTATTTGTCTTGTGATGAATGCAATGAATGACCCACCACATCCCAGTAAGAAGGACTAGCGACCCCAGCTTCTAGAACAGGGGTTGTGGTTACTGATGGTGGTTCAGGTTTTTGTTCGTCATTTATGGGTCCCCAGAATAAATCTACATGATCTCTAATTGAGGTATAAAATTACCATGTTGATGATAGAGAGGATTTCATAGTCAGTCCCTAGGATGGGTCCAAATCTTCCTCCTCCTAGATGTATTTGTGGAGGGAGGAGAGAATCTGGTGGACCTCACATTCCGTAAGGATGAGGATGACATGCCTCTTTCCATCCCCATCCCTCAACACAGAGGATCGAGGTGAGGGTTCCATTGTTGAGTTGCATTCCGCCTTGGAATATGAGAATAATATGGGCTTAATCAAGGTCTAAAACAACTAGATATTCTTTTTATAGCATCAGCGACCCTCCCACCTTCCCTGAGATAGATCTTCAAGACAGAGTAGGTTTTTGTCTTGAGGAGGTACTTTATCCAAACTGATGTGTACGTGGAGAGGACATCCACCGTGATGATTTGGGGTGCGAGGAGCACCTGGAAAAATGTCAAATGGAACACAGGGAGGACCTCCGTGTCCACTGGATGATGCACATAGGGAGTCTCTGCGGGAATTGTTGGGGTGGGTAGGACCTCTGTCAGATCTGGTAGGATCACGGGCAGGGCCTCCATGCTAATTTATTTTGCAGTGTTGGTGTGAGGAGGATGCTCATACTGGTCGATATGAACACAGGTAGGACCTCCATGTTGGGTTCCCAAGAAGCCAGGAAAATCTCCACTTCTCTGATTTTTAGGACAATGAGTACCTTCTTCGGTAGTTGTAAGGACACGGGGAAGACCCCCACACTAATGGTTGACTATAAGGGTATCATCTTCACATCGGAGACCTATGATAGGAGGAACATCTCCATAATTGAGGGAATGGGTGTGGAAGAGGCCTCTATACTGGGTGTCAATCCAGTGGGGAGGACCTTCACTTGGATTGATGGTGGCATGGGTAGGACCTCCATGCCAAGAATGGGAGCGGGGATGACCTATGCTCTCATTGGTGATGGTATGGGGATGACCTCCGTACTGGATGTCATTTCTGCTGGTTGGCCCATGACAGATACCACCGGTGTCAGTGACCAGGAGAGTCGACCCAGCATACCTGTTGGGTGGTTGGGGACTCGATCTGGGATGGGCTTATGAGTTCCCCTACTTGGCATAAATAGGGGAGTGATCGTAGGCGCCAGCAGTGTCATGATCCATGGTAGCTATTGATGTTGTCACCCCTCTACGGGAATCATCTTCATCCTGCACCTGATGTTGGCATCGGGTCAACCAGATTGGGGTTGGTAGTGTAGGTTCATGATTCACCTGCTCCTCAGTCCTTGGGGACATGTAGTGGTGCTGATGTGTCCTGGTGGGATCCCTCCTTAGTGTCCCTTGGGACAATATTACAGTTGGGCTGGCCCGGACATCCCTCACCCCATTGGCGTAGTGGAGGGAGTCGTCGAAGCGTTTCGGGGAGAGGCTCCTAAAATGATTTTACTTTGGAGTGGGGAGAAACAAATCCATGTACATCCCTTGGAGGCAGTGGTGATGACGATGCATAAAACCCTATATGTCTTGTTGGGCCATATCCTATGTTGGGATAATCCCTCCTCCTTATATCGTCGAAAGATTTGTTAATCACCCTTCTCTGAATGAATTGAGATAGGGATATGGGGAGTGGGTTCCCAACAGTCGTGGACATGGAGGATGTTGTGGGAGATATGTGGTTGTGTGGGATTTTTGCATTTTCGTTTCCCCTACCCCTGCATCGGTGGGTGGGAAGTGATTGGTTTCTTGTCATGACAGCTTGGGTCTTGGAAAGTATAGAGATTTAACCATTAGTGATAAAATAAGTAAAGACACGTCTAGTGCCCCAACACCATTCCATCTTCCATGGTTGGTAATATGGATCCATGCTGATGATGTTGTAGACCGGGATGTACAATGTTCAGCTACCCCAATTTCTTGTGAGTTTCAGGCCAGGCCCACTATTTTCATGGTAGGACCTGGCGCTGGATAACTGGATATGGTGACATGCTAATCCACTGAGGTCTTCAGCACTACTAATCTCCACATTGAGGGGAATAAATTCATGTCAGGTTCACAATGTCTATTTTAACGCTTTCACTGGGGCACACATCTGTCGATTGAGGATGCGCTCATTGTTTCCCCACATTCATGGATTCCAAAGGCGGGCGGAAGTAGTCGCTTATTCAGGGATGGTTTCCCCTTGATTGAAATGGGACAATTGGATGTTGGTTCCTCCTTCCATGGATTACTCCTCTAATATTGTTTCCTAATAAAGGTCTTACTCATAGAATTAAGACATTTTTCATGAAACTCTTCTCAGTCCCATGTCTTCATGGATGCTAGTTAATTACACTGCTTCTGTCAGGACATACCAAGGGGTCCTGTCAGGGCAGCAACCTTCGGTCTGGGGAGTTGTCATGTTGGACATCACTGGCGTGTCTGGATGCTGGAACAGTAGTGTGGATGGGTTTCTTAACCTTATGATAGGGATTCTAGAGGGCATGTAAGCCTGAGGCATCCCACGTCGAATGCGGGAAATTTTATTCCATAGACATGTATCTGAGGTTTTCTTTATCTTCCCATGTTTAACACCGGGTATTCGATGACTTCAGCGTCTAGCGGAGATGGATTGGACAGATTAGAACACTGGTAGAGTGGATCAGATAGGTGAAACCCTAGGAGGGAACACTGATGTTGGGGATAAAGCGTGGTTAGTTACCCGATCGTAGTTAGGAGTAGTGAGAAAGTGGGTGACATGATCTTATTGAGATGTGGTAGCCTAGTTAAGAATCAAGATAGATATAAATGGTTGAGTGAAGTGGATGGATAATGGGATGGAACTGACATGAGGATGATGGTGATGTTGGGATTGAGAATTAAAGAGACTTCCTACATATCCCCGTCACAGTGAATCAAAGTCCACATAGTTCGGTGGGGGGGGGGATGGGACACCTGAGGAGGTGGCCCATGAGAATGGATGTATGGATGAGATCTGGAGGAAGTAGACTATCTAGGATGGGGCATGACCTTCCTAAAACACATAGTCTTAAGGGAGAGACCACGATTGGACATGAGTGATGGGCTTTAACCTCAGGGGAGGCTTCCTACGCATCCCTATGGAAAGGAATCAAAGTCCATGTAGTTCAGGAAGGGGCATGGAATCAGTATGTGCATAGTGGACAACAACCCAACGATATGATGGGGCTTACGAGTGGTTAGCATCCTGGGTTTTTCTGATTCCCAAGGGGCGGACCAGGTATGTGGGTCCCAAAAAATGGGACTACAATATAATACAGTTGATTGCGGACTGCAACGACTTGCCACTGTATGGGGATCACAACATCTTACCATCAATTGGGGATCATAATGGCTTACCCCTTGATGGGGATCACAATGACTTACTACTATATTAGGATCACAGTGGCTTATTGCTGGATAGGGATCATAATATCTTACCGCTATATATGGATCACAATAGCTTACCACTGGATTGGGATCAAAATAGATTACCACTGGAGAGGGATCACAACAGATTACTATTCGATAGGGATCACAATGGATTTCTGCTGGATGGGGTTGAATATCATGGAGGCTTCCTATGTACCATGTCTAGTAGAGCAGGATGAATACCCGCATATTTCAAATGGGTACAATTTAACATCTTGCGGGATGAAAATGATGCATATTGTTTAATGTCATGCAAGAAATGGGTGGACCAACATATAGTGGTCAGGACTGATGGGTGTTGGGATTGAACATTAGGGAGGCTCTGAATGTACCTTTCCTAGGATATAATGATCAATGTACAACTAGTTTGGGATAATATAGTTTAATTTCATGCAGGATAAGGGTGGACCGACGTAGAGTGTTAGGGACTGATGGGTGTTGGGATTGAACCTCATGGAGGTTTCCTACACACCTTGCCTAAGAGATAAGGCTCAAAGTCCATGTAGTTTGGAATGGTTTAGGGATTTCACGCTATGGAGGACCATGAAAGATTCCATGGTCAATGCATACTCTAAGATCACGTGTGTTGTGATCATTATGAGAAACAAGAGGTGGAAAATACCTGATGATCACATCACGAAAGGTACGTTTTCATAAAGTGTATTGGGGCTTACACGTGGTTAACGACCCAAAGAGGGAACATGGAATTATGCATGGTTAGCGTCCCAAGGAGATGGAGATTGGGACTTACTCCAAGATGGAGGCTCAATGGTGACCAAGCCTGTAGGGAGAGAGACTAGGTAATTAAGGTCCTTGTTCCCATATCTCCTCTGGTTTTTGGAACTAAATAAGAGATGAGGAGCAGGGATGTTACCTCCCACAATAATGTCTGGGGGATTACACTAAGATGGTTTCCCTTCCCCATGGGCAGATTCCGCTCCACCTAAGAGGATCTCATTCCATGTGAGGAAGATCTCACTCCCGTGGAGATGATCGGGTGTGGAGAATGATCGAGATGGGCCTCCAACTTGTATTGCATTGGGCAAGGATATATTTTAACGTCATGTGTTGAGGATGATGGTGCTTGGAATGTTAACATCCTGGAGATCAGACGAGGCGATTTCACTTTGCACTCCTAGGACTTACATAAATGATACCGACCTACACTTGGGTAAAGGAAGGCATCAGCAATGTCGTAGTGAGGGGGTGTTGTGGAGTGATCCACTAAGGGGCCCACGTTATCTTGGCTATGTGAAGAAGCAATAGTCGTTACCGTGCCTATGCGAAGAAACATAAGGCTATGCAATGAAACATAAATCAATGCCCAAGGGACCTTGAAATCACTTCATACAAACCAGGAGGATCGTATGGGAGAAGGTTTTGTGAAACAAATGGGTTCACAGGAAGGGCCTTGCAAAGCTCTGGAACTCCACATAGTGGAGGCTCTTTGCAAAGGGGTATACTTTACGAAGTGGAATGGACTAGCCTATGAATAGTTTATAGGTCCATACGTAAGGTTCTTCGCAATGTGGAGAGGCTTCTGTGGAGTAGTACTTTTCAAAGAAAAGATACCTTGAAAAGCATATAATTGTGAAGAAATTTTCTTTTTGAAGCACAACGATCTTTCCTTAGCATGTAATTCTCATGTGCATGGAAGGTACTTCAAAAATCATGAGTTCTTTGCGAATACCCGAGTCCCTTTAGGGATCTCCTTTGTGATGGTCTCTGGGCTCTAGGAAGGGCATCCATACTTGAAGAGGGGTTGTATTTGAGCTAAGGTAAGGGTGCTTAGAAATGATAAAGTACCTCGAAGAGATCATTTTTCTCATGGTTTCACAGATAAAAAGGTGCTTCATGATTTGAGAGCTGAGAAGGTGAATGGTCAGAGTATCCATATTTTGGGATCGAAGGGATCCCAGTATTTATAGGTGAAGGGGTGGTGCGGAGCAAGGCCAGCTCAGTGTGAATCCACGTGTCGCTCCATGATCAGTCACAGATTACGTTAAGTTCATCGTAACTGCAGAGTCGACCATCATACCCCCTCATCATAGAGCTCCCTAGGGTTTTCTGTATGGCACTTGTGGAGGCTTCTGTTAAGTTCGACCAGCTCGCAGAGGTCGATTTGGAACCCTCCACGGTGTGTAGCTTATGTTCAATTGTGTCATAACCACGGTGCCTCCTGCCTATTTACTCTGCAGTGATCATAAAGGGGCTTTGGCTTCGCACCGACCATGGTGATGCGGGGATCCTTGAGTTCCATGGTGCTAAGGGTCTCTGTGAATGGGCTTCGCGAGGCAGCCTCTTTGGAATTGGTTTTCTCTTTGCATAGGTTTCCTCTGACCATATTTTGGCACCAACAATAACATAAGATATGTCCCAAACAAGACAATTTGAGATGAGAAACCTATAAAATGAACATAATGCTGAAGTGTTAATTTTTCATCGAATATATGGGGTGTATAAATTATTAATACACATAAAACCATTTGAAATAAAACATAATATAAAAAAAATTAATTACAAAATTAATTCTAAAATATCAAATACATTTTAGAAACAATAAAACCCAGTGAAAAAAATGAGTAATGAAATTTTTTACCACTTAGTAATAATTAATTCAAATACCATAGGATGAAATAGGTCAAGATGAAACATAAAATACAATTATTAATTATTTATTAATTATAATAAATTTAAAATGGAAATTATGTAATCTATATAAATTAAATTAGGTTCATAATAATAAGATATGCCTAAATTAATGTAAATTGATACTAAATCACTTACATCAAGTCCAAAATTTATATGTATGTCCATTAACTCCATTATGATAAATATAATCAATTTTTTATTTCTTAAGAACCTACTAAACGTTTAATACCTTATTTTTAATTAATTTATATTATTTGTTTTAAATGATATATTTAAATACATAATTAATTAATCCCATATACATAATAATGTTATATTTATACATCAATTTTACCATTAAAACCAACTATTAATTATGGTTTTGAAAAAAAACTATGTTATATTTATGGAGGTAGTAGGTCGTACAAATGCATGAGAAATGCATCCATTTTTCAACAATCCTTATGGAATAAAGGTAAATATTATTTCATAAATATAGAATGACTATAATATCATAAATAAAATATTATTTCATTAAATATACTTATATATATATAATCCATGTGATGTGTTGATGAAACAGGAATTGCATCACTTTATGAAGGTAGTAGTCCATGCTTACACAAAAACAAAGTTATTATTTTTCATTGAAACGAAATGAAAAACTAAAATGAGATATAATCCTTCAATAATGATAAATATTTCATTAACATCATAAATATTTCATATATATCAAATATTTTCATTAAAAGTTTCCTTATTACTTTCTATCTAAATAATTTTGGAAAAATGAATCTCATCACTTCACGAGGTGGTAGTCCACCATTCACACGAGCGATGGAATTTTATCCCTCAAGGAATGAACTATATGAAGATATATGTGATACCCCAATTCAAATTTATTATTATGTTTAAATTAAAACATATAAACTTTAAAAAAAACATTATAAAAAACCATGAGAGGTGATGTGAAAAAGGAATCACATCGGTTCGTAAGGTGGTATTTTTTCATACACACAAATGACGACTTCATTACCCATTTCATAGAAGAAGACATGGATTTCGGTTATAAAATTAAAATAATTAAACATAATTATATGAGATATATTTAGTAATTTTATCATTATAATTGAAAATTATTTGAAGGCTATGGAAGAATAAATAAAATAAAAATGCTCGGTTAACCATGATACCTCTTCTCCTGACAACATTCATAGGGTTATAAGAAAAGTATTCATACCATAATTTAGTGATCAATAAATTATTTCTAGGATGTGGTCAGGAAAGTTAGAAAAATATTTAATTAGTTAATGGATAAACAAAATGTGTTTGAATAAATGAATAGTATAGGAGAGTGGGTGGCCTTTTATAAGTGAGGAGAATGACACACTTGTAATTTTTGAAAAGATAAAGTGATGCCCATATTTTTATCGTGCAAAAAGGATCCAAAATCAAAAATTGTCAATACTTATATAATTAAATGTCTAAATATCTCCATTAAATATATTTATAATTATTTTTAGGTCAATTTGACCCTCATAATTTTAGTCCCCCCACTCCATTAAATCTGATTTTATAATAATCGTATTAAACGATTTTTATTGTTTTCACTATTCATTATGACAAAGAAATTAATTTCACGTTATTAGATAATATAAATATTATGATTCCATATATTTAATCCATTAAAAAAGTTATTCATATAATTGGAATAATATAATTTTAAATTAAACTCATAGACGCTACAAAAATGGGTATATTAAGAAGTGTATTTTTCAAGAAAAATATGATTTTATATTAACACTATGACTAGTAATAATCATTGTATGAATTTAAATTAATATTAATTGATATTAAATCTATAATATAATTTATAAAATTACTTATCATTTTAATTTTTTAATTATTTTAAATTGAGAAACATTATGAAATTTAAAACAGTTCTCGGAAAAATCTGTTTTTAAACCAAAGTATCAAATTGTACTAAAAACCAATATAAATTGATTAAAATGAAATTATGTGGATTTAATATAAAAATAATAACTTTGTTTCTTTAAATAATATTTAAAAAATTATATTAGTTTTAAATTTCTTAATTTATTGAAATGAAATGACATTTTCATAAAATACGGTATTTTTCACATTTCAATAAAAAGTTATCATTTTTTAAAAAATTATAAAAGTTCACACGAAAATATTTTTGATATGTTGATTCCAAAAATAGATTTAATTTTTTAAAAAATTCATATTTATAAAAATTTATTATATTATTATCTAAAAAAAGAAAATACATTTATTAATAAAACATATTTCCAGTAAATAAAATTACGTTACTAAAAATTGAATGATTATTTACTATGTATTTTAAAATATATTTATATTTATTATTGAATTAATATATATTTCATAAATCAGTAAATACTATCCATTACTGCATATTTAGTGTCTAGTTTACAATAATCATATATCTTCAAAAACTTTTATGATGGGTGTTACATGTTGAATATGCTATAAAACATTATTTAATTTTAAAACCATAGGGTGTTACATAATCTCAACATTAATAAATTTTTTCCCAGCTATTTTATCTTTATCTAGGTTACCATAGGTTTGACATTTGAAAATATATTCATTGGAAACACACATTTTAAAAAGGATTAAGAAAACATCTTCTAGATAAGAGAGAAAGGGAAGTTCGATGGTCATCAGAAATGACACTTAATAGGTTTCCAAATATGAGAAAATTGGTGGAATGTAATGATATATACATGGAGGAAAAGTTATAAAAATTATTAAGAGAAATAGAGATCATTGATTCCAGAAAATTTAATTATGAAGTGAAAGTGAAGGACCTCAAACCCAAAAATCTATGACGAGTTAAAGGAATGTTGATTCATTTGATTTGAATGTAATATGAAAACAAATGATTCAAGATAATTTTCCTACATTTGAGAGAAACTTATACTTTATAAACTAAAAAAGGAAATATACTAACCTAATATGTTTAATAACATTTTTAAATCAATTTGAACTATAATTTCGTCTTTAGATACAAATGGTGCGTATTCAAGATGAATTTTTAATTGCTAAATTATTAAAATAAATATCCATTAGATCACATAATTACAAAAAGGATAACTATAGTTTCCTCCTAAATTTAGAAATTAACCACAACCAGAAAGATTATCATAAGGTACTATGTGTCCCAAAATAAATAAAAATCAATATAAAGAAATAATACATTAATCTCTAAAGTTAAATATTAATACCCGAAGTTAAAATAAATCATTCCATAAATAAATGAAATTACTTCCCAAATATCATTAATAACATAAACATTAATGGATGTTTTAACATTATATTTTTTATCAAACAATTCATCTTTTAATACCCAAAATATAGTTATATTCTTTTTGGAATAATTTTAATCACAATGTTACAAAATCACTTTTCTATACCATTGTAATATTTATTATAAATCATGTTTCCCCATAATTACCAAATCCTCTATGATCGTATATACCCTAATGGATTTCAATTCCATAAAAAATATTTCCACAAATTGTAAATTCATACTTCATGTTAAGACAAATCTTACCATACAATTCAACCTATTAAAATATCTCCCAAAATTTCACTAATCACATATTTTTTTAATATTAAATCTAAAATGGGTCTCTAAGAAAATGAACTTATCATTAACCTTAATCTTGTAAACCCTTTATGTAATCTACAACTCATATGATAACCTCATATGAAAACATCAAAATCTAAAAATATATCTAAACACTACTCTATTAAAAACTATAACATCTCGAAACCCAGACTCCCAGGTAAAATTCTAAAAACATAAAATTAACATTTATGTAATTGATACTGATGAGGGTGATTCAATTTTATCCATCCAAATAATTCAACAAAAAAATCAAATATTATATCAGTTATATGCAAAATAACCTTTTAGGATTATTTTTTTGAATTATGAAAAAATGTTTTATAAAAAATATATATGAATTCAAGAGAATATTTTTAGCATTATACCCATATTTTAATATTAAATATCGTGTATATAGTACATCTCACAAACATCATCATGATAGAAAACTTTATAGAAAAAAATATTGAATTATAATCCCACATAACAAGGGGAAATTAGAAATATAATGAGGGTGATACCAAATTCTATGTAATGGTAAACATTAGAATTTATAATTGAATGTCATTAGTGTTTAGAATAAGAGAATAATCATATAATGACATAATCAAAGTGAATGATTATAACATAAGAATATTCATACCCATCAATACATGGATTGTGAATCATAAAACTTGGCATAATTCATTATCGAAGGAAATATTAATTAGAATCAATAATCATTGTCCATTCAATTTCAATATTGCTCAATGGAATCATTAAAACCCATAAAAATCATAAATGAAAAGTTTTGGAACATTGGAACATCAGCTTTAGAATTTTTTTAAATCTATGTTAGAAATAATGGGATCCTTGTTTTATCCAAAGGAAAAATCCTCTAATAACTCCCTTCTTCTTACCTATAAATACAAGGAACATTTACCAATGCATTAGAATGTTATATGTCATGACCCGTCCCTGGGGCCCATGTCGTGACTACCCTAAGCCCACCTCCCATAGGCCAGGGGATGGAGACTAGCACCAAAGGCATAAATCTCGATAAAAGGGAACACATTTCCTTTATATAAGTAAACAAACACAACAGAGTACGCAAGCTGAAGTAAACACTAAGTAAACTGAGTACAAAAGTAAGTGTTGGAAAGTAAATGGGCCGGTATACAAACCCAACTGAAATTACAGTAAAACTGAGATAAGTGAAGTACAATAGCTGAAAAGTAAAGCAGCAACCACCGAGACGTCCTCCGGAAACCCCACCTGAAGGGTGGGTACATATGGTCTCCTAAGCTCCTTGAATCTGTCTGTCCGCTTCGTGTACGTCCCGACTGTTAGTCCACCTTCGGATACCGTCCCGCTCCACATGCCTCAACTATGATCAGCTCTGTCTTTCATCTACAACCAACACAACATAGTGCGGGCATAGCCCGTGCAGGGGTGAGTATACGATACTCAGTAGGGACCCCGAGACCCCCGAAGGCCTCCCAGAATCCACAAAGGATAAACCACAAAGGAAAGGTACAAACACAAAGTATCAACCAACTCTACTTAGGTATATGCCCATACATATACCTAAGTCATCAATTCCAGTTCGACTCCAACTCAAGATACCAAGTACAACCTAGTCCACACAAGAAAGCACTACTTAGTCCACACAAGAAAGCAAGAAAATCATATCGAAGATAATGATTGAAAGTCAAGACTCATCTCACACAGGAATACTACTCACGAAGAAGGGTGGAGATGATTAGATGTGGCCTCTGAACCATCTCCTCTGCCAAACCCACGTAGGATCCAAGTACATATGTCATCGCTACCAAACCCACGTAGGATCCAGGTATTGTAACCATCGTTGTTGAACCCACGTAGGATTTAATTAGAGTCGTCATCGCTGTCGAACCCACGGAGGATCCATGTACAATCGTCCTCGCTACGAACCCACATTGGATCCAAGTAAAGTCGTCATCGTCATCGTAGTCACAGCCAGCTCTAGGGTTCCCACACACAGCATGCTCGATTTCGGGAGGGTCCGCTCCACGATCCAGGAGGGTCGATACATCAACTATCACAAAGTCTAGAGTCGATGTATCCTGAAGTTCCGTCTCGTCAAAAGGAACTCAACACAACAGACGGTGCGTCAATCGGATTCCCGGTCTGAGAGATATAGGCTTTTCTGTCCCAGGGGCCCGGTTAGAAATATGATCATTTATAATCCGTCCGATATCCAAAATCATCTGAAACTCACTTAGAGTATCGCAAAAGGACTGTCTCGTCAAAAGAGTCCTAGTGTCACAGACGGGGCGTCGATCAGACATGCGGTCGTTAAGTTAACCTCGTTTAAGTGATTAACAGGCCCGGTCCGTTTAGGCTAGTGGGCCAACGGGTCAGGTTGTACCAGTTTGAAGGGTCTGACCCAGTAGGGGGGTCAGAACGGTCCGAAGAGAAACCTCAAGTCGGCCCGAAGGTACGTGGCATGACCCGAAGTGGCGCGGCCCAGGTCGAAGTGGCGCGGTCCGGCCCGGAGGGGCGCGGCCCAGCCCAGTCCGGCCCGGTGGGGCATGGTACAGCCCGGCACGGCTCGGCTCGGCCCGTCCTGGCGCGGCCAAGTTTGGTGTGCGGCCCGGCTTGTTCGGCCTACTGGTCGAGTGGCTCATCCAAAGCCGATCGGGATCCAAGGGGGGGGGCACCCCCCCCCCCCCCCCCCCCGGTCTTCTGCACTGGCGGCACCAGGTGGCGCCACCCTTCCCCAAACCGGTCTGCCCTCTGGCGCACACGGGCCACAGTTTCTTTGGCGTGGTGCCCTCCTAGCGCCGCGGTCCGGTTCCTCCCACCCGGTTGGTTCTTCCGCTGAAGCAGCCTGTGTAGCGGGTCACGGTTCTTTCCGCACAACCGGTGCGACAGCGCTAGTTCCCTTTGCCTCTTTCCTGGAACGGCACGACGATGTTGTGATTCCACCGCCATAAATTATCAATTCTAAAATAATTCACGAGAACAATGGAGGGTTTCCGGGCCTTGTTCGTTTGGTCATCACCCTCCTCATAAAAAGATAGCAATCGGACAAGGTAAACTAGATGCTCAATGATAAACCAAAGCACAATTTTAATCCATTAAAAATGAACTTAACCCCTACCTCGATAAACGATGTTGTTTGCTGGTGTCGCGGAAGATGGTGTTGTGGGCTGAGGTTTCGAAGACGGCGTTCTCGTGCGTCCAAGGAGGGGACGACGTCTCACACTAGCTGCGGAGAGAAGAAGGAAAGTCACGTCGTCTCTCCTTGTGGTGACGGCGTTCTTCGTCGAAGAGGTGATGTTCTTCGCCGGAGGATGAAGTTCTTCACAGAAGGATGAAGTTCTTCAAATAAAGCTAGATTTCTCCCAAATCTCCTCACACAACAATTCTAACCAAAAATAAAATAAGGCTTCCTCTTATTTTATTTTATTTTTCCAAGTATTCAAAATTACAAAATTCAAATTCCAATTCACTTAATTAATTAAACCATGAGTTGTCTAATTAATTGGGTGACAGTTTGGCAACTTTTAATGAGGGAGCGAGAGGAGAGGAAAAGTCACTCCAATAAATATAAGGGGGTTGTCAACATTAAAATAAAGGAGTTTAATGGGAGGTTTAAGGGTTTTATGGAATGTTAATGGTTGGGGCTCATGTGGGCCCCACCTCACAATTATCCTCACATTGGTAGTTAAGATTTTGTGGGTCCCAGCCTAACTACCCCATGTAGGATATAACCACTTAAGATAAAGAATAAAAAATTTTCCACAATTTTTTACTCACTTCTTATTTAAACCACAAAATTTAACTCCTTCTCTCGTGAAAATGCATCTACAGTAAAATTCCTCTTAAGAAATTATCGGCGTTGCGGTTAATTGGTTCCCTCAGATTTCAATTCGGAGCACTGGTTCAAAAGATAGAAAAACCCACTCATTTGTTCATTGAATGTACCTGAGCTAAACTTCAGAAATTGATTCCGGGCACACCGGGCATCAGAATCAGGTGCCCTTAGAAACTGTGTACTCGTATAATCCCAAAAAAATTTAAGAAAAAATTTTCCTTGAAATTTACAGGTATTTACATTACTCCCACCTCAGGGATTTATGTCCCCGTAAAGATACATCATAAACTAGGGAAACAAATGAGGGTATTATGCACGCATCTAAGCCTCCCGCTCCCTTGTGCTCTCCTAGAGGTTACCGTGCTGCCACCAGATGAGCACTAGAGGAATCGACCATCCACGTAGGACCCGCTCCTGTCGATCCACGATCTCCACTGCGACCTCTACAAAAGTCTCCCCATCATCGATGTCTAGCTCCCCATGTTCGATGATATGTGTCGGGTCGTGCACGTATCTCCTCAGTTGAGATATGTGGAAGACATCGTGCACTCAGTGCAACTGAGGTGGAAGGGCCATGTGATAAGCCACCTTGCCTACCCTGCTAAGAACCTGGAATGGTCCGATGAAGCACAGAGATAACTTGCCACCCCGACCAAATCTCCGTAATCCACGTCGAGGTGGGACCTGTAAGAAAATGTGGTCTCCATCCTCGAACTCTAGTGGTCTCCGTCTCTTATCAGCATAGGACTTATGTCGGCTATGTGCAGTCCTCATCCGCTTCTGGATGATATCTACCTTCTCTGTCATAGCCTGAACCATCTCTGGTTCTATGAGTGCTGACTCCCCAGGGTCAGTCCAGCACAGAGGTGATCTGCAAGTTCGGTCATACAATGCCTTGTATGGTGCCATCCCGATGATGGAGTGGTATCTGTTGTTGTATGAAAACTCCACCAAGGGTAGGTGATCCTCCCAGCTATGACCAAAGTCAAGGACACATGCACAGAGCATGTCCTCGAGAGTCTGAATGGTCCTCTCCATCTGGCCATCCATCTGAGGGTGAAAGGCGGTGCTCAGGTGTAGCTACATCCCAAAAGCCTCCTGAAACCCCTTCCAAGGCTGGGAATTAAAGTGAGTGTCACGATTGGTGACGATAGATGATGTCACACCATGAAGCCATACGATCTCCTGAACGTAGAGGTGTCCTAATCTCTCCACTGAGCCCGGCTCTCTGATAGGTAGGAAGTAGGCCGATTTGGTGAGTCGGTCGACAATCACCCATATGGATTCATGTCCTCTGGATGTATGTGGAAGTCCCATCACAAAATACATAGATATCCCATCCCACTTCCTCTCTGGGACCTCTAGGGGTGTACCAAACCTGCCGGTACCTGGTGCTCCACCTTCACCTGCTGGGAGGTGAGGAATCGAGAAACGAATTCTGCCAGAGCCTGCTTTATACACGGCCACCAGTGCTATCATCTTAGATCCTAGTAAATCTTTTACACTCCCCGATGTTCCGCCAAAGGGGAAGTTTGAAACTCCCTCAGTACCTCCTCCTGTAATGCAGCTGGTACCATGGTACGTCCCCTAAAAAGGATGACGTGCTCTCCTCCCACAAAAAATCCATCAGGTGCCTATCTTGTGGATATATGTTCATGTCGCGTCTCACATTCAATGTCCCCATGTTGTGCCTCTCTGACCCGATGAAGTAGTATAGGAGTGATTGTGAGTGACTATAGAAAGGATGCTCCATCTCTATCCACGAAGGATATCTGCAATGTGGCTAGCTGCTCTGTCGCCCCTCCAAGTAGCTAAATGCCCGATCTTCTGCTAATAGAATCAGCTACTACATTCCCCTTCCTAGCAGTATATACTATATCAAATTCATAGTCCGGGAGGAACTCGATCCATCGCCGTTGTCTCAGGTTCAGGTCCTTCTGCGAGAAGATGTACCTGAGACTCCGGTGGTCTGAGTAGACTGTAAAGTGCTCACCCATCAGATAGTGCCGCCACATCTTCAAGGCGAAGACCACTGCTTCTAACTCCAGGTCATGGGTAGCATAGTTCTACTCGTGCTCCATCCACTGTCATGAACCATAAGCGATCACTGCTTGCTCCTGCATCAGGACACACCCGAGTCTGGTCCCTGAAGCATCGCAGTAAACTATGTACCCTACGCCCTCCTCCGGTAGTCTCAAGATGGGTGCACTATTCAATCTCGGTCTTAGATCTTGGAAGCTCTACTGACATCTATATGACCACACAAAGGGTTTCCTTTTCTTTTTTAAAGAGGAAAGTGGTGCTGCAACTCTGGAGAAGTTTGGAAAAAATCTCTGATAGTACCCAGCCAAACCTAGGAAACTCCGCACCTCAGTCACACTCCTGGGTGGATCATAATAAATCACTACCTTGATCTTCTCAGGATCCACCGCAACTCCTACCTTAGAGATAACGTGCCCCAAGAAGTGGACCTCTTGAATCCAGAACTGACACATAGAGAGCTTACCATAAATCTGGTGCTCTCAGAGTGTGTCCAATACAACCCGCAAGTGGTAGGCGTGCTCCTCCTCAGTAGTCGAGTAAATCGGAATTTCGTCGATGAAGACTACAACAAATCATTCGAGGTAAGGCTGGAAGATCCTGTTCATGAGACTCATGAACACTTCTAGAGTGTTGGTTATGCCGAAAGCCAAAACCAAGAACTCATAGTGGCCACACCGACACCTGAAGGCCTTCTTCTTCACATCCTCATCTCAAACTCTGAGCTGAT
This sequence comes from Viscum album, assembly GCA_963277665.1. Taxonomy (NCBI): domain Eukaryota; kingdom Viridiplantae; phylum Streptophyta; class Magnoliopsida; order Santalales; family Viscaceae; genus Viscum; species Viscum album. The sequence goes on along the minus strand of OY728155.1, from coordinate 938,033,462 downwards.
GATAGCCTGACCTGAGGTCTAACTTCGAGAACCATCATGCTCCTTTGAGCTAATCAAAGAGGTCGTTAATCCTCGAGAGTGGATACTTGTTCTTTACGGTCACCTGATTTAGGAGATGGTAGTCGACACATAGTCGTAAGCTCCCATCCGCCTTCTTGGAGAATAAAATCGTAGAAGCCCAGGGTGAAACACTGGGTCGGATGAATCCCTTGCCCTGCAAGTCCTCCAGCTGTACCCGTAACTCATGAAGCTCAGTGGGTGCAATCCAATATGTTGGAGTAGTTATCAGGGATGTTCTGGGGTACAGATCAATGTAGAAGACCACATTTCTGCGAGGAGGTAGTCCTGGAACATCGTCAGGGAAAACGTATGCATACTGATCCACCGCAACAGGAAAACTCGGACTCCGCACATCAACCGCTCTAACGATGAGACTAGCCAACTGATGTGTGATCAGATTCCCTCTCCTCAGCGTATGCCCATCCTGCATTTCAAAGTCTACCTTCTCACCGGTGAAGGTGAAACTTCTCCCATCTGTGCGGACACACCGCACTTTGTGCCTAATAGAGTCGATCTGAGCATGGACTATAGATAACCAATCCATTCACAAGATGACGTCGTAAGGCCTCGACGCCGCTACAAGAATATCCCAGTCAAAGCCCTCACCTCCTAGAGTAAGCTCACACTGCCGGCACTAGTGTGTAATAAACGAGTCTGCTCCCATAGGAGTCTCTAGCCATAAGGATCGAGCCAACGACTCTGTCGGAATCTCCGAGCTCCGATCCAGGGTAGCGGTAATGAAAGAATGACTCACTCCTGTGTCTATAAGAACTGCAGAAAGGGTGGAGTATACATAGATAGTACCTAGAATCATCTCAGGTGTGCCATGGTTGTAAGCCTCCACTACCTGAAGCTGAGCATGCCTCTGTCCGCCACCTCTCTGTGGTCGGGCCTCTTGGTGATGGTGGTGGTAGAGCCTAAAAGCGTCTCCCACCACCCGCTACTCGAACAGCTCCTCTACCTCGTCCGTCGGCTCCCTTCGGACCACTACGGTTGAACCTCTGCCTCTGCCTGGGTGGTCCCTCAACTGTCTGCTGCTCATCTGCATGGTGGGTCGGGTAGTCACAAGCCATATGGCCCTACCCGTTGCATGCATAGCACTGCCTACCTCTCGTATGAAAGGATCTGCTTCATGTGCCCCGCACCTCCTAACTAGTATCTTGAGGTCGCCCACCTAATGGCCTGGTCCGCTTGGACCTCTACGAAATCTGTCTATTGCCGGCTGCAGAAAACTCCACTACGTGTCACCCTACGGTAGGCTTCGCTGCTAGCGTAGGCTCAGTGAGGAACTCTCCACAAGTAAGGTTCACTCTAGTACTCATTCCTGCATCTGAATACTGAGGGAGATCATCTAATCCTTGATCTCACGCCTCAGTCCCTGCTCGAAGGTCCGGGCCCAGAAGAATGGGTCTCGTACCATGTCCGTGGAGTAGCGTGAGAGGTCGGTAAATCTCGTCGAGTACTGGACTACTGTCATGCTGCCCTGCCATAGCTATAGTAACTCCTGGATGCGCACCGCATGGAGGTTGGCTGGAATAAACTCTGTGCGAAAGAGGATCTCGAAGACTTTCCAAAGCAGTGATGCCTCGTCGTGCACCTGGAGCATCAGGCACCACCATCTACCTGCTACTGCATGCAGGAGACTTGCCGCAAGGATCATCATAAGATCTGTAGGTGTCTCTACTAATCTGAAGATCAGAAAACAGCCTCCAGAAAATCTTCGGCTGCCTGAGGGTTCGTCTCTCCACGGAACTTCGGCAGCCTCTGTCGCTGAAACTCGTGTATTTCACTCAGGCGGCTTGCACTCTCAACTACTGGGGCTGGTGGCATCAGTGGCTCGGTGGGTAGAGGTACTGCCGGTGCCTCCTCTATAATGGGGCCCGGCACTGAGGCCTCGTTTCTCAGTGGGCTTCCATCTCGCACGTAACTGGGAACCCTAACTGGCTGCCATCGTGGGGTCATCCTGAAAAGAAACAGGTGCGCCACGGTTAATACAGTATACCTGGTGAGCTAATACAAATTAATCACAAAGAAAACTTTTGAAACACACATGCAATCAATGTTTTTGGGCACTAAGTTGGAAATCATAAGTAAGGGTCCTGGTGTACGGATACGTCGGCCGCTGCACCAACACTGGACTCTCTGGACTGATAACCACAGTCATTACTCTAAACACTATTGCATCACTAGAAGAAATTATCAAAGTCCTAAGATCTGTGGTAGAACCGACTCCTCTGATACCAATTTGTCAGGACCCATCCTCGGGGCCCGTGAAATGACTACCCCAAGCCCGCCTCCCATAGGCTAGGGGCTAGCTACTGGCACAAAAGCCGTAAATCCCAATAAAAGGGAAGGAATTGAATTTTTTAAGTAAATAAACACAACAGAGTGCGCAAGCTGAAGTAAACACTATGTAAACTGAGTACAAAAGTAAGTGCCGGAAAGTAAATGGGCCAGTATACAAACCCAACAAAAAGTACAGTACAATTGAGAAAAGTGAAGTACAACAGCTGAAAAGTAAAGTAGAAACCACTGAGACGTCCTCTGGAAACCCCACCTGAAGGGTGGGTACAGATGGTCTCCTCAGCTCCTCGAATCCATATGTTTGCACCTTATATGTCTTGACTGCTAGTCCACCTCCGGATACCATCCCGCTCCACAAGCCTCAACCACGATCAGCGGTGTCCGTCGTTTGCAACCAACACAACGTAGTGCGGGCATAGCCCATGCAGGGTTGAGTATACGATACTTAGTAGGGACCCCGACACCCCCGAATGCCTCCTAGATTACACAAAAGATAAACCACAAAGAAAATATACAAACACAAAATATCAACCAACTCTACTTAGGTATATGCCCATACATATACCAAAGTCATCAATTCCAGTTCAACTCTAACTCAAGAGCCCAAGTACAACCGAGTCCACACAAGAAAGCACAACTTAGTCCACACAGGAAAGAATGAAAATCATATCGAAGATAATGATTGAAAGTCAAGACTCATCTCACACAGGAATACTACTCACGAAGAGGGGTGGAGATGATTAGATGTAGCCCTTGAATCATCTCCTCTACCGAACCCACATAGGATCCAAGTACAGATGTCGTCGCTGCCGAACCCACGTAGGATCCACGTACAATAACCATCGCTGTTGAACCCACGTAGGATCCAACTACAGTCGGTATCGCTGAAGAACCCACGGAGGATCCATGTACAGTCGTCCTCGCTACTGAACCCACATAGGATCCAAGTACAGTCGTCATCATCGTCGCAGTCGCAGCCAGCTCTAGGGTTCCCGCACACAGCACGCTCAATTCCGGGAGGGACCGCTCCACGAGCCAAGAGATTCGATACATCAACTGTCACAAAGTCTAGAGTTGTTGTATCCCAACGATCTGTATCATAAAAAGGAACTCAACGCAACAGACGGCGCGTCAATCGGACGTCTGGTCTGCGAGATATAGGTGTTTCCATCCCAGGGGCCCGGTTAGAAATATGCTCGTTTCTAACCCGTCCGATATCCAAAATCATCTAAAACTCACTTAGAGTATCTCAAAAGTACCGTATCGTCGAAAGAGTCCTAGTGCCGCAGACGGCGCATCGATCGGACGTGCGGTCTTTAAGTTAACCTCGTTTAAGTGATCAACAGGCCCGGTCCTTTTAGCCTAGTGGGCCAACGGGTCAGGTTGTCTCAGTTTGACGGGTCCGACCCTGCAGGGGTGTCAGAAAGGTTCGAAGAGAAAACTCAAGTCGGCTTGGCCAAAAGTGGCTCGGCCCAGCCCAAAGGGGTGCGGTCCGACCCGGCGGGGCACAGCCCGGCCCGGTGGGGCGCGGCGCGGCCAAAGCCGAGCGGGCTCCAAGTGGGGGGGGGGGGGGGGGCGTGCCCCCCCCCCTGTCTTATGCACCAGCAGCACCAGTTGGCGCCGCCATTCCCCTAACCAGCCGACTAGCCCGGACCACCCTCTATCGCACTAGGCCCGCACGACGGGATGCGGCTTCTTTGGCGCGGCGCCTTCCTGGCGCTGTGGTCCGGTTCCGCCCGGCCGGCCAACGGGCCGACTGGTTCTTCCACCGAAGCGGCCTGTGTAGCGGGCCGTAGTTCTTTCCTCACAATCGGCACAAAAGTTCTGGTTCCCTTTGCCTCATTCCCGACATGGCGCGACGACATTGTGCTTCCACCGCCATAAATTATCAATTCTAAAATAATTCACAAGAATAACAGAGGGTTGTCGAGCCGTGTTCGTTCGGCCCACACCCTCCACGTAAAACGATAGTAATCGGCCGAGGTAAACGAGATGATCAACGAAAAAACAAAGCACAATTTTAATCCATTAAAATTGAACTTTACCCCTACCTTGATAAATGATTTCATTTACCGACATTGCAGAAGATGGAGTCGCGGGGTGAGGTTTCGAAGACGGCGTTGGCATGTGTCCAAAGTGGGGATGGCATCTCACAATAGCTACAAAGAGAAGAAGGAAATGCACGTCGTCTCTCCTTGTGGTGACAGCGTTCTTCATCGAATAGGTGACGTTCTTCGTGGGAGGATGAAGTTCTTCACGGAAGGATGAAGTTCTTCAAATAAAGCTAGAGTTCTCCCAAATCTCCTCACACAATAGTTCTAACCCAAAATAAAATAAGGCTTCCTCTTATTTTATTTTATTTTTCCAATCATTCAAAATTAAAAAATTCAAATTCCAATTCACTTAATTCATTAAACCATGAGTTTTCAAATTAATTGGGTGAAATGCTTGAAACTTTTAATGAAGGAGAGATAGGAGAGGAAAAGTCACTCCAATAAATACAAGGGGGTTGTCAAAATTAAAATAAAGGAGTTTAATGGGAGGTTTAAGGGGGTTAGTTAATGTGAATGGTTGGGGATCTTGTGGGCCCCACATCACAATTATCCTCACATGGGTAGATAGGAGTTTGTGGGTCTTATCCTAACTACCCCATGTAGGATATAACCACTTAAGATAAAGAATAAAAATTGTTCCACAATTTTTTATTCACTTCTTATTTAAACCACAAAATTTAACTCCTTCTCCTGTGCAAACGCATCTACGGAATAAGTCCTCTTAAGCAATTATCAACGCTGCGGTTTCATCGGTGCCCTCAGATTTCAATTCCAAGAACCGGTTCAAAATATATAAAAACCCACTCGTTCGTTCACTGAACATACCCAAGATAAACTTCAGAAATTGATTCTAGGCACACCGGGCCTCGGAATCAGGTGCCGTTAGAAACTACGTACACATATAATCCCTAACAAATTTAAGAAAAAAATTTCTTTCATATTTTCCGGTCTTTACATTATATGGGTGAACCCATCATATAAGTTATATCAGTCTCACCCAATGCTATCTTGCTACACCGATAATATATGATAAATCAGGCTCACCCAAGAGCAATAATGGTTATAAAATTTTTGTATAAGCTGTATCAAGATCACCCACTAATCATAAATAATTTAAAAGTACTATTAATGAATAAAAAATTAATATTCCCTCAATTTTTATCATAAAAATTATCAATGTTCATACATATCATGATTGTCCTCTGTAAAACAACGGGTTCCTTGAAAATCTCATAATCTATCTGAAGAAATAATATGGAAGGTATCAATACAACATATCCTAAGTGGACTGCAAGTAACATCAAGGGTTTTTAATGATGAACAGTGTAAATACCATTCAAATATAATTACGATTTTTTTTAATAAAATAACCATTTCACATTTCGTAACATCCAAGGATGTCATCTTAAATAGAAAATAAGTTTTGAAATATCACTCAGAATATTTATTATGAAAAATAACCATTCCATTTTCAATAAAAATATTAAAATCTAAAATAATATCAAACTTTAAATAAAAAATTTACTTTTAAAATTACCATTAAAAATTAAAAATGAAGATTTAAAACATTTAGTGTTAATGAATATTGGAAATTCAATTCATGATAAGCACATTAAACCATTGATTCCTATCACATTTTTTTAGAAAAGTAAAAAAATGGAATCATTTGGGAAATAATGGTAAGAATTACTTAATTTTTTTAAATATTAATTTATAGATAAAATTTAATTTAAAAAACATATTAAATCATTTCTTAAAACATATTTCATAAATATGGATTTTAAAGAAGAAATTTATTTGACTAAAGTTTATAATGAAGTTATATTTTCATGAAAATATATTATAAATAATTTTAAGAAAATAATAGTTGGGAAATGGAACCATTGTATTAAAATTTCAAGAATTACCATATAAAAAGGAAAGATATTTGTTTGAAGAAAATATATTCATATTGCTTCCTCCCAATTAACCTTCAACATAAAAAAAATTGAAATGAAAGAAGATTGTATTGTAAAGCCTTGTCCACATTGATAACACATCAATCATTGGCCTCATGAAATAAAAACATCTGTTGAAAATAAAATGTCATAAAAATAATCAGATTCATGATATAACATATCAAAGTGGTTGTAGATACAACTCAAAAACTAATATAGTTTTATAACATAACATATGTCCCAAAGAAGATAATTTGTGGTGAGAAACCCTTTCAGTGATCATAACATTGAAGTGAGGATTAATTGATCAATAAATTATGTGCGTATAGTATAAATCATCATAAAAAAATTGGAAAAATAAAATGATATATTAAAAACTAATTATAAACATAACCTTAGAATATTAAAAAAATTTAATATATAATATAACCCAATAAAAATAAATTCAGTTATGAAAATCATTAAAACCTTATAAATATAGTGTCCAATCCCCTTGGATAAAAAAATCAATTTGAATCTTACAATACCATGATCTATTAATTATTCATGTAAAATCATGTATATTAGGCGTTATATAAAACAAATAAAATAAAATAGGTTCATAATAATAAAAAATATCTCAATGAATGTAAATTTAGATGAAACCCCATGCCTTGAGTATAGACAGTCCATGTATTTCTTTTAACTCATGTATAATAATATTATATATATTATTTGATTTATTGATAAAAAAATTAGGATTAATAAATTTTAAATAAAAAAATTAATTTTATTTATTTTAAATGACATATTTAACTACTAAATCTATTTAGTCCACATCTAGTTTTTTTAGGACATTCTATTCATCATTTAAAAACGATTTTAGTTTCTTGAATGTGGTCAAAGAATTCATTATAATATAATATATAGATTAATAAAAAATGAAACATGTATACATCAATTATAATTTTAAAACCAATGAAAAATGATCATTATTTAAAATTAAATGTGTTATTCTCATGCAGACGGTAGGTCGTACATATGCATGAGTAACATTTCCATTTTTCAACAATCATTGTGGAAGGAAGGTGAGTTTTTTCTGATACATTCATAATTATGATAATATTATAAATATAATTTTATTTATTTAAATATAATTATATATATAATCCATGTGAAGTGGTGATGAAATAATAATTGCATCATTTTATATAGGTAGTAGTCCATATGTACACACAAATGACTTTATCATTTTTCATTAAAAGGAAAAGAAAATTTAAAATATTATATTATAATTTAAGAAAAATAAATATTTCATAAAAATGGTTATAATTTATTATATATATATATATAATATTTTTTAACATTATCATTATTACCTTACATGTAAATCATTATTGAAAGAAAATCACATCGTTTCGTAAGATGGTAGTTTGTAGTACACAAGAGTAGAGTAGCAGCCACCCCAAGCAGAGTTAACTGGATTGGAAGAATGAGAGGGTATGGAAGCCGGCATCGATACCAAGCACTGTGTATATTTTTATGGGGAAATGTTATCCAATCAGAAATGCAAGATAGGGAGCTAGGTGATCAATGACGTAGAAACTAGGGAGGGGTTGTTCAAGTTGGATTGGGCCTATGGGTCATGTATTGGGCATGGTATGCCTCTGGGCCTTCAGCTCATGTATTGCGGGTCAGTTGGGTCTTTTGCCTGGGGCCTACAGGTCATGTACGGGTTCCCCATCAACCCTTAAAAGGGGGATTATCCATAATAAAATATAATAAATAGAAGGCCTTCGGGCTATTCAGGCGATAGTTTGTAGTACACAAGGGTGACATTATCATATCCCCCACAGAATGAAAAGTGTGATGGAATATTTTATTTGATAATTAAAAAATATAATTATTTTAAAAATAACATATATATATATAAATATGTTATATCCATTATTATAACAAGACTTAAGAGGCCATAATGAAAAATGAATCACATTTTTTCATGAGGTAGTTGTCTGCCGTACACACGAATGATTATTTTTTTCCATTTGATGGAAAAAAATATGTAATTAGATTATTAAATAACCATAATAAAATCATTAATATTTTATATACTATTTATTTTTCTCAACACAATTAATGATTATTTTAATTAGTTAGATGAATAAATAAAAAAATTCTATGTTAAGAAGGATACTTATTCTTTAGAAAACCTCCATAGGTTAGCCCCAAAAGCCTTCAAAGAATGGATTTATGGTAAAAAGTATTGTAAGTGGTGTGAATGGAATTATGGAAGGTTTTTTCATAGGTAATGAATTAAAAAAAATGTAATTAAGGTGTGAGTTTTAAAGAAGAGTGGGTGGCCTTTTATAAGTTTTGTGAGTGGGACAATTGTAATTTTTGAAATGAAAAAGTGTTACAAATGTTTTTTCACATGCTAGAAGGATAAAAAACAATTATATTTAACTAGAAATTACATTTTATAAATATGGACATCCAAATTATATTATAAAATTTCTAGATCATTTTAACATTTATTTATTTAGTTTGACGGCCCTGGTAAATCTGTTTTTATCTTAACCAAGGTAAAAACGTTTTACTGTTATAAATATTGCTTATGACTAAACCATAAGTTGGACTTAGAAGATAATATAAATTAATATTATTTATTATATTTAATCCTTTTAAAAAAATTAAAATCAAAAAATTTGTTTAATTTAATTGATAATTAATCCCACATATGTGATGAAAATGGGGTTTTCAAGAAGAATGATTTTTAAGGAAAAGATGATTTTATATTGTCTCTATGATAAGTAATATTCAGTTTTTACATTTAAATTAATATTTATAGATACTTAATATATATATTTCATTTAAATTATTAATCATTATGGTTTTTTAATTAATTAAAATGGGGAAATTTTATGCACTTTAATATATTTCTCAAAAAAATCCTAATTTAAAAAACAAAAACAAAAACATATACTAAAATAAAATATATTTTTGATTAAAAAGTAATTAAGTGGATTAAATATATCTAAGAAATAATATTACTACTTTATATCATATAAAAACCTAATGGGACTTTAATATTAACTAATTTATTGAAAATAAATGAAAAATTTATAGAAATTGATACTTTACTATCGACTGAAAAATAAATATTTTCTAAAAAGTTAAAAAAACACATAATAAAAAAATTTAAATGATTATTTAAAAATTTATATTCATTTTATTAAAAAAAATTCTAAAAATTACCAAAATTAATTATTTTATTTTCGAATAAAAAATTACAAATTATCTTTGAAGAATACATACTATTGACAAATAAAATTACTTTACTAAAAAATGATTGATTTTTTACAAATAATTTATCAATAAATTTATATTGAGAATAAAATTTACATATATATATATATATATATTGTTATATTTTTAATATGATTCATAACCTCATATTACACAGCTATAATATATATTTTTTACATATCTCACTTGATGTTTGAGCTTAGTGTTTCATTTTAAATATTATATCAAACAAAATTTTCTTATATAATCATCGAGTGCTATAATAGATGGGAAAGGAAACAAATATAATGTCTCTAGAAAATGTTTTATCTTGGATTTTAAAATGATTAGATCATTTGGGATTTTTTTGGTTATCTATTTTCTGGCATTTGTATCGAAATTAGAACCTATAATGTTTGATAATAACCCATTTTAGATCCTTGTTTTTTGTGATAAATGTTGGTGCACTTTATTTATATTCAACAATTCCATCTATTTCCTTTCCCCCACTTATAATAAGACCCCCCCCCTCCCCTCCTCTTTATACTTCCAGAACAACTTATTTATTAAAATACCTATCCAAATCCATTCCATTATTCCCACATCACATACTATAGGGATTGGTTTCATCAGGAATCCATCCTAGGAAGGATATTTGCATAAACCGTAGTAGAAAATTTGTAGAAGTGGTGTCCTTATCAACTAAATGTTTCTATGTAAATGCTTCTTCCAAGTCCTTAAAATATTATTAAAATAAACTGATATAATAAAACTAGTATCTCTAATACACTAACATGTTATTATGTCAGTTTCATGACCTATGATCACCTTCTATTCTATAAAATGGGAAATGAAAACATTGATCTAGTGTATGGCATACTACCTCCGTTAGAACTGATGGTATTGATTTTCTATCACCACCTCTCACAAACATATATAATATGTAATTTAATATTTATATTAAATATATATATATATTATATTACTATAACTATAGAATTATAATACCACATCTACCATCTAACCTTGCAACCCATTTGAAAATAATAATGTCTCTTGTCTGTATGGTGGACTACTACCCTACAAACCAATGTGATGTGTCATTCATTTCTATTTTTCATGGATGGTAATAATGATAGATTAAATGAATATATATATATATGATATTTTTTTCATGTTTATATTCCTATATTTATTATATCACATATACCTTCTAAAATACTATTCTTTGAAGAATACTATAACGTAATTTTTTGTGTAGGAAAAACCACCGCCTCATGAAGTGGTGTGATTAGAAATTAACATACTCATTAAAATAAGGATAAAAAAGGATACATTTAATGAATATATGTGATAAATATGACTTAATAATTACTTTGCAAAGATAATAATTCATTTACCTTCCTTTTTTCCATCCGTTGAGAAAATGGAAACAAAGTTCTTGCATACATAAAACCTACCATATCTAGGAATAGTGTCTCTCATTTTATATCTCTAACTTTTAAGGATTAAATTAAATACATATATATGGAATATAAATGATATTTATATCTTTTTTATAATTATATAAATTATCTATGAATGATCAATGTAATAATATTTAAAATACCAAATCAAAACATACCTGAAAAACAATGTAGTTATTACCCAAAATGTAATTTTAACATTGAATTTTTAATAAATGGTCAATAAAAGGTCATAAGTAAATCTTATATAGAATTATATATATAGTAATAATAATTAAATATATGTATAATAAACTTATATTTATTATATAATTTGTTGAAATGTGTATGAAGGTTATCAAGACATACGGGATATGGATTTAATCTAAAATTATCTTCTTTGGAAGACATGTAACATTATGCACCGATACAAATTAATGACGTTTATATGACACCCATTTGACATGTTATGTAATGAATTTATCTATTATCATGATATTTAAAATTTTCTTCATTTAGAGGGAATATAATTATAAAGATACCAAATTGGTAAGTTTTTGATGTTACAATCTCATAATTCATTGGGATTTGTTATGATTATTAATTTAATGATAAAATATTATGAAATTTTTGTTGTGAAAATTAAAAGTTTTATTATCATATAGGTATTTCTAGAGAATAAATTTTCCTTTTAATTTTTTTTATTTATGTACTCTATATTCCAAAATAATGTTTTATTAATGAAATATAACTTTATTTATCTCCTTGGCCGAAACCATTTTTCTTAAATATCTATTTTTCCAAAAAAAATTCAGGAATCATTAATGTTATTCACTAAATATATATTCATTTTTAACTTTTTTTTAAAATTTTATAAAAATGGAATCTTCTTATCATTTTCCAAATAAGTCGTTTTGGATTTTAATAAAAATGTAAATGAAATCTTTTATTAACATGTATGTAATGAATTTAATTTCCCAACGTAAAGAACATGCAATTATTTAATCATTAATTAATTTATTTTCAAGGTTATTTTAATGAAAATGTTTTTAAAAAATAATTTATGAAAATAAAGTTAATGAAAAATATATTTTAAAAGAAATATTATATTCCTCATGAAATGTTCCATGTGAATTTACATTCATAATAATATTCTATATACAATAAAATATTCTAATTTAGCCGATTATTAGCAAGGGGTATGATCCAATTATACCATATTTATTCCTTATCATGGTGTTTTATGTTTATAATGAAAGGATTTTTATGAAAACCTTTTCTTTTAAACTAGTTATTCTACGATTAACTATTTTTCAAACCCATTTAATTTCATAGGTTCTAATACGATGAATAATGTAACACCCAAAGCTTCCACTGTACGTTTCCCTTTGAATAATGCAATAGCGTGTGTTGTACGCAACCTCGAGCTCTAACACACACCACAACTAACTAAACTAGCCGTTGTGAATAGTAATACCTACTTTTTGAAATTTTATAAATTTTATTTATCAAAATGGACTTCATTTTTGGATTCGGAATATTGAAATTAGCCTATGTTGAATTTTTGGTATTTTTCTGAGAACTTCTAAATTTTTATGAATAGTGAAAAATACTTAAAAACAACTTTTTTAATCAAAATAATTTATAGTGATAAATTATAATATTTAGTGGTTTTAAAGTATAATTAGAATATATTTTTACCATTTTATCCAATGGTGGTCATTATAATTAATTTAACATTGAAATTGGACATAAACAATTGCCAATCTTTTGATATAAATTGTTTCTTAAAAACACGCTATTTGTTGTAACAGCGGGAATTAATTATAAAATTAATTAATACAACTTATATGTTTGGAATTTTGTAAAATAGACATCATTTTTGAATTCAGAAAATCAATTATAGCTTAGGGTGAAATTTTGGCCTTATTCTGAAAAACTTCAATTTTTGATGAATAGTGAAACCACTAAGTGGTTGTTAAAAACTGATTTTTCGTTAAAATGAAATATTACCACTTATGTGATTTGATTTTCAAAAATCCGACATACATGGTTGTCATTAAGAAGTAAAATGTGGTTCAATGAGATTAAAACAATTTTTTGGGTGAATAGTAACTTTTAAGTTCTTAATCGCGATTAGAGGTGATTAGTGTAGTTTAAGGTAAAAATAATGTTTTAATAATATGAGATGAGCTTGAAACTTGTCCTACTCCTATTGGATGAGTCATGTCCGACCAAGAAAACCCATGGGTCAACTTGGGGACCCCATGGAGCCACTTTAGTTGGAAAATGACATTAATATATATTTATTTAATGTTAAAATTAAATTGACACAAACCTGAGTTGTTTTACTAAAACAGTTTTTAAGTGGGGTTACACAGATCCAAATATTGACTATAAATATTCATTAGAAATCTAAAAAGATTTCCTACATCATAGTATTTTTCTTATAATTTTTATACATTAAATAAATTAAATTATTTATGACATCATTATGATGCAGCGATGACCTCATTATTTAACGATTTAAATAAAATGAGAAGATAATGCAAAATCCAAGGCTTAAACTTGTCCAAAGCCTATTGGATGAGGATATTTCGAACCCTTATCACCTTATCCACGAATTATATAAGTGTGGGACCTTTATAATCCGAAAAGCATTGTATAATAATGTAACATTTCAATCTTTCCAAAAGAGCCCCTCCTCTCCTCTTATAAAAGGACCCCACCTCTACCACCTTATTCACACTTCCAAGCCTTTTGGTTCGGCCAACCTCTGCCCAAATACTCTCCCAACTTCTCTCCCTTCATCATAGAAGCTTTAATTTAGTCATAAAGCCATCCTAAGGAGTCCTTTTGATCAAAAGGAAGAACCCGAAGAAGAGGTAACATTTTCATCACCATCTTTCAAGTTTCTTTCTTCTTCCACTCCCTCTTTGTTTATTATTTCAATTATAAAATTATAAATCCAGTATCTTCTATATAATTTGATGTTATTATAAATATGGAACAACCATATTTAGTATTCTACCCATCATTTGAATGACATGTCACCATACGTGCGTACATACGGCATACCGTCTCCACGTCGTGGTGTAATTGTTATTCAATATATTATTATTTAGATGGGTATAATAATGATATGTAATTCATGTAAATAATAAATATAACATGATAATGATTCTGTATATATGATATACTATCCAATTATATATTATTTTAATATCAAAATAATGATATTGTCGCTCGTGCGTACGTACGGACTACCGTCTCCACGAACGCGATGAGATTCATTCTCTGTCGTATCCATTCAAGTATAATTATCATTTGATGATTTAAAAATAATGTTTAAGGACATGATATCATTCTGGATATGAATAAGATACAACCTATCTATGAAAAACATGACTTACGTAACAAAACATATAAAAGAAAACGAGTAAGTTAACACCCGAAACAACGATAAATCTAAGATATTGTTAACAAAGCAATGTTAAAAGATCATATATGATATCATATGAATATATATGATTCTTGTATAATTTAATAACAATTATTTTACCATTATACAGGAGGTTAACCTACCCCAACCAAGGAAAAGTACAAGTTAAGGTTTTACTTCACAACCTCTTCATTATCCAAGGTTGTTTATACATAATTATCTACTGGGACCTCGTTATCATCTACATCCATGTTTCATAAAAATGTCTTTCAAAACATTTTTACTATTAAATGGAAAATGTGTTAAATTCATTTACACCCTTATACATTTTTGAAAGGAATCTTACCGTCGTTTTCCAAACAATGTACTTTTTGACCTCTTTGACAAATTTAAGGTAAGAATGTTTTTTTAACTTATACGGCGGGTGCGGCTATTTTCCGCCATTATAACTTCGTCGAAGCTTCCCTAACAAGCTTATAAGAATATCTTCAAAGTAAATGTATTATTTTATAATTATGGGACTTTTAAATGATTTCAAAAAGGAGAGATATTACTCTCAAATAGCTTTAATTTCATCCATGTCAACATCCTTTGATGGGTTTTAAGTTTAATTGAAATTGATTTATGATACAAAACTTCCATTGAACATTTTGTGAAATATTTGACTGTGGATGTGTTATTTTTATACCATCCATAGCTTATGGAGAAATTGTTTACATTTCGTATTCTAGTTTTAATATGAATATTTATGCTATAATTAAACCTATTCATATGAGGAATGTATTGGACTTAATATGTGACGGGTGGAGCCCGCTATAGCTCCTCGATGCATCGGTAGGTCTCATGAGACAACTAGACATGGAATTGGCTGAGGCCCTTTCCAAATTTGATTTATGGTTTTGGCAGAGGCCTTAATCATTTTAGACGTCTTGGCCGAGGCCTTGACAAAGTGTTTCAGAATGTATGGCATTATACATTCCCTCATTATGAAAGTGGTTATTGATATTTCATGTGATTATTCGTCTAGTAGAATATCCATGAGAGTAAGTAATGGCATTATTTTATTTTACTTTTTCCATATTATGCTGAAGTTCAAGTTCAATAAGGCTTTTTTTTTAGTTATACATTGCCTTAAATCCTTATGTTTTCTTATAAAAGCTTCCGCAATATTGTTATCCTTACTGAGCATCTGATCTCACCCCTTTCAATGTTTTAATATTTTCCAGGATGTGAAGAAGTGTATTATGACTGACTTGCAAAAATAGTCAGTGAGGATATGAGTGTGGACTATGAAGACCATGTTATTGTAGTTTGTTTACTTTTTGATGTAATGAAAGAATTATGAATGTATCTAGTGTTTCCAAGGCTACTAAACTAATCGGTCTTTCGAGACTTGATCTTTTGTGATCATGCCAATGTTACGAAGTAATGCACCGACTCTGGGTAGCTGGGGTCGGGGCGTTACAAATAAGATATGAATCACATTTATATTCATGGTTTATTATTTGATAAATGTGTTATAAACCCAATTTAACTTCATGGGTTCTGATATGATTAATGTTTTTAGCACTTTTATTACATGTATGTATGATTTTAATAATGTGATGGGTGGAACTATATCTTCATTTAATGTATTAGGTAAATTTATATATATCTTGAGTAAATATGTTATGTGTAAACCTAATTACATGTTTACAGTGATATTCTTGAACATGATAACATGGTCACTGTGTTATGAGTGAACATGATTACATGTTCACCATATTATGTGTGAACCAGATTATATATTCCTAGTCTTATGCATGGATCAGGCCTTCATGTCCATAAGGTTTTGTGTGGTCCTTCATTCTTGTCCATGAGTTTATATTTGGGCTTGATTTAATTTTCTTAAATTAATGAGTGAAATTGTTTCTATCTATACATGTTTACATTGTTATGAATTCATGTGTATTCCACAAATCTTTGTATTATGCTAATGTTATGCTCTCATAGCTTATGTACTTTTATTCCTTTATGATTAATGTATTATTAACTTCCATGATTTAGTCTATGACTCGATTTTATTACTTATGATATACTGGGGGTAACAACCCAATATTTAATAATACGTGATCTTTAATATCTTAAGTTTCACGCAACCCTGACTTGGCCTGCGTAATATGAAAAATTGAGTTTATGTGAATCAAAAATTTAGTGTTAAAATTATTTAAATGATATATTTAAAACATATCAATTAAATATAGAAATATAAATATTGATAAATATTTTTTAAATGTTTTTATATTCTTTTCAAATAAATAAAACATATTTATAATTAAATGTATAAGTTTTAATAAAATAGTTATATGTTTAGAAGTACTATTTTCTTAAAGAAGATTTTTTTTATGTCCTTTTGTGAACAATAATGAACATAATTTTAGACACTCTTAGAAATTTAGTTTTGTAAAATATACTTAATTTAAGAATTCATAATATCAAAATTATCAGAGGGTGAATTTTTGGTATTTTTTTGACGACATTCAATTTTTGATGAATAGTGAAAACACTACATTACTATTAAAACCTATTTTTTCATTTAAATAATTATTTCACATTAAATTGATTTTAAAGTTCCAATAAATAAATAATATATATATTAACACAATTTAGGTCATTGAAATCTGTTTTATAATTGAATTAGATATAAAACTGAATTGACCTTTTTCATGTTTTTACCCTCCTTTTGGCTACATTTACATATTATCATTAAACATAATTTTACCGCTTCTATAAATTAAATTTAAAAAAAACATATATACATGGATTTAATAAGTATAAAAAATGTGTAATAATAGGGTCAAAATATATTTGGTGAATATTAACATTTAAATTTTATCTACCACAGTTAAAGATAAATATTGTAATTGAAGATAAAAATAATATTATAATAACATTAAATTACCCTAAAACATACCCCATTTTTATTGGATATGTATTTTATAACCCAAATAATACATATTTCAAAAATATGATCCTTTTATGAAACTTTCATTGGATTGGTGCGTTTAATATATTTTATTTACATAAGAGTTAAAAATATCATATTCAAATTTTGATAAATATTTTATATTTACTATATAGTTATATAAGTTATATGGTAGACTATAAATATTATTGAGAAATACAATAAATTTACTTATATCATTATAATTTATTTATAATTTTTATACATTAAATAATTAAATTAAATGGTGACATAGTGATGATGCAGTAATTGTTTAATTAATGAGATATCAAATAAATGATATTAATAATATTCAAATAATTATAATTTTACTTAATAAATGACTTATAAAAATTTTAAAGATATCATAGATATGATAGTGATATATTTGAAGTATTGGTTCGAAGTTATCATGTTGGTTTTATGTGTCTTAAAATTAAAATATTAAATAGTATTAAAATTAACATAAATGACACTTTAAAATAAATAATATTTTATTAAATGATATAAAATCCATAAAAATATATGGTCAAAAAAAATTTATGGTTAAATATTTCATAAATGATTCACTTGGGATTTCTTTGTCATTTTATTGTAACTATATTAACCATATAGTGTAAAAATACATGAAGACAATGTAAGAGTTAAACTGTTTAACTAACATTTAAATCCAAAAGGTAAGGTTACTTTTATGACATAAAACATATCTAAAATTAATTTACTGAGGGAATTAAGACCCATCCTGATCTTATACATGAACAAAATAACTTTTGAGCTATTTTAAAATGAAATTTTTTTTAAAATCAATTAATATTTTATTTTTTTTCCTAAAGTACCCCTCCACTCCCTTATAAAAGGGAACTACTAATTCCCTTTAAATCACACATCTAAAGTCATTTTTCTCAGCCAAAACCTGAAAATATCCTCTCCCAAATTACCTAACTATATCATAGAGTCCATAATTTTGGTATAAATACTTTCTATGGAGTCCTTTTGTGCAAATCAAAAGGAGACCCCCAAAGAATATGTAATCATTTTATTAACATTTTCAATGTTCTTTTCTTCATCTACTTCCACATATTATGTTGTTTCAATAAAAATTTAATAAATACAATTTCAAATACGTTCTAAAATTTTATTATGATTATGGGACAACCATATTCTTCCATTTACCAATTCCATGAAAAACAATATCACCATGTGTGCATATGTATGACTTACCCTCTCCACGTCGTGGTGTAAACTATTTTTCATCTATACATTATTTAAATGTGTATAATAATGACCATTAAGGATGTAAATAATAAATATAACATCATATTTTTTCTGTAAAATTTATATTCCATCTAATTACATACCATTTAACCATTAAATAAATGATACTGTCATTTTTCCGTACGTTTGGCTTACCGTCTCCACAATATGATGAGATTCATCCTCCACATTGACCATTAGAGAATGATTATAAATATATATATTATAAGTAAGTATGAAATATATTACAGAAAAATTTTACTAGAATAATATATATTTTTATATATACATATATTCTATTTACTTTCTTCCATTCAATACAATAAAAACAAAAATAACATTCATTTATATGTACGACAAACTATCTCCATGAATGGTGTATTACTTTTTTAAATATCTATCTATTATAAAATTTTCTATTAATAATATTTATGATATAAAAATAATGTTTTAAATTCTTGAAGTTAGTAAATCGTGATCTATTTAATATTATAAAGAATAACAAGTCAAAACACGTACGATAAACAAAGAGATTATTACCCGTAATGTTTCTTTAAATTGGAAATTATTAATAAATAAGTAATATAAAGTCATAAATTACTCATAAATGATATCATAAATATCATTATGATTCTGGTAGAAGTTAATAATATGTTTAAAACCATTATACAAGAGTTTCAGACATGTATGGATATTATCAGACCTAAGGTAAGGGAATTTCGTCTCACCTTTAAGTTCTGTGAGATATAAACCATGTTCACCACCTATTTATTGTGTGAGGTGTATGTGTTTCCCATATTTTATTCGATATTATGAATACATTTATCATAATTTTATTTAAATACCCACTTTAATACAATGGTCTTATCACTTAAATATTCAATGTGGTAAGGGTTAATTTCACAATCTCATTATTATATGAGGTTGTTTGTACGTAAGTATCTACCAAGACATCGTTATCATCTATATCTTTGTTTCTTAAAATAAATTTCAAAATACTATCAACAATTTTTCAAAGTCATTTTTACACTTGTTTTTTTTATAAAACATTTTAAAGGAATCTTTTCATCATTTTCCAAACAAGATACTTTATTAATTTTTCAAAAAATTAAGGAATGAATGTTTTCTTAACATATACAGTGTGAGTGGAAATTTTTCACCATTATGATGCCTTAACCTTTTTAAGATATCCTTACCTTCATACATGGATATTTTCAAATGAAATTTTTTATTTTATAATTACTCAAATTTTAAATGATTTCAATTTAAAAAAGGGATATCCCTATGAAATTGTTTTAATGATATTATAAGATTATTTTAATATACGTCAACATCCTTTGTTAGATTTTATGATTAATTGTGGTTTATTTATTATGATAGAATATGTTATATTTTATTTAAGGGTTTATGATATATTTTACCATGTATGTTCAATTTTTATAAGATTCATGGTTCATGGAAAAGTATTAACATTTTGTATGCCAATTTTAATGCAGTTGTTTATGTTTTTTTTTACCCATTTCAAAAGTGGAATGCATTAGACTTAGTAAGTGGATAGTGGGGCCTTCTAGATCACTTCGATGCATTGGTTGGTCTCATGAGACAAACTAGATATGTACTGGTGTGAGGCCTTTCCATTTATTTTCATATATGGATTTGTCTGAGGCCTTAAACATTTATTTTTAGATGTCTTGTCTGAGGCATCGATAATATATTTTAGATGTCCAAAATTATGAATTCCATTGTTATGTTATTATTTATTGATATTACATGTGATTATTAAACTATTATAATATCCAAGTAAAATTTTTAAAATAATTATTTGATTTATTATTTCTATATTATGTTCAAGTTTATGTTTAAAAGTCTTGCATTTCTGTTTTATACCTAACATAATGTTTGTTCTTATTTATAAAAGATTTTTCTATATTGTTTAACCTTACTGAGAATCTGAGCTCACCAAATTATTATGTTTTATTTCCCTGGGATTTCAAGAAGTGTATTGTGATTTATATGTAGGGTTAAGATAGTAGAATAATGGGTTTCTCAATGGATTATCTAAGTTGTATTTTATGTTTCATATTATAATATATTGTTCACTTATGTAATCTAATTTCCATGACTGCTAAATTGATCGGTCCTTCGAGATTTGATTTCTTTTAATCATGGCAATGTATTAAATAATTGAAATTACTCTAGACATCTTGGATTAGGTGTTACATTGGGTTTGGTTATTAAATGTTTTGATCATGTTCTCATACCTTATACTTTTGTTATTCATAGGTTATCCTTAATATCTCCATTATTTACCCTTATTGAGAATCTGAGCTCACCCATTGTTATGTTTTCTTCCCCATGTTATGATGAATTTTTTTGTATGATATGTCTATGAAGGAATCTATATAAGATGAACCTTGTGGGATTAGTTTTAGTTCACCTATGAACCAATTGTTTATAATTAAAAGTTTACAAAGGCACTAGACCTAAATGATTCTTACATGGCTCATTATATTATGTAAGGAAATATTTTAATTAAGATGTAATATTTATATATGAGATGTTTGAGTATTCAAAATTTGTATTAGAGAAAAATTTTAGAGATCATATGGAAACTAGGATAAGAAATCATCATTTAGATCCCTATGTATATGTATAAGGATACGTAAAGTGTTGTACCTCTCGTACCCATCGTGGTTTAATTTTCATGATCACAATCACTCTCCTTTTTATCTAATATTGTTTTAATTGTTTTTGGATGATAGGCATGATTTCAGGTGGCCAAGGAATTGGGCCAAGAAGGCCAAAAAGGAAAAAAGACAAAGTCGACTGTTTTCATGTCCACCGGCCAACCGGTGGCTTCACCACCGGCCAGCCGATGGACCCTGGGCAGAAGGCTGAGCCACTGCCTCAGCACCGGCCAACCGGTGGCCTCAGCACCGGCCAACCGGTGGCACCCAGACAGAAGGCTGAGCTACTGTCTCAGCACCGGCCAACCGGTGGCCTCAGCACCGGCCAGCCGGTGGTGCCTGAGCCCGAAGGCCTCTCCATTTTGCACACACCGGCCAACCGGTGGCTCTGTACCAGTCAGCCGGTGGAGCCAGTCAAACTAGCCGTTGGGCCTTTGACCAGACTTGTCCACTTGCCTCCCAACGGCTCCGAAGCCTTTTCCAACGGCTCCTAAGACCTCCAAAGGCCATATGAGGGTTCCCCCTCTATAAATAAAGGACTAGGAAGCCCCGGAAGCCTAAGGATCAATACCAGAACAATTAACCAAGCCATAAGAAAGCCAACGGACACATTTTTCATTATTTAGCGAACCTCCGGCGGATTGCTCCAAGGAACTCCACTTGCTCCAACTCACTTCCACATCCAAGGAGCACCACCATAGAAGCTTGGGAGCGCTCTTCATCAACTTCATCAATCCATTGGCACGCAAGACTTCTCCCATTACAGTTTTTCTTGTTTTATCTATTTTGAGCAAAAATTTGGGTTTGTGCCTACAAACCACTCATTTCTCTCATCCTCTATTCTTTGGGTTTTCACACCACCTTCAAGGTGTGAAGAGGTTAGTCAAGCCTTTCCTTTTAAAAGGCTTGAATCAAAGGTGAGCTAGCCTTCACCTGTAAGAAGGCTAGTGGGTTCTTACTCAACCATTAAAAGTAAGTGGGTTCTTGCATAACCATCAAAAGCAAGCTGTAATAGGTTCTAGACTAACCTTAAAGTCTAGTGGGTTTCTTGCTAAAACCATTGAAAAGCAAGCGGTAGTAAATCTCTCAACGGTTGAGTTGTGAGCGGAGACGTAGGCTTGGGTTTAAGCCGAACTCCGTTATCAATTTTGTGTCTTGCCTATTTTATTTCCGCTTCACTTTCAACTTTGATTTTAATTTGTTAATAATTTTTTAAAAGGCAATTCACCCCCCTCTTGCCATCACTTCTTCTCTTCTCCGCCCAACAATTGGTATCAGAGGGAAATTTGAGTAATACCTTCACCGGTTTCAAATTTAAGATCCATTGTGATGGCCTCAACCTCTTTCGCCCCCGAAGGCTATTCTTTGGGTCGTGCTCCATTTTTTGATGGAACCGACTATAATTATTGGAAAACCCGCATGACCACTTTTCTTAAAAGTATTGGCTATCCTATATATAGAATTGTTATGCAAGGATTTTATTTATATAACAAGGATGAGTCCAAATGGACCCCCGAAGACATTGCAAATTTTGAGCTTGATGGCAAAGCCATGAATGCTCTTCATTGTGGGCTAAACCGTAATTAATTTAATCGTATTTCTACTTGCTCATCTTCTTATGACATTTGGAAACTTTTAGAAGTAACCCATGAGGGCACTAAAGGCGATGACAAGCCCGATTGTCCACTCAACAAGAAAAAGGCCAAGAAAAAGGAAAAGAAGAAGGCATTCAAGGCCACATGGAGTGATAGCTCCACATCATCCTCCTCCTCCTCCTCGAGCGACAACGGTAACAAATGCCTAATGGAATTTCATGAGGTAACATCTTCCGACTCCTCATCATCTAGTTCTTCCAATTCTTTTAATCACATGTCTTATGAGGATCTCCAACATGCTAGAGATCAATTGGAGGAAGCTTTTCACGAACTTTCTTCCAAATTTGTTGCTTTAAAAAAGAATTTCAAAAAACTTTCTTCCGAAAAGGAACAACTTCTCAAAGAAAAGGAAGAGTTGTCCCTCAAAGTCCAAAACCTTCCCGATGTTGATTCTATGGAATCAACAATCAAATATTTAAGGGAATCTCTTTCCAAGTTCACCCAAGGTGAACAAAATTTGACCAAATTGCTTGGTTCCCAATGCATATCTAGAACCACCGAAGGGCTTGGCTATTCCAAGCAAGCTTCCTCTTCCCATGCACCTACTTTTTTTGTAAGGGGGAGCTCACAATTTAAATTTTGTAATTATTGCAAAAAACCCGGGCACTTAATCTATGAGTGCGATTGCAAAAATGCCCGGTATGGTAGGCCCAAAACTATTTTCTTCAATGATGAATTTTATAGTAGAAGACCCGCCACAAGACAAGTTTGGATTGAAAAATCCCTTTTAGCGAGTCTCACCGGACCAAAATTTGCCTCGGATTCAAAAACCTCTCCCCGGTGATTTGTTGTTTTTTATTTAGGGGGAGTTAGGATTGTTTAAGCTTTTTGCGTTTTTCGATTCAATTCTTCATTTCAAAACTTTCAATTCAAACTGTTATTCAATTTTTCTTTTCAAAACTTTCAATTCAAACTGTTATTCAATTTTTCATTTCAAAATCTTCAATTCAAAATCTTCAATTCAAAATCTTTCAATTCAAAACTTTCAATTCAAATTTCAAAAAAATTCAATTGGTTTAAAATCTTATCTAGTTTTTCAAAACGTTTCCCTCAATCAAGTTTTATGCCCCGTGCTATTTTGATAATCACAAAGGGGGAGAAATTCTTGGTTGATTGGGGGAAAAATATTTTAAAGCATGCCTTTCATTTCATTTTTACATTGTTTGTTTTGGTGATTGTGGTCATCAAAATAGGGGGAGATTGTTGTACCTCTCGTACCCCTCGTGGTTTAATTTTCATGATCACAATCACTCTCCTTTTTATCTAATATTGTTTTAAGTGTTTTTGGATGATAGGCATGATTTCAGGTGGCCAAGGAATTGGGCCAAGAAGGCCAAAAAGGCAAAAAGCCAAAGTGGACTGTTTTCATGTCCACCGACCAACCGGTGGCTTCACCACCGGCCAGCCGATGGACCCTGGGAAGAAGGATAGCCATTGATTGGGGGAGAAATCTTTCTCTCATGCTTTACTTTACTTTGACTTATCCTTTAAAGCATGGCTTTCATTTCAGTATTTTACATTGTTTGTTTTGGTGATTGTGATCATCAAAATAGGGGGAGATTGTTGTACCTCTCGTACCCCTCGTGGTTTAATTTTCATGATCACAATCACTCTTCTTTTTATCTAATATTGTTTTAAGTGTTTTTGGATGATAGGCATGATTTCATGTGGCCAAGGAATTGGGACAAGAAGGCCAAAAAGGAAAAAAGTCAAAGTGGACTATTTTCATGTCCACCGGCCAACCGGTGGCTTCACCACCGGCCAGCCGATGGACCCTGGGCAGAAGGCTGAGCCACTGCCTCAGCACCGGCCAACCGGTGGCCTCAGCACCGGCCAACCGGTGGCCTCAACACCGGCCAGCCGGTGGTGCCTGAGCCCGAAGGCCTCTCCATTTTTCACACACCGGCCAACCGGTGGCTCTGTACCGGTCAGTCGGTGGAGCCAGTCAAACTAGCCGTTGGGCCTTTGACCAGACTTGTCCACTTGCCTCCCAACGGCTCCGAAGCCTTTTCCAGCGGCTCCGAAGACCTCCAAAGGCCATATGAGGGTTCCCCCTCTATAAATAAAGGACTAGGAAGCCCCGAAAGCCTAAGGATCAATACCGGAACAATTAACCAAGCCATAAGAAAGCCAACGGACACATTTTTCATTATTTGGCGAACCTCCGGCGGATTGCTCCAAGGAACTCCACTTGCTCCAACTCACTTCCACATCCAAGGAGCACCACCATAGAAGCTTGGGAGTGCTCTTCATCAACTTCATCAATCCATTGGCACCCAAGACTTCTCCCATTGCGGTTTTTCTTGTTTTATCTATTTTGAGCAAAAATTTGGGTTTGTGCCTACAAACCCCTCATTTCTCTCATCCTCTCTTCTTTGGGTTTTCACACCACCTTCAAGGTGTGAAGAGGTTAGTCAAGACTTTCCTTTTAAAAGGCTTGAATCAAAGGTGAGCTAGCCTTCACCTGTAAGAAGGCTAGTGGGTTCTTACTCAACCATTAAAAGTAAGTGGGTTCTTGCATAACCATCAAAAGCAAGCTGTAATAGGTTCTAGACTAACCTTAAAGTCTAGTGGGTTTCTTGCTAAAACCATTGAAAAGCAAGCGGTAGTAAATCTCTCAACGGTTGAGTTGGGAGTAGAGACGTAGGCTTGGGTTTAAGCCGAACTCCGTTATTAATTTTGTGTCTTGCCTATTTTATTTCCACTGCACTTTCAACTTTGATTTTAATTTGTTAATCATTTTTTAAAAGGAAATTCACCCCCCCTCTTT
The DNA here is from genome assembly GCA_963277665.1 of Viscum album. Taxonomy (NCBI): domain Eukaryota; kingdom Viridiplantae; phylum Streptophyta; class Magnoliopsida; order Santalales; family Viscaceae; genus Viscum; species Viscum album. The sequence goes on along the minus strand of OY728155.1, from coordinate 938,007,607 downwards.
CCATCACTTCTTCTCTTCTCCGCCCAACATAAAGGACTTGTCAATGTCTTGGAAAATGTAAAATAATTTTAGTGAAGTATTAAAGTAGTGGTTTCAAAGTATAACATCTATGTTTGTATACTATAAGTGTATGTAGTTTTAGAATAAATTTACCTAGTGGTAATAACATCAAAAAAGGTGTGTCAGTCCTAACTCAAGCATTACTTGGTACACGACAATGGGCCTAAATGTGAACCTGATTTGATACTCCTAGATGAAATTAATTGGAAATTCAAAAACACGTTATGAACTACAATGAAGGATTTCGATAAATAATGATCATGGGTGCCCTAGGTGTAACCTAAGGTGGAATAGATTTAAAATAAGGGGTCTTCATTTATATATCATATAAAGGATTCTTTATAGGTATGTGTTTTCCCAATAATATTAGTGTTTCTCACAATATGATTTTTGTTTTTAATAAATGGATGGGACCTAAAGTAATTGTGTTAATTTTGAATGAGATGGAAAATGAGATGATTTTCCTTATGATCAACCAAATGTTATGGGAGTTGAAGTGAAAAAAAACATTTATACGCTCACAAAACTTTCTCAAGCTATGAATCCTTCCAAAATTAAAAATGAGTAAAGGATAGAAAAAAATTATATTGAGTCGAATATGAGGAAACATATTATTTCTTTAATTGTTTCCACAAATCCACTAGTCACTATGAAACTAATAAATACCATTGAAAATATTTTTTCCATTATCCAATGTTTAGATCATGAAAATTTCATTTTGGATTTCTATAATGTAGAAAGTTATGTATATCAATAGTGTGACCTTACTAAAATAAAAGTTAAGAGAAAGAAATGGAATCCATGTATTGGGTTGAATTTAAGAGGATATTTTCAGTAAGTATATCCCCTCTATTATGTGTACAAGGGTGGATAATGAATTTCAGTAGCTCAAATAAAATGATGTTTACTCTTTTGGTACCTATGAATCTAATTGTACATGACATGCAAGTTATGTTTCTTGTTTAATAATCACACTATAAAAGAAAATTTTATCAATTATTTGGGAGAATAAATTCATGTCAATGAATAGAATTGGTTATAATTTTTTTTAGTAGTTATACATACATCGATCAATGTGAAATGAAGGATAAAATGGAAATTGGAAATCCCCACCATCCACTTGGTTTTGATAAGAAATGTAAGATCTTATCTCATGAGAACTCAAATACATCACTTGCTGAAAAGAAAATATACTTACCTGCATGAAAAAAAATGTGTAAAGAATCATCATGGGAATTTCATGTTTAGAACAAGGATGTTTTGTGGGATGCATTACATAGAGAAAAATAATGTATATGTGATTTGAATAGTCCATTCAATGAATTTAACGGAGATAGATCATAAAATAATTCCCTACCTATACTCCAGTGTTTCAAATGAAAATTGTTTAGGAATCATGAAAAAAATTCTAATATCTTAGGATACTAAGGATGAAAATCTGCAACAACCTCTAAACACAATGGAAAAATGTAAATCTTATTCAATACCTTAAGGGAATCATGATAATTATGGTGCTACATAGTGAAGAATTTCATATTGTATTTTTCATGAACGATCGTTATGAAAATATTATTTTTCATCCTATAGTGAAGTTTTATGTGATTTAGAGAATTAATTATCTCACTATATATAGGTTCTATAATAAGGAAATCACATATGATATTTTGAATCATCTTAAAATCATCTATCAGTGAAAGGATGGAACTGGATTTCAAATGGAAATGTTTTTTGATATAATAAGTGATCATTTAATGAATAATGTGTAAAATATCATTAGGAAGAATATATAGTTTTACTATGACTTATTTGAAGTTATTGGGCTATATAAAATTTGGAATGAGACTTTATGAGTTATTTAAATTATATTTACATTGATCAAGGAAGGATTTTAAATCAAACCTTTCTAATATTTGGGATTCAGTTTTTTTTCATACAGATTTTGGAGGTGCCATAAATTTAACTATTTATGGATTAGATTAAAATGATATTTATATATTATTGGATAATTTTTTTATCTATATTTTTTTGGTAAACATTTATAATCTTATGGAATGAATTATAGTGTATAAGATGATTTTAGTGCTTCAGGAATAAAAATTTTCACCATGAATATTCATTTCATGGAGTAAGAAATGAAGTAGAAATTAATCAATTCCCAATAGAAGGATTAAATTTTTCTTATGTAACAAAGGAAATACTATCCTTAGATATATAGGTCTTATTGAGATTATTTATCATATTTGGATGGTATCTTATCATTTGGAACATCTCACAGACCTCCCTTAAGTCCATGATGTGTTTCATGTATCTCTTCTCGGGACGAACATACCTAACCCATCACATGTAGGGAAATTATCTCCCATACCTTTTGAGAATAATTATTATTATTATGACAAACTAGTGGATATTACAGATTATACATTGAATATAAAATGATTCAAGACCACTCACTAAGAAATAGTTTTTTGGTGAAACCACCAACTTGAGGAAGATGTGTGAGAACCTGAGGATGCGTTGAGGCAGAAGTATGCTTATATGTTTGTATCAAAGTGAAAAAATTATATTTATGAACTCATCATAAGGGTTGGTATAATTTTAAATGGTGAATATTTACACAATTTCACTTCTCCTAAAAATTAAATTTCTTTGATAGCTTACTCTATACAGAACACCATGTTTTAACGAATCATGATAAAATATTATTAATGTCATTTAAAATTTATAGTTATAACCTTGCCATTAAATATGGTTATAAAAATAGGAATAATTTGTTTTTAAAATTTTATATTAAGTTTTTATATAATTAAATTATTTTTGTGAATAGGTTCAAAAATATTAGTAAATTCTTTATACGCATCAAAAATAAATTTTTCTCAAATAATGTTTTTACTAATTTTTTGTTAAATAATGAAAAACATAGTTTATGAAACTTTTAGAAAGTTTATTTTAAAAGAAAAATATTTATTGTTTGAATAAAAATGTCAAAATTATTCTTTGGTTAATTCTTAATAATTTTATGATAATTTTAATTTTCTAATGAATAGTGAAGAATATTGATTTTTATTCAAACTAACATTTTATTCAATGAATTTGCAAAGTCTCACATTGTTTAAAAATATTTTAAAATTAAAATTATTTCAATCATATTTTGATTAATCCATTTTAGGTTATTGGATTATTTTTATATTGTTGTTTTTATATTAAAATTTTCTATACTTAGGAAAAAGTTATTTTTAGAAGGCAGATTTTTTGGCCCGCATGTGGGATTAATATTAAATTAAATATTTTTCCTTCTATGAATGGGATTAAAAAATTTTGATTCTATATTTTTCATTAAAATAATTCATATTATGTAATATGTTTGACTTAATTTTTGATCAAAAGGAATATTTAAAACATTGGATGTTAATTATTGTGGTTAATGTTAAAATGTGTTTACTGAATATTTAAAACATTGATCATGTGCACGGCAGACTACAACCATAGGAAATGATGTAATTAATTTTCCATCACAAAATCTCATGAATGGATATAATTATGGATTCAGTGTTTATATATGATATTTATTATAGTATTATACCTTTGTAATTATAATACCACATCTAACCTCTTACGTCATAACCTTTTGGAAAACAATAACATAACATGTGTGTATAGTGGGCTAATGAATCATGAATCTATGTGATGTGTAACTAATTTATGTTTTACTTTGATATTAATAAGGATATATTACATATATATAGATATTTTTACTTAATTATACTTTTGGAATTGTTATATCACATATACATTTAATAATTCCATTTCATGGGGGATACAATATAGTCGTTTGTGTGTACGGGGGACTACCCCCTCACAAAGTGATGATATTTTTTATTCATATATTAATTCAATTGAAGCCAATAAGGATACATTTAATAAATATATGTGATATATATTACTTAATAATGACTGATTACAGGTGCTATATTAGCTACCTTCCTTTCATTCCATCTGTGGAGAAAATGGAAATAACATTCATTAGTATGTACGGTCTACCGTCTCCATGAATACTATATTTCATTTTCTAAATTAAAATTTTATAGATTATTATGAAAAAATATATAATGAATATATATTATATTCATATAATTGTTATCATTCATTATATATGGGAAACCTAATCAATGTAAATGTAATGAAAATTCCAAATCAAAACATACATGAAAAAATATAGTTATTACCTAAAATGTGATTTTGACAAAGAAGTGTTGATAAACATGTGATAAAAGGTCATAATTAAATCATATATGGTATTATTTATATAATTATGGTTCAATAATATATTTATAACAACCATGTATTTATTATATGGTAGTTTCAAATGTGTATGAATGATATCAAGACTTAAGGTAATGGAATTTCATCTCCAATTGAATTCTTTGGGGAAAATGTTATGTTATGAACCTAAATATTTTTATTAGGTGTATATGAAGACCGTATGAAATGTAATGTAATGAATTTATCAATTAAAAATATATTTATGGTTTAATTTAATTTGTTTCTTTCATGTGGATTTGGATTCAAAAGTTACAAAAGAGGTAAGGTTTTGATGTTACAATCTAATTATTTATTCGTATTGTTTATGATTATGGTTTTTATGGTAAAATAATATGATATATTTATTGATTAAATAATACTTATACTTTTATTTTTATAGAATACATTTTTCCTTCATTTTTTTGTTTTTGTACTCAATATTACAAAAGAATGTTTTTAAAGAAAACTGACCCTATTTCTCGCTTAGGTAGAAAACCCTTTTTTCTTCCATATGAATTATTTAAAAAAATGATGTAATGAATGATTAAATGATACTATTTGAATGTTTAAATTCAATATTACCATATTCTGATTCTTTGAAATAAAAATTAAAAATAATATACATACCATTTTCTAAAATAGTCTTGTTTGAAATTTACCACAAATGTGGAAAAAAATATGTTTTGACATGTACAACATGAAAAAAATTATTCCTTTTAATTACCAATAAATGATATAAATTATCCACTATATGTATAATTTTTTATTGAAAATTATTTACAAAATATATTATGAATTTAAAGTTCAAAAATTTATTTTTAATGAAATTTTATTTTCCACAAGACATTTTCTATGTGATTTTAATTTCAAAATCATTTTCCATCCACGATGAAATCCTTTTATGAGACATAAGATTTAGTAGGTATATGATCCAATAAAACTATATATATTCTGTATCTATATGGATTATGACCATGTTGGTAATATTTTTATAAAAACCACTTCCTTTCCATAGGTTATGTAGTGATGATATATTTATGAAAACGATTTCTTTTAATGGGTTTTGATATGATACATGTGTTATAAATCCCATTTTTTCCCATTTTTCATGGGTTATGATATGATAGATTTTTTATAAATCCCATTTCTTTTCACTATTTCTAATATGATGAATGTATTATGATATTTTTACCCATATATGTATTATTTTTACTATGTGATAGGTCATACCTATATCTACCTCTGATGTAGTGGGTAACGATAAATAACTCACTAGTAAATATGTTATGCATGAACCATATTACATGTTTACATTATTATGAATTAACCTAAATATATGTTCACGCATTCATGTTTAAACATGATATCATTTTCACAATGTTATGCATGAACATAATAACATGTTCATAGTGTTATGAACATACATGGCCTTTGTTCCCATAAGGTTATGTGTGGTTATACTTTCATGTACATAAGCTTTTTAAGGGATAAAATTCATGTCCATGACTTATAGTGTTAACCTATTTCTATTTATAATTTCCAAAATTTTATGAGCATAAGTTTATTCCAAATATCTATTTATTTTTCAAATTTTAGGCTCACATAACATATGTAATTTGATTTCTATATGATTCAGGTCTTATGGACTTCCATGATTTATTCCATTACTCAATTTTGAGATCTATAACATACAGGGTGTGGGTTTAAAATTTTAAACTCATATTTTCATACGCCTTTCCTCAACTTATTCATATGTGATCATCGATATATCCATTATTTACACTTGTTCATAATCTAAGATCACCCTTTATTATATTTTTATCCCAATGTCTGGAATTAAGGTTTTTTGTATGATAATTATAAGATAGATGAAATATATGAAAAAATTAGTGCAAGAACATGTAGTTAAACTTCAAAGCAATTGTTTATGTTTCTATGTTTCCAAAGGAACTAGACCTAAATGATTCTCTCATGGATCATTATGTTATGAAATAAGTATTTTTCTATTTGGATGAACTATTTATGTGTGATTATTTTCAGTCATTACATAGTCTAAGGTTATTCATTTAATAGTGGAGGTTGAACATGGAAATTTTGAAGAACCATTCTCCTATATTATTGATAATGGATCTTTTTGATTATTTTAATGGATCTAGTTAGTTTTCAAATAACAGTCAGTAGTGTGGATATCATAGAATTAGAGTAAGAGGGGAGTATATCCAATAGAATAGATTTAGGTATTATTATAGATGCATTGTGTTATTTGTTTTGTTTTCTAGTATAGTGTATTCACCAACTATTTTCAGGGGATTAATAAACTTCATGTGTATAGAGTTCCAAGATTAGTTCATTGTCCTCTATGTCAAATACATTATCAAGTACATAATTTTATAAGATTAAAAAAATGAGAATTTTAGAAAAGTCTCAGATGTCCTTTGATGATAAATGACCTTCTGAATAAAATATATTTGAATTTTGGAATAATTCCATGATTTTACAGGGTTTTGTGGTGTCTCATCAGGCAGTTGTGGTTGATCCATTAAATATCAAGGAGGATGTTTCTTGGGAATAAAATAATAATTTTATAGAGGATAATAACTTCATTGGTCTTTAATTCTATAATTAGAATATTATGTATTATTTATATTTTATTCCTCCCCATTTAATAGATTTAACTGGGAGAAAATACACCCTTATATCAATGTATTAGTACTAGGTGAAATTTTAATACAAAAGCGAGTGGAAAATAAATGATCATGTACTTTTATTTCCAAAGGAGGGTGTAGTAATTATTGTCTTTGGAGGTGATTTGTATCTCATATTGGGTAATTTATTAATATAATAAATGTATGTGGCCAATTATTAGTATAAAATATTATATCTTTATGATTATTACTATTCTATACATTATAAATATTGGGATATGGTAATTCTTGAAATGAAACATTTCCAAAATAGCTTCATGACTAAATAATTTTTTATATTTAGTGATCAAAAGGGATAGAGGTATATCTTTTCTCAATAATTTTTGAATCTATGGGACTAGATATCTATGATTACCTGATTTTATTTTTATTTTGAGATTATTATTATATAAGGAAAATCTAATATATCTTCTGAGGAGCTGAGGAAAATGTCATGTGGAGTTTTTTTTGAGATTAAAGATAAATGCTATGGATGATAGAGGATATTGTAGATTTTTATCTTGATATAGAGAATATTTTTCATGTAGTTTTTATATATCATATGGTAGTTCAATCATATTTTTCTTTAAAGGTGGAAGAATAATATCTGGGGGATTCTAAGGTATATGTGTAGAGTGATAGTGTTTTCAATGGATTTTATTTTTTGTGATGGTAAAATAATTATTAATATTTGGTATTATTCCATGAAAAATTATTTTATTAATTATATATATGATAATAAATTAAATACATGTTTCATTTCTCAAATATATAATTACATCTCAATATATCTAAGATTTATCACACATTAATTAGTCAATTATAGTAGGTCGGGATAAAGATTGTAAAGAGTTTGTATTGTGTTTTTTGGGGTAAATGAGGGTAAGGTTGATCATATTGTTCTTTGGGTTTTTCTATAAACACTATTTCATCACCCATGGATGTGATATGATATTTTGATGTTTTTCAATGATGTTTTTCCTTAATCTCAGAGAGGATGTGATTTTATATTTGTGATTGTTGATTGACTCATAAAGGTGTATAATTTAATAGATATTAAGGTGTAAATAACATGGATTTGTTATAAATGATTTATATAAATCATATAGTTTTAAGTCCCAGTATATTTTATATATAACATCATGTTAGGTCTTAGCTTGGATAAGTGGGATGGGACTTGATGATAGTGGTGTAAGTGTCAGTATATAATGAGGGACAATCCTTATGGTTTTCCCCAAACAAGGGGGTTAAATTTCATTAAATGTTTTTGAGTGTTCTATAATGAAACAAAAATGTATTTATGGGTTTGGATATGTATGGAAGGGATATATTGATTTTTTGATATTTTGTGAGGATTTAGGACTTGCACCATATTTTTAGAAAATTTGGTTACATCAGGGTAATGTAGGGATGAGTCTAGATAATGAATAAATGAATCTTCCTAATGTAAGGATGAGTTTGGGTAATGTAATAATTATTTTCAGAAAAATACTAAGTAATATACCTAAGTTGAGGATGACCCTTGGTGATGATGGGATGAATCTAGCTAATTTAATGATTAGTTTGGGTGAAATATGGATTATTTTGTATAAATAATGGATGAACCAGTCTAAAGTAAGAAAGATTCCAGTGTTTTAAAAATTTTTGTTCAGATGATTATTTTTCAAAGAACCTTCCATATATTAAATATATAATAATATATTTAAGGTATAATTAACTCTCCCTATAACATGTACAAGGAAAAAACCAAGGGAAGTCCACACTTCCCTATCGTCTTCTCTACATGATGTATTCTTCATTACTTATCAAAATTGCATTATCTCTAAGGAATTTGGGAGCTATGAGTGTGGTTAATAGTTATTATTTGACTAATTACAACATTTATTTCAATTTATTTTCCTCTCATCCAAATTCATTATTCTTATGGATATTGTTAAATTTTTCAAAATCATCCTTTTTAAGCTGATTAAGCCTCAGTTTTTGAATGAGTGAAGTCCTAAAAACAATATGTAGGTGGTTCCCAAATTTATCCTAAATTACGCATATTTTATGTGATGTGTGGTTAGAGGGTGTGAGATGGATGGTTCAGTTGAGACCAATTATTAAATTCTTAGTGTTAATATTTTTCTATGAGATGTCATAGTGTAGTATCATGTGTAAAATGGTATCGTTGAATTTTGTATCAAATTTTTAATGTTATATGGGTTTTAGTGGTTGGATCGATATGATAACATGGGGTATAGAGTTTTTTTTACACATGTGATGGTTAAGATGGTTCTATGGGAATGTTTTAGGTATAAATGTTTTGTTTAATAGTGATGTTAATCACCTAATTTAAGTACATGTGGTTTTCCAACATGATGAAAATGGTTTTTTATATTTATATAATTTCGAGACATGTTTTATAGGTAGAGAATTTTAATGAACCAACCCACGATAGCCTACCTATCTAGCGGTAATCCAAGTGAGACACCCCAAGTTTGTCACTAATAGGCATGGGGAAAGAGATAAGAACTGAGTAGGAAATACTCAAATGGGAAGCCTTAGCCTATGTATATATATACATGAACACAAATAACTCCATGAAATAGTTTCTAAATGTAATAAAATATTTAACCAAAAGAGTTAAAAAAATAAATAAAAAAATATCTAGAAAATAATCAATGTAAAAAATAATAGTGTAAAAGAATAAAAGTAAAAATAAATTCCTATTCATAAATAAGGTCCCAACCTAAAAATCTGGGGAAAGCTGTTGTCTTATGAAATCCCATATCACAATACCAAAGGCATACTATAAAATATGTTCAACTGCATAAGCTGCTAAGATCCACCAAATCTAGGTCCACCTACATCACCTATAACCTTCTTATAATCTATGTAAAACATAAGAAGTTATAGAAATGATAATGCAGGTGTGAGTATATACATGATTTATAAGTTCCCAAAAACAAATAAAAATGAGATAAAAAATAGAAATTGTCAGATCAACCCCAAAATAAATAGGGTAAATATAAATCCAATACATATTCACATAAATATTGACAAATGAGATAGAAGGGGATCCCTATCTACATATCCTATATAATAATGATAAATCATCCCACAACTCCCAAGTTTTGGTAATTAATGTTGAACAACCTAAGAATCCACATAAGATACTTATTTTAAGCCCCTCTCCTCATCATTTTGTGTTATATATGATGGGGAACTATCTCCTAGCCTAGCTACCCATTTAACCACTCAAGAAACCTTTTTGTGGGTCTGCAATATTCTATTTCACTCTGAAGCTATGGGGTTCTACATTTAGTGGATGTCCATCACCCACCCTGATGCTCAATAAATGGGGTTCCACTTTGAAGATATAGGCCCCATACCCCCTTCAATATTGCGGTTACCAACCCTATCTATTTAATGAGTAAGTGGGAACTATTATCTTGTTCAACATGGGGTTTTCTAATCCCAATAACACATTGATGATCACACATGATCACTAGCACTGACTAATCATTTATAATGTATCATCTCCCTTGAATCACATCACTTCATATCTCAACTACCAATATAAAGTCCTTAAACATTTTTTACAGGTAAAACTACACATGATATGCTACTTTTAGGCCCAAATATATGTCTATAGGGAGAAGATCCAATATGTGGAAATATCATATAATAGTACAAAACATGTAAAAAGGGGCACATGGTATGTGAAATATCTTGGATTATTGGTCATGTCCTTAACTATACATAGACTGACTAGCCATGTGCTTTTACACAACACATACATATAGTACACATTATTTCATGTCTATATTTTCCCAAGTCCATGTCCTCTAACCCTTTCTTGTGTTCCTTTACATGTCCTCTAAACCTTGCCTATGTACCTAGCCATGTACACGAATGGTATGGCCATGTACATCTACATACCCATGTCCCCCCTATACATTCGGTTCCTACCCATGTATTTGGCCATAAGGATATGTCCCACTATATAGAATAAACTTCTAGTAAATGACATTTAGAAATATATTCACAAATATTCATACACACAACCATGTATTTATACATGTTGTGTAATCAGAGTACATGCAATGTAGTCATTGGAACTCGTTATTCCCTAATAGGAAGAACACGCTATGTGTTCTCTTGAACTACATCGCATGGGATTTGGATTTCTAAATGGAAAATCCCAAAAAACCACCAATAATCACTATTTCCCCTATTAATCATAGATCAACTTCTATCTGGTCCTTAGTCGTCATGAAAGAACTTTAAAACCACGAAGTAAACAAATATAGAGATAGTGGCTTAAAACTCTAAAACTAATAACATCATGGAATAATTATTAAGCATCATGTCCAAAACTACACTAAAAATCGATTGCACCACGATCCATTCTCAATATCCATTACAAATGAAGTCTAGAAGCATGTCCTCAAATTTTATACCTCATTCCGTCCATCACGCAGGGGAGAATCCTCTCCCTGCCTCATGTATATAATGCCTCGAATGGGTTGGGGGTAGGAATAATAATTTATTAATTAATTAATTATCATGATGTATTTAATTAATTATCATATCTATAAATGATTTCCTTCCACCAAAGCTGATGTTGACTCACACTATATTGCATCTATGGGAAACCATGCATCCCAAAAAAATGATCTCTTAAATTTCCCAGTTTAGGTCCTGGTCAATGGGAAATTAATCATTCCAAAAATTTGATATATAGTTTTTAATATTTATTAATATTTTTAGTAAATTAATTCTCTGGTTCTACAGTACCCAAAACACATTGCATATTTTGAGGAAAAACTCAAAGGATATATGTAGAAATAGTCAACGGACTATATTAAAAAATTAGAATTGTTACATTATACCATTCTATAAGGATTGTATCCCTAAAAAATAAAATAGATAGAAAAATGTGGGGATACTATGTCTGCATCTGGTTCTCATCACCCTTGATCTTTCCATCATGATCTTATATTGCAAAACAAGTCAAACATTGATGGTCTTTCCGTGTATTTTCCTATTATGTTGGTCCTAAATCACTATCGAATGCTCTAAGAAGGTCGCTTTATCCTCATTTTTTATATATATCTATTCAATGATGTGTTGTGGTCATGAACATACCTTTTTATTAGTGAAATAATGAAGATTTTAGGCACTCGGCTCAACTATAGTGGGTAAATTCTTTCTAATAAGAAACTTTTCCAACTATCTAAAGGATCTGGACTTACATGATAATCCTTTGGAATTTCTTATATCCCTAGAAAAATTTAGGCAACCCTTATCCTGGGGATAATCTCAGGAAATAATTTTCTCCTTCTCAAAAATCCAAACTCCTATGATATTGATTTGAATGAGATTTTGGTCAGTGTTTGGATGTCCCCATATTCTCATGCATCACCAAAACCTTCACTATCAGAGTCTGCCCAATATTTTTTCCCACAAAAAATGTTTAACTAACCACAAAATAATATAACGGGGCCTATAGGGTCTCCCATATAGGTTATTGAAAGTTATCATGCAAATAATAGAGTGATAGTTGTTATTATAAGTGAACTCTACTTATGGAAAGTGATCCTACCAACTCTGGATGAAGTCCAACACATTGGATCTGAACATATCCTCTAAATTTGGGATTTTACAGTCAGTACAACCATCATATTAGGGGTGAAAAACCGTGATAATACTTATCTAGGTCCCAAAATCCTCTTTCAAACCCCTTGGTAATCATGATGTAAAAACTCATAACAGTCAGAGATGATCGTCATGGGAACCCCTGAAGTTAGATGATCTAATGTATATAATACTACCCTGATCCCTTGACTGGATTCTTTTTCCTGATGGAACAAAAGTGTTCTAACTTGGTAAGTTAATCAATAGTAAAAATGATGGGGTAATGGAATTTCACTATCTATGTAATACCTATCAAAAAACCCATTTATATTTTATCTGTCTTTCATTCCATAATATCAATAGGTTGAGTAAAACACGATTAAACCAAATATACATCCTTTATCAGCTAACATGTGAGACGTCGGGAAATAAACTCAGCAATGGTATATGTCATGCTAGCCCAAAAAAACAACCTATAATATTATGTGTACAAAGTTTCCATAATTGGATTTAAAACCAAGGGGGTGTATTAAATATTATCATCGCCTCCTTTTAAAATGTGAATAGAACCATTTTTCATCATCTGAAAAGGATGATGTTCTCCCGTCATACATAAAATTCATCTAATGCGTCTATTTTGGTTATCTAGTCATGTAGAACCTCACCGTTGATGTCTCCAAACTGGACCTCTCTCACACATTGATGATGAATTTGAGCTGTAACCCCCAACCCCAGTTACCCAGAGTCAGTGCATTATTTTAATACATTGGCATGATTATAAGGAATCAAGTCCCGAAGGACCGATCGGTTTAGCAGTTTTGGAAAATATATTACATACATTCACATTACATTGAAACTTAAAACATAAAACACAGAATAAATAGATCTTTGAGAACACCATTATTCCCTTTAGCTTAACCCTACATATCAATCACAATACACTTCTTGGAATCCTAGGAAAATGAAACATAAGAATGGGCTGAGCTCAAATGCTCAGTAAGGGTAAACAATATAGCGGAAGATAATATAAATATTAAGCATGTTGAATAATTGAAAACACATGCCTTTACTAATAATAAACATGAACACCTTTAAGGAAGAAATATGAGCTGAGTAAATAATTCCATAATAAAACATAATCATGGGTATTCTACTAGTCGAATATCCACATGAACCATCAATATTATTTCCATAATGAGGGAATTTATAATGCCAGACATTCTGAAACATTTTGTCAAGGCCTCGGCCAAGATGTCTAAAAATGATTAAGGCCTCATCCAAAACCATAAATCAAATTGGGAAAGGGACTCGGCCAATTCCACATCTAGTTTTCTCATGAGACCTACCGATGCATCGATGAGCTATAGCAGGCTCCACCCGTCACTTACTAAGTCCAATACATTCTTCATATGAAACGGTTTAAACATATCATAAACATTCGTATTAAAACTAGAATATGAAATGTAAATAATTTAACCATAAACCATGAATGGTATAAAAATATCACATCCATGGTCAAACATATCACAAAACCTTCAATACAATATGGAAGTTTTGTATCATAATAAATCAACTTCAAATAAACTTAAAATCCATCAAAGGATATTGACATAAATGAAATCAAAACCCTTCTTAGAAAAATATCTCTTTCAAATTTGAAATAATTTAAGAGTCAAATTTTGAAAATATTCTTATAAGCTTGTAAGGGACGCTTCGACGAGTTTATAACTATAGAGAATAGTTGCACCTGCCATATAAGTTAAAAAAAAGACATTCTTACCTTAATTTTGTCGAAAAGGTTAAAAAGGACCTTGTTTGGAAAACGACTGAAAACTTCCTTTATAAACCTATTATAAAAATTCAAAAAGGTTATAAAGTACTTTATCCCATAGTCTATAAAATAGTAATAATGTTCTGAAATACATTTTTAAGAAACATGGATGGGGATGATAAAGAGTTCCCAGTGGATAATTACGTATAAACAACCTCAGATAATGAAGAGATTTTGAATTAAACCCTTTCCTTGTAATTTTACTTGGTTGAGGGTAGGTTAACCTCCTGTATAATGGTAAAATAATTGTTATTAAATAATAAAAGAATCATATACATTAATATGATATCATATGTGATCTTTTAACATTGCTTTGTTAATAATATCTTAGTATTATCGTCGTTTAGGGTGTTAACTTACTCATTTACTTTTATATGTTTTGTTACATAAGTCGTGTTTTTTATGGATAGGTTGTATCTTATTCATATTTCGAATGATATAATGTCCTAAAAAATTATTTTTAACCACCAAATGAGAATTAGAGTTGAATGGATACGGCGGGGAATGAATCTCATCGCATTCGTGGAGACGGTAGTTCGTACGTACGCACGAGCGAAAATATCATTCTTTTGATATTAAAATAATATATAATTGGATTTTATATCATATATACAGATTCATTATCGTGTTATATTTATTATTTACATGAATTACACATCATTATTATACCCATCCAAATAATAATGTATTGAATAACAATTACACCACGACGTGGAGACGGTAGGCTGTACGTACGCACGTATGGTGACATGTCATTCAAAGGATGGATAGAATAATGAATATGGTTGTACCATATTTATAATAACATCACAGTTTATAGAAGATACTGGAGTTATTATTTTAGAATGGAGATAACAAAGAAAGAAGAAGTTGAAGAAGAAAGGAACCTGAAAAAGGGTGGTGAAAACATTACCTCTTTTTCGGGTTCTTCCTTTTGATTTGATCAAAAGGGATCCTTAAGTAGGATTTCTGACTAAAGTAAGGACTCTAGGATTAAGGTAAGATAGTTGGGATGGTATTTATTCAGAGTTTGGTCGAACCAAAAGGCTTTTAAGGTATGAATAATTGGTTATAAGTGGTGTCCTTTTATAAGGGGAAGGAGGGGCTCTTTATAAAAAACTTAAAGTATTAATTTATAATAAATTCATATTCAGTTTATAATGGATCTAAAGTGTATTATTAAAAGTCTAAGGTGGGTATGGGTCTAAATCATCTCATCCAATATATTTTAGATAGTTTTGGTTCACTATATTAACCTTATCATATATATTTAACTCTTAGTTAAATAGTTTTTCATTTACCATGTCACTTTGTATTTTTATATTATATGGTTAATAAAATTACTATATACTTACAAGAGACCTCCAAGTGGTCCATTAATGATAAAAATATCATGATATAAGTTTTTTGGCCAAAACTTAGATTTTTATGAATAGAATATCAATTAATAATATAATATTGTTTTTAAAAACTCATTTATGTTAATTTGACAATATTTAATAATTAATTTTTTTTAAGTCTTAAAAACGTTATTAATTCGAAAAAAAATTATTTAAGTAATAATAACATTTCATATTAGCTAATAAAAATCGTGAATGACATCAAAACTTTCAAATTAAATTTATTTTAACATTTATAATATTAATTATTCGATTCTATCATTAATAAATAAACTACTACATCATTATTGTGTCATAAATAAATTTAATTATTCAATGTATAAAAATTAAAAATAAAATATCATTATGTATTAAATCTTTTCATCATTCTAATTAATATTTATAGTTGAAAATATAACATATATAACCCTATGTAAAAATTGATTTTCTAAAAGATATACGCTTATATCATTTTTGTAGTTACATTTAACTTAATTAATATAAAGTGTCATTATCACTTACAAGTAGATCCATGGGGTCCCAAAATCTACCCAAATATGACCATGGTTGGACATGTATCAAAAAATAGGGTTAGGACACATTTTAGGATAATTTAGTATTATTATAATATTATTTGTTACCCTTATTTTTCGGATTTACCTTTTAACCATGGTAAATAAAATATTTACCGAAGTAATTATTCAAAATGTATAAAAATAAAAGATACCTATTTACAAAATTTGGAACTCCTGATTCTAAATATGGAATCAATTTTTATAAATTCAAAACACATAAGTGGTAGAAATTAATTTAAAATTAATTCCAGTAGTCAAAACAAAAACTGTGTTTTTAAGAAATAATAACTATCAAAAGATTGACACTTGTATATGTCCGGTTTAAATGTGACATTATGTCCAATGACCAAAATTTTATTAAATGGTAAAAATATATTCTAAATATACTTTAAAACCACTCAAATTAATAATTTATCACTAATAATTATTTCGATTAAAAAAGTTGTTTTTAAATAAAATTTAGTGATTTTCACTATTCATCAAAAATTGAAAGTTTTCAGAAAAATACCAAAAATTCACCCTAAAATAATATTTATATTCAGAATCCAAATATGAAGTCCATTTTGAAAGATAAAATTTATAAAATTTAAAAAATTGGGTATTATTATTCATAACGCCTTGTTTGATTGGTTGTGGTGTGTTTTAGAACTCGAAGTTACGCAAAACACACGCTACTGTATTATTCAAAGAGAAGCGTACCATGGAAGCTTAGGGTGCTACATTCTCACCTCCTTCAAAAAATTGAGTCCTCTCAATTTGAAATTTTTTTTCAAAAATAAAAGGTTTAAAATAAAAAATATCTTTGTTGGAAAACCCACATCGGAAATTGGGTTAACAAAATTTAGTCTTAATAAGAGGAAAAGAGAAATGAAAGGGTCACCACCAAAATATGATCTCGATTAGGGGAACATTGGTTGAAATTAGAGACATATAATTGGAGGAAAAACGTAAATATTTATATGTAGTGATTGAGTTCATCAATCACAAACAAGTGTAAAATTGAGGTCCTTAAATTTATCAATCTACGATGATTTAAAATACCATCAGTTCAACAAAACATAAGGTATTAGGTTAAAAAGAAATTTGTTTTAAGATCCCTTCAATAAATTATAAGAATTAATTTCTTCATAGAATAAGATAATAAGAAAAATATATACTTGAAAAATATAGTTCCACCCTTTAATTAATTTCTACCACAAACTCATCTTTCACTCTAAAAGATAATAGAAAATAAAAATATTCTATTTATCCTATTTGTTTGGGGTTTAAAAAATGAATTTAAAATTCATATACCTAACCTTATTAAAAAACTAACTTATTCAATTCATGAAATCTCGTGGGACAGTGGTAGGTGATACACCCTTGTCACCCTTCGGTTGCGGGTTTAAGTCTCGCGGCCTTTCCAGTGGCGACGGGTTGCCGCCCGACCTCCGGGTTTTTCTTTTATGGCAATCAAAAATAATCTCAAACTAAAGTTATCCAAAATAATTTTTTCCAAACTCATAGTCCAAAATTTGTAAGAAAGGTAAACACAATGAAGATCCCTTTTTTCCATGTAATAACATGTGAACACCTTCATCATGAATTCTTTTAAAACACTACACATCCTGAATTACCACAAAACCTTATTGATTACATTCATGCTCTTGTAATTTTTTATAGAATAATAGATATATTTCTTCTATCCAAAAATGTTTTAAAATCCAACAATTATGGGATATAGAAATCATTAATCAGTTTCAAGGTAGTCTAGAATATCCAATATAATTTATTCAAATCAACCATCTCTTATTCCAAAATCACTACCACATTATTAGGACTATATTAAGGATTACCTTTTCTTCAACCATGTATTTTACCAAAAGTTTATCTCACTATTAAGTCACTTTTCATAGAACCATATGATCTCAAATCCTCAATAAAATAGTACTACAGTACAATCCTTATTTATCTCTATAATTCATATAACCAGCATATTATTGATACAACACTCAAATGAAATAATCCTGTAATAAAAACATAAGAACACTAGTCATTCTTCTACATCTGAGGTAGTATCATAACTTTATTATTTTCCAATAGCCTCATTTGCGGCATACTATGATGATTTGGACATTGGATCGTGTAGTGTCCCAACTCTTTACAGATGAATCATTTTACATTTGAAACATTTTTCTGACCCTTGCAGTCACGTACTTGGTGTACTTTTTCTCCACACTTATAACAAACTCTCATTCCCTTCAGGAAAGTTCTAGGGTGTTTCTTCCCATAGTTATCACATATGGAAAAATTCTTCTTTTCCCTCTTCCACTATAACAAAACCGTTGTTTAGCAGCAGTTGTTTAGAGGCTGTTCTAGTAACCGCTGCTAAACCTTTTGTAAAAAAGGTTTCGCGGCGGTTTATAATAAACCGCCGTGAAACATTGTTTTTTTTTAACAGACCGACCCTTCCCCCCACCCCGACCCTCCTCACCCTAGTTCCCCCAGCCCCCTCTTCCCCTGCGACTGCGGCCCTCCGCGACCCCGGCGACCCCGCGACCCTGATCCTGGCAACCCCGCGACCCCTGGTCCCCCGCAACCCCGGCCCCCAGCGACCCCCGCGACCACAACCCTCTCTTCTAGGTGATTTTGGGTGGTTTCACTCCTTCTGAATCATTTCATTCAAAATTTTATCTTTTGGTTAGTTGCGCAACTTCTCTCTTGGTGAGTGTTCCTTGTCTTCTATTGGTCGCATCTCCCTCATTTTAGAAATGGCGTTGTCTATGGTTTTTTATTTGTTTATTGGGTGTTTATTCTTATTTTATCCTAATATTTATTGTGCAATATTCTCCCCAAGGGAGACCCTTGTTTTGTTTGTGGGGTGGTGTGCGTGTTCCTTGAGGTATGTGTTGATCTATTGCCTCTAAAATCTATTTCATTTATGGAATCAATTTTAATATGTGGTCATTACTATTATGGCCTCCATAGTTGTCTATGTGTTTCTTATGGTGTGTTTGGATTCTATTGTGGGTAGAGTTCAACTTGAGTTTAGGTGGGTAGTTCTATATGTAGCCTATGTTATGTGAACCATTTATTTCTCTTGCTTTATAATTTTTTCCTAAATAACTGGCATGATATTAGATTGTTGTTTTGTGTGCGTAAAAGGGTTTTTTAAAAAATATAGTTTTCTCCATATTTTTTTAAAATAAAAATTACATTTTCAAATATTGTGAAATGGATTACAAAATGGATTTCAAAACTAGTTTTGATCCTTAACAACCATATGCATGTATGAAGGAATCATGAAAATTGTGATATGGTTAATTTCTAATATATTTTTGGACTATAGAGATTCTAGAATTTCCTTCCCCATTAGTGCCAACAGAATTTTGTTAACTATGTATGCAACATAGTTGACAACATCCACCCAAATTTCCTTGTACATTTCAAAGTGAAATCTCATTTTCTATGCCTTAATCATCAACATATGGTTCATTCATTCAACCACATCATTATTATTTAGAATCCTAGGTATATTATTCTGAAGTATTATCCCTCTATGCCCGTGTAAGTTATGAAAGATCCTTACACTATACTCACCACCATTTTCAAATGTTAATCATTTTATCTTGTTTCTAGTCTCATTCTAAACCATTTACTTCCACTATAAAAACACTTCAAACACTTCATATTTGTGTTTCATAAAGTAAAACTATAATTTCGTTGTAGATTCATCAATGAATATCAAAAATTATTATGACCCTCCATGAGATAGGATAGGGTTAGGTCCCCCAAAATCCATTTGAACAATAAAAGGTCTCATTCAATCACACCCTACTCATCACACCCATTAATATTAATCACACACACTATCAATGAAAAACTCACACATATATTCAAACAATAAAAAATGAAGCAAAGAAAAAAATGAACACTTTGATTTTACATGGTTTAGAAAATCAATTCTTATATCAATAGGAGAACACTGCTTCCATTTTTATTACTATAAAGAAATTCAAAGATTATAAAACACAATTAGGAATTATAACTGATATTAATTTAACTTTGTTTTCCACATCAATATTATGTATATAAAAGTTATCCCTACCCACCTAAATAGTACATCTCAGTTAGTCATTTATTTTCACCACCATCTGGAATTCATAGACATCCCACCATTAAACCTAGTGGGCTTCGATTCCATATAGTTTCAACAACTCTCCATTTAATTTGGTGAACAAACTATGTTATAATTATGTTCCTCAGGTAAACCATTTTATATAAACCTTTACCATAAAACATACTTGGACAAGGTGAATACATGAACATCAAAAGACTCACAAAAAGATAATGTAACTCCTGTTCACCTTGTCTTGTCCACTTCCAGTGAACATACTCATCGTACAATATCATCATTTGATCAACCTACCTTTTCTAAAGATACAGCTTCAATTATAATGAAATATCAAGACCGTGTTATTATCTAGATCTTCCCCTTCCATTATATTGAACCATAACTTGAATCATACTTCACATTCCAAATAGGATTCCCCTTAATGATATTATAGGGGAAAATGACACTCCCATCATGGGGTAGTCTACAAAGAATATACAAGTGTGTTTTTCATAAGAAAAATTAAATACGAGAGGGTGTATACCCTATCCACTTAAATAAGTTTAGAAAGGGATTCGACCACTCCATAGGGAAAAGACTACATATTATCTACGATCCCTATATAAAATAAATATCTATTGATTTTCATTATTTTGACAAGATAAATTTAATTTCTTATTTCATTTATTTCTATGATTTCTTTCCATTGTTTTGGATCTTCTTTTCCTCTAATATTTTAATGGTGGTAGTTATTTATATTGTCTCTTTAGTGTATCTCATGAAGTTCTTTGATCCTATCATTATGATATAATTTTAGGGTATATTTTATGTGGGTTCATAGTGGTTTTTATCTCTATTGTAGGTGATATGTGTCAATAAGGAAACGTCCTTCCAAAAGGATGATACTATGTTGATGGAAGTGTTGTGATGATATACATAGGAAAAGTTCTATTAATCAACATTTATGTTTCTAGTGTGGTGGTTTTATTATCATTCTTATGATGTAGTTATTTTTGTTAGTGATTTCTTATTTTCTTTTCCTTGGTGTTTGTTTTGTTTTGGGTGAATTTATAGTTTTGAATTTTTTTGGTGGGTTTGAATATGGTTAGAATCTTTTAAGGGTTCCCACTAAACTATTTAAAAGTGGTTTCGTCAAAATAAAAATAGGTATTAGAGAGAGTTATTCTTTCAAGGTTCCTATAACATCCTTGATAAAAAGTTATGCTCTATTTTGGTATTTAAGATCTTGTTATTTTGGTTCAATGGGTGTAACAGTTAGTTTATGTGTTTTTGAAGTGGAGCAACTATTAGCACTGGTTGTAGAGAGAATTTACATAGTAAATACTTGATTTATTATATTAGTTCAACATTGGGCACAAATTGTAAAATTGGTTCAAGGTGTAATTTTTTTTATCTTGTAAACACTTTTTACACTGTAAAATTGTCACATAGGATAAATTAACATGAGGTGATGTGTTTTTTTAGTATCTATGAATAATTGGGAGTTTATACCATAAATATTTGATTTATTATGTAAACCCATTATTCCCAATATCTCTTATAAACTAAAAATCCTAACTCCCTCTTTATTTATGGTACAACCATATCCCTCTAACACTACCTTCTCTTTTACGAGATTTTGCGTGGTTCCACTCCTTCTGAACTATTTAATTTAGCAGTCGATCTTTATATTGGTTGTGCTTATTCTATCTCAGATATCATTCCTTATCTTCGATTGGTTTCATATCACTCATTTTAACTATGGTGTTGGCTATGTTTTTTGGATTTATTGATCAGGTGTTAATTATTTTCTGATCATTCTAGATCCATTGTGTAATTTTATTTGATTAAATGACAGGAATGCCAAGGAAGAAGCGCTACTTAACCCCTTCCAGTTCTGCGATAGATGACTATCCATCTAGATCCCTCCCCACGACATCTGAGGCACCAGATGCCGACACCCCTACACCATCTCCCCCTGCACCATCTCTCACACCATATGTGGATGTCTCAGTAGAGTTTGAGTCGTCGACTCCCCCTTCAAGAGCCTCAGCATTGGGGAAGCGACGCGCCCCTTCCAGTTCATCCCGGACATACTGGAGTGTCACTATCATAGATACAAATTTTAATTAAATAAATTTATTGCATTTTGTTTATACTAATTGTTTGTGCATTGAAGATGAAAAAAATGCAATCGTGGAGAAAAACATAAAAAGTTCATATGTTTGGAATCTGAATGGCGAGAAAATTGTTGTGCCATTTGATTCTTACAGGGTCCCTATGGATGATGTCGCAGGGTTACTTGGCTAGATTCTAGGCCAGCTGGCAGCGGAGCCCATTTCCCTTCCCATTTCATATGATGATTAGAGAAATATGCCTCCAAGCTGGAAAAATGAAGTATTTGATTCTCAAATGAAGGAAAATTTATTACATTATGGTTTAATTGAATGTCATCTTACTAATATGTTCAAAATGAATTTTTGTATACAGATGTTCTTCCACATTATCGTTGCTGATGTGATAACATGGAAGTGGATGTTGAAAAATCTAGGTAAGAAGTGGAAAGATTTTCAATGGATATTGTGGTGTGATATCAATGATGCTTCGTTGACCGCGCTACAAATGTATGAGAAGCTACCCAGTGGGGTACCGAAAGAGCAGTGGAAAGTGTTTGTTGATAGGCATCAGGATCAGAAGAGGATGGTATTGAAATATATATATTATTATATTATCCTCATTTTACATTTATACATGTATATTAAAAGGACATGACATTCAATACATGAGTATTAAATTTCATTTTATTTATTTCAAGATCTATCAAGACAGAATGCGTCAAACCAAGCAAAGAAAGTCATCCCGCACACTGCAGGCTCAAAAAGTTTTTCTAGAAATAAAAGGACATTGGTAATCTTTTAATTAGTTTAAATATTTATAAGACAATGTTATCTGTTTAATATATTTAATTTTTGATTTATCTTTGATTAATGGAGTCACAGAGTTTAGGCCATGAAGCATCCAGAACTGAACTGTGGTTGGATGTTCAGATATCTTCATTGTAGAAAGAGTTGACTGAAATACGTCATTATATGAGCAGATATGCCCCCGGTGGGAGTGCATCGATTGGTGGTATGCAGGTAAATCACAGAAAATAAAAATCCTTTAGTTTTCTAACTTTGATTGGTTTTAAGTTTTAATATAAATATGTAACCGTATTTAATTTTCAATATAATGTTCTTACAGCTAACAACACAAAGTGGAAATGAAGGTGGAGAGGGTGATGATGCCTCATCAATCCCTGAGTAGTTGGATTGTTGATGTGTTGAATAAAAATGGAAACAGTTGGTTTGTATATGTAACATTTGTGGCACATAGTTCCCACCACACATTTTCATGTCCTAAAATTTCCTTGATTTCTCATGTTTCTTTTTATGCATTTTATTTATTTTTGATGTTTCTTTTTATGTCTTCATTTCTCAAGTGTGGTATACATCATTCTATTTAGGTCTGTGTTTGAATTGGTAGTCGAGATTTTGGATGACTAGGAGCTAAACCCATTTTTGATGTGTTGAAAAAATTGGGTCATTTCATAGTGATCAAGGGGATAGTGTTGTGGACACTTTGTTGAGGCCCATTGTTGATGTGTTGAACATGCTCTATCTCTTCAAAAATGTCATGATAATGTTTCTTAAGTCATTTGTGACATCTAAGGTCAAACAATAAATTAAATTTATTTGGGTATCTTCCTCGGTTATAAAACTCCTAAATACACTACATGTATATGGAATGAGTGATTAATTAATTATCCATTTCAAGTGAGAACATTTTAATGAGGGTCATAAATACATCAAACTAATTCCTATGATTAAGGATATGAAATTTATCTTCCATGGGATACTGCTTGTATATGGGGCTAACACAGTTCATGCACACAGTCTAAGAAATCATGTGCACACCATGGATTTATCCTATGTTAAGCGGCCTCCAATATTTGTACGGTAATGTGGTCTGATGTGCATGGTTAGACCAAACCATGTGACACCCTTAGCCTCTATGAACAAGATTCATAGTTTCCCCTAGTGGGTCGCATGTTTTTAGGAAAACTATACACCACTTCTAGATTTTCCCAAAACTGATGTTTTGGAGCCATATGCTCTTGAAACTCAATGGAACACCTGAGTCACCTCTTGGTCCTTATACTATGTCTAAAAACAAAAAAAATCAATGTTCCAACTCTAGGAATTATTTTTTTACACTTAGTTTAAAAAAATAATGTTCCACCGAATAGTAAAATCCAAATTCCCTTGGAAACTTTACATGTTTTAAAACACATGACATTATAGGCATATCCAAGAGGAGATGTGGGAGAAAAGGCCTAATATATAGACTTAGTGGTGATATTTATTCACTAATGAGTTATAGGGATGTTTGATAATTCAAATCAAGGATGAAAATCTATATGATGGTGAGGTTTTAAAACCCTAGACCTTATTGAGGTATGAATTCATTAAAATTTTTTCCAAACCATATGTTTTTAATTTGATCATAAATGGTTGAGTTATTATATGGGGATCTAGAGTTTTATCAGTAGTGTTTAAGATATTGAGACCTAAAATTATGAAAAATGTGAGTTATAGTCATGGCATATGGTTAGAAGACTATTGGTGTTAACCGGTCCATAAAACCATATGATGGGGGGGAGGTTCTTTCAGTGTAGTTTTTATGATATCCACATGTTTCTTCAAACCATGTGGCCTTCTAGAAAACATTTGTCCCTTTTTATTCAAAGGTCGAGTTGCATGATTTGGAACATGGGTACTAGAAACCATGTCTCACAACCATGAATGGTGTTGTGTTTCTTAAAACCCCTTTTTCCTAATTTTCTTATACTTGTCTTACCAAGGGTGTCTCAATCATATCTTTTTATTTCTTGTATTCTTTTTAGAGGGTTCTCTATTTATTCTTGGTTGGTTATTGTTTGGTTCTTTCCAAGGGTGATCTAGAGGTAAGTATAACACTCCTCTTTGGTCCTTCAGTTTCTCTCATTGTTTAGGGGGAGTATTCCAATCATTTCTATTTATATTATATTTTATATATTTTTATAAAATTTTAATTTCTTCCCTTTGATTTTGAATCATCCAAATACATTCAATGAGTGGCCTTCTATAAGATTAAGGTAGGTGGTATCTAATTTATCACTAAGTCTACATATATATTACTTGTGTGAGTGATGTGTTTTCATGTCAACTTAATAACACATGAAATAAAAAATAAAAAAAATTTATGGTTCCTTTGCTTGTGATAAAACTATTGTTTAAGTTATGAGTGGTCAACTAATAAATGGAGGGATAAGAACATTTTCCTCCAAAAGTGGCATGTCCTAAACTTATGAAATAGAGATAATTCAGAAGAAACATGAAGGATTTTCTAAAAAAAAATTGATTCCTTTAAAATTATGGATGAAGGTATGATTTAGAAATTGAATCATTGTGTTGTGTAATAAATTTTAGGAAGTACTAGTTATATAAACATTGAATAATAATAAATGATTTTTCATAAAAATAAGAAAACGTACATTATGTGTTAAATGATGAATAATGAGAAATATTGGTTTGGGGTTGGATAGGGACCCCATTGATGATATTGATATGGTTATGGTGAAGGTAAGGCCCCTCCAGGGAAATATTATTATGGTTTAAGGGTAGGATAGGGTCCTTTTGGGTGATAATCATATAGTTTTGGGGTACGAAGGGTTCCCCCTATGTGATATTTATATAGTTATGGGGTAGGAAAAGGCCCCTATGGTTGATACTCCTATAATTTTTCAGGGCAGTGGTGCAGCAGAAGAAAAAAATAATTTTTTTATTTTTGGGCAGCTTTTCACGGCGGTTTTAACCGCCGCGAAATGTATATTGGTGGTGGTTTAAACTTCCGCTAAACATAAAATAAAATTTACTTTTAGAGGCGGTTATAACAACTGCTAAATAGGAGCATCGTGGATGCCTCATTCCGCGGCGGTTCCCATGAATTTAGCGGTGGTTTTACAGCCGCTGGAATTTGAGTTTATTCATGGCGTTTATAACTGCCGCGAATAAAGTGATATCCAGAGCTCGTAAAACTGGAAGTAAATTCAGGAAAACTGCCACAAAATGAGGAATCTACGACGCTTTCCTGAAACTGCCACTAAACGTAAATAACCTCCGCTAATAGATTGGTGACGCCCAATTAGGCGGCGATTTCTGTAAACCGCCGCCA
Source organism: Viscum album (assembly GCA_963277665.1). Taxonomy (NCBI): domain Eukaryota; kingdom Viridiplantae; phylum Streptophyta; class Magnoliopsida; order Santalales; family Viscaceae; genus Viscum; species Viscum album. The sequence continues at coordinate 937,980,809 of OY728155.1, read as the reverse complement.
AACAATTTAGTGGCGGTTTAAACCACTGTTAAATGAAAAAAAAAACCTCCGCTAAATGGCGATTCTATTGTAGTGTTCCCTTTATCCATATTTACCTCTTCCATTCTTTTCTTCTCTTGATTCCTTTCAAATCCATAGGACTCAGATAATTATTTACTTATCTTATTAACACACGATACTATTTATTCATATGTCGAGAAAACATGAGAGACTATTTCCATTCTAAATGTTGGCTTAATAACATGGAAGATATGATCCTTCTTACTATTTAGATCATATGTAATTCTGGAGTTCACATTCCTTCTAATGGGTGCCATTTCTATACAATGGCATACACTAGGTCAGTTTATGAATTGCAATGAATAATTCAAAACTTGTAAAATACCTTACATAAATTGAACAGTTTATGGATATAATCCATAATCATAAAAATGTTTTCTTTGAGTAAGTATATACTCATAATCCCTTCATAATGATTTCTAAAGAAAATGAGAATTATCCTAAGCATCTCTTCCGGGAGTGTCGTAACCAAGAGTGCAGCAAGGCCCATTGTCGTGCACCAGTTCCTGTTCGAGTCTAGCTCAAAGCGGTGTTTTTGGATTTTACACCTAAGTACATCTGTCCCAGAGCTGCCTCTACCTTCTCGTATCTATACTGGGATGTAATGCTCTGAAAACTCACAAAATCTCTACATTTCCAAAATTCTAGGAAGTTCTTCTGTACTAATCCTCAAAGTCCATCTTAGGTCTATATGCTCTAATAATAGTTTATCTAAATCTAGTTTCCAAGGTTATTTCTAAACTTTCTCTGATACCAACTATATCACCCCAACCCCAGTTACCTAGAGTCAGTGCATTATTTTAATACATTGGCATGATTACAAGGAATCAAGTCCCGAAGAACTGATCGGTTTAGCAGTCTTGGAAAATAGATTACATACATTAACATTACATTACAATTTCAAACATAAAACATAGCATAAATAGTTCTTTGAGAACTCCATTGTTCCCTTTAGCTTAACCCTGCATATCAATCACAATACACTTCTTGGAATCCTGGGAAAATGAAACATAATAAAGGGGTGATCTCAATCACTTAGTAAGGGTAAACAATACAGTGGAAGATAACATAAATAGTAATCATGTTGAATAATTGAAAACACATGCCTTTACAAATAATAAACATGAACAACTTTAAGGCAGGAATATGAGCTGGGTAAATAATGCCATAATAAATCATGATCATGGGTATTCTACTAGTCGAATGACCACATGAACCATCAATATTATCTCCATAATGAGGGAATGTATAATGTCGGACATTCTGAAACATTTTGTCAAGGCCTCGACCAAGACGTCTAAAAATGATTAAGGCCTTGGCCAAAACTATAAATCAAATTGGGAAAGGGCCTCAGCCAATTCCATGTCTAGTTGTCTCATGAGACCTACCGATGCATCGAGAATCTATAGCGGGATCCACCAGTCACTTACTAAGTCCAATACATTTATCATATGAAAGGGTTTAAAAATATCATAAACAATCGTATAAAAAATATCATACAAAATGTCAATACTTTAACCATAAACCATGAATGGTATAAAAATATAACATCCACAGTCAAACATATCACAAAACCTTCAATACAATATGGATGTTTTGTATCATAATAAATCAACTTCAAATAAACTTAAAATCCATCAAAGTTTGTTGACATAGATGAAATCAAAACCCTTTTTAGAGAAATATCTCTTTCTATTTTGAAATTATTTAAGAGTAACATTTTGAAAATATTCTTATAATCTTCTAAGGGAAGCTTTGACAAGTTTATAATGGTAGAAAATAGCCGCACCCGCCATATAAGTTAAAAAAATACATTCTTACCTTAATTTTTTCGAAAAGGTTAAAAAGGACCTTGTTTGGAAAACGACGGAAAAATTCCCTTATAAACATCTTATAAAGAGTCAAAAATGGTATAAATGACTTTAAACCATAGTCTATAAAATAGTAAGAATGTTTTGAAATACATTTTTAAGAAACATTGATGTGGATGATAAAGAGGTCCCAGTAGATAATTACGTATAAACAACCTCGGATAATGAAGAGATGTGAAATAAGACCTTACCATGTAATTTTCCTTGGTTGAGGGTAGGTTAACCTCCTGTTTAATTGTGAAATAATTTTTATTAAATTATACAAGAATAATATATATTAATATGATACCATATATGATCTTTTAACATTGTTTTGTTAATAATATCTTAGTATCATCGTCGTTTCGGGTGTTAACTTACTTGTTTTCTTTTATATGTTTTGTTACATAAGCCGTGTTTGTTTTGGATAGGTTGTATGTTATTCATATCTAGAATATTATCAACTCCTTAAACATTATTTTTAATTATAAAATGATAATTAGACTTGAATGGATACGATGGGGAATGAATCTCATCGCGTTCGTGGAGACGGTAGTCCGTACGTACGAATGAGTGACAATATCATTCTTTTGATATTAAAATAATATATAATTGAATTTTATATCATATATATAGAATCATTATCATTTTATATTTATTATTTACATGAATTACACATCATTTTTATACCCATCCAAATAATAAAGTTTCGAATGACAATTACGCCACGACGTGGAGACGGTAGGCCATACGTACACACGTATGGTGACATGTCATTAAAAGGATGGATATAATACTGAATATGGTTGTAAAATATTTATAATAACATCACAGTATATATAAGATACTGGATTTATTATTTTATAATGGAAACAATAAAGAAAGAATAAGTTGAAGAAGCAAGGAACTTGAAAAATGGTGGTGAAAACATTACCTCTTCTTCAGGTTCTTCCTTTTGATTTGATCAAAAGATATCCTTAGGTTGGCATTATCACTAAATTAAGTCCTCTAGGATTAAGGGAGGATATTTGAGATGGTATTTGGGTAGATTTTGGCTGAGCCAAAAGGCTTTGAAGGTATGAATAATTGGTTAGAAGTGGTGTCCTTTTATAAGGGGAAGGAGGGGCTCTTTAGAAAAAAACATAAAGTACTAATTTATAATAAATTCGTATTCGGTTTCTAATGGATCAAAAGTGGACTATTCAAAGTCTAAGGTGGGGATGGGACGAAATACATGCATCCAATCGATTTTAGACAGGTTTGGGTCAGTATATTAACCTTATCATTTATATTTAACTCTTAGTTAAATAGTTTGACATTTACCATGTCACTTTGTATTTTTATATTATATGGTTAATAAACATACTATATACTTACAAGAGACCTCCAAGTGGTCCATTAATTATACAAATATCATGATATAAGTAGTTTGGCCGAACATTCGATTTTTAGGAATAGAATATCAATTAATAATATAATATTTGTTTTAAAAACTCATTTATGTCAATTTGACAATATTTAATAATTGATTTTTGTTAAAGTCTTAACAACTTTATTAATTTGAAACAAATTCATTTAAGAAATCTTAAAATTTCATATTAACTAATAAAATTTATATATGTCATCAAATCTTTCAAATTATATTTATTTTAACATTTATAATACTAATTATTTGATTCTTTAATTAATAAGGAAAATACTGCATCATTATTGTGTCATAAATAAATTAAATTATTCAATGTCTAAAAATTATAAATAAAATACCATTATGTAGGAAATATTTTTAAATTTCTAATGAATATTTATAGTCCAAAATATAACATATATAACCCTATGTAAAAATTGTTTTTCTAAAAAATATATGCTTATGTCATTTTTGTATTTACTTTAACTTAATTAATATAAAGTGTCATTATCACTTAAAAGTGGATCCATGAGGTCCCAAAATCGACCCAAAAATGTCCATGGTTGGAAATTTATCAACCAATAGCATTAGGATACGTTTTAGGATAATTTATTATTATTATTATTATATTATTTTTTACCCTTATTTACTAGATTTACCCTTTAACCATGGTAAATAAAATATTTACCGAAGTAATTATTAAAAATGTCTAAAAATAAAATTTACATATTTACACAATTTGAACCTCATGATTTTAAATATGGAATCCATTTTTCTAAATTCAAAACACAAAAGTGTCAGAAATTAATTTAAAATTAATTCCCGCTATCAAAACAAAAAACGTGTTTTTAAGAAATAATAACTATCAAAAGATTAACACTTGTTTATGTCTGTTTAAATATGAAATTACATACAATGACCAAAATTTTATTAAATGGTAAAAATATATTCTAAATATAATTTAAACCCAATCAAATTTATAATTTATCATTATTAATTATTTTGATTAAAAAAGTTGTTTTTAATTAAAATTTAGTGATTTTCACTATTCATCAAAAATTGAAAGTTTTTAGAGAAATACCAAAAATTCACCCTAAGCTAATTTTGATATTCCAAATCCAAAAATGAAGTCCATTTTGGAAGATAAAATGTATAAAATTTCAAAAAGTGGGTATTACTATTCATAATGGCTAGTTTGATTGGTTGTGGTGTGTGTTAGAACTCGAAGTTGCATATAACACACACTACTGTATTATTCAAAGAGAAGTGTACCATGGAAGATTGGGGTGTTACGGGAGTCTAAACAAAAAACTAATGATAAGATACACCCATATCCTTTACCATGGTCAGTTTTAATAGAAAACATATTAGATTCTTCTCTACTAAGTGAGAGTGTAACTACATACTAATGGAATTTTTCACCAAATTCCCATTCCCTAGATTATTGAATATCTAAAATTCATAGTCCTACAGAAATCTTTAACAATGTTTTATCTCAATTTTAGTTCTATTTGAGTGAAGGTGCACCTGAGGCACTAGTGGTCTGAGTGGTTACTAAAATGATCACCCCGAACATAGTGCCTTGTCATTTTTAGAGGAAAGACTACTACTACTATTTCTAACTTGTGGGTCATGGAATATTTCTCAAGGGGTATCAAATACCTTTACCCTAATTGATAACTCCATTACTCTGCATTAATAAAAAAATTAATCCCAGGTCTATAGGCATCCCAATTCACCACATACTAAGATTCTACCTTTGGTAGCCTCAAAGCAGTATCAGTAGTTAGCATTAACCTCAACACATAAAATGATCTCTATCATTTATGTATCAAGGTAAAAACGTAAATTTCATCACCATGAATGTCAAAGATGATGTTATACTGTCAGGTTCTTCCATGAACCTCCACTAGTACCCCACCAAACCAAGGAATATTCAGACCTCTAACATGCTCCTTGGTGACTCCCATGAAATAAGTTCCTCAATCATCATCATATCCACTTATAATAAATTTTCATAGATGAAATTCCCTAGAAAGTGAACCTCTCAAATATTAAATGGATTCTTATAGATCTTACCACAAAGACAGTGATCACATAGTATGTATAAAACCATCCTAAAATTATCTTAATACTTTTCATCTAACATAGAGTATATGATAATGTCATCGATGAAGAAAATAATTAATTATACCATGTATTTTGGGAATATTTGGATCATAATATTAATGAACACATTGGGGGAATTTTTTATATTAAAAGAAATTACCACAAACTCATAGTGTCCATAGAGACATGAGAATATAATCTTCATAATATCATCCTCTCCAAACCTCAATTGGTGGTTGATGGACCATAGATCATTCTTGGAGAACCAAATGACACCTCTCAACTGGATGAAAAGGTTATAAATCCTTGAATAGGGGTACTTGTTTTTTATCATTACCTGATTTAGGCAATGATAATCCCCCAAAACCCTCAAGCTCTCATCCACCTTTTTCATGAAAAAAAATTGATCTTCCAAGGTGGACACTCTGGGTTTGATAAAAGCATTCTCTCGAAGGTCCTCCAACTACACCCTCATCTCTCCGAGATCAATGTGGCCCTATGATATACCTCAAGAGATACCAACATAGTCCTTTGGTGCATGTCGATGTATAATTATAACTCCCTCTACTTAGGTAGTCCTTAATCATCTATAGGAATGATTTCTATATATCCCCTGCTATATATGGAAGCCATATTACTGAAAATATTGCTACACCATGTGATAATATCTCCAACTAGTGGGTGATTAGTTTCATTTTTGAACTCATGAGTACCACCCACTCAACCAAAATACCTCTCTAACCTGTGAAGAAGAATCTCAACCCATCTTTATAAAGGTATCTCACTCTTATGTAATAAAAATATATCTTATAATTTATTGAACAAAAATTCTTCATATCCATGGTAAATTCATAAGGATTCATCATGATAATCAATAGGTCTGATGAGAAGCTCTCCCCCTTAAGTTATAACTTCAACTATTTGTAGATGTGTGATATATAATAATCACTCCCTATAGGAACCTCTATCAATTGATTCTGGGTTGATGTCTCAATGTGGAGATATAGCTCTAATAGAGGGGATATAGTGATAATGTATGGAGAAATAATTATGTCTAAAACTATAGGGTAATGAGAAGAAAATGCATATATCATACATAAAATCATATCATAAGTAGCATGGTCATATCTTTCCATACCCTACATCTTTCCACACCCTAAACCACCAAAACACTGAGCTTGGTGTAGTCCACCTTGTGGTTTTTGTGGTTAGAGTATCTCATATCCTCATCCTCTACCAGTATATCCTCCCTCTAGATCTCCACCTACTTCTGTATATGTTATGCCTCAATAGGAGCTTCCCTATCCACACCAAGGAGATCCCTAGTAAATCCACTTCCTCTTTTGTGATAGTATATCCACTTCTTAACTACCTTCATCACTATGTCTAGTTAGGTAGTCATGAGCCATATTACCTCACCCATCACAATCACAGTTTCAACATACTATTAGTTGAGTGTATGATTTATGAAAACCCTGCAATATAGATAGAAATGATTAATCAAGGGCATGGGGATGTCTCCATAGATAACACCCTGATTTCTAAAACTGACTAGTAGATTTTGATGACTCATCCATAGGATTTCCACTGCTAACTCTTGATGCCTACCATCCCTCTATATGAGATCTCTCTATAATTAAATAACTCTCATGAACTCCTGAATAATTGGTAATGCATAAGGATAAAACACTAAAAAGAATTTCTCTAGGAATCTACTAATAAAAAATCTATTCCTAAAAGAAACCACCCTTAACTATATTGAGAGAGTAATGTATTAGGTCAATGAACCATGCAGAAAATTAGGAACTAAAATATCACCATACTATAATTTGAGAATCTCTTAAATCCAGATAGTTTGTAAGATTGAAGGGCATTACTCATTATGGAACTGCTACTTAAACTCTGACCATGGGGGAGTCACCTCATCATGGGTCTGTATAATCAGATTACACTAGAACATTCCTTCTATAAAAATAAAAAAACTTCAATCACAACCATCAGATCGGCCAGGGTTAGGTCAAGCTTGAAAACTCTAACTCCTTCCCCAAAAAAATCATCCACTGTATGAGGGTGTGGGACTTTATGAAACCTTATTTGTCTCTATTGTTAGAAATCATGAAACTAATTAAACCTATGCATATTATCATTCTCATATGTTGGAGATATTGGATTTCAAATAGGTAGTCAACTTTCTACCATAAAAACTTAAGGTGGATCCTTTAACTACATAACTGGTGGTGGAACATCTATGTGCTCACATAGAGAAAACACCCCATAAGTGAGTCCCTAAACTGATGACTCACCACTCAACTAATATTCATGATGATCATATCTCCAAACCATAGTTAATTGTAATCATTGAGGTATAATAAAGATTTCAATTCATACCATGGTCAGATGATCATATATATATATATATATATATATATATATTAATCTAAATGGTAAGGAAATTAAATTACCCAATCATATAGATTGACTGTTTTATAGGTTCACTACAACAAATATATTGGCATTCTGATTCGACATGAAGGTACCGAGAGCCCTGGTATATTGATATGTCCATTTCCGCACCAATATTAGGTTCCCTATCATGAGAGCCAAACTTGAGACACTTTCAAAATGTTATAATATGTTCTAAAACCAATCCTTGAAATAAGGTTAACTATAAACACCAACTATATAAAAAACCACCTCTTCCACCACATTGTCATGACCTGGCCAATTAGGGCTTTTCTAGTCGGTGGTAAGCCAAATGAGACACACCAAGCCCACCTCCAATATGCATAGAGCTAGTGATAAGCACCGAGTAGGAAATACACGAATGGGAGGCCTTATCCTAAGTAGTTCTATGCACACACGCATACAACTCCATGAAATAGTGTAGATATATATTATAATACTGAACCTATATAATAAAATCATGCATGAAGAAAAATCTAGGAATGAATCACTGTAAATTAGTGTAATATAAATGATAAAATGAACAAAATATACACCTAACCACAAATAATGTCTCAACCTAATGTTGTCTATGGATAGGGGAAATATGAATAGATTGTGGAACATAATCCTTAGACAAACCACCATAAACTTGTAGTACCATGTTACAATATGCTCCACTGAATCCAGGTCCACTAATATCTCCTCTAATCTACATATCATGTGAATAATACACAACAAATGTGTGAAAATCACAATAATTATTGTTTATATACATACCGAATAGGTTCCCCAAAAACAAGGAAAAAGGGAGTGACCTAACTAGAAATTTTCATCCAAAATCCAATTGAAAAGATGATAAATTGAAACCAAACATATATTCTAATAAATAAACTCAAAATAAATATAATAGGGATATCAATCTCTATATACCAGCTAAGAATGATGAGTTTGTTTATAGATCCAAGTATCTCCTCAATGATGTTGAACAACCCATATATACATATAATATATAACGTAGAGGTCCCACTCTTCAGCACTATGAGTCATTGTCAGTGGTGTACTATAACCTAGCCATGCATCTAGTATAACCTCTCAAAAATCCATGTGGAGCTCCCAATCCTCACCACTACACTCTACAGTCAAGGGGGTATATATATTGTGGAGGAACTTATCCTCATAAGAGAAAGTATATAGGTAATTAAAAATCCTATCTATGAAATTATTATAGGGTACATGAGCACTGGTGTGAAATGGGGCTTCAAAACCGGGTAACACTTCGATAATCACACCCAAAAATTTTTATAGACAAATACTTTCTAAAAGAATCATCCCTCTAGAATGAAATCATGTCATATCTATACTATCGGAATGAAGGACTCGATATCTTTATATTTATAAATCTAATTTTGATAGCATACTCATAATCCAAAATCCATGTCTCGAGGAAGTAGATACAAAATAAATAAATTTAATAGAAATTTATTTTCATTGTACATGGGGAATAATTATGTGTCTCACCTCATAGATTCCTAGGAATGTACTCAAATGAACATGGATTGTCTATCCATGTGGTCATATAAGTTATGTACTAAAGTACATGAGTTTTCTTGTCTAGAAAGGCTCATACCCATATACTTCAGCATGTGCCCCTATACATGAGAATTTTCTCTAGTCTATTCCCAAGTACTTGGTTGTGCACACCTGGGTTCTGGAAGTGTACTTCTACATAGAGTTTTTCTCTATACATGGGTATCTTCCCATGAACGTGGTCACATGGCCATGTCCCACAACATAGTGTGTACCTCTTGTACATATTCATTGGAGTTAGACTAGTTTTCCACATTTCCAAGTATGTCTAAATGGATTGTAAACCAAGTACACGTCTTGTAGTCTTAAAAACAAATTATTACCCTATTAGAATAAAATATGATGTGTTCTCTTGGACAATACACCATAAGGTATAAATTTCTGAATTTTAAATCCATATGAACCTCTTGAAACATCCATTTTTTCTATATTAAGAACATATCAACCCCAAGGGGACCATAACCATCATTAATTGTCCTAAAACCCATAAAGAAATGAATTTATGGTAATCAATTTTTAAAACTAAAAAACATACTACCTATTGGTGAAAAAGGAAATTCTTCATGTCTGAAACCACACTCAGAATCCATTTCACCTCAATATGATCTTGATCACCATCATAGACAAAGTCTCGAAGATCCTTCTCTCCTCTTATACCTCACTCCATTTTCAAACTTGAGATAATACTCTACCAACATTGTGTGTAAGAATACGCAAATGGTATGAGTTAGGTAGGTAAAAAATGTTTAATTAATTAAATAATCTCTTTTATATAATTAATTATTGCATCCACCAATGTACTCATTCCACCAAACACCCAACACATATCAAATTTATATCACACCTAGGGAAATGACCTTTTCCTAGAACAAATAATGGTTCCAAATTTTCCATTTGAGTTCCTAATCAATAGTAATACCATTAATTTCAAAAATATGTTTGTGAAATATTTAATATTGTTTCCCCCGGAACACAGATTCCAATTTGGAATCACTACTTCTAAACGGTTTCAATCATAATTATTTATGGAACCAGAAACACTCAGCGGTTCCGTATCCAAAGGAACCTAATTTCTAGAGGCATGTGTTCATATGGTTTATGGACCTATGATATATAGGAACTCATATTGGTCAAGAAGATGGGAGTTCAGGCTCATCACACTCTTTTGGGGGGAATTATTGCCTACTCCTGGAATCTCTTATTGATTGAAGATATGTTCATGAACCCTTATTAATTTACCAAGAAGAGAGTATGTTTCCCAAGAAATTTGAAATAAATTACTATCATGTATGAAAATTAGAACCATCTTTATGTATTTTTTGTTCTTTATCAATTGAGATATCTATATGCATTCTAGATTCTCTATCAATATTATCCTCTTATATATCTCTAAAATACTGTTTGGATTTTATTAAAAAAATTATTGTTTTTATTCACTCAATGGGTCACTTTGGAATTTACATCACCTAGGAGATGGAAGATTATTTGATGTTGGGATCGAAATCATAGATGGTATACCAACATATCCTCATGAAAGTAATCAAAACCCTTATATTTTGATGTCGAAAAATAGTAATGATCATACCTTTTTATGTCAAGTGATAAAGAAATTACCATACAGTTTAATGTCATGTGGTAAAGACATCTAGGTGGAAGGTGCCTAGTTAATGTTTATTGCAAGACTTATACCGAAGTATCCCAAGGAACTTGGAAATTAAATGACTTTCCAAGTTGGATTAGACCCATACTAGGAATGTGGTCCTAAAATAATAGGGTTGACTTGGAGTTTTGGGTTTAAACCTTGTTGAGGCTTCGTACTTATCCCACTTGGATGGGAATCAAATCCCACGGTTTTCAATAAGTCCCGTAAGGAAGTATAGAACATTGAGAGAAATAGGATGGGGATTAATACTAAAGAGGGCACCCTTGTAACAAGGTCCATGAGAGATATTTTAACTCATTGAGATTAAAGGGAATCTTAATTTTGTACCCGCTCCTAAGGAGGATTCCCGGATTAAGGGAATTAGGGTTGGACTCTTGAGGAGGATGTCCATTGAACACAGGCCCTAGGTAAAGTCATCCTAAGTATCCCAGTTAAGGTGGTAGTCATATTTCTCATAGTTTAAGAGGTGATTTAGATTGTGAGGATCTTGTAATCATCAAAAATATATAATCCCATCAGTGTCACGATCTATGTGAGAAATAAGAGGATGTTATAGATTTAAAAAACCACACACTCTCTCCTCTTTTGATGGAATAGGTCGGGGCTATAGTGAATGAAGCTAAGTAGATAGTGGATAAGCACATGGGGAAATGAACCTTTCAATGTGAAATGAAAGTAAAGGGCATTTGGTCCATCCTGAATGTCTAGGGGCTTAATCCAGAAGGGATTCCCAAAAATGGTCATGTAGTGGAATGATGATATCATTACCTATGGAAGGAAAAATAAACTGTGATTCTCTCTCTTCCTACTCAAGGACCATAGACATTGGGTCTTAGAGAGGAGGGTAAGATAGAGTCTTATGCCCAAAATATTTGACTAGGAACTCCCCAACATTGTCTTTAGGGTAATGGTCTATGTGACCATTGATATCTAGATCCATAAACACTTCAAAGATCCCTACCCTCTAGTAAGACAAGTGTAGTAAACCCCTAACCAAAGATATCCAAATCCAAATGATAGATACGCCAATATGCCTTTCCCAAAGGTCTGATAAATCAAGAGGTATTATTGGAGGTTTGAACATGGTCCATTTTTATAAAGGATCCAAAGAAGGATAAGCCATGAAATGAGTGGATTTGAGAAGGCTTTCATGGATAGATTGTGTAAGTGATCCTCACAGGTATTTTGTGTAGGTATTCCATGTTTTCAAGCAGCGTAGGTACCCTGCGTAGGCGTTCCGCATAGGTACGCCGCGTAGGTGTACAGTGCAGGTCATAAGGGGAACTAAAAAACGTTTAACATGGGAAATATAAGTATAATAAAGTTTTATATTATTGTGAAATAGACTATAGGGACAACAAAAATTTCTTGATGTTTTAACTTAAGAAACCTGGGTGTCCCTTGATGTCCTTAGAAGCATTTAGCATAGGTCTTTTCTTATAGAAGGGACCTTGTGTAGATGACTTCTCTTTATGGAAGGAGATTCTTTATTCATATTTTTTGTATATAAAACCCAAAAATAACTTTGATCTTACTTATCACATGTAATTATATCTTCTATCATGTTTTAGAGATCTACCGGACAAAATTTGGGGGACCTAGGCGAAGGAGCTATAAAATGGGAGCTTTAGAAATTCTTCCAACTTTTTTAGTTGCAAAATGTGGATCCTAATGTTCCTATTTATGTGCAAGAATGTGGAAAGGTAAAAAGGAGATTTTCCATGTATGTATTTAGCATATCCTCATAGTGTAACTCTTCCATATATGGTGTGAGAATTGTACTTACACATAGATATTCCACATAAGTCTTCAGCGTAGATACTTGGCATAGGGGGTTGCGCATTAGGAATCATAGGATGGAACTATGTGGGATTCTTGATGCATATATGTATCACTAGATCCTTTTAAATATATTTATTTATTTTAAATTTCTTTGATACTTTCAGATATCCAAATTGCACCTTCATAATCATTTTTCCTCCCTTTATAAATAGAGTGTCCATAGAATCCTCCTCTTAGGATGGGATCTGACTGACTAAAAAAGGGTTTATTCCTAAGGTAAGATTATGGAAAATTAATTCTGGACCGCATAGGTCTTCTTCATAGCTATGTCACATAGGTCAGTGGCGTAGGTCGGCGACACCTATAAATACCCATTTTCCATTTTTATTTTCTTCACCTACGTTCTCATATTTCTACTCTCATTGTGTAGCTCATTTGTTTAGCTCTCTCGTGTTATGCTCCTGTATAGGTCCCTTGAAAATTTATCAAGGTATAACTTTTTGAGCGATGGAGCTATGAGAAGTTACTTTATCGAAGAATCTCTGCAGAAGGACTTTGTTGAAGGACCCGTATTGGGTACCTTATTGAAGGACCTACATGGGTGACCTCATCTAAGGAGATGCATATAACTTTTCCTTTGACACACTTTTGAATTGGTTTAAGTTAAAATTTTGAACTTACATAATTTAATATTAAAATTTAATGACAAGAATTTTGTAATTCTCTTTGTAGAAAATGGATCACTTGATGACTAGAACTGAGGAATCTAGAGTTCATCTAGCCGAAATGAAGAAAATCATTGCACCAGACAATTATGACATTGTAGAGAGTACCCTTCATGGGTTTGTGAAAGGCTTGATTCCATACCAACCTGAATATCCATAAATCAACTATCTACCTATGTACGGGAAAATTATTTTTCAAGATGCCCACATTCTTGCTTATAGGATATATTTTCTAAATACTTGGTTTTTTCAACAATTAAACTATCATTGTTTAAATATTACTATGAAGGGTATGTCTGTCCACGAGGGAATAGTCTATACTAGATGGATCCTATATCATAATGGTTTTAATCATGATATGAAGGATATGTTGTAGATAAAAGGACTTATTTCTATTATTTGACCGTTCGTGCTTCAAAAACAGATCAATCTACTGGTGGAATGAAGATTGAAATCTTCATTCTAGGGGAAGAGTCAAGCAGGAATAGATGTGAGCATTTTGGTTACATCGGATTTGTTTATGGTTTAATAAATAGAGTATGGATTTTCATATTTATGAATATGTTTGGAAAACACAAACATATATTTATAAAAATTACTTCATTATTGAATTACTGGGTTGATAGAGTCTGCAAAAAAATTCTTTTCATATGACGCACGGTGAGATTGGCACCAGCTTATGGGATATCTACCATATATCTGGGGTTTCTATTCTTGGGGAGATGTATGATGAATTCATTCAACCAATAACAACATGGGGTGATTTCAAGAGTATGCAACCATTTACCGACAAACTATTCAAATTAGAAAAGGATGTTTAATAATAAAAGAAAGATCTTATCACTATGGATGATATTCATGGAAGTGTGTGGATGTAATGTTTTTTATAACCAATGAAATAGGAGGTTCTTAAATGTGGAAATCCTACCGTTTTTGAAACTATGGATAATCAAGGGTCATTTAGGTATGTATTGGAACACATTGAAGAAAGGTGACTACAAGCATTGGGGTTACAAGGTTAAGCCTAAGATTGATGAAAAGGTATGCTCAGCCAGCTTCTTTTCCATGTGGCTAAGAATTTATTTTCTTACATTTTGTGTGTCTGGTGGTGGTGTAAGACTGCGGAAATTTATTATTTCAACTAAGTTGGTACATGGAAAATATATTGGGTTGGTTACCCCTATATTAGAAAGAGTCTATCATTTCTTATTGCATTTAAATAATGGAAAGGAACTATTTAGACTTGCAAAACCATTTTAAATATTGTGGGGATAGATTGTATGACATTTTTATTCATATTCGATGTTGAATTATTTTAGACATCCCAATGGTTGATATATTCCGTTTTTGAACAAATTTTATAGGATTCAGCCATTAAACCTAAAGCCTGATGAATTGCTGAGTGCACTGAATGCATCATGAGATTTCAGCTTCATTCATTTTGGTAACCCACCAACTAGAAATTGTTTGATGATGGTAAAGAATAAAATTATGATATAAGGTATTATATGATGGAATTCATGGATAGTGTATTATTAACTAGTATTTTTGGTGAAATTATCTATGAGTGTTATGTACCTTACATGTTTGCTCGCCAATTCAAATGCCGTCAAAAATTGAGCACTTTTCCTCCCACCAATGTTATCCATGAGAAGCACCCAATGGTAGCTTGAAATTTAGGGATTCTGATGGATTTAGAGACATAAAAACTGTTGATTATTCTACCTCCATCAGATGCATCATTTGGATAAGAGGATGGCTATTTTAATGCTTGGGATTCTTTATACCCTTAGGAAGATTTAACCAAAAGAACATATCAGGTAGAGGCCATGACAATTGTTGGTCATATAAGTTGTGGTAAAACGCCTAAATCCAATTTTGATGTGTAGGATTAAAAATCCTCAGAAACTTCAAAAACTCCTTGTAGAAAATCAACCAAGAAGACTAAGGAAAAGGAAACAACACCTCCAGTACCGAGACGTTCTAGTCACCATCATCAAAAAGAGGTTCTCTTCTTATTCTTCTAAGGAAGAAGGGAGGCTTGAAGGGTCCTTCCAATAAGAGGGTGTTGAGTTTTCCCCACAACCAACAGTATCACAGCCAAATTATGTGAAGCCTTTAGCAATCTAGTATAGGAAAATCATGACTTGTGAACTTAGGGATACATTGGAATTTCTCTGATCTGGACTTCAAATACTGGATGTGGGTGATATTTGATATCCTTTTGATTTTCATCTAGAAGACATGCATGAGAAAATATTGGAGCTAGAAAACTTAATATTTGAAACCTATGACCAAGTCCCATCATCAAAATGAGTATCTGATATTATAGATCGAGGGATACGTGAAGGGGTAATTGTTCACCCAAAAGGGGAACGGGATATTTATGGAAATAATAAGAATGTATTTTCCATTTTATTTTGTTTTAGTTTTTCTATATCATATATCACCATTAATCTCGATGGGATTTCTCTTTACGTATTGAAATTAGAGATCTAATATTAGGAAAGGTTCCTGATTCACTAAAATATTGACCTACATGCACCACCATTGACACATTGGATGTAACCCTCAAGTCTTCAAAAGGGAAGACCATGCTAGAGGTAATGGAAACAAAAAAATCCTTAACTGTTACCTAATTTTTCAACTTACAGGAGGATTAGTATAATATATCCATTGTCTAATGAAAATAAATGCAAGAAGGCATCGAGATTGATCTGATGTGTACGTCCAAAAAGTGAATATTTTTTATATCCTCTAGTATTATGACATGCTTGATACACCTTGGTGACCATTTTCATCTTTTAATGGGATCTGCATCCCTTTATTATCTTATGGGATTACAAACTATTCCTTCTATGACTTAGAATAAATCCCCAAGATTAGTACAAATTCTAGCTGATGAATTTGTTACCTTAACAAGTGAAGTGTTAAGGGATGTGGCTACATCGGCTCCTATTTTTACAGAGAGAGAAAATGGTAAATTTATTATCATATTAATTTCTTTTGGGTATTACATGTTGTTTCTAACATTCATTACTCCATAATATTTCAGATCGATTGCTTATTCTAAAGGACTTTGTGACAATCAATGCTGATATTCATGTGGCCCCAGAGAGAAGGAGTGAGGATCTAGGACAACCTGAGGTAAGTAATAGTGTTAATCATGTTTCAACAAATCCTGATTACATTGCAATAGTTGATGAGATGATGGAATAAATTGTTAGCGGAGACAATTTGTGCATCGATCAACATTTTTTAGATAACATAAATAGTGAGAATACTATAACATACAAATCCATATACAATGAAATGACGGGCTCACTTAATCCAAATATTGATATTCCATGATCCATCATGGAGTTTGGGGATTTAAATGAGGAAATTAAAGGATGTAAGTTCTTATTATTACATTTTCCATACATAATTGTTCTTGTATATGAGATTTCATATCAAATAAAAATTCATGTAGCTTTGTCTGCAGAGAATGTCACAAAGGCCCTTCAAGAACAAGGCATCCCACTTCCTCCTTCTTTCGTTGACATCAGAGAAGTACTAATTGAGAATCCAGTGTCGGGGGATTCTTCGTGGCCGGGATGTTCCTCTAGTATGGGTGCAATGGAAGCATGAGAAAGTACAGGACAAGACTTGGGAGAGGGAGGAGGATGTACGATTACAGTGTCAATAGGTTTCCGGGGTTTCTTCTTCTACGCTACCTTTCTAGGGAAATTTGGGGAAGAATTTATTAAAGGGGGAAGTTTGTAAGAACCTAGATCTTCTTTTTCAGGTATGTTTTCCTTTTCAAGTCGTTTTTGAGAAAGAGAGTAATTTCTTGAAATTTTCGAAGTACACGTCGTGTACTTTCTGATTACACGTCGTGTTCTCGGTTACCGTGGGTAGCTGTGTGCTGGCCGTGTAGCGGCCATGCACACGGCCATGTTGGGGTGACTAGGAGTCTGCCTAAAGTGGAGCACAAAAACGAAAATTACACGCCGTGTACATCTAAATTACATTCCGTGTATTTTATTTTTATTCATTAAACATACCAGGGTCACGTCTAATCAACATAAACACCTTCTTTTAGGTTTGGTTTGGCCGAGAGCTCACGTACGGCCGCGATCTTCCTCTGATCCCCCGACCAAGAATCTAATCTCTCATTCGACCACTGTCGATTATGTTGGGACTGCCTCAGTATGCTCTTCCATCAGATTGATATTTGTTTCCCAATTCCTCCTCCTTCTCAAGTTATCCTCTGTAGAACATTTTAGAATTTTTTATAGATATTCATTATTCTAAGGTGATTCAAGACCTAAGGCTCAAGTGTATTGATCTTACAATGTTGAGGTAGGTGGTTTGTGACTTTCTATTAAAATTCCTTGAGTTATATGTAAAAATTTTTCCAATACCCATGAATGGGGTATTGCACGTTTACTGTTTTATCCCTATTGTTTTCCTACTATGATGGTATGCTTGAGTATAGGTTAATTGAATTTGAATAGCATTAATTTATATGCTTTGGAAGTTTTTTCCCATACATGATTGCCTGTTTTGACCATTGGATCTAGTTTTCCTATTAGGTAGTTGTTTACTTTCCCATGCCTAGTTGTAGGATGGTGTGATTTTTATGATATGCTGATATGTTGTAGACTGCTATCCAAGTAGTTCTTGAGGTTTAATTTGGCCGATACGCATTACTATACCTACGTGACTTACATAGGGTGATGAGAACCTGGTGTAGTAAACCATATAGTGAATGGGCGTAAGGGATTCTACATAGTGTCTATTTTACTGTAACAACGCAAGACCATAGGGGGAATTGACATAATGCTTCCTAAGAGTATCTGTAGTTCCTCGACAAGGTCCACTGGGGGAATGTGACGTAAGTTCTTCCCCATAGAGCATTTAGTTATGATACAAGAATATATGAGGAATTGATGGTAAGTTCTTCCTCAGAGAGTCTATGCTTAAGCTAAACCAGAGGGGTTCGACTGAGTGTACTGCCTAGAGGGTTGCTTGCACTTTTTAGGTAGGACCAAAGGGGATAGGTTGTGAGTACTTCCAGAGGGTTACCTGTTGTGTTATCTGATTGCTTATGTTTCTAGGTCGAACCAGGGGGTAGGTTGTGGGTACTTACTAGATGGTTACATTTTGGGATTAACTGATTTGATTAGTTGTTGCTTGATATTTGAAATAGTGGATTGGTGCTGCTGACTACTTCCTTGTTTAGTGCTATCTATATTTTACCTACCATATATTCACTAACTGTTAGGAATAGATCTTGTGGTGGTTGCCAACTAGGATTTAGTATCACACCCTGTTTGGGCCATGCTTTTGGCCCCAAACCAATTATATTACTACAAGTATAGATATGGGAAAGTGCCCTTCTACTTTAGGTACTTGATTTGTTGTGGATCTAGAGAGCATGGGACCAAGCTATGGCTTGCGATGCTGAGGAGATGTTTACTTGATTTATTATTTACTTGGGTTTAGTACTGTTTTATTCCAGCATTGTGATTTTTTTCTTCTTTCCTAGACATATGTACCATGCATCATTCACATATATCTGTGTGTGTGTGCTCCAGTTTATCATTTTATAGTCTTTTGATTTTTACTTTTGTATGGATTATTCATGCTTCCTCTTTTTCTATTGTTTTCATCCGCTATGTTACTCTACCAATGACGAAAAAGTTTCCCCACTATCACACCCAAGGCCCTTGCTGCTAGTCGGCAGCCTCTGGAGTTCAGGGAAATGCACTTGAGGCCATGTGACCAACTGGGTATGGGGCACCTCTGGGTGG
The DNA here is from genome assembly GCA_963277665.1 of Viscum album. Taxonomy (NCBI): domain Eukaryota; kingdom Viridiplantae; phylum Streptophyta; class Magnoliopsida; order Santalales; family Viscaceae; genus Viscum; species Viscum album. The sequence continues at coordinate 937,961,385 of OY728155.1, read as the reverse complement.
CTTCCGGAACTGGGATGTTACATAAAGCTGGGTATACTACGGAGTAATATACTAAAAAAGTTGACTTATTATCGAGAAAATTTCGTTGATAGTCTTGATCATTCTTTGTTCTTGTAATACTTTAGGAGTTGAAAATCATTATAATTCACCATTTAGGGATATCGGCACCCATAGTTAGGTCCAAAGGTGAAGCCTGAATGTTAGCTCAACCACCAATGGAAGTTGAAGTACCTTCTTCTTTGAAAGGATCAGAGACAAGCACCAAAGAAGAATCAGAGACAAGCACCTCTTTGAGTGATCTGATTCAAGAATTTATTCCACCTCATGGTATTGATTCTGATTAGGACATAGATCTGTATTTTTCTCTTAGTATTATGGGAAATAAAACATTAAGAAATATTTGGGATAAAATCTCTGAAATTTTTTTGGATGACATACTTTCATATTTTGTCTAAATTATAGCACTGTTTAATATATTGGGATTTTTTGGATTTTATTATCACCAAGTTTATAATGAGGTTAAAGAGATCATTTTTTAGTGCAAGAAAGAACAAAAACTATGGAAATATATTATAAAATACAAACTGCTAACCAACATTGAGTGCTTTCAAGCTATAGTATCCAAGGCTGAAGAAAAATGTAGAAATAAGTTGATATAATTTTATAGGAAAATTAAGAATACAATGAATGAAATGGTGCATCTTCAGCAACAAATGGATGTTATTCAAAGAAAGATTCATCAACTAAAGTAATAATTGGTAGAATCCAAATTATAAGGGGTAGCTTCCATTTCAACTTCCAAACATGAACTTTCTAAAGATGAGGAGGCTAAAGCTTCTCAATTGACCGAGCTTCAGTAATCAATTGATAAGGACCAGAATGCTATTCAATAAGTAAAGAGTCATGTTGAAAGTTTTTTGTAATATATAACAAAGAAACTCCATTTTGTGGTTATTCCTCAATTTTTTCCCTTTAAATGAAAAGGATTTTGTCCCCAATTAAATATATGTCTTCATCCATGATTTCATTCTATAATCCCAATATCAACACTAATTTTTATAACAATTCATCTTTACATTAATTAAATAATAATTAAAATGATAGGGATGGGGTGATCTATTTTTTACTTAATCCAAGAATCTTAGTAAACAATTTTTGAATATTTCTAGAGTTATATGGAAAACTCTAAAAACATTATTTCTTTTTATTTTTTATTTCTCAATATTTCTTAAACCATAAGAAAATTAGGTCTAGTGAGATGAGACTCAATTATTTTTTCTATGTTGACTTTTGTGGGTTTTCAACCAAGTATGTGCTATGATTTTTTTGGTAATCAGTTTACATTCATGTATGTTAGACTAATAAAGCTAGTATTTTAGGTCGAATAGCTCTGACCATAAATTTTATGATTAGAACTCAAAAAATTCTTGATGGCTAAGAATGTACTGATATTTTATTAGATACATCCAATGGGAATTTTGGGTCTTTATTTTTATGGTTACCAAATCTGAAATTTGAAGTATGATGATAATGGATGTCTCTTCCATGAATGAATTTATAGATACTTGAAAGATCTATTATGGGGGATTCATTATGTAGGGACATCTTGGGAATATGTTTCATATCCAAACAGTGGTATCCTTAGGCTGATAGGTCTATTATTTAGGGAATTTTATGCAAGGCCAATTAAGGAATGTATTGCATAGTCAGGTAAATGAGTTCCTAAGAATTATGACATTCTATTCCTAATAGATAAAAACGGGTCATGTTTTGGATGTCTCAAGACCATAGTGGGTGGATTTTCCAAAGAATGATAATTGAGAAAAAAGGGTCCATTTTTGATGATGCTGACAATGAATGATAAAGCACACCTACACAATTTTGATGTGTGGAGGAAGGTACATTTTTCAGAAATGGAATTTATGATATTATGTTGTGTAGTTTAAAGTCAGGTATCAAGGAAATTATGGGGCTTTAATTTAAGGTCATTGGCTTTGACCAAAGTTTTATGAATCTCCCTTTTCTTGGTAATTTTTCTGGAAACATACTACCATATCTAGGTATGGAAATAAATAATTGAAAACTGTGATTTTAAAATTTCTAGTTATGGAGAATGACTTGGGAAAAAGGATGAAGGCATTGGAGGAAGTCTTATTCAAGAATGAAGTAACCAATTTTTTGATGAACCTATTATGTGGGTTGTATTATGCAGGTCCAATTAGGGCATGTAATGCATAGACAAATAGTGTAATCTTTTGAATAGTATGATAATTATGTGGGTGACTTGTGAAAGGACACCTAGGGGCTGGTACTGCATAGTTAGGATAAATATTTATTAGGTATCAGACATTCTATTGCTAAAAATCAAAGAAACTTTATGAAGATTCAGATTTTTCCAATAATAGCATTTAGTTTATGAAGAAAAGTACATGAACACAAAAAGAGTATTTCCATTCATGAATTCCAAATAATCAGAGGAATAGGTTGTCTATGAAGGTCTGGCCCAAATTGAGGAACCATGGTGCTTTTTGTTTTGGGTCATATGACTAGGACCAAAATATTATGGAAATAATGGATGATATGTGTTCAAATGATCCATTTTTATTTCAGTATGATTTTAACAAGTGAAGGGAAAAGAGATAAACCACGGTCTTGAAGACTTCTAGGTTAAGATAAAGGATATGGGAAAAATATTCAATTGATTTCCACATTAAAATATAGGTTCATTCATACCATCATCAAGGCTTTAAGAAGACATAAGAGGCTTCTCCCTAGAACGAAGTTACTATTGTTTGAAAAAACCTGTTATGGGGGATATATTATACAAGGCCAACTGGGGCATATGTTTTATAGCCAAATAGTGCAATATTTTGGCTGATTGTCCCATTATGTGGAAAACATACTCAAGGACACCTAAAGTCACAAACTACATAGATAAGAGAAATATCTCCTAGTTATCATACATTCTGTCACCAGAAACCAGAGAAATATTATGAAGATCTGAAAGTATCAAAGATTAGGAGTATAAAATGAAAAGGGGTAATTTCCAATGCATAAGGGAAGTATTTTGACCAGTATTGGCCATGAGTATGGAGTCCTTTTTATAGATATAACTCATATGTATAATAGGGGAATCTTTTATTTCCTTAGTGGGATCTCTAAAGAGAGAACACAAAATAATGGCTCATACATAAATTATTTTATCTGTATATGTGAGAGGAAAGAAATTAGAAAAAAACATTGTGTCTAGACCAAGGATAGGGGATCTGGGCATCACTACATATCTCATGGAGATGAGAATGAATCCATTCATAGTTCTCTAAGTAATGTGTAGTTTAAATTCATGTAACAAGGACATCAGGTTATGTCATTTAAAGTCATGAATCAATGAAATTAGGCACTTTGATATGGAGAGAAATTGAATGTTGTTGCGGGACTAAGGTATAGGACCCAACTGTCACAACATATCTTATTAATGAAAGAATAAAGACACACATAGTTCTATCATATAAAAGTTAATGTATAAGGGGAAAACATGTATTGGGTCTCCTCTTATAGATCTGACTCGAATATGAGATAAAAGAGGATTTTTCATATTGTGCTACATCTGGACCCAAGATTGAAAATCTAGATGTCACTACATATCTAATATATATGTGAATCAAGCCACACATAGTTCTTATAGGTTCTTTCAGTTCATTGTCATGCGGTGAGGATGTGAAGTGATTTTGACGTGACAATGAATATTGCAGCTAGACTATGAGGTAGAATCTTGCTATCACTACGTATCTTGATAAGGCAAGAATCAATCCATATATAGTTCTTGATTAAATTGTATATGTACCCAGGATAAGTGAGTTGAGTGTCACAACGTATCTCACAGGAATGAAAATCAAGCCACACGTAGATCTTTTTACTTCCATGTAGTTTAACATCATGCATTGAGGAAACCTATTGTGTCTTTTATGGTCTTACAACCATTACCATTGATAAAACCATATTAGAATTTATATACCTTATTTATGTAGAGAATCACATTACCCTATTTCTAAGCTCATGTGAGCTATGCTCGGTGTGAGAAAAAAGGGTTGGTAAAATATATGATTTTTCATCACAAAGGTAAAACAAGTAAAGGATAAGGGTATAATGATTAAGTAGTGGCTTAGCTATTATATAGTGTCTAATCATTACTATGTATCTTTCCAGGGGAAAGAATCAAGATTTACATAGTTCTTCTCATGGAGAATATGGTTTTTTGTGGTTAGGCCTAAGATTGCAGATATTAGCATCTCTGTGTATCTTATTGGAATAAGAATAATTCCATACATAGTTCTTAAAAAGGGAACCCTATCTAGATTTTATTCAAACATAACAAAAAAATGGGGCTTATGTACCACTAATGAGTAGCAATGATTTGAGTAATGCATGCACATGGAATCTATTAATTTTTTTTAAAGAACCGCATGAAATGCCGATTTTTTGTATCTTTGGGATTTATTAATGTTAAATAAAGGAGACATTAACCAAATTGTTTAATGTCATGTTGTGAGGACAAACAATGTTGTGCAGTTTAACATGACATGACAAGGATAAAGATTCTATGAATTTTAATGTCAAGTAGCATGGACGCATATGGTTGTTATGTGGTTTAATTTGATACAACTAGGAAATAACTTTGTGTGATTACACAAAGTACTTATAAAAGAATATTTTATTAGTTTTTGTAGTAATAAGTTCACCATCTATTGATATTAGTGAATTTGATCAATTAGAGTGGACCTTATGTGTGTAATATGGTCCTTACCATTTTTGATCAAGCATTGGAGGCTTCTTTCGTGGTATTATTGAAGTCCTGGGGACTAATACCAATTATCCTTGAAGAAATGAGTTGAGGAAAACATTCTTCTTAAAATATCATGATATTCTATTCTAATTGACTTCCACATGATTCATGTTATGAAATATCTTTTTGTCTAATCATTCTAGATCATCAAAACAAATTTTGAGACTATTCATCTGTAGATAATTGGTCACATATGGAAACTCAAAGTGAAGGAAATTTAACTTCAATTGGTAGAATTTATTTTGTCTCGTACACCAATGAATATAGGGTTGACTGAGTTATAGTATGAGCAGTAATATGTTAATCCTAGAAATCATGCAAGTGCTTATCAGGTGAAGACCTATTATATTTATCCACCATCATTTATATTTTATTCTATAGGGTCTTTTTGAAGCCTCTATCTGTCTATTGGACACTACATGGTAGTGATATGAATGATTTTATTTATATTGTGCTTTTGATATAGCTTCTTTAACTATATGGAATAGAAATTGGTGCCATTGTTCATCTATATGGTATAAGGGGAACCAAATCGGGTAATGATATTATATTTGACAAATATAACAATTTTTTGGCCCTGAATTACTTGAGAGGTATTGCCTCATCCCATTTGGAGAATAAATTGGAAGCAATAACAATATACTTGAACTTCTTGGCCGTATCTAGATAATAGGGTCCTACTACAGCCATTCCCGATATAGAAAATGGCCTGGAGTTTTAGTTGTATGTATAAATTACATGGGTTGATGAATGAAGTTGGAATTCATATGGGAAGGATGACACTTCTTAGTGAAATATATGCAATCTTGCATCATCGAAGGCCAAAAATATCCAAACCTTCTTATTTTATCATAAATCCAATGCCCGCACTGGAGAGCACCACATGCTTTAGTATATAATTCTTTTATAACAGTCACGGTTTCATCCCCATCAATGCATCTGAGATTAATTCCATCGAATCCTTGTCTATAAAGGATCTTCTACTGATTTGGTCCATCATAAGGAGTAAAATTAACTACTCATCATTAATCTATTCTCTTGTAATTCAATACAGTTTAAGTGTCCTTTTTTGAGATATTCTATGATGGGTGTCATCCATCATGTGGTATGGCCATATGGATCATAAATGGGACTAATTTTATTTATTTACTCTATTTTGATTTGGACATAAGGCAAAACCACTCGATGATGAGCAATTCTAATAATTGTTTCATCCGGATTTTTATCTTCCAAGGTTGTGGCTGCATTTTCCAATACATCAGCATGGGCATTTTGTAACCACAGAACAAAAGAAAATATTGGATCTGAGGGAAATTATGTCATCACCCCTTGAATATAATCACATAGGGTAATAAATTCTTCTTTTATACGGGTGTAATCACTGTTTATTTGTTTGATTACAAATTCTAAATCACCTTTTACCACCAAGTAATCCACATGTACATGGAGTGCTAATTCCAAGTCTATAATTAGAGCTTGATATTCTACCTTAGTGTTAGTACCACCTTATGATAATAAAAAGAAATATGGAAACACTACCTTCTCTAGGGAGATAATCAAAATTGCAAACCCAACATTGTTGAATTTAGGGTTTTCCATTCTCTTCCCCCATTGGACTTATACAAGCACCAACAAAAGGCATTTCCCATATTCAGGGACTTTGATGAATAGATAAGAGTTATTCATTGGTAAATTTAGTGTTAAATTATATCTATTCTATATATGGGTGTTGAATAAGGAAGTCATCTAAATCTTATCATATTACTACTTCATGTGGCACAAACTGTACATCAAACTATTGCAGAATAACCACCCATCATGCTAGACATCCTCTAAGCATAGGATAACTGAGGATAAATTTGAGTGTGTTATTACGAGATAACAAGTAGACCTCATGATTCTGCAAGTTGTGTCTAAATTTTTTATCATTAGAGATTAATTCTAGGAAGATTTTCAAGATATCTGAATATAGATTCTCTACATCGATCATGGTCCGAATGAGATAGCAGTAGATTTTTTCATTCCTATAATTATTTTTTTGTGCAAGAAAGGTACCCAATGATTTCTCCAAGGCTGTAAAATAAATAATAAGTGTCTTTCCTTCAATAGGTGGCATATATACTGGTGGGATCAAGATGTATTTCATGAGGCTATCAAATTTTTCTTGGTAGTCATTCGTCCATTTAAATGTGACACCCTTTCATTATCAATTTGGTGAAGGGAAAACACTTTCCTGCAAAACTGGATTTGATGTTCCTGATATAAGCCAAGATTTATTGATTCTTGATTATATCTTTCATGTTTTGATGAGGTTTCATTCCAAGTATAACATTAGTCTTCTAGGGATAGACTTAGATTCCACATTGGTGTACAACAAAACCAAAATATTTTCCTAATGTTACCCTAAAAGAACATTTCAAGGGATTCATCATCAAATGATGTTTCCAAATTTTAATTAATATAGTATCCATATTAGCTAAATGATCATAACTCTTTCTGGACTTAACCACTATATCATCTACATAATATTCAATTAATTTTCTAAAGAATGTTTTGAAAATAAGATGCATTTCACATTGATATGTCACACCATCATTCTTCAAGCCAATGGGCATTACCTGATAGAAAAATATGCCTTGAAGGGATATGAATGTTGTATTTTCATCATAATCTAGGGTAATATAGTTTTGGTTATACCTATGCTAACCATCCATAATGGAAAGTGCTTCATATCTAGTTGTTACCTTAATAAAAAGTTCTTTGATTGGAAATGGAAAGTTATCTTTTAGACAATTCCAGTTACGATCTCTGAAATCAATGAAAACTCTGAATTAACCATTCTTATTTTTCATTTGGACAATGCTGTCAAGCCATTTGGGATATTTCACCTCCTTCATAAAGTTATCTTTGATATTCCTGTTTAGTTCAGCCATAATTTTAGAGGCATGAGTTGGGTGTATTCTTCTTGTTGCCTGCTGAAATCCCCAATGATCTCTGGGAAAACCCAAATGATGGGTGGCAATGTCAAGATCAAGGAATGTAATTTAGATATATTTCCAAGAAAACACATATCTATGTCTATTTAGAAATTAATTATAAACCTCTTACTCTTTGGAATTCATGGGTTCACTAATTAGAGTAGGGAATGAATCTTCCTCTATACTCAAATATATTTCTTTGAGCTCATCCACAATAGTGGAGACACCTCACTCAAATGTTGGAGGATAATCCAAATGTTATTACTCTTATTCATCTTACTCATGGGTAACTTATTCTATTTTTACTTGATGTGTAAGTGATGAAGCAAGTATTTTAATGTTAGGGGAGGAGTTGGTATTTGAACATCTCGAAGAAGAGGGAACCATTTCTGACCCTAATGATGATTAAGGTTCTTCTTAGAGTATTGAAGGGAAAATTATGGGTTAGGAAAAATAATCCCTATCATTCTATATTTTTTAAAAAAAAATTATAGTTAATATGATGAAGAAAATACTTGATTAAGTTCAGTGTATGGAATGAAGACATCTCCATTTAATCTTTCACCGATGTTTGGTAAATCAACAATTTCTCCTATGTTGTCTGGATCAATTGAAACAACTAACATTATGGGAGTCAATTAATGAGTGATTTTATTTGGTTCTACCCTTTAAATTTGATTGATAGGAAACATGTAATCTATTCTGAGATGCTTGAATCGGTTAGACAGGATCATTTCTAGACCACTATGAGTATTGATTCAGGTTATATCTTTTTCCACAGGCCATGTTCCCTATGTGTGATATAACTATTCCTCAATATACTAAGATTCATATGTTTTTAATGGGTCCTTGTCACCATGCATTTTCAAAATTTGACCATTGAAGGAATACTTGAGAAATTGGTGGTATGATGAAGGAATGGCCTCATGTTGATGTAGCCAAGGTCTTCCAAGAAGAATTTTGATAGATGTGTCCTGCTAGAAAACCATGAAATATAAATTAGATACAAGAACTCCAAAATGAGTTCTATATGTAATCTCTCATAGATTTTCTTGTTCATTCTTATCATAACCTTGTAACATCAGAGTGGAGGGAGATAAGTCATATTCAATGATACCCAACTCATGAAGTATACAGATGGGAATGAGGTTGTAATTTCCCAGTTCCGAAAGCCACCCAAGGGCACCTCATACCCAGTTGGTCACATGGCCTCAAGCGCATTTCCCCAAACTCTATAGGTTGTCGACTAGTAGCGAGGGCCTTGGGTGTGATAGTGTGGAAAATATACCCTCATTGGCAGAGTACACAGCAGAAGTAAACAACAAACAATAGTGAAAGTAGTAAATATCCAACAACAGTCAACAACAGAAGACTGATAAAGAAAAAATTGGAGAATAAATATATATAAATGATGCATGTTACATATATGTCTAGGAAATCACCTAAACAAGTCCCAATGATGAATACAGTACTAAACCAAAGTAAAAAAGGAAAACAGATGAAAAACTCCTCAGCATCACAAGCCTCATCTTGGTCCCATTCTCTCCAGCTCAAATGCAATAAAGTACCTGAATTTGAAGGGTTCTTACCCTTGTCTATACCTATAGCAATAAAATCTGTTTGGGCCCAAAAGCCTGGCCCAAATAGGGTGTGAGACTAAATCCATGTAGGAAACCACCTGAAGATCTATGCCTAATAGTCAGTGAGTATTTGGTAGGTAAAAGTACAGAAAGCAGTAAACAAGGAAGCACAAATTAGTAAACAATCCACAGTTTAAGCATTCAAAACACCACAGAGCATGCAACAACAAAATAGATAACACAACAGGTAACTCTCTAGGAAGTACCCACAACCTATCCCCTCTGGTCCTACCTATCAAGTACAATCAACCCCCAGGGTATCACACACAGTATCACCCATCTGGTTCATCTAAAGTATAGACTCTCTAAGGAAGAACTCACCGTCAATTCCCCATATAGTCTTGTATCATACTAAAGGAACTCTCGGGAAGCACTCAATGTCAATTCCCCCTGTGGCCCACGTCAAGGAACTACAGATAGTCTAGGGAAGCACTCAACATCAATTCCCCCTGTGGTCTCGTATCATATAATTATAAAGACACTCTAGAGAAGTCCTCAATGTCAATTCTCCATATGGTCTATACACCATGTTCTCATGGACCTGTGTAAGTCAAGAAAGTGTAGAAATGTGTAACAGCCTAAGTAAACCTCAAGAACTACTTGTATAGCATTCTACATCACAACAGAATAACAAAAGAACATGCACACCATCCTATAATACTATTCATGGATAATAAACGGCAGCCTATAGGCAAACAAGATCCAAAGGTCAAAACATGAAAAAAAAAATGCATGGTAAATACATCCAAAGCACAAAAATTCACCCTATTAGCAATCAATTGTCATATACTCAGACGTACCAGCATAGCAGATAAATAATAGGGCTAAAACGGTAAACACGCAATACGTCGTTCATGGGTATTGGGTGAAATTTCACATATAACTCAAATACTTCCAATAAAAAGGCACAAACCACCAACCTCGGGGTTAGAAGATCAATATACCTGATCCTAAAAGCTTGAATCTCCTTATAATTCCATAGATCTAAGAAAACGTCAAAAATTTTCAACCCATGTTAACTTGGAAAAGAAGAGAAAACATGAAATGAGGTTCCAGCAGAAGAGAGAACTCACCGATGTGATTCCAATGCAATCAACAATGTTTGATTCGGAGGACGGACGGAGGCTTGGGGGCTTGTCAAAGATCCAAAACTACTCGGCACTCTCGGATGAATGGGACCTAAAAGAAGTTCGTTCTGGCAATTAGACACGACCCTGGTGAATTTAGTGAAAAAAAAGTACACGGCGTGTACTTTTTAAGTACTCGGCATGTACTTGCCTTTTCTATACTCCGCTTTAAGTGGACTCCAAGTCACTCCCACATGGTCGTGTTTGTGGCTTTTACATGGCTAGCACACGGCCTGTTACGGTAAGGAAGTGCACGGGGTGTACTCATAAAGTACACTATATATACATAGAAAATTTCTAGAAACTCATCTTTTCTCAAAAACTCTAGGAAAAAGAAGAACATACCTGAAAGGAAGGTCTGAGTTCTTACAAACTTCCCCCCTTAAAGAAATTTGTCCCCAAATTTCCCTAGCGTGGCGTAGAAGAAGAAACCCCTAATAGTTCTAGCCACTGTGCTCGTACATCGGCCTCCCTCTCCCAAGTCTCGTCCAGCACCTGCCTATGCTATCACAACACTCGTACCAAGGGAATAGACTGGCCACAGAGAACCTTTGTACTACTATCCACAATCCGGATAGGGCTATCCTCAAATGATGCATCCACATCGAGCTCAACCTCCTCAGGTTGAAAGACAAGTGATGGGTCTGAGAAGTAACGTCGAAGCTAAGAAACGTGAAAACATCATGCATAGCTCAGTAGCTCTGAGGTAACTACAATCGGTAGGCAACTGTACCAACTCTCTCCAACACCTTAAATGGCTCGATGTACCTCGGTGAAAGCCTACCCTGTCTTTGAATCATATTGTGTCCCAACCTCGGTATGACACATAGTAAAACCTAATCCTTGACCTCAAACTCAAGAGGTCATCTTCGTTGATCAACATAATACTTCTATCAAGACTGCGTAGTATCCATCCTTTTTCTAATCAACTCTATCTTCTCTGCAGTTTTCTGAACAAGACGAGGTCCCAGCAAAGTTGCATCTCCTGCCTCCAGCCAACATAAAGGTGATCAGCATGGAATACTGTAAAAAGCCTCATAAGGTTCCATCTGAATAGTTTCTTGAAAACTATTGTTGTAGGAAAACTCCACAAGAGGTATATGCTTCTCCCAAGAACCTCCAAAATCCAAAATGCATGCTCAGAGGATGTCCTCAATAACATGAATCGTATTCTAGGACTGGCCATCTGTCTAGGGATGGTAAGCCGTACTCAAAAGTACCAGTGTACCTAAATCTTTCTAAATCCCCTTCCAGACCCAAGTAGTAAAATGTGCATCCTTTTCTGAAACAATAGATTGTGGAACTCAATGAAGACGTACAAACTCTTAGATGTACAATCTCCCCATCTCATCAATACGAAAGGTCTCCTTGATTGGCAAGAAGTGAGAAAACTTCATGAGTTTGTCAATGACAACCCAAACTGTGCCATTCCCTCGAGGCGACCTCGGTAAACTGGTCACAAAGTCTATCATGACATCATTCCACTTCCACTCAGGAATGGTTAACACCTGTGAAATCCCTTATTGTTACTGATGCTCCACCTTCAGCTGCTGAAAAGTGGAACACCTCATGACAAAACCAGCAACGTCCCTCATCATTCGTGGCCACCAATACTGATGGTGTAGATCATGATACATCTTGGTGACGCCAGGATGAACTTCCCCAGTTGAGGAATGAAAGTCCCGCATCAGATCCTCGCGTACATCTTCTGGCACCCATACGTGTCCCTAGAAATTCAAGATCTCATCCTCACCTATGGTCCATCTAGGAATAGTGTCCTCTACTGACACACTCTCTCTTAGGACTAGGCCTTTAGAATCTGATAGTTTCCTCATTTGAACTTGATCCATAAGAGTAGACGTAACAGCGACAGAAGAAAGAAACATCTTCCCCTGACAGTCATGTACCTCTAAATGCATCTCAGAGAATAAGGACATAAGTTTCCACTCACTACCGGCTTCCATAACTTCCTGTATTTGAGTCTTCCAGCTCAACATATCAGTCACTACGTTTCCTTTCCCAGGCGTATAGGCAGGCTCAAAGTCAAAGGACTATAGGTACTCAACCCACCTGTGCTGTCTCAAATTCAGATCACGTTGAGTGAAGATGTACTTGAGACTCTTGTGGTTGATGAAAATGACAAAGTGCTCTCCCAGAAGATAATGTCCCCAAAAGAATAGGTCATGAACAAAAGCTACCAACTAAATATCATGCATTGAATAATTCCTCTCATGTGGCCTCAGCTGCCGAGACCCATACGCAACGACTCCATCACCATGCATAAGCACAGCTCTCAACCTAATACCTGATGCATCACAGTAAATAGTATAGATCTTGCCTGGATCTGGCATGACTAGTATCAGTGCTGAATTCAACCTTGCTTTCAGCTCCAGAAATTCTGAATCACAAGTATCTGACCATAAGAACATCGCAGTCGTCTTGGTCAGACCTATCTGTGGTGCTGCTAAGCATGAAAAGTCCTGTATGAAACATCTACAGTATCCAGATATCCCCAAAAAACTTTGTACATCAAAGAAGTTCTTCAGCTGCTCCCAGGAAACTACAGCTCTCACTTTCTCTGGTTCTACTAATACTCCTGCCTTTGAGATAACATGACCCAAGAAGTGAATCTGTTCGATCCAAAAGTTTCACTTTGAGATCTTATCATATAACTGATGCTCCCTCAGTGTACTAAACATGATTTTGATATGGGTAGCATGGTCGTGTCGAGTGTGAGAGTACACAAATATTTCATCCATAAAGACCACCATGAAATATTCCAAGTATGGATGGAACATTCAGTTCATCAGTGCCATGAAAACTGCAGGCGTGTTCGTGAGATCAAATTCCATAACAAAATACCCGTATAGACCATACCTACTCTTAAAGGCCATTAGAGGTATATATGATAGTCTAACATGCAACTTATGATAATCGGACCTCAAGTAAATCTTCAAGAACACGTGGGCTCCTCGAATCTGATCGAATAGATCATCAATCCTAGGCAAGCGATATCGTTTCTTGACCGTCAACTGGTTCAGCATTCGATAATCCACACAAAGCCTAAGGGTATCGTTTTCCTTATTCACAAACAGGACAGGCGAATCCCAAGGAGAAGTACTTGGTCGGATGAAACCCTTGTCTTACAACTCCTCAAAATGTTTCTTGAGCTCCTACAACTCTGGTGTAGCTATCCTGTAAAGAGGAATGGACACTGGTGCTACCCCTGGCACAAGCTCAATAGAAAATTCTACCTCACGCTCCAGAGGAAAACCTGAAAAGTCCTTTGGAAATACATATCTGAAATGATCCACCAATAGAGGAAAGTCTAACCATGTAGTCCCCTGGTCTTCCAGATAAAGACTATAAATATGGGCTGTAACTACTCCCAACCCATGATTCTCTGAACCCTCTTTGCTCGCCTGGACATCCCACTCACCCTTATGAAGAAAAGATCCACCCTATGGTGATATGAAACTCACCCTGTGGCGATAACAGTCGACGACTGCCTGGAATGGAACTACACAGTCCATTTGGAGAATGACATCATTGCCTATCATCTCTAGGACATAGAGATCGCAATGGAAGTGACACCCACCAACCTCAAGAGGGCACTCCTTGCACTGACTTACACTAGATGTTCTTGTCCCCAACAGTGTGTCTAGTGTCAAAACATCGGTAGAAGAAAAGATACAGAGCCCAAGGATCTCAACAACAGTGACATATATAAAGATATGCATAGCACCAGTATCGAAATGAGTTGAATATAAAACTAAGGCAACTAGGATCGTACTTCTAACTGTAGAGGGGCTCGGATCCTGCTCCAGATGGGTCTGCTCAACAGCAAAATCCTAGCTAGATCTGCGGCCCTGTGACCCTTCTTGACTACTCTGAGAAAATCCGCCCTGATGTCGCTGAGAAATAGGTGACTGGATACCATGGTCACAACCTCCACCTCGGCCGGAACGGCCAGAAGAACTCCAGTTCCTAGACTGGTGAGAAAATGGTGGTGCTGCTCCGGTACGAGGAGTAATAGATGAACCCCTGTCACCAGCTGCTGGTGAAAAGATCTGACATAAACTTTGAAGGTGTCCCAACATTCCATAAGATTGGCACTCCATTGGGTCTCTCTGGAACTGCAGCCTCGTATGCCTTCTTCTCCCCCATAGGTAGCACACCACCTTCATACCATAAGATGTATCCCGCCTACTCGGATATCCTCATGTAGTCTCCATGTGGTGCTTCCGGCTATTAGCTGGAAGAGCACTAACTCTGGATGTTGAGCCGTCCTAGCTCACAACTTCGGATTCCCTCAGATTCCATTCCGTGATCAGTGCATAGTTGATGATGGAAGAAATGGATGTCAACCTGAAGATATTCACCTGAGAGAGGATGTCCTGTCTGAGGCCATCCTCGAACTTCCTTGCCAGAAATAACCCATTTCCTCCCATGAAGGATTTGACACACTGAAGCTCGGTGAAACGATAGAAATACTCCATAACTGATAGGGTACCCTTCTCAAGGATCATAAACTCTCGGGCTCGTTCGGCCCTCAGGGTGTCCGGATAGAAGTAGTCATAGAAGATGCACTGGAACTCCTCTCAAGCCACAACCTGCTGATGACCCGCCTGTGAGATCACATCCCACCATCTCTTGGTGGAATCTCATAGCATATAGGTAATGATCTTGACTCTCCTCTCTGGAGGCGTCTATATATTCTCAAAGATCTTCATCATGCCTTCAAGCCATGACGTTGTAGCCTGAGGTCCTCCTTCCCCTGAGAAGGTGGGAGGATGCTGCTACTAGAAGACCCGCATCAAATCAGACATCGACGGGGCAGGCGTGGGAACTCCTTGAAAATTCTGCATCATCCTCATTAAGCCTTCCCTAAACTGTGCATTAGCACCAGTAACACGTATACCTACTGGTGCCAAGACTATCACAACAAGAGGATCTGCAGGTGGTCCCTGATCAGCCATGTCTTATGTTAGATCACCGCCTGGAAACTGGCGTACAACTGGAGGACGTCCAGGTGGCATGACTCTGCAAGTTCAAGCGCACAACTAAGTTTAGAATTATCAAGTACTAAAAACAAGGAGTGTAAGAATAGAACAAGTGGAATAAAACATTCAAGTTTTACAAAACATGACTACACGGCCTGTACACTCCCTACATGGCGTGTTCCCTAAAATCATTCACATGGGCATGTAATTTTGCCTAAACTGGTCATGTAACACCCCAAACACATGGCGTGTTCTCAAAACACATGATGTGTAATTGAATCATCTTCCCCTGCCCGGGTCCTTTTACACGGTTAATCCACATCACTCTCCTAAGAAAAGACTACATGGCGTGTTCAAGGTAGAAATGGTATGTACTGGACAAGACTCGCCTGGCCCGGGTTGTTAGTGACATGGCCGATTACCTGGGTTAGACTACACGACGTGTTCAAGTGGGACACGACGTGTATAAGAAGAGACTCCACTGACCCGTGTTGTTAGCTATACGGCCGAGTTCCTAGGATTATACAACACGGTGTGTTCAATGCAGACATGGCGTGTTTCCACAAGACTTTTCCCATCCCGTGTCTCTACCCACACGGCCTATGACACAGTTAGAGACTACACAGAGTGTACATAAATTAAACAGCGTGTACTTAAGAAAAACTGTTTCTTCCCAAACAGAAGAACACATGGCATGTACTTAACATTACACATCGTGTATTCTGGGTTTTTCCAGATAGTGAGCCTCAAAAACTACTTCGAAAAACATAAAACACTGAAATAATCATTGAAAGTGCCAAATTTTGCTCCGTGAGGGCCCATACTCCCCACGAATCAAAGTTTGTCAACCTATACAAGTTTTAAAAAAGAAAACAGTGCAATGATCCACCGTATTCCAGTCCATGAGGGCCCATAACACCTCAAGAACCAAAGTTTTTGTTCATTCAAAAAAAACCTTACACACAATACCCTATCAAATAGCAGGTATTTCTATCAAGGCATCTATCACAACAGCATGCATATTCTAGACAACATCTATCACTACAACATGCAGTTGCTATTTCATCCTATATGGAATGACATGAATGCATGACATGTGATTTCTAATAAGTTCCTAAATGATTCATGAGATGGAACTCCCACATCTCATTCGGTTGAAATAGAAGTAGAACCTTAATAATATCAACAACAATAGCACAAATCATGTGAAACACTCAAGGTGAATTTAGATCTACTGTAATAATTACAAAACCATAAAAATTGAAATTATTGAGGTACATTGGATTTTCTCTATACACAGGTTAGCCACTCTCAGGCACAACTTATTACCAAGTACCTAATCCATCCTATCCCTGGATAAGGTTCCAAATAGTATGACAAGAGAAAAGAAACCCATTGATACAACTTTGTGATGTCCTGGTTCCGGAATCCACCTAGAGGCACCCCATACCCATTTGGTCACATGGCCTCAAGCACATTTCCCCGAACGTCAGAGGCTACTGACTAGTAGCGAGGGTCATGGGTGTGATAGTGGGGAAACTATGCCGTCATTGGCAGAGTATATAGTGGAATTAAACAACATGCAATAGTGGTAGCAGTAAATATCCAACAACAGTAAACAGCATAAGACTGATAAAGAAATAACTGAATCATAAATATATATAAATTATGCATGTTACATATATGTTTAAGAAAACATCCAAACAAGTCATAATGCTGAATACAGTACTAAACCAAACTACAAAAGGAAAACAGATGAGAAACTCCTCATCATCGCAAGCATCGGCTTGGTCCCATGCTCTCTATATCCAATGCAATCAAGTACCTGAAGTCGAAAGGTGCTTGCCCTTGTCTATACCTGCAGTAATATAATGTATTTGGGCCCAAAATCATGGCCCAAATAGGGTGTGAGACTATATCCCAGTGGGCAAACACCTGAAGATCTGTGCCTAATAGTCAGTGATTATGTGGCAGGTAAAATTAAAAAGATCAGTAAGAAAGGAAGTACTAATCATTAAACAATCCATAGTTTAAGCATTAAAAACACCACACAGCATGCAAAAACAAAATAGAAAACACAACAGGTAACCATCTGGGAAGTACCCAAAGCCTATCCCCTATGGTCCTACCTATCAAGTACAAGCAACCCCCTGGGTAGCACACATAGTCTTACCCCTATGGTTCAGCAAAAGTATAGACTCCCTAAGGAAGCAATCACCATCAATTCCCCCTATAGTCTTGTATCATACTAAAGGCGCTCTGGGGAATCACTCAACATCAATTCCCCCTATGGCCCGCATCGAGGAACTACAAACACTCTGGGGAAGCACTCAACGTCAATTCCCCTAGTGGTCTCGCATCATATAATTATAAAGACACTCTGGAGAAGCCCTCAACGTCAATTCTCCCTAATGTCTTTACACCAAGTTCTCACGGCCCTGTGTAAGTCAAGAAAGTGTAGCAGTGCATAACGGTCCAATTAAACCTCAAGAACTACTTGTCTAGCATTCTACAGCACCACAGTATAATAGAAGAACATGCACACCATCCTATAATCCTAGGCATGGATATTAAATAGTAGCCTACAGGTAAACAAGACCCAAAGGTCAAAACAGGCAAAACATTAATGGGAAATACAACCCAAGAAAAAAAATTCACCCTATTCACAATCAATTATCATCTACACGGGCATACCAGCATATTAGAAAAACAATAGTGCTAAAATGGTAAACAGGCAATACCCCGTTCATGGGTATTGGGTCAAATTGCACATATAACTCAAATAATTCCTATAGAGAGGCACAAACCTCCTACCTAGGGGTTAGGAGATCAATATAATTGAACCTAAAAGCTTGGATCTCCTTATAATGTCATAGATCTAAGAAAATGTCTAAAATGTTCAACCCACGATAACTTGAAAAATAAGAGAAAACATGAAACGAAATTTCAGTAGAAGAGAGAACTCACTGATGCGATTCCAATGCAATCAACAGTGTTCGATTCGGAGGAAGGATAGAGGATCAGGGGCTCATCGAAGATTCGTGGCTACTCAGTGCTCTCGGATGAACAGGACCTAAAAGAAGTTTGTTCTAGAGATTGGAGGCACCACTGGTGCATTATTAAAAAAAAGTACACAGCATGTACTTTCCTTTTTCGTACTCTACTTTAAGAGGCCTCCAATTAACTCCCACATGGACGTGTGTGTGTCTATTACACGGACAGCACACGACCTACCATGGCAAGGAAGTATAGGGAGTGTACTCATAAAGTACACAGTGTGTACTTAGAAAATTTTTAGAAACTCCTCTTTTCTCAAAAAACGCAGGAGAAAGAAAAACATACCTGAAAGGCTGGTCCGGGTTATTATAGAAGTTGACTCCTGAAACATTATCAATGTAGACTCATTAGATGTATGTATATTTGAACTTGTCAGATAAATAAAAGGTTCTGATGGATCTATATACAATATCATTTTAATCTTGTTCTGTGAAAGATATAATTGTATAAAATTATGTAGGATTATTGTCTACACAGTAGACCTCAGTTGCAGAAACCTCTGTTTCAAACTTGTGAGGACTTGAAAAAACCTCAATAAGTGATTCCTAAAGATATTTTGAAAGATTCAGAGCGTCCAGGATTGATAGAATAGCCATTACATGGTCCTGTTGATTCAAACCATCATACTTCTGGTCCAAAGGTCTGTGTTTTCCAGTATGGAGATACGTTTTTTAGGTGCCTTGGAAGTTGATGATCCTGGTGTAGATGGATCACGAGTCAGAGAAGAATCTAGAATTACTTCTTCTCATGGTGGATTAGGCTAACTTGGTCTGCTCACCTACTGAGAAAGTGGTGATATAGCCTTTGATCAGTCTTCCAAGATTATCATTTTAGGGTTGAGCCTGTCATGTGTGGGAGAATTCCATTATTCTTGTTGAGCCTGCTGAATGGTTCTCCCCTGATTTTATACTACCTAAACAGTTTGAAATGGGGTATAATAAAAATAGTCCCTTATTACATACCCATGTATTCTTCTGTATCCTATACCTTGATGACTTCTTCCCCTAATTCACCAATCAAGTACAAGAAGTTCAGGTTCATAGTCAGAACCATCATTTTCTTTGCACTCTATTAAATGGATAATGTTAATGAAACTAAAGGCCAACTCCTCATATGAAGAATATTTTTTCTAACAGGTCATTTATTTTGGTCCATTTAGTGGGGAGGTGCCTATGATTTTGAAAAAAATGGAATGAAATATGCCAAATTCAAGGAAAACTTTGGCCTTAAGACAAGATCATCTTACTATGACTGCTCTTTATCCTTTTGGCCATGTCACTTTCTTGAGGATTTTCCTTTGGTTGACTGATCTTTTGAAGAAGATGCCTTTGTTACAATGGAAGTTTCAGGAGGCATAGTCGATTGTTTGAACTATGTTCGTAGGATGGAATGCGTTCGATTGATAAGAATATCTAGTCTCATTAATTTGCATCATCGGGATGAGGATGTAGAGGCTATTTTCAATTTTTGTATCATTTTTTTGTGCAAGGAGGGAACCCAGTGAGCATTCCATGGTGGCCACATAAAAGATTAGTGGCCTCCCTTCTATTGGAGGCATCAAAACCTATGGGTGCAGTAAGTACTACTAGAGACTTTTGATGAATTATTTATAGTCATCATCTCATTTATTGGTGATTCCCTTCTTCATAATCTTGGTAAAGGGGAGATATTTATTGGCCGGTTGGGATATGAATCACCAAATTTGGGTGAGTTGGCCATGGAGTCCCCTCAGTTCTTGAGATTTTTGGGGGTGAACTTCTAAAATAACACTAGTATTTTTTGGTTCAACCTTGATTTCATGGTGGCATACTACAATGACAAGAAACTTTCAAGAAGTTACCCAAAAATAAAATTTCATTGAATTCATATTTAACTATGTCTTCACATCTTGTGAAAGATTGTCTAGAGATATGTGAAGTGATCACAATACTGTCAGAATTTAACAACCAGTTTATCAACATAACACTTTTATATCCTTTATAATAATGGATTGAGGATGTGATCCATGGTGTGGTGATATGTTGATACAACATTCTTTAATCCATATGGCATGACCTAATAGTTGAAGATCCCTTGAGGTGCTCTGAGGGTAGTGTATTATTCATCTTTTTGGGCTTTTGGGATTTGATTATACCCAGAATATCCATCCATAAAGGAAAGGACTTAAGGTCTAGTATTCACATTGATCAAGTATTATTTGATCCGAAATTGGTAATCATCGATCGAGAAATTCATATTGAGGTCTCATAAATCAATATAGACCCTAATCTTCACATTATGTTTCTTGATTGGGATAATGTTGTCAAGCCATCTTGGGTAATACATTTCTTGGACAATATTCTCTTTGATAAACATTTCATCCACTACCTCTACATTGGTGGCATGAGAGGATTTCATCCTCATGGCCATCTGGATGAATTATCTATGCTCATTGGGTAAGCTGAGATGGTGTGTAGCCAAATTTGGATAGAGTTTGGGAATTTCTATATAGTTCCATGAAAACACATATCCATTTTTTTAGGAATGCAATGTAAATCTATTTCTCTTCAAGGAGCATGGAGTCACTAATCATAGTAGGCCATGGGTCTTCTTATATTCCCAGCTTTATTTTTCTGAGCCTATCTATGGTAGTGGAGACACCTTCCTCGAATTCAGGGGTAATTTCTATGGTCAACCTCATCCTCCTCCAATTCTAACTCTATGGATGCATTTTTAGAAAAATATTGAAATTTGGGGGCTTCTCCACCACTATCAGGATGAGTAAACCAAACACAATAGACAATATAATCCCTTGATATTTGTGTTGTTGTAGAGAGATTCCAGAGTTGATCTCATTTTACATTGTATCTAATTATGGGAGGGGTTTGAACCTATAGGACTATATCTATTTTCTCAACCAAGTTTATGGGGAGCACATAGTCATTGTCAAGCATACTCTAGGGATTCAAAGGGGTAGTCCCCAAGCCATTGGGAGCAACAACCTTTATACCATCATCCATGATTTTTTTCTTGGATCCCTTATTATACAAATCTACTTCATCATATCTATATCCTCAATTCTCAAAGGTGGAATTATCACCGTGTAGTATGCTGACTTTTCCATCCATGGGATTCTTTATATAATAATGGAATGTTGAAGGGACCTCCAAGTGGCTCTGGGGGCATGTCCTCCTGATAAGCACATTATATGTTATGTATTTCTGAATAACTATAAACTCAGCATCATATGTAAGTTCTCTAAACAAGTCTTTGAGTTTTGTCTTCCTAAGAGGTCATTTTTCATACATATCATACCCTTTAATGGTCATCTTTGTTGGAGAGAAATACCCTTCACTATATCAGAAACGTTGGAGGGTTCGAACTTGGATGAGATTGATCTTAGATCCATTATTGGTCATAGCTGTTTAGACATTGATATTATTGAGTCTACCAGAAACATATAGAAGTTGGATATGTCCTTGGATGGCCTCTTCCTAATCTTGAGTAGTGAATGAGATGGAAAAATGAAATTCTAAGGACATAGTCTCCACTCAGTAGACCTCAGCTACGAATAATTTTATATCAAATTCTTTTGGTATCTAGAGGTATTCAACAAGTTTCTCCCAAAGTTCTTTTGAAAGACAACGTGCATTGAGGATTGAGAGCTTGGATAGGAAAATAACCAAATATTTCAGAATTTCAAACTTTTGTCCCAAAGGTCGGTGCTTCCCAATATGGGTCTAATCTTGGGAATTCGTTTCATAAGTTATGGTGTATAAGGATGGAATCCCTAGAGTATGTGAAAAAGTTGAGGGGACATCTGCTACTAAAGTGTGGTCCATGCTGGCCTTCCCCTTTGTCTAGGTTGATCAGATGATAGAACCCCTACTAGGTGAACATGCAATACAATTATGTTCCAATGTCCATTAGAGGGTTCTAAGACACCACACTGCCTCTTTTAGGCCCACTAGAGTGTCTTCCCATGTGTCTCTATTGCATATATGTTCTCCAATGGGACATGTCCATAATCTGAGGATCGGCCACATCCATGATGTCCCCTATATCCTCTGTTCTTCTTCATGCAGCCTCTCTTTCAACATTTATATGTGAGAAAACCGTATTTGGGGGGAATATTCATCATCTAAAAAGGGGACTTTAATTTGTTTCACATTGAAAGAATCAAATATGATCTCTTCATATGAGGAGGATTCAATTTGGTGGTGTGGATCCCATGCTGCATATATTGTAGAGAAGAATTATGCAAGAGCTAGGGCCTACTTTGAAGCATAATATTACTCTTCATCTTTTGTTTCTTCTTTAATCTACTGTTCATTCTCACCCACGAGATGCACATTCAATGTTTCCTCTTTGGTTGGTGGAGCTATTACAGGTCAGCACATCTATTATCTTAGGGTGGGATGAGGTAGATCCACTATATTTCATGTCATCCAGTTGTTTAGAATTCACTCATTCCTGGCCCAAATTTTCTTCCAATCACCTTCTTATTATTGATAAACTATAACTATACAAGACACCTACTCTAATGAATTATCTAACTCCACCTATCTGGAATTGATCATTTCTTGAAAGATGTATTTTAAGTCAAATAAATTATGGATTTAATGACCCAGAATTTTGTAGAAAGGGAAATAATAAAGACAGTCAGTGAGGTTGATATCATCTAGCTTCCTGGGATGAGGTAGCATGAGTATGTTATTGTACATGTTTCTAAGAAATAACTGAGTACTTTTTCATTCTGGAAGGAATATACCTAGTTCATCTATTCTTTAAATTTTTAAATATCATGATTTGTCTATGCTTTTGGATGAGGATGATTATGTGGTTTTCTACACTTGACAGGAGGTGTTGGGGGCCTCCATGGGGTTCTTGTATGGGTGCTAATGCATGCTTGAGGGTAAGAGTCATAGATTCTACTTTTTCCTGGCCTTTCTCCTATGTTGTGGGCGTGAGTATAGATTTTGATTGAGTTCAGCGAATGGAATCATTAAGTAGTTGTTCCATTATGTAAAAATCAAAGAACCCACCTAGATATATCATTGAGATCAAAGGTGTCTATAACTCATCCCTATGATTTTCAGCATGGAGTTCTAGTAGTTTCTCTCTTGATAGAGGAATGTGAAGTGAAAATGTTGAACCTTTCAATTGGGCTATGAATTAATTCACCCTCTCATTATCATGTTGTTTTCAGTTTTTTTTCAATGATCATTATATTCCTTATCATGGAGATGAATTGATAATGTAATTGATGACAAAGGTCTTCTCATCGTATAACAAATCCTACTGGAAGACTATTATACTAAACAAAGGTTAGCCCTGTCAAAGTTTATATGAAAAACCTCATATTTTTTTCCTCTAGTTGATCTTGAGGGTCCATCATCAGCCTCCATCAGGATATGAAGTGTGTGAAATGTTTTTTAGGGTCACCTTCACCATCAAAAAGTAAAGAATGTTGGATTTCTGAAATTGGATGGAGGAAAAGTGTCATCCATCTATTTGGGATATGGATTCCTCTCCAGCTACACTGGTGTACGTCTCCCTTCCATGGATTCTATTCAAGTAGCTAGTGAATCGATGACATTAAGAAACTATAAGGGCATTGCTACGTGAGCCACATTCTGTATATAGGGATTGGGTGGGGTAATATGAGGTTTTCCCACTTTTGCCTCCAATTGATTCTTGATTCATCCCATGATGGAATAATTACTTTAAAAAAGGAGAGGATATTGCTGAAATAGAGGGATGCCATAATTATTTTTGTCTTTATAATTAATGTAGACTAGATTCCTAGATTTATATCCAATCTCATGCTCAGATACCGCTCTTACTGGTAGATCGGGTTTGGGAGGGAGAATATTTTTCTCTACTGGAAGACGATACCTAGTGGGAATATTTCCCCTATGTATCTATGAATTAAGTTGTTGGAGAGTTTTTATATTGAATTATTATTGTGAAAAAATTTCCTCCATGGAAGTAACCTCAACTCTTTCATATGGAAATTAAGATGTAGTCACACCATTTCCGTTTTCTTTGGTAGGGTTTTACTGGAGATTTGGTAGATCGGTATTCTGAGGATTTGGGTTTTAGAGCCTTCTCTGGTTCTAAGTGCATAAAGACTCGTTTGGTTCATCCAAATAACACTCCTCATAAGGTAAATATTCCGTTTTTTATCCTATTCATTTGGGTCTTGATAAATGTATTTCGTGTTGATAGTGACAACATTCACATAGGCATATCGAGCAATGGTACTTATGCCATTACTTTCATCAAAACAGGCTGATTCTTCACTGCCTTCTTCATGGTCATTATTTGAACCCTTGTCCATATTGGGATATTTTTTATTATGACCCCAGTGAGGTATAATTTTGTTCTCTATATTCTCCTCTCATCTCTATCTATGGACATTGACAATGAGGGAGTTTCCAGTCACGACTACCGAATAGGCCCTGACCAAAAGAGGTTTGTGTTGTTGTTGGAGGGACAAGCGGGATTTTAACTATTTATTTTTCCCTCCAATACTATAGAAGATTGATTCTTTTTTTGGTGATGATTATGATTGAAATACCCCCATCCCTGTGGTGTGGATTTCATTTAGGGCAGAAATTGGTATTAATTGGTTCTATTGTTGAGGATCCAACGATTCCTATTGGGGATTTGGTGACTCTTGGGATGGACATGAACATATATATTCCCCATCCCAATGGGATGAGGTTGATCTAGAGTCTTTGTTTATGTATCTGGGTTCCTCTTAGGGGTTTATGAACCTGGTGATTGTGATCGAGATATAAATTCCTCCATCCTAGTGGGTTGGTGTTTAATTGAAGTTGCTGATGAAATATATTGAATCATCTTGGGAATTGATGATCCGAGAGGTATATGCAGTAGAAGATATTCTCCTTGATTGATGATTTGGGTCCAATCCTAGATGGTCGATATGGTAGTAGCTACTACGGTCAATGTGATGATTCGCAACTATGATTTCATGGGAACTTGGTGAAATAGCGGCCTATGATGAGAACCATTCCTCATGATAAGTATTAAGGGTGATCTTAAACTCAGTTTCCATGTCTAAAATGTACCCATATTTATTTTAGGGTCCCAATTTTAGGTTCTCTTGTCTATCCTCTTCCTCTTTTTTTAATGTCTAGGAACCATTGAAGTGGGGGCTTTCCAATGTAGTGACCAAATGTCCTGAGCATTACATGGTCCCTTAATTTTTCTAGAGGATATAACATTATAGGATTTCTTATTTAAGGGGTTCCGCTATTATAATGGTGTGTAAATTTATAACATTTCATACTTTCCCCATCTTTTAATATGGATACAGGATGTGGCTTTGAAGATCATTTACCAAACAGTTATTATGTAATGACGGAAAGTGTGTTACAAATTTTCACTTTGCTTTTCTAATTTTCAATCTCGATCCATGGAGATGGAAGCCATATCCATATAAAAAAAATTATCATGATGGTGTTAAGTTTACCCTCATATCCTTTATAAGGTAAGTTTATATCCTTATTCCTCTAATGAGTATCCAATATATTTTTTCATAGATAATCCATTCAATCTTTTTCTACCTCATTTGAGATCTCCTAGTGAGAAGTAGCAAGGAGAGAGAACGTGATGGGGATTATTTTCCTTGGTAAATCTCTCCAAATTTTAATGTTATCCTCCTCCTCATTAGAATAACATGACTCAATCTATTCAGACCAAGAAATATTATTCTGAAGGTTACCTACGGATGCGAGTGGAGTGTTGCTGGAATTTGATGAAGAATTGTTTATCGTTGACCCTAATGTTCCAAGAACCTATCTATATGAAGGTGATGGAGTTTTGGACACCTCTCTATATAGAGTTTATTTTAAATGTAAGTATTTTATTTTACATTGGTGATATCTCCTTGGAGAGGTTGACCAGGATGGATGTTAGAAGTTGAGTTCTTGTGATCCATATCGACACTTCCATGAGAAGAACTATCATGGTAATGAACCTATTATGCTTCTTCTTTGATTGAAGAGTCGAAAAACCCTAGTGGTGATGATAATGTGTCTCAAACAACCTCAAGAACACTAGTATTAATCATATTAAGAATATGGTCCATGTTCTTCGTTGTGGTCGGAATATGCTAACATGCCTTTTGAAATTATGCAGGGATATGATTCTATTATATGATGATTACTAAAACTTGTATATAAAAATATGATTCTATGTGAGTATGATTCCTCTATAGAAAAGTTTTTGGAATATTCCATTAATATATCACAGTATTGATTGGAATATAATCTTCTCCTGAGTCATGTGACATTCTTACTTGGCGAGCCTTAGTTTAGATGTTGATTCTGAGCATTTAGAATTTTTTGGTGGTCTTTCTTGGAAGGAGTATGAGCCTTCCCTGAGGTGTGTCTCTCTCTCACCTAGTGATCTCAATTGGAATAGAAATATGATCCTAGTATAAATATACATTCCACACTAGAATATAATGACAGATATCTAAAATGGGAGAAGGGATATGATCCTCATCCTATATGTCATTGGAATGATGCGGGTGTAGTTGTTTGATGGAGGAGGTGGGTATATGGGAATGGATTCCATGATCTCTTGGAATATGCTAGGTGGATTCACTAATAGGAATACGAGCTTGTCCCAAGGAATGTTCCATCTCACCTGATTATACATGACCATAATGAGGATAAAAGACTAATCCTTGGCATTTGGAGTATGCTGGTGGACTTCTTCGTCGAGAAGACAAGCCTATCCCGAGACATGCTTCCCTGTCACGTAGTGAATCCTAGTAAAAACAGGGATCTATTACCAATTTAGGGCCTTTGGAATATGCTGCTGGACTTTTTCAACAGTCATATACCCCTATCCTATGTTATGTGCCACTCTCACCTGGGGAGCCCCATTTTTAATGGGAGTATGATCCAGGTTCAATGCATAATCCTTTTTCATAATTTAATCATAATCCTACTTGATGGTGGTAAGAATGTGACCCTGATCTGGTGCATCCATCTATTTTTAATGATCAAAGTGTCATGCTCTCCTAGCTGTAGGGATTAGAGTATACATCAATCCCTTTATCTATAATAGTGTTAGAATATGTTGGTCGAGTTCTTTAGATTTTTCTAAAATATATTGGTGTTTTACCAAAGTGTGTACAGGGATATAAACATGCACATTTTCTTTCTCCACTATATATTGGAAGATATCTTTGATTAAACTGGGGATATAATCCCATTTCTATCCTCCCAGTTCCACCATGATATGATCATGGACTTAATGAATGTGTGTAGGAATATTCTTATCCTTGATGCTTGTTATGAGAATATTCCCACAAACTTGTTTCAAGTGAGTAGAAATATGATCATGCTTGCTAGTTCTAGCCAAATTATGCTGATAGGTGTCATTAGAAAGAGTGGGGATATGATCCTTCTCTTAGATATCTAACACCTTCCTCCTCTAATGATCCTTTCTTATTTCCCATACATAGGCATAAAATGTTGATTTTTGTCAAATGGTAACCTCAATAGGTGATTGGTGGGTACCAATAGGATGTTACTATTTATGGTGGTTGATTAGAGCCCTCCTAGGTGGCCCCCTATATGAGAAGGTATCCATATTTGACTTACTGGTCCCCATTGATCATATATGGAAGGTGGTGATTATCATGCTACGGGGATAAGTTATTGAAGTTTTTTTTAGAGATGAGGGCCACATGATTAGAATTAGTATCCCCATGGTGATTTGGATTCACTAAATTTAGTTTTTGTAGAACAACTCAAGAAGTTTCCATGGTTGGGATCATACCATGTTGGTGGTACTCTCGAACCATCATGTTTTCCACCTACTGTTGGAGTTGTTGAGCCTGTGAGATCATCTTCCTACCCACAAGGGTTAATTTCATAAGTAATTCAACATAATGAATATTTGATATATAATACATTATCTTGGGTTAGGATGCTATCGCTGAAATTAATATCTGCAATCTTGCATACGACAAGTAAAAAAGGATACCTATTATTGCAATATCATTGACATGATGTTCTCAGTAAAATATGTATAGTTAACACAATTTTTTTGTTTTCCTAATCCATCTGTTCCACTTGCATGGACTTCTTAACATGAGGATAAACTTACTGGATCCTCTATCACATAAGATAAACTATAAGATTCATACTAGTATTATTATTTTGTTTGTGTAGGAAACAAAAACAAAGTGTCATGAAACATGTTCTAACCAATACTTTTATACTAGGGATATTCATTCCATGGATTCCATTTCTATTTAGATACAGTGGTGAATGGAATCTCTTGCTCGACTGTAACTAATCATCTATTATTTTAGAGATTCACATCAGGTTCACCATTTTTTTTTCTCATAATTTGAGCTGTTATCAGAAACCCTCAATGGAGTTGGTTTGGTTTGGCTTGATGGTTGATTGTGGAGGGTGTTTTGTTGTTCATAATTATCATCAGGCTATCTTTGTAGCTCTTACCAAAAACTACCAATGGTTACCTCATCCATATATAGCTACATACCTACTTTCCTAAGGCATGCATTCATATAGTGTTTCAATCCCAATGACTCTTGGGGACTTTCATTGGTCGAGAGGATATAAGGTTGGGCTCATCGCAAACTTTGGGGGGGATTATTACCTAATATGGGGATCTCTTATATATTTAATATATTTTCATGGATCTCTTCATAATCTAAATACAAGGCTATTTACCCTAACAAGATGAAAATAGGTCAATTTATCTTTCATGTGCAGAAGATTGGGGTTTATTTAGTGAATCCATCTATATATATCATGGGTTCTTAATCATTTTCTTGTAAATGGACGTTGCTTATGTGATGAAGTAGTGTAACCAAGAGTATTGGAATGTACCTACATGCAGGGAGGTGATATAAAATTCTGAGGGGATTGAACCATTATGAGTAATCCTATGTATCATAGTTATTTTAGGAATCAGAACCCGCATATTTTATTAAACCCAATATGTTTGACATCATGTGGAGAAGATAGATGAACAGAAATTGAGCCCCATGATATTTGAGATAGAGTCTCGAGAAGAAATCCTACATATCCTATTTATGGTAGGAATTATAGTCATTATAGTTTGGTTTGTTCCTTAGTCCATTGGGGGTGGGGTATAATGATCAGCCCATGGAAATGGTTGGGTATCGATGGTTAAAATGTCATAGAAATGGTTTTTGTATCGAAATGGACATTTAAGTTACCTTGGTCCCTAGGAAAGAATCTTATGTATCCTAGTTATGGAATGAATCATAGATATTTTAGTTCCATAAATTGGGGCCTACACATAGAGGTTTCCCTTGTCCTTGCAATGTTTTATGGCGTGAGTGATATGATAATTGAAAATTTTGAAACCCACATGATCTATGCTCAGTGTGGGAACCAAGGGATGTAAATTAATCAGTTTCATTACATGAGAATGTGGGACTTATGTATTAGGGCATCCTTTGGGTGCTTGATATGGAGCTTTTTCCTCATAGAGGCTTTTTACATATCCTGATTATTGAAGTAATTAGAGTCCTTATAGCTCACTTGATTGGGGATTACACATTGAGGATTTCTTATTGATTGAGGGTTTCACACTGAGGTTTTCATTGTGTTTCAGGCTCATGAACTAAGTATGAACAAGGTGATCAAGTCCTATAATGAACTTTCCCTTTAGTCTTATTTCTTACCATAAATTCATTGATTTTCCTCTTGACATGCCTTAGTTTTATAGAAGATATGTCAGAAAAAAAATCTTGGTATATCGAAAGGCAGTCATATAATACAGTTTACTTGTTCGGGGAACTTAACTTGTACTAGAATACATGCCTATGGTTTGTTGTATGATTATGGATAACTTGTTAGGAGAACATCACAAGAATCAGATGGCTTGTCTTGGAATCCATTACATGACCTGGTAGACATGTCTTAGAGGGTGTCTTATGATCCAGCTGACTTTACACGGTGTCATCAAGAGAGATGACTGACACAAATGGAGGGTGCCATGAGAGTTAATCTGACATGGCTCAGAGGGTGTACCATGTCCTAGATAACATGTCTTATAGGGTGTCTCAAGATCCTTCTAACTTTCATGATTGTCATCTTGAGAGATGATTGGCGCATATGGATGGAATCATGACAGTAAATGTGACATGGATTAGAGGGTGTCACATGTCCTAGATGACATGCCTAGAGGGAATCATGAGACTTGGTGGGTGCACCCATATGATGTCATAAGATTAAATTTACATGCTCATGTCCTATTAAGGGAATCAGTTTTCTTGAACTAGTTCCAGTATATGAGTCAGGTGACATGACTGAAGATCACTACAAGCCTAGGAGGAAGATCCCATAGGGCCGCATGATATATGGGTGGTATTCTTGTGAGGTAACATATGACTTGTTTTGACAAGTCCAAGGGACTTTACATGATCCAAATGATATACCTTAGGAGTGTCTCGTGATCTGAGTGAATTATCTTGGTGATTTCATGTGTCTTGGATAGTTCATGTGAAGCATATAAGGTTCAGCGTATATATCTTTTGCTTAAGTCTCCCATTTATTAGTCTTTTTTCTAGCCTTATATCACGAGTGACTTAGACTGGTCCAGTGCTAGATTATTTTTTGTCTCTTTTGATCTATAAAATGTGTGGTATGCATTTCGTGGGTCATTCTGTAAGTCCTTGATGTGATCTATTAATGATCATGTGATGTTCTTTATTCTTGATAGATGATCACTACGACGATTATTCAGTGTATTAACTATCAGAATACGTTTTGGTGAAGAGATCAATAGTTCTGATAAATATCCTCTAGGGATTGAGTGTAATGATGTGCTTGGATGTGAAAAATACAACCCTCTCCTCTTTCTTTTTATGGTAAGATAGATAATTTATATGAATCTACACCGTAGTAGATCACCGGTTTGTGTGGAGTATCTAGATTGATTCCAGTATGGAGTCGGCGAAGGGATATAGAACATGAATCATCATGATTCTTCTACCTTGGATCACACTGAGGCTGCGACATGATTTTCAGCAACTTTAAGTCCCCTTTTCAACATGTCCTTTATTTAATTATTTCTAATTAATGTGGGATTGTTGAATCATGAGGGTATGCCAAAGGACTTAAATATTTTCATACTAACATGTACAAGGGAATTCACAAAACCAATACTCCTATTGAAATTCCTTGGCGTGATCTTGAGTGACATGTATTGGAATTTCCATGAGACATAGAAGGTTAGTCAAGGGGCCTTCATGGGATCCGTTCATCTTGTCTAGGAGTATTGTTAAATCGTTTCACATAAATCCTTAGTGTGTCGCAAGTGTTTTTTGACCATAATAGATCCCTCCTCTTAATTTTTTATTCCCATTATTTTATTTGAAAATGTTTAGGGATTATGTGATATTACACAAGTGTCTTTGAGGAAAATTTCTCTATTTTTTGCGATGCTTTGTGTGATCAAAAAAGTTCTTATGGAGGGTGCATGATAATTTCATGGAAAATCCATCTATTTTTCCTTAGGGATCCAAATGGGTATTGAAAATTCACTTCAACATACCTGAGGTGATTTACATGATGATATTGAGAAGAAAAAATGCATTCACCAGATAATGTGTACATGTCCTTGGGGACTCACGGTGTCTTGTGGACTGCTCAGGGTGTATCGTGTGATGTTTAGTGACCATGAGAGTCTTTTCATCCTCCCCTTTATTTATCTTATTTTATTCCACAATGTTTTAGGGGTATTATGAGTTTTTTTGGGTGTTTATATGGATAATTATCCTTCATAATGGTGACACATCACATAATCCTTACATCAACAAATGACTTTACCCTTTTGTACATTTTCCTATTATTTTCTAAGATGTTCAGATGGTTTTTATGGTTCTATACAATAAAAAATCATGTTTCCTAGGGTAACTCATTTAGATACCACTGTAAGAGCACTGGATGTCCGAATAAGATTCTCAAGATTAAGATGATTCGTCAGATGGGGATCCATAGGATTTTTTGCAGGCTATACACTACATGTGGAGTCTTTTCATGACTATATAATGGTCATATGATAATGATTCCTTTGAAGGCATACATAATCCAAAATTATTGGATGCCTTCTGCTTCATTTTATTTTTTTGTGAAATTAATACCCATATTTAGGTATTCCTTTGTGAATTTTATGATGTTCATTTGGTGGGTGTCAACTTATACTTATTTATAATTATAATATTAAATATTTATCATTAGTAAATAAGAGATGATAAAATTCATCTTTATCAGGGATAATGTTTTAGTGCTTATAATTATTTCTTTTATCAACACCAAAAAATCCATGATAAGGAGGTTATTTATAAACTATTATTAATTTATCACTCATAAATCCACTCTTTATCAACAATTTTTGGAAGCGCTGACAAAACACTCCCCTGAATTTTTAAAAGGACCCTAGTAGAATGTCACATCATTCAAGATATCACAAAAGTGTACTGCTACCATTACTCCCCTTAGACCTTCTCTTAGATGAATCAAGACTCAAATCTATGTTATTTTGTTCCTTCTCTTCTCTCATTTATTGATCATTCGGGTTTTGTGGGGTGAGTTAATGTGGCATTTTCATGGCTCAGTGGTCTTATGGTTCCATGTTTAGCATCTCTGTCGATGAAGTCCCACCATCATTCATACTCCTCTAATGGATCCTTGTTTGATGGGTATCTAGTTTTCTAATTTAACCATATTATTACTCTCAAAGGTTCCTTTATTTCCTATTCTTACATCAAATTATTCATTTCAACTACAACTCGTAAAATTGACATGTTATCCTCTTTTTATTGATTAATGTGGCCTAAAATATAGTTCTGTATATATTTTTTCCTTATAATATTAGAATAAAATTATTCTATTTTAGATCTATGTGATATTGATTTTCATTTTCCCATTAATATTTTATAATATAAGTCCAATAATATCTTTTAATATTATGTCATTTTTTTATTGAATGCAAATACTAAGCCTGACTCACAAAGATGAAATACAATCAATATATTATAATGATTTCCATCAACATGGGGGATATTGTATTCCTTAATTCATATCTTTTAAACTATTTATTTCCATTACCTTTAATTGTTAATCTTACATCATTTCTAAAAAATTTTGTTCAATCAACACCACACTTTTAATTTTACAAAAAAAATTAATATTACTTATAATATATGATAAACACCCTAAATCCAGAATTTAGGTTACACTATATATTAATCCTCTCAAGGAAAAATCAACCAAATTATACTTCCAAATCTTATTCCATTACTTAAAATATATTCCAAGATGTATTTTTACTTTTAATGATCTATATTTTATGAATCATAGAAAATTAGACAGAATATTTCTTATTCAAGAGGATAAAACTAGTTTTCAAAAAAAATTATTTCCTTTCATCCACTTAATATCAACTTCTATAAAAATGTTCTCCGATTTCATCCTATCAATTTTCATTTACAAATTTATTTTTATATTGAGCACCATGATAGCCCCTTCTAATTCCAACTTTATGACTATAAATCCTTCTTGTTTCACATCATTATCAATAATATATTTTGATTTCTCCAATGATTCCAACATACCATACTCCACTTCTAGGATAAAATATTTTTCTATATATTATAAGGGATCTTCCACAGAATCTTCTACCTCATTACTCACTAGAACCATTATCTGAATCTTCAATCAACATGAATTTCTAGAATTGAAATTTCTTTATAGGCATAAATTTCAACTTTTTTTGAAAATTAAAACTCATCATCATCTTCATACAACTTTATTGGACTTATAGATTTAAGGAGACACATTTTCCACAATTAATTTAAGGAAAAAATAATATACTCTCAAATATACCTTTACCTATTTTGAACATCCTTTTGAAAAGTGATAATAAATCATCACTTAACATTTCTTCAATTCAAGTCAGCCAAACATCCTTCTTCTCCATATATATGTATAAAATTTCATTATATGAATGCTATAATGATATTTATAGATTCACTCACATTTGTTATGAAAATAGATTACTATTTAAATCATCATGAGATAATTCTACAATAATTATTTCATCATGTGCATACACCTTCAGATCTATAGTTGATTTTAATATCCATATGATCTTTATTACAATATTTGAATCATTGAACACGTGAAAAAGTTCTTGAATATATCTAATAACTCTTATAGGATGATTAAATAATTCATCCAAATATTTTCTTGAATTCATCTTCATCCATTAAATCTTCATTAAAAACATTCACCTTTACTTTTCTCACTTTTTTATCACATTCATAGATATTATAATTCCTTTTCTAGACTTTTTTGGATGTTTTTACATCAATAACCTTCATATATATCTGATTATAAAATTATTTTTCAATATAATTATGATATTTAGATTCATTATTACACATCATGTTACCTACTTAAATCATTTATTTTAAAAATATGAATAATCCCTCTACGTTCAAAATAATATTTATCAAAATTTCCTTATGATTATCTAAGAAATAACATGTGGATAAAATACCACATGTTATAAACATTAGTAATGGTTTACACCCTAAGAGGGGTGGATTAGGTTTTGTTGAAAACTTCTCATTTTATTTCAAATAAATTGGATCTTGTATTTTTGTTAAAAAAGACAAATTTAATCTATCATGTAGGCATACAAAATATTTAATTAAATATAGAAAAAGAAATGAAAATTTTTTATGGTTCATATGGATTGGGATATATCCAAGGAGTATATATAAATTATTTTTCATATTAATATTATCCTCTACATTACTTTTATGTGATTACAATATTTTGGATAAGATCACTCCTCATCAAAGATCTATGTCCTCTTCTTATAATCCACTTTCTTCATTAAATAGGTTACAGATATATATTCAATATATAGATTGAACTCAAAATGACACCAATTAAATATTTTACCAAGATATATAATGGGTGTTCTTTATAATACTCTAATATTAAACACTATACATTATTGGTTCACCCTATCCTTTTTCATTACATTCATTTTCACTCATTCATCAATATTTTCCAATATGATTGAATGGAGATCCTAACTCTACACTAAATAAAATCCTACATAATATCATGTAAGTTAGTGACTAAAAATGATAATTATATAGTGTTTTGGTTGTTAATAGCTAGTAATTATCACTAAGTTCCATGTATACCTCATGTTATTATGTTCCACCTAATCTCTCTAACCTTAATCCATTATGGGTTCTCCCTATCACTCTCTTTCATGTTGATTTTCAGTCATTAATAATTACAAATCACTTTTATTACATGTATCTTATATCTATGAACTATAAAACACTTCTCACTTATCATTTTATGTGGTAGCTAAAAATGATTGGTAGGAAGTATTTTTACAGTGCACAGTGGTTAGTCAAATCCATTTTTCATGTATCCATCCTGCTCCCATAGATTAGAATCAAAAAATTATTCCCATTTTATTAAAATTATCCCTTTTACTCTTAAAGATTATAACCTAAATGTAATTATTAAATTTAATTTCCATTAGTATTTTCTTTTTATTGACCATTAGAATATAATATTTAAATTATTTTAAATTTTCAATAAACCAAAATGTAATGAAATATGGTTTCATTATAGACTCAACTTCTTTCCTATATACCTATGAAGTTTTTTAATACTATATGTGTGATATTATTGATAGTGATATGTTTCATTTTTAGTTGTTGAATTAAAATTATTTAGATCTCACTAATGTGAAATAGAGAATAGCTAATTGTTTTTGGAATATTTAATGTAAATTATTTGTGGTGTTTTAAAGGAAATTAAATAATGGTTTTTGATATTTAAGGATATTTTAAACATACCTAATAATGATAACTCTATAATTTTTGAAATAGGGGCTCATCATTGATTTATATAACAAATTTATTTGCTAATATTCCTGTAATACATGGTATATAATAATCTACAAAAAAAGAGTTACATGGAAATAGAATTCACTTATATTTTAAATACCAGTTTTATCCATTTGTTTCATGAAATTATTCACTTCCTAGCCATTTTAAAAAAATATATTAATCAAATAAACATGTATGTTCCATGGAAAAATATTTTTACACAAATTTAGAAATCCACATATAAATTAAATGGAAATAAATATATATGAATTTATGATGGATTTCATTCATACAATAATAAATAAATTTTTATTTTCAATATATTCATTAGTGAATATTAAAATAATAGGTGTTTTTGAATGATTTATTTGATTAATAAATCCATTTTATTAACATCATTGATAAAATAATTTACAATTATACATTAAATAATTATTTGAAATCCCTAGATTTATGATTTATAGTGTATCAGAACATGGTAAATGGGAATACATGGTAGAGGAAATACTAATGTGTGATGTGGATACCTATCATTGGGAAGATTTCATAATTAAAGGATAAAGGGTTGACCAATACACACCAATGGTCAAATATACCCTATAATTTCAATCAATCCCTACTTTTTATGGATCTTTCAATTAATCATATGTGACCTTTTTCCACTGGCATGTGATGGTAACCTAAACATTCCAACTCTTTTAAAACTCCACCAGGATTATCAATGAAACACAACCTAGACCAACACATAAGAAGTGAAGAAATTAATAAACATCAACAACCCCACTTGTTAGAATCATACTTAAAAAGGTTAAAAAAACCCTAGAATTACCACCTTTTATCCCACACAACATCAAATCAAGATCATGTACTAATATCCAAATGTTTACCCCTGGTTGTTTTTTTTCATTTCACCCTTCATTAAAATGATAACTTGTTATGAATAATAACTGATAACATTCAAATGGTGGGTTTACCTTATTATAACTTTTTATAAATACCACCTTTGATTATAAATATATTATGTGTATTTATTTATTTATTTTATAAAATAAAAATCTTATCAACATAATAGGATGAATATTAATCAAAAATGTATTCAAAATAATTATTTAAAAAAGTAAATGAAAATTGAGTTAAATGGTTTATCAATTTGGAAATATATCATGCATAAGACACTTCTCAAATCCTTTTTCTATGTATAAATTATTTTATTAAATATAAATTAGTCTGGAAGAGTTGAAATAACATTTTATTTGTTATGGAATATATTAGAGTTATAAATTTTTTATGAAACATGAGGAAAAACAAAACATTTGTACTGATTGTGATGATATTGTGGTTTATGAATCATCTGATATGAATACCAGTGAAAATGATTATTCATATAGAAAAAATGAAATGATAATGAAAATAGAATATGACCATAATGATTGTAAAAAGATGATTGAGAAGATAAATAGTTGTAATAAGAGACCATTGTATATTGGTTGTTCTAAATACAAAACATTTTTTGCTATATTAAAGTTATATAATTTGAATGATGGAATCAGATATAGCGAAACCATATTTAAATAACTACTTAGCCTCAAAAATGATATGCTACAAAAAAAAATAAACTTCCTTATCAAATATATGATGCTAAACTAATTAGGAATTCAATGGGAATGATCTCTATGAAATTGAGTTCTTGTCTGAATGATTTCATACTTTGTTTAGAAAGTACCATGAGTCACTCATAAAATTCCCTCAATGTGGTGTAGATCAATAAAATATTGATAGATCAAGTACAAAGAATGTTTTATGGTACATTCCTATCATTTTATGTTTTAGAAGACTATATGGATGTCAAGAAACTATAAGACAACTTACATGGAATGCAGATAAAATAATTAAAGATAGGAAACTCTTTCCTCTAGAATACTCTCCTAATTGGATAAAAATTGATTATGAGTATCTTCAATTTGAAAATGTTCCATGAAACTTTTTTCTTTCATTATCTACACATGTAATAATTTCTTTTGGTGTATATATTATTACTCACAGCATATTGGCTAGTCGTATTTTTAAATTATAACTTGCCTCCATGGTAATGCATAAAGCATAAATAAAGTATATTTTCTCCAACTATATCTAGACCATAATAACCCAGTAATGATATCTATGTCTAGTTGGATCCATTGACAAAATATTTTAAATTGATGTGAGGTATAGGTGTTATAATTTATGATGCTCATAGTAGTAAAGAATTCATATTGTGGTCCATGTTGTATGGGATGATAAATGTAATGACCTTGTGTTTATTAGCGATTTTTTTAATAAATAAATGTGTGTTACAAAATATTATAAACCAAAAAATATATAGAAACAAACAAATACTTTGAAACTAATTATTTTCAAAACATTATAACTGGGAAAAAATATAAAATATAAAAGATAAAATAGGAAAATATGGATCCCCCCAATTTATTAAAAACTTCTCCCCTACTAAAAAAAATACAGAAAAATAAAAATATTAGTAAATTAAGAAAAATTATAGAAATATAAAATATATAACCTTTATAGGAACTGAGTTAAAAAATTAATGAAAGAATGTATAGGTATTTATAATAGGTAATGTGAATGTTAGAATAATAACCTAACCAAGGGAATATTAATTTCACATTAAAAAATAAATTATTATATAAATAATATTTTTTGAGATTACATTAAGTAAATATAATTTTTATAATTTAAAAAAATATATTTTAGGATTAAATAAATTGAATAAATATATATATACACGTGTTTAATATACTATATTTAAATGTATTTTGATGAAAATGATTAATTTTGTATTAAAATTTAAAATTAACTACATTAGAAATTTATTTTGATAAAATACATATAATTTTTAAAATCATAACATTAAAATTATCCAGGGGTAATGTTTTAGTAATTTTTGAAAATACTTCAATTTTCATGGGAATAATGGAAATATTGTTTTTCACATAACCAGTGTATCTCAAATTACATCATTTATGATGTAATAATGAGATACTTCATATAAAATTAGTTTTTTATATGGTATATTTAATTTCATAAATGTTTCATTAAAATAAAATAAACCCAATTTCAAAACATAAAAAAAAATTCAATACCTAAATCCAAAATTTATTCCATAAAAACAATTTTTCTTTCATTCCACTTTCCTTTTTAATAAACTTATGAATTCAAATAATAAAGGGGGTTTAATGTATTAAAATAATTATATTATATTATTATATTATTTATAAGGTCAAAAATTTCTTGTTACATGTTTTACCTTTGATATATTTTCTAATCAATATCTCATTCTAAAAATACCCCTCTTCTCAAGTATAAATAACCCCTCTCCCCCACATTTGAAAACCAATCCCCCCCACATTATAAAGCCAAATATCGACCTAAATATTCCATCCCAAGAACCTTAGAATACTTAGGTACATTATGGATAAATTTAACTCCAATCACCAAGGATTTATAATGTCGTACAAGAGAAGCAACACTAAGGATTAAGTAAGTTCTGAACCACTTCTCTCTTTTTAATTATGCTTTGTTTTCCATTTATTCTTCTACCAACCCTTTAATAACAAATCATTAAAGGAATTAATTATCCATTAAGTTAATATTATATTAATTATGTTAACCTTTTTTTAATTATCATATTTCTATAAAATTTTAAACTTATTCTTCCCGCTCTCCTAACAATGCCCCATTAATGGTCGGTTAACCATCTACAGAGACACTGCCATGTAAGCACATATAACCATAATCATGGATGGATATTATAAAATATGTATAACATATAAACATATAATTATATTAATTATATGTTTCTTTAATTAATTATACTAATGTATAAATTATATTTATTTAAATAGGGAAATATTTTCAAAATGAAAAATATGAATGTAATACATGATATAAAAACACTTCAATTTCATAAATAGAAATTAAGAAATATAATAACATGTTTATAATTTAAAAATAATTATCATGGACTATAATAAACTTATAGATCAATGTTTTAATAAATATATATTTATTAGTCGGATGGTGAAAACTCAACAAAATTGAGGGAAAATTAAGGTAAGGGGATTCTTGAACCTAATTCCCTTATTTAGGATATTCTCTCTTACATAGTATGAATGTTCATAATATGTTCTTTTAATGTACTTTACCTTTTACTTTGGGGATATACATGTTCCTACCATATCAATAGCTATTCTAAGAAAAACCTTTTTTCCAAAGTGACTTCAATTTACAAAAAATCATATTTTTATCCTCTTGAAAAACTTCTTGTCTAATCAATAATAATGATGTATTATATCCAACCATTATTTAACTTATTCATTTTGGGGAAAAATGTTTATTCCTGAATTTATTTGTTATGAAATCCTTTTGAATCTCATTTGATTAATTCGGTTTACTTCAATAATTATATTGATATACATTTTATGTGGTATGTATGATTATTTAAATATTATGATGTGATACGTGAGACCAGAATTATATATCCCTCCAATTCATCGGTTAATGTGATTTATCTAATGATGTAATGTCCAATATACATGAACATGATTCTAGTTTTTTTAACAATGATGATATTATGATTATGCACTTATGTTTTACATGATGTTATCTTTGTTCACAACTATGTGTGGCATTTATACACAATGACATGATGTTTCATTTATGAATTTCCACATTAAATTACTTTATCTAATTATTCCTCTCATGATTATAACAATGACCCTAAGATTATATGATGATGATGATGATGATTATGTCCACCCATGTTATATTATTTCATGTCTTTATTTATATTCTCAAATGGATTTTAGAGGTCCCCATTCATTAATGTAAATCTTTATGTGATTACTTGTACTAAAGAGAACATGAGTTCCACTAAGAATCTGAAGAAAAATGATTTAAATAATGTTTATGTTTAATTATGTAAAATTTATCTATGAATATAATTTTCCCAAAACACTAACCATTTTATCATAGTTTTATAACATTTTAAAATTCTATAATAGTCATGTATGAATAATTAGGGTCACTATAGTTGTAATCATTTAATGGTTTAGTTAATTTGGGAATTAGGATTAGAAAACAAGAGTGAAACCTGAAGGTATAGTTCTATATATTGGAAAAATATCCTGTAATAATATTTTTATAAAAGGATAAAAATAGGGATCCCATAAGATATTCCATTAAATTTGATTGCACAAAATAATGAATTTTTTATTCAGTTTTTTTTGGCATATATTTTTTTCTAACCTTTTCTATTTTAAAAAATGGATGGAACTAGGATAAACAATCTTAACAGCCCATATGAGGTACAATGAAATGATTTTCCGAATGACATACCAAATTCTATGGGAGGTGGAGTTCAAAACATTATGGTGATTCTTACCTAGCTATCTCATGTTATGAATAGTAACATAAATTGTGTGAAACATATACCTTCTCCCAAGAAGGATCAACTAACCATTATGTCCATTATTATAAAATAAACACCAATGTTTATTAGAACTTTTGATCCTCTTTTCATGGAACATTGGCTTAAATCAATAGAGAATATATTTTATTTCATCCAATTTTCCAAGAAGGATAAGTGACTCTTGTGGATATTGTTTAGATGTATAAGTTGATTAATGCTGGTTGTTGGTAAATAACACCAATAAAAAGGATGAAATAAAAGATATGGAGTTGGAAGAATTTATGAAAATATTTATTTGGAAGCATTTCAATCGTACTCTTTGAACAAATATAGAGACATAATTCATAGATTTTGACCAAAAGCAAGGTGAATCTATCAAGTAATATGAGGAAGACATCACAAGGTTTGAAAGATAAACCTCAATTTTTTTTATTAATAATGATAGAAAAATATATGGTTTCTTTATTGGTATAAAACCACACCTTTTGAAGGCACTATAAATTAGAG
Source organism: Viscum album (assembly GCA_963277665.1). Taxonomy (NCBI): domain Eukaryota; kingdom Viridiplantae; phylum Streptophyta; class Magnoliopsida; order Santalales; family Viscaceae; genus Viscum; species Viscum album. The sequence goes on along the minus strand of OY728155.1, from coordinate 937,918,807 downwards.
ACTTTGGGATTTATGAAGAAGTGGTTCAATTTTCTCTCAAATTAGAGATGTACATAAGAGAAAGGTACCATGGTTATAGAGATTAGTGGTGAATAATGGAGTTTCAATATGGTGGGACAAATGAAAGAGTAGTAAAGAGGATCCAACTACCCACATGTCAAAAATGTTGGAAGAAGAATCATGTGAATTGTCTCAAATGGATGAGGAAATGGTTCAAGTGTGGGATATGAGTACATCAATCACAATAATATTGAAGAGATTAAAAAAAATATGGCCAACATGATGGAGGAAATGAAGGCATATCTTAAAGAACCACATATAGTTCAATGATTCAAATATAGGGAACAATAGAAATATGAATTCCAATGCACTGAACGTAGAGTATTTGAGGGTAATCAGAGTCATCAGCCACCAATTCAAGAGGAGTAAGGGAATCCTTATACCATTACTACTATGGAAGTGGAGCATGAAAAAAAATCATCAAAGGTACACATAATAATGAATAAAGAATGGAAAATGTTTTATTTTGTTCTAGTTCTACAGATTCCATTATATTCTTTAATTTTTCTAGAACTATTTAATAGAATCCCTAACACCATGAAGTAGAGATACTTGTAAAAAAACTGATTATTGAAATCATTCAAACCCATGTTTTATAATATTATCTTTTTGTGAATGTGGAAATTTTCCTCCCATTAATATCACAATGCCTCCCTTGGAGGAATCAAATGATATAATACGCATGTATTTTATCTCATTGTATAGAGAACACATAATGTTTCAGGAAAACAAAATATCCTTTCATATTATGAACTATCCAGTGATGATATATAAATTCAAAGAAGATAATGAACAACCTTTGGAAAATCCATCAACAGTGTGGGTGTTGATACCTTGTAGATAATAATATCTTCATAAAATGGTTGATTCAAAGGAAGGTATCAACCTTAAAAAAATTCCATTATTAGGGATTACATTTATGTGTTTCCCAAATAGTTACCCGGACTTCTACTATATCATGAGGTAGATTTCTCAATAGAATTATAACCAGATCCCCTCCTATCTCAAAATTTCCCTACATTATGGCCACTATCAAACTATAGAATTTAAATAAGAAGCTATAAGAGCATTTGGAAAAAGGGTGTATATTCTCTTTTGCATCACCTTGGGGTTCACTAATGGTCTTTTTCAAGAAGAATGATGGATTAATGTAGTTGTGTATCGATTACCAAGAGTTCAACAAGATAAAAATAAATAAATTTATTCCCTTACAAGGATTTATGAATTGGTCAATAAAATATAAAGATTTATGTACTTCTCAAAGGTGGATATTCATTATGTTTATCATCTACTAATTTTGAAGAAGGAATATATTCATAATGCTACTTTTCGTACAAGGTATAGTCACTATTAGTTCATAGTGATTCCATTAGTACATAATAGTTTTCTTGTAATATTCATGGATTTAAAGAATAGAGTCTTTAGAGAATACCATAAAAATTTTGTGGTAGGGATTATTGATTGTATTCTAATTTATATAAAGATAGAGGAGGAACATGATGAGTATTGAAGGATTCTATTGGTGACACTAAGGAATGATAAAATGTTGGATAATTTCATCAAGTGTGGATTTTGGATGTAGTAAGTGGAATTCTAGGGGAATTTGACAACAAGTGAGGGAATTTATGTGGACCATTCAATGAAAAATTAAATTGGAGAATGTCCTAGACCCATTGGTGTCATAGAAATCCATAGTTATGTGGCCTAACTAGGTACTACTAATGCTTTGTTGGAAATTTCCTATGAATGTCTAGCCCATTAACTAGGATAACTCAAAAATGGGTAAAGTATATCTCGATTGAATAATTTTAGGAAATATTTAAGGATCTCAATAAGATTATAGTCATTGCACTTGTACTCACAATACAAAAAAAATATGAGAAGGTTTTTTATATACAATGATGCTTGAAAGAAAATGTTGGGTTGTGTGCTCATTAAAAATGATAAAGTGATAGCCTATGTGTCACGACAGATGAAGATCTATGAGCAGAACTACCTAACTCATGATCTGGATGTAGAAGTTGTGATTTTTACCTTGAAAATATAGTGGAACTACCTCTATGGTGATATGTGTGACATATATTCTAATCATAAAAGTCTAAAGTATATATTCCCATAGAAGGCTCAACATGCATCAAATAAGATTGTTAGATCTAATGAAAGGCCATTATTTCTCTATTTACTTCCATCTAGAAAAGGTGAACAAGGTATTTGATTCTCTTAGTAGAAACGAACCTACTAATTCATCCATGAATTAGATTGAGGAAGACCCTATCTTCATGTAAATGCAAAGTATTTATTTAGGAATCCCAATGGAATGGAATACATCATACCTTTCCCAAATGATTGACCATTAATCCATCTAATAAGAGATCAAGGAGGTATAAAGGGATGATCTATAATTAGAAAAGTAGTTGAATGCATTAAGGGAATGGAAGATACAATAGTTACATATTGATGATGATGGTTAGATTTAGTTTGGAGCATGGATTTAGGTGAATTCTCCACTCGAGATAAAGAAGGAGTTGTTGGATAATACACATAGCTCATCATTCTCCATCCATCCTAGAATTTTCAAGACATACCATGATATTTGAGAAAAATTCTGGTAGGATAACATGAAGAAATATATTTTAGAGTATATCTCATAGTGTTTGATATGACATCAAGTTAATGATGTGTTGAAAAATTCAAAAGGGATGATGAAACCATTGCATATACCTATATGGAAATGGGAGAATTTCACTATGGACATTGTCACTGGTCTCCAAAAAGACCAATGGAATCAATGTGATATGGTTTTTGGATGATTTAAACGCCATGACATTCCACTTTATCTCTATTTAGGACGATTTCTCACTTGAACAACATTAAATGATATATGTGAAGGAAATGGTGAGGCTTCATGGGGTAACACATTATATTCTCTCTTATCATGATGAAAGGTTCACCTCCAAATTCTAGAGAAGTCTGTGTTGGTCGGAGTGGATACTCAAGAAGGGGGTGAATTGAGTTCTAATTAAAATTTCTGTTAAAAACATTATGGTTAAGAAAACCCTCAATTTAAAAATGGCCCAGTTAATTGAGGCACTAGAAATATAAATGTTCAATTGGTCAATAGGTTTCTCAAAGGGTGATTAATCCTCATATGAATCAGTGTAGAACACCAATTCAACTTTTGAAATAAGTTTACTAAATTAAACAAATACACACACTAACCAAAAATAACTATCAAAGAATAAGAAAAAAATAGTTTTATGTTTTAGGAAATATAAGAATCGGTTAAAATCAAAACAGAGTATATGAGGATTTGAAGAACAATGTAAACAAGAGATTCAGTCTCAAGCTGAGACCTAATCCTCTCCACTTGGTGATCACTTACCACCAAGAAGTTTATATTAAAACTTGATACAGAGCTTGTATCAAGATTTACAACGGTTTTCAAAAACTGTCCCGGGAACACACCCTCTACCACTGTTCTTCATGGGAAAGACAAACAATACAGACCACAGATGGTCTCTTCTAAAGTTATACGTGGAAAACAAAAATATGTGAAGTTTGATGTAAGGATATTCAGTATCATCCAGTTCAAGCACAGTAGATAGTGTGTTCAATAGACTGACCCACTTATCATATATGTAAAAGAAAAAAACAACATAGAGTAGTTATTATGAGTAAGAGTTTATAAGGATATATGTGTTTGTAGTTAAACTGTTGACTCCTTGAAATGAGAAATGTTGAAGTTTGAGTCAGTCTATGGAAGTTGTTTCCAAAACAGAGTGTCGCAACTCCAGTTTCTAGCATTCATTGGTTTGCTTCTGATGTTGATCAAGATTTGGTGAAGCATAGAAAGCAGAAGAGATTTTTTCTCATAATGATCTTTGTGATGCTTGTGGGTTCATAGTATTAGTGCTGGATGGTTCTACTTTGATCTTTCAAGTAAGCTCTGTCACACTTCTCATGCAGCCCCTTTCTTCGTGTCCGCATATATTTTGCTTGTATTTCTCACATTGTATTTGTTGCACACACATCTATCTTTCGAGATATTTTCATTTTATATTTGATGTCCAACAATAGGTATGAGTAGATCTCGTGCATGATTTCTCGTACCTCGTACTATCCACGGTATTGTCTCCTGAAATGTTTACAATTAGTATTAATTAATTTTAGAGTATTTATTTTATCAAATATGACTGTAAGAATAATATTGGGAAATTGACAAAGTATGGAAGAAGAAGCATCGGTAGACTGGAAATGGTATCCTTCATATCAGTAAGCTTCAACAGTAGGTGCACATTGAAAATCTCTAACTATAACCTTGAACAGTATGCTTACACTGGTGACCATGTAACGGTGACCTTATAGCAGTGTCCTTGTAACTGTACACTTGTAATGGTAACGTTGTAGTTATAACCTTGTAACGGTGACCTTGTAGTTATAACCTTGTAACAGTAACCTTGTAGTTTTAACCCTGTAACGGTAACCATATAGTTGTATCCTTGTAGTGGTATCCTTGTAGTGGTAATCTTGTAATGGTGACCTTGTAACAGTGACCTTTGTACTTAAATTCTGCACTGTAAGCTTAACCAATCAAGCAGTGAGATTGAGAGTATATGAATATTAGTCTATAAGAATAGGAATCATTAATGAAATGTAATTAGCATAGAATGAAGACATGGTTCTAACATAAATGAAAACAAGATTTGGGATTATCAAAATAATGATTTGGGATTATCAAAACAATTATTTGGGATTATCAGAACAATGATTTGGGATTATCAAAACAATGATTTGGGATTATCAAAACAATGATTTGGGATTATCAAAATAGGTGAGTCCAACAATCTCCCCCTTTTTGATAATAAAAAATTATTCCATTGAAGCTTTAGATTTAATAGTTTTGAATCAAGGTTAAACACATCTTCAAATGTCATTGAATCTGTAGATTTAAGTTTTGAATATTTTCTCCCCCGTGAATGACTTATTCCCTTTTATATTTTCTCCCCCTTTGTGATTAACAAAAATCATATTGAATGAAAATAGTGAAAAGAGAGAACCATTATTAATAAAACAAGAGAACATTATATAAAAATAGATACACCAATCCCTATCAGCAAAGACAGTCTACATTCAATCCACATCAGAAATGCCCATAGGAGCTTTGTCCTTGGAAACTGAGGATGCAGGTTCTGAAGGTGGAGGGATAGGCTAAGGGATGGAAATGATTAAGGTATGAGGAGAATCCACTAAGGCATCACCAGACCTAAAATGAGTAGATCTATGAGTAATTGTTGGGGTCAAAATTCTGATGTCCTGTGCAGGAGTCATCAAAGGAGCAGTACTGGTGGAACCTGAAACAACTGAAGAAGTAGGCAGAGTAGGAGGAACTATAATTAGAGTGTAGTCCACATGAATGAAATTTAAGAGAAGATTCTTGAAGTCCATAATGATACTTCCACCTCTCTCCATAGTAGAAATAAAATCATTCTTATTCTCCATGAATTTTTCCAAAGTAGGAGTCAATTCCTTGAGTCTGTTAACCTGATCCTTAAAGGCCTGAGTGACATGTGGGATCCTTAAGTTCTCTAAAAACAAATTGAAGTGGCCATCCATTTTATGCTTGGTGTAAACCCATTTGTAGTAGAAGTCAACTTGATCATTGATGGCCTTTTGATCTTGATCAAATTCCCTTAAATAATTTCCCATAAGGGTATGAATCTCTCTGGTAATAGAGATGGCCTGAGTGTTTGAAGTACTAACACCGTAGATCCTTTACACTTCTTCTCTAACAATAGATCTAAAAGCCTCAATATCAACTAGAGGAGAAGTTTAGGTGGAATCAGATGCACCTAGAGGTGCCAGAGAGAAATCCACTGTCTCCTTGAAAGATTTGGTCAAGCCAATGATTAGCCTTTTGACATCATCATCTTTCCCTTTCACATGTGTTTCCATGGATTTATTAAAATCCTCAAACACTGTGACCATTTTTTGAACTACACTTTTGAAATATGCAAGGTCTCTGTCCACCTGGGTCCTTGGAGCCATATAAGCATCTAATTTGGCAATATACTATTTCACTAAAACTATAGACTCTTCCAACTCACTGATTTGACTCTGGAATTTCCTTACTTCTTGGAGCAGAGTAGATTGAATAATGGAGTGCATTTTGGATAAATCAGATGCTAAATACTCATGAGATAGAGCAACAGCCTTTTCCCTCTCAGAAGACCAATCCTTAGACATTCTCTGCAGGTCGGATCTCAAGAATTCAAGGTCTTCCTTTCTAACATAGTCTTGGGTGAAAGAGGTTTTTGGTGGGACAATAGTGAGGTTTGTGGCCTGAACCGTCGTTTAAGCCGATAAAATTTTAATATTTATATTCCTACTAACTACAGTATATGTGGAAAGCAGGGCCGAACCCACAGAGAAGACAAATTTGACCACTATTATTCTAAAAACTTACAAAAAGACCCCACTGTTGTCAGCAGTGGGATAGATTTTCTATGTTTAATTTTTTTTAATTGTGCACAATGAAACAATAAAATCTTTTTGATTTTTTCCTATTTTTTCTAAACTATTATGAAGTAAGAAACAGAATAAGAATAGTGAGAAACAGAGATATAAAATGTTGATAGTGAACAATCAATAAATTTGCTCGGGGAAAAGTCTCCATTCTACTGGTTTAATAGGTTTTCCGAGTCACTTTAAAGTTATTGCCTTGCACCACCATAAAAGAGTGACTTGTCTCCCTCACCAAGATCTAAGTCACACAGACTGATTGATTTTGGAGTTCTCCACTCCAAAAAAAATCAGCTGTGAAAAGTTCGAAAAAAAATGACAACAGGACAAACTCGCCGTAAGTCCTGAAGCATTTGTGAATTCATTATTTTTTTAAGATGTTTCCACGATCAATCTCGCCGACTTGATTGTGGAGTTTAAAAAAATTAAGTTCTAGTGGTGGAAAGAAATTGAATGAACTCAGCATCAATCTCGTAGAATGATTCTAAATTCATTGAAATGATTAAGTGAAAACGGAAGTTAAAAGATAACCTGTGGAACTTTGATTTGTCCTTGAACTATATGATTTATCTATCAGACATGTATATTATCACTATCTAAAAAAGTAAAGTCATTCAAAATCAAAGAAGAGATTTTGAATAAAATAGAGGAATAAAACTCCCTCTGCTCGAATGAATTATTGCTCCTGGACCTCGGATCTCCAAAGGATGGTTCTCCGAGAAGTGCCCTGAGTCCTCTGCTCTACTCTGAGACTGGTGTATTCGTCGAATGAGTGTGTCTCCAAAGTCAATGAATCCTACAGTGAATGAATTCCCCCCTCCAAAATATGCTGCTTATCCTACTTAAGTAACTTCTGTCATCTGCTACACGTCACATCCACAACTTCGACCGACTTAAAGAGTTCTTCACTCACACACTACAAAATGTCCATTTTTTCACGACCGGCACAGCACGCTATCTTTTCTCACGTAACTAAATTTGGGAAAGACAGTTATATGTATATAAACGTATTCTCATATCTAGAATGAACCTTCACATGATAATAACAAAATGAAATAATTAAAACATAACAAAAACAATTAAAAAGTTGTAGTAATTATTTTATGTTTACTATTATAATACTTATTTAAAGTTAAATAATAAATATCTTAAATGGATAATTATTATCTACTTTTATATAATTTATAAAACTATCCAATTAATGTTACTATGGTAATACATAAATTTTTAAGAATTTATTACTTTAATTAAGTTAAAAGATATGATTACTAACTTATTAATTTTAACACTTTAAACTAAGTTATTAAATAAATAAATAATTAAGATAATATTTTAAATTGTATTAATAATTTAATTATTACTATTTAAGAAATTAAATTGTTAGATTATTTAATTAGTTAATTAATTATAAATTAGTAATTAAAAAAATTACTTATGTTTTAAGTACATTTAATTTATTAAGTGTAATTTCTAGTATATTTATAATTATTATTGATTCTAAATTTATTCTATTAAAACTAAATTAATTTATTTTTATCATTTATTATTAATTTTACTTTTATACTTTAATTTATAATTTATCTATTTAATATTATATTAATTTAAAATTTTAATAATTATATTAATTTGACTTTGTAAGTTAACTTAAATGTAAAGTAAACTTTACTTTTTGATTTTACTTTTTTTTCTAAAGTTAAAGTTTGCTTTTCTTGATTTCTTTATATTTTATATTATGTTATTATTATTGTTATTTTACTTTAATTTTATTATTACTTTTATTATTATATATATTTTCTTTTTCTTTTTCTTTTTGTTGTGTTATCTCCTTCCTCCCAACCCCACGGCGCAGGAGGTTTTCTGGTTTCTTCTCCAAGCCATTGGCGGCTTCCTAAAGCTAATCTACTTGGCTCAAACACCGGCGAACCAGTGGCTGTACAGAAGTGCGGCGGCCTCCTGCAGTGGATTTGGCGTGGCCCTCAGCAGAGTGTGGCGGCAGACAGCAGCTTTGGCTTCCAGCGGATGGCACTTCCAGTGGTGGCGCAAGGGGTCCGGCATCCAACTCTGTCTCGAGCTCCTCCTCTCTCAGCAGTGGCGCACCTCCTCCCCTCTGAGCAAGGCAGCGACGGCTCCCTCTCAGCAGCAGTGCACCTCCTCCCCTCTGAGCAAGGCAGCGGCGGCTCCCTCTCTCCAGCGGATTCTTCAATCGCGGCTCCTAGGTCTCCTACATCGTCCAGCAAGATGCGGCGCCGCATGCTCCACAGCAATATCTTCAACTTCATCTTGGCTTCAGCAGTGCGGCGGACTCCAGCAAATGAAGGCGAAAGCTCCACAAAACCAGCGGACCTCTGTCGCAGCGCCTTCGGACTCGGGTTGGTATACAGGTGTGGGTTCTTAAGGCTGGAAAGAAACTTCTGTAGTGGTTGCAGAAAGGTTTGTGAAGTGAAGATGGATGTTATCGGTGAGAATGAGAGAAGAACTACAGCAGTGAAGTTGATATATCGGTGAGGATTGTGTGGCAGTGAGGAAAAGAGTGTATCAGTGAGGGATGAAATAAATGGAATAAAGGGTTGTAATGGTAGGTGAGATATCAGTGAGGTTGAGTGGAGGGTATCAGTGAGGCTGGGGTATCAGTGAGGTTGGGGTATTGGTGGGAAAAATCTCACCGATAGAAATAAAAACAAGGGTAGGTCACCGATATAACAAAACAAAACCTCACTATTACAATAAATCAATGGGTTACTGTTACAATAAAAAGAAAATGTTACCACTATGGAGAAATGAACAGGGGCAACATGTGGGGTCACCGGTATAATACTAACGGTGACCCTACTAAATAAAACTTACAAATTAAGACTTAAATTATTTTTAACAAGGTTTGAAAATAAATAATTACAAAAATAAACACCATTAATTTTTAAAAACAGAATTTTTATTAAACTTTAAACATTAAAATAATCAATTGAAAAATCTTAATTTATTATCTGAATAATTAATAAACTAAGATTATAAAAGACTTAAATTAAAATAACAATAAAAAATTAATTAAATAATAGCAGCAAATATAAATAAAAAACATCGGTGACCCAATAAGTCACCGTAAGAGCTCGTCTACGTCACCGGTAGACTAAAACCAAATAAAAATGAATTAATAACCAATATGCATACATAAAATAATAAAGTTTAAGAACTATTAATTAATTAATTAACTATTTTCACACAAATAATTAAGGGCGAACCATTTTATTTAATTAAAAACACAAATTATTTACTTAGATGACTAGGAGAAAGACTAAACACATAAAATAATAAAATTAACCTATTCTAAAGTAACTTAATTAAAAGATTAATTATAAAAACAATGTATAAGTTAATTAATTAGAATTATGTTGATTAAATAATTGTTTAATTAGAAATTTACTTATTAAGAAGTCAAGCAGAACTTATTTAAACAAATCCAACACCGTAATTAAATTAAAATAAAAGGGTTACTGCTACTGATAAATAAGAGATATCAATAAGACATAAAATAAAGCTATCGTTAGATTTAGAAAAAGAGCTACCTGTAGGAAATAGTATCACTCACAAGGGTCAATGATAGATAGTACCAGTAACCTACTATCGGTAGCTAAGCTACCGGTAGTCTGGTAAGCCGAACTAAGTTGTACAAACTTAAAAATTAAAAGTAAATTAATTATAAAACTCAATAATTATTAAAAATAAGAAACTAAATAAATTAAACAAATATAGATTTAAATAAGAACTGAAAATTAATTATATTAAAAAAAAAGAAGTAATAAATCAACTATTTATAGGCCCATAATTACATAAAATGTTATAAAAAATGAATATTTGACAAATTTAATTATAAAGATGCAAAAATGCATTTATTTAATAAAAAGTGTAAAAATAATTAAATAAATCATTAAAAATTAATAAAAATGATGTGGAAAACTGTGTAAAAACAAGGCCACATCAAATTCCCCCACACTTAAGCATTGTTTGTCCTCAAAGAATCCCATGTCTTATTTTCATTGAAAGCAGCAAAGTGTATTTATGATTTTATTCAAAATGTAACATGTCCAGCACTCTAAATAGAGGACAATGCATAACAGTAGGCGTTAAGAAAAATGAGTTACTCAAATGAGTATTGCCCTAAAACAAATACTCAAGGGTAATTAAGAACACAAATATCATCCATCAAAGAATATGTCATGCCTCATATGTGATACAACTTAGTGACTAACTTCCATCCAATCTCAGGTTCTAAGTTCAAGAGTGACAGGGAATAAAATATCAATGGGATTAAGACCTTAACCATGGAACATTGTACTTTGACTTTTTCACATAGTTTCCAAAAATAATTAATTTTTTTGTGAATCACCCCAATGATACAACCCAAATGATTTCCATATAAACCAACTGATCCCTTCTTCATCTGGTGTTCATCCTTCCCCTCACCTTAATGAGCTCATTTTTTACCCTAGACACTTTATTTATTTCTCCCAATCCATGTATCATGTGCTAAGCACTATGCAATATGCACTTATTCAGAGTGTACAAAGGGCTTTTAGTTAACAGAAACACACCCAACATCTAGGGTCTCAGAGACTCACCGTGAGATCCCAGATGCCCAGATTACTCCAGTTTCAAAAGATTTATATAAAACTCATTTACATTGGCTCATTAAAGCAATTACTTTTAATAATTAAAAGATGGATGAGGTCCCTAGAATCAGAATCCAACTTCCAGTTCAAGGGTTATGACCATAACTCCATAAAAAGGGTACCCATATCAATTCCAGAGGTAGTTCCTACACTGAATTTCTATCAAATCACTAAGTAAAACCACTCAGAAATCATCCATTATCATCAATTTTTGATTCAAAGCAGTCCTTAACTACCAGAAAGGAACTTATCCTAAGGAAATACCCAAATGAGAAAATTTTAAAGCCTAATATTATGAAATAATTTTGAAAAAATTTAACCATTTTTTTAACAATAATTTTGAATTTGGAGTGGGAATTGATGGGATTACATTAAAGAACAGTTTATCACAGTCAAGAATCGACCCCCTCCCCCACACTTAAAACCCAACTTTGTCCCTAAAGTTGACTTTTAAATATGGAGAAGAACACTTAATCAATTAAGGTTCAAAACAAATTTTCAATTTAGTAGATAAATGAATTGTTTAAAGGGTCTCAATGAAGTTCAAAAATATTGTTTCACACAATGAATAAATAACCAACAGGTCCATTAGAATGTATATGCAAAAACATTTAAGTACAGTGACAGAGGTTTTTAATTAATGTTCAAACAAGACATACAACTTATGGGTGGAGAGTGAATAGGGTGTAGCATTTTAAAAGATTGATTTCTAAAATATATTTCATAGAGAAGATAAATGAATGCTAAAAACACTCCATCCTAAATTAGATTCAACATACCAGAATGTACCCCCCCCCCACCCACAATTAATTTCAAGCAGTGAAATGATTTTAATAACAATGCAATTCAATTTCCATTAGTAAAGTACATGAAGAAAGTTTAATTCAACTCAGTAACATGCAGCAGAATTTCCAGCAACAAATAGCAGAATTTTTTTAAACAAGCTGATTTATTAACAAAAACAGGAGCAGAAAATAAATGCAGAAAGTGAAATACTTCCCTGACTAGTTATTTTCCAAATATGATCGTGGGAATTCCACTCCTTAGATGATAGCAGTAGCATTCCTAGAAACACAAAGTGTATAAACCAAGAACAAGTATCCAACAGAGAGAGAGCATATATAAGAATGCAAAGCAGCACTTAATTCTTAGTAAAACAAGAACAGAAATAAAATTCAACACTAAAGAAAGAGCATGGGTTGACTCCCATGAAGCACTGAATTTAAATACTCCAATTAGACTTTATTTAATCACAATTTATTTATTTATTAACAAAACAAAAACCATGGGTTGCCTCCCATGGAGTGCTAGATTTATAGTCCCCAACCAGACTCTATTTTCATAGATATTTCTATCCATATTCGTTTAATGGAAATGAATTATTAATTATGTGAACTTCACTTTTAACCAATGATTCAAAAATAGGATCATCCAAAACATTCTCATCTACAGTATCAGACAATATTCTAAAAGTTCCGTTAAAATAACCATTGCTAATATACTATCCATCCCATTTTGGGCCCTAAAAACCACTTCCTCAACTCTAAGAATGTTCAATAATTCCATAATAAAATCACTAAATTGACTAGCAATACTGACATGACTTCCCCCACACTTAGAGGTCAACTCCAACCCAGAATCAGAAGAAAAACAATCATCAAACTCTTCAGTATTTTCATCGAATATTCCTAGCACAGCTTGCACAAAGGAAAAATCAGAAAACTCTCGAAAGAAGGAATCATATTCAAGTTCCAACAAGTGGTCCCCAATGTCCCCAGATGAATCAAATGATGTGAATATTTCAAGTTCAGGTTGGAAGTCATCACAAACAACATCAAACTAATCAGAAATGAATGTTTCCAGAAAATACACTTGCTCATAATGGGAACAGTTTAGTTTTTCATCAGGACTCAGACCAGAACTTTCTCTAACTTCAGAAACCCTTAGACAGTCAACTTCATACGGAAAACATTCAAAAATGGGTTGAGACAGTTCAGGGAAATATTGTTATTCACTCTCTATAATGGGTTCTAAGGATTGATTTTTTTCAACTATAGGAGGGAGTTGGACAGGAATAGAAGCTTGAAGAAAAGTTTGAATAGGATGGGGAATCAAAACCTTTGTGACCTCAAGAGTAATTGAACCATACTTAGCTCTAACCTCAATTTTAAAACATTGATTCTCAGAAACATCTATAAAATCACAAAAAACCACATGTTAAGGCTTTTCAAACACTAAAAACTCATCCACATCATCAATGGCTTGGAGAGTGAGTTTCCCCTTGGACGCATCTATGACATCACCTGTTGTAGTAAGGAAAGGTCTCCCTAAGATGATTGGGACTTTTTCATCACATTCCATATCTAAGATAAGGAAGTCTGTGGGTAGTGTCAGTTTTCCTACACTCACTAATAGATCATCCACCCTCCCTAAAGGGTGTGTGACCGACCTGTCAGTAAGTTAAAGACAAACAGAAGTTGGTTGAAAGTCCCTAAGACCCAAACTTCTAAACAGGGAGTAAGGAATAATGATTGATTCTTTCCCCTAAGTCGCACAAACAATTAAGTTGCTCACTTGTTCCAATTCTTCATTTAATAATAAAGCTTCCAGGATCTTGTAATTTTGGAGGAAACTTCTTTAACAAGATTGCACTACATTCCTCATTGAGATTAACTTTGTCCAACTTCTTCCAAACATTTTTATGTTTTAGAAACCTTTTGGTAAAAGCAAAAAATGAAGGGATTTTATCTAAAGATTCTACAAATGGCCTATTGATACTAAAGTTTCGAATCATTTTAAGAAACCTCAAATAATCAGGTTCATTATTCTTCTTCACTCTTTTAGGGAAGCGAATGGGAGAGGCATAATTTTTAAGAACAGGTTGATTATTATCCTTCTCCTCAATTCCATTGTTTTTCATTTCTTCTTTAATTAACTCCCACTTCATTTTCCTAGGTTCTTGAAATTTTTCAGGTGCAATTTCAACATTCTGTTCAGGTTGAAAAAATATGTCCAGATTCCCAGATTCTATTTCAAGCATATTTTTCTTTCCAGGATCAGTTTCTTCATCAGTTTTAGTATTCCCAGAGTGTTTGTTAAATTTTTGTTGGGTTTGAAATCCAGATCTAGTGGTTACAGCCATGATATTCTCTCTTGGATTAAGAATTGATGTGTTGGGAAGCTTTCCCTTTCCCTTATCACCTAGATCCTTAGCTATTTGAATTGTTTGATGTTCTAAATTTTGGATCATATCATCTGTTTCCTTCATAAATGAACTGGTTTCTCCCAAAACTTGTTGTAACATCCCCTTTAACTCCCCTTGAGAATTATAAGATTCAGCCCCATATTGGTTTGAGTTATAAATTTTAGGGTGTGATTGGTAGTTAGGGGCAGTGGTCTGCTTTATGACACTTTTTTCTTTCCAGGATAAGTTTGGATGATTTTGATAACCAGACATGTACTGATTGGAGTATTGATCATTTGTCCCTTGGTTCCTAGCTCTAAAATCTACAAATTTGGCACTCTCATCAAACTGGACTGGGAGATCAAAATTAGGACAACATGTATGAGTGTGACCGAACATCCCACAATGATTACATTGCTCCCTTAAAACCCTATCACTTACAACAGTAGACTGAGGATTTTCTTCACCTCTATGGAAGACCCTCTTCCTAGAGCACTTGTGCTGAGATTTTTGAGCTAGCTTGTCATACACAAGTTTCAGCTCATCAGTAGTGGAGTCAGAAAAGTCACCCCCACAGAATAGGTCAACTAAATTTTATTTTTAAGGGGTGAGAGAATTATAGAAGGTTTCCATGAGTAAATGGGGAGAAAACTGATGATTGGTACTTTGTCTAAGGAGACTTATAAACCTATCCCATGCCTCATGAAATAAATCTCCCTCATCCTGTACAAACCTATTAATTTTGTGCCTAATCTCAGAGGTGGTGTTCCTAGGATAGAATTTTGATATAAAGGCAGTAAACACCTCTTCCCAGGTCTCCAAAAATTTCTTCATCTAAGTTCTGAAACCAAGTCCAAGCCTTCCCCTTCTGACAAAATGGAAACAACCTCAATCTCAACTCCTCCTCACAAATCTCTTTCAGAGGCAATTGTTGTACAAAACTATATTATTCTCTAATGAACTCAAGTGAATCCTCTTCTAGAAGACCATTGATTAAAGGAAGTTGAGAAAGGTGAGACAGCTTAATTTCATAGTTCCTAGACCTAGTAGTCAACCTAATACAAGATGGGTTACTTGATACAATTGGAATTTGAAACTCCATATGTCTAGGTAACTGAAGGGATGGAACTACGGGTTGTGGCACATTCATGTTTTGATCAACTCTATTATCCTGATTCTCTATTTCAATGTTTTTTTTGAAGCAACTCAATTTTTTTCTAATTCAAAGCTTGAAAACTCTACTGTAACAATTAACTCTCTTGTGTTTATGAAAAGTGTAAAACAATTCAAAATAGCACAATAGTAGAACTAATAGAATTTCAGAAATACAGGAAACAGTAGCAATACAGTAGAAAATGAGGCAGATTTTTTTTTATAGTTTTAATTTTTTTTTTTAAAATATGTGTTTTTTTATGTTTTTTTTAATTTTTTTTAGAAAAATAATGGCTCGTTCCTTCCCTGGAAATGGTGCCAAAAACTTGACCTGAACCATTGTTGAAGAGGTTAAGGTTTATTATGTATATTCCTACAAACTACAGTATATGTGGAAAGCAGGGTCAAACCCATAGAGAAGGTAAATTTGACAACTATTCTTCTAAAAACTTAAAAAAAGACCCCACTATTGTCAGCAGTGGGATAGATTTTCTATGTTTAATTTTTTATAATTGTGCACAATGAAACACCACAATCTTTTTGAGTTTTTCCTCTCTTTTTCTAAACTATTATGAAGCAAGAAAAAGACTAAGAACAATGAAAAACAGAGATATAAAATTTTGATAGTGCACAATCAAGAAATTTGCTCGAGGAAAAGTCTCCATTCTACTAGTTTAATAGGTTTTTCGAGTCACTTTAAAGTTATTGCCTTGCACCACCATAAAAAGCGTGAATTGTATGCCTCGCCAAGTGCTATGTCACACAAACTGGTTGATTTTGGAGTTCTCCACTCTAAAACAAATCAGCTGTGAAAAGTTCGAAAAGAAAATGACAACAGGACGAACTCGTCGTCAGTCTCGAAGCATTTCTGAATTGATTATTTTTTTAAGATGTTTCCACGATCAATCTCGCCGACTTGATTGTGGAGTTTAGAGAAAATATTTTCTAGTGGTGAAAAGAAATTTAATGAACTCAGCATCAATCTCGCCGAACGATACTGAATTCATTTAAATGATTAAGTGAAAGCTGAAGTTAAAAGATACCCAGTGGAACTTTGATTTATCCCCAAACTATATGATTTGGCTAGAAAACATGTATATTATCACTATCTCAAAAACTAAAGTCATTCAAATACATAGGAGAGATTTTGAATAAAATAGAGGAAGAAAACTCCCTCTGCTCGAATGAATTATTGCTCCTGGACCTCAGATCTCCAAAGGATGGTTCTCCGAGAAGTGCCCTGAGTCCTCTGCTCTACCCTGAGACTGTTGTATTATTCGAATGATTGTGTCTCCAAAGTCAATGAATCCTCCAGTGAATGAATTCCCCCCTCCAAAATATGATGCTTACCCTGCTTAAGTAGATTCTGCCATCTTCTACACGTCACATCCAGAACTTCCACCGACTTAAAGATTTCTTCACTCATGCACTGCAAAATGTCAATTTTTTCGTGACCGTCACATCGCGCTATCTTTTCTCACGTAACTAACTTTGTGCAAGATAGTTGTATGTATCTAGATGTCTTCTCATCTCTAGAATGAACCTTCACATGATAATAACAAAATGAAATAATTAAAACTCAACAAAAACAATTAAAAAGTTGCAGTAATTATTTTATGTTAACTATTATAATACTTATTTAAAGTTAAATAATAAATATCTTAAATGGATAATTATTATCTACTTTTATGTAACTTATAAAACTATCCAATTAATGTTACTATGGTAATACAAAAAAAATTAAGAAGTTATTATCTTAATTATGTTAAAAAATATGATTACTAAGTTATTAATTTTAACACTTTAAACTAAGTTATTAAATAAATAAACAATTAAGATAATATTTTAAATTGTATTAATAATTTAATTATTACTATTTAAGAAATTAAATCGTTAGATTAATTAATTAGATAATTAATTTTAAATTAGTAATTAAAAATATTACTTAAGTTTTAAGTACATTTAATTTATTAAGTGTAATTTATAGTATATTTATAATTATTATTGATTCTAAATTTATTCTATTAAAATTAAATTAATTTATTGTTATCATTTATTATTAATTTTAGATTTATAATTTAATTTATAATTTATCTATTTAATATTATATTAGTTTAAAATTTTAATAATTATATTAATTTGACTTTGTAAGTTAACTTAAATGTAAAGTATACTTTAATTTTTTATTTTACTTTTTTTTCTAAAGTTAAAGTTTTTTTTTCTTTATTTCTTTATATTTTATATTATGTTATTATTATTTTTATTTTACGTTAATTTTATTATCACTTTTATTATTATATATATATATTCTTTTTCTTTTTCTTTTTGTTGTGAATTTTGCCTATAGAGTTTTTTTTCTTTCTTTTTAATGGGTCAAACGTTTAAATAATTAGTTAAATGGGTCCCTTGCGCGCCAGACCATGTCGCGCTCAAGGGTTTTGGAATTGGAGCGCCACTTCAAGTGGCGCTCCACCAATTTGGCGGAAGAAGGGTGCAGCGCCACTTGAAGTGGCGCTGAAAAAATAAATACAAACCGTGCAGCGCCACTTGAAGTGGCGCTGCACCCTTCTTCCCAATCAATTCGGTGCCACTTGAAGTGGCGCCGAAACACCCCCCCCATCCTATAAATAGGACCCTCTCCCCCACCCCATTCCTCACTTCCTACCTCACCCCACCCCCATTCCTCCCTCCCTATCCCTTCCTCTCTCTCTCTCTCAAACTTTTTTCTTGCGTTCTTCGGTTGCTGCGAAGCCTTGCCTCTTCGGTTGCTCTGCCTATGTACCTACGTCGTCACAAATTTGAGGTAAATCTTTCTTTAAATTTATTTAATAGTTTGATTTAATAATTTAGTTGTTTAATTTATAGAATTAGTATATAATATTTGTATTTTATAAATAGTATGGTTTTTTTAAATGTAATTAGATAATGAAATGATTAGTTAGTTAAATAATTAATCATAATTAGTTGATTAATCAATGATAATTAAGTTATTAATTAATCATAATTAGGTAAATAGTTAAATGTAATTAGGTTATTAATTAATGATTATTAGCTAATTAATTAATCATAATTAGCAAATTAATTAATCATAATTATTTAATTAATGAATCATAATTAGTTAATTAATTCATTATAATTAGGTTATTAATTAATGGTAAGTAGGTAATAAATAATCATAATTAGTTAATTAAATAATCATAATTAGTTAATATCATAACTAGTTAATTAATTAATCATAACTAGTTAATTAATTAATCATAATTAGTTAATTAATTAATCATAATTAGTTAAGTAATTAATCGTAATTAGTTAATTAATTAATCATCGTAATTAGTTAATTAATTAATCATAATTAGTTAAGTAATTAATCATAATTAGTAAATTAATTAATCATAATTAGTTAATTAATTAATCATAATTAGTTAATTAATTAATCATTAGTAGTTAATTAATTAATCATAATTAGGTTATTAATTAATCTTAATTAGGTTATTAATTAATCATAATTAGTTAATTAATTAATCATAATTAGGTTATTAATTAATCATAATTAGGTTATTAATTAATCATAATTAGGTAATTAATTAATCATAATTAGGTTATTAATTAATCCTAATTAGGTTATTAATTAATCATAATTAGGTTATTAATTAATCCTAATTAGGTAATTAATAAATCATAATTAGGTAATTAATGAAACATAATAGGTTATTAA
This sequence comes from Viscum album, assembly GCA_963277665.1. NCBI lineage: Eukaryota > Viridiplantae > Streptophyta > Magnoliopsida > Santalales > Viscaceae > Viscum > Viscum album. Next base: position 937,899,513 of record OY728155.1, on the reverse strand, counting down.
TTAATCATAATTAGCTAATTAATTAATCATAATTAGGTAATTAATGAAACATAATTAGTTAATTAATTAATCATAATTAGGTAATTAATTAATCACAATTAGGTAATTAAATAATTGTAATTAGGTTATTAATCAATCATTACTTGCTAATTAATCAATCATCACTTGCTAATTAATTAATCCTAATTAGTTAATTAATTAATCATAATTAGTTAATTAAGTAATCATAATTAGCTAATTAATTAATCATAATTAGTTAATTAATTAAGCATAATTAGTTAATTAAGTAATCATAATTAGGTAATTAATTAATCATAATTAGTTAATTACTTAACCATAATTAGGTAATTAGTTAACCATAATTAGGTAATTAGTTAACCATAATTAGGTAATTAGTTAACCATAATTAGTTAATTACTTAACCACAATTAGGTAATTAGTTAACCATAATTAGGTAATTAGTTAACCATAATTAGGTAATTAGTTAACCATAATTAGGTAATTAGTTAACCATAATTAGGTAATTAGTTAACCATAATTAGGTAATTAGTTAACCATAATTAGGTAATTAGTTAACCATAATTAGGTAATTAGTTAACCATAATTAGGTAATTAGTTAATCATAATTAGGTAATTAGTTAACCATAATTAGGTAATTAGTTAACCATAATTAGGTAATTAGTTAACCATAATTAGGTAATTAGTTAACCATAATTAGGTAATTAGTTAACCATAATTAGGTAATTAGTTAATCATAATTAGGTAATTAGTTAATAATAATTAGGTAATTAGTTAACCATAATTAGGTAATTAGTTAACCATAATTAGGTAATTAGTTAACCAGAATTAGGTAATTAGTTAACCATAATTAGGTAATTAGTTAACCATAATTAGGTAATTAGTTAACCATAATTAGGTTATTAGTTAACCATAATTAGGTAATTAGTTAACCATAATTAGGTAATTAATTTATCATAATTAGGTTATTAGCGAAGTAGTTATATTATTCAGCGAAGTAGTTATATTAATTAGCGAAGTAGTTATATTAATTAGCCAAGTAGTAGTAAATTGCCTATGGAATATACCTTTGCATTACATTCTAGGAATGATAATGAATTTAGTTTTCAATCTACATTGACCTTGGTTTTTAATTGAAGTTATGAACTTGAATTTAGTAGTTCAATATATTTTTTGCATATTAACTGTTAGAGTTATCATGAAATGATTGCTCTCTTGAGTAAAGTATCCCCGGGTAGAGGGGCTTTGGGTCGGACCACCTACTTTCCTGGAGGCTTGCCTTGTCTAGGAAAGTGAATGGGGTTGGCTATCTGTCGCTCCGGGCTTACTCATGTGGAGACTTTCAATTTCATATAAATCTATGCTTTTACATGACGTGTTCGTGTACCTCATGCATATAATGCATGTGGATACGTATAAATATATTTGACTTCTATTTTTGGGTAAGTAACACAAACTTGTGGGTTGTGTAAATAGTTACACATCAATATGGTTTGAACATATTGATTTGGTGGAGGGATTAGGATTCCAACCTAAATTACTAGAAGCATGCATACATAAATTGATTCTTTAATCAGATTTAATTAATAACAGTGGTTTCTTTTAGATAAAAAAGATGGTCGCCACTTATATTTATTGCAACGGTCAAATAATTGAGACAGAACAAGGATGTAGTTATAGTATACATCCAGAAGTTGTTGTGATGCTTGGAGGATGTACTACTTTGGAAGCTGTGCAAAGGAAAATTCATCGGAGGTTAAAACTCGCGAGGAATCAAGTAATAGAGTCCATTACATTCAGACATCTTCAATTTATAGATAGGTTTTGGCATGTGCCTTATCCGGTAAATGATGATGATGATTGGGAATATATACTTTCATTGGTTAAGAATATACCTGAGAATCAAATGATGGAGTTGTATGTCACTATAGCTACAATGGAGGTTCCATCGACATTGGAAGTTGACCCATCTCAAATTCATGAAACTATGTCATATGCTCCTTCACATCAAGACGTTCCATCAGCATCAGTAGTTATTCCATCATTTCCATCAGCCACAGTTTCAATGGATAGTCCTCCACATACTTTAGATGCATTGGTTGATGAATTTGAGGATGATGACAATTTTGAACAAGATGAAGAGGAAGTTGAAGAAGAAGAAGAGCATGCGGAAGATCAGTCTGTACCAACTCATGCGAGGTTCAACCGACCATTGAACCATCCTCCACTATTGGCTTCCTGGTCGACTGAAGGCATGAATCGCTTGCCAGAATTTGATTATTCAGTTATCACTCCCAGTTCAGAATTTCCAGGAATCATTGGTGGCATAAATCGAGTGTCAGATAACGATGTTCTGTATATTGGCAGAGAGTTTGAGAGCAAAGAAGCAATGAAAAATGTGATAAAACAATATCACATTGAAAGACATTACTCATATATTGTAGAAGAGTCAAAGAGATCTTATTATTTGATCCGTTGTGACAAATCTGAATCGAACTATCAAATGCGTCTACGAGCTATTATTGATAACACTTTTCACAGCTGGCGCATCACTAGATTTACTCCACACACATGTGTGAACCCAAGCTTGGCACAGGAACACTCTTCATTAGATGTTGAGTTTGTTTCAACTATTATTGTTGAAATTATTAGAGCATGTCAAGATGTCCCCGTGGTTCTGGTCATTGAGCGAATCAAACAACTTTTTGGGTATCGAATCTCTTACTGGAAGGCATGGGCAGCACGACAGAAGGCTATTATGAAAGTGTATGGTGATTTGGATGACTCTTATCGAGTTCTACCACAATTGTTGGAGCTTCTACGCCACAATAATCAAATAGTCTATCGGTTACATACAGTTGAATATGTTAACCAACAGAACCAACTTGATCACTCAATGGTTGTGTTTGATAGATTATTTTGTACATTTTTACCATGTGTGGCGGCTTTTAGGCATTGCAAGCAGTTCATACAAATTGATGGCACATTTCTGTATGGAAAGTATACCGGAACTTTATTGATTGCCGCCACACAAGATGGAAATCAAGCCCCTCTGCCTATAGCATTTGCAATTGTGGAGAAATAGAACTTCTCATCCTGGAGCTGGTTTCTGGCATGTCTCCGAGAGTTTGTTACGGATGCAGAAGGGATTTGTCTTATTTCTGATCGCCACCGTGCAATCAAGGAGGCGATACAGTCTGAGGGTCTTTCGTGGAGACCACCATATGCCCATCATCGATACTGTATTCGACACATTTCCAGCAATTTGCGAAAGAAGTTCAAGAATGAGTCGATGAAAAAGGCAATCTTAAAAATTGGTATGAACATCCTTTTCTGTTTAAAATGTTTTTGTCGTATTTATTTTCATAACTTTTCAGATGACTGCTTGTATGATAGCATATGAGCCTCAACAACAAAGGATGGAGGAGCATCTTCAAGATATCCACAGAGTTAATCCAGAAGTGTATGATTACATGATGCAAATTCCAAAGCAGAAATGGTCGTTGGCATATGATGATGGGAGGAGATATGGTCATATGACGACCAACATCGTAGAATGTATAAATAGAGTTTTCAAGGGTGTTCGAAAACTACCTATCACGGGTAAATACAAATATTTCAATATATGTTACTCCGAAGAGTTACTATTATAATATAATATTTGTATAATGTCGTAAATCTAAATTTCAGGGTTGGTACAAGAGCCCTTCTATCGTAGTGTAAAGTACTTTCTGGAACGAGGAAAGCAAGCTGAAGAGGGCTTGAACAGAGGGATGCGCTATGGACACCATTTCCAACGCGAGCTAGATACCGTTCTTCAGGAGGCCGGAACTTACCGTGTAACTGCATTTAATCATCCAGAGCAACGATTTGAGGTCACTGAGCCCGGTGATGCTATGGCATGTAGCAATGGTCGTGTGCGAGTTGTTTTATTGGAGAAGCGTTACTGTGATTGTGGCAACTTTCAGGCACTGAGATATCCCTGCGGCCATGTGATTGCTGCATGTGCTTACGTACACGTATCTTGGGAGCAGTTCGTTGATCCAGCTTATCGACTCGAGAGCATCAACTCCTGCTACAATACTCCGTGGATGCCAATCGGGGAATATCAGAATTTTCGGCTGCCTGATGGCGCACCCACGCTTCTACCGAACATCAATAGACTTCGACCTAAAGGGAGGCCAAAGTCGACTCGTATTCGGAATGAGATGGATTGTCCTAGTGAACATCCAGCTGGACGGCAGTGCAGCATATGCCACTAGGAAGGTCATACGAAGACACGTTGCCCTAGACACATAGGGAAATCATCTAATGGTTAAAATGAATCATGTACTCTATCATTTGAACTATTAAATGAAAATGTCATCTGTTTTGTATAATGAAAGATGAACTTACAGTGACTACAAAACAAAAACGAGGAAACTTTGAAAGCCTATAAAATATAAGTAATTGAAAATAAAAACCATTTCTTAAAAATTGCTGATGAAATACAATTATAAGCTTTCAAAAACACTTCTTTCAACTCAAAAATATTTCAGATATGAGACTTTGAAATCCTATAAAATATAAACTTAATGACTCATATAAATGAAACTTAGATCATAGATTAAACATATAAGAAGTAGTAGAAAAGTAATTAGTTAATTCTGGTGAGGGGGAAAACTGTTAGACCCTGGAATTGAAGGATAATGGGGATGACAAGGAAACATCAACCCCCACGCCCACCCCTTCCACCCATTCAACCAACTTCGGTAACTCCTATAGAAGTAGTTTTTCAAAAAAATGAAATGTCACACCACCACAGCTTCCTACATCCATATTAACCCCCCAATTCAGTTTCATTAAATGTGGACAGTCCCCATTTTTACCAAAGTCAATGATGCACTATTAAACCATCACTTTTCAACCCCCGCCTCAATAATACAAAATGCTTTGAGGGATGAGAAATGATTCGGTGCATTTTAGAACATTGAAATGTGTCGAATCATTTCTCATCCCTCAAAGCATTTTGTATTATTGAGGCGGGGGTTAAAAGTGGTGGTTTAATAGTGCATCATTAACTTTGGTAAAAATGAGGGTTGTCCACATTTAATGAAACTGAATTGGGGGGTTAATATGGATGTAGGAAGCTGTGGTGGTGTGACATTTCATTTTTTTGAAAAACTACTTCTATAGGAGTTACCGAAGTTGGTTGAATGGGTGGAAGGGGTGGGCGTGGGGGTTGATGTTTCCTTGTCATCCCCATTATCCTTCAATTCCAGGGTCTAACAGTTTTTCCCCTCACCAGAATTAACTAATTACTTTTCTACTACTTATTATATGTTTAATCTATGATCTAAGTTTCATTTATATGAGTCATTAAGTTTATATTTTATAGGATTTCAAAGTCTCATATCTGAAATATTTTTGAGTTGAAAGAAGTGTTTTTGAAAGATTATAATTGTATTTCATCAGCAATTTTTAAGAAATGGTTTTTATTTTCAATTACTTATTATATGTTTAATCCATGTTTTAAGTTTCATTTCAATAGATCTTACAGTGACTACAAAACAAAAACGAGGAAACTCTGAACGTCTTCACCCCAACACCCCAACACGGGAGACAAAAACTAACCCAATGTGTTTATGCTTCTTTCAAAATTATATGATAAATTACATATCTTACATGATAAAAGTCATAACTTACATGAAATTAATGTTTTATTGTTTGCACATTCAGATGGAGCAGCCACTTTTATCTTGCCAGGAGACGCACGTGTCGCGCGATGTGTTGGCGCGACGACCTGTTAGACATCTTCATGTTCGGAGAGCACACTGTTTCCATCATGAGGCACCGCCGGCAGCTATTTGTCCATACCTTAGACGTGCAGGCTTTTATGGAGTCGCTATGTGTGACATCAAGACCATCGACCATCATTTGATAGCTGCATTGGTTGAGAGATGGCGGCCAGAGACACACACATTTCATCTCCCAGAGGGGGAGATGACTATTACATTAGAGGACGTCGCCTACATGCTGGGGTTACCTATCCATGGAGATGTAGTTACGGGGGCCAGTACCGAAAATTGGGTTGCAGTCATACAGAGGCTGCTAGGCATTGACGTCATCGGCGCACGGGGTGTCCTCCAGGGTTCGCGCTTGCGAATGAGGTGGCTCGATCAGCATTTCGACGTCATTCCAGATGATGCAGATGAGGAGACGCTTCTTCAGCACACACGTGCATACATTTTGCGGCTGCTCGGAGGCATGTTGTGCGTCGACTACTCCATCGCTTTGGTACACATGATGTACCTCCCATTACTTGAGGATCTGGATCAGACTGCTACATACAGTTGGGGATCCGCTGTATTAGAACATCTGTACAGATCTCTCTGCACCAATTGTCAGGCCGATTCACATCAGATTGCAGGTTGCATGGTGTTAGTACAGATGTGGGCCTGGGATCATTTTCCACGCATCGCTCCTCGAGTTGTCGCACCGCTTGCGCTGGAGCTACTTCAAGACTGTCCTCGGGGACGATGGTATGTCTACGTCATTACTTTCGGTTATTTAGTACTTTTGTTATTGTTTTTTATAAAATTACAGTAGGTTACTCTTTTTTCACCAGGTGGAGTCAGTCTCAGAAGTTTTCACATACTCCGAGACATAGTGTGCACAGCTTCAGACAGATATTCGATGCTATAGTGTTGGCTGATGTAAGTTAAACAGTACTTTTTTGTAGGAAAATTTGTTTTGTTATCACTATTTTAAGTTATTTCAATATAATCTCAGTAAAATTATCATGCTACTATATGACTTATTTTTTGAATTTACATTTCAAGTTTCATGGACTCCTTATACAGGTTATGTCTACGCATCACTTCCACTATACTGCATATCTTTGGCTGGAGATCGTGCTGCAGTAGTACCACTCATTCACTTCCACATCGTTGAGTGGCACCAGCCAGACCGGGTCATGCGCCAGTTCGGTTTTATACAGCATATCCCCTTGGCACCACGACAGTCTACCGAGTTACATTCGATTGTGCTTATAGGTAGACAGACGACAGACTGGCGGCGACATCATGCATCTTATATCCAGCTTTGGGACAGGCGTGCACGATTCAGTATCTTTCCACAGGGATATATCACATCACACTCTGATTTATCTGATCAGGGGGATTATGCACACTGGTATCGACGACACACCATCATGTACCTTACACGTCAGGGGATTGACATTCAGCGATTGGTATGTTTACTAAGATTTATTAATTTTGTTTAACTCATTTTTGATATTAATTTGATTGTCATTTCATTTGCAGGCAGACGCCATTGGTCAGCTTGCACATTCCACCCAGCCTTAGGAGCATGCATATATTCTGTGGGAGGTAGTTCATCGGGATGTGGTGGCTCTATTGGATCATCTCCGGTTGATACGTGACAGTTTTTTTAATGAGGAGCCACAGACATATCCTGATCCATATCTTCAGGCAGAAGCACCTGAGGATGACGATGTCCCTGTTATGCCTGCTGAGGACGATGCACCGCCACCGCTGCCGCCAGCTGGACGACAGAGACGAGCACATCCGGGGGGGCAGAGGCGACCACATCGACATCCGAGAGCGGCTCCTGCAGATTTCGTCGCACCACAGAGAGACGATCCCGCCCAGCCGACTGATGATTTTGCACAGCAGGGAGACATTTATATACCGCATATGGCGTCTCCGCAGACTACTATGGACTTCGATCTGGGTGCAGTCACACAGCTTATGGAGGCCCCCTCTCCTCCCGACGAGGCCTTCTTCAGTACCCCATTTCTACCATTTATAGGAGCTTCAGAGCCATATGTCACCCCATATGGTTTTGGGGCATCCTCACATGATTTTGGGGCATCCTCACATGATTTTGGTCAGTCCTCTACACAGCATCATGGGGAGGCACCAGAAGCACCAGAAGAGGAGGAACCTGCAGAGAGGACACCAGAGCGACATGGACGTCGGACGCGGAGAGGACGTGACATTAAGACACCGCGTTGTGGTACCGGAGGGCATCGTCGTTGATGTTTTTGGATGTAATGTTGTATATATTAAAAAATTTATTCACTATGATAAGTAATTGTTGTTTAAGTCAAATAACAAGAAAATCAAAAATCTATTACATACAAACTTATTTCAATTAACTATTAAATTATAAAGTACAAGTACAATATAAACAAAATTTGTCACAGCGACTTAACCATTAATAATTAATAATTATAATGACAAAGTCACATAGTTGAAACAGTTTTAAGTTACAACTAGGTGGTTTTGAAAGCCTATAAAATATTTTCTATCGACATTTTTTACGTAATTTTTTTATTTTCATCTATTTAGTATATGTTTAATCCATGTTTTATGTTTCATTCATATTGGTCATATGGATTATGTTTTATAGACGTTCAAAGTCACATAGTTGAAACAGTTTTAAGTTACAACTAGGTGGTTTTGAAAGCCTATAAAATATTTTCTATCGACATTTTTTACGTAATTTTTTTATTTTCATCTATTTAGTATATGTTTAATCCATGTTTTAAGTTTCATTCATATTGGTCATATGGATTATGTTTTATAGACGTTCAAAGTCACATAGTTTAAACATTTTTAAGTTACAACTAGGTGGTTTTGAAAGCCTATAAAATATTTTCTATCAACATGTTTTACATATTTTTTTTTATTTTCATCTATTTAGTATATGTTTAATCCATGTTTTAAATTTCATTCATATTGGTCATATGGATTATGTTTTATAGACGTTCAAAGTCACATAGTTGAAACAGTTTTAAGTTTCAACTAGGTGGTTTTGAAAGCCTATAAAATATTTTCTATTGACATTTTTTACGTTTTTTCCCATCTATTTATATATTTTTAATCAATATTTTAAGTTTCATTCATACTGGTCATATAGATTATCTTTTATAGGCGTTCAAAGTCACATAGTGAAAACATTTTTAAGTTACAACTAGGTGGTTTTGAATGCCTATCAAATATTTTCTATCGACATTTTTTACGTAATTTTTTTATTTTCATCTATTTAGTATATTTTTAATACATGTTTTAAGTTTCATTCATATTGGTCATTTAGATTATATTTTATAGGCGTTCAAAGTCACATACTTGAAACATTTTTAAGTTTCAAGTACGTGGTATTGAAAGACTATATGTTTAACAATATTTCAATTTTTTTATAAATAATTACTTATAACTATGTAAATATATACATATACAAATATATAATAATAAATATACAAGTATAACAATAATTACAATATAATTCTAAATATAATTATAAATATAATTCTACACACACACATACATATATATATATATATATATATATATATTTATATATGCATATAAAATATATTTATAAATAAATTTTAAATATATATGTAACAATATTTTCATAATTATATATTTTAAATATATTCATATTCATATAATTATAAATATTTATATTTAAACATTAGTTTATAATTATATAATTAGAAATATATTTTTTATTTAAAAAAAATATATAAATAGATTTATATTTATAAATATTTATTTTTAATTATATATATACATAATTATATTTATACACGCACATATAATTATATATATACATAAATATAATTTCATAATTATAAATATAATAATAATTAATTTAACATTTTTAAATACATATTTATAAGATTATTTTTAAAATTTTATTTATTTATTTTGAAATTATTTATTAAAAAGAGATGAGGTGGAAAAAAAATTAAAACAAAAAAAAAACAAAACAAAATTTTATATATTTATTTTGAAATTATTTATTAAAAAGAGATAAGGTGGAAAAAAATTTAAAAAAAAGGAAAAAAAACCAGAAAAAGAAAAAAAAATTAAAACAAAATAAAAAGGAAAACAAAACCAGCAAAAGAAAGAAAAAGGGTGGCAAAGCGCCACTTGAAGTGGCGCTAGCCACCCGAGTTGTTGAGCGCCACTTCAAGTGGCGCTCAACAAACCCAATTTCCTAAATAATGTAAACCTACACCCATTTAAATAAAAAAAACCTATGCCCCTAAATTTCCCTGTTATCTCCTTCCTCCCAACCCCACGGCGCAGGAGGTTTTCTGGTTTCTTCTCCAAGCCAGTGGAGGCTTCCTGCAGCTAATCTCCTTGGCTCGAACACCGATGAACCAGTGGTTGTGCAGTAGTGCGGCTTCCTCCTACAGTGGATTTTGTGCAGCCCTCAGTAGAGTGTGGCGGTGGACAGCAGCTTCGGCTTCCAGCGGATGGCACTTCCAGTGGCGGCGCAAGGGGTCCGGCATCCAGCTCTGTCTCGAGCTCCTCCTCTCTCAGCAGCGGCGCACCTCCTCCCCTCTCAGCAAGGCAGCAGCGGCTCCCTCTCTCAAGAGGGTTCTTCAATCATGGATCCTAGGCCTCATACAACATATAGCAAGATGCGGCGCCGCATGCTCCACAGAAACGTCTTCAACTTCGGCTTGGCTTCAGCAGTGCGGCGACCTCCAGCAGATGACGGTGAAAGCTCCACAAAACCAGCGGACCTCTATCACAGCGCCTTCGGCCTCAGATTGGCAGACTAGTGTGGGTTCTTGAGGCAGGAAAGAAACTTCCATAGTGGTGCAGACCGGTTTTTGAAGTGAAGATGGAGGTTATTGGTGAGAATGAGAGAAAAACTGCAGCAGTGAGGAAAAGAGTGTATCGGTGAGGGATTAAATAAATGGAATAGAGGGTTGTAACGATAGGTGAGATATCTGTGGGGTTGAGTGGAGGGTATCAGTGAGGTTGGGGTATTAGTGTGGTTTGGGTATTGGTGGGAAAAAGCTCACTGATAGAAATAAAAACAAGGGGAGGTCACCGATATAGAGAAACAAAACCTCACTGTTACAATAAATCAATGGGTCACTGTTATAATAAAAAGAAAAGGTTGCCGCTATGGCGAAATAAACAGGGGCAACGCGCGGGGTCACTGGTATAATACTAACGGTGACCCTGCTAAATAAACTTACAAATTAAGACTTAAATTATTTTTAACAAGGTTTGAAAATAAATAATTACAAAAAATAAACACCATTAATTTTTAAAAACAGAATTTTTATTAAACTTTAAACATTAAAATAATTAATTGACAACTCTTAATTTATTATCTGAATAATTAATAAACTAAGATTATAAAAGACTTAAATTAAAATTACTATAAAAAATTAATTAAAGAATAGCATCAAATATAAATAAAATGCATTGGTGACCCAATAAGTCACCGTAATAGCTCGTGTACCTCACCGGTAGACTAAAACCAAATAAAAATGAATTAATAACCAATCTGCATACATAAAATAATAAAGTTTAAAAAATATTAATTAATTAATTAACTATTTTCACACAAATAATTAAGGGTGACCCATTTTATTTAATTTAAAAACACAAATTATTTATTTAGATGACTAGCAGTAAGACTAAACACATAAAATAATAAAATTAACCTATTCTAAAGTAACTTAATTAAAATATTAATTATAAAAACATAGTCTAAGTTAATTAATTAGAATTATGTTGATTAAATAATTGTTTAATTAGAAATTTACTTATTAAGAAGTCAAGTAGAATTAATTTAAACTAATCACACACCGTTATTAAATTAAAATAAAAGGGTTACTACTACTGATAAATATGAGCTACCGGTAAGACATAAAATAAAGCTACCGTTAGATTTAGAAAAGAGCTACCGGTAGGAAAGAGTATCGGTGACAAGGGTCACCGATAGATAGTACCAGTAACCTGCTATCGGTAGCTAAGCTACCGGTAGTCTGGCAATCCAAACTAAGTTGTATAAACTTAAAAATTAAAAGTAAATTAATTATAACACTCAATAATTATTACAAATGAGAAACTAAATAAATTAGATAAATATAGATTTAAATACAAACTGAAAATTAATTATATTAAAAACAAAGAAGTAATAAATCAACTATTTATGGGCCCATAATTACATAAAATGCTATAAAAAATAAATATTTGACAAATTTAATTATAAAGATACAAAAGTGCATTTATTTAATAAAAAGTGTAAAAATAATTAAATAAATCATTAAAAATTAATAAAAATGATGTGGCAACCTGTGTAAAAATAATGCCACATCAGTTTGGCACAAAGGGTCTTCTGTTTGGCCTTTCATCTTCTGAGTCATCATAGTCTAGTCCCAACACAAGAAACACAGGGTCCTCATACCAGCCATCAATCTCATGTAAAATAGCAACTGAACCTATTACAGCAGGTTCCTCCCCCTCAATTTGAGCAATCTCCTGATCGGCCACATTCAAATCCTCTAGACCTCCTTGATCAACTGCAGCATCAGGAAGGTTCACTTACACTTCCTCCTCAAAATATTCAACCACTTCCAAAACAAGCCCAGCCTCAACTGAATCAGCAGCTTCTTCTTCTCCACTTTATACCCTTTATGTATGTCTTATTAGCGGACTAAGACTTAGACATTCCTCTTCATTTTCAGCAGCAGCTGTCTCAAGGTCAGCATGACTTGATTCAGGGTCCTCATCCTCATATGAGGTATCTCGAACTTCTCTGAAGACAATTTCAGACCCTTATTCTTCACTGCTTTCCTTATCACTATCTCTTAGGACAGTCTCCCTTCTAGGTAGTCTCTTTGGTGGTCTAGGCTCACCAAAGGATACAACAATCGCATGAGGATTGGAGGGAAGGTCAGGGTCACTCCTATCATCTATAAGATATTCCTCTATTTCTTGCACAGTAGTAACTTTCTCTTCTTCTACATCTGAATAAGCAAGCTCTACTTCATCTGGCTTAGGACTAGGGTCTCTCTTATTTTTAGGCCTAGTACGATGATTCATAGGATTAAACTCTTCATACACCTTAGCCTCATCATTCACCCATCACCTCAGCCATGGATTCTAGTTAATCTTCATCAACTTACAAATCACTTTGGTGATGTAATGGTTTTCTTTCATAACAATGGTTTCTTCCTTATCTCCCACAACTCCTTTTACTTTTAACATAATAGATATTAGCTTAGCATGGAATAGGGCATTGGATTTGGAACTAGGTTTGGTCATATCATCCAACTAAGCCATCAAAAACCTACACAGGTTGATCTTATGTCCATGATTCAGCAAATATAGTATGAATATGTCCTGATTATTTAAAACAATGAAGTCCCCTCTCCTGGGACTTATAACATGCTGAATAAATTTGAAAAGCAGTTTATCGTCTCCTGCCATTTCAGCAGCAATGACTTTACTGGGAATTTCATTACCTATCAATTCAGCTAAAGCTTCTTCATAGAAAAGGAAATAACTAGTGGGAGGCCCCACGTTTGTGTAATAGTCATAAATTCCTTCATGAGTAATCCTTAAACAGTCAGCCCATTCAGCAGAGGAGAAACTTACATTTACTCAATTTACTCTAGAAGTCATATAGTTATCATTCTCAGAGTCTCTGAACATCATATACTCATATAATTCCTCCACCAACATCAGATAATAGGGTCCATTGTTGTTTTCAAAACATTCAACCTAGCCCAGAGCTTCTGGTGCCTTAAGTACTAACAAACAGCTTAATAGTATCCATTCTGAACACAACTCTTTCTCAACTATTATTTCCCTCTTCATTAAATGCGGGTTCAGTATCTTTTCCAATGAATGTCTTCCAATACTCGACTCAGGTCTAGGTATCTTAGGATCAGTTGCGTCTCCTTCATCAGAAACCAATGGCCTTTTAACTCTTTCCATCGATCTTGAGCGGTTCAAGGTTTTAGTAGAGGTTTAGGTTCTGAGATTTGAGAGCAAGAGGTTCGGGAGAGGGTTTGATGTGGATAAAAATGTGGTTTGTGTTCTATTTTTATCATTTAGTGATCGAAAAATTAAAACAGATAAAATAAATAAATAATAGCAGAAAATGTTTCAGATTCCGGTTGAGAGCACACAAAACGCAAAGTCCTAGACTTCGAATTTCTATCGGTAAGGAAGTATTGGTAATCTCTAACGATGAGGTCCTATCGGTAAGGTCTAATGGTGAGGTCCTATCGGTAAGGTCTAACAGTGAGGTCCTAATAGTGAGGTGCAAACAGTGAGGTGCTAATAGTGAAGTGTTAATAGTGATGTGTAATGGTGAGGTGCTAATAGTGAGGTGCAACAGTGAGGTGCTAATAGTGAGGTGCTAACAGTGAAGTGCAATGGTGAGGTGCTAATAGTGAGGTGCTAATAGTGAAGTGAAATGGTGATATGCTAACAGTGAGGTGATAATTGTGAAGTGCAATGGTGAGGTACTAATAGTGAAGTGCTAACAGTGAAGTGCAATGGTGAGGTGCTAATACCGGAAATTAATCATCCCTAATTAATTTTTTATGTAGTTTAACCTCTCCGAATTTAAAGGATTTGAGAATATATTAGCCAATAGATGTTCTGTGCCAATGAATTTAAGAGTGATATCACTTCTTTGATAATGATCTCTCAAGAAGTGATGTCTTAAATCAATATTCATTTTCTTAGTATGAGATACTGCATTTTTAGAAATGTTAATATCACTTGTGTTTTCATAGTTTATAGAGACATGTTTGAATTGATATCCATAGTCTAGCAAAGTCTGTTTCATCCACAAAATTTGATCACAAATACTACCAACACCTATATACTCAACATCGGTAGTATATAATGCAACAGAATTCGATTTCTTACTACACCATGATACTAGTGACTTGCTTAAAAGCTGACATGTTCCAGAGGTGCTCTTTTTGTCTAACTTGCAACTAGTAAAGTCAGAATCCGAATAACATATTAAATCAAATGGTTTTCCTCTTGGATAAAATAGTCCTAACTTTATAGTGTACTTGAGATATTTATAAATCCTTTTAACAACATTTTTGTTAGAATCTTTGGGATTATCTTGAAAGCGAGCACACATGCATAAACTGAACATAATGTTAGGTCTGCTAGCAGTAAGGCAGAGCACACTCCCAATCATACATTTGTAGTTGGTTTGATCCACTGGTTCTCTAGTTTCATCTGCATCCAACTAAAAAGTGGTACTCATAGGTGTATCACTACCTTTACTACCATCCAAAAAAAATGTTTTAAAAGATATTTAACAAATTTTCATTGATTTAAAACAATACCATCTTTATTTTGAAAGATTTGAAATCCAAGGAAAAATTTAAGTTCTCCCGTTAAACTAATTTCAAACTCATTTTTCATTATTTTTCAAAAATCATTACATAAATAATTTTTAGAAGATCCAAAAATAATATCATATACATATATTTGTACTATTAAAACATCTGTGGAAATCCTTTTAATAAACAAAGTAGGATCTTTTATTCCTTTATTAAAACCTTTGGAAATAAGAAAAGAAATATGTATATCATACCAAGCTCTTAGACCTTGCTTTAGACTATATAAGGATTTAAATAGTTTAAAAACATGATATGGAAAATGGGGATTTGTAAATCTAGGGGTTGTTCAACAAATACATCTTCAAATATATATCCATTTAGAAATTCACTTTTTACATCCATTTGATAAAGTTTGAAATTCAGATGAGCTGCATAGAAAGTAGTATCCTAATGGATTCTTGTTTAGCTACAGTTGAAAAGGTCACATCATAGTCTATCCCTTCTTCTTGATTATAACCTTGTGCAACTAGTCTAGAGTTTTTTCTAATTATATTTCCAAACTCATCGACTTTGTTCCTAAAAACCCATTTAGTGCTGACTGTCAATGTGTCCTTCGGTCTATCTACTAACTCCCGAACTTTGATTCTTTCAAACTGATTTAATTCTTCTTGTATAGACATCACCCAAAATTCATCATTGATAGAATCATTAATTTTTTGGGTTCAATCTATGAAATAAAATCTGGATGTTCAACTTGGTTTCTTTGAGAAGCTCTAGTTTGTGTTCCTCGATTTAAAAACCTACTACAACATCTAAAGGATGATTCTTCAGAGTTCTAATACATCTAGAAAGAGTTGAACTAGACTCCTCATGGTTGTCTATTGGTTCAGACTCAATAGCTTCAGAGTTTGGAAGATTCCCAGAACTAGTTAATTTTACAAGGGATTCACTATCATTGTCATTAAGGTCCAGAATTGACATATCTTCCTAAAGGTGTTCAAGAGAGGTTTAGGGTTCATGTGGATCAATCTCATCAAATTTGACATGAATTGATTCTTCCAAACATTTGGTTTTCTTATTGAATACTCTATAGGCTTTACTTGATATTGAGTAACCTAGGAAAATTCCTTCATCACTTTTGGAAGCAAATTTGTCAAGATTTTCCTTAGTGTTAAAAATAAAGACTTTGCCACTAAAAACTCTGAAGTAGTTAACCTTTGTCTTCCTGTTGTTCCTAAGTTCATAAGGGGTATTCTTAAGAATTGGTATAATCAAGACTCTATTAATAATGTAATAAGATGTATTTGCTTCTTCAACCTAGAATTAAATGGGTAGGTTATACTCACTAAGCATTGTTAGGGAAATCTCTTGAAGGGTCTTATTTCATCTTTCCACGACTCTATTTTGATGAGGTGTTCTAAGAGCAGAGAAATTGTGACTATAGACATTGTGTGATAAATAGGATTCAAACTCTTGATTTTCAAACTCATGTCCATGATCACTTCTCAATGTCTTAATCCTAAGTCCACTAAGATTTTCTATAGACTTGTATTATTTGATAAAATAAGAACAAGCTTCAATTTAGTGAGCCAGAAAGTATACCCAAGTGTACCTAGAAAAATCGTCTACAAGAACATAAACATAGTGCATCCCATTTAGACTTGAAACTCTTGATGGGCAAAACAAATACATGTGAACCAACTCAAGCGGTTGATAAGTAGAAACCTCTTTCTTTGGTTTGAAAGAAACTTTGTGTTGTTCTCCGTTTTAACAAGGATTACATTCTTTTTTAAGTGGGAATTTTAATTTTGGTAAGTCTCTAACTAAAACATTCCTAGTTAGTATCCTAAGTGAATGCACATTGCAGTGTCCTAGACTTTTGTGCCACAACCAGGATTCCTTATGAAACTCCTTTAAACAAGAAACATTTTTCTTAACTAAAGAATTCATATCAAGAGCATATAAATTCTTATTTCTGAGAGCAGTAAATATTAAGTCATTTTTCGAATTAAAAACATTACATACATCATTTTCAAATTTAACATTAAAACAATCATCATGCAATTGAGAAATACTTATAGGATTGTATTTTAACCCATCAACAAAAAGTACTTTTGAAATTAATACAGTATTAGGGTTACCAATCTGGCCCAGTCCTATGATTTTCCCTTTAGTATTATCACCGAATGTGACATATACACCATAAAATTTAATTAGAATTTTTAAACATGAATATTATCCTTTCATATGTCTTGAACATCCACTATCCATGTACCACATAGATTTACAGGAGCTCTTTAGACAATTTTCCTACAAAACAGATTAAGTGAGGGGTATATTTGGTACTCAAATTTTCCTAGGTCCAGATAGGTTAGAAAGTAAAACTTTGGGAACCCATATTTGCTTTAAATATTTTCTGTAATCACCAGATTTATTTTGAGACATAAACACTTTGTTTGGTCCTTTAGAGAATTGTTTTTCAAAAGATGGCCCTGGACTGGAATTAGCTGTGAATTGTCCATATTTTAGAATAACTTTAGTATTAATAAACCTTCTTTATCCTAGTTGATATCCTAGAAAAGTTGTATATTTTGGGTCAATCTATTTTACTAGAAATATATTCAAGGTATCTCTACCGGTAGTAAACTTCTCAAGATATATTTTTAATTGTTCATTGGATAACTTAAGTTCAGTGTTTTCTTCTAACAGTCGAGCACATTTTTCATTCTCAATATCCGGATCAGATTTATAATTAGAATTTAAATCATTTTGTCTCCTTAATGATTTATAGTTATCATTGAGTTCGTTAAAGGTATCCTCAAGCATTCCAAAGTATTCATATAGTTCATCCTTACTCATATTTTCATCATTGTTTGATTCACTTTCACTCCCAGAGTAATAATCATTAGGCATAGGAGAATTAGGTGTTACCTCAAATGTTTCAGTCATGAAACATAAGGTGGCGTGATTTTTATGTTCACTATCAGAAGCATCAGATCCACTGGAACTGTTTTCTGAAGCACTCCAAGTGGATTTCATATCCTTTTTATATCCTTTTCCTTTATCTTCAAATTTCTTCTTAAATTTTAGCTTGGGGCAGTCTGACTTCACATGACCTTTTCATTTTCACTCATAGAAGATTATTTCATTTTAATTGTCATTCCATTTTCTATCTTTTTTCCATTGTCCTTTACTATCATACTTACCATTATAGTTACTTCCTATAGAATTTCTTCTTTTGGTAGAATATTTTGAACCTCCCTGCAAGATGAGCCATCTCCTCATCACTATCTGAGCCTTAACTTGTGGAAGTATCTACAGGAGCTTGAACTTTTTCTTTATCCTTGTTCATTGAGGTTGAAGCCTTGAATTCTAATTATTTCTTACTTGGTTCTTCATATACTTCTTGATTCACCTTAAATTCTTCTTCATACATCATAAGATTTCTAATTAGTTCCTTCACTGGTAGTTTGCCTGTGTCACAAGATTCTCAGATAGAAACAGAAGTCCCTCTCCATCTGTCAGGTAGGCATCAAAGTAGTCTCATAATCTACTCCTTGATGTCCATTGGTTTCCCAAGAAGACTCATAGTATTCACCATCTCATTCAACCTGAGATACATGTCATAAATGAGTTGATCCGGCTTCATTTTAAAGTAATCATATTTAATAGTGTATGTTTTTAATCTCATTTATTTAACATTAGTTGTTCCCTCATGAGAAATTGCTAAAGTATACCAAATTTCATATATAGTTTTACAAGAATATATTCTATTGAATTCATCATCACCTAGAGAACATTACAAGGCATTAATTTCTTTATAGTTGTCGTTATATGTGGCTTTAGTCAACCGAGACCATGTGTCCCTATTTGTAGCAGGTAATGTATGTTGTTCCTCAATTGTGTCCCAGATTTTAGGTCCCATGCTCTCTAGATTCAATTTCATTTTTAATTTCCCCTATAAATATTTATTACCATTAAAGAAAGGTGGAATGTTAGTAGCAGGACCCTCAACTCTATTTTCCATTGTTACTTAGAATTTAATGAGTGAAAATTTAAATATCACAGAAATTTTAAGATCTTTACGATACAACTAAAATCACATTTGAAAATAATTTGAAAACATGAAAGTAAAATTAACTCCTCTGATACCAAATGTTGGTCGGAGTGGATACTCAAGAGGGGGGTGAATTGAGTTACAATAAAAATTTATGTTAAAAACATTATGGTTATGAAAACCCCCAATTTAAAAATGGACCAGTTAATTAATGAAGTAAAAATGTCAATGATTAATTGATCAAAAGGTTTCTCATAGGGTGATTAATCCTCAGATGAATCAGTGTAGAACACCAATTCATCTTTTGAAACAAGTTTACTGAATTAAACAAATACACACACTAACTAAAACTATCTATCAAATTGTAAGCAAAAACAATTTTACTTTTTAGAAAATATAAGCAGCGGTTAAAATCAAAATAGATTATATAAGGATTTTCACAACAATTTAAACAAGAGGTTCTGTCTCAAGCTGAGTCCTAATCATCTCCACTTGGTGATCACCTACCACCAAGTATTTTATATTAAAACTTGATACACAGATTGTATCGGGCTTTACAACAGTTTTCACAAACTGTCCCGAGAACACACACTCTACCATTGTTCTTCGTGGTAAATACAAACAATACAGACCACACACGGTCTCTTCCACAGTTATACGTGGGGAAAAAAATAGGTGAAGTTTAATGTGAGTATATTCAGTATCCTCCAGTTCAAGAATAGGAGATAGTGTGTTCAATAGACTGACACGCTTCTCACAGATGTAAAATAAAGAAACACAATTGAGTTGAATAAATGGAATATTCAAATGCTCGAGGACATGATAAGATCCAACTCAATGGAAACCAAAGAATGATGGGATTTGAATATCCCAATGGTTTAATTATTATATAAAAATATCATCGAATCAAGTATCCAAATGTCTTTATATAAAGCTCTTTATAGGAAGGGATGTATAACTCCACCATGTTGGGATGAAGTTGGGGAACAAAAGAAACATAGAACTGACCTTTTTCAAGATATGATAGAGAATATTAATTTCATCCAACTACATATCTTCTCATATTTTAAAATATTGGTATGTTTACAACCATCCATGGGGAATGGAGATCGATGTTATAGAAAAATTTAATTCAAATAGAGGCATAGAAGAGATTCATGCATTTTAGAAAGAAAGGGAATCTCAGTCCAACATACATTAGCCCTTCTGAGATCCATGATCGCATATGAGGAGTGTCCAATCAGTTTTAACTTGAACCAAATATTGATCATGTTCATGAAAGGTTCCATGATATCTATCCCGAGTATGTAAATACTTGATCCCTCACATGTAATGAACCCCAATGGTGGTACAACTAGAGAACTACCTCCCATAATAAGAAAATATAGTGAAAATCATGGATTGTATAGAAACAATTATACACAACAAGACAACTCACCTTGTCAAATTGTTGTATAGTAACCATATGTATCAATAGGTGACTTTTGGAACTAGAGGAAAAAAATGAAACATAAGTACCCTTGCCTATTCTTAACTGAGAATACACGTTAATGTTTTGGGGATGAAATTTATAAAGGGGGGAAGGATGTTACAATCCAATGTTTATTAGTAAAATTTGTGTCTTGAAAAATTTGGTGTTATATAATATTATACACACAAAAAATATAGATAACCCAATAAATACTTTTAAACTAATTAAAATTAAAAACATTATAGCTAGATATAAAATAGAAAATAGAAAAGCTAAAATAGGAAAATATAGATCACCCCAATCTACTAGAATCATCACCCCCACTGCAAACACTATAGTGAAGAGGAAAAATATTAATCATTCAACTTTATAGAAAAATTAAATATATAACATTTAGAGAAATTTATTTGAATAAATTAATGATGGATTATAGAGGTATTTATAGTAGGTAATGTGGTCATTGGAATAGTAACATGGCCATTGGAATAGAAATTTCACCTCAAAATAATAAATTATTGTATAAAAATTATTTATCATGATTAAATTAAGTAAATATAAATTTTATAATGTCAAAAAGTAAATATAAAAATTAAAAAAACTCAATGAACATATAATCTCTTTTTTAATAAATTATATTTTAATGTATTTTGTAAAAAACATTTTTTTATATTGTAAATTAAATTTACCTATATTAGAAATTTAGTTTTTGAAAAAATTAATATCATTTTTAAAAATTACATCAAAATTATCCAATAATTTATTTATTAATTTCCTAAAATACTTCAATTTTCTAGTAAATAGTAAAAATATAATTTTTTCACATAACTGTTGTATCTCAAATTACAACATTCATGATGTAATAATGAAATTATACTTTCTAAAATATTAGTTTATTAAATGGTATATATAATTTTATAAGTGGTTTATTAAAATATAGTAAACATAATCTCTAAACCTAAAAATAAATTTCTGAAACCTAAAGTCTAATATATTAATTAAAATAATAATTTTTATTTCTTTCCACTTTCCTTTATAATAAACTAATGATTTCTAATTATAAATGGGTTTAAAAGTCTTAAAATATTTATATCATATTATTATATAACTTATAATTTAAAAAATTCAATATTACAAGTTTTACATTGGGTATATTATTTTTATTTAATATTTTATTCTAAAAATACCCCTCTTTTAAAGTATAAATAACATCTACCCCCATAGAAAACCACTCCTCCAATCCATTAAAAAGATAAATATATTACCAAATATTCCCTATCAATAACATTAGAATACATAGGTACATTATAGAGAAATACAACTCTAATTAACATGGAGTTATAGTGTTGTATAAGATTATCTACACCAAAGATTAAAAAAGTTATGATCCACATTTCTCTCTTTTTAATTACTCTTCCTCTTCTATTTCTTTTTCCACAAAACATTTTATGAAAAACTATAATAAAATTAATTATGTCATAACATAACATTATATTAATGATTTTAACCTACTGTACGTGTAAAACTACTATAAAATTTTAAACTTCTTCTTCCTTCTCTCCTAACAATGTCACATCAAAGGTCAGGTAACCACATACGGAGACATTGTCATGTCAACACATATAACCATCATCAAGGATGGATATTATAAACTATATATGATATATAAATATATAATATATTCATTATAGTATTTTTTATTAATTATACTAATGTATAAATTACATTTATTAAAACAGAGAAATCATTGCAAAATGATAAACATTTAAGTAAAGCATGATATCAAAACACATCGATTTCATCAGTGGAAATTAAAAAATAAAATAGAATTAATATAATTGATAAATTGTTTTAAAAATTACTATAATAAACTTATTTATTAATTTTTTAATAAATCTAGGTTTATTTTTGAGGATGTGCTAATGCGACAAAATTAAGCAGGAAATATGGTAAGGGGATTCTCAAACCCAATTCCTTTATTTGGGTTATACTCTCTTACATGGTATAAATGTTTATAATATTTTCTTAAAATTTTATTTTATATTTTCCTTCATGGTTATATATGTTCCTACCATTTCAAAATGGTTTCTAAGAAAAAAAATTTCAAAGCGACTTTAATTTCAAAAACATCATATTTTACTCCTCTTGAAATACTTCATGTCCACTCAAAAATAATGATGTACTATGTCCAAGAATGGTTTCCTTTATTAATTTGGGAACCAAAAAGATTTTTCATGAATGTATGATTTATAAAATTCTTATTAAACCCATTCTATTACTAGAGTTTACTTTATAACTTTTATTGATATACGTTCTTTTTGGCAGGTCTGATTATTTAAATATTATGATGTGTTAGGTGGGACCATAATTATATAGCCTTCCAATGAAATGGTTAATTTTACGTATCTAATGAGATAATGTAAAATATGTGTGAACATGATTCTATCTTTATTCATAATTATGATGTTATGATTATTTACATATGTTATGATTGAACATGATGTTAGATTTTTTCACAACTATGTGTGGATTTTGATCATTAAGACGTGATGTTTCATTTTTATGCAATGCAACATTCCATTCCATTATCTAAAAATTTCTCTAATGATTTTGATTATGAACCTACTGTTATGTTATTATTATGATGATTATGATCACCCATGTTATTTTGATTCATGTACTTATTTATACTCTTATTGGGTATTTAGATGACCCCTTTTATTTATGTATATTCTCAAGTGAATGTTATACTAAGGAGAATATAAGGGCCTCTAAGAATCTATTTAAGAAGGAATTAAATAATTTTTATGATTTATTATGTAAATGTTATGTGTTAGCCTAATTTTCTTAATAGACGAAATTTTTTGATCTTGTATTTGTAATGCTATTGTGTTGATTTTCTTTAAAATGATGTAATAGTATCATAAGAAAAAGTAGGGTCACTATAATAAATGACTATCATGCTTATAGAAATTTTTTAAGATATATTATTAAAGGAATTTTGGGATTTACCATTTTTTATGAATGCACACAAATAGTTTGGTTAGAACATTCCTTAAAGAATATGTTTTTAGGACATCATAATTTTACCTCAATTACATAAATATTGATTCTCAATGACATCATTCGATGGAAATACAGAAAAAGGTACAATACCATATCCAATAATGGTTGATCAATAATTTCATAAATTAAAGATATTAACCCTATTTTTGGTAAGCAATTCTAAATATCCTTATGAAATCATGTTTGAAAAAGGGTTTAAATTTCTATTAATTACTATATTGGGATGTTTTGTTTGTCGTACATTTTCATGATGTCATGCATGTAGAAAAAATATATTTGATAGTGTTATTGGAACACTTCTAATTGTTCATGGAAAAAATAAGGCCTCAAGGATAGGTTGTACATGATTTACATGGGGATAAGGGAATATTTAACATCGGGGAAGGGGAAGTGGAGAAATATTTTTCCTCCAATATCTTACACTCTATCCATATATGAAAATTTTATGTTTATAATTTTCCTTAATGGTATAAAATATATAGAGGGGTATTCATCAAATATCAAGAATGTAATTTCAATTACTAATTTGATGTCACATGGACTAAAATTACATGACTGTCATATTATGGGGAAAGTTTTGGTTCTCATCACTTTACCTTTAATTCTATTTAAAAGTGTATGACATACATTAACCAGACTCCACTTATTTTTTAAAGCCATCTGTAGTAAATATATAAACATGATGTAATATAAAATCATCAATAAGGATGTTTAAGTGATATTATATGAATTATAGATGTTCTGTTCACCATAATTCATTGATATAATGGTCCACTATATGGTTCACTTATTTAGGGAGTTTTAACTATGTGTCAATGTCTATTACAAATATATTTACCCCATTGAACAATATATAATTATTTTTAAAGGGTATGTCAATAATTGAAGTTTTAGATACGTTTGTATTGACAAAATCATATATTTTTTAGGAAGATTCTTAATTTTTTACTGATTACCTATCTGATATTGATATTACTGGTCTCTCAAACACTCTTCGAAACATATGCCTTATGGGTGAAGGTATTTCCTTAGGATATGTTATCAAAATTACCATAATGTAGTGGGAGAAACATCACCTTTGCATTTTATATAATAATTCAAATATTGATCCATATAATGAATCCCACAAAGAAATTATTGGTGATTTAAATCCATCAATCCATAAAGGTTGGATATCAAATAAATATAACCAATAGTTTATTGGATAGTTCTGAGATCATATTTATTAGAAGTTAACTGAAAATCCAAATTCAATTGTCGAACAAAATCGATTGATATCCAAGGGATCAGATGTAAATTTTATTTCTAACATTGGTTTGGTAATCAATTGATATACATTATAAAAAAAATAACACTTTTACTTTAGTATCATAAAAAACGTTGAGTTAAACTTATGGTGGAAGCGATGAACATATCTATATCCAAGGATATAAATCCAATTTATGAAAATATGTAATATTTTAGGATTACATAGCATATATATGAGTTTTATTATACAACATTTCAAGTTCCAATTTTTCAATTTAAAGGTGTTGACAACAAGATTTTAGTGAAAGTTGATGAAATGTGATTCGGGAAGGTAAATTTTAGTGTGGAATGGGAAAAGAAAAATCCTTTCATAATGGAATCAAAATCAGTTCAACTATTTTATGTCTCATATCTAGCAAAAAACAACTAGTTGATTGTCTTATTGGTGACTAAAACAACTGATGCGTGAGATGAAAATTCAATCAATGATAAGCCTTTAATTGAGAGATCACAATCAGTTCATAGTTAAGCTGATAAAGACAATTTATTGTATTTTATAAGGGACCAAATCATCTACCGCTAGGATCTTCATAACTAGAACCATTCTTATATATGTCAAATATAATAAATTTATCCATAGCCTAGGAAAATGAAAAATAATAAATGGTTAGCTCTGATTCTCATTTGGTGTAAACAAGGGATACATGTATGAATAACATGAATATAAGGATATGAAAACATGTGATTAAACATTTGAATACCATACCCTTCATATCATATAGAATAATTTTGAGTTATTGGATAATGATTGGAAGTTCATAAGACATGATTCATAAGGTAATCACAGAATAATATCCATGAGAGAATAACAATGGTATAAGACAAAAAAAATTGGCATACACATAAGAATTGAAAATTATTTTCATATTAGAGAAGGATCATTTCCAAGGATATCATAGTGGAATGTGGTCACTTAAAAACCCATCATAGTAGTCAAGTTTTACTCCCCAAACCATTATAGCACACAAATTACCTTATTAAATTGGATTATATCTCTGTTCTACTCCTATATATATAATGAGATATTAATCTTTACCCAATGTATTTAAGAGATATATAGGTATCACCTATCTCATAAAAAAAATATTTATATGAGAAATAATATTATTAACAATTCATCATATAATATCCCATTAAATGAAATAGGATTCATTAAATTTTCATCATATCATAACCTGTGGAAAAGAGGCTAGTTTCATAATCATTTCATCATATCATAACCATAGAAAATAAGCGGCTTTATTGAGAGTTTTATCATGGTAGAACCCATGGAAGCGAAGGAGGTTTCATAAACATATTTTCATTATAATACATTTAGTTAATAATAAGAATCATATCATTGGTGTAACACCCCAAGGTTTTGAAAATAAATATAGAATGCAATTTTATAATCTAGCCATTAAACACAACTTTGCCTCTTCTATGTTTTGAATTTCGAAAAATGGTCATCTAGAGTTGTGTTCACTAAGTCATTTGGAGTCTGAGAGAAAAAACTTGATTTTTGGTGAATAGTAATATACCCTTATGAATAGTAATATGACCCTTATGAATAGTAAATAATAATAATATTTTATTTTCTTAAGGCAATAAGATAATGAGATCTTAATTAGTTTTTCAATGAGAAATAAAACTAATTGTACTTTAAGATTTTTATTTTTCAAATTAACTATGAAATTATTTAAAAATTAAATTAATAACATTTAGAAAATTATTTTTGAAAAATAGATTTCACTTTTGAATTCTACATGTCAAAAAATGGTAGGGGTGAATTTTTGGGATTTTTCTAAAATACATGAATTTTTCATGAATAGTAAAAATACATTTTTGAGTTTTCTGTAGTTTAATGAAATCATAATGATGTAATAATTATATATAAAAGTTTGGTCTACTTGTGTATAGTAATTTATGACATGAGGTGTCCCAAGTGGATAAAACCATGGGCAAATACCATGGGAAAGCCCGTGGTTTGGCAAAAACCACTAATGAGGTGTCCCTTAGAAATTATTAAAACATTTCCTCTCTTTTTCTATAAATAATCACTCATACATTAATATTAATTCATTCCAAATCCCTCATCCTCAAATATATGGTGGTTTTACCTCTCTATGATTCCTCACCAGGTGTCCCTTATCCCCCAAGGTCCCATCCTTCAAGATCTAGGAGTTATTCTACAAGGTAAGAGAATCCTTCATTCTCTTCTTTAAGTCGACACTTCTTTTATGTTAGCTATTTGAAATTACTTTCTCATATATTGGGGTTTGATTTTATTTATTCTTCTTATTTTCCTTTTTATTTCTATATGATGAGATACCCTTTTGTTCTCATCATTTGATTTTATGAAATTTTAAGTGACGTCGTTTGGGTGCTGAATTTTCATAAGGGATCTCTTAACTTTTCTTTTATTTTCAAGTTCATCTCTTTTATTTTTCTCTCCTCACCTCCTCTATCCAAATGATCA
The DNA here is from genome assembly GCA_963277665.1 of Viscum album. Lineage (NCBI taxonomy): Eukaryota > Viridiplantae > Streptophyta > Magnoliopsida > Santalales > Viscaceae > Viscum > Viscum album. Next base: position 937,871,993 of record OY728155.1, on the reverse strand, counting down.
TGATAACTATATTATCATCTATATACTATAATTATATCATGTGAATGGAAAAACCATCATAAATATTCTTACTCCCTCCCTTTTATTTTTTATAAACAAAATCAACGTCCATGAGGTTCCAATTTATAGGCTTCGTGGATGACGAAGTTTCATCCTTCAATTTCTTCTTCATTACTAGTCAGGAAACCATATTTATGGTTTAACCAGACTATAAAATATGTATTATAACATAATTAATATTCAGGAACTAGAATATGTACATATAATTAAGTTATATGACAAAACTAGTTCATAATAATCCAAATACCGTCGAATAATCGAAGTGGTTGTCATCTAATGATTCTTCCTCATTCCATGTAACCAAATGATAGAAATGACTGTTACCAATTATTTACGTTCATAAATAATATATAATTATAATCCTGGTGATTTATAACTTTTCCACATGAACTTCATTACTTAAAAACAAGTGGACCGATTATAAAAATAATGAAAACGAACACCCAGGAACAATGAAATTCAATATAATAACTTAGAAATAAGGGTATAAATGAACTAAACAGATTTATCATAAACTAAATACATTTCTAATAGGTTCTTAAATAACTTATTAATAATTATAATTTCATATTCCATGAGCTTATGTTCAAGAGAGGAACACGTTCGGAGTTAAGGTAAGGGGTTTCTCATATCACTTTCATTTCTGTGAGATTTTCATTGTTCGCCACTTCTTTCTTGTATGTGGTATATATGTAATTACATTTGATATATAATAACATGATTCTATTTATATTCATTTTATTCAATTATTCACTTGATATTTATTAAGTTATGGTAATTTGATTCGACCGATCACATTGTTGTAAGGGACTTTGTCTCAACTACCTTTTCGTTGTGACTAACTTTGTATTGTGCACCTAATAATCTCTATGTGGTGAACCTACTGCCCATTTGAGATAAATTTTCATTTGAAATTATATATATATATTAAATATCCATAATCTCATGTCATGGATAAGTTTGTGGTCTAAACTGTATACCATCTTACATATGGTGTTTATTTAGGAAGTTATTTTAATTATGGAAATATTGATGAATCTGTATACTCTACTCTATAATGATATTGTAAAGGCTTATTTCTCTTGTATTGAATAAATTTATAAATAATTCTTTGGACATGAAGTGGTGGTTGGGGCCCGCTATAGCCCCTCGATGCATTGGTAGGTCTCATGAGACAAAACAGTTTGGCAACAAACCCTTCGAGTTTGTTTCCAAAAATCAGACGGGTTTCTACCCATAGAACTAAACCTTTTTTAAGTTATTAGGGTTTCATGTGTCAGATACAAGATTTCCAATTAATAATTATTATATTTATTCATTATCAGTAATTATTATTATCCATGTGTTTTTTCACTATGACAAAATCTATGGATGCAGTTTCATTCTTAGTTTATTAATGGCATTAGGTGTTCATTTATTCACTATGCCATATTGATTATGTCAGATTGATTGCGATTCACTTATTATTGTACTCATACTTCCACTATTTGTAACCATTACTAAGTGCTTGATCTCACCCCTTTAATTATCTACCTTCAACAGGTGATGAAGAGAAGATCTTTTATTGAGTTCCTGGGGATTCCATTTTTAGGATTTGTTATGTATTGTATTTTGTAAACATTTCCAATGTAATTTGAGTAACATCAATGTATCTTGTTTCTTAAAGACTACGAAACTGATCGTTACTTCAGGATTTTCATTCTTTCTAACCATGCCAAAATCTCAAGTAATGCACCGGCTCCAGCCAAGAGGGTTCAGGGTGTTACAGTTGGTTCATATCAGTACTAAATAATAAGATACATAAAAGTATATCGACTTAGAAGGAAAATGATTTTGACCAGTTATTTGAAACATTTTTATGAGAATAATATCCATTATGATGTGAAAAAACATTTTTTTAATATAAATGATTTTGAAAAACTATTTCCCTGAAAATACCACTGAAAATACAGGAAAGAATCTTAAAATTGATTAAAGTCCATTGTGGAGGGAAATTCCATTCATGTCATTCATGTTATAAAAAATATTCCTTTCATATTTTTGGTAATATCCAAATGGGCATTGTTTTTTAATAATAATAAACAATATGTTTAAAATTTTATGTAAAAAATAAATCACGGGTAAAAATATATTGTAAATTTCATAGCCGAATAAAAAAATTAAATCATTTTTAGGAAATATTATTTTGGAGGAAAACATATTTTTGATCGAATAGAGAAATAAAGTCTAGTTTTCTTAAAACCATTTTATCAATTACATTAAGTAAAAAAGATTATAAAATTGTACTATTACTTGAAAATAAATTGAATAACCCTGGGGGAATAAAATAAATGTGTTTATTGGGAGATATATCAAAAGATTATATAATCATAAACATAATCATAAACAATCCTGATCAATAATGATATTCTAACATAAAATCATTACCACTTTAGTAAATTTAAATCATATTACACATGAATGCATAACATAAAATGAAATTTAAAATATCATGAGGATAAATAAATTCTTGACATTAAATTTCAATGGGGATGTATATACACCTTGTGAAAGAATATAGGTGCATAGAATAACATATGTTTCGAAAAAAGAAAAATTGAGACAAAAATATCTTATTTTAAATCTTGAATTCCATCATACTCAATAAAAAATATTGTATTAATAAAAAATTATTATTATAAACAAATTAGATAACCATATTTATATATATCATACCATTTATTATTTTATTATCCCTTTAATTACCTATATATTAAAAATCACATGATAAAGTCATGTTTTCAAGATTAATTCCTTTATTTTTCATGTATGTTTTGACTTCTTATTTTTGTTCTTCTTGCTTGGATCATGGTTTAAAAATCTAAATAATGTAACACATTATATAAATATCATATATTTTTAGTATATATTTATTTATATTAAGCAATAAAATTTAGGGATTGGAAATTAAATATATCATTCGTGGAGATGATAGGTCGTCGTATAAAAGAACTATAATGACGCTAAACCATAATCCCAGATCCAGTGCATTATTTTAATATATTTTAATGATTACAATGAATCAAATACCAATGGCCTGATCTTTTTAGCACTCTTGAAAGACAGATTACATAAAAAACTTTACATTTAATTTTCTAACATAAAACGCAGCATAGATAAGCCTATGGGAATTCCATTATTCCCCTAGATTACCCCTACATATTAATCACAAAACACATCTTGTAATACTAGGAAAATAAAACATAATAAGGGGGTCAGATCAGATGCTCAGTAAGGATAAACAATATCGTCGAAGGTAACAAAAATAACCATGAACTTTTAAGGAAAGGTACAAAACTAAAACAAAATCCTATTAAAACGTTATCTTCAGCATAATATGGAATTAATAAATAAAATAATTCCATTTAAAAATTTACATGGTGTTCTACTAGTCAAATAATCACATGTAAAATCAATAACTATTTTCATAATGAGGGAATTCATAACTCCAGACTTCTTGACCACTATGTTAAGGCCTCGGGCCAAGACCATACACAAATATTCTATCGAGGCCTTGTTCCAAGACACTAGTTTATCTCATGTGACCTACCGATGAATCAAGGGGATATAGTGGGTCACGTCCGCTAGCAAAGGAGTGGCCCCCACATGGGGGCTGCGGTTTCAATCAAGGGGGACAGCCCCCCCCCCCCCCTTTCCACTCGGCTCAGCCAGCGTCGTGCTGGCCGCATGCGGGCCGCGCCCGCTCCAGGCCAACCAGCCGCCCAAGTCGGACCGGCCGAACTGGCTCGGGCCGCGCCGGTTGGGCCAGGCCATGCCCACCAGGCCGAGCCGCTCCCTTAAGGGCCGGGCCCAGACCTGGTCGGTTCGACCCGGTTCGGGCCAACCCAGGGGGTCTCGGGTCGGGTCGGTCCGGGCCCAAAACCCCCTAAAACCGGACAGGTTCGTTTTTTCCCATATCATGGGCTACGGAACTTCGATCGATGCACCATCAGTTTTTTTGCGATCCTTGGAACGAGATAGTCGTTTCGCTATATTACACTCATGGTTTCTGAGAACTTTGGGTATGGTTAGGTTGGTTCGAACACAAAACCAACCAGGCCCTCAGAGTAGAAACGCTTATAACTTGAGCTCCGGACGTCCGATTGACGTGTCGTCAACTTTGTTGGATTCCTATTAGTGAGATAGAACTTTTGGCTCACTCCACTCAAATTTTGGACACAGTTGGAGTGCAGTCGTGTTGGTTTTGACTTAAAAATCAAACGGGCCCCTGGAACGAAAAGGTCAATAACTCTCAGACCGGGCATCTAATTGACGCGTCGTCTGTCACATTGAGTTCCTCTTGTCGAGAAGGACCTTTGAGATACATCAAATCCAGACTACGTGTCAGTTGATGTATCGACCCCCTTGTCTTGTGGAGTGGACCCTCCCGGAATCGAGCATGCTGTGTGTAGGAACCCTAGAGCTGGCTGCGACCGCGATGAAGACTGCACTGAAATCCTACGTGGGTTCGGCAGTGATGAAGACCGTACTGAAATCCTCCGTGGGTTCGACGGCGATGAAGACTGCACTGAAATCCTACATGGGTTCAGCAGTGATGAAGACCGTACTGAAATCCTCTGTGGGTTTGACGGTGATGAAGACTGCACTGAAATCCTACGTGGTTTTGGCAGCGATGAAGACCGTACTGAAATCCTCTATGGGTTCGACGACGATGAAGACTGCATTGAAATCCTCCGTGGGTTTGGCAGCGATTAAGACCGTACTGAAATCCTCTGTGGGTTCGACGATGATGACTACTGTTCTTGTATCCTACGTGGGTCTGGCAGTGTTTGACTCTGTTCTTGCTATCCTATGTGGGTCTGGCTGAGTAGCTGGTCTATATCCTATGTGGGTCCGACAGCTTAGCTGGTTTATTTTCCTACGTGGGTTCCAGCTTAGATGAATTCATGGCTATGTCTGATCATCTCTATCACCTTATGAAGAAGTATACCTGTGTGAGCTGAGTCTTTACTTTCAATCATTATCTTTGATATGATTGACTTGCTTTCCTATGTGGATTGGGTTGTGTTATCCTGTGTGGTTTGGGTTGTACTCCTGTGTGGTCGTGATCGAACTTGGGCTCAAATGTTGAGTCGAACTGGAATTGATGACTTAGGTATATGTATGAGCATATAACTAAGTAGTGTTTTTTGTTACTTTGTGATTGTATCTTTCCATTGTGGATTATCCTTTGTGGGTTCTAGGAGACCTTCAGGGGTCTCGGGGTCCCTACTAAGTAGCGTATACTCACCCCTGCACGGGCTATGCCCGCACTACGTTGTGTTTGATGCAGACGATGGACAACATTGATCGTGGTTGAGTCTTGTGGAGAAAGTCTGTACCTGGAGGTGGACCACTGGGCGGGACGTACACGGAGCGGACGACTGGACCCAAGGAGTTGAGGAGGCTATCTGTACCCACCCTTCAGATGGGATTTCCAGTGGATGGCTCGGCGTTGCTGCTTTACTTTCAGTTGTTGTACTTTCTTTCCAGTTTTACTTTACTTTCAGTTTGGGTTTGTATTCTGGCCCATTTACTTCCCGCACTTACTTTTGTACCCAGTTTTGATTAGTGTATACTTCTTCTTGCTTACTCTGTGGTGTTTGTTTACTTCATAAAGGCAATGTCTTCCCATTTTTGTCGGGATTTACACCTTGGTGCTAGTCGCCATCCCCTGGCCTACGGGAGGCGGGCTTGAGGTAGTCACGACACGGGTCCCGAGGATGGGTCGTGACATGAGTAATTCTTTAAAATTAATGTCTTATTCAAAATTTTATATTACGTAGAAATACAATTCGTGTTTTATTGTAAAAATTTTATCAAACTGATTACTTAATCATTTATAAGATAAAATTATTAAAAAATGAATATAATCATAATTTTAATTAAAATAAAATATTAATATTCATAATATCAGGTTTACTTTGTTTCTAGTCTTTTTAAATTTATTTTTACCCTTAATTAACCTATTTTCTTTTTACCGTGGTAATTCATATTTAATACAGTTACTATTCCATTTGTTGAAAAATCAAGTTAACCTTATTATGTAATAATAATTAATAATATTTTAAATATGGAACCCATTTTAGAAAAATAAATTCATAGTGTTGGAATAATCTAATTTAATATAAAACTGTAAGCATGATGGAAAGCGATTTTTCAGAAAAAAAAAGTACATTTATAATTAAAGGATGATTCTACTTTAACAGTATAACTAGTAGTCTCCATTATATTAATTTAAAAACATAAATATAGATATATAATAAAAGAAATTCAATTAAATCATTTTCCATTAATAGTTATTTTAAAAAATTCTTATGGGGAAATATCGTGAAATTTAGAACATTATATTAGAAAACATGTCTTTTGAAGCATACAAATAAGCTTTTAATAAAATCCAATACAAACAAGATATATATGTAATTAATTAAACCAAATAATAAGTATTTTAACTTCCAATAAAATTAATATTTTAATTTTACTTTTAAATTAATTAATTTATCAAAAGAAATGATGTTTTTACATAAAAATGTTATTTTTCACAATTCACTAAAAAATCTATATTTTTCAAAAAATACAAGATTTTCACACTAAGTTAATTTTGATATGATGATATCAAAAATGGAGTATATGTTATCAAATAAATTTTCTAAATGTTCTAAAAAATAATTATAATATTTTTTTCATTAAAATAAATAAAAAACATTTTTGAGGAAAACATATTTTGAAAAAAAAATGACATTTCCAAATATTTATTGTTTATTTAGGAAAATTTTAGTAATATATTTTAGAAATATATATATATATATATATAATAAATTATTTATTCCACTCATATCCACAAATTTAAGGTAAATGTTAAAACATTTATATTTTTATAATCAATGTTTGTTTGGGTTTTCTGTTTTGTAAGGCATATGCAATGGAACATGTCACGAACCAACCCGGGTCGACCCTGAACTGGTCACCCGAGCCGGTCCGCGACATGGCCCGAGAGACGTTCCCGATCCTCCCGGGCTGGCGACAAGCGCCAGGGCATCAACAGAAGCTATGGGAACGATTTCGCCCAATATAAATAAATAAGACAGTGAAAATAATACAGAGCAGTGCAGAAAAGATAACCAAATAAAGTGACTAAACAAGAAAAAACAAGAATCAAACTAACCAAACACGACATGCGAACAAACTCCGTGCGACCTCGCGGGTCGCTCTCCGACTCAACGATCAAGCGTCGCCCTAGGCGAGCACACTCAAGCTATATCCTGCACAAACACTAAAAACAGAAAAGAACTATAGGCGTGAGTATTAAAACTCAGTAGGCTAGCCCGATATCTATTCCCAATGCACTACCTTTAAAATAAAAGAAACATCATTTCAAGTTTGAACTACAATTTATAAAAGTATGATTTTCTAAGCATTTTACTTAAAAACAAAGTACGAACCATTGCCCTTAGCCATTTCAAAATTCGGGTTCATTTCATTAGTGCCAATGACATTTCAGAAAAAGGGAAAGTGATGTTTAAGTTTTCAAATTTGTACAAAGGGGGTTAAATAATTTTATTTGAAAACAATTTTTAGAAACCGAATCAAGAGAAATTAACCATTTTCCAAAGAAAACAACACACCAGAATGCACAAAGTAAAACACACAGTAAGGGCAATGTAGGTATACACGTGAGCATCATAATCATTACTGCAAGCTACAAAAGCTGAATAGACATGGGTGAACCTAGGAGATCGAGAATAAACTAGAAGACACCAATACATGAGAAATCATCCTTATCGACATGTCACGATGAAATCAAAACGCACAATACGCTCGACCATCCACTCACAGGCAGGTCGAGGGCAAATCCCATAGTAATAAACCCAATATATCCACCTACTATGGGCCACTGGTCAGTACCATAACCTACCAGTGCAGCAATCGTTCTTAGAATATTCTCTCAATATGCCAGATTCCCATGTCTCAAGTGTTTAAGAAAAAGGGGTGAGCCAACCGATGCCAACCGAGCATCCAATCAGATATATCTATATATAAAGAACAACAGGCATTCCCCGAGCCACTCCATGGGACAACCTCTTGCCTTTAACTACTCAAGTACCCGGGAGCCTCTAAGAGCGGCCTCCCAAACAATCCATTGCAACCAAGGCATGATAGTCTCTCTAAGAGGGTTTTTATCAAAACATTTTTATCGCTTTCCATAAAGTGCCAAACGGGCATTTAATACATTTCACAAACACTACTCAAAGACAGGTACAACTTCTTTATGAGACAAAATCCAGTTTAAAACCGTTTAAAGAACCCCAAAACACTACTTCACAGGTTGCCAGTATTTTTATAAACCAAACCAAACCATTTTCTTTTCCAAATAAACTTTAAGAGCCAACCGGGCAATTTCTCAAACGAACCAAAGTATTTGTTCACGCATCAAAAGAAATCATTTCTCATTAAACCAGAACTCTATTTTATATTTCGTGAATTATGTTTAAAATCCAAACGGGCATTCTTTCATTATTGGGTGTTCGCTCGTCAAAAGGATGTTTCATGTGTCGTGTATAAAATAAACGGCTCCTTTTGACATTAAATAACCATTTAAAAATTAGCCATCTTATAGTAAAAATTAATTATCGTATATTATCTCATATTTATTACAACTAATAAAATGTTGATTTTGAACAATTAGGGTGCGCAAACAGCATGAAATAATATAACTTAAATTTTAAAAGCAGTGCAAAGGGGACCTACCTCAAAACCAAGCGCATCGACACAACAACCTCGGATCCAAGTCGCGATGACACGACGTGTGTCCGAAACCACGTGACAAGGTCTAACACTCTGCATAGTCAGCACCAAGGACTCAGACACATCCAAAAACTCACCAGAGCATGCCAAACCAAGCGTCGGAAAGAAACGCTCACCTCGGAACTGAAGCGCGACAACAACGGAACCTCGGAGACAAGGCGCGGCGATGGCGCTCACTCGGAAACACCCTGCGTGGGTCCTAAAAGTCCTAAGCCAACAAATAAAAACCCACCATCAACAAGAGTACGATGATAATAATAAAAATAAAGATAATAATAATAATAATACTAATAATAATAATAAGATTAGTAATAATAATAATAATAATAAAAGAAAAATAGTAATAATAACAATAGTAATAATAATAATAATAATAGAAAAATAATAATAATAATAATAGTAATAATAATAAGATTAATAGTAATAATAATAATAACAATAATAATAATAAAACAACAATAATAATAATAAAAATGTTAATAAGAATAAAAAGAATTATAATAAGAATAATAATAATAATAATAATAATAATAATAGTAATACTAATACTAATAATAATAAGAAAAATGATAATAATAATAATAATAATAACAAAATAATATTAATATTATTAATAATAATAATAATGATATTAATAATAATAATAATAATAGTATGAAAAACAGTAATAATTATAATAATAATAATATTAACATTAATAATCATAATATTAATAAGATAAAACAAAATAAATAAATAAAAGGGAAAAAGAAAGAGACCTGGCCGGGAGGGGAGGCGCGCGGCGGACAGGAGGAAGGAGAAAGAAAAAGAAGAAGAAGAAGAAGAGGAAGAAGGAGAGAAGAAGAAGAAGAAGGGAAGGAGAAGAAGAGAAGAAGAAGAGGAGGAAGAGGAAGAGAAGAAGAAGAAGAAGGGAAGGAGAAGAAGAGAAGAAGAGGAGGAAGAAGAGGAAGGTCGAGCGGCGGGGGTGCCGTGCGGCGGACAGGGGAAAGAAAAAGAAGAAGAAGAAGAGAAGAAGAGGAAGAAGGAGAGAAGAAGAAAAGAAGAAGAGGAAGGAGGAGAGAAGAAGAAAGGAAGAAGAAGAAGGGGTTCGTGCGGGTCTGCCGTGGGTGCAGCAGGGGGTGCGGCTCATGCGGGAGGACGCCGGAGGGCTGGGGCGGCTGGGTCGCACAGGAGAAAATAGGGGAGGCACCGGGTGCTGCTGCGGACAGGACAGGTGAGACAGACAGGGTGTGGGGTGCTGGAGGTCGCGCGGGAGAAGAGGGTGGCGAGGGGGTGCCGGCAGCTGGAGGTTGCAGTGCAAAAAGGGGAGTCGTGGCAGCGGACAGGGGGTCGGTTGGTGCTGCAGGGGAAGGCGCCGTGCGGTGTGCTGAAGGAGGAGATGCGCTGGGGGGAAGCCGGAAGCTGGAGGGTGGCGCACCGGAGGGAGAAGAGGAGGCGCGCTGGGAGGCCTCGGCCGGTGGGGGTCTTACGACATGGACCGATTAGGGGGAGCTAGGTTGTGCGAAATGGTAAGGGAAGGGGGGGTAAGCTGGTCGCGCAAGGAGGAGGAATCAGTGGGGATGTGCGTCGAACGATGGGGGTGCCGAGATGAGATGGGGGCACGCTGTGGTGGCCGGACAACCAACTACTCTTCAGAGAGAGGTGAAAGATGCTGGTATGGTGAAGTCCGTAACAGACATATGGTGAAGACCTGAGATGCGGCATGAGGGAAATCTGAGATGCGGGATGCCGGGAGAGGCGGGTTGATTTGCTCGGCCAGAAGGAAATGTTAGAGCAGAGATGTTAGGGCTTTGGAGGGAGGCAAGGTGATGCCTCCGATGGAAGGGAAGAGGTGGGCTTCACTAGCTCGCTCGCAGTTGGACGGAGGGAAAGGAGCGCAACGCATGGGAGGGAGATGAGGGCTGCAGGGGAGTGGGGAGAAGAAGGAAGAAAAATGTGGGTGGCGGCGCTCATGGGGGCTACGGGAGACGAAAATAAACGAGAATGGGGATCTAGGGTTAGAGAGAAGGGAAAGAGAAGTAAAAAAAAGAAAAGAGATAAGAAAAAGAAATAAATAAATGAAACAAAAATAGTGATAATAATAAAAGAATGATAATAATAAAAATAATAATAACTTTAATCTCTAATAACAATAATTTCATTTCATAATAATTATTTTATTGAATAGCGCAACTGCGCGGTCCGCACATGCCTCTAGCGACTGTGCGCGAACTAAGCGTGAGCTTTTGTCTGATCCAGAAGTTGTCAGACCGGTGTCCAGGCTGTCCGCACAGTCTCTGCCAAACATGTAGTGTATGCGCACTAGTCTAAAACTCACCCCAACTCTCGAAAAGAGAAAATAAATAAATAAATAACCATAATAATTAATAACATCTTTATTAAGATCAATTATAATAATAATAATAATAATAATAATAATAATTATAATAATAATCATGATGATAAAAATACAAATGATAAAAATACTCATTTCGTATTAAATAATAAAAACAACTATGAACTGATAACAATAGATGTGCGCGTTAAATATAAAGACTCTATTTAAAATTTTCCAAAGACAACGGGATGCGAAAATACACCGGGCAGGGACGAGCGGGGTTTCCAGAACAGGCTCCGCTCACGCGCCCGACGACGTCGCGTCCGAAAGCGCACATTTTAACAAAAACTCAAAAACCTGGTCCGATACTGAACACGAACCGCAGCAATATAATTTAAAGTCAAAGAAATCATAAAATAAAATAAACGCGCTTGTCGGGGTGTGACAGAACATAATTTTCACTTTTACTAACTTCAGGCATTACAGTATCTCAGTAAATGGTATGTTAGCTTGTTATGGATATGTGATTAAATCCTAAGGGAAATTTATACCTATTACCCCCACAAAATGAAAATGGTAAAACCTCACCAACGATTTAATTGTTAGATTATCCAAAAATATATAAATCAAATAAGGTTATTTTGGTAGTAATCGATGGATTTATGAATTCAAAAAATGTCATTATTATTAGATAATATTTATCTATTTATTATATTATCTTGATATACATTATGTAATTGGTATGTTTTTATGGAGTACTATATTAAATTTTATCTAAAAAAGATCTGGCATTTACCCCAATGTTCTATTGGAGTCTTCCAAAATCTATGAACATGGAGTAGTGTTTCATTAATTCCAATAATATAAAAACATATAGTCATCATAAGAGGACTATTCAAACCATATAGGATATGTTTTAATCCATTTATTTATATTTAAAAAGTGGTAGTCATCAACACCTTCCTCTGGTAAACTTATCTAACAACAATAGTTTTCACTAGAGCATTCATATGTATCCTTATGAATCCCTATATGGAAATAATTGTTGAACTATGACATATTGGGAGGATGTTATAGAAATAAATACATTGGTACCTAATCTAGATGAGGAATTTTCAGAGAGGGTTAGTTCTTTTTAGAATCACATCAAGGCATCTTAGAGTTAACAAAAGAGTTATGTTGACATTAAGTTGTGAGATTTGGAATTTAATGATTTTGAGAATCTATTATCCAAAATTTCTCCGTGGATAAAGGTTACGAGATTCAAAAATATGGAAAATTTTATCCATAGTTATATCAGTCCTTTCATGATTCTTGATTGGATTGGGATGATTGATTATCACTTGGAACACACACCAAACCTGTATCATGTTCATAATACATTCCTCGTATTTATTTTGAGGAAGTACATACCATATAATTCACAAATAAAGAACTTGGTGGTTATAACACCGGATAATGATTTTTCTTATTGAGAATAACTAGTATAAATCTTTGGTAGATGATATAATTCTCTATAGAACAAGACTACTCACCTAGATAATGTTCTTTGGAGGAATTAGAAATGCGAGGAAGCTACCTAGGAACATTAGAATGTGATGATTGAAAAATATACTCATTATTTTATTTCATAGTGATGGAATTACAAGTGATAAATTCAATTTATGTAAGGGTTAAACGTAACACCCTTTGATTATATATATATATATATATATATTTACTTATTTATTTGTAAAGACATGATGTATTCGATACCTTTCCCTAAACAGAACCTCGAATATAAAAGAACATGATACAATGAACTATTTTAACCAAGCCATTAATGGTATGAATAATAAAAAAGTTATTTTTAGGTCTTAAACAGTTAAAATGTATTTATTAATGTGTAGAAAATAAGTACTTAGTTTTTAGTAAAGACATTTTTTGGACTAAAAATACTATTTCTTCAAAAATGATTTTTTTCATTTTGTGTGAGATCATAATAAATAATTTGTACCTTTATTAGATATTTTATTTTAGGAAATTAATATCTATTTTGATATTTTAATTTTATATTTTCTTAAGATGAATTTTTGATATTTTTAAAAAAATATTTTCTTTAAGGTGAATAGTGAAAAATATTGTTTTAACAAATAAACCTGACTTTATGAAATTATTTGTATATAAGAATGAATTGTAAATATATGAAAAATTTTCCTTATAAAAAATATTTATATTATTAGTGGGCTTTTGAATTTAAAAATACTAGTTTTTATTTATGAATCAATATTTAAATTTTTAAAATTTAAGTTATATTATTAAAAAAAATTGTTTTTAATATATTATACATTTAGTATTTTGAAAAAAAAAATTCTCACTTTTAAAATTTGAATCAAATAATATTATTTTAATATTTTGAATCATTTGGTACAAATTATATGATAATTAATCTTTTCTTTTTGTAATAATGTTTAAATTTACTACGTAAAAATAGTTACCATGTTCAAAACTAAATTGGTAAAATTGAGTAACCTTAGTGATAAATATAATAAAACATTAAATAAATGTTTATATTTTAATTTATAGGGTGGTTATCTACCTTTTCTCCTATACACTTCATTATTTTTTAATTTTTGAGCCTCTTTTCTTAAGAGTGACTACCTAGTATCGAACATTTTTGGTTATTTAAAAAAATGCCTCTCATTATCACTTATAAAAGGGGTACTTTTCTCCTCATTAACCCTCACAAATAAAACTAAATATTAAAAAATTTTCTACCCAAACATCTCCTACATTATTATAGACACAATATAAAGGTCCTTTATTAAAAAATATCATTATTCAATGATTTAATACACTTCATAGAGGATAAAAGCCAAGAACTGAGGTATATGTTCTTAACCTCTTTTTCTCTTTTCCCCTACACTCTTCTACATTTTTATTCATTAAGAAATTAAATTTAATAATAATAAAATTAAAAAATATGTATCATTATCATACTATTATGTTATTATAATTATGGTACATGAGTTAAACACCCTCTCATTTTCTATTAATAAAAAAATGAAATTTGGAATATTATGTTGTGTGGACTACTGCCTCCATGAATAAGTGTATCATTTTCCTTAAACTATAAAATGGTTGATTATTATGTTATATTTAATGTATTTATATAATTTTTATAATATATTATTTGATTTAGAGAGGTTAATTATTATTTTCCTTTTATTTATTCAATCCTTCAAAAAATATAAACATCACTCATGTGGACGTACAAACTACCATCTCTACATAGTGATGTATCTAATTTTTTATTAAATATTTACATGAATGATTATATTTTTTTATAATTAATATAAATATATAATATTTATAAAATTATTTAAAATCTTTAGAATATGGAGCCACGATAAAAGTGTGTGGACTATAACAACCAAACTAAAACATACATGATAAATGTTGTAGTTTACACATGAAATGATGATGATAATGAAAAATTGTTAAATTAATGGGCCATAAGATGTTATATGTAAATCATGTGTGGTATTATAAGTATGATTATGGTGATTTTATATAATTATAATAAAATTTAATTTACTTCACATTAGGTTAGATCACTTATAATTCAATAAAAAACATGATGTATGAGTTTTTATGTTACACTATCATTTTTACTGGGACTATTTGTTCTTAATTTCAAGATTTAGGAATTATATGACATATATATATTAAATATATTTTAATTTATTCTCATTTAGTAATTCCTAGGGATTATATTTCTCCTTATATTTTTCTATCTTTAAGTCTGATTATGGTGCTTTCTATATATGTTTTTTGACTATGATGATGAAATATTGAAGAAACTTTATATCATGTTCATGGGTTAAGGATTGATATAATGATAAAAAATTTCAAGATCTTGTGGAATATATATGAATGGATTATAATTGTGTGATGGGTGGTTATGTTATAAACAATAGAATGGGGGTATGTTATAATCCTGGGATGGGTGGTAACATTATAAACCTAATACAAGTGGGGCCATTATCTCCCACCATATAATTGGTTAATGATGATTGTGTGGAAAAACCCTTATGTGTTGATGATTTTTACAAACTCTTAATTGATGAAGGAGTCAATAAACTCAAAATTTATGAAAAAGATAACTTGTTGGAAGTTACTCCTAAAAGAATATCTTAAATGACCAGGTATGCACTTACATTATGGATATTTCTCCACAATGATAGCTTTGGGAGTGATCATTGATTAAGTAAGTGATTTTATATGATTATGTGAATACTAAAAACATGTGACTTATTATTATGTTAGGTTCTCATTTCTCATGATTGATTATTTTTTATTCCAAACTGTTATTCCTTATTTTGATATACTGATAAAACCTTATTCCATGATTAATGAATAATGATCATTGAATGATAAGGTATGATTATTGTATGTTTATAAAATGGTTCCATACTATTATACTTATGTTATTTTAACTCATTTTCATTGATTTATATATCTTATATTTAACATTACTCATCATTTGATCTCACCATTTCTTGTTGTTTCCCCAGGATATAAAGATACTTTTTATGTATGATATGTCTTAGAAGGGTGGTATTTGTAAAGAAATTAATGGGTGAAGATGTATATCTTTTATCTACCAGTTGTTTATGTATTTTAGTTTCCAATGACACTAAACCTTTACAGTTCTATAGTGGATCGTAGTATTAAGTAATGAATATTAAACTATTAATATATGATATATATATATATATATATTGTTTGTGTCTCCATAATTAGTTTGTAGATGGTAAAGTATTGTACCATTGAATAACTACATATTATTTATTAAAAATTTGAATATCATGTTGTAGATGAAGATTCATTGGTCACTGATGATTCCCATTAGAACTAAAAAACTATAGAAAATGATTTCCCTAGTGAAAGTTCAAATAACCTTAGTATTATATTTTTTTGGCTTTATCATCTAACAATTTTAAAACATAGTTCACTACCAATGGGATATAATAGTTTTCAAAGTACACAAGAATGGGCCCAAAATTTAAATTCTATGAAAACTAACATTTAAAAAAATCATATTTGGTTTGGAGTATCATCATTCCTTTATGTTATATTAATAGTGCACTAGATTTATTCAAATCACATAAATAATTCATCTGTATATATAAAAATGTCAGACCTGCATTAGAAATTCTAAAATATTTTTATCAGTAAGTTGAGGTGAAACTTTATTCCACAAGATGAATAAAGATAAAACCCATGGGTAGATTATATCTCAAACTTATGAAATAACATATTGATCATTTGATCATTATATACATTCTAAAGGTATGGATCCTCCCAAATATAAAATCTGATATAGATGTGATCTAATAAATATTTTTGGGGTTATAATGGGATATAACATGAGATATAACTAATATTCTTACAATATCAACATGATAGGGTACCTCTTCTTCAAAAAAATATCTTGAATGGGATAATTAAATGGTTGTATTTCATGGATCCCCCCATTAGCCTTATTTGGTAGACTACATAGATGGTGTATAATTAGATTCTTATCACCCTTTTATCCTTTATTTCAAGATTAAATTACTTGAGTAGTAGATTCCTTATAAAAATCGTTTTATTTTATTCTTCCATATTCATGAGGAATCTTACGGTTGTCTAATTTGATAAATTATTAACCTTAGTTCTAGGAAAATATAGTCTATATTTTTCTAAAGTACAAAAACAACTAAAAATTATTTTTTTATTTTTTGTTTAATTATCTTGGATAACATCTAGTGTTCGTGAAGTTTAAAAAATGACTTGAGTCCTTACATATTTTTTTTAGACAATAAAACTTCAATAACATAGTTTAATAGATCAAAAATAACATCGAATGGGCTATCTTAGTTAGGAGACTACGTCACTAGTGGTGTTGTCAGATTACTCTTCAATCCATCAAAGGTTATATTACATTCATCGTCAAATGAAAACATATTATCTTTTAAAACTAATATGTAAAATTTCCTAAATGGATTACTAAAATATCAAATTAAATTATATAAAAAATTATAATAACTACAAAATAACTATCATTCTTTAAAAATGTTTGATTGGGAATTACATTTATCACATTAATTATATATTTATCATCTATAATTCTTTTTATGTGAAATAATATTCCGCATAACTATTATTATACCAACAATATTATAAAAAAATTAATAATTAGAAACAATGTTCAATACAATACATTATTCCAAAAAATATCCCAAACTTTTCAAACAATGATCAAATATGTCCCTTAAAAATGTAATATCATATAAAAACATATTGGAAGGTTTCAATATGATTTGATAAAATTATTAAAACTCATATATAGAGTATAATTGCTTCATTATGCAACCTAAATAAAATCCTTATATATGTAGAGGTTCCATAAGGACATATAATTTTATTCTTCTCTTAGTTGTCCAATGAAATTTTAAACAGTAATTATACTAAAACCCATCAATAAAATTGTAGTGTGTATTTACTGATAATAACTCAAACATATTTTTCATAAAGGAAATGGGGAAATTATTTCTCCAAGTAAATTATTAAATTTTTTATAATATATATATAGACTCTCATTCTGTATTAGACTCCTACATGAATTAATCCATTTTTATAATTCATCAAAATGGTCAGTTAAACATTATCTAAACTATGTGAATGGTACTATCCCATTATGATCTAGATATGGGGTACATAATAATATTTTTTAATAATTTTTATAACTCTTTCATTACTAACTATATCGTATTTGGTTTCATTCCTCTCTAGTGATTCCTAATAAGTTTTAAACTTTATTAAAAAAATATCTATGTTTGTATATTATGGTACTTATCATTATAATATCTCCAAAAAATATATCCTGTCAATTTCATGTTCTATCTTAATTTTTTTTTCTTTTTTTCTTTTTTTTCATCATCTATATTTTTGGAAATAATTATGTGTAAATTTTCTCCTTCAATTAAGTACAAATATTTTAGTTTAGTGGGAAAGGTTTTGAACTCTATGAATGGGAGGATGTTTTAATGATTGAATTATATTTACATCTCTCACATCTATATCCTGGATTTCATATAAAAATTATAAATATTTGTTTCCTCAAAATTAAATGAACAGTAAAAGTCTTCAATGAATATATGTGTTACTCTTCTAAGAGGACTTTTCACATAAATTTTATGTTGCTTACAATTATTAACTATAGATTCTTCATATCTAATTAATTTTACAAATTTCAAATTTTCATAAAATATACCAAATTTTTCACTAGGATAATCCTCTTCAATGTTTGATTGTGTGATAATTCAATGATCCCTTAGAGGGTCCTTCGTGGAATCAATAATGTTAAAATGTATAATGATATCACTAATTTCCATAATTAGAGTCCACTTATATACATATATGATGGTATTAGAAATCTGTAAGAATGGTGTAGCTAAGTTGTTAGGTTGTGGTGTCAGGGTCCTATCACCCTCCATGATTAGAACATTTAATTTATCTCAAATGATTAAATTTCATTTCTGGCTAAGAAATATTCTAGAATAACTATTAGAAATACAATTGATCTATTTTCAAGTTTCAAAAAAACTCTTGTGGGATTTAGTTTTATCATAAATTAATATGTGAACATAGAATGAGTCATGGAAATAATAGAAGCTTCTTGATTACACAAAAAATCTTAAATGAAAAATCTTAAATGGAATTTCTGATTGAAAATTCCCCTTTTTCAAAAACAATTATTAGCCAAATATATAGAGATCATGTCATTAAAACTTCTATGTTCACTCTCTCATTCCATTTGAGTCTCCAATTTTTAATACATGGTTCCATGAGTAATGTGGAATATATTGGGATCTTTTTTTTCGATTTCATATAATTCTATGTAAATTTTATTTATTTGGAGAGTTTATAAAATTTATTTTTGAATTTATACTTATTATATTTTTCATTATTGAATTATTATATAGGTGAGTGGTAGTGGATGTTCTTTCTCATCCCTCTTAAACGTTTTCAAGGATGTTTTTAGAAAAAATGTATTACTTTGAAACTTGTTTTACCCTTTTTTCCTTCCCCCCTCCCTAGACTAGAATTCTGGTTTTTTATTTCTCATATTATCTTTCCTCAATGGTGGTGTAGTTATTCATATAATCGATTGTGAAAATGGGATGAATCTCATTAAAAATTATCATATCATCATACTCAATATACACTTTAGGTATTGAACCATTTGATCTAGTAAGATTCATCAGTTTTCAAATAATATCTACCCCAATAATAATCACCCATTATTTAATTAAAATAATTGATTCCTAAAATTCTCATCCTATAAAACATAATATTTTTTCACTGTCATGTGTGAATGGGATGAAGGTTTATATAAAATTTTATTTTATTTCAATGGTGAGTTTGCTAAGATGGTTGGTTAGATGGTTATTCTTATGGTTCATAGAAGGCAGTAGTATGTTGATAATAGTTTTGATATGGTTTTCTAACCATACATTATTAATTCACAAATCCAAATTGGTCTAAGTAAGGTTATCTCCTTCCCAGGTTAGTCTTGTGAAGATGATACTGAAAATATGTTATTTTATAACTCTTGATTCCCTTAACATGGACACATTTTTAAATATAATGATTAGTAATGGGAAAAAACCACATACACACGTTTTCATTTGTTATTAACAAGACTGTTTCTAGCTATTTTACATAACAAATTATTTAGTTCCTCTAGTTTTCACTCTAAAAGGTATGAGTTAGAAGACAATACATCAAGTAGTACTTTTGTACAAGTACCTATTGTACGAAATTGATGTGAATTAAATTTTATATTTTTTATATGTCCTCTATCCTGTAAAAGTTTTTTTTGATGAGGGCACCTCTTGAAGATGCATTGACTAGATTTTTTTCATAATCAAGTTGATTGTGATTGAAAAGTATTAAAATATTGTTATCCTGTTTGTATTGGTGATGGAAACTAACAAAAAACCTCTTAGATCTCCACCAATACTTATTAATTCCTCCCATGATGCATGAAAAATGGAATCTATCTTATTTTTTTATTTTTATTCTTCTAAAAGTGGAAAAATTCATTGGATAAAACTCCTCTATAGACCCTCATATATTTTCACAAATTTTGGATAGAAACTATAAATCAAATATTTTTATAATCCTTCCTATGAGACTGAAAATTCCCTCTATAAAACATGTTCATCTTCCACTGCAATCGATTTTATCATGGAGGATTTTATAAGGTAAACATGATAATATAAATTTCATGGTCTTTATCATAAATACCTCATAACCATGGAAATATCTATATTAGATTAGTCTTTTCATAAAATATTTGATCAATATATTCATTGTAACTTGAGTGTTTTAGATTATTATGTCATGTGAATAGAGATATCTCTTTTTCTACTTGAGGTTTCCTACTATTATGGAAGTATCATGGTAAAAACTCTAAGATATATTAGATTCTTCTATCTTATTTTCCTTAAAATCAATCTTTAAATTTGTGTTTCTATTTTTTGTATAATATTTATCTCAATTCTATGTTGTTGTTAGAAAGGTTATCAATACTTTAATTGTTTATACAATTTCAAAGATAATATTTTTACCAACTCTTTCCACTTATTGGTGATATTTTGTTTCATAGATATTTCATATTTTAGTAAAGGGTAAGTTAAAACTTTTATTTTATATTATCGTAGAATCCTTGATTGTCTCCTAAGTGATGAAAATTTAAGCTGTCAAAAATTGATTAAAGGGTTTCATTTTTGAATGAATTTTAATTTTGGAAAAATTATATGAAATTTAAAATAAATAAAATATAATAATGAAGAAGGAATATTATGGGTTAAGGGATATATTTCCAAATTAATTATTATTTCAACCTTTTAAAAAAATACACTCTTATTTTTATAATTTAAATAATCGAGGGACCCACAATCATTTCACCAAACAAAATATGTTAAAATAAATAGTGAATATTAATTGATCAGTTATAAATTCTTGATAATTCCACATTACTATGTGTATAATTGGGTATAAATTGTAACTAAATAGTAAAATAATCCAAAATTTCTTAGGAAAATCACAGTCTGGTTTTGTTTTCACTATGTTATTAATGAAATTGTTTTTTCCTAAAAATAAATGATATAAATCACTAGACACTCTCCACTCAAACTAGACTATTACATATAATATAAACCCAACATAGTGTAGGTGGAGATTAAAATCATCCATAAAATCATTAAAAATTCGGAATGGATTATCACCCAAGCACAATCTCATTAAAATTAATATCTATTCACATATCACAAAAACTAATTAATAGAAAAGTGTTTTATTTATTTATGTACAAAGTCATTAATTATAGTTGGACCTAATTCATTCCCCAATCACAAAAAATTATATCCCTATATTATATGGATAATAATAATGGTATGATAAAAGAATAAAATTATTGTATAAAAGAAAATTAGAAAACAAAACCTAGTAAACATGAAAACAATAGTAGTATCCCAATAAAAAATGTAACACACCAATATTTTAAAAGAAGTATTCTTTTTAATTTATTTGATGTCTTGTGTTTTACTCTAAACCAAGATTATCTGGCACTATACGCAACATTGTATTAGCTTGCAGTATACGCAACACTAATCTTGGATCGTGTTACACACAATTTCAAGTTCGTTTGATAGAAGTTGTTCTATGCAACATTGAGTGTATATATATATATTCAATGTATAAATTAAATACGGTTGTATTCTATTATACAAAACTACAAAATAATCTTACTCTACACGCAACCCTTACTTGGATTTAATTACACGCAATTGCGACCTTCCACAATAGCGTGTGTTGTACGCAATACCTAGTTTCACTAAACAAAGATATGTTATTAAAATATTATATAAACTAGCCGATATGAAGAGTAATACCCACTTTTTGAAATTTTATAAATTTTATTTTTCAAAATGGACTTCATTTTTGGATTCAGAATATCGAAATTATCCTAGGGAAAATTTTTGGTATTTTTCTGAAAAAATTCAATTTTTGATGAATAGTGAAAAACACTGAGTTATAATTTAAAAACGAATTTTTATTTATATAATTATTTATTTTATTTAAATTTATTTTAGGTAAAAATTGATATATAATACCTATATAAGTTCAATGTAATTCAATGGAGTCATTTTATAATAATTTTAGATATATAAAAATTTTATTGAACTTTTCACCGTCTTTTACCCATCTCCTAGGAGAATTTGAAAATTTTCATAAAAAACAATTTAACCACTTCTGTGAGTGGAATTTAGAAAATCTGAGAAACACGGTTAATATCAAGGAGTAAAATTTGGTTCAATAAGATAAAAATAATTTTTGGTGAATAGTGACTTTTTACTTTTATTTACCATGGTTAAAAGTAAATAGGGTAATTGAGGCTAAAAATGATATTATTATTATCCTAACACATGTCCTAATTCTATTAGATAAGTGTAATTAGACCAAAAACAACCTTAGGAATAAAATATTACCCTTTAGGTCCACTTGGATTAGATTAGGAGATTTATTATTATTTTATTTAAAGAATAGTTAAAACAGTTAAAATCAAACTTTAATAACTAAAACATTTTTAATATAGGGATATACATAAGATAAATTAGACTATAAATATTCATTAGAAAGATAAAACCATTTCCTACATAATGGTATTTTATTTATAATTTTTAGACATTAAATAATCTAATTTATTTATGAAACAATGATAATGCAGTAATTACCTTATTAATGAAATATTAACACAATTGATGTTATAAATACCCAAATAAATGTAATTTGAGACTTTTATGAATTACAATAATTTTTCTAGGTTAATATTACATTTTATTATGGATTAATGTAACTTTTTTCGAACTAATCAGGTTTTATGTGTTTCACAAAAATCAATTACCAAATAGTGTCAAAATTGACATAAAATAGTTTTTAAAAAATATATTATATTATTAATTGTTATTATATTCCTAAAAATCTAAGGTTCGTAAAAATGACTTATATAAGGTTATTTATATTAATAATTAACCACTTGGGGTTCTTTTGGCTTGTTATAGTAAGTTTATTAACCATATAGTGTAAGAACACAAGAAGACATGGTAAAAGATAAATTATTTAACTTAGAGTTAAATGTAAATGATAAGGTTAACATAGTAAGTTAAACTTGTCTAAAACCTATTGGTTGAGAGGATTGCGACCCATACACACTTTATCTTCAAAATAAATCAATTTGGAACTATTATAAACCAAATATGACTTTATTATAAAATAATATTTTAAGTTTTTTCAAAGGTGTCCCTCTCCTCCCTTATAAAAAGGGCACCCCTTCTCTCTTCTCTTCACACCCTTTTGAGCCTTGAAGCTCGGAAAAACCCTGAAAATTACACTTCTCAACCTATCTAGTTATATCATAGAGGTTCTGGTCTTCTAAAAAGACCAACTCTAGTTCCCTAAGAAGAAGTTTAAAGGAGGTGCGTCGAGGAAGAGGTAATCTCTTCTACCGACTCTTTCAAGTTTCTTTCTTCTTCTACTTCCTCTTCTTTAGTTTTTTCATTATAAAGTAATAACATAAGTATTAATTATACACTAATATGTTATTATAAATATGAAAAAACCCTATTTCACCTTCTATCCATCCTACGGAAAATGAAATCACCGCGCGTGCATACGTACGGAATACCGTCTCCATGCTGTGGTGTAATAAGTTTTTCCACCACCACCTTACTTGGATGGGTATAATGATGTAAAGAATAACTATATATGATTATTATAACATCATACTAATTATATGATATTATATCATCCACTCCAATTCCATTCAATAAATATGGGAACGATATCATCGCTCGTGCGTACGTACGGATTACCATCTCCACGACGCGATGAGATTCATTTTCCATGTTGAAAATTCAAGAATGATTATAAAGTATATATAATAAGTAATCATGAAATATATGACATAATAATTCTACTGAATTTATTTATATATGTATGTATTTCATCTACATAATTCCATTCAATTCAATAAGAAAACGAAAAACAGCGTTCTTGTGTACGTACGACCTACCGTCTCCATGAACGGTGTATTTCATTCCATTTATCGATATATTATATATATGTATATTATAAATATATATTATATATAAATCATGATTTATATTCTAGAATTATGTAATCATGATCTAAGTAATCATATTAATAATTACAAGTCACAACACGGACGATAAATGAAACGATTTTACCCAAAACGTTGCTTTAACATGGAATTGACAAATGAAAGGATAATATGAATATGTAAGTGAATCATATATGATAGCATAAATATTATTATGGTTCTGTTACAAGTTAATAATATGTTTAAACACGCTATACATGAGTCTTGGACACATATAGAAGAAATTGGACATAAGGTAAGGGATAATTATTCCAATCTCGTTCTTATCCGAGATTGTTTATTCGTAAGTATTTACTGGGGTTATTGTTATCATCCATGTCCATGTTTTATAAAAGTGTTTTTATGTATTATTAAAGTCCTCTTAACCCATTTTTTACTTTTACCACATGTTATGAAAGGAATATTTCTTTTTTTTACCATACGAGGAACTTTTTGACTTTTCCGACAAAAGTACGAGGAGAATTTTTTTTTAACTTATACGACATGAACAGATTTTTACTGTTTCATAACACCAAATTTTCATGAAGCATTCTCTACAAGATTTCTTGATTATTTTCAACAAAATAATTTTATTTTAAAATTGATTGTAATTTAGTGAAAATAAAATGATTTTGAAGAAGAAAGGATATTTTCTTCAAGAATTCATTTCAAGTGTTTTGTGAAAACTATTTTCCATCTAAGATGACATTATTTAGTATGATTATGTTTCAAGTATAATGTCTCTATTATTTAAATGGTTTGATTCTTCTTATGATTAAATTATATCCATTTCTTTTATATGGATTACTTTATGATGGGATGATGTTTATGAAACCTATTTTATTCTTTGGGTTATGATGAATTATTTATGTTTATTTTGTGGAAAAAGTAAGAATGATTTCATTATGAGATGGGTGGGACCTATATATCCCTCCATTTAATTGGGTAAAGATTTATATCTCATTAGATAGACATGGCTGGAATGGTAAGTTAATCCGGTTCAGTGATACAGGACTGAAACGAGGAGTGAACTTGATTCAGAAAGGGACCTTGTCCACTAAGATGGCCTTGCAAGCAATGCCTTGGCTACTATGGAAATCATATCATGTGATTAATGGTTTACCATAATTAAATTTTTTATTACCATTCTATTTTATCATTATTGATGTTCCATTATGATATATTCCTTACGTACTTCCATGATTTATTTTATTGCTCAAGAATTTGAGGTTTAAACTTTATGTTCATGTTTTTAAGTACAAATGTATATAGTTTGTTTTATTTTCTCCATGCTTACCCTTACTGATCATTTAAGATCACCCGTTATATGTTTTCTTTTCCCCAGGATATAAATAAAAGTTTTAGGTAAGAAAAAAAAGGCAAGGTCTTTATGGGAGATGTTGAAGATCTTTTACCAAGATTAGAAGATTATATTCTGAGTTTCCAAAGACACTAAACCATTACGGTCCTTTGGTGACTGTTTTTGTTATGTACTACGCATTCTGAAAAAGTAATGTAATTTCAATGTATGTCAAGCTTTGGGTCTTTACAGTTGGTATCAGAGGAAAGGTATAGTTAGCCTTTGGAAACTAGGATATGAAAACTTTAGTGAGATCCCTAGAGATATTTCTAAGGTATGTCTAGGGATGTCCGTAAGGTTAAGTATACATATAGGTTATAGTCCTAGAATTATAGTAACGATATTAGAATTAAACCTAAGATGTTATATATTGAAGGTACTCCCCCTTGATTATGATTTTTTCCTCTCACACTATTTTTTTGGGTTTTAGAAAATGGCTGGAAACAGGAAGATTCACGATAATGGAGGATATGATGGACAATGGAATGATATTATTCGTGAGCAACCAAATGAAATTGGATCTGGAGGTCCACGTATCGTTATTATTCCTAATCAGCAATCTCTAAATATGATCAATAATCTCAACTTTGGTAAGTTTTTCGACACTGCTAATAAGAGAAAGATAGAGTTTCATAATGATCATAGAGGAAAGAAAGTTCAAATTCCCTCATGTAAATCATGTGGGAAGAGGCATCAGGAAGAATGTTTCAAAGGAACTAGAAGATTCATTGGGTGTGGAAAAGAAGGATACAAAGCCAGTAATTGTAAAGGAAAAGGTTCAGTTAACACCATGGACATGGATAATGGTATTTCTAAGATATCAACAACGGTTAAATGATTTTAATGTGGAATGTATGGGCATTATGCAAACCAATTCCCTAAGGGAAAGTCTCATGAAGAGAATCAGCATGGTCGTATGGGTAGTATTTATGTTGATGATGATGAAGAGACTACAAATGATATATGAGATGAAAGAAATGATGAAGCTCAGTCAGTGGTCTAAGAAGGTAGTAGAATGATTGTATGTTTATCAAGAATAATGTATGGTACTATATAATAATGAAAAAATCTAAGGATTGTTACACTGTTGTCCTTCCTTGAGTTTTTGAAAGTATATGATGAATGGTACCGGTAACCATGAAAGGTTATTCAAATATTTGTGGAAAGTCGATGATATGCGCATAATGAAGGGATAAGGAGAAAATAATATGTTTGATAGTATTCAGGAGCTCATGACTGATATAAGGACAAAGTTATATCATTGTTTGAGTGTATAGAAACTTTTGGGATTTTGGTATGTGGAAAGAGTTAACTTTTGACAACATTCATGTTTAAACTAAGGTTCTATGGTAACTCATAATTCAAAAGAATACATGATTAAGTTATCCACATGTTTGGAATGTGACCAACAAGATATATTTTACGATATATGGGGGATAAATGATGGTATTCACATGCTTATTATATGACCTTTCTGGTAATTGTTTTCTTTTTACTATGAGATTGGACAGAAGTATTTTGGATAAGCCTAAAGATTGGAATGGATTAAGTTAGACATCATATGGTATTGTTTAAGGCTAGAACTTTTTTCGATATTATTGTTGGAATTTTATAATAATGTAGTTTTAGAAAAAGGGACAACCTGTAGGATGGGCAACAACCCGTCGTGTCGGACAAGGTTGTGGGAATTGAACACACAACCGAAGTGCGACAGGCCTCTATCGCATACCACTTGCCTACAGGAAGTCCCTGGTTAGTATAAATTAGTTTCAATTTATTATGTCGTATGATATATGGAGTATACGTCCATTTTAGGAACCATATACGATTAATCTCACCATAGATGGACTTATGTATATTTAAAACATTTTCTAACCTTTTATTTGAGATAGATAGAATGACCCACTGTTCTATCACATGATCTACTAAATCTTCACGAATGACAAATTCAACTTCATTTCTTTAAGAGATGAAGTGAAAAATTTTCAAGGCACGAACAACAGTGAGATTGTACCAAAATCAAGTAAGTATTTCTTTTAATTCAACAATTCTTCAACTTTAGGGAAATGATATTGAAAACCAAAAATGTTGTCCTAGTGCTCTTATATCTGATGAATCAGATGGTACCTTAGATCATCACAAATTTATGTCTTTGTGATTGTTGGCTTTTTCATAGGCATGTTCTCTACCACTCTCCATCAGAACATGATGGTTATATTTCTCTTCTATATCCATATATTCACCTATGTCCTCTTATGTGGAAACCCAGTGATGAGTTAATTTGGGTAACTGTTATGTTTCATACTTCACTTTTTAAAATTAAGTTTTAGTATTCCTTTTTACGATGTGGGTTTTTGTGAAAGAAACTTTCAGGTAGTAAATGATTTATAACCCCGACGAATTTCGAGGGCAAAATCCATTTTAAGGGGGGTAGAATGTAACACCCTGAGATTTTATGAGAAGTATTCTTTTTAATTTATTTGATGTCTTGTGTTGTACGCTACACCAAGATTATCTGGTGCTATATGAAACACCTTATTAGCATTCAGTATACGCAACACTAATCTTGGATCGTGTTACACACAATTTCAAGTTCATTTGATAGAAGTTATTTTACGCAACATTGAGTGTATATATATATATATATATATATTCAATGTATAAATGAAATATGGTTGGATTCTATTATACGCAACTACAAAAGAATCTTGCACTACACGCAACCCTGACTTGGCTTGCATTACACGCAATCGGGACCTTCCATGATAGTGTGTGTTGTACGCAATACCTAGTTTCACTAAACAAAGATATGTTATTAAAATATTATATAAACTAACCGTTATGAATAGTAATTCCAAATTTTTAAAATTTTTAAAATTTTATTTTTCAAAATGGACTTCATTTTTGTATTCGAAATATCAAAATTTCCCTAGGGTGAATTTTTGGTATTTTTCTTAAAACATTCAATTTTTGATGAATAGTGAAAAACACTGAGTTATAGTTTAAAACCGAATTTTTATTTAAATAATTATTTATTTTATTTAAATTTATTTTAGGTAAAAATTGATACATAATACCTATATAAGTTCAATGTAATTCATTGGAGTCATTTTATAATAATTTTAGATATATGAAAATTTTATTGAACTTTTCACCGTCTTTTACCCACATCCTAGGAGAATTTGAAAATTTACATAAAACTTAATTTTACCACTACTGTGAGTGGAATTTCCAAAATCCAAGAGACACGGTTAATATCAAGGAGTAAAATGTGGTTCAATAAGATAAAAATAATATTTTGTGAATAGTAACAGTTTACTTTTATTTACCACTGTTAAAAGTAAATGTAGTAATTAAGGGTAAAAATGATATTATTATTACCCTAAAACATGGCATAATTCTATTGGATAAGTGTAATTAGACCAAAAACAACCTTAGGAATAAAATATTACCCTTTAGGTCCACTTGAATTATATTATGACATTTATTATTATTTTATTTAAAGAATAGTTAAAATAGTTAAAATCAAACTTTAATAACTAAAACATTTTTAATATAGGGATATACATAAGATAAATTCGACTATAAGTATTCATTGGAAAGATAAAAATATTTCCTAAATAATGGTATTTTAGTTATAATTTTTAGACATTAAATAATTTAATTTATTTATGACAGAATGATGATGCATTAATTACCTTATTAATGAAATATTAACATAATTGATGTTATAAATACCCAAATGAATGTAATTTGAGAATTTTTATGAATTACACTAATTTTTATAGGTTAATATGACATGTTATTATTGATTCAATTAACTTTTTTTGAACTAATCAGGTTTTTATGATTTTCAAAAAAACCAATTACCAAATATTGTCAAATATGATATAAAATAGTTTTTAAAACAAATATTATATTATTAACTGTTATTATATTATTAAAAATTTAAGGTTCGTCCAGATGACTTAGATGAGTTTATATATATTAATAATGAACCACTTGGGGTTATTTTGTCTTGTTATACTAAGTTTATTAACCATATAGTGTAAGAAAACAAGAAGACATGGTAAAAGTTAAATTATTTAACTTAGAGTTAAATCTAAATGATATGGTTAAAATAGTAAGATAGACTTGTCTAAAACCTATTGGTTGAGATTATTTCGACCCATACCCACTTTTGGTTCTAAATAAATCAATTTTGAGATATTATAAACCAAATCCGACTTTATTATAAAATAATAGTTTAAGTTTTTCCAAAGGTGCCCCTCACCTCCCCTATAAAAAGGGCACCCTTTCCCTCTTCTCTTCACGCCCTTTTGAGCCTTGAATCTCGTCCAACCCCTGAAAATTACTCTTCTAAACTTCTCTAATTATATCATAGAGTTTCTTTTCTTCTCAAAAGACCAACTCTAGTTCCCTAAGAAGAAGTTTAAAAGCGGTGCGTCGAAGAAGAGGTAATCTCTTCTACCGACTCTTTCAAGTTTCTTTCTTCTTCTACTTCCTCTTATTTAGTTGTTTCATTATAAAGTAATAACATCAATATTTATTATATACTGATATGTTATTATAAATATGAAACAACCCTATTTC
Organism: Viscum album; assembly: GCA_963277665.1. NCBI lineage: Eukaryota > Viridiplantae > Streptophyta > Magnoliopsida > Santalales > Viscaceae > Viscum > Viscum album. Next base: position 937,841,564 of record OY728155.1, on the reverse strand, counting down.
ACTATCTATCCATCCTATGGAAAATGAAATCATTGCGTGTATGTACGTACGGAATACCGTCTCCACGCCGTGGTGTAATCAGTTTTTCCACCACCACCTTACTTGGATGGGTATAATGGTGTAAAGAATAACTATATATGATTATTATAACATAATAAGGATTCTAAGATATTATATCATCCACTCCAATTCCATTCAATAATTATGGAAATGATATCATCGTGCGTGCGTACGTACGGATTACCATCTCCACGACGCGATGAGATTCATTTTCCATGTTGACAATTCAAGAATGATTATAAAGTATATATAATAAGTAATCATGAATTATATGACATAATAATTATACTGGATTTATTTATATATATATATATATATATATATATGTATTTCATCTACTTAATTCCATTCAATTCAATAAGGAAACAAAAAACAGCGTTCATGCGTACGTACGGCCTACCGTCTCTATGAACGGCGTATTTCATTCCATTTATCGATCTATTATATATATGTATATTCTGAAATTATATTATATATAAATCATGTTTTATATTATGGAATTAAGTAATCATGATCTAAGTAATCATATTAATAATTACAAGTCAAAACACTAACAATAAATGAAATAATTTTACCCAAAACGCTGCTTTAACATGGAATTAACAAATGAACGGATAATATAAAGTTGTAAGTGAATAATATATGATATCATAAATATTATTATGGTTCTGTTACAAGTTAATAATATGTTCAAAACACACTATACAAGAGTCTTTAACACATATGGATGAAATTGGACATAAGGTAAGGGATAATTATTCCAATCTTGTTCTTATCCGAGATTGTTTATTCGTAAGTATTTACTAGGGTTATTGTTATCATCCATGTACATGTTTTCTAAAAGTGTTTTTATATATGATTAAATTCATTTTAACCCATTTTTTACTTTTACCACATGTTATGAAAGGATTATTTCTTTTGTTTACCATACGGGGAACTTTTTGACTTTTCCGACAAAAGTAAGAGGAGAATATTTTTTTAACTTATATGACATGAATAGATTTTTACGGTTTCATAACACCTAATTTTTATGAACATTTCTCTACAACATTTCTTGATTATTTTCAACAAAATCCCTTTCTTTTAAAATTTAATCACTTTTTGTGAAATGAAAATTATTTTGAAGAAGAAAGGATATTTTCTTCAAGAATTCATTTCAAGTGTTTTGTCAAAACTATTTTCCATCTAAGATGACATTATTTAGTAATATTATGTTTCAAGTATAATGTCTATATTATTTAAATGGTTTTATTATTCTTATGATGAAATGATATCCATTTCTTTTATATGGATTGCGTTATGATGGGATGATGTTTATCAAACCAATTTTATTCTTTGGGTTATGATGAATGATTTATGTTTATTTTGTGGAACAAGTAAGAATGATTTCATTATGAGATGGGTGGGACCGATATCTCCCTCAAATGAATTGGTTAAAGATTTATATCTCATGAGATATACATGGCTAGAACGGTAAGTTAATCCGGTTCAGTGATACAGGACTGGAATGAGGAGTGAACTCGATTCAGAAAGGGACCTTGTCCACTAAGATGACCTTGGAAGCAATGCCTTGGCTACTATGTAAATAATATCATGTGATTAATGGTTTTCCACAATTAAATGTTTTATTACCATGCTATTTTATCATGATTTATGTTCCATTATGATCTATTCCTTACGTACTTCCATGATTTATTTCATTGCTCAAGATTTAGATGTTTAAACTTTATGTTCATGTTTTGGAGTACAAATGTATATGGTTTGTTTTATTTTCTCCATGCTTACCCTTACTGAGCATTTGATATCACCCTTTATATGTTTTCTTTTCCCCGGGATATAAAGAAAGGTTTTAGGTAAGAAAAAAAAGGTAATATCTTTATGGGAGATGTTGAAGATCTTTTACCAAGATTAAAAGGTTATATTACGAGTTTCCAAAGACACTAAAACATTACAGTCCTTTGGTGTTTGTTTTTGTTATGTACTAAATATTCTGCAAAAGTAATGTAATGTCCATGTATGTCAAGCTTTGGGTATTTAAAAAAAATATCTTCCATAATGGATTATCCCCACTATTATATATTTATCCTCCACTATTTTATCTTAAATTGGTAGAACACTCAAGGGATTATCATCCCTTCCAATTTTCAAGAGATATTTTTTTTCTAGAAATTATATAGATTATTCTTCTCCATTCTCCCATGCCTCAATAAATGAATTGATTTAAAGATTCATTCATTCCATTTTAAGAAGAGTTATATATACATTTATTTAATCTTCTTAATATATATATTGGAATCATTTGAATGATATTGAGTATTGGGATTCATTCCATGGTGCATTAGAGTCTTCATGGTATAGTGCTTTTGTTCATTAGAGTCTTAACATTTGTTAAAGGTATTACCATTATAAAGTAAAGTATGACTCTTATTCGTTAAATATATATTCCTCTATATAGATGGAAGTAATCTTATATTAAAAATAAATATGATCCTATACTTATACATTCTAGTAGATTATCCATACATGATAACTGTCACATTAGAAACTTAATAGTATTTTAAATAAAATTACAGACTTTTAGGACTCTAACATAAGAGTAGGTTGAATCATACATTCCACATGGGCTAATGAAATTTCAAATATATATAATCTTTACTTGTAAAAAGAGTTAGATAATAGTTAAAATTTACTCATACATTGTAGAAAAAAACTCTTATTGGACTCTCTATGAGTACATTATAATTTATAATAGACACTAAATAGGGTTTTCATCATCCAAACACTTATAAAATAATTAAAACAAAGGATTTATTTATATATATCCATGAATTTAATTAAAAAATTATATATATACATTAAATTAATATCATTTTCTATTTTCAGAGTGATTAAAAAAATAAAGTAAATTTAAATTTAAATTCTAAAACATCCCAAAAAATAAATAGTATTAAGCATGAGGTATTAAAATGAATAAATTATTGATGAAATAAAATGTTTAAATTAACTCTGTAATTGTGTATAATTTAAATATCTCTATAATTCTATGGTTCCCAAGATATAATAATCCTCTAATACTCCCTCTCAATAACATAGAGAGAATAATATAATTTTCAATTGGAATAAATAGTGAATGGTTTTAATAAATAATTTCCCCTATGCTAGATCTTAAAATAAAAAATAATTTTCTCAAGATTCATGGAGAATTTCTGGATACACCTATAATAATCCTTATTGTATTCTCCATCCAAATGAAAATAAAATAATTAATACAATGAAAATTGATAGAGTTTGTTTACCATGTTTGAGGTAACTATTTTTTTAGATTATTTATAAATAAAATTTCAAAATTAATACCTAGAATATTTTAGCGTATCATTCATCATTTTATTCATATTTAACTGTTGAAACTGATGTAAAACAATTTTCCACCCAACATGTCCTTCTATTATTCCATAGAACCATAAAGTGGTTTAGAATTTTTAATATTTTTGTTAATAATTATTTATAATTTATACAAAACTTTTATTATTTTTTATATTGATATATTCATTATTAATCTAATAATTAATATAACACATTTATACGAGTTTATATGGCCAAGGAAAATCAAAAAACGCATTAAGAATGATCTAGGTTTCAATTCAAAGGTTCCTATTTTGTTGGTTGTATGACATGGATGCATTGTGTGTAGTAGTAAGTTACAAAACTTTTACCCATTATCCACTCACTTATGGTATAAGATATAAAAGTGTATTCTCATTGGTGGGTTGTTACATGATTTATTTTCACAACATATATTTTCTTCTATAATGACACATTGTTTGATAGAGATTACATGACATGTAGCTTATAGACACTCTAGGTAACACCAAATAATTTTGACCATGCATAAATCATATAAATTATTGTAGTCAAATTTACTATGTGATTACACTTCACCAATTGACTACCAACCATGAAATATTAATGGAAATTGAAAACACATTTTGTAGATGGAATGTATATTCCATGAAATAATTTAATTTTTATGAAAGGTAAAAAATGATACATTAGGTATTTCATGCAGGTCGATGTATGAAATAATTAAAGAATGATAAAAATACATGTTGAGTTTCTAGAAATTCTCAGTATGTGACTATGTTTATTCTATACCTAGTACACATTGAGTGTTTTTTTCAACATGTTGTGTGGGCTTACCTACTTAATAGTTAATACCACATAATTTCTAGAACTACATGATATGTATAAAAATTTTTACATTCTATGTACTTTATGTGTATTTCCTATAGAACACACCACATATATTATGGAATTTCATGTGGTTATATATGGTACAAAAAATATATGGATTCATCCATGAAACTACACACTATATATATCACAATATTTTGTAAAAGAATACAAGTTCTTTAATTTCATAGTATATGATAAGAACCATAAACAATGTGTGTACTATGGTATTTCATGTGACATTACATATCATATAAGTATTAATTTCTTAAATGGGTTTAATATGATACAAAATTTATATGTCATGTGGCCACCAGATCATAAGCAATGAAATTAATTATTTTAAAATTAAATTGATATTTATTTAAAATAATATAGTTTTTGAATTTTATTATATCTGAAGGATTGTAATGCCATATTATTGAATAATTAATAAATAAATAAATTGGTCTTTTAATTAGTTCAATTAATTTTATAAAAATTCAAAAAAAAATTGAATGCTAGAAAGTCAAATTGTGTAGTCATTGTTTATAGTTATAGATCATGATATTAATGAACCTATGTATGTATTGGAATTAATTATTTAATTTAATAGGTTATTACATGGAATTATGTGGAACATTTATTAAATTAAAAATGATGATCCATGAATGATTTCTCTATCCTAATTGTCTATTGGTCATTTTATAGGAGTTTTATTTAATATAACCATCAATCCTTGGTACCCCAGAACTATATGTGAGTAAAAATTTATAATGGATAGAGCTCCAAGTAATAGGGTACTGTTTAAGAACCAAGACGAGGTGAATCCATCCAGGTAGATATATATGCGAATTGACTAATGTTGTGACCTAATCTAAAAAAGGGATCAATTTTTTCCATTGGGTTCATGGTCTGTTTATCACTACTTAATGAACAAAACAATAGTTAAAATATCATGATAATGTCACATATTTATTTTATTTTATCATTAAATGGTTATTTATCTCTATATAAAATGAAAAAAAAATCTAATTATTAAACACCAAAACATAATGTAAATAAATTTACAAGAATGAAAAATATAAAATATAATAAAATTATTATGTATACATTATTTTATTTGACATGGATAATTTTTTATGTAAATTCTATTAAATTTTAACAAGCATGTAAAGAATAAAAAAGATAATATTTATGAATAAATTAAAAAACATTACCTTAATCAAACAATTAATTAAGATATATCCTTTCACTATTGGAGTTAGGATGCAACTATAGTACATGTATTGATTTGTCCGTGGTTAGGGGAACATTCAGTAATGTGGATTCATAATAAAGATAAAGTGTCGAGTTAAAAAATGTATTAATCTTAATGACCATCATAAACATAATATAGTTTGAAGGAATATATTAATGAAATATGAGTATAGGATTTTATGATTAGGGAGTCCATTAAATATATCAAGTTGTTGTTATTTAACTAAATTTTAAATCAAATCCCATATAAAAATCATCAAGTAATTTTATATTGTGAAAAAATATTGATAATATTGATTTGAATACAATAGAAAGGATTTTTTTGAATATAATTAGATTTTTTTATTATTAGTAGATAATCATGAGTTGTAAAATATTGGGAATGTTTAATTGAATTGAAGTTTTTGAAGGTGAAATAATATACCATGACACAAGTTGAAGTGTCATGCATCGAATGGATTAGAGATAAAAAAATTACAATGTCAATTACTCGTTATTAAGTGTAATGAAAATTTAAATTATGTGCCACAAAGCAGAAATGTAAGGTTTCTTCCATTAAATATATTTGAAAAACTCATATCGCACAATGGGGAGGATTTCCTTGTTGTGAAACTGGTATCCGAAAAAATTAGTTTGATCCAAAAGATTTATTAATTCCATCAAATGTTAGACCACAGTCTAAAGGATTCATGGGTGAATTAAGTGGTTATGAAAAATTAATGATTCTCAATCCAGGGAAACATTTCATTCCATAAAAGGTTAAATTTTAATAATATGAATTTCAATATTTCACTATGAATGCATGACATTAAAAAGTAGCTAGTTCGTGACTCTAAATATTTATTTTATTATTCAATATTAAATTGGATCACATCATGGAGTTATGCACCCATCATTGAATCATCTGGTATAAAAATAAAAAATGGAGAGAATAAATTTTCACACATTGAGGTTGTATTTGTTATATCCCAAACATTTTATACATAAATATTATTCTTTTTAGATGAATATTCATTACATTTAATAAAAACACTCATGAAGACCAAAAAGGATTAGTATCTTTAGAGACTGGATACAATATATTATTATGAAATATCATAACCATCTCCCATAAAAAAACATCCAATTTAGTACTCTTCATAGACATACCCAACTTAAGGCCTTTCCTTATAATTGGGGTAAAGAAAACATAAGAAATGGTGATCTCAAATTTATTATAAGTTTAAACTTTTGAAATATAAATCGATGATCATATGAAATCATAAGATAATCATAAGGGATTGAGATCATGACTATTACTTAAAAAGATCATACTTGTTCTATCAAATGTCATAAATATGATTCATGACGCAAAGCATCATCATTTCAAAGAACGTGAAGAAATACGAGTAATAAATACTCAAAAATAATTAATCATAAGTTTATGTCATAAATGTGTTGAAACATTATAAATATAGAATCCATTTCATATGTCATGGTTTACCACCCATACCATAAAATCAAAACAGATCAGTCCTCAACACATCTTTACAATAATGGATCAATCATATCCACTTCATTCCCATAATGGATCAAGAGGTTTTTTCCAAACTGTCCATTCTTATTAATGGGGAACCTAGAGGTTTTTTTCAGTGCACCAGGGGTGTGAGGCAGGGTGATCCTATGTTAGGGCTTCTATTTTCCATTTCTGAAAATCACCTGAGCAAATGTATCAATGAGCTGGATCAACTTGGACTGTACAAGAAAATCAAAGATGGCAGGTACAATCTGGTCCCTTCACATCTTTTGTATGCGGATGACATACTCTTGTTTGGTCAGGCCTCAAAAAAGACCATTACTGTTATCAAGGGGCTCTTTGTCCATTATAAGGAAGTTGTTGGGAAGGTCATAAATTGGGATAAATCCTCCATTGTCTTTGGTGATGGTGTGAGCATCAACAAACAAAACAGGATAACCAAGAGGCTTGGCATTAAGAGGGCCTCACTTCCTTTTAATTATCTTGGAGTGCCTTTATTTTATGGAAAGGTAAAGAGGAAATACCTTGAAAGCATACAGATAGGCATTATAAATAAAATGGCCCAATGGAAATGAAAATCCATGTCCCAGGATGCAAGGTTGTGTCTGGTTAACTCTGTGATCAATTCTAAGTTTGTCTACTCTTTCTCACTCTATAAATGGCCTAGAGGTCTTGTGAAGGAGATTCAAGGAATGATCAGAAATTTTATATGGACAGGCTCTGTTCATGAGAGGAATCTGTTCACTGTTGCATGGTCTGAGTTCCTTAAACCCATCGAAATGGGAGGCCTTGGAATCAAAGATCTCAGAATTTTTAATGATGGACTGATTGGAAAATTCATTTGGAATCTTATATCGAGTGATAATTATCCTGAGTTCTTGCTGAATATATTCAAGGGGCGGATCTTCAATGTATATATATATCACCTCACATCCTCTGTCTGGACATCTCTTAAGTCTTCTTTCATGAAACTCACACATGACACCAATTGGATTGTGAGTAGGGACTCACAACTTAACTGATGGACTACCGTATGGCTGGATGCACAATTGCAGGATGTCATTGATGTCCCTATAGAAGACACAGACATGTCAATTGCAAGTCTGCTATCACAGATTTCTATGTTTGACACAATTCCTCATCAGATCAGTCTAGACATTCAGAATTATAACTTCATGGACTATGATACTATCATATGGAAGCACAATCAGCAGGGGAATTTTAATGCAAAAGAGTTTTAAAAACTTGATTGTGGTGCTGATACCCAACCGCCAGTGTGGCTAATTCAGTTTAATAAATCTTTCATTCATCCTTCAAGGTTTGTGTTTCTCTGGAAAATTTGGAAAGGAAGGCTGGCCACTCAGGATTGACTTAAGAAGGCTGGATTTAATATTCCCTCCATTTGCTGTCTCTTCCAACATGCTAAAGAGAGAACAAATCATTTGTTCATTGCATGTGACTTTGCGCATACACTTTGGGAATATATTGGAATTATTTTTGATATGGAATTCGATAGAAATAACCAGTTTTAAGAGTGCATGAAGGCACTTTGTATGGGCAATTACAGTGAGAAGGTTTTCCACCTGCTACTTGCAGCTGCTGCGGCAGTGGTATCTCACATCTGGAATGCCCGCAATCAGTTGTTGTTTAATGAAATGAAGACTTCTATTTATACAGGTATGATGGTGCTACACAAGGAGTTCTATGCTGCATCATTTGTGCAACCTGGAGGTATGTTTAACATGATCTGAGAGTTGAACATTCTTAGACTATTGGGTGTTGCAGGTCGACCAAGGAAACCCAGAATTGTTAAATACATTCGGTGGATTCCTCCAATTGCGTCATGGTTAAAAGTTAATGTAGATGGGGCTACGATAGGAATGCTCGGCCCCTCGGGATGTGGAGGTGTCTTTCGTACTCATCATGGATTCATCAAGGGGTGTTTTTATCACTCTACTGGAATTAAAACGGCGTATGAGGCTGAGTTATTGGCCATGATATATGCAATTGATTATGCTGCTCAGTACCACTGGACACCATTGTGGCTTGAATCTGACTCCGAGGTTGCTGTGAAAGCTTTGAAGGCAGGGACACGGGATGTACCGTGGAAAATTCTACCTCTTTGGGTTGAGTGTCTCAACAAGAGCTCTCATCTGAATTTGGAAGTCTCCCACACATATCGAGAAGAAAATCAAGTTGCAGATGTGCTGTCCAAGAAGGCAATCAGTGAGACGGGTATGTTTTGGTCTTTTACAATTCCTAATTGGTTTGAAGCAATGGTAAATGCTGATATGTGTGGTGTGATTCACTCTCGGATATGTAATAACCCCTTGTAACTCTGGCTCTGTTTTTCTCTTTTTTTCTTATATATTTTTTTGGGTCCGACTTTCGTCAGCTCCCACTCTTTCTTGGTAATATATATATGCTGCCATAATGGATAAATAAATTTATCTATTTCCTTTAATGGATCAAGAACATCAACTTATTTCTCATAATATATCAAGTATACACACTTGTTTCCCATAGTTATCTCATCAGATATAAAACAATAAAAAATTAATTAGAGGGATATATAATTCCAAGACCACCCTTTAAATAATAGAAACCATTCATATGTTTTCCACATGATCATAAAACACTTACCACATCATTATATCAAAACCAATTCAAAGAAAAAGAGTTTTCCAAGCATTTTATAATATCAGTATAGCATTACCGATAGAAAATAATTAGGTTTCATAAGAATCTAAATATTATAATTACAACCCATGATGAGAGAGTGTGAGGATGATATCATTAGATTATATCCCAATAAATGAATAAGAAATATAAAAGGATTTTGTAAAGACCTAGATTTTCCATGTAATATTTTTAATTTTATAGAATTATTACGAGACTGTGAAAATTGATGGCACATGATTCTGAGGCCTGATGTGCTCGAAATTGAGGTCTGAACTTTTTTATGGTATGTTCAGTAAACGCGTGAGTGGAATTTTTTAACTTTTGAACCGATGCTCGGATTAAAAATATGAGGGCACTGTTGAATCCGCAGGGTTGAGATTCTCTTAAGGGAGATTTTACTTTGAATGGAGTGGGTTTGGAGAAAAAGTTATGTTTTGTGACTTTTTAAAAGAAATGAAATAAAATAATTTTATAATTTTATTTTCTTTCTTCTCCACCAATGGACAAGTGAAGTGTTGGACCCGCGATGTTTCAATCCAATAAAAGGATTGACCTGTCAATCTTATGTAATGATGTCATTGTGGTAATTAGGAAGGTTTCTAATTAATGATCCCCTGTTAATTCCCCATATCGTTACTTACCCTCCCCCTCTCCTATTTATATAGAGCCTAGGGAGGGGTATCATCATAGATTTTCCAAGAAACGAAGTGTTGAAGGAGTGTCGTGTAAAGACCTGGAAATTTCAAGGAATTTTTTTTTCTTAAATACTTTGGAATTTTACGAGTCTGCGGTTTCTGAAGGCACATGATTCTGAGGCCCGGTATTCCCAGAATTAATTTTTGAAGTTTTGTTTGGATACGTTCAGTAAACGTACATGCGGGTTTTATTATCTTTTAAACCGATGCTCAGAATTGAAATCCGAGGACACCGATGAACTCGTAGTGCCGGTATTCTCTTAAGGGGACCTTTACTGCAGTTGCGTTTTATGCGGGTTGAAAGTTAATTTTTGGGGATATAGAATAAATTAAATAAAATTGTTGTACACAATTTTATTTATTTTTGGTGGTGATAACCTATAGGAGGAAGTTAAGGGTGGGCCCACACCCCACATAACCTCCCCTGATAGGATTTAGTGTAGTGGGGCCCACACAAACCTGCACCCTTCCACCTCCCCTCAACTCCACATTAATTCCCTACTGTTTATCTTGACAACTCCTCATATTTATTATGGTGGAGCCTCTCCACCTCCTACCCATTAAATGTGCCAAACAATCTAATTAATATCAACGTTAATTAATTTACACCTCTTTTGAATTAATATGAATTGCATGGAAATTCTATTAATTTTATAGCCTTATTTATTTTTGCTTTGGAAAATCTCTTTTGGGGAAAGGCTCTGGAGAATTGGAAGAGAGGTAATCCTTCTTTGATGAAGAACATCGTTCTTCAACGAAGAAAATTCCCCCACGAAGAATGCAATGAACTTCTTCCAACGATGCTTCTTCCTCAGACGCACCTCGATGCCAAGGAGTCTACGTCACCTACGACAACGACTGTTCCGCCATCGTTGACGGGATGACACCATTCTACCGCAACGCTCGTCTTCCACGGCTCGACGACGTGCGGCGTCTTTTTCGAGGTAGGGGTTTTTAAAAAGTTATAAGTAAATAATTTATCTCGATTGTGATGTTTCTTTGTAATAATCTTGACCAATTGGTACCGCCAAACATAGAGGGTGCGGGCTGAACAAACATGGCCCGACGACCCTTCCTCGTTTCTTGTTTTATTTGAAATCGGGAAGCGGCGATGATCGAAGGCGGCGGCCGCACGTCGGCCGCGTGCGGAGGAACGGCGGCCCGCAGCCGCGGGCTTCTCGGCCGAAGGAGAACCTTCTGGCTTAATCCGGCCGGGCCGAAGGAGGATCGCGATGCCACGAGGGGCACCGTGCTGCGGAAGACTACGGCCCGTGTTCCGATGGCCGCTCAGTGGGCGAACCGGCCAGACTGGCTGAGAAGAACTGCGGCACTAGGAGGGCGCCGCGCTGGAGGAACCATGGCCCTCCCAAGCGGGCCGCTTGCACCGGGAAGGCCGGCCGGCCGGTTTGGGAGTGTGGTGCCGCTAGTTTAGGAAAGCCCCCCCCCCCCTCAGACCGCTCGGCCCTCAGGACGAGCTGCTTGGCTAGCCGGCCCGCGTCCTGCCAGGTCACGCCGTGGCCTGCCGTGTCAAGCCGTGCCCCGCCGGGCCAGGCCGCGTGAGTCATCAGGTCGGTCCGACCATCTGCTGGGTCAGACCCGCCATGACTGGGTTGACCCGACCAGTCAACCCACTGGGCTTAACAGACCGGACCTGTTTCCACATAAAGGTGAATATCTTGAAGACTGCGTGTCCGGTCGACGCACCGTCTAAGGAACTGGGACCCTCGTGACGTGGTGGTCTTTTCTCGATACTCTAAGTGAGTTTTGGATGACTTTGAAAAATGTCCAAGTTTGTAATGAGCGTAATTCCAATCGGGCCCGTAGAACGGAAAATCCAATAACTCTCAAACCAGGCGTCTGATTGACGCGCCGTATGTCGCGTTGGGTTTCTTTTGACGAGAAAAAACTTTTGGATACATAAACTCTAGACATCATGACAGTTTATGTATCGAACCCTTTGTTCGAGGAGCGGACCCTCCCGGAATCGAGCATGTTGTGTGCGAGAACCCTAGTGCTGGCTGCGACTACGACGTCTACCGTACTAGTATCCTCCGTGGGTTCGATGATGAGGTCTACCTTACTAGGATCCTCCGTGGGTTCGACGACGATGTCTTCCATACTAGGATCCTCTGTGGGTTCGACGAGGATGACTTCTGTGCTAGGATCCTTCATGGGTTCAACGACGACGTCTTATGTACTTGGATCCTCTGTGGGTTTGATGATGATGACTTCCGTACTTGGATCCTCTGTGGGTTCGACGATGACGACTACCGTACTAGGATCCTCTATGGGTTCGACGATGACGTCTAATATACTGGGATCCTACGTGGGTTCGACAGCGATGACTTCTGTATGGGTATCCTAAGTGGGTCCTACAGAGTAGCGGGTCTTGTATCTTGAGTGGATCTGACAGCTCAGCTGGTTTAGGATCCTATGTGGGTCTGACAGCTTAGATGAATCAGTGACAACATATGATCATCCCTATCACTCTAAAAAAGTTGTATACCTATGTGAGTTGAGTCTTGACTTTCAATCATTACCATCGGTGTGATTGACTTCTTTCCTGTGTGGACTGCTTTGTGCTTGGGCTTGAGAGTTGGAGCCGAACTGGAATTGATAACTTGGGTATATGTATGGGCATATACCTAAGTAGGGTTGATTGATACTTTGTGATTGTATCTTTTCTTTTTGGTATATCCTTTGTGGATTCTGGGAGACCTTCAGGCGTCTCGGGGTCCTTACTAAGTATCTTTATACTCACCCCTGCACGGGAAATGCCCGCACTACGTTGTGTTGGTTGCAGACGACGGACAATGCTAATCATGGTAGAGGTTTGTAGAGATGGACAGTACCCAGAGATGAATCACTTGGTGTGATGTACATAGAGCAGACGGACGGACCCATGGTGCTGGGAGAGACTATCTGTACCCACCCTTCAGGTAGGATTCCCGAAGGATGACTCGGTGGTTGCTGCATTACCTTACTGCTATTGTACTAGAATTTCAGTTGTAATGTACTTTCAGTTGGGTTTGTATTCTTGCCCATTTACCTTCTAACACTTACTTTTGTACTCAGTTTAGTTAGTGATTGATTTAGTTTTGTACTCTGTTGTGTTTCTTACTTTTATAAAGGCAATGCCTTCCCTTTTTATTGGGATTTATGACTTTGGTGCTAGTCGCCATCCCCTGGCCTATGGAAGGCGTGCATGGGGTAGTCACGACACGGGCCCCGAGGACGGGTCATGAAAATTTGGTATCAGAGGATTCAGTTCCACCGCAGAACTTAGGAATCTGATCTATCTTACTGTGAAGCAATAGTGTTAAGATTGTAGAGTGTGGTTTTCAGTCCAGGGATCCCAGTGTTGGTGCGGCGGCCAACGTATCCATGCACCCAGACCCTGACCTATGATTTCCGACTCAGTGCACGAAAACACTGATTTCATGTGTGTTTCCTTTGAAAAGTTTTCTTTGTGATTACTTTGTGTCAGCTCACCAGGTATACTATCTTGACCGTTGTGCACCTGTTTCTTTTCAGGGTGGCCCCACGAAGGCAGCCAACTAGGGTTCTGAGTCACGTACGAGATGGAAGCCCACCGAACGACGAGGCCTCAGTGCAGGGCCCCATCACAGCAGAGGCATCAGCGGTACCACTACCTGTTGAGCCACCAATACTACCAGCCCAAGTAGTAGAGAGTGCACGCCACCTGAGGGTGTTTCATGGGTTTCAGCGACAAAGGTCGCCCAGGTTCTGTGGAGAGACAGACCCTCAGGGAGCCGAGGATTGGCTAGAGGCAGTCGTCAGGGTTTTTAGATTGGTAGGGACACCAGCCAACCTTATGGTGATCCTTGTCGTGAGTCTCCTGCATGCAGCAGCAGGTAGATGGTGGATCTTGATTCTCCAGGTGCATGATGAGGCATCTTTACTCTGGATGAACTTTGAGATTTTTTTCACTCGGAGTTTGTTCCATCCACCTTTCGTGCAGTGCAGATTCAGGAGTTACTTAATCTACAATAGGGAAGCATGACAGTAGCTCAGTACTCAGCGGGGTTCACTGACCTCTCGCGCTACTCCAAGGACATGGTACGAGACCCATTCTTCAGGGCCCAAAACATTGAGCAGGGACTCAAACATGAGATCAGGTCTTCGATGATCTCCCTCAACATCCCGACGCAGGCGGGGGTGCTAGAGAGATCCCTTCTAGTGAAGAGTTTTCTCGCTGAGCAGTCACCAGTGGCGAGACCCTCCGTAGGACGACACGTAGCGGAGTCTTCTGTAGATGGCAGTAGAATGTTGACGCAGAGGTCCAAGCGGACCAGGCCATCAGGTGAGCAATCCCGGGATATAGGTTCGGTTGTGTAGGGAACATGAAACAGAGACATACATACGAGTAGCAGGTAGTGCTATGCATGCGGCGGGCAGGGTCACATGGCTCGAGACAACCCGACCCGCCCTGCAGATGAGCAGCAGGCAGTAGAAGGACCTCCCATGAAGAGGTTCGACCGTGGTGGTCTGCCGAGATCAGGCGGACGTGGCAGAGGAGCTGGACGAGTAGTAGGTGGTGGATGCCATTTCAAGGCCCTACTACCACCCCCACCAGGAGATCCACCCCAACCGCAGGGAACAGACGGGCAGGGGAGAGCTCAGCTTCAAGCTACAGAGGCCAACGACCATGGTGCTCTGGGAGCAGGTGGATAGGAGCGGGACTAGCTACAGGCATAGAGACATTTTTCTTATAGCTTTTTTGATGTCGTTGTACGTGGTTGCTTTGTTTCTTTGTACATTGAGCTGCTGTAATAAAACACACTTGTCCATGTGAAGTTTTCTTTCCTACCTTTCGTATGGTTGATACTGAGAGGTTATGGTTAAAACCGTTGACTTGACCGTCACTTTAGATATTCCTACTGGAGGAGACCCAGTGACCACACACTACTACTGACAGTGTGACTCAACCCTTGGAGGTGAGAATAATGGTTGGATCTCTTGGTAGTAGCATCGAGGCCTTACGACGTTGTCCATGGCATGAAATAGTACCATTCATTCTAGGATCGATTGTGTTAGGAAAAAAACGTGGTTCATCCAGGGGATGAGACCGGATTTCTATTTTAGGCAAAGGATAAATCTTAGTATCTCTTGAAGGACATAAGCAAAATAGGGTGTAGTCGATTTATTTACAAATGTCTAGTCACACCCATAGTTCATTGAGTGAACGGTTTACAATTTACTCTAATCTCAAAAGTCTCAGGTGTGTCCTGATGCAGGAGTGAGTGGTGAATGCTTATGGTTTGTGGTAGTTGGGAAACAATGAGCAGAAATACGCTACCCATGACCTGGAGTTAGTAGTAGTGGTGTTCGCCTTGATGATGTGGCGGAACTATCTGATGGGCGAGCACTTTACAGTCTACTCTGACCACCAGAGTCTTAGGTACATCTTCTCAAAGAATGAACAGAACCTGAGACAATGGTGATGGCTCGAGTTCCTCCAGGATTATGACTTTGATATATTCTATACTCCTGTGAAGGGGAACGTTTTAGCTGATGCTCTCACCTGGAGATCGGGCATTCAGCTGCTAGGAGAGGTGACGAAGCAGCTAGCCGCATTGCAGATATCCTTTGTGGATACGGATAGAACAGCCTTTCTTCAGTCTCTCACAGTCACTCCTCCACTCCTTCAGCGAGTTAGAGAGGCACAGTGAGGAGATGCTGACTGCGAGACACAATGTGATCATATATCCTCAGGGCTGGCACCTGATTGAATTTCTGATGGAGTGGATCACGTCATCCTCTTCAGGGGATGTACGATGGTACTAGTTTCACTATAGGAGGAGGTGATGAGGGAGTTCCACACTTCCCCTCTGGAGGTACATCCAGGAGTGGTGAAGTTGTATCAGGACCTCAGACAATAGAACTGGTATCCAGGTATGAAGAAGGTTGTAATAGAGTTCGTTTCACGATGCCTCACTTATCAGCAAGTGAAGGCAGATCACCAAGTACCAGCAGTCTTGGTACAACACTTAGAGTTCCGAGAGTGGAAGTGGGAAAGGATCTCCATGGATTTAGTGATGGGGCTTCCACGTACATACAGAGGAAACGACTCTATTTGGGTGATCGTAGACCGACTCACCAAGTCATCAAACTTCCTACCGATCAGAGAGAAGGGCTCAGTAGAGAGCTTGGAATGCCTCTACATTTGGGAGATCGTACGGCTTCATGGTGTGCCATCATCTATCGTTTATGATTGAGATGCTCGATTCACTTCTCGGCTTTGGAAGGGGTTGTAGGAGGATTTTGGGATGCAACTACGACTGAGCACCACCTTCCATCCTCAGAAATTCGGTCAGACTGAGAGGACCATTCAGACTCTCGAGGAAATGCTCTATGCATGTGTCCTTGACTTTGGTCGTAGCTGGGAGGATCACTTACCCTTGGTGGAGTTTGCGTACAAAAACAGCTACCACTCCATCATCAGGATGGCACCATATGAGGAACTGTACGGTCGACCTTGCAGATCACCTCTATGTTGGATTGACCCTGGGGAGTCAGCACTCATAGGACACGATATGGTTCAGTCTACGACGGTGAAGGTGCAGATCATCCAGGAGCGAATGAAGACTGCACAGAGCAGACAGAAGTCCTATGCTAATAGGAGGCGGAGACCACTGGAGTTCGAGGATAGAGACCATGTTTTCCTACGATTCTCACCTCGATGAGGTCTATGGAGATTTGGTAGGGGCGGCAAGTTATCTCCATGATTTATCGGACCTTTCTAGGTCCTCAGTAGAGTAGGCGAGGTGGCTTACCGCCTGGCCCTTCCACCTCAATTGCATCGGGTACACGACATCTTCCACGTATCTCAGCTGAGGAGATACGTGCACGACCCGACCCACATCATCGATCACGGGGAGCTGGACATTGATGACGGGGAGACATTGACAGAGGTCCCAGTGGAGATCGAGGATCGATAGGAGCGAGTCCTATATGGATGGTAGATTCCTCTGGTGCGCGTTCGCTGGCAGCACATGAACCTCCAGGAGAGCACTTGGGAGTGGGAGACTCAAATTCATGATCAGTACCCACCATTTGTTTCCCTAGTGTATGTTGTATCTTTATGGGGATTTAAATCCCTGAGGTGGGGGTAATGTAAAGACCCGGGAATTTCAATGAATTTTTTTTTCTTAATACTTTGGAATTTTACGAGTCTGTGGTTTCTGATGGAACTTGATTCTGAGGCCCGGTGTCCCCAGAATCAATTTTTGAAGTTTTGTTCTGGTACGTTCAGTAAACATACACGTGGGTTTTTCTATCTTTTGAACCGGTGCTTAAAATTGAAATCTGAGGACACCGATGAACTTGCAGTGCCGGTATTCACTTAAGGGGACCTTTACTGCAGTTTTGTTTTATGCGGGTTGAAAGTTAATCTTTGGGGATATAAAATAAATTAAATAAAATTGTACACAATTTTTTTTTTTGTGATAACCTACAAGAGGAAGTTAAGGGTGGGACCACACCTCACATAACCTCCCCTGAGAGGATTTAGTGTGGTGGGGCCCACATGAACCCGCACCCTTCCACCTCCCCTCAACTCCCCATTAATTCCCTACTGTTTCTCTTGACAACTCCTCATATTTATTATGGTGGAGCCTCTCCACCTCCCACCCATTAAATGTTCCATCTATCTGATTAATATCAGCATTAATTAATTGAAACCTCTTTTTAATTAATATTAATTGCATGGAAATTCTATTAATTTGAGAGCCTTATTTGTTTTTGTGTTGGAAAATCTCTTTTGAGGAAAGGCTCTGGAGAATTGGAAGAGAGGTGATCCTTCTTCGACGAAGAACACCATTATTCAACGAAGAACATTCCCGACGAAGAACACGAAGGACTTCTTCCAACGACGCTTCTTCCTAAGACGCACCTCGACATCAAGGAGTCTATGTCACCTATGACAATGACTCTTCCATCATCGTTGACGGGGAGACACCGTTCTACCGTGACGCTCGTCTTCCTTGGCTCGAGGACATGCGACGTCTTTTGCGAGGTATGGGGTTTTTTATAAGTTATAAGTGAATAATTTATCTCGATTGTGATGTTTATTTGGAATAATCTTGTCTGATTGTTACCGCCTAATGCGGAGGGCATGGGCCGAACAAACATAGCCTGATGACCCTCCATATTTTCTTGTTTTATTTGCAATCGGGAAGCAGCGACGATCGAAGGTGGCGGCCGCGCGCCGGCTACGTGCGGAGGAACCGCGGCCTGCAACCGTGGGTCGCTCGACCGAAGGAGAACCAACCACCTAAAGTCGGCCAGGCCGAAGGAGGACCGCGACACCACAAGGGGTGCCGCCCTGTGGAAGACTGCGGTCCACGTTCCTCGGGCCGCTCGACAGGTGAACCGGCCGGCAGGCGGCCAGCCGGGATGAGAAGAACCACGACGCCAGGAGGGCGCCGCGCTGGAGGAACCACGGGCCGCCAAAGCAATCTGCTTTCACTGGGCAGGATGGCCGGCTTCAGTTGGCCGGTTTGGGAGGGCGGCTCCGCTAGTTCGGGAAAGCATGCCCCCCCCCCCCCGACCGCTTGGCCCTCGGGCCGCACCCTCTCGGGTCGGGCCGCATGATTCATCGGTCCGGTCTGTCCATCTTCCTGGTCGGACCCGCCAAGACTAGGTTGACCCGACCCATCGGCCCACTGGGCTTAACGGGCCAGACCTGTTTCCACTTAAAGGTGAATATCTTGAAGACCGTGCGTCTGATCGATGTTCCCTCTACGGAACTAGGACCCTCGTGACGTGGCGGTCCTCTTGCGATACTCTAAGTGAGTTTTGGACGACTTTGGAAAACAGCCAGGTTTGGAACGAGCGTAATTCCAACCGGGCCCCTGTAATGGAAAAGCCAATAACTCTTAGACCGTGCGTCTGATTGACACGCCGTCTCTTGCGTTGGGTTTATTTTGACGAGGTGGAACATTGGGATACATCAACTCTGGACTTCATGATAGTTGATGTATCGACCCCTTTTCTTGAGGAGTAGACCCTCCCAAAATCGAGCGTGTTGTGTGCGAGAACCCTAGTGTTGGCTGCAACTATGACTTCTACAGTACTAGGATCCTCCGTGGGTGCAATGATGATGTCTACCGTTGTATGATCCTCTGTGGGTTCGACGATGACGTCTTCCTTACTAGGATCCTCATTGGGTTCGATGATGATGACTTTCGTGCTAGGATCCTCCATGGGTTCGACGATGACGTATTTCATACTAGGTTACTATGTGGGTTCGACGATGATGACTTCCCTGCTAGGATCCTCTGTGGGTTTTAAGATGATGACTATCGTACTAGGATCCTCCGTGGTTTCGACGATGATGTCTACCATACAGGGATCCTCTATGGGTTCGACAATAATGACTTCTATACTGGTATCCTAAGTGGGTCTGATAGAGTAGCTGGTCTTGTATCCTGAGTGGGTCCAACAGCTTAACTGGTCTAATATCCTATGTGGGTCCGATAGCTTAGATTAATCTATGACTACATCTGATCATCCCTATCACTCTACAAAAGTTGTATACCTGTTTGAGCTGAGTCTTGACTTTCAATCATTACCATTGGTGTGATTAACTTTCTTCTTGTGTGGATTGGGTTGTGCATGGGATCGAGAGTTGTAGCCGAACTGGAATTGATAACATAGGTATATGTATGGGAATATACCTAAGTAGGGTTGTTTGATACTTCATGATTGTATCTTTTCTTTGTGGTTTATCCTTCGTGGATTCTGGGAGACCTTTGGGGGTCTCAGGGTCCCTACTAAGTATCATTATACTCACCCCTTCATGGGAAATGCCCTCACTACGTTGTGTTGGTTTCAGATGACGGACAACACTGACCATGGTATAGTTTTATAGAGCTGGACGATACCCGAAGGTGGAGCACTTGGTGTAACGTACACAGAGTAGACAGACAGACCCATGGTGCTGGGAGAGACTATCTGTACCCACCCTTCAGGTGGGATTCCCAGAGGACAACTCGGTGGTTTCTGCTTTACTTTACTACTGTTGTACTAGACTTTCAGTTGTACTGTACTTTCAGTTGGATTTGTATTTTGGACCATTTACCTTCCAGCACTTACTTTTGTACTCAGTTTACTTAGTGCTAACTTCAGTTGTGTACTCTGTTGTGTTTCTTACTTTTATAAAGGCAATGCCTTCCCTTTTTATCGAGATTTATGTCTTTGGTACTAGTCACCATCCCCTGGCCTATGGAAGGTGGGATTGGGGTAGTCACGGCACGGGCCCCAAGGACAGGTCGTGACATGTCGTGACACCGAACCCTTAGAGGACTGAGCCGATCCCAGCGGGAGGTGACAATGACACTAAACCACGAACCGAAGGACGACATACGAGCAGTGTCATTGGAAACCCATTTCAGGAACGAAGAACACCAATGCACCTTCAAGCTGTGGATGCTCTCCAACAGGTGTATGAGGTAGGGTCTTTGATTCTTGTTTAATTAAAGTGAATTTTGTTGAATCCTTTATCCTCCCACATGTTACGAGCAAACACCGAGGGAGCGGGCCAAACGAACCCGGTCCGGACCCTCTGACACTTTGTTGCACCCTTGCATTCTCCATGGAATATCACCAGCAAGGTGACACCAACTGGCTATGAAGGCGGCAGTGAACCAATGCACGCCAAAAGAGGTAGTCGTGGCACAAATTCGCGGTTGTCATCAGAACAGTCGGCACTCCCTAGCTGCATAGGAGGTGTGGTGTGCCGTCGTGCACCGCTGGTGAGAAAAGGGTCACAGCTCTCCAGCCACGACGGTTGGATGAGGCAGCTGGCATGAAAACAGGCCATAGAAGGGGAGGCAGCGCGACCAACGTGCAGTCGGCAAGCAAAAGTCGTGGTCGAAGCCACAGCGGAGGCAGAACCTGCTCCTCCGACGGGTTCTATGGTGACTGGGCAGTGCCCACGTGGCACCACCATTTCACGAAACTGAATGGACTTCATGCCATTTAGGTAACTAGGGTGTTGTAAATCCCCCCCCCCCCTTGCCAGCTCGGGCGGACAGCGGTCGGGCCACTCTCTCACAGGTCGCGCCCTACGCGGTCGTGCCGCCCCCTCACGGGCTGCACCCTACACGGTCGGGCTTCCCCCTTGCAGGCCGCACCCTGCACAGCCAGGCCACCCCTTGTGGGCCACCCATTGCGGGCCAACCATTGTGGGATGCCCCCTTGTTGTTCGGGACGCCCTTGCGACTGTTCTTTGGGAGTCACCCCCTTACGGGTCGGGCCGCCCCCTTGCGATCCGAGCCACCCCCTTGCAGGTCAGCCTGGACCTCAGCCTAGCAGGATGAGCCTGCTGCATCCCATCCCAGACTGGGTTTGTTCGGGTCGATCCGACCGGGTCGGACCAGACCCAGGCCCAACCGGGCCCAGAAACACTTAAAGGTCCATATCTTGGGAGCTGGATGCCCGTTTGACGAATCGTCTACTGCATTGGGATCCTTGGATCAAGAATATGATTTTTATATACTCTACTTTAGTTTTGGAGACAGTTGGTGTATGGATAGGTTGGATTGAACCTGAATCCTACTGGTGCCCTGGAGCTAAAACACATATAACTCACAGACCGAACGTCTGATTGACGCACTGCCTATTGTGTTCAAACACTTATGACATGGCGGTCCTTTGGGTTACTCCTTTGTGAAGAATTTTGGCATTCATGGTATGACTAATATCTCAGGGGGAGATTCTACGGAACATGACTACACCAGGTGTGAGGAATCCAGTTGGCTAGCAGTGAGGCAGAGGTTTTGAAATAGATCATACGAAGGTTAGTACTGAGCGATCATGTGTGGGTTAGCACCGATCATGTGTGGGTCAGATCCCATGTGGGTCAGCACTCAGTGATCCTATGTGGTTCATCACATACCGATCATGTGTGGGTCAGATCTTATGTGGGTCAACACTTAGTGATCTTGTATGGGTCAGCGCATATCAATCATATGTGGGTCATATCCTGTGTGGGTCATTACGGGGGTTAGTTACCCATCGATCCTAGGTGTATCAAATCCTATGTGGGTCATTACGTGGGTTAGTTACCTAACTATCTTGTGTTGGTCATACTCTGTATGGTCTGCAGTAGTGTCTCTTGACAGAATAATATGATCTAGCTTCGTGACCAATCATTTTTACTTCTATACTTCACTGAAAACCTAGTTTGAGCTGAGACTCTATTGAACTAAGTCTTTTACCTGTGTGGTATTTATACCTTCATGGTGTTACCTTTGTGGTATAATTCCCTCATATATGAGATGAGTATATCTCGGTAACATAAGTATATGTATGGGCATATACCTAAGTAGAGTTGATGTCTTGATTTGTGGGTTTTCCCTTGTGGAACTTCAGGAGACCTATGGGGTCTCAGGGTTCCTGTTGAGTATTGTTATACTCACCCCTACATGGGCTTCACCCGCACCTTGTTGTGTCTTGTGCAGATGACGAGCATTTGGGCTGAGATTTGAGTGAGCCAGGTCTAGGTGGTACACATAAGAGACAAGCTGATGTAGAGTGCTGAGGAGGTGATCTATACCTACCCTTCAGGTAGTATCCTCGGAGGACGACCTAGGAGCTATTTTCCCTTTTTCAGTTGTATTTTACTTTTTAGTTGTACTTGTAATTTTCCAGTTGGGCTTGTTCTTGGCCCCTTACTTTCAGCACTCTTTTACTACAACAGTTACTTCGTGGTTGCAACTTGTAGCTCTCTACTCTATGTGTTTTCCTAGGCTTAAAGGAAATTTCTTCCTATTTTAGGGATATGCCATTTCAGTGATAGTCTCCAGCCCCTAGCCTATGGAAGGTGGGTTAGGGGTAGTCACAATAAGGGCCCTGGTGGATGAGTCGTGAAGAATTGCTATCAGAGGAGTTGGTACTACCGATTATCTATGACTCTTATCATTTCAATGTAGCAATTGTGTTAAGTGTTATGAGTGTGGTTTTCAGTTTAGGGAGTCCAGTGTTGGTGCGGAGGTCAACGTATCCATACACCAGGACCATGAATTTTGATTTCTGACTCAGTACATTGAAGTATTGATTGCGTTTGTTTTTGATGATTTTTTCTTGTAATTTCTTTGAGTCAGCTCACCAAGTATAATTTATTGACTGTGGCACACCTGTCTTCTTTCAGGATGCTGCCATGTAGACAGCCAACCAGGATTCCTAGGAGAGTACGCGATGGAATCCCACTGAGTGATGAGGCCTTGGTTTAGGGCCCTCTTATGGCATTAGCACCTTCGGGTGGTGTACCGGCAGAACCACTATCTGTTGGTCAGCTGTTTCCACCAACCCCAATAGTATAGGGTGCACGTCGACTGAGCGCATTGCATGAGTTTCAGTGGAAGAGGCCTCCAAGGTTCCAAGTCAAGACAGACTTGCATGAGGATGAGGACTAGCTGGAGGTTGTGGTCCGAGTTTTCTGCTTGGTTGGGACACCAGCTGACCTTATGGTGATCCAAGCTGGTAGTCTCTTCCAAGAAATAGTAGGGAGAAAGTGGATCTTGATGCTCTAGATACACGATGAGGTGACCCTAATCTGGGCAAACTTCGAGGGTATTTTTAGGGAAGAGTTTGTCCTAGATACCTTATGCTATGTGCGTATACTGAAGCTGTTTCACCTATAGTAGGGTAGCATAATTGTGGCCCAATACTCGATGAGGTTCAGTGATCTCGCCTGCTACTCCACCAACATGGTACGGGACCCATTCTACAGGGCCCAAACCTTTGAGCAGGGTATCCAATGAGAGATCATAGCATCGATGATATCACTCAGCATACTGACACAGGTAGGGGTGCTAGAGTGAGCGCTTTTGGTGGATAGCTTCCTAGCTGAGCAGGCACTGACAACGAGACCCACCAATGAGCGCCACATAGCAAAGTCATATGCGGCTGGTAGTAAGAAGATGACACAGAGTTCCAAGTGGACCAAGTCTTCTGGTTGATGGACCCATGACGCAGTGTCATAGGTGTGGAGCTCACGAGGTAGAGGAGGTCAGATGAGGGACATGCAGTGCTTCACGTGTGGCGGGCAGCATCACATGGCTCGTGATTTCTCGAATTGTCATACAGATGACCAGAAAACTATCAAGGGACCGTCGAGGCAGAGGCAGAGGTTATATTGAGGAGTTCTGTAGGTGGAAGGTGTATGTGGTAGAGGAGTTAGCCGTGTAGCAGGCAGTGGGAAGCGATACAAGGTTCTACCGCCACCACCACTAGGTGGTCCACCCCAACCATACGGAGCAGGTGGAAAAAGACAAGCTTAGCTTCAGGTAGCTGAGGCCTATGACCACGAAACTCTGAAGATGATTATAGGTACGATATTTCTCTAATCCACCTTAGCTACAGTCTTTATAGACATAGGTTCCAGTCACTCTTTTATTTCCACTTCACTCGTTCAGAGCTCAGATATTTCAGTGGAGCTGTTGGCTCGACTCTTATGGATAGAGACTCTTATGGTAGTAGATTCGACGATTACCCACTGGTGCTGGTAGTGTGATCTTACCCAAGGAGGAGAGATCTTCGGTTGGGATATCCTAGTAGTGGTATTGAGGTCTTACGACTTCATCATGGATATCGACTGGTTATCCATAGTCCATGCTCAGATTGACTATATTAGGCACAAATTGTGGTGTGTCTGTGCAGATGGGACCGGGTTTTCCTTCACTAGCGAGAAGAGAACCATTGTAGCACAAGATGGACTTTCCCAGATGAGGGTGATGCTGATCATACATCAGTTGGATAGACTTACACTTAGAGAAGTAGATGTTGAGATACCGGTCTATCCTCTAGTGGAGGACTATTATACCGATGTCTTTCCTAATGATGTATCAGGACTACCTCCACACAGAGAGGTAGAATTTTATATCGAATTGTACCCTAGGATGGCACTAATATCTACACCAACATATCAAATGGATCCCATGAAGAATCATGAGTTACAGGTACAGTTGGAGGACTTGAAGGTAAAGGGGTTCATAAGGCCCAGTGTTTCTCCATGGGACGTCCCAATTTTGTTCGCCAAGAAGGTAGATAAGAGTTTAAGACTCTATTTTGACTACCTTTGCCTGAAATAGGTGACCGTGAAGAACCAGTATCCACTCCCAAGGATTGATGATCTTTTCAATCAGCTGAATGGAGCTCATTGGTTTTCGAAGATAAACCTCAAATCATGCTATCATCAGCACAGGGTACGATAAGAGGATATACAGAAGACGACCTTCAGATGTCGGTATGGCCACTATGAGTTCTTGGTTATGCCTTTCAGTATGACCGAAACCCCTGTAGTGTTCATCTGATGAATGAACAGGAACTTCCATCCATGCCTCGATCGATGTGTGGTGGTCTTCATCAACGACGTCTTGGTATACTCAGTGATGGAGGAGGAGCATGACTATCATATACAGATTGTTCTGGATGCACTCCAAAATCACCTGTTTTATGGTAAGCTCTCAAATTTACAGTTCTGGATACAAGAGGTCCACTTTTTGAGACATGTTATCTCAGGAGATGGAGTTGTAGTGGATCCAGTGAAGATAGAGGTTGTACTTTCCTAGGATCCACCCAGAAGCATGACCAAGGTGTAGAGTTTTCTGGGGTTGGCTGGATACTACTGGAGATTCATGCCAGACTTTTCCAGAGTTGTGGCACCCTAGTCATCATTAAAGAAGAAGGGGTAGCCCTTCGTATGGATGGAGAGACACTAGTAGAGTTTCCAGGAGCTGAGGTAGAGACTGATGAGTGACCCCATCTTGAGGCTACTAGAATAGGGCGTTGGGTATGTAGTCTACTACGACGCATTAGGGACTGGACTTGGGTGTGTCCTGATGCAGGGACGAGTAGTGATCGCCTATGGCTCGTGACAGCTAAGGAAACCTGAGAAGAACTACACTACCCATGACCTGGAGTTAGCAATATTTGTTTTCACCTTGAAGGTGTGGTGACATTACATGATGGGCAAACATTTTATAGTCTACATTGATCATAAGAGTCTCATGTACATCTTCTCTCAGAAGGACCTAAACCTAAGATAATGGTGATGGCCAGATTTCCTCCAGAACTATGACTTTGAGATATTCTATACTCTTGTGAAGGGGAACATGGTAGCAGATGCACTCAGCAGGAGGTCTGGTCTGCAGTTTCTCAGTGAGGTTATAGAATAGTTAGCCACATCACAGATATCCTTCGTGGATAGAGATGGAGCAGCTTAACTCCAGTCTTTGACTGTCACTCCCCCGATTCTTTAGTGAGTCAGGGAGGCAGATCTTGGGGACATTGACTGCGAGGCTCGATGTGCTCATATATCCTCAAGACAGGCACCTGAGGGATTTTCTAAAGGTGGGGAGCACATCATCCTCTTCATATGATATACCATGGTACCGTTGGTGCCAAGAGAGTAGGTGTTGAAGGAGTTCCATACGTCCCCTCATGCGGTACAACCTGTTGTGGAGAAGATGTACCAAGACCTCTAACATCAGCACTGGTAGCTAGGGATGAAGAAGGTTGTAGCGGAGTTTGTTTCACGATGTCTCACTTGTTAGCAAGTGAAGGCTGAGCATCAGGTTCCAGTAGGCTTTGCACATCCACTACAGGTTACGAAGTGGAAGTGGGATGGGATCTACATGGAATTTGTGACAGGTCTTCCACATATGTCTAGGGGACATGATTCTATTTGGTTGATCGTTGACTGACTCACCAAGTCGGCCCACTTCCTACCTATCTGAGAGTAGGGATCAGTAGAGGGCTTGGGACACATCTATGTACAGAAGATTGTATCACTTCATGGGGTGCCATTGACGATCATCTCTGGTCATGACATACATTTTACATCCGGATTTCGTAAGGGATTATAGGAGGCGTTCGGGACTCAGATACGTTTGAGCACTGCCTTCCGTTCTCAGATGGATGGTTAGACAGATCAAACCATTCACACACTGGAGGACATGCATCCTAGATTTTGGCTACAATTGTGAGGATCAATTTCACTTGGTGGAGTTCACATACAACAACATATATCACTCCACCATCGGTATGGCACCATTTTCGGCCCTATACAGCCGATATTGCAGATCACCTCTTTGCTGGACGGACCCAGCGGAGTCCGCACTTATGGGTCCATAGATGGTACAGTCTACCGTTAAGAAGGTGCAAATCATCCAGGAGAGAATGAAACTACACAGAGTAGGCCGAATTCTTATGATGATAGAAGATGGAGAACTTTGGAAAACGAGTAGGGGTGCCATGTATTCTTATGAGTCTCTCCTCGATGGAGACTACGAAGATTTCGCCGAGGTGGAAATTTATCACCAAGGTTTATCAGGCCATTTCTGATACTTTGGAGGATAGGCAAGGTAGCATACTTCTTGGCACTTCAACCGTAGTTGTAGAGGGTGCGCGACGTTATCAATATATCTTAGATAAGAAGATACATGCATGATCCATCTCACGTCATCGACCATGGCGAGCTATAATTAGACGATGGGGCGACGTTTATGAAGGTTCCAGTAGAGATTGAGGATCAACAATAGCGAGTCCTTCATGGGTGGTCGATACCTCTAGTGTGAATTCGCTGGAAGCATGAGAACCTTCATGAGAGAACATGGGAGCAGGAGGCTCAGATTCAGGCTCAGTACCCTCATTTGTTTTCTTAGTCTATGTTGTGGATTTCATTGATGAAAATCCCTATGTTGGGGACAATTTAAAGACCCAGATTTTCCATGTAATTTTTTTTAATTATATGGAATTATTATGAGTCTGTGAAAATTGATAGTGCGTGATTTTGAATCCATGTGTGCCTGTAATTAATTTATGAACTTTTTTTAAGGTACGTTCAGTAAACGCATGAGCGGCATTTTATAAATTTTGAATCCGTGCTCAGATTAAAAATATGAGGGCACTGTTGAATCCATAGTGCTGGGATTTGCTTAAGGGAGACTTTACTTTGACCGTAGTAGGTCTAGATAAAAAATTAAGTTTTGTGACTTTTTAAATGAAATGAAATAAAATAATTTTATTATTTTATTTTCTTTCTTCACCACCAACGGAAAAGCAGACTGTGGGAACTGTGGTGTGTCAATCTAATAAATGGATTGACCTGTTAATCTTATGTAATGACTTCATTGGGTAATTAGTAAGGTTACTAATTAATGATCCCCCATTAATTCCACATGTCATTATTTACCCTCCCCCTCTTTTATTTATATGGAGCCTGGGGAGGGGTATCAGCACATCTTCACCAACCAACGAAGTGTTGAAGGAGTGTTGTGACGCCAAACCCATAGAGGACGGAGCTGATCCTAGAGGGAGGTGATGGGTGACACTGAACTACGAATGGGAGGATGAAATATGAGCAGCGTCGTTGGAAGCCTATTGCGGGAATGAAGAACACTGACCCACCTTCAAGCTGCTGACGCTCTCCTATGGGTTTACGAGATAGGGGTTTTGATTCCTGTTTAATTTAAGTAAATTTTGTTGAACCCTTTACCCTCACACATGTTATGAGCTAATGCAGAGGGTGTGGGCCTAACAAACCCAGCATAGACCCTCTGCTAATTTTCTACACCCATGCGTTCTCCGTGAAATACTGCCAGTGAGGCAACACCGACTAGCTACGAAGGAGGAAGTGCACCGACGCACGCCAAAAGAGGAGGCCATGGCATAAGTTCACGGTGGTCATCGGAACGGTAGGCACCAGCCAACTACAGAGGAGGTGTGGAACCTCTTCACACACTGCCGGTGAGCAAGGGGTCGTGGCTTATCAGCCATGAAGATCAGAGGAGGCGACCAACATGATAGCCGACTGCGGAAGGGGAGGCGGTGTGACCAGTGAGTCACCGACAAACAGAAGTCATGGCCAAATCCGCAGCGGAGGCAGATCTCGTGCCTTTGGTGGGTTTCGCAATTACAGGGCAGTGGCCACGTGGTGCCGCTATTTCATGAAACCGAACGACCTCCAGGTCGTTCGGGGTACTGGGGGGGGGGGGGGGGGGGAAATGCTCCCCCCTTGCCAGCTCAGGCGGACAAGGACCAATCTTTTGTCTCCCAGGCCACGCCCTACATGGTCGGGCCACCCCCTCGCGGGTCGTGCCCTACGTTTCTGGGATTCCCCCTTGCGGTTTGTTCCCTGCACGGCGGGGCTACCCCTTTGTAGGCCGCCCTTTGTGGGCCACCTTATACAGGTCGGGCCTCCCTTATAGGCCGCCCTTTGTGGGCCACCCATCTTGAGGACCGGGATGCCCATGCGGGACACACCCTTACGGGATGGGTACCCTTGAAAGCCACTCTTAATGGGCTTCCCCCTTGTGGGATGATCCGGGCCTCAGCCTAGCGGGCTGAGCCCATCGCGGCCCAGCCCAGACCGGGTCGGACCGGAGCCGGGCCCAGAAACAATTAAAGGGCCATATCTTGAGAGTCGGACGTCTGTTTGATGAACCGTCTTCGGCATTGGGATCCTTGGATTGATATTGTACTTTTGGTATACTCCAATTGAGTTTTAGAGATATTTGGAGTACAACTGTGTTGGATTGAAAAAGAACCCAACTGGGCCCCTGGAGCTAAAACACTTATAACTCACAGACCGGGCATCCGATTGACGCATCGTCTATCACGTTGGAACCCTTATGACATGGCAGTCCTTTGGGTTACTCCTTTGTGGAGCTTAATGGTAGTTTTGGTATGACCAACATCTCGAGGGGCTGATTATACTAAAATCGACTG
The DNA here is from genome assembly GCA_963277665.1 of Viscum album. NCBI lineage: Eukaryota > Viridiplantae > Streptophyta > Magnoliopsida > Santalales > Viscaceae > Viscum > Viscum album. The sequence goes on along the minus strand of OY728155.1, from coordinate 937,811,384 downwards.
CACCAGGTGCGAGAAATCTAGTTGGCTGGAAGTGAGGTGGAGGTTGGAGATAGATCATACGGAGGTTAGTATCGAGTGATCCTATGTGGGTCAACACTGATCTTGTGTGGGTTAGATCCTGTGTGGTTCAGTACTCAGCAATCCTATGTGGGTCAGCGCATACTGATCCTGTGTGGGTCAGATCCTGTGTGGGTTAGTGCTCAACAATTCTGTGTGGTTCTATGCCTATCGATCCTGTGTGGGTCAGACTCCGTATGGTCATCAGTAGTACCTCTTGGCAGAATAAGAAGATCTAGCTTCGTGACTAATCATTTGTACTTATATACATCACTAAAAATCTAGTTTGATCTGAGACTCTGTTGAACTATGTCTTTTACCTGTGTGGTATTTCTACCTTCGCAGTGTTACCTTTTTGGTATACTTCCCTCATATATGAGATGAGTATATCTCGATAACTTAGGTATATGTATGGGCATATACCTAATTAGATTTTATGTCTTTCTTTGTGATTTTTCCTATTTGAAGCATTAGGATACCTACGGGGTCTCGGGGTCCCTACTGAGTATTGTTATACTCACCCCTGCACGGGCTTTGGCCACACCTTGTTGTGTCTTCTGCTGATGATGAGCAGTTGGGATAATATTTGAGAGTGCTAGGTCTAGGAGGTATGCGGAGGAGATAGGCTGATGTGGAGTGCTGAGGAGGCTATATGTACCTACCCTTAAGGTAGGATCCTTGGAGGACGACCCAAGATCTCTTTTCCCTTTTTCAGTTGTATATTACTTTTTAGTTATACTTATACTTGTCCAGTTGGGCCTGTATTCTGGCCCCTTACATTCAACACTCTTTTACTACAGCAGTTACTTCATTGTTGCAACTTTTTGTGTTCTACTATGTGTCTTTGTACATGTTTAAAGGCAATGCCTTCCCGTTTAATGGATACGCCTTTCCAGTGCAAGTTGCCATCCCCTGGCCTATAGAAGGCAGGATGGGGGTAGTCACAGCATGGGCCCCATGGGATGGGTCATGAGAGATGTTATAAAAATGAAAAATTACTTTAAAATTATTATGGAAATTGTTTGGAGGAAAATATCATTTTCATTTGAAATTTAAATTTTAAAACATAAAAATTCCCTTAATATTAAGGAAAAAAGTTTCTTTGACAATAACCATGGAAAAAATTTAATATAATCTTCAAATAATTGGTTATTCATGGTTGTGTGAAATTCCATTCATTTCATATAAGTTAAAACAAACATTCTTTTCACATTGTCGGTAGATAACTAAAATTACCTATTTTAGAAAAAGACAAGAATGTAACATTTTAAAAAAAATTAAAAAGTAAAAAATGTGTAAAATGACTTTAAAAATCATCAGATAATGGATAAATCATTCTAGAAAATATTTTTAGAAATAATGGATATTGACGAAATAGGTTTTTTGACCGAAGAGAGAAATACAATTGATTTGCCTAAAAATATATTATTTGTCTCTCTGGTACTTAAATAGAAAAAATGAAATAAAAAATCTATGATATACATATAAATATTTTATAATAATATTCATTATGTTTTTTATAAGTACATTATCAAATTTAATTATTGAAAACCTAATCCTAAAAAATCTGGATAAATAATGAGATTATAACATAAAACCATTATAACTTTGGTAAAACTTGAATCATAAGCTCTATGAAATAATGACCCATATATTGATATGTAAATCCGTGTAAATTTTATATGATTAATCTTATAATACATTCATATGAATTATATACACCACGTAAAATAAAGTAGTGTTGAATATAACCTATGTCTCACAAAAATAAAATAGAGATAAAAATATCTTACCACATGCCTCAAATTTTAATATACGTATTCAAACCTCTTATCAAATAAATATGGAGTTATTATAAATTTTTTATAGAACCATAATAGTATTAATAGTTAAATTTATGATTTACTTATAGCATCTTTTCCCATATTTTTAACAACCTGTGATTAAAATCATTGTTCTGGGTGATAACTATTTTATTTTTCACATGTGTTTTGTTTAAAAATGTTGGGACTTCAACTATGATAATTGTTTAATAATTTAAATAAAATTGATAAAGAAATAAAGGTCACACGTATTTTTTAATATCCTATCTTTTTTAGGTATGTCTCTCTCTTATTTTTTTTATAAATCTTTTCTTTCAGTTTTGTTTTCATCATGAAAGTATGTCTTTTGACTAAACATAGTCTTGGGTTGCAAGGAAACATGAGAAAGATTAGAGCTTAACCATGATTATATATTTTTTTTAATAAAATTACTTAAAGTTTGGGGATATATTATTTTTTGAATTAATTGAGTCTAGTTATAAATGGGTAAACAGTTTCACAGGGTGCTGTTGAGATTATAAACTTTAAAATAGGTTTGGATTGTTTAAAAGGGATATGGGATCCAAAATCAACTGAAAAAAATTTACACTTATGTAAAGGTATTATAAGTCATGTAATTATTCGATGGTTTTAATAAAAATAAACATTAGGCAACATGTTTTTTGGTATATTCCCTTAAAAACATTTACATGATGTGTAATAACGTTACCCACAACATAAATTCCTGACAGGTTGTTTTGAATATGTTGTGCAGCTGAATTCTCATTTTTTCAACTACATTTCTTCTCCTTTTGAACCTAGGAATTTTTTTATTTAATTTTTTTATTATAAATTCCCTTATAGATGTGTAATCTTTGTGATCAATCCTTGGTATGTCTTTTCAGTTAGGTTTCTTTCTTCTCTTCCTTATTCTGCAACACTTGCGGTGAAATCCTTTGACTGATTGCATTGTTGAATTTTATATTGAGAATTTTTTATCTAGGAACCTCTTTAAAATAATTTGTACCTTCATCATTATGGGATTTGGAAATTGGAATCATTTTTGGATCATTATTTAAATGTTGGCGGGTCTAAATATTAACCCTATGCATTTATAATTGCCATGTTTTTGTAATATTGTGATTGCACCATCGTTGTGAACACTCAAATTAATTAAAGAAATGAATAGAATTATTCCATGAAGTCTTTTGGTTTCAAATGGATTTTTAACTGGCTCATGGATTCCCATGGGGTAAGTAAACCATGATTATAATTGATTTGTAAAATGGATTAAAGTATGTTTAACATGACATGTGACCTATGTTGATTTATTGGAATAGAATCCCTAAATTATTCCTTATTGCTTATTGATATAATTGTTAATCAATTTTGAATTATATTGTAAGTGTAATATGAATAAATAATGGTAATTCAAATAATTAACCATTGATTATTGTGATGTGATATTGTGATATCCATTTTTTAAGATAGGGGTTGGGTTCTATGTTTTAATGCTTCTATATCGGGCTCTGCCCTGGAACATGCACACTTATATGTTGTAATGTTGAAATTTAGTGGGATCAGCCATGTCACATGTTATAATTCTTATAGATAGTGGGCTATTCCATGTCCCATGATATAATTCTTATAAGGATTTTAATTGGATGTTGCAATGTTAATAATTATTGGACCCTTATTTTTGTGTTATACCATGGTTATATGGTTGTGGTTGGAAAATTCATAATACTTGCTCAAAGATATTCCATAATGGTGCTGAAGTAGGTTATTTTTTACTGGTTATATGGTTTCAATTGGCATGCTCCTAACACACACTCAAATATATTCTAGCACGGAAACGAAGAATTCTATTTTACCTTGGTTGCAAGGTTGTGGTTTTAATGGTTGTAAGAAATGCTCAAATATATTCTGGCATGAAGCTGAATAAGGTTGTTGTTGTATTTTATTAATTGTTAAATTAATTAATACACCTGGTTATCTCTTTGTTTCATGCACTTCTTACTATATTGGTTTTTAGACACGGTGTTGTTGACCTATTGAGTTATACTCCCACCCTATTTAGTCCATCATTTGTTACCTAAGTAGATTATGCAGATGCTGGTTTGGATAAGGGAAAGGGACCTTATTGTTGATTGGTTGTTTATAGATGGGATGGAGTTTGGAGATGGGACTGATGTTGGGTTTTAGAACCAATACTTTTAGTATTCTATTTGAGTTTACTAGTCTTTTCATATATGGTTCTATCATGAAATTTAGATAAATTATAGCACATCATTACATTATTCCTTATTAATTTATTGGATTGTTCAATTGGATTTTATTATTATCTTCTTCTATGGATTTAATTTTATTATTTCAATTTTATTATGAATTGTTTCTACTACTATGAAACTTCATACCTTGGATATATTTTCCCTAATATAATTCCACACCCACACTACTAGTTAACAGCCTCTAGCGTACGAGGAGGTGTGCCTAAGGCCTCATAACCAACCCTTTTCTGCCACATGAGAGAGTTTCATATTGGGGGATGTTACAAAGTGGTATAAAAGAGAGTTTTTATTTTATTTTTCATTATAGTTTGGAAAAATTATAAAAGAAGATAGGATGTATCAGCACTTAGTAATGAGCTTGTGCATGTGACTAGCTCAGCCATATATGGGGGAAATCTGAGTGCCCATGGATGGTATTGTTGTTTGTGTTGTGTACGTAGTAAAGATGATTTTATTTCACCCTGGGTGATTCAAATATTGTGTGTGGTTATTAATTTATGATGTTACTATTTTTTATATTTGTACTTGTGGTTCGTTAGGGTGTGATATGATAATAAATTCATCATAATAGGAACATAGGGATTTATTGAGATGCATTATTCATGATAGGGGAATATCTATTTTTTATATAATATATACTTCCCTATAGAACTATTATATTAGATATCTATTTCACTAGATAAATGAAATGATTTGTCATGTCATCATACAAATACTTGTAATACATATCTTGAGATACCGAGATTTAGTTGTTCTCTATTGTATTCACATGTTGGGTTGTCTTGGTTGCTACCCTATTCTCTAAGGTGAGAATTGGTCTTGTATAGAAAATGTCTCCTCATCATCTTGGACTTGAGTATCAGGAGAGTTGAAATTATCAAGCTCCTAACATAGCAGAACCAGAGCTTTCTATAGCTCTAGATGAGTATATGGATGTTCATATTTTTGAAATATTATTGGGGGTCATGCGTTCTATGTAAAGTTATACTATTCATACCATTCCTTTTATGTCTGAGATAATGAGAGAGTTTCAACTACAGCATACACCTATGTTTACTAGAAATGCGGAACCATGGGTAGTCGAGTTCTAGATTGATTTATTATATATTATCTTCAAGAATCTCAATACATCCACTTATAGGTGGGTCAAGCTTTTTATGTATATGTTTCATGTACCTATCAAGAATTGGTGGGATATTCTTGAGAAATATTGGAAGCATGTTTAGGTATCTTGCAAGTCATTTGAGATGAAGTTTCTAATACATTTTATCTCTCAAGCCCTTGAGGGATAATAAATCTCATGAGTTCACACATCTAACACTAGAGGGATTTTCAATGCTAGATTATGTTAGATGTTTTACCAACCTATAGAACTTTGTTCCATCTTTGGAAGCTGATGAGATATTCAGGTAAAGACATTTCTAGGACAATATTCATTTTGAGATTATGTCAGAGGTAAAATATTTCTACTTAGCGGATTTGAAGACTTTCTGAATCAGGCACTCATCATGGAAGGTAATAGGAGAGAGGTCTCAAGAAGTAGTTATGCTATTTTAGTAGGGAGATCTGGGAGTTCTTCTTTGACTAGTAAGAAGTGTAATTATAATAGTTTCTTACAAAATAGTTGTGGTTATAGCATCCAGGTCAATGGTAATAATTCTCTAGATCATTTTCTATTCCATTGAAAACATTATGGATTCTTTGGAAACAAGATCTCATAGTGTCCTTACCATGGAGTCGAGTGTTGTATCTATGAAAGACTAGGTCAACTTCAGAGTCAGAGTTTTGCAACCGACCAGTGGAAGAGGATTATAAGAGGCATTGGAGTTGGGAAGGGTCTCAGCTACCCCTTGGTAAGATAATCATTGGAGTTCCATAGGTCGTTATGACCAAGAGAGGGGATGTGGTACCCCATTTCATGAGCAATAGTACCAAGAAAGAGAAATATATTAGGTTATTTAGACTAGATCTAGGGGTATAGGGATAAGTTAATTTCTTGTTATGAATAATACTTTGTCTAACATGGATGCAGGACAATCTACCGTCAGAGGTAAGATTATTGTATAATCTACCTTATCTTGTTTTTTGTTTGATATAGGATCATCACTTATTTTCTATCTAATATTTTGGAAAATTGGTTGGTATTGGATTTTGAAATCATATATTGTGTATTAACCATTGAAACCTCATTGGGAGTGTGGGAATAGAATATCAAATGTTGGAATATGTGTCCTCTACAGATTGGTGGTTACCATTTTATTTGGGAACTATTTGTGTGGGAAATGATAGGGTATGAATTGATTATTAATATGTATTGGTTAGATCTATACCATGATCATATAAAATATTATATAAGTGTAGTTACTTATCTATATATATATAGAAGAAGATATTCTCACCAGAGTGAGGATATCTTCATGTTATTCATGTGGTACAAATTAACTGTAGATTGGATTGTCTCATAGCTCATATCACTGTTATTTCTCTAGATAATGGTGTAATGCAGTAGGATTATTTTCCTCTTGTTGTAGAAAATTTTCATTATGTATTTCCTAATGAGTTATATGGCTTACTTCTTGAGTGAGAGATCAAGTTCACGATCGAGTTGGTGTCGAGAGAAGAGACAATTTCTATCTCTCCTTACTGAATGGAACCAAAAGAGATTCTAGAGTTGAATGTTCAGTTATAAGATAAAGAATATAAAGGCTTCATATGGATCTATTTCTCTTCGTCGAAAATTCAGATGAACATTTTCACTTATGTTTGGATTATTTGAGGTTGAACTAGATGAAGGTCAAGAGTTGGTATCCTCATCCATGCATTAAAGATCTTTTTTATTATTTTATATGTTCTAAGATCTTATCCAAGATAAAATTATTATTGGGGTATAATCAGTTAAGGTTGATACCATCGAACATACCTCAAACTACTTTTAGGGGCAGGTATGGCTTGTATGAATTCATAGTGATGGAATTGTGGTTGACTAATGAAACTTCAATATTCATGGACATAATGAATTGGATCATTCATCCTTTTCTAGATTTGTTTATAGTGGTTTTTCTCAATGATATATTAGTGTACTCCCTGTTAGCATACAGTCATCCCAAACATCTTGACATAGTCTTGAGTAAATTGAGAGAGCATTGACTTTAAGAAATGCTAGCCAAATTCAATTTATGGATTAATGAGGTGAACTTATTAGGCCATGTAATCTTAAAGGTAGTAGTGTCATTGGATCTAGAGAAATTCACAGTTATGATATCTTGGAAAAAATCCAACAACATCTTTGAAATTTAGATATTTCTAGTTTTAGCAGGTTATTACTGTTGTTTTATCCAATATTTCACCTGTTTGGTAGAACTAATGTCTAGGATAACCAAGAAAGGGGTGAAGGTTTCTTTTTATGATGCTTAAGTTAGGGATTTTTAGGAGAATAAAGGTAGGGTGACCACATCACCTATCCCCACATTACATATTCTGAATAAAGAATATATCGTGTACTTTGACACATATAGAGTTGGACTCGAATCATTTCTGATTCATGTGGATAGAGTGGTTTCTTATGGATCTAGGTAGCTAATACCACATGATATGAATTACCCTACTCATGATTTGGATTTATTTACAGTGGTAAATTCCCTATTATGTTAGAGATACTATCTCATGAGTTAGACGTTTGTGGAATACATGTATCACAAGATCCATAAGTACATCCTTTCTCAGTGGGACCTAAACCTTTGGCAGAGGATGGGGGTTGAGTATATACTATATTTGGAATTTGAATTTTATTATACACTAGGAAAGGAAAGAATTATTTCTGAATATTTGAGCTAAAAGGCACAGACATAGATAGTACGGGATTTCTTGTGAAAAGTGGTAGATAATGGCCCTCTTCACAGACATGCATCTGGATGTTTAGGAATCTCAGGGGTGAGTAGATCTGACTTTGACATGTATTATACCTATTATTTTGTACTATATTAAGGCCGATAATTTGTAAGATCACAATGGATCATTTCTAAGAGAAAAATTATATGGTGCGGAGATTCCATCAGGATGGTCTCCTAGCTATGAAAGTTCTCTTCTTTTATGTTGGTGAGTATTGGTTCCTACAAGATTGTGTGAGGAGCTAATGAGAGAGTTTTATAGTTACAGATGAGTGGTGCATCCTGGTTTACCAATGATTTATCATGATATCCATAGAAAGTAATAGTGGTTATAAATAAAGAAGGATGTTAAAAGATTCATGGCTAGATGCATCACAAGTCATCATGTAAAAGCAGAGAATCAGAGGCCAACTGGGATTTTCTAGCCTTAACCATTCCTAAGTGGAAATGGGATGATGTCACAAAGGATTTTGGGGTAGGACTACCCAGGATAACCCATAAGAATGATTATGTATGGGTTTTTATGGATCAATTAACTAAGGTAGACCACTTCTTTACTTTCAGGGAATCCATCATAGTTAATGATCTGGGAAATATTTACATACATGAGGTAGTTTGGTTGCATGGTGTTCAAAGAAGTATCATTTGAGTTAGAGATCCTCATTTCACATTGTGTTTGTGGAAGGGTTTTTTTAAATCCTTAGGACTTCAATTTCATTTAAGAACATCCTATCATCCATAGACTGATTGTAAATCTGAGTGGACTATCTTGGTTATGGACGATATGTTATTAGCCTTTTTTTGGATTTATGTGGTCTATGGGAACAACAGGTGGAAAAGGTGTAGTTTTTATATAATAATAGATTCCATACATCAATCCAAATAGAAACTTTTGAGGATTTATATGGATGGTCATTCAATTATTCTATTTGATGGTTGGAGGTAGGTGAGTCAGAACTTGTTGGGCCTAGTATCATGCAAGAGATATCTGAATAGCATTAGTTGAACAGACATCAGTTGGTGATGATGTAGAGTAGAAAAAAATTGTATGCTAACCAATGGAGAAAACCTCAAGAATTATAGGTAGGTCATCACTTTTTCCTTTAGGTGTCTCATAGTTTGGTGTAACACCATTTCAAGAAATAAGGAAAACTAAAGACCATGTTTTTCGAGTTGTTTGAAATAGTTTGAAGGTTCATTCTACTGGTGTACCGTTTATACCTTCCACAACACTACAGTAACAAGTGCAAAAAGTTCCATGTGTTACTGCTAAGGAGATATCATGCAGAACCTTCCCATGTGATAGACATAGCACACGTTGAAATTTTTTTATGTGTCCTTTGAGGAGTGTCTGATATAGGTTTTGGATCATAGTGTAAAATATTTTTAGAGTAGGACTATACCATTATGTCGGGTGTAGTAGAAGTATGGTAGAATTTAGGAGGAGACTAGGGAGAGGCACTCTAATATGAGAACTCAGTGGCTGAGCTTGTTCATTGAGACCTCATAGTGATGCTTGGAGAATCTTGGGGATGGGCTGTTATAATCTGGGGAGGTTATAACATGTCATCTTTTTTGAGGTACATCCCTCTTTGACTGACTGACTGAAAACTAGAATTTTTATCGACTTTGAAAGAAATAATGATACAATCAAATCACGGCGGTCAAAAAAAGTGGAATCCCAAAGCATCATTAATTACAAACTTCATCCCCTCACTAAGAAAGGAACCTATATTAAGGAAAAAAGACATACTTTGTGTGGGTGAAGCTATGGACGCAAAGAAATCTTCCACCTGGTTCCCTTCCCACCATGTGTGAGTGATCTCAATAAGATTAACCAAAATCTTCTTACACTTTCTGATGACATAAACGCTATTCCACGGAACCCAACTAGTACCTTATAATGATTTGAAGAGCATTAGTGAATCTATTTACACCGGTTTAAGAGTGATATCACGCTTCCCAGACATCTCCAAACCGGTGAGCATAGCCTGCGCTTCAGCCTGGAAAACGTCACCCCTGCAATAGAAAGTAGAAAATGCTGCTACAACAGACCCTTCCCAATTCCGAATTACCCCTCCACCTCTCATCTCCCCCCGTACAATTGATCCATCCATGTTTAGTTTTAGGATGAAGTGAAGGGGGTGCCAACAAACCCAGTGCCCGCGACCCAGCTCCCTACATCGGCTGGAAAGAAATCGACTAGGTATAATGGCTTTCACTGATGGAGCATCCTAGAAGACAGTAAACACCTGGACCAAGTCTTGAAAATAATTCTTCATTTTAAAAAGAATATTGGCTTGTGTACCACTTATGTTTTTGTTTCGTGGTTCATTCCTTTCTCTCCATAGGGTCCAACATCCTGCTAATATCAAAATAGAATGTGCCTTCCTTTTAAGTCCATCACCGCCCGCTCCTTGAAACCATGCACTTAAAAAGTTTTCCATCATCCCTCCTTGTCTGTTCCACCCAGTAAAACCACCAGACACTAGCCAGATCCATCTAACCCAATCACTGTCAAAAAGAAAATGCCCCACTATTTCTGTTTTGGGCTCACGGCAACACCAACACATGGATGAAATTCTGACACCCATACGTTGGATGTTATCATCGGTAGGCAAAGCATGGTTCCTTACCTGCCACAATAAGAAATTAAATTTTGAGGTAACCTCCTTGAATAACATAGTATCCCCCATATATCATCATCATTTTCATCCCTCCTCACCCAAGAAAAATCCTTTAAAGATAACACACCTGACGAACAACCTGTAAAAATAATATTATCATGCTCATCATTGATAACAATGCTATTGAAAACAGACCGTTGACTATCATCCAGAATGGCTTGAATAAAACTAGAATGACCGCTAGCCTCATGAAATGATATATTCAGTGTGGGGAATCATGGAAACCAAAACCTACCAGACCCTCATTCTTATAGCCAGAAATTAATATCACCACATCCAACCATCCACCTAGAGTGCTGATAAAATACCTCCAAGTAAGGGTGAATCAGTTTCAAAATCTTAGAGGGACTTACCCTCTTCTCATTCAAATTAATGCCTATTTTTCTTGCATTGTCCTACCCAATATTGTTCTTCCTTCCATAGCCTCCCATGAAATTTTATCATGTAGACCTTTTATGGTCAATGAAACACTCCTCATATTAATTCCCCCTTCGAGGAGGGGTTTTGCAAGACGTTTTCCAAATGCCCAGTGGTGCCTACCTTCCCTCTGCCCATCCCATATGATGTTCACCATTATCCTATCCATATTTGTGATAACACTACTGGTAACCTTCAGTTTTGACATTACATGCATGGTAATAGAGACAATAACACTATTCAAAAGGGTAATGTGCCCGCCAAATGAAAAAAATCTATTATTCCAATTGAAGATGTGCCCTATGATCTTATCAACCAACTTGTAAAAATTATGAATCCTAAGAGAGTGAGGGCTTACCGGTTCCCCAAGATACTCCATAGTAAATTATCCCCTATTCATGTTCAAGTTTTCATCAAGATTTCTAACCCTGATCTCTATGATATACATGGATGTATAAAATAAACTTTTCCCCTGGTTCACCACCTGACCACTCCACATGAAATACTCTCCTAAAAGACCATTCATCCCTTGCACTGATCTTCTACTACCATTGATAAACAAAATTGTGTCATCCGCAAACATCACATGAAAAATACCCCTTCTTACATGCTGATTCCAGTAAGGCAAAACTTTCCCCATGAGAAGACCTCGGTTAATATAGTAACTAAAGAAATTTTGAGAGAGGATGAACATAGTGGGGGAAAGAGGGTCTCCTTGCCTAATACCTCTTCAAGCCTTGAAGAAACCGAACTGTTTTCCCAAAAACGATGTTGATATCCAGGCCGAACTGAAGCAACGAAAAAGTAGATCAATAGTCCAATTAGAGAACCCCATGCAAGCCAACACCCTTATGATGAAAACCCATTCCAATCTGTCATAAAACTTGATGATATCTAATTCGATCATTAAGTTAACCCCAAAATAATTATTGTTAATATCACTAACCACTTCTTTCACCACTCCAATTGACCCCTGAATTGAATGCCCTTTAATAAAGCCATGTTGTTCCGAAGACACCCAAGTATTCAAGTGAGATGCCATTCTTTTATTGAGAATATTGGCCAAAACCCTGTAAGGAATATTACACATGCTAATGGGCCTATATTGATCAATAGAGTGTGGATTAAATATATTTGGAATCATCACCATCTTGGTTTCACATGCAATATGCGGCAAATTCCCTCCCTGAAAAAAGTCATGCACTGCCTTCACTAAATCTCCCTTAACTGTTTCCCAATCCGCCCTATAAAAAGACCTTGAAATGCCATCAGGACCAGGTACACTCTCCAGATTAAAAGTCCAGATAGCCTCATGCACTTCAATCTCCTCCGGAGTCCTCCTCAAACATGCATCAACTTCCTCTGAAACACAGCTCGGAATTGCCTCAAAAATTTTAGCATCGCCCCTCGGGTGCCCACCATTCAAGCTATGATTGGGCCCTGATAGTAAGGATTGGATACTATCATTGACCATGACTCCAACCTCATCCCGATCAGTAGAATAAGATCCATCCTCCCTTCTGATATATGGTCTCTGAACACGACGACGCTCTTTAATACAAGCATAAAAAAACCCAGTGTTACGGTCCCCCTCCTAAAGCCATCGAATTCTAGCCCCTTCTCTAGCCAATCATTCATGCCTCATAAGGGTATCAAATAGAAGATATTTTTTTATCCTTAAATTAGCAAAAAGGATTTCATCCCATTCCTGCTCTAGACCCTCCTCCATTCGAATGATCTCCTTACAGATCTCAACTAAATCATTATCCCTCATAGGTATATCCTTCCTCCAGCGCCATAATAGATATTTAAGATGCATAATCTTATTGTGGAGTGTGATCCACGGGTTTCCCATGTGTTGTAGACTCTAGGCCTCCCTGACCACGTCATTGAAACTTGTTTCCTCCACCCAGGTATTAGAAAACCTGAACTGCTCCCCTCGCGACAATTTTGAAGCTAAGAAAAGTCGAAGCGGAGAATGATCAGAGAGACACTGAGCCAAATGAGAGACTTTGGCGTCCTGTAATATAGATAATGCAGCCTCATTCATCAAGAATCGATCAAGACAACCCCATGTCCGACTTCCTCCTTGTTTACTGTTACACCAAGTGAAATTATCTCTTTTAAACCCCACATCCAATAGACCACTTGTCGCCATAAACGATACAAAATCTTGGCAGGCATTCTTAGGAAAATCACCACTCCCCTTTTTCTCCTCCGGACTAGATATGGCATTAAAATCTCCCCCAAAAATCCAAGGATCATAATCAGAGATAATACCATCCAAATCCATCCAAATTATCTCTCTATCTTGAGCAAGGAACTTGGAATAGACAAAAGAAAAGGAAAACAAATGAAGCCCAACAAAAATTTTCATATCCAAAAACTGATTCGACACAGCATACCTATCTACAGTAATGTGATCCTTCCAAAAAATCCAAATCTTAGAGTTTAGAGAATCTCCATGCATGAAACCGTTCACTCTTAGCCTTTGACCATACTCCTTGATTTTACTATGCCCCTACTTTGGTTCGAGAATCACAACTATCAATACCAAATTGTTGCAAAATTCATTAACTATAAAATCATATTTCATCTGATCCCTTAGGCCCCGCACATTCTATATAAGGATTCTAACCATTAAAAACAAACTTGTCTGGTTTTGGCCCCAAACTTATGGCCCCTGATAGGATGAGATACAACTGTGGAAGAATCCAATCCTAATTTGGATTGAGACCGCGTGCGAACACGCCTCTGTACCTTTGAACCAACTGAACCCTAGGAGCACGAACCATTGAAAAAATCCTTTGAAAGGCCCTCATGAGAGCCACTTTACTGATTTCTTCCTTTACTTAAGATGACCCCATTCGACACTGAGGGAGAGTGCGACGGTTATGAGAGCACTTTCGAAACAAGAGACATTGGGTGTGAATGAACCACTGGTTGAAGATATCCCTCCCTAGGCGAAGAAGATATCGCCTCTCCCCGATCATTAAAGCCCGACTCCATCGATAGTATCTCCTAAATCCAGATATGGGAGGTGACCCAAGGATCAAAAAAAGATGGAGAAGGCTGGGCTAATTTACTGATCAGCACCCCAATAGAAGAAAAGCCCCTATCCCAAAGCATAAGAGATGAAACCTCCCCCATATCTTGGTTATATAAAACCATATCTCGGCTAAAAGCCTAAAGACCTTCACGACTCCAGGGTTGCAAAGACGTGGATTCCTCGCAAAGTAGCCTAGAATAAACCACACCCTTTCCTTTATCCCTCCCCAGTGGTCCTGAAGAGCAATGCAAGGCTATACCCCTTATAGGATAACTCGATGTACCCCAAAAACTGGAGTCCCCTTGACGAGCCTTGCGGCAAACCTGCAACGTGTGACTAGAAATATGACAAGAAGAGAAAAACATGGGAACAGCTAGGTAAATCAGTGGTTGACGATGATCTTCCATTACTTTGATTTGAAGGACCAGGAGACTCTGAAGTGGATTAGAAATATCCAAATCAACACAAATCCTTGTGATAGACGCATCCACTAAGCGACTCGTCCTGTCGTCCGTGCACAAAAAAGAACCCATCGAATCCCCAATCGCACTTAGAAAATATTCATTCATAAGGGGAAGAGGGATCCCTGGAAGAAATATCCAAACCACTGCACTTGAGTATTATTTTCCAGAATGAGCATCCATTGACTATAGGGAAAGTGAGAACCTCCAACACCCCACAAAACTCGGGCTACTTCTCCATGCTTTAACAAAATCATCCCTCAAATCCATAACGATACAGAAGGCTTTCCTATCGAAGATCAACACTAACGCCAGAGGAGACAAACTTCATCTGTGAACGTAGTCTAGGAAGACAACAAGGGAAGCCTTATTCACACCAAAACGTGCTATCAGTGCCCAACGAGGATCCTTGGCCGCTGCCTCGAAAGAAACTGGTGGAACCGCAAGAACAATACAACCCTTCTCTGAGAAAGAAGTAGCCGAAAATGGGACCGATGGAGAGGAATCCTGATCCTGACCGAGCCCCATGGGAGGCCGTAAAAGGGCATCCTTGAAAGAAGGCATAGGAAGATGAGCAACACCACCATCGGATGTTGAAGAGCCAAGCACGCCACTGTCAGAGAGTGCCGACGCAACGGGCAGAATGATAGCATTTGATTGTTTTTTATCACAAAAGTCTATCATTTAAATCGGCACTTTCTTGGGTAGTATAGAAAATTGAAAAAGATAAGAGAGTAACTTTGAGGAAAGCATTTTCATGGAAAATGACTTAGTGTTCATGGACGTATGCTTGTTTAAACTAATGGAGCCCAGGTATAAATGGATTAAGTGTTTCATGGGTTTTTGGTGAGATGAGAAACTTTAAAGTAGGTTTGAATTTTTAAAAGGGAAATGGGATGAAAAATAAATTACATAACATTTACACGCCATGTAAAGGTATTACATATCATGTAATTGTTCAAGGGTTTTAATAAAATTAACATAAGGGGATGGTTTTTCCATTATTTTTATTAAAAATATTTACACGACATGTAATGACATTACACAGTGTGTAAATGTATGATCTAGTATTTTAATCATGTAGTGAAATTGAATTATCATTTAATTCAATTGCATCTCTTCTCCTCTTGACCCTAGGCATTTCTCTATATTATTTTAGGGTACCAGTTTTCCTTCTAGACACCCCGTTTGTGTGATCAATCACTGGTAATAATTTTTTGTTCAGTTTCTTCCTTCTCTTATTTATTTTCCAAACATTGTATTGAAATCCTTTGAACAATTTCATTGTCGGTTTTGATCTTGATTGGTTTTGATCTTGGAACTTATTTTTAATCATCTTTACCCTCTTTTTCATGGTCATTAATATTTGGAAGCATTGTTAGATTGTCATTTAAATATAGGGTCTAAATCTTAACCATATAGTCTGATGACTGCTAAGTATATGAAATATTGGGATTACACCATCATTGTGTACAAACAATTTAATTAAATAAAATGATTGAATTATTCCTTGATGTACTTTGGTTTCAAATGGATTTTTAACTTGCTCATGGCTTCCCATGTGGTGAGATAACTAGGATTATAATTGAATTAGAAAATGTCTTATGGTTTGTTTATCATGACATGTGACCTAGGGTGATTTGTTTTTATATAATCCATAAATTATGGCATATCTCTTATTGATGTCATTTTTAATCAATTGTGAATTAAATTTTAAGTATAATATGAAAGAATAATGTTAATTCTCATAATAAACTATTGATAATTGTGATGTCATATTGTGATATTCACATTGTATGATAGGGATTGTGTTCCATGTTGAAATGATTATATATCAGGCTCGACCTTGTAACTTTAACAATTATAGGTTGTAATTATTATATTGAGAGGGATTGGCCTGGTCCCATGTGGTAATTCTTATATAGAGTGTTCTATTCCCAGTCCCATACTGTAATTCTAATAGGGATTTGACTTGGATGTTGTAATGCTTATTGGGATTTAACCTGGATTGTTGTGTCTATACAATGATTATTTCATTGTGGTCATCATGATCATAATACATGCTCGAAGATATTATAGAATGGTGTCAGAGTGGGTTATTTCACTTTGTTTATATGGTTTTGGTTGGCATGGTTGTAAGACATGCTCAAATATATTCTAGAATGGTGCTGAATCAGGTTATTTTACCATGGTTTCATGGTTTTGGTAGGCATGGTCATAAGACATGCTCAAAGATATTCCAGTATATATATGAAGAATGTTTTTGTTGTATTTATTTAATTGTTAACTTTATTAATGAACCTTTTATTGGTTTATTTAATGTTCATCTTATCAGACTTTTTTTGTTTAGAAACAGTGGTGTCAACCAACTGAGTTACACTCAAACCCTATTTAGGTCATCATTTGGTACCCGAGCAGATTATGTGGAAATAGATTTAGAAAATGGAAATGGACCTTGCTATTGATTTCTTGTTTTTACATGGGTTGGAGTGTGGAGATGGGAATGATATGGGGTTCAGGACCTGGTACTTTGTGTCTTCTATTTTTTCTCCTAATATTTTTCTTGTATTGTTCTACCATTAAATTTAGTTATATTCCATCATGTCATTACATTATTCTGTATTTATTTACGGGATTATTCGGTTGGATTTTATTGTTTTCTTCCTCTATGTATTTACTTTTATTATTTATAATTTATTATGAATTATTTCTAATGCTATGACACTTCACACTATGGTGTATAGTCTCCCACTATACCTCTCACACCCCTGCTACAAGTCAGCAACCTATGGCATACGGGGAGGCACTCTTGAGGTCTCATAACCAACAATTTTCATCCACATGAGAGAGTTATAGATTGGGGGACATTACATATTATATATATATATATATATTCTTCTATAAATAAATATGATATATAATAAATTTATTTACACCATTCATTGAGACGGTTGGCCATACGTATGTACGAACATTGTTTTTAGTTATTGAATGATGGAAATAATGAAAGGTAAATAATAAATAAACATTATAAAAGGATTATTATAACATATAAATCATATTTATTCATTAAATAAGTCTTTATTACCATAAATGTATTTTAGATTTGTAAAATGAATCACATTGCTTCGTGGAAGAGGTAGTCCACATGTACAGAAAAGAAACATTATCATTTTTCAATAGTTTATAATGAAATAAGATAGAAATGATATTATTATTCAATAATAATATTTTATTATAAATATAACATATAAAATTAAAACCCATCATGATAACCATCCAGTAATGATGGTTCTAAAAAATAAATTTCATCACTACATCGAGAAGATAATCTATATGTACGCATTATTGATACTTTTAACTCCCATTTGATGAGAAAAAAGGTAGATAATGGTCATTTATATTCAAATAAATATTTAATTATATTTTTTATACTGAATATAGTATTAAATAATAAATAATACCAGTTTAGATATGTTAAAATAATAATTTAAAAGGAAGTGATTTTTTAAGGAGATTACCTACTATTTGAAACAATATCATTAGATTCTTTCTTGGGGATACTAGGGGTTGTATTATGGGAAGACCATCAACACTATAATTTGTATACGGAAGTTCATAACAGAATTGTTTTGGGTTTTTTGAGATATAAGGATTGATGTGGTGTGACGAATTGAAAGGAAGGGTGCTATTTCATAATCAAGGGGAGAGGAACTCTTAGGATTTCAAAAAAGATTAAAATATAAGAATTTAATTATATAGAAAAACCCTTAAAAATGGATAGGGATTTGATGAAAATTTATTATGGGGTTTGGATCCCATCTAACTATAAAATTGGTAATTGTTTAAGTGGAATGTAAATATTATCTTTTGGTTTAACCTCATAGTTAACCTATTTTAACCTTAACTGCGATAAGGTATTTTTTACTTTTAAAGAGTTGTAATTTTGCATATAAGGTAAAAATTAGGGTAGAAATGAATGATTTATTACATTTTAGAACAAATAATATCCTTATTTTCTAATTTCAAAATTATTAATATTTTTAAATAATTTAATAAAATATTATTTTGAAAAAATATCATTAATGTCAATTTTCACACTATTTCATTAATTTGACTTAAATGTCTTAAAGTCAACATTAGAATTAGAATAAAATCATTTAACACCACAATAATAAGTCGTAATAATTTATAATTTTTTTTGAAAACTATAGTTTATATATATTATATAAATTTTAATATTTTTACAATTATTCATTTTATTTTTTCTTTCAATTGAATAAATGTTGTATTAGTGTTGCGCAAGAATTTTAGGTAATTATTTAATTACTAATACTTATAAATAAATTTACAACATAGAAATAATGTACTTAATCACAAAATATATATTTATATTCATTCGTAAGGGGATTTTTTCCCACTATGGATATAAAATAGATATATAAAATTAAAAGTATGATATTTTTTATTTTATTTTTACATTAAATATTATATAACTCAATTTCAAGGTAAAATATACATTAAAAAATAAATTTCAAGCCTAAGGTGATAATTTTAGATTTAAAATAATCCAATATGAGTTATGATTAATAAACATGGCCTTATCACATAGTTTTAAAATATACTATTCATATTTACTCTTTACTTAGAAAATAATTTTTACAATGATTATTATTCATATAGCTTAAAAATAAAGGGAACCATTTAAAAAATTTGATTCTCATGATTCCAAATATGGAATATGATTTTTTGAAAATAAATTTTTATTATGGAATTAATTTAATTCTAAAATAATCATACAATTTGTGATGAAGAACACTTTTTAGAGAAAAAAACTTATATGCATAAAAATGGATTTATTCTTATCTCATGACTAGAAAAAAATATTAGATAAATGGTAAAATAATTTATTGAATATATACTATTTAAAATTTATTAAAATCATTCAAAAATAGTTTCTAATTTATTTTATTATGATAAAAACACATTTCATGCATAAAAACGGTTTTTTAGGAAAATATCTCATTTATTTTTAAGTAAATTTATTTTTCATTTATAATTAATTGATATAAAATGAATTAATTTTAGTCAAATGTAAAAATTAGGTTTTTAGTAATGTAATTAGTTAAATTCCTACTTTAAAATCCAATGGTGAGGTGATAACTATTACATTAAATAGTAATATTTTAATAGCATATCATGGTTCGTTCAAAATCGATGTTGTGTGTAATTCGAGATATAAAATAAATTAAATATATTTATATAGAAAGATTTCATAAAATATAATAGTATTAAATTATACCCCATTTAAAAAATAATTTCTCCATTAAAATTACATCTCTTCAATTCAACCATATTAGGATAGTTATGCCTCATCACATCGTCGGTTTTTCAAATAACTTCCAAAAAAAATTAGTTTCACCAGAAAACGTTGTTAGTGTGGGTGGTATTGTTTCATAGATATTTCTCTCAACAATATAGGATCTCTACTAGTTGTTCTTTATAATAAAGGTCTTCTTCCAGTGGTAAGACCTCTACATTCAGTATATTTGATGGACAAGGTATGTAAATCCTTAGGAGAGATACGTGGAAGATATTGTGAACATGAGAGAAATTAAAGAGAAGTTCCAAATGATAAGATACCATCTAGATATGATAAAGAATATCAAATGAATAAATATATATAGGGATAAAATTTCCCTTCATTCCAAACCTCATAGTATTCACCCCATGACATATTTATAGGAATACCATGTCCCAAATTTCAATAGCTAGATCTAATCGGTGATTTTAAATGTAATTTTTGGTTGACATTAAGTTTCCTTATGTGTTTCTGATGGGATATAACCTTGTCTACCATTTTATTAGTTTTCTCAGGTCCCAATAGATTTATCTCTCCAACTTCATTCTAATAAATTGGATTTCTACACTTCTTACCATAGAGGGCTTCATAAGGATCATTATTAATGCTCAAGTGAAATATTTTTTTTTTAATATAATTCCACCAAAGGAATAAGTTGATCCCTACCACCTTTGAATTCCATAGATAAAAATAATAAAATTTAATCTAGTGTTTTAATTTTCCTCTCAGACTGACCATTTATCTCAGGAAGACACAAAATAATAAAACTCAACTCTGTATCAAGAACCTACTGAAGACTCCTCTGAACCTTAGAGGTAAACCTCAAATCCTAATCAAATGCAATGTAATGTCAAACTCCATAAAATTTAACCACGTTATTAATGGATATTCTGGAATGTTGATAAGGGGAGAAGTCTTATCAGATGGAAATAAATTGTTTTTAATTTGTAATATGAATGAATAAAACCCAAATATAATTATTCCATACGAATTTTGTGAGGAGTATAAAGTCAAATTCAGTGGTGATGTTTTCCCGTATCAATTGTGGTATAGGTAAAGGTTGTAACAAACCCTTAAACAATTGTCTCTCAGTCTTAACTTTTTTATTGATTAGGCATCGAGATGCATACTCTACAATATATCTCTTCATGTTACCCCACCAAAAATTATTTTTCAAGTCTCTATACATCACTGAAATTCTAGGATGAATAGATAATGATGAACTATGAGCATCATCTAATATCTCTTTATTAATATGAATTATTTATGGTAAAAATATATGGTTGCTAAGTCTTATCATTCCATCAGAATCAAGGTTGATCTTAGGGATATTTTGGACCTTCTTCAACAGTTCAACATCTTCATATTATGCATCTTTAATCATAACATGGATATATAGTTGAACAATCATTTGATAATGATATGATTTCTCCTGTTCCATAAAAATTTCTAGATCCATCTATTTTAAATCCATAAATATTATATCTTCTGTGATCCACATAATATATAAGTAATTATGATTATTTAAACTTAATACATCAGCTACCTTGTTCTATTTCCCTAGGTGGTAATATATTGAGCAGTCATAATCTATAATCAACCCCAACCATATTATTTGTCACATATTTTTATAATATTATGTGAAAATATACTTTAAACATCAATTATATTTATATATATATCACACTTTTACTCATAAATATAAGGCCTCTATATCTTCACTTAAAACAATTACCATTTCCATCTCAAAATCTTGGATCGGGTATTTTTTGTCATGTGTTATTAGTTTTCAGGAAGCATAATCAATCACCATATCATTTTTCGTTAGAAAAAATCCTAGTCCTTTATTTTATGCATCACTGTATATCACAAACACTTCCCTACTATAGGGTAGTGTGATCTTAGGTTCATCGACTTAACTACTTCTTATTTCTTTAAAATTCTCTTAACATTCCTCTATCTAGAAGAACAAAATTCCCTTCAAAGTATACTTTTTTAGTGAATTATATAGTTAACATAAATCTAAAAAAGGTTTCATTAATATCCAATAAACCCAAAAAAAATCCATGAATCTCAGTCACTGGTGTTGGTTGGGGAAAATTTTCAATAACTCTATCCATTGATGGATCTATTGAAATACCCTCACATGAGATTATATGACCCATGAATGAAAACTTTTGAAGACAAAATTTTAACATGGTAAATTTTTTATAAAGATTATCCTTCTTTAGTGACATCAACATAATTCTTAAAAGATCATCATTCTCTTACTTTCTCATTGAATATTCAAGAATATCATCTATAAAGGATACTACAAATTTATAAAGGTAATATTTAAAGGATTTATTCATCAAATATATGAA
The DNA here is from genome assembly GCA_963277665.1 of Viscum album. NCBI lineage: Eukaryota > Viridiplantae > Streptophyta > Magnoliopsida > Santalales > Viscaceae > Viscum > Viscum album. Next base: position 937,789,008 of record OY728155.1, on the reverse strand, counting down.
GATAAGAGTGTAATTAGTAAGATCAAATTTCAACACTATATATTCATAGTCCACAAATTTTGTAAGGAATTTTATCTTTCTATATTCACCTTCTTGAAACTCAATTGATGATATCCAAAATTAAGGTTAATATTATAAATGTTTTAACCTCTATGTAATAGATCAAATAAGTCATCAATATGGTGTATATGATACTTGTTCTTGATTTTGATATTTTTTATTTCTTGATGCAGGTTTTCATTGATCCATTGATCTTATTAATAAAAAAAATGGATGAACCTCAATGTGGTTCACTTTTTTAATTTAATCCCATGTCAATATTCACCTGCAGTTTCTACTTCAATTCCTACAACTCAATCAGGAAAATTTAATATATATTATTTTAAATAGGTGTAAAATTGGATATGAATTTTATTGAGAACTCAAATTCATGATTCCATGGAAGAGATTATGATTCTTCTAAAAAGGAATCAAGAAACTCCCACATAATAGGCATATTATTTATTTTGAGTTTCTCCCCAACCATATAATATAAAAATCTATTTTGAATCGGAAAAAATACCCATATAATGGATGTGATTTCCATCGAATGTTCATATTTATCATCAAAATGACAAATGATCTTGAGATCTTTTGGAATAAAAAATGATGATTTTCCTTATAATGAATTTGGTATGGGATCCATAAAAAGAAATTCAATCCATGCCTCAAATCACAAAAAAATTAATCAAAGGGATAATTACTATATCTATAGGAATAAATTTCCCACAAACATCAATATAAGAAAAATTATAGACTTGATATAGGACCATTATATCATTAAGATTAGTCACTACTAACTCAATATATAATTGTTGAGCTAGTAATTTTATACCCATTTAAAATTATAGAGATATAAAATAGTGTGTGTATCTATAATAATATACTAAATTTATTATTGTAGAGTCGATGATAGTTTTAACATTCACTTGATCATTCCTATTACCTACTTTAGTAGTAAAAATATCATGTTATTTCCCAGTATCTTTAGGTTGAATGTCAACACTGGTCATAAAAAACTTAAAGATTCATGAACTAGTTGGCATAATTCCCATATTCCTTTCATTTGAAGAATTATAGTTCGGGTGGTTCATTAGTTTGAGTCTTATTTTTCTCCATTTCATTAATTATTCTATTTAACCCTTTTGAAATTCATAGGAATTATGAAATTCCCTTCAATATTTAAAGAACCTCACAGTTTTATTAAATAAATTTTCAAGATGTTTCTTCCCACATATATGGAATCAAGATGGCTTGAAATTATTTCATTTATATGATTTAGAAGAGTTTTCATGATACTTTACCTTACTTTTCTATAATAACCATGGGAATGATGGGAATATACAATTTAAATTTCCACCTTGATAGAATATTGAATGGATTATTCATAGCTACTGATGTTTCTTATGGATAACTCCCTTTAGAGGATTAGTTTTAAGACATTAACGAATCTATAAAACATACATTTAGGTTGGATGATAATACTAGAATCATACCTCACAAGTATTATAAAATTTTCATCACAGGTACTAACAGACTCATTATAATTCTTATTTAGTGTAAGGAATTCCTTCTCCATTTTCGTACAAATAATATGAGGAATGTACTTATAGAAAAATGATATCATAAAGTCATCCCATTTCTGGGAGAAAATTTCTTCATATTTATTCATATTTCTAATTAGAGCCCACCATTTTTCTCATTTTCCTTCCAATCAATATATATCCATGTTGAATTTTTCATGATCTGACCAACGGATAATGGAAAATGTATTTTTTATAGTAATGATCCATTACTCATCAACTTGTGGATCATTGAAAATACTAAAATAATTTTGATTTTGACTTATGAATGAATCAATAGAATGATGTTACTGACTTTTCTCATTTGGACATTCAACGTGATCCATATCATGAAAATGTTGGGTGAGGATAACAATTAGATTTTTTATTCCATATCCAATAAAATTTGGTTTTATTGGATGAAAAGAATTTTATTTTACATCACATTCATCATTAACAAGATTATTTTGTGTTCCATCCATTTAATAAAACCAATAATACAATTGTTAGCATCATGATATAATAGTCATATTGAGATTTCATATAATAAGAAAACATAATTCATAGGATATCTAAATCCTAACACCTTATTATAAATATATGGGCCTTAGTTTTAACCGACATTATCCATGGTCATTAACAAATAATTTGGATGTTATTCTATATAGAGACTTATCCCTAGAGTTTCATGAATATTTTATAATCTCAATCTTCAAATATTGACAAAAATTTTACAAAGATAAAAAATTTAGTAAATGAATCTCATCATATATAAATATAAATATTTTATATAAATATTCAATAAATTTTAGAAATCCATGGCTAAGGATGGTAAATGTTTTGTTTATTTTGATACTACGTACACAATATTATTATAAGTGACATTAAACATCTCCTATAAAGATTTTTTCATTTAGTATTCTTTATAGACAGACCATAATTTATGTCCTTTCTTCAAAACCTGAGTAAAGGAAACATGAGAAAATGTTATCTCAAAAACTCAGAAATGGTAAACTTATGAGATATCAATAGTTGATCATATGAAAGAAATTAGATAAGCATAAGGTTATGAACCCATGATTGTTAATTAAAATGTTCATACCCATTCATTAAATGATCATAAACATTAGTCATGGTATTAACCTTCACGATGTCAATATACATGAATCATAAGAGTGAGAAATTGTCATCAATCATGATCTATAAGTTCATGTTATAAAATGTTAGAACCATCGTAAATATAGAAATTATTTCTTATGTGATGTTTAACTACCCAAACCATCAAATCATAATGGATTAGGAATCAACACCTATTTCCATTAATGGGTCAATCACATTGACTTGTTTCTTATAATAGATTAAGCACATAGACTTTTTTACCATAATGGGTCAAGTACATCAACTTGTTTCCCATAATGTATCAAGCACATCGACTTATTTCACATGGCTATCTTATGAGATATAAAACATTACATAATTAATTAGATAGGATATATAATTCTGGGCCCAAACATCACACATTGAATACTATACATATTTTCTCCTTGAGAACATAAAACACTCATCGTGTCATCATATCATAACCCATTCAAATAAAACATCTTTCATAATCATTTTATAGTCTCAAAATAGCATAATCCATGGAAAAAATTGGTTTCATAAATATCACATCATTATAATAAAAACCCATATATGGAATTAATAAGGACTTCATCATTTTATCATATCCCCAGTAAAACAACTACAACATAAAATGATGTTATCATATATGAAATTTTCCTTTTAAGGATTACTTAAAATTTTCTTGAGGAAAATATAATTTCACTTTGAAATAACCCTTTTTATACCATAATAATTTCTCAAATATTAAGGAAATAATTTTATTTGAAAGTAACCTTGGAATAATTTAATGTAAGATTCAATTAATCGACCATTCATCAAGGAATTAAATTTTATTCATTCTATATAATTAATAAAAATTCCTTTTTTACTCTCACTAAACAGTCAGGGGAACATTGTTTAGGAAATAAAAATAATATTGATTTTAAACCATTTTGTAAAAAATAAGAAATTGGAAGATGAATTTAGTTAATCTAAGATTAATGGTAAAAACAATCTTGTAAATATTTTTTTATAAATAATGATATGGAATAAAATAGTGTTTTGACTAATGAGAGATTAATGTTTGTTTTCATTAAAAACATATTTTCAATCGCACGAGTAGTTATAGAGAAAAAAAATGAATGGAAAATGTATTGTGAAGAAGTTAAAATAGGATAATAAAATTCACTAGTTTCTTTGCAGGTATATCATTAAATTTCATCATTGAAAACATAATCATAATTAATCCTGATAAATAATGAGATTTTCACATAAAACCCATAATCACTTGGTAAAATATGAATCATAAACCCCATTAATGAAATTAACTTATATGGATATATAGATCATCGTAAATTTTATAATAATAATCATAAAATACATTCATCAGTTGTATTTAAACAACATTAAAAAACACTAGTTAATGGGAAAGGTGTATCACCGAAATAAAAGTGTAACGAAAATACCTTACCTCAAGTCTCACCTTTATTCATATATGTTCATAGATCCTATATAATAAATATATATTTACTGTAAATTTATTAAAAAATCATTATAATATATATCATACTATGTATGGTTTATTTATGATATCTTATCATCCAATTATTAACAATTTTTTATTAATATCCCTATTATAAGTGATAACTGTTTCGTTTCTCATGTATGTTTCTCTTCTCAAGCTTTATTCCTTGTACTATAATAATGGGTTCATAATTTTAGGAAATTAAATCATGATAAAAATATCATATATATTCAGTATATAAATATATTGATTTATCCATAAAATTTTTAGATCTAAAAATGATTTACACTATTCAAGGAAACAGTAGGAATTACGTACGCATGAATGATGGTTTCACTCTTCAAAAGACTGAATAAAATAAAATAAAATAATAATTCACCTTTATAGAAACATTAGAAAATAATATAAATCATATATATTTATAAAATCTATTTTTATTAGAAATCATGTAAAAAGTAGATGAAAAATTAATCCCATCGCCTCATTGAGTTGGTCATCCACACACACAAATGAGTAACATTATAGTTTTCTAATGGTTTAGAAGATAAAAAGCTAGATATTATATTATCATTACATAAGAATAATTATTTCATTAACATAATATAAAATATTAAAACCCCTCATGATGAACATCAATGAAAAATGGTGATTAAAATTTAATTGTATCTCTACGTGGAGACGTTAAGCCCTCTGTATGCACAAGTGATACTTTCACATTCCATTTGATGAGACATAGGGTGGATAATGGTGATTTATTAATCATAATAAAATATTTTTATATTTATTACACATAATATATTGTTTTATGATAAATACCAATGATTTATAGGAGGTAAAATAATAATTAAAAAGTAAGTAGTCGATTAACGAAATTACCTCATCTTTGAAACAAATCCTCTAGATCTCCTCTTGAGATCACTAGGGATAGTATTTTTCAGTGAACAGAACTGATAGAATGTGTATAAGGGAGTTTATAAGATAATATTATAGGTTTAAATTGAGTTATAAGGCTCGATGCAGTGTGAATAATATAAAGGAATGGTGACCTTTTATAATAATTGGGAGGGGTATTATTCAGATTTCTAAAAACATTAAAGTACAATAAAGTAATTATATATCCAAATGGTTCCAAATTGAAAGGGTATTGAAGATAATTATTAATAATATTAATATAACATCAAAAAATAAAATTTATATATTTTTATGTGGTTTTTTAGATAATCATTTTTCATAAACCCATAGTAAATCTATTTTAACCTTAACAGTAGTAGTGTCTTTTATACTCTTAAAAGGTTATAATTTTATATATAAGTTGAAAATTGGATCATAAATTCACAAGGTATGAAATATTATACTAACTTATATCATCCATATCCTATTTCAATATTTTAATGGTTTTTTAATAATTTAAAAAAATATTATTTTTCGAAAAATATCAATAATATTATTTTTTACAGTATTCATTTAATTTGACTTCAAATACATAAATAAACAGTTGTAATTAAAAAATAATCCTTTCAAACAACACTAATATATTATAATTATATATTAAAATCTTGTTACACTATAAATTATTCATATTGTATCACTTTCAATATTTCTGAAATTATTTATAATATTTTTTTCTATTAATTAAATAAATATTGGATTATCATTGTGAAAGAATTAAAGGTGATTATTTAATTACTAAAAATTAGAAATAAATTTCCATCATGAAAATTTATTATTTAATATAAAAATAGACATTTACAATTCATAACTTTCTTTTTCCTATATGTGGAATCATAATAGATATTTAAAAGTAAGATAGGGACATTTATTCTTTTTCTTTAATTTAAATATTATAGTTTCCATTTTTATGGAGAAGTGTCCATTAAATAAATAAATTTAGATAATAAGATGAAATAGATATATTTAAAATCATCCAATGATTTCTGGGATGAAAAATCATGGCCATATAAATTAGATTCAACCTAGATCAATCGGTTTTACCCTTTACCAAGGTGATAAAATTTCCATGGTTTCTATTTATAATGATAAAAAATAAAAGGGATCCATATAAAAAAATTTAACCTCTTGATTCAAAATATTGAATAAATTTTATAAAATTCAATTTCTATTTTTAGAAGATATTTATTTTAATATAATTATGCAAAGTGTGATTAAAATTTATTTTTAGAAAATATTCATTTTAAGTATAAAATTGGATTTATTATTAAACCATGTCTAGAAAAATATTAGATAAATAATGAAACATTTTATTGAATATATAATATATAAATATAATTAAAATCATTCCTCAGTTGTGACTAATTTAATTTATTAAGATAAAAACATATTCAGGGCATAAAAAGAGTTTTCTAGAAAAACATATTCAGTGAATAAAAAGATTTTTCTAGAAAAACAACTATTTTGTTTTCAAATAATTTGTTATTCATTTAAAAATTAATTGATATCCAATGATAAAAAAATATTTATATTTAATCCTTAAATTTTTAACAATATATTTATTCCAATTCATATCCATAAATCCAATCACTAGGCAATAACCATTAAATTAAATAGTAATATTTTAATATTATATCACCGTTTTTTATCAATCTCTATGTTGAGTGTAATGAAAGATATCAATGAAATAAGTTTTTTATGGAAAACTATTTCATTAAATATAATGTTTTTACAGAATGGATGATCGTGATTTTTTTAAACTGTAGAATCGAAACATATTTGGTAATATGGCTTCCTCATGTAATTTTGGAAGTGAATAAATTATCAATTAATAACCTTTTAAATTTAAATGGTGGGGATCTACTATGAAATGATCTTATAACTATATTTGACTTAATGTAAGTTGTAATTTGAATAAATATTTAATTTAAATTTTAAAATTTAAAATTTTATGGATATATTAATATCTACTATATATTATGACATTAATATATAACATATTTTGGGTTATGGAATTGGTTATGAGAATAGAAATATATATATCCTTAAAATTAGATTATCTGAGTGACATTATATTCAGATTCCACTGGATTGGGTTGTTGGGGTTTTTTAAAATAGTGTGACAGTAATTAAATCATCAATTAATTATTTAATGATCAGTAATCAAGATAAATTTTTAATAATATTTTATTAATTATTTCTTAAATATGAAAATATTTCCACAGAAACACTATGATCAATAATGTAAAAATAAAACTTCGTCACCAATAAAAACATCAAATACCGAAATAGGTTCTTGAGCATTTTATAATGGAATAAAATTTTGTTTTTCCTAAAATACCTTATTATTAATCTTACAAATTAGGGGGTGAGTGAAGATGAGATAGATGCATACATAATACACATAGAATCACATAAACATATTTTTATAAGGAAAAAATGATTAAAACTAAGAAAATTCATGCATACACGATTACATATATCTAAAAGTACTTAAAAAGGTATATATTTGATAAAGATAAATAATATTTTCATTTAAATATACAAGATTAAACTAGAAGATGGGTTTATATCATATTATCATGTACTCATTATACTTATATATATAAATCATTTGTAATCGTTAGGATTCCATAAATATAATAAATTATAATTTTGTCTCATATTATCATCCTTACCACCAATATACCCAATATTCAATATTAACTTTATAATGAACTCTATATAGAACCAACTCATGAATTTTTTCAGCACTTCTCTAGGTTAATAATGATGTTTTGGAATATGGTTCTTCACCACTTATTTTTACTAAATTGTGGTAAAACATTAAAAAATCTATTAAAGGTTTCATGTTACTAGTTTCATTGAAACTTCCTTTAAAGATGGAAAATATTCAAAGTGAGAGAAATGAACATGAGGATCTCAAATTTACATTTGGAATAAATTGTCATTGGAATAGGAATTACAATTAATTAAAGAATATTCTTGTGATAGATTCTATAGTGGTTATATTCATCATTGCTTGTAATATTTCTAATTATATTTTTTTATTATTAATTATTATATGTGATCACAAATTTTTATCCAATTAGAAGATCTATGTAAGATAATAAAATATAACCAAATGTAAGTTGAATCATGAATTTGATGATGGGACTTGAATGCTTCATTGACTAAACATTACCATAGATTGATGATTGTTATGTGGATTGAATCATGAAAGATTATTTTTTATTGATTTTTACCAAAACATATATCTATGCATCTAGTTATAGATACAGTTATAAATTATTTCATATTTAAGATGAATGTTTTTATGGAATATCATGACTAATAAATGTCTTGGTTATACATAAATCACTGATGTCCAAATATAATTAATTAATTATATATATATAGATTATAATACTCAAATAATATATATTTGTTGAAAAATACTTCACTTTAAAAAAACTAAAAGTAATTGAGAAAGATATATTGATAAGGGTTTGTTTTGTCCCATAAAATCTGGTATAAATTTTTATAATTGTTAAATAAAATATAAGGTTAAACTGAAAAATGATTGAAGGAATTTCTTTTTGGAATGGAATTAATGACATCGTGAATCATTTCAGTGATTTATAAAGAATCTAAAATGTTTATAAAGCACTTGGGGCCAAAATTCCTGAACTGATTTTGTTTTCAATTCATATATGGAATATTAGAAAGTTTCTCATGGATCTTTTGTGAAATATATGTGTTTTCAATACTGAGGTGGTGTTTTTGTAGTAACATGTAGTCCATTGGAGAGGAAATAACATTTATGATTGAATATAGGAGTTACATTGGGACCACATACTTATTACATAGACAGTAATATGAGGAAGATATTACATTTTAATACCTATAAAATCATTTTAATGGGTGATTTATTTTTGTGTGACCTAGGGGAATGTTTCCCCAATCAAAGATAACTTTCAACTTCATGTAATTTTTTTCTATAGAATACCGAGTTTTCCAGAATTATTTAGATGAGAGAAAGAAATAAAAACCATGTGAGATCCATTATTGTGGAAGTACTACTATTTCCCACATTGAGATAAATCCATGAGTTCCCTTTGCAAGGAAATACCATGATGTCCCTTTATTTATCATGCTTGTGATGCCACTTTAATAGGGTCACTTAACACAATTACTATAGATAATTTTTCCATTAACATAGAACATTTTACTATGAGAAATGTTTTCTCTCAAAGAGTCCCGCTAACTACCTCCTCACTATGTTCAGTCACAAGTCAGCTGGCCTATATTCAGACACATTTTAAAGTGGCCTAATCATCATTAACAGAGATTCCATCACATCCATTATTCTACTCAATTCATCTATATTTATTTGAAATATCTAATTGAATTGTTGGCTTCCATTCACTAAGATAGACACTCTAAAATGTTGTTTATATCATGTAATCCTCCATGAACATCTATGTTACATGATCAATATATGCACATTAGGGTGCACTGATTTGATCATTAATTACCTTAATAATGAGATGGTTGTGGGGGTTCCTCCCAAACTTATAAAACCATAATTGTGATCAAAATCATGTATCCCTTTGATATCAATGGTACTTATCATGATGAAACTTGAGTGACCTATCATATATCATATTGTCTATATGGGATTTCCCATATCATGTGTCTTACTCACTCTATAAACTAATTGGATTCATCCATCCTTTAAATATGTCATTGATAGAGAAAGGGTCACATATTAGGTGTATTTGTAGAAAACCCGCCTTCACATAAGTCAATGACCCAGTTATGAACATTTGGAAAGTTCACCTGAAATCCATTGACAGTTCGGTCTTATTCCAAAATTATATTTCTATAGTAATGAAAACATTTATAAACATATTATTACATGATTTTTAAATATAAATATTAATTAATATAACACATTAATTGTAATGACCTTTTGACTTTAGAAGAATAGGTTTATAAAACATCAAATGAAACTAAAACACGGAATACTTATTTTATTCTCAATTGTGATGTCCTAAAATCTATTTGATATCCTAAATCAACATAATATGAACTGGGGAATTAATTAAAGAAATGGGTGATCTAAAAATATTTTTATGTGAAAAAACATGATAATGAAATAAAAAAAATGTGATATAAAGTTATAACATGATATCATAAAAGAGAATGCATGTGAGTAATCAATGGGAGAATACCAAAAAGAGAATTGTATCATGAAATCATGGATATATTAAAAGGATGAAATTGCATAAATAATGAAATAAACATAAGTCAAGGATAACTTCCAAGACAATATCACATGGTGGGCATAGTGTCAGAATAGATATCGTTCACTCCCTAATCCCATACATGACATCTCATGAGACTAAAACATTACCCAATGCATTGGATGTATATATAATTACCATATCACATTCATAATGTGTACATTAATATGTGTTACACATATGTAATATAATAACAAGGAATAAAAATAGAATTTTCTATGGAAATAAAAGGGTTGCATAATCTTATCTCATAACATAATCAAAAAATATTTCTTAAAGAAGGAATTTGAGAAATGGTCATAAGGCATATAATAACCCATAAAACTAAGGGATAATCAGATAAATATATATATATATATAAACAAATATATATATATATATAAACAAATATATATATATATAAACAAAGATATATATAAACAAATATATATCTATATATAATATAAATATATAAAAAATTTATAATGATTCTATATCATTAATGAAAAAAAAATAAAGTGAGTCAGAGAGAGAGTGGACATAACCTGATAGAAAGTGTGGTTTAGACAAATCAATTTACCTGAGTCTAATTCATTACATGTGATATTTATCTTCTAGAATAATAAATATATTTAAATCATTAACTTTCATAAAAAATTATTAATCAAATTATTTCATTTATTTTATTCTTTTACTTATCATATTAAATTATTTAATCACTTAGGTTCATGTCAGACATTTTGATGATGTTCAGCTCATATGTTCAAAATCACATTGGTAAGTTGAATATGGTCAAATAGATTATTAATTAATCATATAAAGAATGTTAAAAGGTAAATAATTATAATTTTTATAAAAAAATTATACTTTCAAACCCAACCATGAAATATGGTTATGAAAAATGAACTGCATTACAATCATGGAGATAGTTAGTTGTATGTACGTATGTGTAACGTTTCAATTTTCAATGATCTTGATGGAAAGAAGGTAAGTTCAATTTTATCATTATAGGATGATAATTATATAAATTATATAATATAAATTATTTAAATATCCTTACATATACAATCCATGCGATGCGATAATAAAAATGAATCACATCACTTTATGATAAGATAGTCTACCCACACGAACGATGTTATCATTTTTTCAATAGATGCTAAGCTAAACAATTATATGATATATTTATTTTACAGAATGATTGATATTTCAGGAATATATTATATTACTATAAAATTAATCTTTATTACTATTCATGTAAAATTTATGTGAATACTGAACCACATCGCTTTGCAAGTAATGAGTTCACCGTACACACGGGCAACACTATCGTATTATAGACAGAATGGAATGTAAGAATAATTATGTGATATTATTTTAATTTAAGTAAAATTATTTCAAAAATATGATATATAAATATTAATTAAATAATTATATCTATCCAATATAAGTGGTGATGGAAAACAAACTACATAGGTTCGTAAGGCGGTAGGTTGTCGTACACATGACAAATGGTTTTGTTTCCCATTTGAGGGAGGTGGAGATAATTTTTGTTCATCACGTTATCACAACAACATATAATAATATGGTATATAAAAAGGATATTATATTATCATGTTTTAATAATATTTTATGAGGTGGAATAATAAATATAAAAATTGTTGGTTAAGAACGTCACCTCTTCTTGAGACCACCTCTTTAGTATTATACATAAATCCATCCAAGATTGGTATTATGATCAAAAAAAGTAATATAGTATTAGTGGAGTGAATTAAAAAAATTATTTGGGTATGTATGTTCTGATCCAAGGGGTCTTGGATATGTTGAAATGATAGGAGAGGGTGTGTGGCATGTTATAAGTGGTGGAGATGACATATTTGGAATTTTTGAAAATAAAATAATTACACCCACATTTTAATATAAAAAAAAGACATAAAAAGACATTTTTATATAATTATAATATATACAATAAAAATATGAGCATAAAATAGTAATTATACAAGTTTGGTATCATTTTTAACCTTTATCTTCTTATTTTAAGCCTACGGTAAACTTGTTTTTACTTTAACCATGATAATCAATTTATACAAAATTTAATATAAAGTATTTTAAAAAATTAATGTTATCTTATTAGATCATATAAATTGTTATTATTAATAATATGGGATAATTTTTCCAAATTCAACTCATAGAAGTGTAAGAATTTAATTCAAAATTAACCCCTCAAACGTGTTGAAAAACGGGTTTTCAAGAAATTCAATTTTCAAGCATATGATGATCTTATAATAACTATATGATGAGTAATAATAATTAATTTTATTTGAATTTATATTTATGGATATATAATATATAATTTCAATTTAAATCTTTCCTCATTATATTTTATTTTAATTAATTAAAATGGAGAAACATTATGTAATTTAATACAGTTTTCATAAAAAATGTGTTTTAAGACTAAGAATATATTTATTTCAAAATATAGTATAAATATGATTTAAAAGTAATTAATTGTATTTGATAAAAATAATTAATACTTATTTTAATTTAAAATAAAATTAAAATAATAATGGGACATAATTTAACAAAAATTAATGAAAATATTATTGGAAAATTATTTTTCTCTATTCACTAGAAAATTAATATTTTTTGAAAAACCCAAAAATTTCAACCTAAGTTAATATAGATATAATAATTTATAAAATAATGAGAATTTTAGAAAATATAGTTTATAAAATTGGGAAAAATACTAATATTTGTTTCTCACATAACGTAATAAAAATCATTTTTTGGTGAAAATGTATGTTTGATGAATAAAAAAACTCCGTTAAAATTTAGTGATTGGTTAATAAGAATTTATAAATAATTTTATATCGGGTAGGATCATTATATTTAAAAATTTAGTTAATCGTATTTATAACCACAAATTTAATTGTTATGTTATAAAATTATTATTTAAATAATAATATTTAATGGTTTATTTAGGCATGGTGTTGTGTATCTTATAATATATGAAATGAAATATTCTTATTTTAACATTATAGGATGTTAAATTATACCCCCATAATAAATTGAGTCATACCAGTTTTATCTTTTCCTCAATAATCAAGGGTTTTGAATTTGAAAATTTCTTTTTGAAAAACCCACATTGTAATAAGGTTTAATAAAACATCCTCTTAAAAAGGGGGAAGGGGAAATTTGACTGTCATCACATGACTAGGTTTCCACATAGGTGGTCATTCATGGAATGTGAAGATATAAAAAATGGAAGAAAACCCTAAATATTTATGGGGAGTGGTAGATAACATTGATCACAAGAATTTCAATGACTATAAAAAATTCAACTTCCATTGAACCATAAATTTGTGATGAATTAAAAGACCATTGATTTAGTAGATATGAAGAAAATAAGAAAAAATTTTATTTTAAAGAATATTTCCCTAGAGTAGAGAGATTAATTTACCATCCAGATTAAGCATATAAGTAAATAAACTTAGTTGATGTGTATATTTTTATCTATTAATAATTTACACCAAAACAATATCTTTTCTCCAAACTATGAGAATTAAAAATGTATTTTTCAAGCCTCAAAAACTAAAGTAATCATTCAATGGATCTAATCACCCCCAATATAATAACATGGTATTCCTTTTTTCATTACTAAAACCCAAATGGTTAACACATATTTTCCCATATAATACATTAATCTCTAATACCCTAATAGTGACACCAAAATCACTATATAAGACATTCCATAAGTGTCAAACCTTAAAAACCATTATCTTACATCTCCAAAAACATAAAATCATTGCTAAAAAATAATAAAATATGTTAAATTTAAAGGATATATATACATCAACCTAATAAAACATATCTAGAAATATCATTAATCAAATCAAAAAAATTATCAAAATAATATATTTGTTTTAAATCGATTAAATAAAAACATTGTCATTTTAACCAGTATATTAATTTGGACAGTGGTATGCATTGCAGCCTTATCACCATTATGTTATGGGTTAAAGACCTTCATTATTTTCGTATGTGATGAGTTCTCATGTGATATATGAGTTTTCTTTTTTTCTAAAATTATATTAATATAATTCCTATAAAATTCCTAAAAAATGATGAACATCCTCAAAATAATGATGATAATTGATTGAATTTATAACAACTAATGTTTTCTATAGATCATATTCTTTTAAAATAAAATACCCCCATACCATTAAATAACCATTCATGATCATTATTACCATTCAATATATTGCTAAAAATCATTAATGAAAAACTATTGTGAAACTATCCTTAGAAGTTTCATAATTCTTATAAACAAAATACCATTGATAAAAATAATTCTACATAACAATTATAGGATTCACATATATAAATATATCACCCTGATTACTTTTATAACATAGTTCTATCCTTGTTCTAGGGAATAACCCTTAGTTTAATTAATTAACTTGGATAATTCTAAAGTTCCACAAATATAATACATATAATTCATTAGAAAGTCATTTATATATTCCCATTATTTCAATATAGAATAAATTTTCCCCTCTATTTGAATATAATTCTAGGTTTTAATTCCCACATTCCTGACATGTTGGAGGAAAAATATTCCTTTCATTATCATATTTAACACTTTAAGATATATGATACACTATTCTTCTCTTCTATTATGTTTTTGGAAATTCAACTATGTTCTAATTGTTGATAAAATTTTGACAAAGAACATTGGAAAAGATTAAAATATATCGAACGGTTATTCCCATTAGTTTAGTTTTCTTATTAAGGAATTAATTATATTACCCACCACATTTTTTGTTGAAATTATTTCTATTATTTCCCAATATTTACTAAAGAGATTAAAATAAAAAGGATTAGAATGTATTGACATATCAAAGGAAAACATACAAACAAAGATTGAGTAAGTTATAGATGATAAGTATATCCTAAATTATGGGCTTCTAGGTTTCAGTCTTTATTATCCATTATATTTATTCTTATTAGGTTTCTAATATAGAAATTCATTTATGTCGTTAATTTTTTGTAATTTTTTTTTGAATTTACAAACTGTATCCTCCAGGAGTATCAAGATAGGTGCACATTAAGACCCATTTTTGTGTACCAGGTAATTCTCAAGTCAAACCTGATAAAACTTTTTCAGATTTATGAAAAATAGGTACATCAATTCTAGTACCATTTCAACTTGAATTATCTAGATAAGGATGTAATTTCTCAAAAACCACTCTAGTGTCTCATCTAGATATATTAAAACATTTCAACATTTCTCAATAATATAACCACATGGGGATCCCTTAAAGACATATTAAAATTTAGAATCAATTACATAACTTGTGGAAGGGAAAGAAAATAAAGGGTTATTCTCAAACTCTTCATAAGGAAAGTATTATTAACATGTCATCATGGTTTATATCACAAGAATTTGATAAAAAATGAGATGAGGAGAAATATATTATTAAAATGATCATTGAAGAATAATAGTTTTACACAAGTCATGAAATAAGAACATGTAATTGAAAATAAAAAAAATATATGTAACAAATAAAAGAGTTTGGAATCATAAGATTATAAACATGGACCATGGATTATAAAATGGGAATAATTGTATTAAATAAGAGCGTGGTATAAACATATTCATAGATGTTAAATTATAGGGATACCTAGCAATATATTTTATACATATTTGGCATGGGATAACCACTTGTTCTCCTTTATATACATAGACTTAAAACCCATGTACCCTTTTGAATTGGTCTTATCAATATGTAACTTTATTTTTCTTGCAATAATCCACTAATATACCCTTGTTCTTGTGATAATCCACATATGTACCCTTTTGATTGGAAGAATCTACATGTTTTCCCTTTGGCATGGTATAATGCTTAAATATACCCATTTGATCTCATAAGATAAAAATATTACAAATTTATTGAAGGGAGATAAAGTACCTCACTATTGAATCATCCATACATATTTTTTCCATATGAAAAAAAACAATTTTTTATATTACCATGAACTAATATAAATAAAAATTGGTTTCATTACATTTCTATATAGTATCGAGAAAATTGAAATCATGGTGATAAAATGTAGATACCCAAAATTCAATCACCCTAAAAGAGTATTTAATATGAAAATATTGACGTTAATTTTTGAAAAAATAATATCTATGGAAATAAATCCTTTATATATAAATAGAAATTGGAAATGAAACCATAAAAGAGTTTTCATAAATCTCTTTTATCTTCATTGAATAAGAAGTAGCTACAATAACTTTGAAAAGTCATTTCACAAATGATAAAGTGAAATTTTTTGAAGTAATATAATTTTAAAAATAAAATAGTATTTATTTTAAATGGCATAATTTCTAACAAAATTGAATGTGGAATAGAAGATAAAACATCTGATTTTTATATGAAGGAAAACCATTTCTATATTTTGAAACACCATTCATGAAAAAACATAGTCTAAAAGTGGTATTAATAATTCCCTTGGAAAATTGGTAATGAAAATAGGAATTTCAAATGAGTAAAAATGTATTTTGATTTTGAAATACTAATCTAAAATGCTATTGGAAATACGTCACATGGAAATGGAAGAAATCCATTCCTCAAAGGAGGTGATATTTTTTCTTAAAAATATTTCACTTTTATTAGAAGGGACTTCATACTGAATAAATAACTCAGTTAAAAATCATTTTACCTAGATAGATATAGGAAAATAAAATATAAAATTTTAATGGATGATTTTTTTGATCTTGGAAAAATGATGCTCAAGGAATAGTATTTTAACTCAATGTAATGAAATTTTAGTTAACCAAATTCTTATGGATATAAGAATTCATGGAGAAAGAGACATTTATAATGGGGTTTATATTTTATAAATGTTAATATACATAAAAATAGATAAAATATCACATAATAAAATCATATCTCATAATATAAAATACTTATACAAAATATGTTTGATAAGAACAATCAAAACCCAAAGAATTAAAATTGTGTTTTAAACACATTAAAATATCATAATCATTAAAATTAAAAATCCATGGAAGGTATAACATGGGATGGATTTAGAAATTATTTAAATTTCATGATAAAAACGATAAAATAATCATTGTCCAGTAGGTACATAAAAATGAAATAATTGGGTAATATACATCATATCTCAAAGAATCAAAATTGAGATGCAAAAACCCATACCATATGTCTTGATTCATTCTACACATTAACCTAAAATCATGGATAATCAATTTAAATTTATTAAAAACATTATTAATATTACATTACATATATATTTAAATTTATAAGGGATTTTTATTGTCATATGTTATATATTTTATTATATAGTTTTCTGTTTTGGGATATTCTTGATGTGGTTTAGTTTATTTCTATGAAACAATACAAGGTATATTGATCATGTTAAAATTTTTAATTAAATAGATTCATAACATACATAACATTAATGATTTAATTATTTTATTATTCTACTAGAAAAAAATGTATATTTTATTTTCTTTTCCCATTATATACACAAACTAAGAATGGTTCTCTGATGTGTTTATTAAAGGTGGTTCAGTTTACTATGACCATTTATGTATTAATGTCACATATTGAATTAATAAATTTCTATTAATTAATATTAATAGATTAAAAAACATATTTTCTATAAAATAGATATATTTTAAATTCCATCCATGTTCTACAGTAATAGTAAATTAAATACAATGTTTCATGGTGGTGGTAGTTCATATTTACATATATATGATAATTTCATTTCCCATCAAACATGACGGGTTGGAAAATATAAATATATATCATTTTAGAATATTAATTTCAAAATTATAGAAAAATACATTCATAAATTTCTTTCTTATTACCCACCATAAGAGAAAGTGATGAAAAATAAATGACATCGCTTTTTGGTGGTGGTATTATTCACATATACGCGATCAAGGTTGTTTTTTACATAATTGATGTAAAGGATGGAATAATGGTTTTCTATTAATATAATAAAATATTTTATTATTATAAATAATTATTAAATTATATTAGGGTATCAGGAAAGTTTCTTAAAGAGGATTATTAAGAAGAAAAGGCTAAGGAGTTAGAAATACTCTCTTTGAGAATTTGAGATTTCACTTGGAAACATTCACCAAAATGAAGTATTTGGAATAAATAATTGAGACGAGAGGCCTATAAAAAGAAATAGGTTCTATAATAAGTTAATTTGAAGATTTTAAATAGGAAATATTTCGAATAAATGTGTTATTAATTTCTGTATGTGACCTCCCCCCTACAAGTGAAGAGAATGGTAGTTTTTGAAGTACCTGTTATATTTTACAAATAGTATGTCACTATTCATAGGTCAAATGATCTAAATGTTTGAAATAATTTATTTTTTGGTTTTATTTAGTTTTTAAATAGTTATAGACAAATTTTTATATATTTTGAACATATTTTTGGGACTTTTCCAAAGGTTATCAACATTTACCTTTTTAGTTTTTACCATGGTAACTATTTCTAATATATGAAATTTTTTATTTTTAAAAAATATATAATTTGAACCTTATTACAAATTTTTTATATTATAATCCAATATTTTAGTTCAATATAAAATAATTTAAATTCTAAATAACAAAAATTTAATAATTATATTAAACTATTTAATATAATGAAAAACTATTTCTTGAAATAATCATTTTTTCACTATTAAGTGTTTATAATATTATAAAACAGTAATGACTAAATAAATGAGTGATAGTGTGTATGAATAAATGTTAAAAATAATATTAATTTCATAATAAAAAATTTAAAAATCTAATGTTTTCTAAAAAATACACAACATTAATAAACTAGTTATTTTAAATAACGCATTCATCAATATCAAGGGAAGTAACATTAATATTTGTAATCATACATTTGTGAATATAAAAAAAATATCCTTATTATAAAATATGAACAAGATGATTAAAAATATTAAATCCATTTTTTATATCAAATTTACATAAGTTATGAAAATTACTTTTTAATATAATTGAATAAATTTTTTTTTATTAAAATATTACTTAAGATTCCAAAATGATAAACTTATGTCTTATAAATTCAACATTGTATTTTAAATGAATCACTTCACTCTAGAAATATATTTTTGTAAATTTAAATATCTTATGTTATTATGTTATTCTTACATTATTAATTGTTATAGGAATTATATTATTAGTTAAACAATATGTTTTAGAATTCACCTAAAATCCATTATTTTAGAAAACACTCAAAAACCACTCAAATGTAATGTTGACATTATGAATACAAAAATTAATTTCATTTTAAAAAATTTAAAGTATAAAATTTATAAATTTATATCCTAGATAAAAATAGAATATATGATGAAGAACTACCTCTATTGAAAAAATCTAGTTCAAAAAATTAATTATACTTAATTATATTTTCTATGCATTTCTAATTATTTGAGACATTTTAATTTACCAGTGGTTTTATTAATCATAAATTTTATTAGTTATACACTTCTAATATTTCATGTGTTATGTTACTTTGGTTTTTAATTTGAAAACATTTATTGATATAATTTTTATTTAAAGGATAATATATTACAATTTCTTTATGTGTTACTCCCCCTAAATAAATTTTTCCTTGTATTTTTAATTATCACCCACTACTGAAAGTATATAAGGGAATTTAAATTATATATAAAAAAGAGGATATAATTTATATATATATATATATATATATATAAACTCTATATACTTAGTAAACATATCATTTTCCCTCAAAATAGTTCAATATTAATGTTATGGTTATCAAAAACCATTAGAGGTAAACATACCTCATATTTAGGAATCATAAATCTTATAATAGAATTAGTATTCAACGAGAGAACATAGTAATAGTTTAATTTATAGTCGATTATAGGTTGGTTTGAAATTTTATTTTTATATTTTGGTAACAAATATGGATTCTGTTTGATGACTGAAAAAACATTTTCAAAATTTCAACAAATACATCAAAATGAAGACTTTATAATAATTATGTGAAGTCTAATCCCATAAACGATAAATGAGACTAATAAAGAGTAGATTTAATAAAAATATAATAATGTTTTTTATTTATAATTCAATGTCTAATGGTTAAGGAAAACATACCTGATATATGACATCACTAAATTAAATAATGAAAACCCAAAACTATTTAATTATAATTATCCACTTAAATAGTAGTATATTCATATGATTTTCATTTTTTTCATGGTACAGGAATAATTTTTTGTTCTATTTTCATATAAATTCCTTGGATTAGTTCACTGGTTTCTATACAGTGAAAACTCCTCACATCTAAAACATCATATTGGTAGTGGATCCTTAATAGGAACATTATTTTTCCCCATTGTGTTAGTTGAAATCTGCCTCCCTTTCTTGGAATCATTTTGATCGGTTCCCCCCTTTCCTATTGATACATCATATTTTCATTCATTTGAGATACTTTCATGGGTTCTTATTCTAAATTTACTGACACAATGGAATATTAATATTTTTTTATTCACTATATTCATCACCGTAACCTCCATGAAGCATCATCCTTCTCTTCTTTGGTGTATTTACAAACTCAACTATGTTAATGTTGTTAATCATAAATATTGATAGTTGTTTATGTATGATATTATTATTTCTTAATCCATTTCATATCCCACTAGGTCAATCAAGGGTAAATTCTCAATATTTTCCCTATAATTCATTCTTTACTTGGTTCCTTCTTGCATATAGCATTACTGAAACCAAGAGGATTAACATGAGGGATTAATAATTAAAATTATATAATAATTATCATAAATGATCTTATCGAAAACTCAAACTCAAAATTAATTACTCTTTAAAACCATTGCATTGGATTTGTGTTGAACATAAATCGAGTTGGTTCAATATATATTTTACTAGGTTGGTTTCTCTCAAACCTGTTGAAAAAATTAATTTTCATAATAAATCTTATATAATGTATTGTTAATAGAATGTGTTTGACCAAATTATATTCCCCAAGAGTGCATATACATGTGTGAAATATTATCCCCGTTAATCACACACCATGTGAAATTGTGTTAAAACTCACATATACTTTTTCTAAATGATTTCCCCATCATTTATATGTGTTATGGATGCATGAAATTTATGCTATCTAGAAAAGGACATAATTTCTAAAAAACTATTGTACTAAGAACATTACCAACATTTCCGAATAGTATCCTACTCTTAAACATATGCTTATAGTTTTACTAAAGTTTCATTATCCTAATCATTTCAAATAACTAAAATATCTATAAAAAATTGCTAAACCCTTGTCTAATACCAAATATAAAACCCCAATCATTCACTATCATCTCCTACACTACTAACACATTCTTTGAACAATTTATTTCACACAAGATGAGATAAGCCTATATTTATTTTACAACACTTAAATTAGTTAAAAATTACATCCCATAAATAATATTTAAATCCAAATAATTGTAGTTTTGGTGTTTTGGAGGGACATTTACATATTAAACCAATATTACAAAACATTTTAACAATTATCCCTAATTGAACCACCCTAGTCTCTCATCCAGACCTCTCAAAATATAAAATCATCTTTATACCAAATGGAAAGAACATATAATAATAGTGGAATATATAATTCATAATAAGTGAAATAATATGAATATTATATCAAGATACAAATCATAAATATATGAGAAAAAATTATTTTTGGGAAAATATCTTACTACAAACAATATTAAACAATTAAAGCTATTTTTAAGTCATGATATAAGGGAATGTATTCTCAAATGAATATACATGTACCATTTAAATAAATGTTGAATCATGAAATAATAAACATGATATGTGGATCATAATATAGGCATAATATTAAGACATGGGAGTGTGGTATAAACATATGATGTAAATCATATGGCAAGGATACCCAATAAGGAATTAATAACATGGTAAGCTTAGGGTAACCACCTATATACTTCTTTATCTTAGGTTTATCACCCATTTACCCTTGGCCATTGGCTTACCACCTCTATACCATTTAGAATTATCTTACCACTTATGTACCCATATTAGGCATAATAAAATCCACCCATGTACCTATGGTCTTGGAATGATCTTTTCGTGTACTATTTTTCTTTTCGTAATCATCATATTTATATTTTGTCATGTGGTAATCCTCTTATATACCTTTTGGGTTTTTATAATCCTCTTTGGTATCATTTGAACTCATGAGATATAAACATTAACAATGAATTTAAGGGATATATAGAACCCCCCCCATTAATAATTTATACATATGTGTTCCATGTTAAAATAATCATTCAGGAGATTATTTGGAACATATGGAATGAAAAATTTGTTTTCTAACATGTCCATATGGTTTCACCAAAATTGACCTTAATAATATAAATGGTTGATGCCCATTTAAGTCACCCCAAAAGATTATTTGATATGAAAATTTTGAGAGTAATTCAGGAAAAATAATTTACATGAAAATAATGAATTTATAAATAATTATAAAATGTAAGTAAAATGATAAGGGTTTTTTGAATTTGCTTTAATCTTTACTGTAAAATAAAAATTTATGATAACATTTTAAAATTAATTTCAAAAAAAGGTGAAATTAAAATAATTGAAAATATTTCTTAAATAACCTACAATAATAGAGGTATTAATTTTCAATATGGATATAGAAAAATAATAAGGATTAGAAGAAAAGATATTTTATTTTTAAAGTATTGAAAACCTTTTGAATTTTTTATAATACATTTATAGAAAATTAAAATCCTAAAAATAGGTAGTAGAAAAACACATTTAAAATTGGTAATGATAATAGTAAGGTCACATGAGTAAAAAAATATTTTTATTTCAATAATAATGTTGGAAATAAATTTTTGGGAATAGTGAAAATGAAAATCGAGGACACCCATTTATAAATGAGATGCTATATTTTCCGTAAAAACAACTCACTTTTATGGGGAAGAAATTTATCAATAACTAATAATTGAGTTCATAAATAATTTTACCTAGATATAAGGGGGAAATATCTTATAAACTTTAAAATAGAATAATTTATAAATCCTTGAGGAATGATGCTCACATAATAACATTATAACTTAAAGAAATGATATTTTGGTTTACTAAATTTCTTATAGATAACATAATTATTGACTAATGGAAAATTTAGAAAGGGATTTAAGTGGTAGAAATAAAAATCAAAAGAAAAATAAAAAAATTATATATATGATAATAAAATATCATAATTTTCCCAACATATTTGAAAAAATTTCAAGAATAATAATCATAACTCATTGAGTGAGAATTGAGTTTTTTTTAACTCAAAAAACATCGTAATTTTTTTAATTGAAAATGCATATATGGTGAAATATGGGATGGTTTTTTATATCCCAATTATTTTAAAAAAATTGTGAAAATGAAAAGACATGGCCAATATATACACCACAAAAATAAAATAAGTTGTTAATACATATTAAATTTTAATAAAGAAAAATAAGGATGCAAAAAAACAAAGATTATAGAAAAATTCATTCTATGTGAGTGCCTTGAATCTTTCATAATAAAATTAAGTTTGATAAAAACTTCTTAAATATCATATTATATATATATATATAATTTTACAATGTCTATTTATTATCATATGTTACATATTTATTAAATTGTTTTTAATTATGGAATTTTCTTGAGGTGGTTCGGTCAATTTCTCTAAAACATCCCCAGTATATTGATGATGGTCAAATATATTTTAAAATACCCTCATAATGTCATTAATTTTATTTTTTTATATCTATTATTATTCTAATATAATTTTTCCTCCACTTATATTTTCCCAAAATCAACTCAAGTTAATAAAGGTGCATCAATATGTTTAGATAAGGCAAGTATGTTTACATTGTTCATTTATTTATTAATATAACTTATATAGTGTCTAATATAATCATTAATTTTTTTAAATTTTCCATAAATATAAATTTTTATATATTAAATACCTTTTTGAATTCATCCATGTTAGGAAATAATTAAAAATTAAATAAAAAATTTGATGAAAGTGGTAGTTCTCACATAAACACGGATGACAAGTTAATTTGGAATACAACGCATGGGGGTTGAAAAGTAAAATAATTTATCGTTTGTAATATTAATTTTGACATATGTAACATATTAACACCTAAAATAAATCTATATTGTCATTTATGATAGATGATGATGAAAAAAACCCCGATACAATATGGAGACAATAGTTCAAACCTATAATAGATCAACATTATTCTGTATTTTTATGAATAAATAGGATTGAATTAGATTTGATCCATTAATAAAATAAAATTTTAGTATTCTATTTATTCATATTTAATAATATTATGTGGTATATATAAATTTTGGAACAGTAAGATTAAAAATAAAATGGCCATAAATTAAAAAAAAATACTCACATTGAGAACTTGACATTTCACTTGGAAATCTCCACTGAAATAGAATCCTTAACCTAACTATTTGAGACCATAATCTTATTAATTTGGGAAAAATTTATAATATAATAAAAATATTATGTGTTTAAAAAGTATATTCAAAAGGATATGTGTATCACAAAGTGGTGGATGTGATACCCTTCTAAACAAGATGAGATGGGAAATTTTTTAAGTACCCAATAAGTTTCAAAAATAGTATGTCACTATTCAATGGTGAAATGCTTAAAAGTAACAAAATAATTTATTATGGGGTAAAATTTTATAGAGAATGCCTCAACCATAAATTTCAATCTTTTTTAAATCATTCAATGAGTCTTTTACCTTATATTTTTATGTTTTACCTTTTTCATTTTTACCCCAGTAACTAGTTTTCAACTATGTAATGTATATGTTAATAAAAATATAATTTAAGACTTCATATAAAATTTAAATGTTATAAAAAAATTAATCTTAATATATTCTAATTCAAATTATAAATAATATAAAACTTACGTTTATTTTAAAACGTATATTATAATTAAAAAATGTTTTTCATAAAATAATTTTCATCTTTAAGTGTTCATAATCATATATGACACTAATTAAAAATGAAAATAATGATAATATATTTTTATACATGTTCAAATATTATATAAAACTAATTACATAAAATATATCAATTTAACTAATATATAAAAATTACCCAAAGTAATAAATAAATTCTTTTAAAATAACCCTTTCATTATTATCTTAGCCAATAACATTAATCATAGTAATCATAATTTTATAACAAAAAATTGTATTGACCCTAATAAATAATATAAACTTGGAGATTTAAATTATGAAAGTACATACTTTAGATTTAATTTTTTCAAGTGATGAAAAATAATTTTTATTATGAGTTAATATAAACATTATTTAGAGTAAATTGTTACTTAAGCTTTAAAATTATATACCTTGGTTGTATAAAGTAATCACTGTTTTTTTAAAGATTCAATTTACTCTATATAAAAATTTTTTGAAAAAAAAAATTATTAATTTTTTAAGTAACACTTACTCCATGATAAAGTTATAAACATTACATTATTATCAAAAATATAATTATATTAATATTTACTAAATAATTATTTCTTTTAATAAAATATCACCAATTCACCATAAGATAATGTTGATATGCTGAATTCAAAAAATAAGTTCATTTAATAAATTTGAAATTCTAAAAATTTTAAAATTTTCTTTTAAATTATAATAAAATATATAAATAAAACTTTTTTATTGAAAAAATATTTTTTAATATATTGAGTGTGATTAATCCTATTTTTAATGAATTTATAATTGATAAAAATATTTTTATTTACTAAATGATTTATTATTCCTAAATTTTCACTATAATGTTCATGTAAATTTTCTTTTCCTTTTTCAGTTGAATGTTTCATGTGAAATAATATATTTATAGAATTCTTTTATTTAAAAGAAAATGTATTTTATAATCTAAGGGTGAGGAAGTAAGATCACATGTAGATTTGGGCCTAAGGTAAAGAGTTTCTTATCTCAAAATTCATTATATAATACTTTTACTATATTCACCACTTGTTTGATTTTGGTGAGTTATAGATATATTTTTATCACATTCCATGCTAATTTCAAGGTATTTAATGATCTATATCATATTATTTTATTCAAGGGTTTTTACTTAAAATATTACTAATGTTGTAAGTGTAAAATGTCTTAATTTCTACTCCTTGTGAATTATTTTATATTGTGCACCAAATTTTATATTACATATATTTATTTCTACCCTATGGTATTATCTTATGAATATTCAATATTCAATTGTGTGATGTTCAAGTCTATATCATAAACCCACATTCCAATTCTTTTGAAAGAAAATATATCAAAGCTATAAGGGTTTTTATTGATACAATTTATTTTATTTTTTCAAATATTATATTATTTGGATATACTCTTTTTATATTCCTTTATTCTCCAATTTCTGTATACTACAATGTATTTCCAAACTTTCATTGGTGAAATTACACCTTTACATCAAATTCATCTTCTATTTTTTAGTGTTTTCTATTTAATAATATTACATTCTTAAGAATAATTTTTTTTTTCATTTATAATCATTTTTTATTCAATATCTTAATTTCCCTTCACAAAAATATAATACTATCAAATATAAAACTCCTAATATGTTTTATCTCATTTTATCTTGATACATACATTTACATATTTTGAAATGGAAAAAATTCTCTCTTTTATGATATGTTATTCAATTAATATTTTCTATTAAAAATATTTAAAATTAATTTTATGAACTTATATTTATTTTCCACAAAACATGTAAAGATAGTTACATATATTAAGATTCATTTATTAGTTATTAAGTATTAAAATTTATTTCATAAATAATTTATATACATTTTTTGAAAATTATTTTCAAAATCATCTATTGATATCATCAATTTCACTTTTCTTATAAAAATGAAGTCACGCATTCATTTTTTATTTATTTTTTATTAATGTATTTTATACTATCTTTTGTTTTTTATTTTTTATGAGGCTTCTAATATAAGATATAATGAGTCTTAAAATTAAATTTTTTCTCTTATTATTCAGTGACATTTCTTTTTTAATATTACCAAATAAAAATAGTTGTTTCTAATTATATTTCAAAGAGAGTTCCAATTTATATAGTAAATATAATATTTGTATAACTCTTAATTATACATACATGTTATATTATATTTATGGTGAGTAATACCTATAGTATAATTTTTCCATAATATATTTTTTCATTCCAAATAATCCATCAGGCATAGACATGATTTTTACTCTAATGTATTTCCTTTTTAAATGCCCTATATGTCACATACAAGACATATTTTAAAGGTATTTTTCATTTAATTTACATCCTTGCTTTGTTTTGGGGGTTTCCTTAGGTTTTAGGGAGGAATAGATGAGTATTCATGAATTGGGCCAAACCGTGAGCCCAATTTCATATTAAAAAATAAATTTTCTATCTTTTATAAATTTTTCATTTTTCAACATTTTTCATCCATTCAAATTCCAAATTTAGCTCCTCTAACCTATTAACACCACCAAGGTAATTTGTAGCTTTTATAAATCCATAACCAGGGTTTATTTGGGTTTTTATCTAAGGGGGTGGGCCTGCCCGAAATCCCAATTCCGTTTATAAAAATAAATTTTGATTATGTTATAACTTATTCAATTTTTGGGATTTTTCGGTGATTCCAAGTGGATACCAAGACCACTGAACCCAACCGCGTGCCCCTTATCTCTCCCCCCTCTTTGGAGCTTTGGTTAATCGTTATGTGGTGCAGAACTTCATAGGATTCCTCAAATCATCCATATTTGAAGAGGTAAGTTCATTCCTTCATAACTCTCTCAATTTTTACTATTTTTCCCCCATTAAAATTCCTAAATGATCTCCTTATCCTTGTTTGAACCTCCCTTGAATGTTTGAGTATTTTTAAAATCAGATACTGGTATTTTTGGGGGTGATTTCTACAAGATATTTTAAGTAAGCTGTTCTCCTTCTTTCTTCTTTCAATTTGTTTAGGGTTACATCCAATGTACTTAGGGTTTCTTCCCTTATCATTTAGTTTCATACTATCCAGAAAGTAGGGTTCAAAAATTAGGGTTTTATCTTGTGTTTCATGGTCTGAAATTCTGGTTTTAGGTCTGGTTTACCTTCTTTGAGGTGCGGTGGTGGTGCGTTTGAGTTTTCGCACAAAGGATTCAAGGGTTTCCTTGGTTTTGGTAGGTGATTACATTGTGTATAAAATCTTTGTGAATTGTCTACTTTTTATG
Organism: Viscum album; assembly: GCA_963277665.1. Lineage (NCBI taxonomy): Eukaryota > Viridiplantae > Streptophyta > Magnoliopsida > Santalales > Viscaceae > Viscum > Viscum album. The sequence goes on along the minus strand of OY728155.1, from coordinate 937,760,194 downwards.
GTATTTTAATTCTTATTTAATTTTATTATTTCTGAAAAAATAGTTTTAGTGGTGTTTGTATTTAAAATGAATCCTAAATGTCAATTTCATGTGAAATTGGGGGTTTCTTCGTAGAAATGTTTTATTCGTTTAATTATGGCTACCCTATAAGTAATTATTTGATTTTATTGAACTATAATAGGGATAAAATACTATTTTTAATGATTATACCTTGTGTTTGTTGGTGCAAAATCTGGTTTTAATGGTGTTTGTGAACCACATGAAATTCTAAGAGTTGTGTTGTGTAAAAATGGAGATTTTGCAATGATGTCGTTTCTTGAACCATATGGGGCAGCCCTAAAAATAATAATTTTGTTTTAACTGAAATTTAGTAGGCTTCCCTTTCTGTTTTGGAAACTTAAAAATGTGCACATAGTATTCAAGTGAGGTTTATACGGAATTTTGTGTACGAAACACTACGGGATTTTGATGAATTGTTTTATGAAATATCTAAGTGTTTTGTTGCGTGTTTTAAGTGGTATAAAATTTGATAGCTAATGTATTGGTTGTGTTTGATCAGTAATGGTTTTTTATATAAAAATTTATTTATGTTGCATGCTGAAATTTATTGAGCACAAAGGGGGAAGCCCGGGTACCTAGGTGGGGCGGATTTGTATTAGTACGGATAGTGGACCGGATGGGTTTTGTCCCTCTTTTACTTAGCATTTGGATAACAAAAACTCTAACTAAACTATGTGGATGATTATTTGGGACCACTAGGTTATGGGTATGTTCCCTACTAGTGGCTCGTGCATGAGAACGGATTTTTCTATGGTTACTTTACACCGAGGTACGAGGTACATAGGGCCCAAGACAACCTAGTGCCTAGGGGTGTTCCCAATGTTGTTGCTCATTGGATTTGTAGTATTTACCCATGTATTAGGGTGTGTTTGGAAGTAAATTACAGTATATAACATTTATATTTTAATGTGTTAATATTCTGAAAATTTTGGATTGAAAACTATTTTCAATTGGAGGTTTCATTTCTTGAAATTTTTACACTACTTTTCTATATGTTTGAAAACTGCTTGCTTTTTCACATTGTATTTATTACTCCTTGGAATCATTGGGTGGTATCCTATTGGGATTAGGCTCACACCCTACATAGACCCCTTGGGTTTAATTAGACTTGGTTATGTTTAATTCAGGTAAAGGAAAGGCTAAGGGTGATGGCGGTTCAGGGTGTTAGTTCTCATCCTTGGTACGGAGTTATGGAGATAGCTTGGGGGCGATGACCCCTAGTCGTGTTGAGTCCTTGGGGATAACTTGATGCTATAATTATTTTTATTTTGAAAACTTTTATTATCTTTAAACCAATGTACTCAGTTCTGGTTTTTACTTAAGTCTTGTTTGGCTCAAAAATTTCAGATTTATATTATGGATTGTTTTTAATGTTTTATGCTTTCATACTCGAGTAAATTGTTCCCAAAACTAAATTAATGATACTCAAGAACTTGTGCCAGCCCATGGGGATAGGGAAGGCCCTCTGGGTCATGTCACAGGCTGGGTTTGGTGCCAGTTTTGGTGGCGACCAGATTCGGTTTGTGACAAAATTGTATCAGTGGAGGTTCGCTCCTTGGGTCATGTTAGTTGGAGAAGAGTCAGGATAGTCTAAAGCTAGGATTGTCGGGACTTGAAATATTAGTCATGGGTAGTGTGCCTGGACAGCACACCTCATGAAGAGATTCAAGTCACTAGGGGAAGTATGGATTTATCTGAATCCTTTGGTTTTCTTGGTTTAATGATGACTATGGGAAATGAAAAGAGAGTTGGGAGAATAATCTGAGTGAGCTCGCAGGGCCTGACAAGCCATGTGGATCCGTGTATATTTTCCCTAGAATACTCTCTGTGACGGCGAAGTGATTTTAATATGGCTGCCAACCATATGTCCAAGTCACCCATTTAAACTAGTTTCCTCTCACATTGTCTTGTGTCACTTTGTTTTGGAATCTGGAAACTTGGTTTTTTTTTGCAAAAAAAAATGACTTCACTTTAAGGAGTGTGAATTTTTGTGAAGTTATTTTCTAGTAAAGTGAAAATGGAATTATTTTTTTTAATTCCTATAAATGAAATTTCAGAATTATTTCAAAAGGGTAAATTATGTGTTTACACCTCTTTTGAAAGTATAAACTATGTTAATTGGGGTTTTGAAAATATGCTTCTAGTGGAATTTTTTTTAAACCGTGGAAAAGTGTTTTGGATTAAATTAAGTGTTCTAGAATTTTTGTGTGGGGATTGAAGATGGATTTTGGGTTTGGTGACTAATGAATAAAAAAATTATGAAATTTTAGAACCTTTTCTTGAAATGAGAATAGTTAAGTTCTTAATTAAATGGAGATTTATGAAATGGTGTTTTTCATGAAATTATATTTGTTTTGAAATGGGTTGAAATGTTTTGAAATGATTGTGAAAGGCATAAATATGTGCTTTTATTGAATTATGTATTCTTTTCTAAATTGGTTTGTGAGATTAAAAATTGATTTTTTATATTATGGTTATTGTTTTTGGGAAAGGTAAAGTGTGGTTAAAAGTTTTGATTTTAAAAAGGGGAAAGGTTTGATTTTTGGTAATTGGTGCTCTCAAGGGTGACCACATGCATAGGTTTATTTGGGAATATAGATGGATATGAGGTGGGTTCCCAGTGTGGCATGTAAACATTCATGTGTGAGGCTCATGAGATACTATTGGTAAATGCACAACCCAGCAACACTGTTTTTTTTAAATAATGTTTTTGAAGGAAAGTGTTGTGTTTTGATAATGTATGGTTGGGAGGTATGGATTATGTGTTTTCGGGATTATTATTGTTGGATGTTTTGAGTTCAATAACCCCTCTTGTTTGAACGATTTTTTGGGTTTTTGTTTCATTGATAAGTTAGAATGAAGTGTTGGTTAGTGGTTTCTTTTGAGGAAAAGTTTGGGAGGCCAATGTGGTGGCTTCCCTCATGTGTTCAGTTCATGTTTGTGGTCTGTTGTGACCAAATAACCAGATTGGTTGGGTCCTTGGGTTTTCCTATAGGCTAGGGTATGCCCCCATAAATTTTTAATGTATGATTCATGTTTGGCCTATGGTCATTCACCGTTGGATGATCCTCCAGTTGATCAACATAAGGACTTTATTCTTGAGGTTTGGAAATTGTGTTTACCCCTCTTCTTTTTCAATTATGTGGATCCCCCTATAGTGGGAGAGTGTTTTTGGGAGGTTGAAATAGACCTTAGTTTCTTATGTTTCCTAAGTTGTCTAAGGTCAATGAAGTCCAGGGTTGTTAGTGTAGAATGATGTCTTAAAGGGCCTCTGTGTCTTTCGTCGGTCTCATTGAAGCAAGAGTTAATGTTAGGCCACCACTGTGCAAGATCTGGCCAAGAGTGGCTATTATGGACACTTTCTGGAATCTTTTGTTGTTTGGGACTCAGTACAAGGTCCCCCTCCTTGTGTTTTCATTTATCCACAATGGTTATGTTCGGTGATGCCTTACGATGTCATGTTTTCATTTGACTATAAGGGTGAAGATTGTGCAATCTTATGAGAGTCACTATTTCTTGTTGGATGTGTGTCTCCCTATAGTAAATTCTAAATCCTATGTTTTAGAGGAATGTGTTTCTATATGTCCTTTAATTCCTCTGTTTAGCATCTGAAGAAAAAAAGGGGTGATGTGTGTGCATCCTCTAAGTTCTTGTTTTGGTAAAATGATGGGTTGGGGAAAAGCGGGTTTGAAGTGTTTCATGTCTCAATGAGACCATATGAGATTATAGTATAATTGTTTTTGGAAGTGGAAGAAGATGTTCAGTTTAGGGGTTTCCAAATCCTAACTGTGAGGCCGAAGATGCTTCAATCCATTGAGCTCCAGCCATAGGCCCCGGAGAGAAGCTGGTGCGTAGTTAGGGGAAATCCTAGAGTCATTCAAACTTTTGGTCAAGGTCATATCCTTAATATGAAAGATAGGAATAGTTTAAACCTCTGGTGTCGTCTTCTTGTTCCAATTTCTCACATTTGGCGGAAAGATGTGTGAGTACCTTGTTCCCATGTCATACCCTGAGTTGATTTTTTCCCCTTTGGGGTCCCTTGTGTTTTTGGAGAAAAGTTTAAAATTTGGGTTCAGCAGGTTGAAGTGCATAGTTTGTGCGTGGTTAGCAGTAACCATGTGCCAACTCAGGGGACCGTGTGATAAGAGATAGTAGCTACTGCATGGTCTCCGCATGTCCATGATCCTTGGCCAAGGAAACTGTGTGAAGTTTCCTCTTTGGACAGAATGATCCGCACAGTTAACTCACAGTTTCCCAAACCGTGTGAACCAACCGTGCGGCCATGCCAACTCCTTAAAATTCTGTTGTTTTTTTTTGTTATCCCATACTATTTATTTAAGATGGTTGGGTTTTTTTGGGGGTATACCCACAATGGTACTCATGTAAGTTTCATTGGAAGAATTCTGATATTAATCTACCCCTAATGCTGGGAAGTCTATTCGAGCCCCCCTGTTAGTGTCTTGATTTTGTCTTAAGGAAAGTTGTGTTTGTTATTATGGTGGGGAGACCCATCATGGTTATCATGTGGGTTATATTGGAAAAGGAATAATGTTAGTTTACCCCTTATGATTAAGAGACTATTCATTCCTTCCCCAATTGTTATCCTTATTCTGTCTTAGAAATTGAGTTGTCCTTGGTGGTGGGATGTCCGGATTGGGTCACCCCGTACTAGTGACTCAGTTTTCTCCTTGGTGTATTCTAGGCAAGAGGTAGTATCGTTCAAGTCTATCAATCCAAAAATTTGTTACTTGGGTAAATTTGGGGTTGGATAACACCCAATTGTTTTGTTTACGTAATGTTGTGGTAGCGTTATTTGAGTTCGTTGTTCGTTTCAAGTGGATTGCTTGAGCGTCATCTTGTAGGGTTTGAGGTGTTTTGTTTTAGGATGTGTTTTGAATTTGTTTCATAATTTTTAGTAAGTGGGGTTATTTTTGGTTGGTGAGAGTATTATCTTCCTTTTTTTGATCAACTGGAGATGTTCATCCATTTTTAAGCGGGTGAAAACGTGGCAAGGAAGTCTGTCTTGGTCTATCGTTTGGGCTTTGCTTTTGCATCTAGTCTTGTTGTGGCATTTCGGGAGTGTAATGATTTATGGTGGGGATAATTGTCACATACAAGACATATTTTAAAGTTATTTTTTATTTAATTTACATCCTTTCTTTTTTTGGGGGGGGGGGGGTTCCCTAGGTTTTAGGGAGGAATAGATGAGTATTCATGAATTGGGCCAAACCGTGAGCCCAATTTCATATTAAAAAATAAATTTTCTATCTTTTATAACTTTTTCATTTTTCAACATTTTTCATCCATTAAAATTCCTACTTGACCTCCCCTAACATATTAACACCACCAAGGTAATTTGGAGCTTTTATAAATCCATAACTAGGGTTTATTTGGGTTTTTATATAAGGGGTTGGGCCTGCCCGAAAGCCCAATTCCTGTTTTAAAAATAAATTTTGATTATGTTATAAATTATTCAATTTTTGGGATTTTTCAGTGATTTCAAGTGGAACCCAATCCCACGGAACCCAAACGCGCGACCATTCTCTCCCCCCCCCCTCTTTGGAGCTCTGGTTAATCTCGATTTGATGCTGAACTGCATAGGCTTTCTCAAATCGTCCAGATTTGAAGAGGTAAGTTCATTCCTTCATAACTCTCTCAATTTTTACTCTTTTTACCCCATTAAAATTCCTAAATAATCTCCTTATCCCTTTTCAAACCTCCCTTGAAGGTTTGAGTATTTTTAAAATCAGATACTGGTATATGTGGGGGCGATTTCTAAAAGATATTTTAAGTAAGTTGTTCTCCTTCTTTCTTCTTTCAATTTGTTTAGGATTACATCAAATGTACATAGGGTTTCTTCCCTTATCATTGAGGTTCCTAATGTCCAGAAAGTAGGGTTTAAAAATTAGGGTTTTATCTTGTGTTTCATGGTCTAAAATTCTGGTTTTAGGTCTGGTTTACCATCCTTAAGGTGCGGCGGTGGTGCGTTTGAGTTTTCGCACAAAGGATTCAAGGGTTTTTTTGGTTTTGGTAGGTGATTACATTGTGTATGAAATCTTTGTGAATTGGATATTGTTTTTATGGTATTTTCAAGATTATTTAATTTTATTATTGCTGAAAAAATAGTTTTAGTGGTGTTTGTATTTAAAATGAATCCTAAATGCCAATTTCATGTGAAATTGGGGGTTTCTTCATAGAAATGTTTTATTAGTTTAATTGGGGCTACCCTATAAGTAATTATTTGATTTTAGTGAACTATAATAGGTATAAAAATATTGTTTTTAATGATTATACCTTGTGTTTGTTTCTACAAAATCTGGTTTAATGGTGTTTGTGAACCACATGAAATTCTAAGAGTTGTGTTGTGTAAAAATGGAGATTTTTCAACGATGTCGTTTCTTGAACCATATAGGGATGCCCTAAAAATGATTTTGTGTTTTCAATGAAATTTAGTAGGCTTCCCTTTCTGTTTTGGAAACTTAAAAATGTGCACATAGTATGCAAGTGAGGTTTATACGGAGTTTTGTGTCCGAAACACTACGGGATTTTGAGGAATTGTTTTATGAAAAATCTAAGTATTTTGTTGCGTGTTTTAAGTGGTATAAAATGTGATAGCTACTTTATTAGTTGTGTTTGACCAGTAATGGTGTTTTATATGAAAATTTATTTATGTTTCATGATGAAATTGATTGAACACAAAAGGGGAAGCACAGGTACCTAGGTGGGGCGGATCTGTACTAGTACGGCTAGTGGACCGGATGAGTTTTGTCCCTGTTTCACTTAGAATTTGGATAAAGAAAACTCTAAATAAACTATGTGGATGATTATTGGGGACCACTAGGTTATGGGTATGTTCCCTACTAGTGTCTCGTCCATGAGAACGAATTTTTCTATGGTTACTTTACACCGAGGTATGAGGTACATAGGGCCCAAGACAACCTAGTTCCTAGGGGTGTTCCCAATGTTGTTGCTCATTGGATTTTTAGTATTTACCCATGTATTAGGGTTTGTTTGGAAGTAAATTATAGTATCTAACATTTCTATTTTAATGTGTTAATATTCTGAAAATTTTGGATTGAAAACTATTTTCAATTGTAGGTTTCATTTCTTGAAATTTTAACACTAATTTTCCATGCGTTTGAAAACTGCTTGCTTTTTCACATTATATTTCTTACTACTTGGAATCATTGGGTGGTATCCTATTGGTCTTAGTATCACACCCTACTTACACCCCTTGGGTGTAAGTAGACTTGGTTATGTTTGATTCAGGTAAAGGAAAGGCTAAGGGTGATGGCGGTTCAGGGTGTTAGTTCTCATCCTTGGTGCGGAGTTGTGGAGATAGCTTGGGGCGATGACCCCTAGTCGTGTGGAGTCCTTGGGGCTGTATTGATGCTATAATTATTTTTATTTGGACTACTTGTATTATCTTTAAACCAATGTACTCAGTTCTGGTTTTTACTTAAGTCTTGTTTGGCTCAAAAATTTCATATTTATATTATGGATTGTTTTTAATGTTTTATGCTTTCATACTCGGGTAAATCGTTCCCAAACCTAAATTAATGATACTCGGGCACTTGTGCCAGCCCGTGGGGATAGGGAACGCCCATCAGTTCATGTCACAAGCTGGGTTTGATGTTGGTTTTTCCAGTGACCAGATTCAGTTTGTGACACTATATCTCACTTCTCTATTGGAATAATGTTTATCTAGATGCCTATACATCTATTTATTGGTAAAATTATTAACAAAACTATTCACCCCTTATCTATATAGTGTTAATACCAGATTCTTTATTATCCCAATTGAATACTATTTACCTTAAAAGTTACAGAAAATCATTGGACTTTCTTTTAAATTTTATGAGAAATATCATGATTATTACTAATGATTTTATGAATGTTTCCATATGAGATATCATTTAAAAAGGATAAGAAACCAATTTTATTTTGATGACTTTTTTATGATAAGTTTATTGAAATCATTTGCAACACATATGTACGAGTTTTATTTATGTGATGGATGGGATCATAATTATATATCCCTAAAATACATTGATTAAAGTTTTAATTTCATGAGATACCATATATTTTGTGTCGGAAGTTAGTATAACATAATATGTTGTGTTTTATTAGTAATAATCCTTGACATATGATTGTGAGGGCTTGTTTTATGTTGTATCTATATTCTTTTGATAACATGATCTTTTTTTGGTCACCTTCTTTATTCAATTTATCCACGTGTTTCTTTGTTTTCTATCTATTTTCCTATATCATGATATTACTCTTATGTAATATATATTACTTTATATCAAGAAATACTCTAATTATTGCCTTAATGATCTTCTGAGTTCATCCCTTCATATCATTCCATTTCCCCAGGTTATAACTGAAAGCATTATATAAGATATATCTAAAATAATGTATCATGTAGAGAATTCATGGGAGATATTAAAGTTATATTATAGATTAAGTGGATAATATAATACCGGGGATCATTTCTATTAGATATGAATGATATGATCAATATTATTTAATGATATATCCAAATTCTGTAAGACTCTAAACATAAAATTCATTTGAATGTATATAAAAAATTATATTCAATAAATTATAAAATTATGCAATATGTTTCCCTGAATTGATATAGTGAATGACCTCTCTACTAAATCATAAAGTTTTTCTAGAGGTCCTTGCTAGAATTTACATCATAAGGGTCCTCCCTATGATAACATGAAAATTCATCAGGATGGTATTCCATGTGACACCAATTGTAGATGTCATACCTACAAAAAAATAGAATGGGTATCCACCCAATGATGAAAAGTATAATAATAACCATGGATATCCTCCCCATCAATCTCATTAAAAAACTCATCCATCTGATTACCTATCTCAATTGCATGAAGGTCCTCCCCGTATTGAAACTACTACAAAAATATCATCATTTCAATTGTCACTTATGAAGTCATGATCGACCATACCAAACAACTCATCAATCACTAGAAGTGTTTCAACCCTATAAATAGGTAATTTACTTCAATGATCATCGTCCACACCTCCCCTAGACCACATGTTATCTTGATCTAATGGAGTAAATATGAATGATCACACTCCTCTTGATAAGGTGGAACATATATGATTTTTATAGTCAGATAAGATTGAGAAATCCATTTCTAGGAATGAAGAGGATGTCATATCCATATGGGAAGAGGTGTACATAGATGGGATACCTGATATATATTTCCCTCTCACCACCACTTAGTATGAAATTTTTGGTGTGCTAAATTAGTAATGTATACGCCCGATCTGGTAAAGCATGTGGGTGACTCTTCCCTATTTAAAGACACAATATTTTTCCCCCATGGATTATACTAACCATTTCAATCTAATTAAATATCTTTGAATCCAAGTTTATCTTACTTCCTTCAAATTAGCATGGGATCCTGATTCAAATAAGAATAATAGAAGCCTCCATAAAGCCAGTACCAATAGTCTAGAGGTGCTTTTCCATATGATTTTTGATTTATTAGATTTGTTCCCTAGAACCAACTTCTTTGTACTCTATGATAAACTTATATTCATGGTTTTAAATATTAATAAATTTTTTATCACGTCATTATTTTTCTTCTGCATAACATAGCATGTGATAATGTCCCAAGAGTAGATGTCACACTAAAAGGTCATAGCAGTTCCCCGCTATGATGAGAACCAGGAAGTGCAATGATAGTATTTTTGAAAAGAAAAATATGGATGGATTATATCATTCTAAGGGACACAAATGATATAGGCTATCAATGGTGGAGACTCATAGGCATTTAAGTAACTATCTCATGGTGTACGCCCCTAGTAATATTATCCAGTAGGACATTATGATAATGATACTTGATAGTAGGAAATACAAAATATAAGTGTCATTGGATGTTCCTATCTATGGACGTGTTTAATGGTCCTTATACTTTAATATTATTATTAATGTATATTATGAGTTGCACACTTTTATGTATTTGAAAAAACTATGGTGAAAAATACTTGCAGTGAGGTGGGATATATTGGGTGCGTCACGAGTAATATTGCATTAATGAATAATGTGAGAAATGATTTATCCCTTCTATTCATTAACAGAAGTAAATATCTCAGGTCATTATATGGAAATGATATAGCCTAAATAAATCCATGGCCATTGTGTTTTCTAGGCATGTTCTATTTTTAGAATGTCAAAGAACGAGTTATCGAGCATATAGGTTGATGAAACTGGCATGCAACCAGCTTGATTAGATATATTATGATAAATGGATTATATTACATGATAAGTGTTCATATGAGGTGACATGTCATTGTGGTATTAACTTATTTCATTATGGGTGTCTTGGAATGTTTCTAGACGCTAAACTTGGAGTTTAGGAAAGATCACCTAATGCCATTGAGAAAGAGTCTTAGAGGGTCACACACTAAGTGTATTCGAAATTGCAGTTAAATAATTTATTATTTATCAAGTTGATTAAATATTATTCCCAATTGTGGTGTAATAATTATTCAAGTATTTCTGATCATGTTTTATTTATTTATCAGTAAATAATGAAGTTAGATTTATTTATTTATTTAATAAATAAATAGTCATTATTCACGGTCTGATAAATGTTTTAGAGGATAGGTGGACCGATTTAAAGGGTTTAGTTAGAAAATAATATTAAATATTATTTGATTAAAATAATACAAAATTGTAACTTTAAAGCTAAGCACATGTTATATAAATATTGGTATTGTCGTTATTATTTTGTATGGGGGTTTAACATTGAATAATTAAATAAGTAATTTAAATAGTGAAAATTATTTATTATTACCTAGTAAATTAAATTTCTAGTTACATTTTATTATCTAATTAGCTAAGGGGGAAACCCACAGGCCATAAATCCAATTTTGGTTGTGCCGGAAATTTTCAAGAAAAAATCTATCAATCCTAGAGAGATATTTTTTCTTCAAAAATTCTCTCAAGAATAAGAGCAGCTATCCTCAACTAGATTAGAGAATTATTTGGTTTCAGATCTCAAGGTGGTCGAGGGAAGACGATGCATGTGCAAGGACCTTTCATGCTAGAACTCAGAGACTCCTTTGGTGACATCTAAATATTTATATAGCACATCTAGATTACCTCTATTGTATATATACTCTTGATCTCTACAAATAAAAAAAGGTTCACCATAGATCTATGGTCACACGCATCAATGAAGAAAGAAAACTTGGTGGTATTTCTTTAATTTAATTAAATTAATTATAAACAAAATGTGTCGATCACCTCTCAAGGTTTTGGGCCTCTTTATTATTTATTGAAATCTTTGATTTTATTCTATGGATACTGGAATTCATAGTTTTATTGATCCTAGAATAATCATTGTTCATGATAAAATTTAAAGATGGATGTTGGGCCTACCATGATTTGGTTGTGCCCAGAACCTACAAGTGGTATCAGAGCAGTCATGTTTTTGTTTATAATTATTTAAATAATTCATTGATGATTTATGCTTTAATAATATAGTTTTTCAATTCATGATTAATCATTCTTGTAATATAAATTTAGATATCTATTCTTCCACTTTTTTTCCATATATCTAATAGAAACAAAAAATTTTATGATTAAAATTAAATCATGGATATCATTAGGAGGTGTTGATGACTCTATCTAGGTATAATGATAGTACATATTGTGTATTTGATGTTACACATCGTGTAATCTTCCATACATGACTTGTAATCTGTATCACACACTGTGTAGTTGTGTTCAACACAATGGGAGTAATTCATAAAATACTCAAACTGTGTGCATTAATGACATGCAGTGTAGTTAATTCTTACACAATGTGTTTACCAGGACAGACTGGCATACAGTCATATGTACTTCACACCGTGTTCCCCACTAGACATGGCTTGTACTCCCTTCGGGTCAGGGTCATGTTCTGTATCCCATACACAGCTTTCATGGCTGTTGATCGTGTAATACAGAGTCTACACAGCATGTGGCCCACTAGACATGTCGTGTACTTTGAAGATTTCTAATGTACACCTTACATGACATTTCCCTAGGTGTGTACTTCCGATGGATGGTGAGGAGGGTACACAACGTGTAGTTGGATCTACACATAGTTTACTTTTTCCAAATTACGTAGATTTAAAATTTTACTATTATATTATGTAACTCTAGAGATATGTACCTTTGTATGGACATAAAGCTGTGAGACAATATGTGATAGGCGTTTGATATATATATATATATGTGTGTGTGTGTGTGTGTGTGTGTGTGTGTGTGTGTTTAATTAACATCTGCATAATTTTCAAATATCTGCACATCATGTATGAGTTGTATTATAATTATAATTCTATGTGCATGCTACATGTCACAAAGAATAATGTGTATACAAGTATAAAACATACTGGGTAGTTTTGGACGGATATTCATTGGGCTACCTCCAAGGTACAATTTATGTACATAGTTAATTTTAAATGAATTTATTAATATGTTTAAAATTATAATGGATGAGAATCTCAAGGAAATTTAAAAAACGGATTAAGATAAAGGGGTTGATTAATTAAATATTATAATTAATCTATTCGAGTGTGATTTATCATAATAAGAATGATTAAATAATTGAATACTAGTTTTATTAAATTCATAATTCATTCCATGTTTATGGATGATCATGAGCAATAATAGGCCTCTGTATGTGATTGGTTTCCTTTTTATTTATTTGTTAAATTAAAATTGTTGGCATGTGTGCCTTCTCCTCATTAATATGTAGGGCATGCATGCCCATGGAATCTTTTATGTAAACCACATTTTACCCCTCACCTGTGTGTGAGTTAAAATCATATGTGATGGATGGATCTCCCAAGATGGTGGAGGTGGTTCATGTTAGGATTTGTGGCGAAACAAATCCAAAGAGGTACAAATGTGGATAGGTGGAAATATATACACATGAACCTTAAAAGGTTAAATATGTTTCTCCCCTAGGTAAGGGTTAGTTTATTTACCTCTAGATAAGCTAACTATTATAAAAGCATAGGATTATACCCTTTATTTTTTTTCATCATTTTCATGGTTATTCATTATGGATGTATTGTCGTGATCACGTAATTAATGAATTATCCAAGCATGAAAGATGGAAGTAAAATAAAATAGCTTATGCATAAATATTATGAATATGTGGTTAATCACTAAAGTATATCCCAATTAATATTAACAAGCAAGTGAAAAGATAATAAGAGGAAATTTATGCATAAAGGATAAAATACCTCAATAAAATATTAAGTCGGTATAGCCTTCCATTACTTCAGTTAAAATCAAACCAATAGTTTAAAGTGCTTGACCAGCCAATGTTGGGGTGATTTCAATTATCAGGGAATTCTAATTTGAGGTTGTGGGATGACATAACTTAGTTTACATCAAGGGTTGACTTCCAAAGAAGGACTTAGTGTAACTAAGAGGAAAGGGTTGAGGAAATATAAAATAATGATTTTAGGATTAGGGAGTCCACTCAATGGATCAAGGAGCTATGAGTTAATGTAGTTGGAATTTGGAATAAAAACCTGAAACCATTCATGTTTCTTGACCAATCCAAGTTGGGGTAATGAGATTGTAATATGGATCCTTACCACTAGAATATACAAGTAATAGGATATTCTGAAGCAAATGGTGAGGGCTATCATGTTTCAATAAAATAGTGGGAGACTAATAAATATTTATTTATTTATTTGTCTTAATTTTATCAGATAAATTACTAAAAATAAATTCAACTTATTTGTAGAAACAACATTAAAATGACATCAAACATATCATTGTGATCTATACATTATAATGGAAACCTTCTCACTATCACTAATTTCTAGGATTTGAAAAGGCGCCATAGGGTAATCCTTTTCCATGAAAGGAAAATATATGTGCTAGAAGAACCTTTAATAGTTTCACATGGGAATGAGGAAAGTGGTGAGGAGCTATTTGTGTATGAGAAACATATAAATAATGATACGAATGTTCAGTGTCTCATGCAAACATCCTTGAAAAATGAGATCTTGAAGAAACACAAGGAAATGGATGCTTAGAGAATAATGTGTCACCTTCAGGATCTCTATCAAGAGAAGGCAAGAAAAGAGAGTTGTGAGATATCCAACACTTTGTTTACAATTAATCTTGGAGAGTCTATTCCAGATGGACCACATGTAGTTAATCTTTTTGGCTACATTGAGCATCTATACATCTTATGGATTAAATTCCCAGATGATTTTTGTATAGGTATCATACTATCATCACTTCCTAACGCCTAATATAGTTTTATTGTGAATTATAATACGAGTAATAATGAGAAGATATTATTAGAACATCTGACCCTGATTCTACAAGTGGATAATGACATGGGGCATGACAAACCCACAGTCCTTATAGTGAATAGGAAGAGGAAGGACAAGTCTAATGGGGCTAAGATTTATAAATATCCTAAATCTCACAAGCACTGTCTGACCAAGAAGAATAAGATCCAAAGGTAGGGATGGGAAAATGAGGCAGTATGATTTTCATGTGCCAAGTCGGGCCATTGGAAGAGGAATTGCACCCAGAGGCAAGGGGAAGCCAAAGGTTTGTTTGTTATCGAGTTCAATTTTTCCATTTCTACACATTGGGTATTAGATACAGCTTGTGGTGCTCACATCTGTATTCAAATGTATGAACCAAGTATATTTTAGAAAATTTCTATTGGATGGGTGGATCTATGAGATGCCAATGGTTTGAGGTTGGATTCTCTTACCATTGGTGACTACCACCTTTCATTTCCGACTGGGAAGATTTTGGTTTTATGAAACTATTATTATGTACCAAGTGTTACCAAGAACTTAATTTATGTATCGAGTTTAAGTACAGATGGATTTGTTTTCATGTTTGAAAATAAATATTGTTTTTTATAAGGAAAACATATGTTATGGTATTTCATATTTAAATAATGATATCAATGTATTAAATTATGAAAACTAAGTGTTATAAATCGATAATAAATAAATCTAACTTGACTCATTAACACCTAGTTGTGGTATCACCATCTTGGTCATATAAACGTGAAGCGGCTCACAAATCTTTATTAAGATTTTTATTTAGAAACTCTTGAGCTAAAACCGTTTGATAGATGTCATTCTTGTTTATAAGGTAAAATTACCAAACCACTATTTGGTGGGTAGGGTTAAAGGGACATAGATATTCTAGGATGGGTACACACTAATGTGTGTGGACCATATCAATTAGAAGCTACAGGTGGATATTCTTACCTCGTTACTTTTACTAATTAAGGGAGTAAATATGGCTATGTCTACTTAATGAGGTATAAGTATGATTCCTGTAAGAAATTCAAGGAGTTTAAGAATAAATTAGAGAATCATCTTGTTAAAGAGATAAATAAGCTTTGATTGTATCAAGGAGGAGAATATCTTAACCAAGAGTTCATCGACCTATTACGGGAGTCTAAGATTCTATCTCTACTCACTCTAGCTTATACACCGTAGTGGAATAGTGTTAGTGAAATGAGGAACCATAACTTTTTGGATATGGTAATGTCTATTATGAGTTAGGAAAATCTTATGTTATCCTTTTAGGGATACTCATTACAAACTTTCAAAAACACATTAAACCAAGTACCAACTAAGGTGGAAAACAGAATCCCTTTCGATTTATGGAGTGGAATGAAACATGTTATGTCACATACACGTGTATGGGGATGTGAGACATTTGTTAAGGCTTTATCAGGCAATAAACTAGCACCCCCGGGCACAAGGTATATCTTTATAGGGTATCCTAAGGAAACAGCGGTATATTTCATATACAACCCCTCAAACAAGAAAGTGATTTTTTCTAGATAGTTTGTCTTTCTTGAGAGGGAGAACAACCTCAAAAATGATAGTGGGATTAAGATTGACTTCAATGAATTTGATGATCAAGAATCACATGAATTGGTACATGAACAAGTTCCAAAGGTCCCCATGGACTAAGTAGTTTCTAAAACACAAGTAATGCATATGATTATAAGAGAGGTAAGGGAACCATGGAGATATGATTTTCTTATCACTGAGGATGGTGACTCATTATTGTTGGAAAATGATGATCATATACCCTATAATGAGGTAGTATAGAGATAAAAAGCTATAATATGGCTAGAATTTATGAATTATGAGATGGATTCCATGTATCAAAACCACTTTGGGGTTTTTTTCGATGCGCTAGTTGAAGTAAATATTTTTGTATGTAAATTTGTATTCAAGAGGAATGTGAACATTGAAGGTAAAGTAATTACCTATAAAGAAATTGTAGTGTCTAAAGGTTTTAAACAACATCAAGGAATTTACTATGATGATACCTTTTCACCAGTTGACAAGATTAAATCCATCAGAATCATACTTGATATAGAAGATTACCATGACTATGATATTTGGAGCTGGATATCTAAAATGTGTTCCTTAATGGTAAAATTCCAGAAGATGTCTATATGACACAACTTGAAGGTTTTGTGACACCAAGTGATTCCAAAAGGGTTTTCAAGTTTCAAATATCCATTTATAGATTGAATCTAGCATCCAGGTCATGGAGTATTAGATTTGATGAATCTATAAGGTAATTTGGTTTCATTAAGAATGAATGTGAACCATGTGTTTAAAAAAGGTTTAATGGGAATGTGGTTATCATCCTAGTAGTATATGTTGAGGACATATTACTTATTGGAAACATCAAACCAATTTTACAATAATTTATGGACTGGTTGAATAAGGTTTTCTCTCTGAAAGACTTAAATGAAGGGGCCTATATTCTATGGATCAAAATAATTCTTGATATACCCAAGAGGATTATTGGGCTAAGTCAAAGTACATACATTGACCAGATACTAAAGAGATTTAGTATGGAATAATCCAAGATGGGATTGGTTCCAATGTAACATGAAATACATCTTTCTATGAAAATGTACCCCCAGACATAGTAGGGGAAAGATAGAATGAGTAATATCACAAATGATTCAGTGATATGATCAATCATGTATGTCATTCTCTATACTAGACTTGATTTTGTCTATGCACTGAGCATGGTAGGAAAATATCAAGCAGATCCAGAAAAATAGTATTGGAATATGGTTACAGAAATCCTTAAGTATCTGAGAAGAACTAAGGTAATATTCTTGGTGTATGGAGTAGATGAAGAGATTCTCATCAAAGGGCATGTTGATGTTGATTTTCAGGCAGACCAGAATGATCTAAAGTCACAATCAAGATATGTTTTTTGTCT
Source organism: Viscum album (assembly GCA_963277665.1). Taxonomy (NCBI): domain Eukaryota; kingdom Viridiplantae; phylum Streptophyta; class Magnoliopsida; order Santalales; family Viscaceae; genus Viscum; species Viscum album. Next base: position 937,742,838 of record OY728155.1, on the reverse strand, counting down.
CAACAGAGGAGATTTGAGCTGAAAGAGTTCAAAGAATCCATTTTCACTAATTCTACAGTAGAGTCTAAATATATAATATCTTATGATGTAGCCAATAAATCCATCTAGATTCAGAACATTGTATAGGAGATTGATGTAGGGCATAGCATTAGAGACCCTATCACATTGTATTATGATAATACTTTAGTAGTGTCTCTTGTATAGGATCCAAGGATGCATTAACAGACGAAGCACATACTTTCGGAAGTATCACCTCTTGTGGGATTTTCATCAGAGGGGTGATGTAGCAGTGAGTATAGTGTTTATAGAGGAGAACATGGCAGACCCTTTGACTAAAGTCCTCTCTTAGAAGAAGCATGAATATCATGTGAGAGCTAACGGAATGAAGGTTGTTAGCAGGTGGCTCCAATACAAGTCAGAGTCTATTGGATTTGGTTCCCTAAAACCAACTTCTATGTACATTATGATAAACTTATATTCATGGTTTTTAATATTAATTTTTTTTATCACATCATCATCGTTCTTCTACATAACATAGAATGTGATAATGTCCTAATATTAGTTGTCGTGCTAAAAGGTCATAACAGTTCCCCACTATGAAGAGAACCATGAAGTGCCATGATAGTATTCTTGAATAAGTGTTCTATGGATGGATGATATCATTTGAAGGGATGCAAATTATATAGGATGTCGAGAGTGGAGACTCATAGGACATTGATGCACCTTCTCATAGTGTACACCCCTAGTAATATCCAGTGGGATATTGTGAGAATGAGACCTGATAGTAGGAAATTCACATTATAAGTTTCATTGGATGTTCCTATCTTTGGACGTGTATAATGGTCCTTAGACATTAAAATTATTATTAATGGATATTTTGAGTCTCTCACATTGATGTATTGGTAAAAACTGTGATGACATATGCTCTCGCTGAGGTAGGATATGTTGGGTCCTTCATAAGTAATATTGCATTAATTAATAATGAAAGAAAAGATTTGTCTCTTCAGTTCATTAATGGAAGTAAATATATTAGGCCCGTTGATGTAAATGATATACCCTAAATAAATCCATGTCCATGGTGTTCCCTAGGCATGTTCTATTTTCATAAAGTTAAAGAATTAGTTATTGAACATATAGGTTGCTGACACTGGCATGAAACATGCTCGATTAGAAATATTGTGATCAATGGATTATATTACATGGTAAGCATTCATATGATGTGACATGTCATTTCATCATAAACTTCTTTCTCTATGGGTTTCTTGGTGTGTTGCAAGACAATAACCATGGATTTTAGACAAGCTTGCCTAATGCCACCAGGAAAGGGGCCTAGATGGTTAGACATTAAGTATATCTAGAATATCGTATAAATAATTTTTTATTTAAAAATTTGAATAAATATTATTCTAAGTTGTGGTTTAATAATTATTTAGGTATTCCTGATTGCATTTTATTCATTTATCGGTGAATAATGTAGTTAGATTTATTTATTTATTTAATAAATTAAAAGTCGTTAATCAAGATCCGATATATATTTTGGAGGATGGGCAGACCGAGTTAAAGGGTCTAGTGAGAAAATAATATTAAATATTATTTGATTAAAATAATACTTAATTATAACTTTCAAGATAAGCCCATGTCATGGAAATAATGGTATTTTCATTATTATTTGATATGGTGGTTTCACATGGAATAATAAAATAAGTAACAACACTTGTGCAAATTAAATATTATTACCTAGAGAATTAAATTCCCAGTTACATATTATTATCTTATTAGCCAAGGGGGAAACCCACATGCCATAGAGTTGATTTTGGTTGTGCACAAAATATTGGACAAAAAAACTCTCAATCCCATAGAGATTTTTTTCTCCAAGAATTCTCTCAAGAACGAGAGAGGTCATCCTCTACTAGATCAGAGAATGCTTCGAAAGTGGCTTTCAAGGCGATCGACGGTGGACGATGCAAGCATAAGGACCTTTTGTGCTAGCACCTAGAGACTCCATTGGTGACGTCCATAGATTTGTAGAGCACATGTGAATTACCACTAGAAGAGATATACTCTTGATCTCTATAAATCAATGAAAGGATCATTGCAAATTTTTGGTCATACACATCAACAAATTAATAAAACCTTAGAGGTATTTATTTAATTAAATTAAATTAATACAAAACAAAATATGTTGTTCCTCTATCATGGTTCTGAGCCTCTTTCTTATTTATCTAAATAATTGATTTTATTCAATGGATACAAGTTTTCATCATCGTATTGGTCCCAAAAGTAATCATAGATCATGGAAAATTTTAAAGTTAGGTGTCGACCCAACCACACTTCCACTGCACCCAGAACCTATATGATTGCCTATATAATTTGTATATTTTAGGATGGTGTGAGTATAGAAAATTTTATTTCAATCTAATAAATTTCCTATAGATTATTTCAAGAAAGAAAACCTACAATGTCATTACCTAGGGTCATATTTCATACTGAGGATCCATATATTCTATTTGGTCTATCCAACATAAACCCACTAATTATAAATCATAAAAACAATGGACTCAATGGGATAAAGAAATTGACTGGAATCAAAATAAGGATTCAAAAATAGATGAATTGTCTTATCACAAGTGAATAATAAAATTATCAACTATATAATGACCCTTAGTACCAATGGTGACTATTTCATGCTTTCAAGATTCACTATATTGAGAGTATTCTTGAATTAATGCACGAAAAAAATAGAAGGCCACAATAACTACCACCACAGTAATGTTATATGAATAACCCCCACCCACAAGGTTGGGGTCTTCTTAAAATCACTAAAACTTGTTGAATCATCAATGTATTATTGGATATAAGATTTAATGATGTAAAAAATAATATAATTCCATCCTATAGGGATAAGAGTGTTTATATCAACTCTCCATACTTCTCTAAGGAAGTCAGTATTTTCCAGACTATGGGTGGATACACTAGAAAATCCATGAAAATTTATTCTTTTTTGTGTTTCGATATCTCTATTAGGAACAAATTGAGTAGAAATCCTTAGGCACTCCCAATGGTTCTCCCTATATAAATGACATCTTGGGGAACATGAAGGCGGATTGATGCTACCTCATAGAGGACCCAATTCTAATAGGTTCATTATGAATTAAATATTATAGAGAATTAAGATTTTTTCCTTCAAAATACATTGAGTATGATAGATATAACTATGAATATTATGGAAATGTGATCCTTATTACACATTTCACATAAATAAATGTCATTGGAACCACTCTCATTGAAGGTAAGGACCTTGAAACTAACATGGATAAATAGGAAGTAGATATTTCAATATAGAATGTGATCTATATCGAGGGATGTAAATATAGTGTGCATACCCAAAAGTGGAGTCAATCATAGAAATAAGGAGAACCTATGAATCAAGAACTTCCAGTTGATCAGCAAGCTTCCTCTAATGATTAAAGTAATGTAAAAGATAATATTATATCCACTATCTATTAATGATTAACCTTTTTCTATTCAAGGGATGTTTTTACAATATGAGGTTGAACTAGGAAATTTTAGGAACCCAATCACCGAATTACTTAAATGAAATATCTATTGTGAGTAAAACTCTCAAAATGAGGCTAATGTTTCACCTATAATTAATATTAATTAGTATGGTCCCTACCAACCAATATGGGGTAGAATCATTCAACCCAAATGGTTCTGAGTACAAATCATTTTGTATGTAAACTTGATGAGTGATGCAGATCAGAATATTTCTCCATTGGGTGGAATCCACCATCATATCAAGAAATTTATTACAGTATTACCCATATTGGGTATCAATAACATACATGAGTGATTCAATGTTATTAATTATCATATTTTTCCTCCCCTCCAATTCCATTATAAATAATAGTCCCAACAAAACTATATGATTCCATCGAGTCTTTAGATGCTATAATTGAGTCCATTAAAAATAATCATGCACTAGTTTATCCATAGAGAAAACCATATCCTAAGTGGGTGGATGTATCTTCTTCTCCTCCCAACTTTGGGAATCCCACTATCCCAATCTTAAATTAAATGGGAAATGTGAATAAGCACTAAATACATGTGGTATCATGTGGTTTCTTAATGATGGAAAAATATAATAAACAATATGTTGTGAAGCTCGATTGTTTTTTAGAAACTCTATAAAAACTAGTATATTTCTAGTAAAATAATTAACCTACTAGATCTTCCATAGTCTTGGAATTCCTTACTTGGTAATTAATTTTATTATATAGAACCTTGTTGAGTAAAACGATGACCCTTGACCGCTTAATTTGAAACTAGTGAGAGAGAAAATTTGTTATCTCTTTCATTTATATATATAATGCTTTGACATATTCTCAGAATATAAAACTTTCATAAGTGAATCTATTTTGTATTTTCATAGAAAACATAAATGTAAAGATGAAAACACTACTAATCTCATTGAAGTATATAGGTAAATTTTAGGATTTCTCAGTAGTATCACAAATTTTGGAATAAGCTATAGGATGGTCCAAGGAAAACACTTTTCCAACACAGTAAAAATGGTAAAATAATTATAGAAATGTATTGACTAAAATAGTCACACTCAAATTGGCACGGACACCAACTCTATAACCACAGACAATACACTATCACATGTCTTCATATAATGAATCATAATAGTAATAGTATCATTATACATGGGGAAAGAACGAGAAAAGCAATCCATTAATTGGGTATCAAAAGAATAAAATTTATTCACTTCAAAATGAATTAGACATAGGGTACATCAGTGATAACTTGTTGAACAACCTTAACAAGAATCTAGAGGTAGGAAATACACATGTGATAAGCCTAAAAATTATTATAATTATTTTCCCAATAGTAATTTATTAATAAAAACATCCTTAATAGTATAACATTAATGGTATCCTCCATAAGATGGTCATTTTATAGGAATTTTGTGTTGTGAAACCCACTAGAACATGTAAATTGTGACTCTACTTTCCACTAGAGGGAAAGGTAGAACGATAAAGAATCCTAGAGAAGAATGTATATAAGTTTAGTGAATAAATTTCCATGAAATAAGCTAATTAATTGAATGATATACTCAAGTAAAAAAGGGAACTAGTGATGATCCTAGTCCCCTAATAAATTAATAATCACATTCTTGATCACCATATAAAATCAGATCAAAATGATACTGATAAAAGTAGTGGAAGTAAAATAACTCTATATGATTCCTATTATAGTTTATACATTCCATGAATTCATAAAACCATCACTATGAGGAGTTGGACCACCCCATGAAATTGGATTTTCATCATATGAAGAACCATAATATGATTTAATTGGCATTATTAACATGAAATAAACTTTATATATCTTAGAATTAATTTATAAACCATACATATTTTTCTACCAAAGGGTAAGAGTTCATAGAGGGGATAGGGGTTGAGGAATATGAGGTTGAAATAGAGATTAATTCACATTCAATACTTTTACTAAGGTTATCTTCACTATAAAAACACAAAGTTAGGTACTCTATCATGATAAAAAGAAACTCCATCCCATCCCAGAATAATCTAGGACATAAAAAAGTATAATAATATTATAAGGATATTAGAAAATGTGAAATTTCCATATTAATCTCATAATACATGAAGTATGACTCATCCCAACATGTAAAAAAGAATATTGATTGCAAAATTTGTTCCAAGGGAGGGAGGGATTAGCATAGTCAGTAGTGTCTCTTAAACCTCATGCTAAGGAGTGTCCTCATGATAGGAGGCATAGGTTGTTAGTTAATAAATATGATTTTTTTAGAATCATTCCATTTTTATGGTCAATATTTCAATTTTTAATGCACTTCACCTTTCAAAGGACCTCATGGAGGAACTAATTAAGTCCCATTAATTCCTTTAGTGATTAAGGATCATGTTGCTACTATATATCCATTCTATGTAGAGACCGATTTTATTGAATGTCTCGTAGTCATCTCCCATCAAAGAGTAATACCAAGATACATTCATATAGGGACACATAAGAAACATTAACATTTATAGTAGGATTGAGAGGTTGAAATAAATCATTCCTTAGTTGATAATGGATCTATAATCAATATCATATCTATTAATAACCTTTGATGATTGTGAAATTAAAGATCCAGATTATACCCCTCTAATTTGACACTCTGAGGGTATTAAAAGATTGTGTAGAATCCACTTATAAGAATGACTCATAGGGACTAGTACATAAACCTCATATAAAACACTAATTTTTTGTTTTTCCATCAAAAAATGTCTTTGAATACTTATTTAAGGAGGTCTAGACTTCATATTCATGTCGCAATACCATTTTCAATTCAGTATTGCAGTAATAACTTGTCCAATGTAAGGGTATCATATAGAGATAATTCCCCCTTTTATTCCTACATGTCCTAATATTTAGATATATTACTATAAAGATAAGAGGTGAAGAAATTGGTGATATAAAAGGACATATAAATTACTGTATAAAATTTTTTACGGTTTTCTCTGATCAATCCATTGAAAAAATCAGTAAATATTATGTGTTCTCCATAAACTTAATAATAAAAACCCATCCTAATATTAGAATTATTCATGTTTTATTGACTATGTTTCAGAGGAAAAGTCACCCAATTACATTTTTATTATACGATATCCAAGAATATGTAATCAAAGAACTACTTCCCTCAAAAAATAATGAAATTTTTTCCATATGAAAATGGATAAATCATTCCTCAAATCACCCCTACACTATGGATGGACTATACAATATTTTGGTGAAAAAATATATAGATATTTAATCAAATTGATATCATACCTTACAAAAGAAGTTAGGTATGGGGATTAATCATATATTCTCTAGTTCTCATGATATCAGTTGTATCAACCGAACTCATCCATTCATATGAGGGATGTAATTATAGTGATTGTAAAAATTACCTTATAAATAATACACTAATGTACTCATATTTAATATTTGAAGATTCCTCATCATCACCAATAGTATTTATAAATTACCCCAAACCATCTTATAAATATCTGAATATTAGAATATATAATTCTCTTAATTATTGGGAAGTAGAAGAGGAAAATGTTTTGGATTCTTCCAGTGATAATGCTATCACATCATTTTCTTCATAATCAGGAAATGTCTCCACATTCTTTAAAATACATTATATCCTATATCATACTATATATCCTAATGTATTAATTTTTATCCCACCATCAATAATGATTAGGTGAAAGAAAAGGTTAAGGATAATCTAAATAATGCATATCCATCCATTGATGAAGGAGCATCATCCCATGTTAATGAAATCAAAAAGGTGAATATGGGTACATATGAGGATCTAAATCCTTCATTGAACTATTATACTATGAAACATATGTTATATGAAAAATACTTCACCTTATGAAAATTTCGTCTAGTTATATTACCATATTACTAAATAGAGATTTTTTTTATTGGATCAAGATATTTCTACCCACCATTTAGGATTTCCAAAGGACAAACATGGATTTAAATAAGAATATAGATAATGAATATGAACCATGAAACTATTGTGGAAAATAACATTTACATTATCATTAGATCCAAAATAATTGTGGAAATACAATTGCTGGTGTGGATTTCAAATATTGTCTCTGTTATAAAAAAATAATGGTAAATTAGGGTCTCTATCAATTTAGGGGATCCAAATCAGCACTACACAAAGGATGAATTCCCAGTAATGATACTTGAATTTCTTATCGATGAAATAATTAGATATAAAAATATAACTTTATGGATAGGTATTCGGGATAAAAAAATCTAAATGTCCAGTAATGATAAATAGGTCACTGCCTTTAGTTCACTCCAAGATAAATAGTTATATCGTGTACTTTGAAAAGAATAATTTTTTATGAACATATCAAAACTCCATTCTGTTGGGTTTTAGGTGATCATTATATGACCAATGATAGAATAATAAAACTAAAAAATTATCCCCAATATATCAATGATGATAGAAATAATAATATAAATGATGAATATAAATATGAGTACCTGGATGACAAAAAGATCCATCTTCAGTATTTGATGATGTATGCTAGGTGAAGAAAATAATAATAGAAAAAAATACTCTTACATCCAAGGGGATTACATAATCCTAATTATACTAAAATTGTTTTAGGATCCCAAAACAAATATGGAGTTCCAGTTCATTCACCTAGTGATAAATTTTGTTTTTAGAGGAAGAAAATATTATGAGGATTACATATAATAAGTGGTAAAAAAATAAGAGGGATATTACCCCTTTAAAAATATATCAACTACACATTTCATTTAATTATGTTAATTATCCATATTAAATATACCCCAATACATGTATTCTCTTATCCATTTTTTATTTAAACCTTCTCAATGAATGTAAAATCCATTTAATGCATTCAAAATTGATTATAACTAATAAAACCATGTGGGAAGATACATGCCTAGTAATTCAATATATACACAATCATATATTAGTGAACATACAACTATATCCCACCTTCAAAAAAATATTCAAAGACCTTATTCCAAACATCCAAACTCTTTATGAATTCATCCAAAACACTTTTTCAAAACAATTTTATCATACTCTATTTATTCTCAAAAATATATTTTTTTATAAAAATTAATCATTATCCTATGTCTTAACAATTAGACATTATGGGCCTTTTATTAATAGTAATCCAATATGAAATACCTATTTTATAGATATAAGAAAAATTATTCCTCTAGAAATGTATCAGTACTACTCATACAGGTATGGGATCAGGTGTGATACCTATCTGACATATTCATATATTTATGTTGATATCTACACTAAATAATGGTTCATATACATCATATATACACTAATATAATCTCATTATATGTAATATGGAGTGACCCCTATAAATGGAAGATGTAAATATAGTATGATATAACTTATAATTTCTCAATTCTCTAAAATAAACTAACTGTGTTCATGAATACATAAAATATAATTCATCTATTAGATGAGAAAATAATATGACCCTTATATAAGTAGCTAAGAACATCATATGTGAAAATACTAGGTATGTATATGAGTTTTCCTAATCTAATTCAATCATGGTCTAGATATATTTTCTCAATATATAAGTGAAAAAAATCATATCTTGGTTGTGATCTAATTGAATACATGAGTAAGAATATACCAAACCATCACATTATTTGATATAGAAAGTTTACATTTATTATGTTATGTATCAAAGTATTAATTTTATCATTCTAGGTAAACCATAATTCTCTGTAAATGGGATTGATAATAATCATACATCCCTATGTATATCAATGATTATAAGATATTTCTTATGATAAGCTCTGGATGGTCATTCTAAGTAATAAGTCTATGCTTATTACCTCATGAATCTATTCTTAATATCCCATATACAACCCATTATAATGAATATAATATTATCTTCATGCTAACATATATATATCATCACATACCATAATACATTATGATGAATATTAATTATGGGTGACTCAAAATTATATTTATAGGGGATTTTATCAAATAACCATTCATGTAAATAAAATCACAATAGAAATTAAAGAATGATATAATGTGATAAAAATTATTATAAAATGGTCACATAAATATTTTATGTACATAATACATAGTGACCTAACATGACCCTGAATTTGTTGTTGTGGTAATTATTTTTCCAATGGATTCACTACAATATCATCTATGGGCGCTAAACTACTCATTACACCACCACTCACAATTATCTACTATATTATATGGTATTTATAAAGGATTTATTTTTTCATTTAATGTGATCAGGTTCCTTCATCCGGAGAAATTACTCTATTTTTATAACACTAGATATTGATTACTCCTAAAATTCAAGAAACCACCACAAGTTCAAATATTAACTTCATGATCCAAATAGACTCCTTTATAGAATCAAATGCATTAATTTATTATTACTCTATTATCACATACTCTATGGAGGATATTTGTTAACTCTTCTAAGTAATAGCTACAAAATTTTGAAAAAAAATAGATTGAGATTTCATATCATCTCTACAAGATTTCAAACATAAAACTATATAATCTTTTACACATAGAACAAATTTTCCTTTTAATTCCATTAATGTATCCTTAGTTTGTCTCTAGTACTTCAGGATGTTCTTAATAATATTATTTTTACTCTCCCTAGGAATGGACAAGTATCTATATATAAATCTATTTGCATAATCAACATCATGTTTGCTATACAATATGATATAACTATTAAGTATTGCATAAGGAATTATTTCCATCCTTCTTAATACTTTATATGGATACTGAATCTTCTTAAGATTTATGCCATAAAAAATTAGAAATAATCTCATCGCAGGGTTATTCAAGATAAATAATTTTATCAATTTACTAATATATGTATTCTGACTAAGTATAATATTTCTCCTAGATCTATCACTATATATATCTAAACATAGTTTACAGGATTCTTCACCCATGTCATTCATCAAGGGGGATTTTCCCAACCACACCATCATAGAGTGGAGAGTTAAGATATCATTTCTAATAATAATTATTTCATATATACATAATATTAGAAACACCAAAATACTCCCACTAATCTTCTTATATACACAATAATCATCCATGTTTTTTATAAACCCAAACTCTTTGATAATAAAATCAAACCATATATTCCATCTCAGATAATATTATTCCAATAAATAAATGAACTTTACCATATTAAATACAATAGAAAAATCATTTGGAACATAAAAACCATTAGTATTTATCATATACACATCCTTGACCAGATTTTGATTAAGGAATGATATTTTAACATCCATTTGACATATCTCATAATTAAAATGAGTTGTTATTCTAAGAAAAAACCTACATTGACTTTACCAATTTAACATGAAAAATATTTATTATAGTCAATAACTTGACAATTTAGGTCATATTTTTATGTAAACACTACACTATATATGTTGGTTTTCCTATAAAAACCCCACTTATACTATATAGGTCTCACCACATTAGTTGAATCGACCATGTTCCAACTTGGGATAGTTTATATGTAATCCATTTTAGATCCGATTGATTTTAACAATTTATCAAAATTAAAAAATTCAATTTTTTATTAGTAGTAAATAGTTTCATCTCTAGTTAATGTTATGTTTTCCTCATCTAAGATGACAATTATATATCTCCCATTTTCCTATTGAATCCTACCAGACCTTCATGGTTCTTATGTAACATGATTTGTTTCATCTTCCACAACTATTTAAGGAACCAACTCAACCTCCATAATTGAAAAACATCATATATGTTTTTATTCATCATTACAAAGTTCATATTTAATCCTAAAGAAAATTCATATAATATAGTCCTTCTCATCAAAATAGAAATTTAAGCAACATTCTCTTTATGTTATGTTGGGTTATATAAATAAAATCTCATCATTTCCCTTTGATAATAAAAAAATAGTATTTTTTACTTAGGATAATTCTTATCAGAACCCAATAAGCATAAATGGGAACCACAACCCAAAATCATCATAACAGACAAAGTGGGACATTCAAAACACAATATCTTATAAGGTGAATTTAATTATTATTTATATGGAATTTGGTTTTCTAAGAATTTAGAACTCTCTAGAGAATAATCCCAAAATTTAATAGGGTGTTCGCACCAAATCATCATAAAATAAACTATTTGAAATAATGGATGATTCCACCTTTCAAACACTCTTTTATATTTTAGTATCCTTAGAGAGTTTAAAATATATCTATAATCATTTATTTGATTTATGAATTCTCAGATCATGTATTCACCACCCTAATCTAATTGAAGAATCCCAATTCATTAAGACAATTGATTTTTTATGTTTAATTGAAACACTTTGAACATTTAAAAATTATCAAACTTATCTCATCTAAAACACATAACCATGCTGACTAAATTCATTAGTATGTAAGAAAACTAACAATTATAAACTTACTTTTGTATTCATTGGTTTGTAAACATCACTATGTTTTTGATCCAAACATCTACTATACCTTCCAACATTCCTCCTAGAAGGTGATTTGGTGTTCTTTCAAAATAAAAAATATTCACATATATCAAATGATTAAAATTAAATGATACCAACAATTCACCTTTATGGGGTCTTTTAATTAATTTCTCTTTTACATATCTGAGGTGAGACTTCAAATGGTATGTTTGATTATAATCAACCATGAACATCTTATTTTTAATCTTGAAAATATTATTATTAATTTCTAGAATATAAAATCTATTTATTATATTCTTAATTCCTTAAAACAAATTCATTCTTATACGTATAACAACTCTTTCCATTAATACTGGATGAAAATAAAATCATATCCAAAGAAATATAAAAAAAATTAATTTATGGTGTGAATATAATAATATTTTTATAATTTTAGGATTATTATATCTTGTAATGTCAAATCATATGTGTCGTCTTGTAATTTAGAAACACTTGATTAGTTATCAATATGAAGATGTAATTTATCCCTTTTCAATTCACATCAATTTATTATCTAGTAATTATTAGCCCAAATTTTTTATACAGACCTAGTATCTAATACCCATAAGTCATAGTTAGTGAAATTTATCTTCATAAAATTAACACTAATTTTCTCAAAATTCATATTGATGATAAATCTTTTCACCCCTAGATACCAATATCAAGTTTTTAATAGGTCATACCTATAAGTGATCTCAATTTGATTATCATGAAGTTTTCCATAATCTACAATAATTACATATTTATGTATTATTATCATGTTTTATATCTTTTATTAAAATAATTTTAATGAAAATGCTCATAATCAATATTAATACCCAAGATAACATTTCAATTTAGTTAGAAAAAACACATATTTCAGAAAAACGTGAGATGGTTTTGTCGTTTCTTTCACTATTTAGCTATTTAGGTAAAGAATCGTCACAATCCCAATTACACTTACAATGAGATATTTTAGGTGACAACAATTTTTCTATATCCATTATATAGATAATTTCCAACATTATTCCCTTGGTAACTTAATCTAATTACGATCTCCAAGTTATTGTAACCCAAATAAAAATATATGAATAGACTAACACAAAACAATCCAGGGGAACATATCTTTGTCATGATCTACCCATTGGATAAATTATGTCACTTATTACATAATTTATATACACAGGACAATAAAGGTTAATCTAGTTATGGAATGGCCTCTCCGATGGATTATCATGTTCATGAAAAAAACCATTTTGGAAATAATATCAGACATAGTATATGATAGGTTGTTTAAATATCACAAATTATATAGACATCATATTCATGATAAATTTAAATCTATTCAATAAAATAAAATTGTTATCTTTTAATGTTTTATTCTATTATTCATGAATACTTCAAATAATTTTGATTTTGAATCCATATTCTATCAAAGAAATTAATTTATTCATGACATAATAATGTGTAAATTTTAAAAAACTTATACTTTGTGTTACACACCCAATAAAAAAATCCATGTGTATTAACATATAACTCAGTGGATCATATTCATAAGGTACATAAACTTTTTATTTAATGTCATATATTTTTATTATTTTTATAATCAAAACATGATTATGCTTGGAGAAATGGATATCCAGACCTTCACCTTTCTGGAACAAGGCATAAACCTTAGGGCCACTGGGTAGACTAACCAAAAGTCCATCTCCTCAGGGATATTTTTCTGAATAGAGAAATCAATTCATGGTATCTCTGTCACATAATAATAAAAACTCTATTAATACAATTCTCAATCCCATAAGTACAACAATGAACTAAGGTCATGGAAGATGAAACCAAAATCATATATAAGAATCCCTATCATGTAATACAAGGGTCTGTCATCTAGAATAAAATTGTCACTTAAATTTTGAATACATAGTTTTTATATTTGAAAAAAAAGTTACTAATAATGAATATAAAAATAATATAAAAATAAATAACATTTAAATTGTTTTCAAAAACATAATATAACCATTTCAAAAATATTTATAAATAAAATATTTCTATACACATTTCATAATAAAGCTAAACATTATGTATATTTCAAAATTTTATTATAAAAACTATTTTGGAATTAATTATGTAACTTATAAAATATTTATAAATAAGATTTGAAGATCCATGGGTTGGCGGAGGGATGAGAGAAGTGGCATTTTCTCTCTCTACGAATTGAGCTAGGGTTTTGGATTGTGAATGAAGACGATGTTAGTTGCAGATTCGCTTCCTCAAGGTAGGTTCGAATGTTATAGATATACTATGGCTGGTGTGTGTGGCGAGATCTTGGAATTTCATAAAGCGATGGAAGTGTCCAGTTTTGATGGTGATGAGATCTCGGGGGATGTGGTTGGCATAGTAGGCATGGAGTCAGTGTGGTCTGGTGATGCAAGAAGGGTGAGGTCCGTTGCGGATGCAATGATCGGAGAGATTTTGTCGTCTGATTCTATGAAGGTAGAGGTGAATCTAGAATGTGCCTTGATTGGGATGACTGATGTTGCAGGTAAGATGACTGGTACTGGCGCGCCTTCTCTGGTTTTGATAAAAACAAGAGGCAGAACGATCTCATTTACAGAGGGCTCGACTGGTTACGTTGTTGCAGTGCCTATGGTGGGTAGTTTCAAAGGATATTCCATGGTGGTGGTTGCTGTAAAGGATGACAAAAATGATGTCTCTATACCCTCAATGTGAGATGGATCTGTTTTTGGTGGATCAGGTAATATTGATCTAGTAACGGAGTCTCCTATGGTAGTTCACTAGGAGGGCAGTGGTGCCCTCTCCTTTTCATGTCTCAAAGGCAGGCTTGATTCTTTGATTCGAAGAAAAGGAAATATCGTGCCCATAAAATCGGATCCCATTGCGGTCTCTGAACGGCTTAAAATGGGTGAGTTCTCAATCATTGCTTGACTTTTCCTTCCCCAAGGTTCACAGCCTATGAAAATTGATGAACTCAAGAAATGTATCTCATTGATTTTGGGTTTCTCATCATAAAATTGTGTCTCGCGTGGTCATGGATACCATCATATTATTTTCCCCATGGATGAATTAAAAAATTTAGCATGGATCTTTGGTTCCATTGTGCTCAAACTGGTAATTATTCACTTGCAAGAATGGGATAAAACGTTCAATCCCTTAGAGGTTGGTAACACTACAACTCAAATTTGGGTAATATTTTATGGGTTAAACTGGATAATTTGGCATCCAAAAATATTTTATGATATTTCATTATCCATTGGTATCCCAATTAAAATTGATAAAGAAATGGAAATTGGCCGTTTTGGCCACTTTTCTAGGTTTATGGTAGAGGTTGAGCTAGGTTCAACTCTTGTTGACAAGTTAATGCTTGCAACTGATGATGATATTATTAAGCTGATGATAATTTATGAAAAAAATCCTAAATTCTTAAAGTACTGCAATGTTATTGGTCATGACTAATCTTCTTGTTGGCGTTCAATAGTTTGCAGCTTCTATGCTTTGTGTGGTCATAATGTGAGTAGCTGTATCAAGAAGAAAAAAAATACCTATGCTTGGAAAACTAACCCATAGTTGTTTCATGAGGATGAAAAAGACTTTTGTGGGAGTTTGGAAGATCTGGGAATTGTTACTAATCCTTCTAAGAAAGAGGTGCAAGGTGTCGCTCATGAAGAGGCGTCTAAATTTGATAAAAAGGGCAACCGCCCAGACTTACCCCAGGTATGTGCTTCTACCACTGAAAACAAGAAGTCTTGGGTTGATATTTGTATGGGAGAAGAAAATTTATGCCATGTTGATGATCCAAGAAAAGGAAAAGAGTAAGTAAGAGAAGAAGAATCACATTTTGAGGTTGATCAACAACTCTTACAGGAAAGAATGGTTTCCTCAGTGAATCGAAAAGGTAAACAGACTTTTGAATGTGATTTCCTAGTCATCTCTAAGGATTTTCATTCTTCTTCAAATATAATTGTGGATAAATAAGGCTTCCATCTTGTTTCTTACAAGAAGACATATCCTCTGGTTGCTTCCCCAATGGTGTTTGAGTTTCCGATTGTAGAAGAAATGAAGATGTCAGTGACAAAAGAGGCTTCTCCTAACAAAAACAAGGAAGAAAAGGAGGATAGATCGGGCTCATAGAGCACTGATGCTCAGACACTTTATGAAAGAATTCAATCTCTCTCAAGTGGGGAAAGTTCAAGCAGAGGGAGATTGAGAGGTCAGGGACAAGGGTGTGGAATAGCAGAGCAAGAATTAATTAGACTAGAAGAACGAAGGCAACTGAGCGACTGCTAAAAAAGATAAACAAATATTTTTTTGTTTTGGGTTTTCACTGTTTTTCCCATACTCCCTCCTTGGTTACAAAATTTTATTTTCTTTTAATAAAAGAGGCATAGCCTCCACCTTTTCAAAAAAAATAAGATTAATTATTTTAAAAAAATCAAGATCATAATGAATTCCATATAATATCATAAAATGGTATTTTAAATATTAACATTTAATATTTGGAATATTTTTTAATAAATTTTTTAAAAACATAATTATAATTATTTATAAACTATTTAAAATTAATTTATTTATAATCTCTTTATAAATTAATATATCCCAAAAACACATTGTACTATGATCTGTAAACCTTTTTTATAAACTTTATAAATTTAAAAAATATGATATTAATATTAACTCTAAATATTAATGGAATATTTCTAATAATTACTTCAAAAGAGTTAAAACAATTAACCTGAAACATTTAATAAATAATTATTTTAAAAAATATATTTTCATATTCTATAAATATTCCAAAATAAATATTTCATTATTTATAAATAATATAAAACATTGATGCTCAATTTTCTACTACAGCAATGAAGATTATTTCAACTATTTAATAAAATATTCACCCACTATAAATTACATTAAAAAAATCAATATGTAACATTGTGCTCACAACATTACATTATCATATAACGTAATGATGACAGGTAAAAAACTAATATGATTTAGTAAAGCCTATTCATAATTTAATAATATAAGAAAAACATTAATTTGATGTGGAATTTATCTCAAATACCATCAATGGGGTTTAGGGGATCATCATATGATCAGTGGTAGTAGAAGAAATCCTTAATAGTACTCCCAATTTTTCGTATATGTTATCAACATGAAATGTAAAATTAATAACATAAACATGCATACCTGGATAATAGCGCACTTCATCTTGTGTATTTGATGGAGTATGTTTGATGAAGATCATATGAGATACAGTGAAAATCCTATGTCCTTTTATTGGATTACACCAAAAAAATGAACCTAGAATGATTCTAGAGGATCCCTAAATATAGAAAGAATTATAGCACCTTCACATAGTGATAAACTATGTTTTTGGAGGGAGATAATATTACGAGTCTTACGTAAAATGGATGGTATAAAATAGAAGGGATTTAATCCCATTATATAACTATCCTCTATGTGTTTCATTTATTGGAATATGTAATCCATATTAAGCATATCTACATATATTTATTCTTTTTATAATTTAATCATTGAACCCATTCAATGGAAATAAATTCCATTTAATCCTTCCAAAATAGATTACAATGGATAAATCTATCTTGGAGGATTCATACACTAAAATATAATACATACACATGAATATTTTATTGAACATCCAACATATCCATCATATCATCAAGACCCTTTGTTGAAAGATTGTGTAATGTTATGTGGATTATCTAGTAGTCAAATCCCAATGACACTGTGATTTTCATTCCTTCCTTGAAACATATTTCAATAAACTATGACATACCACATAAAAATTGATCTCTAGAAATGTGAATTTGGGGGTGTAAATAGGTAAATTTATTAGATTAATCGTATGTCACTACAATATCTAATTCAACCCTGATAAGTCTAGATCTATCTGTAACATTCCACATCCGAAATTCATAAAGAGTTAAAAGGGATTCATGTATAAATATCATATATTAAATGATCCAATGTCGGTATCACCAGTATGTTCTTTTCTATCACATAATCAATGATGAAATGTCTAACTTATTGGTGGGATGATATTTTTCAAGAAGCCTCTAATGACATTAAGAAATACCTCATTCTGAAATTGGTTTTAATTATAGTGACCCAAACTTTACATACATATGTATTAAAGATTTTATATAAATAATCATTACATATCAGTATGATCCATGAACAAACAATAATGGTTCAATTTCTTTGGAAAATTGGATACATAAACAACAAGTAACATAAGATATACATCATTTCCAAATAAATTCTTCACAACTATCACTATACATAGATATATCATACATAAAAACATTCTTTATAACACGAGGATAAGAAAGATAATAAAGGGTGAGATCATATGATCAGTAATGGTAGAAAAAAGATATATTTCTTAATGATCATTAGAGAGTATAATATAAGCATAACCGTATGAGAAAATAATCAAAACATACAATAATCTTACCGAATAACTCAATGATCGTCAATCATAAATCATAGAATAATTCTTTGTCAAAAACTATAGACATAATCCATAATTTTTTTTAATCATAAATAATAAATCATGAGCCATTAAAACGTATTATAAGAATAATACATATGTTTTTAGAATACGCATAAGTGTTTAAAATTAATTATTTAGTCAAGGTTCACTCCAAAAAATATCAATGTGGATAAATTCACATAACATAAATGCATACCCATTTATTTCCAACTTTACCATAAGAGTAACATCCATCTAGTTTACATTGACATATCTTAGGAGTTTGTTAACTCTATAATAACTTAAGAGTTTACAAACATCATCGTCATTACCAAATTCATTGGAGGATATAATAGACTCACCCAATATCATGATCTGTATGGGTCTCACCCATTATATACTCATAATCTATATATATTAGTTCCACAATATCATAAATCAATCATCATTTCATTATAGAAAAACCCATGGAATGAAAATAGGTCTAATAAACATTTCATCATCATAACCATAAACCATTCATAGGAGGAATAAATATGGTAACATTTGATAATATCAAAATTAAAGTATAAAAAAATTGATGGATGTTGTTATAAATTAAAAATATTTTAAAATATTATAGGATCATTTCATGAGGAAAACAAACATTTAATTTTGAAATAATTTATTTAAAATATATAAATTTACAAAATATTAAGGAAAACATTATCATTGAAAAGAACCAAAACAAATGTAAAGGAAACATCAAAGTAAATAATATTCATTAATATGATAAAATATGATCATGATGTGTATGTTAAATCAAATATTCCTTTATGATTTTTGATAAAAAAATAAAAGGAACCATTTTGGGAAAATAAAAATAAGATTCATTTTCTAAAAATTTATTGAAATTAAAACATGTGTATAAATGACATTAATTATTTTTTTTAAATAGTAAAAACATTCTTCAAAACATATAAATGAAAATAATGAAATATATGAAATTATTCCTAACTAATGAGAGAAAAAAATTGGGTTTCTATAAAAGAAATATGGTAGTGTATTAAGTACTTAATGAGTGGAAAATAAAAGGAAAATATGAAATATAAATAATTGACTATAAGGTGATTAAAAAATATATGTTTTTAGAGATTTAGTTCTTTTAATTTCATTATTTGAAATTTAATACTAAATAATCCTTTTAAAATTCGATTGTATCATAAAATCCTTTCGGCTTTGGTAACTATTGAATCAAACCCCTGTGAAAGGAATAACTTCAATTGAAACATTAAATACCAAGAGTATATAGAGATTCAGGATTTAATATATCAAATTTGACGTATATTAACCACATTAAAAAACAAGTTTTAAATATGGAATATTTCTCACAAAAATAAAAGTGAGATGAGAAACCCTTACCTCAAGTCCAACTTTCTTCATAATCTCTCTAACATCATTTATAATAAATTTAAATTTACTATATTTAAATAACCAAAACATAATCATATCTATTGTACTATATATTATTAAATTAATATATCTTATCACCCATTCATTAACAATCATTCATTATCATCCTCATTTCAGTTGTTAACTATTTAATTTTCATTTACTTCTTGGTCTGGCAGTGTAACAATTACTGTTTTTTTATTTGATCCTTTGAATAATTAAATATATATCTTTGTAATTTTTCTCATATTTGGCACTATTTTTTGGTGTTGTTAGAACCTAAAATTCATATATTAAAAATTATTATATAATAAATCATGTTTCCACATCCTTTCGAAATAAGTGGTTTTTCTATTAATCCGGATCCTATATTGTAAATCTAAGACCAAGATTGTTGTCAAAATTATTTGTTTAACCTAGGCATGATATTAAGTTAGTTGGTGTCACTCATTTGGTTTATGGTCACTATTGAACGATGTGATATTTATTTAAATAATTGAGGTTATTTAATAAATTAAATGAATTAAAACACCACCATCCCTTTTTAGGATTCATTTATATACTATGAGGAAGGGAGAGGTTTTATCCCTTACACGATGAATTAACTGAGAGGAATATGGAAATTAGTGCCACCCGATTTTTTTCCTTAACAATGATAGGGACATGATAAATGTCTAGTGGCTACGAAGTATGAATTTAGACACAAAACATTAGTGTTTTCTCCATGAGGTAGGTGGTTTTTTAAATTTTATATCCCAATCTAAAAACATGTGTTGATTTAATGTTTTAAAGACCTTTTAAGAATACTAAGAACCCCCTAGGGGTAGATCTTTGTTTAATTATGGAAGACGGATGTTTCGAGAGGTTTATAGAGATTTACAATTTAAAAACCCTGATCACATAGTGTGTGGTTTTAAGGGAATAAGTTATGTGTTCTTCTAATTTGTATAATATGGATTTTTTGGGATATAACAATGTGTAATTAGATATAATGACATGTAGTGATACATGGGCATGTGGAAGAGTAGTTGAGCAGATGGATTCACACTATGTGTACTATAAATAGTCACCAAAAGATTTTACAAAAAAATAAATCCAATTGCATGGGTAGAAACGTCATTTAAATTGGTCACAGTCATGAATTACTACTCTAATAGACTCTAGGTGTACCTAGGCATATAAGTGGCCAAAGACACAATAACGGGCCATAATACATAGGAAAATGTTATTATAGATATGATATTTCATGTACTTCATATATACGCCATATAGAACCACATTTCTTGCTAGTCTATGTGCAAGCGAGGAAATAACCAGGTTTCAAGAGAGTTCACATGCCATGTGACCCCATGTACACAGCATGTACAATTCAATGACACTAAAAACTTATGTATATCCATATTTATGTCTCGGTTCTGGGAACATGATGAGCCTATCCTGAGTAGTTTTACACATAGTATATGATTGTAACCTAGATTTTAGAATCAAATATATGACATGATTTGTTAATAGAGGGAAAAATATTTTATAAACTCTTGGCCAATGCTAGTGATAAGTTTTAGTCAATAGAGAGATTCAACGGTTGATACTCCCCTATTATAATAGGGTATAGGTCCCAATAATCTTTACATAGGTAGATTCAGTACTCCCCCATGCATCATAGGCACATGTACTTTATCTATGGATTTTTTCTCCCACTTAATTTATATCTTATAGGGAGTAGGTCCTATAGAGGAGTTATTGCTCCCTCATTGTAGAGAATAGTTGTGATAATTATTCCCATCCACTCAGATTCAATTGAGGTTATATGCGGTGTTAGGAATTGGAGAGAGACTTATAGGGGATATCGGATAACTCCTCATTCATTGGTGGTTGTGGAGTTGAATATCATGTTTGTTTATTTATTGATATTCTTGTAAGCATATCTAATAATGGGGATTCTTTACCCTCTTGATTTATCATTTAACTTAACTGTGGATTTTTTTCGCTATTTGGTTATTAGGGATCCTTCTAGGTATGTACATAATCACAACTTCAAAGGATTCTCCCACTTTTTAAGTTTATTATTCAGATGAAAGATAGATCTACTGTGATATTGGTGGGATTGGGTTTGGTATAGCATAACGGCTCTTGGCGCTGATTGTGTTTGGTAGTTGTCCTTGAATATTGTGAGCCGGCCTCTCTTCAGCCATTCCCATGTTCCAGTTTTCTTAGGTTGGTATCTCTTTTCTAGTTGGGTATGTATTTTACACTTTAAAAATTTATACTATGATGTTTTACTTTTATCCAATCATGTATGTTGTTCCATTCATGGTTTACACTCACAATGTTCAGTCCTTTATTATATCTCTAAAAAACATTTGGGAGTTAGTTGTGTGAGTGTATATATGTTCTTAAGATAAGTCCTAGGATTTTAGATGTATACCTACTCATCATTAGTCTCCATCCTATATCATTTTAGAGGTGGGCTTGGGGTTTCACCCTTATCTTACCATTAGCTAGGGAGGCCTAGTGGGTTGGGTTGTGATAGAGTGGTATTAGAGGTTGGTTTTCCTCCATTTTCTTTTTAGAGTTTGGAGTTTTTGTGAGGATTTGTTTGGGAACATTGGGGAATTATATGAGTGTCTCTCTTATTTGGCTCTCAGACCAGGGAACCCTGTATTGGTATGATGGTTGATGTATCCATACACCAGGAATATGACTACTTGTTTGTCAAATTGGTTTACTGAAATATAGGATTTAGGTAACCAATGGTATAATAATCATATAGGATTGGTTATATTGGATTTATTTTACATCTTTAGTTATCTTCCTATATATTATCATTTAACTTTGGTATAACTCATAACATTAAATATTCCATCATAACAAATATAATCTTAGATACCACTATAGGATCTTAAAAATGATCAGTTTAGTGATGATATGTTAGTTCAAGGACCCTTCTAATGATTTGTTTCCTCCATACAGTCATAGAGTGGTTCCACAATGTGTTAAAAAGTGTGTGGATACATATATAGTGGTTCAGATGGAAAATTGACTACCTTTTGGGATGTCGATATCTTCATAAATTAAGGATAATGATTCATATAGTATTATCATTTTACTCACGTTCAAGTAGTAAAGAAGGTTTAGGTTCCTTGGTGATCCATGACCTTAGGTGTGCAGAATTGGATTGAGTCGGTGGTCTAAATTAGTAGGATTGTTCACACCCCATAAAATTAAATCATTGGACTCGCAACCAATATTTTTTATGGAACTGTATGGTGCGCATGGAGTCTAATCACTCATCCTCACACTAATGTTTCACTCTAATGGTTAAACTTTCAACCAATGTTCCATGATTAGTATAACCCTTCGATCATGAACTCCTTGCAGATTTAGAAGCTTCTTGAGCTACAATAGGGTGATATTTCAACTTCTGAGTATTCTATGATTTTTATTGACCCCATGCATTACTCTCTTGATATGGTGTTATAGGGATTATTTTTCATAGGGAAGTTTGAGTAGGAACTTCATAGTGACAAATGTTCTAGCATTGTATCCTTATGAATTTCAACTTATGTTAGATTTTTTGATTGGGCTTTGGTTGTAGAGATATTCCAAGAATAAGGTCATTAGGAAGATGGAATTGGTATTTGACATCATGGGGATGAGTCATCTATAGTAATAATCTAGCATCGATTATTAGGGACTTTATGAAGGGGTCATACCCATACCCAGACATAGAAATATTGATATGTGGGTTGGGGTTAATATAGAGGATTTAATTAGAAATGAGAGGGGATGATATACTTGTGATAGACGACGTCCATAAGGCTAATGATTTAATGGACCATCATGCTGAGGAAGGAAGCCAGTTTATGGATGGACTTCCATGGTAGACGAAGCATGATGAATAGTGATATCCCTGGCATGGTCATGGAATCCCTGATGGAGGTTGTCCTAATAGAGGGATGGGTAGAGATCTAGTGGGAGGATCATTATTTGGAATTTGAAAATGTGACCTACTCCCACTACTACCACTAGGTAACCCATGTTATGCTTCTGATATGGTGATCTAGTTCATCGGTAGATACAAAGATGATGATTCAAGGTATGATATGATTTTTTAAACTCAAACTACAATACTGGTATACTGATTTACTCATTTTTCTCTATATCCATTTTTCAAGAGTTGCAGCTCTCTGTTAAGACTTTAGCCCAACAAAAATGTCTATAGATTAGTACATGGAATGATTCTTTGATATCACACATCTGCTGGTAGTGTGAGTTAGCACTCAAGTGTATAGTTTTTCATGGGACCCCTTGGTCTTTACAATGATAACTTATGATGCCATCCTAAGTAAGCAATGGTTTTTCCTAGTGTCTGCTTGTATGGACTATGATTATATGAGATTTATATGCCTCTATACCGATGGGAAGATATTATCCATTATAGTTGAGAGAGATCATATGGATTAGATGATAGATTTTTTATGCAGGAAGCAGTAACCTACCATCCACCATTTAGTGAGTTTAGACCTCATTGAATTGGACTCTATAGGGATTTGGCATCCCACAATATTATAAGATTATATAGATGTATTTCTGAAAGAAGTTCTAGGGTTACCATTGAGGTAAGTGATTGAATTAAATATTGACTTGCACCCCAAGGTTGTATCTATATATTTATAAGCATATCGAATGGACCCTTCTAAGCTATGGGAGTTGATGGTGAAGTTGGAAGTTCTTTAGAAGAAAAGTCTTATAATACCTACGGTGTCCCCTAGGTAGATCCAATTTTGTTTATGAAATGGTGAATGTGATTTTGAATATTTTTGTTGACTATCATATCCTAAATCAAATAGAAATCAACATCAAATTCCCATGTCGATGGATTGAAAACATTTTCTACCAGTTTAAATATGTGAGTTCGTTCTTGAAGATCGACCCCATGACCGATTACCATCAATTAGGGGTTTGTGAGAATGATATTATAAATACAACATTTTGATATCACTATGAACTCTATGAGTTATTGGTAATGCCTTTAGGTGTAAGTAATTAACTTGATATGTTTATTATAAACTAGATCTTCCATCTATACATGGACCAATTCATAATTGACTTCATCAATAATATTCTTTTAAAATATTTATTAGTGGAAGATTATGATGAGTATTTGAGGATGGTCCTAGACATACTCTGGGTGAACTGAATTTATTTTATACTCTCGAAGTGTCATTTTTCTATTTTAGAGGTTAAATTTTAGGGTAATGTCTTCTAATGTCATGTTTTAGTTATTAATTTGGTGAATATTTATATAGTTATTTCTTAGAAACCACCCAAGAGAATGTTAGAGGTGCAAAATTTTTTGGTTTGGAAATGTAATACTAGTGGTTTATAGTAGAATTATCCAAGAAAGAAGACCCTTTGTATACCTTCATGTTAATGGGTATCCATTAACTTAGAATGGTTGGTTTCATAGTGAAATCGAGGAGATGAGGTATCGGTTGACTATTGCTCTTGTTTTAAAGCTACTAGGGAAGTGTGATGGGTGTGTGGTGTTTGGTGATGCCCCTGTAGTTATTCTTGGATTTTTTTTGATGTAGAGGCAGGTAGTGATTGCTTGTGGGATGAGGTAGTTGAGACTGTATGAGAACAATTACATGAGCCACAACATAGATATTGTATTGTTAGTCTTTTCACCTGAATATGTAGAGGAATTATATACTAGTTGATCATGTTGTTGTTTAATCAATCCACTATAGTCATTAGAACATCTTCTCTAAGAGAGATATAACCTGAGACATAAGATTTTATTCAAATTACTTCATGTAAAGGACTTTGATATAGTCTATAAATCATAGAAATGTGAAATTATGGCCAATTACCTTAGTAAGGAATCTTTTTCTCACTTTATAAAAGATTACTCAGATTAGTTGGCCTATTTTATATTAGAACCAAGATGATAAGGATAAGTTTTAAATTTATATATTTTCTTTTGTTTTCAAGGAAATATCAAAGAAGGAAAAATCAGGTCACCTTGTTTTTTGTGAAAATAAGATTGACCATCATATTTAGAAAATCATAATCATAATTCTTAATAAAGTCCATAGGATTGGGAATATGTTTTATGGATGAAAAGGATCATCAAATTCACCTTTGGTCCAAAATGGAAGAGAATATCATAATAATTTGGTTCTTTGGGGTCTTCCTGAATTCAACGAAAACTAGAAATTCTTTTTTGTTTTCTTTTCTCAAAAATCATATGTAATTTTTAAAACATGTTATGAAAGATTGATGAAATAAATGGAGATAAATGGTTATGTAGATCGAATTTAGGACAATCGTATTCATGATGATAAGGAAATAAATTTGTTGATGGAAGATTGGTAAGATACAATACTTTCCTTGGTAAGTTAGACAATGCTAAAACTAAACTTCACTGTATTCAAAGTCATAAATGAAGTCATGATACTTGTTGAAAGTTTGAATAAAAATAAAGTTGGTGAAGATAATTATTTCAGGTCTCAAGATCACCGTAATAAGTTTACAGGATGCAGATTTGTTTAAAGGGTAAGGAGGTTTATCATAATGAAGGTGTTGATTTTCAGTCAGACCAAGGAAAAAAATATTTAAATATTATGAGAAAGAAGTTGTTGAGTTTAATAATCAGAAAATAGATAGAAGTTAATTCATGAAAGTTCATTGGTATCATATTCAGTAAAGAGTGAATTCTTTAAATTCAAAGTTGCTAATACTAATCTATCATATTCGTTATGAAATCGTAATCATCAATCTAATATTTTTTTTTCATTTATAGTTGTTGGGAACAATGATAAAGAAAATAAGTTTAAGATGTTGGAGCCCAAATAAGAAGAAAAATCAATGACTGATCAACAATAAAGTCAACCATTTCTCATCAAGATGATTTCTTGCTTAAGTTTAGTGAAAAAGGGATGTTTTGAATTTTATTCCAAATGGGTAAAGGGAAAATAATGAGAATATATTGTTTTACATTTTTTTCATCATAATGAGGCAGATAATAATGACAATCAGAATTGGAATCAGGTTGGAGTTTTGTTAATTATATAATCTTGTTCAAAGAGTATGAAGGAGATACAAAATTATTGTCAAGAGGGAGATTATTTTTAGAAGAATATGTTCTCTTTTGTTTTATCAATTGGTAAGTAGTATCATAATAAAGAAATTGTATTAGGGAATTGGAATGGATAATTAGGACCGGACTGAATTGTTGTAAAGAAGTCAAGAGCTATTTGAAGTTTTTAGAAAACTCGAGAAGGTTCGATAAGAATTTATAAGAGTTGATTAAGTCAAGATGCACCCAAAATTAAAGGATAATTTATGATTCAAGAAAATTTGGTTGAGTGGGAATATTTTTAAAAATATCTCCCAAACTTCTTTTGGGTCGACAATAAATGGGAAATTACTTTGTAATTTCATTTGAATGAAGTAATATTCATGAAGGGGAGAGAGAATGTTGAGAACTGAATAATTAGAGGGAGAAGAAGTTTCTATATTTAGTTTTCATGAAGAAGTGACTCAGATAAGAGAATAAAGGAGAAGAGACAAGATCTTATTCATCTGATCATCATATTTAGTTGGATAATTAGACTTGGGAATCAGGCTGGGATTTCCATACTCATATAATAAGTGGTTCATAATTGTTTCATCGGTATTCTGATAGAACTATATATTTTACATATTAAGCATTCAGACTGGGAAAATTGGGATTGAAAATTGGACAAAGTGTCATTATGAGGACTAGGATGTCATTACCATCTTCGAAGTAAGAAATTGAAGAATTGAACTAAATGTTTATATTTTTGAAAGTTGATCAAGAATCATTGTATCAGGTTTGTTACAAAAACATTCTTATATAAATTCATGCTACTTGAATCACATTCATTGTTATATTGATTATAGTGCTACATGAGTGTAAGGGAAAATCCCCCTCATTTTAATCCGCATAAAGGATTGTTTTATAGTGGATTGTGTGGTATTGGATTCTTTCCAAACCATACCAAGGACGTAGTTACTCTTGTTGAGTAGTGGTCCTTATAAATTCTTGGGTTCCTATAGATGTGTGTTTCAATTGTTTTCAATAGGGAAATAAGTATTTAATGGGAGGTCAAGGTTGTTTCATATGTATAGAAACTTAAAAGAAAAATATATCATTGAATCAACCCCTCCCTCTCTCAATGATACAACTATCTTGACTGGGAATTTACAATTGGTATTAGAGCTGAAGGTTCCCTTATTTTATTCTTTGTTTAGTTTTTGAATAGTGGTTGATGTAGAATGTAAATTGTGTCAAAAATAAAGGTATTGTTGTCTTAGATGGTAAGAACTATCATATCTGGAAAGATAGGATGTTTCCTTATCTTATATCTCTTAGATATGATTATCTTGAAGCTGAAATAGAATTTTTTCCTCCTATTTATGATAAAATTCCTCTTAAATCTGTTGAAAAGAAGAATATTAAAAATAATAGAAGAGATAAGAATGATTTTCATTAGTCACTTTCTAAAATTGAATTTTTAAGGGTGAATGGTATTTTTATAGGCAAATGTATATAGGGTAAATTCAAAAAAAAATATGAAGGAAATATAAAATTGAAGAAGGAAAAGATAAATTTTTTTAGGATGAAGCATAAAGATCCCAAGATACGTGAATATGAATTTATTAGTGGCTTCTTTTCCAGGGTGAATTGCATTTTTAGTACTATCATATGTCTTTGTGATATGTTAGAATATTTTACAGTTGTTGAAAAGATCTTGAGAATCCTTTCTGACAATTTTGATGCTAATGTTTCTTCATTGGAATATAGCACTACAAGAAAACTGACGTTTAGCGGCAGTTTTTTCGCGGCGGTTTTTAAAACCACCGCGAAATGCGTTTTCGGGCCGCCATTTCGCGGCGGTTTTAAGAACCGCCGCGAAAAAAACGCCGCTAAACGGTAAAAAAAATCAATCAATTTTTTTTATTTTTTTATATTTATTCAAGGATTAGCAGAGTTTTTTTTAAAAACCGCCGTAAAATAGCGGCGGTTTCCTTAAAACCGCCGCGAAATGAAATGAAAAAAATAAAAAAACACGAGAAACCCTGAAATCACTAAAACGACCATAACTTTTGATCCGGGCGTCTGTTGAAGCACCACGACCAGTCAAATCGAAGCTCATGAAGAGATCTAGAGGCACATATAATCAAAATCGTGAGATAGTCTAAGGTGCGGAAGATATTATAGTTAAAAGAAAGTTGAAAAAAGTTCTCCAACTTCAAACAGCCATAACTTTCGCTTCGGGTGTCCGTTTGGGCTCTACCACATACCAAATCGAAGCCAGTGAAGAGAGCTACACACTCATTTGACACAAGAAAGCTTTTTTCATGTTTTTCGGCCCCAAAAAACCCTCCGAAGGCCACCAAAACCCTGTTTCTGTCACTGGTGTCCCGTCGAACTTGTCTTCAAACAGACCTAGCTTTCGATCCGCGTATCAGTTTGTCCTCCTACACCTTCCAGATCATAGCTCGTTCCATGAGCTTCAGTTTGACTGGTCGCGGTGCCCACATGCACTCCTAGATCATATGTTATGGCCTTTTTAGTGGGTATCGGGTTTGTTATGTTTTTCAATGCCTCGTTTCTAGCACCCGTTCTCCGTCAGCTTTTTTTTAAATGGTCATAACTTCCAATATGTCTTTCCATTCGGACTCTTTCACCTTTCCAGTTGAAGAGAGTTTCAGGATCTTTGATTTGACAGGTTGTGGATCTAAAATGGACTCTCGGATCGTAAGTTATCTTCGTTAATGTGAGTCCAATGTTTTTGTCTCTTTATGACCGTTTTGACGGGTTTTAATGGTAGCTCCATTTATTACTATTTATTTGGGTTTCCATGACTTTTTATCTTTATCAATGGTTTTTTATGGGTTATTATGATGATTATGTTGAATTATTAAGGAGTTTTCCATAGTTGTTAGGAGTTTTCATGCGTTCTCATTTTTTCTAATGCCTCATTCTTCATATGATTCTCCATCCTTTTTCATGCGTTTTCATGATTTTTCATCCCTTATCACGTCTTTTCATACTTTTTCATTTGTTTCCTTTATTATTTATTATTTATTATTTACAATATACTTTAATTTATTTATTATCTATTATTTGTAACTAGTTATTTCTTATTTATTATTTATTATTTATTATTTATTATTTATTATTTATTATTTATTATTTATATTTATTTATTAGTTATTATTTATTAGTTATTATTTATTATTTATTATTTATATTTATTTATTATTTCTATTTATTTATTATTTATATTTATTTATTATTTATTATTTATTATTTATTATTTATATTTATTTATTATTTATTATTTATATTTATTTATTATTTATATTTATTTATTATTTATATTTGTTTATTATTTACTATTTATTATTTGTATTTATTTTTTATATTTATTTTTTATTTTTTATTTTTTATTTTTTATTTTTTATTTTTTATTTTTTATTTTTTATTTTTTATTTTTTATATTTATTTATTATTTTTTATTTTCTATTTATTATTTATTATTTATATTTATTTATTATTTATTATTTATTATTTATTATTTATTATTTATATTTATTTATTAGTTATTGTTTATTTGTTATTATTTATTATTTATTATTTATTATTTATTATTTATTATTTATATTTATTTATTATTTATTATTTATTATTTATATTTATTTATTATTTGTTATTTATATTTATTTATTATTTATATTTATTTATTATTTATCATTTATTATTTATTATTTATTATTTATATTTATTTATTATTTGTTATTTATATTTATTTATTATTTATTATTTATTATTTATTATTTATATTTATTTATTATTTTTTATTTTCTATTTATTATTTATTATTTATATTTATTTATTATTTATTATTTATTATTTATTATTTATTATTTATTATTTATTATTTATTATTTATATTTATTTATTATTTATTATTTATATTTATTTATTATTTATTAATTATATTTATTTATTATTTATATTCATTTATTATTTATTATTTATTATTTATATTTATTTATTATTTATTATTTATATTTATTTATTATTTATATTTATTTATTATTTATTATTTATTATTTATTATTTATTATTTATTATTTATTATTTATTATTTATTATTTATATTTATTTATTATTTATTATTTATTATTTATTATTTATTATTTATTATTTATATTTATTTATTATTTATTATTTATATTTATTTATTATTTATTATTTATTATTTATATTTATTTATTATTTATTATTTATATTTATTTATTATTTATATTTATTTATTATTTATTATTTATATTTATTTATTATTTATTATTTATTTATTATTTATTATTTATTATTTATTATTTATTATTTATTATTTATATTTATTTATTATTTATATTTATTTATTATTTATATTTATTTATTATTTATTATTTATTTATTATTTATTATTTATTATTTATTATTTATATTTATTTATTATTTATTATTTTCTATTTAATATTTATTTTTTATATTTATTTATTATTTATTATTTATTATTTATTTATTAGTTATTATTTATTATTTATTATTTATTATTTATTATTTATTATTTATTTATTATTTATATTTATTTATTATATATTATCTATATTTATTATTTCTTATTTATTATTTATTATTTATTATTTATTATTTATTATTATTGAGTTTATATCTATTATTTACGTATTATTTGTTTTTTCAATTAATATATATAAGTATATTAAATTCTGTTTATTAACCACATGAAGAGCTTGCTGGAGTGGTAAAGTCTTTGGAAAATATGCAAGAGGTAGGGGTTCAAGTCTCACCAAATGCAGAATTTCTTTATATTGCATGGGTATGCATGTGCATGTGCATGTGCATGGGATGTGCATGCATGGATAAATAAAGTAAATAAAATAATACGAAATAAATAAATAAATAAAATAAATACGAAATTAAATAAATAAAATAAATAAATAAATTAAATAAATAAAATAAATAAATAAAATAAATAAATAAAATAAATAAAGAAAATAAAATAAATATGAAATAAAATAAATACGAAATAAAATAAATAAAATAAATACGAAATAAAATAAATAAAATAAATAAATACGAAAAATAAATAAATAAATACGAAAAATAAATCAATCAATCAATCAATCAATCAATCAATCAAATACATAAATAAATAAATAAAATAAATAAAATAAATAAAATAAATAAATAAAATAAATAAAATAAAATAAATATATAAAATAAATAAATAGATAAAATAAATAAATAAATAAAATGAATAAATACGAAATAAATATATAAATAAATACGAAAAAATAAATTGGAAAAATAAATATATAAATAAATATATAAATAAATATATAAATAAATAAATAAATAAATATATAAATAAATATATAAATAAATATATAAATATATAAATAAATAAATAAATAAATAAATATATAAAATTAAAAATTAAAAAATTAAAAAAAATAACAAAAATAAAAAATAAAAAAAAACCGCTGCTAAAAAACCACCGTGAAACGTTCTGCGACGGTTTTGAAAACCGCCGCGAATAGTTTCCCAACGCACGATTTAGCGGCGGTTTAAACCGCCGCGAAACGAAAAAAAAACCGCCGCTAAATGCCTTTTTTTCCGTAGTGTAGAGATCTCGAAACATTATCTCTGGACTATTTTCATAGTACTCTCATCACTTATGACATGAGAAGTGAGAAATATATGAAAAGAAAAACAAAATGTTGATAGTGAAATGTATTTCAAGGATTCCAAGAAAGAAATGTCAATTAAAGTTCTTATTGAGGAATAATCTAGTGATTCAGATTCTGAAAATGAGGTACATAAAAACCATGATGAATTTTTATCCTTGTTTTCTAAAAATTTGAGAAGAGGTATGAGAAAATATAAAGGGAATCTTCCCCTCAAATTCATTGAATACAGAGTCATTGGTTACTTTTCAGATAATTTTAATCAATAAAATATAAGATTATAGTGAAGAAGATAATAAAAGGAATAGAATATCATGGAAGAAACAGTTTGATAAGGATAAATCTTTTTCCAAAGGGAAAGATAAAAAGTTCTTCAAATCCAAAAGAAAAATTTTCTCATTTAAATATTATGAAGGAGAATATAGTGAAGATTAATCTGAAAATTATATTGAGATTATTGAGAATAATTTTATTGAAATAGTGAATAATTAAGAGTTCAGAAGTAGCAGTTCTGAAGAAGAAGAAGAAGAAACTCGATTAGAATATCATATGAAATAATAATTGAAAGAATGCATGAGAAATATTGGAGGGAAATTGAAAGAAATAAGGATGGTTTTATTGAAGATAAATTCATGTGGATAGAAGAGATTAGTGATTTGAAGAAATATCTTGAGAAATAAATGAATCATAATGAACATCTAAAAGTGAATCTGAAGGAAAAATAAGAAGTGTTGGAACATGTAAAATAAAAACATCCTAAAGCTAAACAGATGGATATATGTTTTGAAAACTCTATCTCTATATTTAGTGAATTTTTTATAAATTTTAATCCTTATAAAAATGAAAAGATACCTTAAAATGTTTAGAAAAAAGCTAGAAATGTTTCTCAAAATAAGAAACATGTGAAAGCTATGTTTTTTTTCAATACCCAAAAAAGTTAGGAAATCACAAGTTACTAAACATTATGATTCTAAAAAAAATTCTATTACTTCTAGTTCTGATAATATGGAAAATAAAAATGATATTAAAAAGAAAAATTCGGATTGATAATAGAAAGGTTGGTGGTCAAAAGAGTTTAAATGAGAGGGATAATAAGGTTACTGAGAAACATGTTCACAACTCCAATTAGTGTGGATGTTTTAGAAGAAAATATTCATTCAATGGCTATTATTGGTATTATGGTGGATTTGTTAAAATGTAAAATTTGTGCTGTTTCAACCAAAAATATTACTGATGTTTAAAAAATTGAAGAAGGTAGAGTATTAGGGGTAGTCGGTCTCTTCAAAGGATGAATTCTGAGAAGGGTGATTGGAAGAAACTAGAGAAGGATGGTGTAAAAAATGAAAATAGGTTCCAATCCTGGGAAACTATTTGTGAAAGTAGTTGAAAACCTATACATATTTCAAAGGGTTGTATTGTTTTGTTTTTAGCATAATAAAATTTTGTTAACAATTCTCAAGAGTTGGAGATGAAGAAAGAAACATCTCTTATCGTAGAAACCACCATGAACGTTACAAAAGGAAAACAACCATGAATTATTGATAGTGGGTGTTCTTATAATATAACAAGATATTTAACATTGTTGAAAAAATTGAAATGCATTAAAGAAGGAATAGTGACATTTAGCAATGATGAATCCCTAAGAATAGAAGGTGTTGGATCAGCCATCATTAGCAAAAGAAAAGCTGAAATCCAATAATGGTTGTATATTGATGGCATAAAACACAACATTATAAGTGTTTCACAACATTTTGATGAAGGAAATAAAGTCATCTCTAGAAAAGATGGTTTTTTGTTAAAATTGAGGAAGATGTAAAGATTGTTACAAGAGGCCAGTGTAAAAAAGGAAACTTATTTTAAGTTGGTGAAATAAAAAAGTATTGTAAGTTGGGTATGGTGGAATAAAATTAGTTTTGGAATAAAATTCTAGGACACATGTTTCAAAGAAAAATAAGCAAGTTATCAAAGTGAGATAGTGTCTGTGATATTCTTGATATGTCAATAAGAAGAGATTGGTGTTGTACTATTAGTTAGAAATGAAAAAATTAATAATTTAGTGAATAAAAAAGTTTATAATTGTTCAAAACAACCCCTGGAACATATCCATTCTGATATCTATGGTCCAATGATCAAAAAATCAACTAATGGAGATAAGTACTTCATCACTTCCATTGATTACTTTACTCACATTACTTGTGTTATGTATATAAAACATAAGTCATATGATAAAAAAAATATTTAAAAGCTTCAAGAGGAAATATGAGAATGAATGTTAGTATTTTTTGAAGAAGTTAAGAACTAATAATGGTGGTGAGTATGAGAATGAAGAATTTGAATGTTAACTCAAGAAGCATGGAATTTGGAAATTGTTTAGTTCATTATATACTCCTAAACAAAATAGGGTTTCTGAATGGAATAATTGAAGTTTGGTGGAAATGGGGAGAACTATGTTACTTGAACATGGTCTTTCTCATTAAAATTTGAGTAAATCCATGAGTACTATTATATATATTAAAAACTGATTTTTTTATAGGCAAAGACCATATATGACTCCATATGAAATGTTTTATAGAAAAACACCATGTTTAAACCACTTAATAGTTTTTGGGAATTCATTCATTATAAAGAAGAAATGTGGAAACCTTGGAAAGTTTGAGAAGAGAGGTAAAGATATAATTTTTCTTAGCTATGCTCAGAAAGTAAGAGGATACATTTGTTTTAACAAATAAACAATAATAATTATTGAATTTTTGATGTGAAATTTTCTGAAAAGGATGATGAAGATAAACAGATTCAGGATAATAGAGAAGTTGAGCTGGATAACAAAATTTTTGTAAACAATTATGAAAAGGATACTGTTAAATTCAATCCTACTCAAAAAGAAGAGTCAGACTCAACTATTTCAAGATATGAGGAATAAACTCAAAAATATCATCCCAATATGTGAAATATGGTTTAATATCAAAACATAATTGGTGATCAACATCAAAGCTTTCAAACATGAATAACAATTTCACATACTTATTTGAATTCAAAAGTTGATCCAAATGATGTGAATGAATCCTCTGAGCATATGAAATGGGTTCAGCCCATGAATAAAAATCTAGATCAAAAAGAAAATAATGATACATGATAACTCTTACCTAGTTCAGATAAAAAAAATTATCATAAAGTTGGTTTTCTAGAACAAGTTGAATGAAGAAGGTGAAGGGATAAGGAACAATTCAAGATTAGTGTGCAAAGGTTACACACAAATTGAAGGTATTGATTTTGATGAGGATTTTTCTCCAGTTTCAAGGATAGAAACTATTATAGTTTTTTTTTTATTTCTGTACAATGAAGTTACAAATTGCTTCAAAAGGATATAAAGTCCTCATTTCAGAATGGGTATCTTGATGACAAATTTTACATTAAGAAACCTTATAGATTTGTTTTTTCGAAAGATGAAAGCAATGTGTGTAGGTTAAAGAAATCCATATATGGGATAAAACAATCTCAGAGGGAATGGTATTCCAAATTGGATAATTTATTGAGAAAGCTTAGTTTTATGAAAGGAATGGTTAATGGAAATCTTTACATCAATGAAATTCAAGAGTTTCCCCTCATAACAATTGTTTATATTGATTAAATTATCTTTTCTAGAAATGATAAGATATCATTTGAAAGATGTTTTGAAGAGAATAAAATGTTGTTTGATTTTTCCTTTCTATGAGAAGTAAAATAATTTCTTGGTTACAAATTTTACAAAAGAATAAAAACATTTTTCATTCTCAATAAAATTATGCTAAGGAACTTATTAAGAAGATTGGAATATAAATTTAGAAACTAGTTTCCACACTGATTTCAGTGGTAACCAAGTTTTCTAAAGATACAGAAGGCAATAAAGTTGATCAGATAGAGTTTCAAAATCTGATAGGAGGTTTTTTGTATTATAATTCATAAAGACCCAACATTGTTTATTTTTTTTACCTTATGTGAGATATTTTAGAGTTCCCCTAAATAATCACATTTACATAGTAGAAAAATAATTCTCAAATGCATCAAAGACACAAAAAAATTAGAATCGGGTATGATAGCTCAAAATTTATTAACTTGTTTGGGTATTCAGATGTTGATTGGGAAATAAATTTTTATGATAGAAGATCCACATTCAATGGAGTTTTCTTTCTGGGGAATAGTTGTGTTAGTTGGAATATAAATAAAAAAATATTAACTCATAGTATGTATGAAGCTAAGTATGTTTATACCACTCAAGATTATACTCATCTTATGTGGATGAAGAATCAATTAGAATATTTAATTTTTGATGTGAAGATACCAATGATCATGGTTTGTGACAATCAAAGTGAAATCAACCTTACTAGGAATCAGGTACAATATTCTCATTCAAAACATATTGATATAAAATATCATTTTAACAAATAGCATGTGGAGAAGAATGAATTGAATATAGAGTATGTTTCATCATCTGAACAAGTTACTGACATTTTCACAAAACCTATAACAAAGGAACCTTTTTCTAAAATGAAGTTGAATGTGGGCATCTAAACTTATTCTCATCTAGGTTGAGGTATGTGTTTTTTGTCCCCTCTCTCATATTCTCTTTGTATAATTTTAAGGAGGAGAATTTTTTCATAAGTCTATCCATTGTTAAGTGGTAAACATTTTAAGGAGTCATGTAAATAGGGGGAGTTTTGGGTAAGATATGAATTCAAAAATGTATGTGTGTTAACTATTCTAACTGTTTGTTGGAGTTTTTGAAGGAAAAAAATAAAACTTTTGTTAATAGGAATGTTGAAGATGTGTAAAATAATTTTTTTATTACCATAATAATTAATGAAGAGAAGAAATTTGTGAAGAAAATATGAGGAGTATATCATGGTCACTAATTTTGGATTTCATGGTTTTATTGTCAATGACTCTTGTTTCCTACAATTATTTATCTCACATAGGCATAAAATTGTTGATAAGTAATTGATAGCTTGATGTTACAAAGTTCAAAGATTTATGAATCTTGGTTTGAAAACAAAATCCAATGGTAGAGATTGTTAGGACCAAAATGATAAGGATAATTATTTTATTTAGGTATTGTATTTTGTTTTCAAGAAAATATCAAAGAAGGAAAAATCACCTCACATTGTTTTTAAGGAAAATTGAACTGACCATCATATTCCCAAAATCGGACTGACAATGCTTAAGAAATTCCAATGGATTGGGAATTTGTTTTTTGGATAAAATGGTTCATCAGACTTACTACGAGTCCAGAATGGAAGAGAATATCATAAAAAGGTGATTATTTGGAGTTTGATATACTTCAATGAAATACTAATGATTATTTTTTATTTTTTATTTCTAAAAAAATCCTAAGTATGTTGTAAAACATGTGATGTAATCCTTTTGAGAGAAAGTGTAGAAAAGGTGATATCGATCATATTCAGGAAAATCATATTCTAACTGAGAAAGAAGGAAATATATTATTGGAAGATAGAGAAGTAATAATAATTTCCTTGGTAAGTCAAAAGATTCTAACTATGATATTCAATGTATTTAAAGATAATATGGAATTCATGTTACTTGTTAAATGTTTGAAGAAGGTGAAATTTTTTGAAGCTAAAGATTTACAGTCTCAGGATCATAATAATGAGTTTACCATACATAGATTTGTTTAAAGGCTAAGGAGGTTGATATTAATGAAGGTGATGGTTTTTAGTTAAATGAAAAGGAAAAAAGATTTAAATCTTTAGATAAAGAAGTTTATGAGTTTTGTAATCCGAAAAGAGAAATAATTTAAGTGATGAAATTTTATTGGTATAGTATTAATAAATAAATGAAGTTTCTAAATTCGAAGCTACTAATACTGATCCATAAGATTCTGTATGCAATTATAATCATCAAAGGAAGATTTTTTTTCATTGGGAGTTTTTGGGACCAATGATAAAGAAAATAAGTTGAAGATGTTGGAGCCAATTTAAAAAGAAAAATCAGAGACCGGTCAATAATGAAGTCAATGAATTCTCATCAAGATTATTTGTTGATTGAGTTAAGTGAAAAAGGATGTTTTGAATTGTTTTCCAATTTGGTCAATAGAAACAAATAATAATAATCTATTATTTTACATTTTTATTCATCTTAATGAGGAATATCATAATGACAATCATAATTTGAATCGAACTGGAGTTTTTTTACGTTTGGAATCTTTCTCAAATAGTTTTAAGGAGATACAAGAGTATTTTCAAGAGGGATCTTTATGTTCGAAAAAATATGTTTGATTTTATTTTATCAGTTTGTAAGTAGCATTATATTGAATAAATAATATTGGGAAATCTGAATAGAGAATCAAAATATGGATAAAGTTTGTTAAATAATTCATAAGCTAGAAGATGTTGTTTGAATATTTGAGAAGAGTTGAGAAGATTTGATGAAGTCAAGATGCACCTGAAAATCAAGGACAATTTATGATTTGAGAAAAAAAATTTGAGCGGGAATCTTTTTAAGAAACCCTCACAAACCTATTTTGGGTAAACTATAAATGGAAAGTAATTTTTACTTTCATATAACTAAAGTATAGTTCATGAAAGGAAGAGAGAAGGTGGAGTGAAAAATTATTCAATATGGAAAAAAAATTAGATTGAGTTTTCTTGAAGAAGTTATCAGAACATTATTTGGAAGGAGAATTGATAAGATCTTATTCAGTTGATCATCAAATTAGGCTGGATCATCAGACATGGGAATTGAACTGAGATTTTTGTACATAGATGATAAGTGGTTCATAATTATTTTCATTGATATTATGAAAGATCAATATATTTTCTATATTGAGCTATCGAATAGGGAAAATAAGTCTGGGAAATCAAACTAGGAAATCAGACTAAGTTTCTTCACAAATTCTAGTAAGTTTTTACCAACTTTTGGGTAAGAAAGAGAATAATTGAATTGAATTTTTATATTTGTTAAATTTGATCATGAAGCACCATAACATGTTTGTTACAAAAACTTTCTTATATCATTTTGTGCTACTTGAAGGACATTCTCTATTGTATTGATCATAGTAATACTCAATTTTAAGGGCATATCATACTTATTGTATTCCATATGAAAGATTTTTTTCTAGTGTAATATATTGTATTGGATTATTTTCAAACAATACCAAGGACATATCTATTCTTGTTGATAATCGAACCTTATAAATTATTGTGTTCCTATGGAAGTTTGTTTGAATTGTTTTCATCAGGGAAATAAATATTTAATAGGGGGATAAGGTTGAATCATATATAAGGAAACATAAAATAAAAATATATCAGTGAATCACCCTCTCCACCTCTTAGTGATACAACTATCTTGAATGGTTAATTACAGATTTAGTTATAAATGGTGGATGAGAAGGGTATATCTTATCTTCACTTGATGGTGTTGACTCCACTACTTCTCCAACTTGTAGGAGAATATTAGTTTGTAGGTATCAACATTTAGTTACTATTTGATTACATGTCCTCAATATATTCACAAGACAATTTTTTATGGGTGGGGGAACATCATCCTTTTCTAGGGATGGAAGTTATTTCTAGTTTCATTAGTTAATAAGGTGTTCCTAGAGTTTCACACCTCTCCATTGGGTATATATCTAGGTGTGTATAAGATATACAATGACCTTCATTGGTAGTTTTGGTGGAAATTCATGAGCTGAATCATTGCCAATTTTACCTCTCAATGCCTCACTTTTCAGTTAGTAAAGGATAAACATCAAGTTATAGTAGGGTTGACACAACCTTATAAGATCACAAAAAGGGTGTGGTATTTTATATCATTGAATTTTTTTATAGTTCTCCCACAGATTTTGAGAGGCCACAAAGCTGTCTTTGTGACTTTTGAAAGACTTACCATGTCATCACACATTCTTTACCATCAAGGAAAAAATTTTATTTGAGAGTTTCAAGAATTTGTACAATCATTAGAATGTTTAAATTTAATGGTTAACCTTGACGATTGTATCTGACCATTAAGAACGGTCACATCATGGTCATATAGAGGTTTTTAGGAGGCTTTTGGTACCCAATTACGG
Source organism: Viscum album (assembly GCA_963277665.1). NCBI lineage: Eukaryota > Viridiplantae > Streptophyta > Magnoliopsida > Santalales > Viscaceae > Viscum > Viscum album. Next base: position 937,701,947 of record OY728155.1, on the reverse strand, counting down.
ATGAGTTCATGGTTTCACACCTAGATGGATGGGTAGACTGAATCGACTATCTATGTGTTGGATGATATTTTGAGATACTTTGTATTATATTTCATACAAATCTATTAGGGTCACTTTCCATTCGTATAGTTCACTTGTAATATCAACTATCACTCTACTGTTGTTGTGGCACATTTTTGGGCACTATGTGGGAGACCATGTAGGTCTCCCCTATGATGGACTATGATTGTTAAGACATAAATTTTTGGGATAGATATGGTTTAAGAAATGATAGAGAACGTTTAGGTGACCTGTGAATATATGAGGACATCCTAGAGCTAATATAAATATTACACAAATAGACACCATAGGACTTTAGAGTTTCAATAGCAATATCATTTTTTAATAGTATCCCCGTGATGATGATCATAGAGATTTAGCCAATAGAGGAAGTTGACCTCAATGTTTATGGGGACAATCCAAATTCTACAAAGGGATAGAGATGTTTCATACCACTTGTACCTACCCATACAACAACATTGAGTGCATGTGATATTCCATGTGTTGCATTTAATGAGATACATGCATGACTGGTCGCACATCATCAACCAGGGTGATATGGGAATTGTGGACAGATCCACCATCTTGGATTACCTAATAGTGATCAAGGTCCAATATGAGAAGATCCTACATGGATGGACCATCCCTTTGGTTCAATTTCTTTTTCAATACAGGAGCATTCAAGAGCGATCCTTAGAGAATAAGATCAATATGTGGGATCAGTACCCCCATCTTTTTGTCTAGATTTTACTTTTTGAGGTGAAAATCCTTTAATTAGAGGAGAATGTAATGAATCTAGTTTCTTTATACAATTAATAATAGTATATATATATATCTCTAAATGTTTCATCATATTTGGGTCTATGTTTGGGTGTTACAGGACCCTGAAATTCATATATTAAAATGAAATATATATTAAAACATGTTTGTGCATCATTTTGGAATAAATTTTTTCCACATTAATGATAAATTGGATAAGAAATTTGAGACCATGGTAGTTAATAAAATTTATTTTTTATCCTAGGTGTGATATAATGTTTTTTGGCATCAGGAATTTTATGGAAGGTGACCATTGGAAAACATAATAAATAATTAAATAATAATGGTTAATTAAATAATTAAAAAAATTAAAACACACCCTTAAATTTTTTGCAACTACATATGGTAGGAGTATGGTATATAGTTTCTCCCTCATGAAATATATGATCCAAGATAAAGGTGGAACTAGTTTCTATTATGCTTCTTCCTTGACTATGACCAAGACTTGATCAATGTGCAGTGGTTTCCAGGCACGAATTTGGACCTAAAGATTCTATGTTTTCACCATAAAGTATGAGAGTTTTCTGATTTAATTCATGATTCCAAAAATTTATTGTTTTTGAAATTTTAAATCCCTTTTATTTCTTCTAAATACCCCCCGGGTTTCAATTTGTTATTAATTGTGGGTGAATGTGTACATTGGGAGGTTCTTAAGTATTTCCCATTCAAAAATCCTAATCACGTGACTAGTTAGTTCAAGATCATAGACATTGTTCTCTTATCATTGGTGTATGAATGATGTATTGGGATTAAATTTAGTGTTCTTATACTATATGTTGTGTAGTGATAAATGGTCATGTCATTGAGTAATTCAGAAGATGGATTTACAAACCATGTAATAGAAATGCATGACTTGTAGTGGGACATGGATATGAGGGCAAGTTATTGGGGAGGTACCCCATGTATGGGGAATATGTCCGTGTAATCGTAAAACACTATACCCCAAGTGTACATGGGCACAAACATGTCCATAGATAATGGAATGGGTCAGAGGATGGAAGAACAATCCCATCTAGACAAGAAATTTCATATAATATATATAAATGATGTGTGGAACCACAAGGCCATAAAATCCATGTGTAGGTGAAGAAATTCCCATGTGTCCATGAGAGGTTACATTCTATGTGACCCCATGTATATTTCATTTACCCTTCTATTGGAATTCCACCATATGTATTTTTTTCTTCAAAAGTTAGATTTGGTCCCCTGAAAAGCTGATCCTAATTGGTTTTCCATGAAGGACATGATGGAAACCTTCATTTTGGAATCAGATATATGGAATGGGGTGTTATGAGAGGGACACTTCCTTCAGTGATGCATGGTTTATGGTAGAGACCGAATTTGGTGATCATAGAGACATTGACGTTGAAATTCCTCTATCACGCTAGGGAGAGGGTTACCATACACATTACATATGTAGAGTCGGTACACCCCCATACATCTGAGGGTGTGGTTCCTCTCTCTAAAATGTGGTACTCCCCTATCACAAAGCTCTGATAGGGAGTAGGCCCTCCACATGAGTTAAAACTCCCTCAATTGTGGAGTGGAGTAGCAAGGATAGAGCCCCCTAACTCTGATTCTTTTGAGGAGGAATGTGGTGTTGGACATTAGAGATGGACCTTCAGGAGTTGTTGGTTGACTTGACTTTCTTAGATATCTATAGAGATAGAGGTCCTCTTTCTATCTCTCATAGGTTTCTCTTAACCATATGTCATGTTGGTTTTTCTTTACCCTCAATATTTGGGGGTTGATATTACAATTTCTTTTTCTATTTACCCTTTTTTGGTTCTTAGGGAATACTACAGGTATATATATTCTTACCCCTTCATGGGATTTTTTCACATGTGTTGTGTCTTATGTGAAAAAAAGGTAGATCTATAGTGATATCGGTGGACCTAGTTATATTGAAGAATAATGACTCTTAGCATTGATCATGTTCAGTGTTCAGCCTTAGATGTTGTGAGACAGGATCTCTTGAGTCTTTCCCTTCTTCTAGTTTTTTAGTTGGGACCACTTTTCTGGTTGGTCATTAATTTATCCCTTACTAATTTTTTATTACATTGTTTTACATTGATTCTTTCTAGGAGGTTGTGGTATTCATGGTTTACACTCAAGATTTTCAAAATTTTATTATATCTCTACATTGTTTCATAGAGTTGTTTGTGTTCATTAATAATGGTTATTAAGATAAGGTATCCAATTTCAAAGTTATGTCTACTTGGTTAAAGCAACCAACCCCTATCCTATTGGAGGTAGGCTTGGGGTGTCACCCTCAGCTTAGCACTGGCTAGGCAGCCCCAAGTGGGTCAGGTAATGAGGGATAATTATAGTTCATTCACATTTATCATGGTTTCTTCATCTCAAAAATGATAATCATGATATAAATATCATATATAATAGGTATATACGTTTTTATAACCATTCATATATAGTTATGAAGAAAAATTAATTACATTACTATGTGGGGATGATGATCCCTACATACACCGGAGTGATGCTTCTATTTTTAAATGGATGGAAAATGGTAAATAATAATTCAACTTTCATGAATCATTATTATATCAAAAATATCATATATATTTACTAAATTTTTAAATATTACCATCCATGTAAATCATAATTAAAAAATGAATCAAATCACTTTTTGGGGGTAGTCCACACATATGCATGAGTGAAGTTATAGTTTTACAATTGATTATAAGGTTAGAAGGTGATTTGATATTATATTTATAGAATAATAATTTTTTCATAAATATAATATATAAAAAGTAAACCCATAATAATACTCATCCATGAAAGATAGTGAGGTAAAATGAATCATATCGTTATGTAGAGGTGGTAGTCCAAACATATGCACGAGCGATACTTTCATATCCCATTTGATGAAAAATAAGTGTGAAATGGTTGTTCTATAGAAATAATAAAATATAAGTATATTTATTAAAATGGATTCATAGTGTGTTTTTAATATAACAATTTTTTATAAGGGGGATCTAAAATAATATTGAAAGAGTTTGTTTAATATTTATACCTCTTCTTTATGTGACGTCATTTGGATTAAACCTTAATACTTGAAAAAATGGTATTATTAGAAGATTAGAAGATATATGATGAATAATAGTAATCCTGTAAGATTTTGGACTACGTATTTTCATATCTATAAGGTTTAAATTATGTGAATATGGGAGGGGAATTGGTGTTGTTTTATAAGTGAGGGGAGGGACACATAAGGAATTTTTACAAGATTGTAATAATTTAAGTTTAAAATCATGTGAAAGTGGGACCAAATGTCCAAGTAATATAATTTAAGATAATATAAGGTTGAAATATCTTCAAAATAAAATAATTAAATAGTTTTGGTTTTCATTCCTACCTTTATCTCTTAGTTTAACCCCTAATAAACTTGTTTTAACCATAACTGTGGTAATGAGATTTTACTGTTTTTTCTATTAATTATGATCGAATATTTATTAAACCCTATTAAATTATATTAATTACTAAAATTAAAAATATCAAATCATGTTTACCATATTAAATTTATATAATTTTCAGAGTTTAATGTTTTATAATCATCCAAACTATAATAAAAACCCATTCTAGAATATTTTATTTTTAAGCGTAAAAGTAAATTTACTTTCATTCCATGAATTTAAAAACCCATAAAATGAGTTTTAAAATACATTATTGAATATTTGATACATAAAATTCATTAAAACCATTAATTAATTATGATAAATTTAATTCATTAAGATAAAAAAACATTGAGTGAATAAATTTTGTTTTTATAAAAAATCGCTTTTAAGCCAAAAAATGAATTGATACCAAAATAAAGATTAATGATGATTACTATGTAGTTATTAATATTATTTATAATTAATTAAGTGTTATGTAACATTTAGAAATAATTAAAAATCATAATTGAAATTTTTTTTGAAAATAAATGATAATTTTTTTAAAAATTGATATTTATCAATATTAACAAAAAACTAACATTTTTAAAAAATAAACTCTCAAATTATCCATTAGATAACATTAACATGATGATTTAAAAAATGATATTACTTTAAAAAATAAATTTTCTTAAAATGGTAACAATTAATTATAATACTCATGCACAAAATGAAATAAAATCCAATTTTCAAGAAAATGTATTTCTTAATCATTAAATGGAATTATTTAAAATTTAGTACTTATTATATATACATAATAAATACATTTTGAATATTTAAAAAGTATATAAATATTTTTTTCATAATTTTTTTAATATTATTCATAACATATAATTTATTTGTTATGTTATAAGAACTAAATTTCAATAATATTTTTATTATATATCATTGTTTTCATAACGCTCGATATTGAATGTTAAGAAAGATATCAATAATATTGTTACATTAATAGAAATTTTTTTTGTTTCATTTTACCCCCAATTAAATTAAATCCATGAAATTTTTTCCTCTCTAATCAATTATTCAATATTTAATAATACAGCTTCGGAAAACTCACATCACATAAAGGGATAATGAATCTTCCATTTATAAATAGAACTATGAAACATAACGGTTACCAAAAATAAAACATAATGAGGTTCCTAGATAAGGATAAAATAAGTGGAAAGTAAAAATATGGACATGGATGAGAAATTTAACACTGAAAGAATAATATAGCATGAAATAAACCATAGTAAAGAGAATGTTAGTGACCACTAAACCATAAATCAATGGTTTGAAAACTAAAAACGTTTCTTTAAAAATAACTATAACATGGAAAATAATTTCATTTTAAAAGTTGAGGAATTATTTTACCATGGAATATAGGAAAATATATTTAAATAATTTCTTCACATCCATAAAATTAATATCATCCTATGGTATCATGTTTTAATTAACATTCAATACTTTTCATCTCATATTTCAACAAAAAAACAATATAAAATTTTCATTCCTGAAGAAAAAAAAAATAAAGTTCTAATAGATCATGATATTTGTAAAATAATTACAACATGTTCCACTTTTCTCTATTCAGTTAATGAATCCAAAAAAGTATAGTACATGTTGAGATAATTATTATCAATAAAGCTTAGTTTAAAAGATTTATCACAATAATTTCAATTATAATAATCAAATATCTACTAATTTCTTTCCCCAAATAGTTAAATTAGAATACTCCTCAAATCAGGTTTAACCAATATTTGAGACACAAAAATTTATAAAAAATGTCATAATATTTAAAAAATCATCTTGAATTTAATCCCAAAACAACATAATGTGGCTCCTAATTTCACCTGAAAATCATGTGAATAACATGATCATATATTCTCATAAAACATGAAAATAAAAATAATTGTTATAAAACATTAATGAAAACATAAATTCATCATAAAATTAACTTTATCCTTATTCCTAAATTGAAATCATATATTATCCAAAATATTTCATCAATAAAAAAAATATAATAAAATCCATCCATGATAATATAAGTCACTTTTTGATTAAATGGCTAATAAATTCAAATGCCACTAAAATTATCCAATTTACATTAATTGTATCAATAATTTATTTATAATAATTAAACATTATTATCTCAATATTAGAAACATATTAAGTATTATCATTCCCTTAGTCATCTGTTCTCCAAAAATATTACCTTACCATTAAATCACTATTCAAGGTTAATAATACCATTAAACATATTCCTGAAAATCTATAAATAAAAACAACTGAAGAAAATTCATAAAAGATTCATGATTCTTATAACCATAATATCATTTAAAAAAACCATCTACAAAATAAATCCCAATACATAAATATTTCAATCATCCCACTTCCTTCATAAAAAAATAACCATGAATTATCATCTTATTCCTTAATACTTTTATCTTACAATATGTAATATGAATCAATTATTAAGATTAAAAAAATGCAATTTAATTATGGTCTATAATTTTAACAAAATTAGTGTTGTCAAAATAACACATACCTTTTATATTTCATTTGTAGTCACTTAATCATAAACTTTAAAACTATTACTCATTCAACCTTTTGCATCATCATTAGGAACTTTCTAATGCACACTTTTCATATGATGCAGCTAAATCTAATTTATATCTTTGAGTATGTATTGTTAGTGGTAACCTAGGTTACCTTGAGAGAGTAGTTCTCTAATCTAGTTAATAGGATCAAATAGCTAATAAGTTTATTGTGACAACTGGGACTAATTACAAATTCAGTAAAAATTAATAAACCAAAGTGAGAGACAAGTGATCAGGTTAGTCTTGTAATCTTATTCATAATTATATCATAGTATTTTTGAAATAAAAAATTTTCCCATGTTAATTGATTTGATAAATAGTTTCACAATTGATTCTACTTTTTACCCACAATAATGTTTGATATTAGTGAAAATAGTCCTAAAAATGTCTATTATTTTGAATACCCAACATATTATGTGTGAATGTCAAAATTAATCACCCTTAATTTACATATTCAATACCAAATATTGAATTGTTGTCCCCAATAAACCATGTTTGATCACTGCCTCTTCCTCATGTGTTTATTAATCACTAGACACTCTCTCCCAAGCCTTAGCTTAATCAATAAATATGATCCAAATATAATTTAAGGGAGATAATAATTTCATTATCAGGTTAATAATTAATAAATAAAATTAATTAAAAATATGATCACATTCAAATTAAATTGTGAAACCAAAAATTTAATATCTTTTATCAATAAAAATTGATCATTATATTGAAATTAATATTCTCGACTCAAGAATCAAAAATGGGTTACCTACCCTTAACAAAACACATAAATCTTATACCCCTCCATTAAAGATGAATAAATTGAGTTTTGAGGGGTGGAATTCATATTAAAACAAAGTATATCATAAAGGAAATGGTAGAAATACATTGTTGTAGGTTTAGTCTTCCATGATCCTCCACTCTATGTGCATTTATTCCCCTTATCCATCCTCTCTGTGAACAAAAAAATTAGATCTTTACTAAAAGGAATCAAATTCATGATATTGCCTTATCTTTGAATTTAATCCAAGTTTCCACTTTTTATTCTACATTATGATCTCATTTTAATTATTTTATTAAACCTTCACATCACATATTTTCATTTATACATATATGGTCATATTACATTTCAAAACTACCTTCACCCTTCTTTTATCATAAATTCATTCCCCATGTGAAATCTTATTTAATCACATTTCCAACTAATCATCATGTGTAAATTCTTTAAATATTTTAATCAATGTCAGGTATGGGATTAGTTGTCTATTATTGATACCCTTTCTATGTGTAAACCCTATAAATTGAGAATTACGATATAAACCTTAGTTCCACATTCAATAATTATGGAATCCCTATTTCATTATTCCTCTTGTACATGCATACACATCGACCATGGTGAGATTACTATAGTGTAGAAAATCCATTTTTCCTCATAGATTAATTACTTATGTAATTTTCCATCATCCAAAAATTTTATTCTTTGATATATTAAACACATCAATTCCTTGTTGAATTGAAATATGATCATTGATAGTGGTATTAAAATATTCTTCCCATATAGGGGTTCATGGCCCCAACTCATATAGAATTGATAATGGTGACTTTAGCTTCATATGATCCTTTAATAAAGGGAGATATATTTAGAGTTGGAGGAGCATGAATATGGGATGATGGAAGTATAATCAATGGTAGTGGTATTAGGTGGTGGTTCGGGGAATTTCTGGTAGAATTTTCAATGGTTTCAGTATGAATGATTGTACCAAGAAATAATTAGAGGTGATACCATAGTGGCATAGTAATGGTAGCATGTGGTGGAATGATTTATAAAATGGTGGTATCATATTGATGGTTTAACATGGTGGTTAGAGGATTGTAAGTGGGTTATAATGAAATAAGTGAGTCAATGGTAGGCTGACCGTGGGAGATGGAAATAATGGGCCATGATAGCCCTAGATTGTAGAAATACCTATATTGTATCACTATAGATAATTATACTAACAATTGTAATTTCCAAAAGTGGTGTCACTTCAGAAATAATGGTCATTATTTCTTCAACTATTTTGTTTTTACATCTATTTTGTTCATATGATGGATTAGTGGTGGAAATATCATATTGGTTTTGATTTTTTGACCTTTCTTAACATAAGTTAACTCTGATTTACCCTTACATATGTGTTAGGTGACCCATACAGAACAACAATATTTCCCATATGTATCCTTATGAAAAATAAGTTCACCATTATACATCCCAAAATACCAAAGACTACTATTATGTAGTAGAATCCTTAGTTGTATGCATTTCTTCTCTTAACTTTATGAAACCTTAAAGAATTTGGATTTACCCTTACATATTAAATAAAAAATAGAACTTAAGCTTTCATAGAAGTTATATTACCTTTATATAACATATATTACCATTATGTAACATTTATAAATTTGGATTTATCATTTAATAGTTCATGAAACAGAGAACGTAACCTTATACAATGCCTGAAAACTATGGGGTACCCTTACTCAGGGCATATATTGAATTTATACAACCTATATTACCTTTACATGGTGTTTTGGAATTTAGAGTTACACATATAAAGAAGTTTAAAATTATAATTTTCCCTTACACAACATCTTAAAACCCTAGTGTGTATAGATAGAATAAATGTTACTATTATGTAGGGAATAGGCATTGTGTAAGGTAACAAACATCCAAATATTCATAAGTAAAATCAATCTTCCAAATTCATCATTTTCATATCTTTTACTCTAAATTACTTATTCATATATAATCTAACCACATTTTAATAAAACACAAATTAAATGGTAAATAAAATAAAAAAACATTGTTATTAATTTTCAATAATTTAAAAAAATCATGAAAAATAAAATCATCAAATACCCCCCAAACATGAACTATGCTTTCCCTCGAACATTGAATCAAAATAATAAATTAAAAATGAGAAAAAATTTATAAATATTTAAACATTAAAAAAATAAAACAAAATTATTATCAATGAGAAACTAAATATTTATGTTCTACATATAATAGCAATTTAACTTCACACTATTTAAAGTAACCAATCACCCATGTATTTTACTTTTTCCCATTTTAATTTTGTGTGGTTTCTTCTTCATTACATTAATGTTTCTCAATTTACTATTATTAAATATGACTTGGTGGTATCTACATCACACAAAATTATTTTGTTCTCTCATCACTAATGACACATATTCCATTAGAGTTATGTTCATACCATGAGTATATGCTTCTTTCTGTAAGGCTGAAAAGGATCTACCATCACCACTGTGTAAAGAAAAAAACACATTAAATCATGTGGACATTGAAATTCATTTTTTAATGACTATGAGGCTTAAGTAAGGTAGGTATTAATGTGAAAAAAATTAGTCATAAAGAGGTGGTTTGTCTCTAAACCATAATTCATGATATCAAAATCAAAGTTCAATGAAAATCACCACTTCAAAAAGTGACAAATCCTACTTCCCATGATTAAAGTGTGGTTATGAACAAAAAATGTATAATTAATGACTTAATATATACTGAATATTCTCTATTTTTTACCCGTTTTATTATTCAAACTAATTTTTTACATTTTTTAATTTTTAAAATTTTTTACTTATAATAAATCTCACATTCACCACCTAACCTCATATGATGAAATAATCGGTCTATTAATTTGGATTTTTTATTCTCCCATGTCACAACCCATTTCATTTTTTTACATTTTTTCATTCTATTTCATTTAATTCAAGAGGGGTAGAAATAAAATATAGTGGATGATCTTGAACCTTTCCTAATACCCAACATAGCACCACCATACACATTCTCCTTATAATGAGGTAAATCACTTCTACCCTAACTTCCCTAACATCTATACTTCAACTTTAAATATCATGTAAAATACAATGTAGGGAAGGAACAATATAATTTTTTGTAATGTGACTCATTACTAAAAAGGTAATTAATGGATTCTATGGGGAAAAAATTATTTATGTAAGTAATGGTCTCAATGATAAGGGATAAATAAATAAAAATTCATCAATATTATTAAATGACACTCTATAAAATTATAGATTTGACAAGTTCAAATGCATATTCTAGAAGGTGGAATTCACTAAGATCTCTTATGGAATCTGATCAAGATATAAATTAAAGTGTTATTTTGATATTTCCTCCTAGAAATGGTAGACATATGAAATTATAGAATCACTAATGGTCAGGAATATAATAAAAAATTAATCTACAAAAATTATAGAAATTTCATGTATACAAAACAGCAGTTAAATTTCATTTACATGAATTTATAGACTTTATTAAATAATGATCCATAAAACTAGCACCCATATATAATTATAATTATTAAATTTCCCATATTACTCATTAAATTATATAATCTTATAAATGTAAAACATGAAATCTTGATATTCTTAAGATACTCGTGTATCCTATTTCAGTTGAGTAAAGAAAAAATATAATTCTATCCATGAAAATTTTATTTTAAAGATCAAAACATATTTTCCAATAAAAATTAAGGATGAAGATCATATAATGAAGTTGAAAGTGATCTCCACTTTCCATATGAAGGTAATTTTCTCTTTTCCTCCTCTTCTTCAAGCTACTAGAATATCATGTGTCTTCATTTCATGATGGTCTTATAAAATAAATCTATTTGTGAAAGTGTAATGATCATTACATTGATGTTAAAATAGAAAAACATGGAAATATGACTACAATATAAATTAATAAATAATATGGATGAAATAAAACTTAAGATTCCTCCCAGAATCACTTTTTAAATATCGTTATCATGAACAATCCTCTTAAGAAGTGATTGAAAAATATGTTAGATAAGTTTAAACTAATCTAATCGTTCTTGAGGTATATTTCAATGGTACGTTTTTAGTTTGTACCAATTAATAGTAAATTAGTTTCCTTCACTATCAATCTTAATATTAACAAAATAAAAAATAATAGACATGAATTACTGTAAATTTTCAATCCCATTTGAAACAAATTTTACCTGACATTAACATCAATATAGAATAGTATAGAAACACATGGTTTATAGGTTGGATGAATTTTGGTTCAATAATATTATCAAGAGACTCTTGAGTTCATTCTTTTTAAAGTATAAAATTTTCATAGGATTCTATATATATTTCATCCATCTCTTATAACAGAAAATATATCTATTTTCCATTACTTTCTAGGTCCAAATTTATCTTCTTTACTTTCCAATATTTATTTTTCTCTAATTAAACCGGTATATGTTAACTCTTTCCATAAATGAAATGATTGTGGATCATACATATAGTGAGATTTTAGGATATATGGTATACCGATAATGTGTCTTCAAGCCTTTTCATTCAATACTTCCAGTTTGGATTAACTGATTTCATTAAATACCTTTAATCCATCATTTGGATACTTATTCTTATACATTTGTTTGGGGATGGTAGGGTTTAAATGTGTTTTTATTAAATAAATACATTTTAATCATAGCCTATATTATTTTATTACAAAATTGAGTCCTTTGTTGGATAATTATATCTCTAGGTACTATGAACCAACAAAAGATGTTAAACCTAAAAAAATCATACACAACTTTAGAATAATATGTTTTTATGGATTTAGATTCCACCCATTTTGAGAAATATTTAACAAAAATAAGGATTTAGGAGTTTAAAGATGATGTGGGAAAAGGGCCCACAAATTATATACCCCAAAATTTTAAAAAGTCACAAAATAATATGGTTTTTGATTTATTTACTATTTTTCAAAATGTTTCTAGTTAATTAAAAAATTTCACACTTCTTTCAATATTCCTGAGAATATTTAAACAATTTTGTTCAATAAATAATTGAATCTATGTATTTTCTTACAGTTATTTGAGGTCCAAATTGGCCTCTATAGGCTAGTTTGTGATAGTATTCAAAAAAAAATCAGTTTCACTCAAGGGAATACATCATCCTACCTTATGATAGTGAAAACGTTTCCAAATTAATGGATCCTACCAAATAAAAAAATTCAGATGAATGTTTTAGTTTTTTTTTTAAAGATGATATGTCACTCAAGATTTCACCAAATAATTCACTATGTTAGAGTACCATTGTAGTTCACCTTCCATAATTTAAAATTTTTCTCATGGAATTTTATCATTTACTGGGTATTGTTCTAGAATTTATGCTTTAGAGGTATTAGGGAGACTGCTGAGGTGGCGTTCCGCCTGATTTTTAGATCCATCCGGATCATTGATCTCTAAATTGAACTATTCAAAAAGTAGTACCCATCAAACCAACCTTGGATTGAAATCAAGTTTCTTCATCAGGTACCTAAGGGCTGCATGAACAAAAAATAAAACTAATTGAGTTCCATGAAATTAAGATATATAGTTATCTTATGAAAAAAAAAACTTCAAGGAACTCATTTTTTATGGTTGTGTAGTTGATCTAAGTAAATTTAAATTTCAATGAGGCATTATATATAACTTTTGGTATTACTAAAATTCTTTGAGAGAAGAATGAAACCAAAAATTGCTTTGACACATCAAAAAATTTCTCAAATGGGTATCCCAAATCTGTGTTCACATTAATGGTGAAGTGATTATCCATTGTTTTATCTCATCAAATGATTTTGTACAATAAAAATTGAAATTAAAATTAGCTCCTTTTTAATTTATATTATAATGTGGAAGATAAAACATACTAAAATCATTGATAAATCCTCTGCAGAATCCAATATTTACCAACAACAATCTAATATAATTTATAAATGTTGAATTGGGAAATGAATATATCACTCCAATCCTGTATTTATCTACATCGATTATTTTTTTTGAAAGGATGTGTCCTAATACTATTCATCTTCTAATTATGATGTAACGCTATTAATAATTTAAAACAATATTCCCTTACACACATGTTCTTAGGAAATTTTTTATATTTTCCATGTAATTATCAAAGGAACAAAAAATAATAAATTCATCTAGAAATACCTCCATGAAATCATCAATATGTTCCAAATATTTACTTACCATGCATATTCAAAATGTACCTAGGGAATTGTACAACACAAGAGGAATGATTTTTTAGGAACTAGTTTCATATGTATATTTTAAGGTTGTCTTAACTTAGTCTTCTATAGAAATGGATACCTAAACAAATCTTGAGAATTCATATAATAAACAATTATGTGTTCATCCTTGTACCATATCTAGATTTTTGTTAGTGAATGGAATGAGAAATTATTCTTTTCTAGTGACTTGATTTAACTTCCTATAATCTATAAACACTCCCCATCTATTTTAAAATCGCATTGGAATGAATTAATTTTTATAATTTTCCATAATGGGAAAACTAGTTTTTCTAGGAACAACATGGAGTGGGGTTACCCATTATGATTTTAAAATTAGATATATGTCGTAATATGCTAACAAAATCTCTATATATATATTTATTAAATCTATTATGGTGGGGTTTATCCTCCTTTTGAGAAGCATGACAGGTCTACAAACCCCTCTAAAATGATTCAGTGAGAGATGATCTTAGGGTTAATGACACATTCATATCGTTGGGTGTGGAAAAAACTTTTATTTACTAATTTAAATTACAGTATAGTATTTAACCTAGGTTGTCTCCCGATTAGGAGTGCACACAAAAAAGTTTGTCACTTTTTTATTAGAGAAAAAGTTAATTGTTTTTGAAATTTTTTGGTTTTGAAATAAAAGAGAGAAAAAAAATAAAAGAATAGATTCAAGAAAAATATGTAATTAAAGTGATTTAAAACTATTTAATGAGATTGGTGATCAAGTCGGGGTCGGTTTTATAATTTTAATACTATCCTTTTTCCATTTTATTCAATCCTCTTCTGTTAAGTTGATTTAAGTGAGATTCCATAATTAATTCAAATCAATTATTTGGTAAAATGGTTTAACAAAATTCTAGTTTGGTATAAACTTCTTTCATTGTGTGATAGAGTTTTAGTTAATACCCCCCAATTATCATAGACAATTCCCAATCAGGTATTGTTTATCCTAAATAATCATGAATATTCACCACCCCTCCCACACGTACTAGCGATCGCCAAGGACTTCACCACTAAGCCCCCCGATCTTATTTTATAGAATATATACCAAAACCTAATTGAGGGATAAAAATTATCATTTATCAAATAAATAATAACAATATAATATAAAATCAAATATGATCGCATAAGATAATAAATTCTGTTTTTAGAATTTGAAAACAACTTCGCAGAAAAGATAGAGTTTTTATTCAATAAAATGTAAGAACTCAAATCATTACAAATATAAAGCCTTACCTCCCACAATAACCTCATATGTTTACCTCACCATTTTAAGGGTAATTAAGAATAATTAGGAAGATGAAGGCATTACAAAAATAAGAAGAAGTCAGAAGTGAAAATAAAGAACAGAATTTTCTTCTCCAGATTCAGTTCTCCAGAATTTCAGCTTCGGTTCTCCTACCATACCTTAGAATCAGGCCTAGGCAATTTATTATAAACGGTTAGGAATGGATTTGGCCATCCACCCACGATGTTTGAAAGCATTTGGATCCGTTTAGAATGAGGTATGGCTGAATTAGTAGACCTGACTTATTCTGGCTGCCAATCACTATTCCAAAAACCATACTTTGACCAATTTAAGGGCGGCCTTAATCACATAATATCTCCATGATATTTAATGGTACGATTACTAGTCTAGTTCGCTTTTGAAAACATCTTGAATCATCCAATTTGGTGGTCGGTATCCTGAGATATTAATCATTGAATGAGTCATGGTCCATTCTGTCGGCCAGAATAAATTTTCATATTAACTGATTTTATTTGGCCTGTTGGAATTAGAATTAGCACTTGGTCCAGAAGAATTATTTGTAGATCACAATTTATTTAATCCTAAAAAAATTAATCAGGTTAATTGGATGAAAAATTTAGGAGTTATTCTCTAAATACAGAGGCAACATAAATCTTTTTAATGTCCAGAATTAACCACTTTTCACATATAAGCTCAAAACTCACCAAAAGTCAAAAAATAATGCAAATAAGATAAAATTGATTAATGGGAATGGATTAAATCATTTAAAAACATATGTATAAATATTAAAATATGTGCTCTATTAATTCCCCCATATTTATCACTTGGACTCCTGGACAAGTAATCATCGATATTAAATCAAAACAAATTTAAAACACAAATCCATGAGATCTAACAATTTAACACCAAGAAACAAAAGATATCACACGTCATCAACAAACATTATTCCAAGTTCTAAATTTAGTTCATTAAATATATTTCCTCTTCATTTATTCTCCCACGCACACAAAACACTTACCTAACATGCATTTTCTCTCATCACACAAATATCAATTTTCAACAATGTCTTTCTCATCCAATACTCATGCAAGGGTCACCATCGGCTTGATAAATTCCTACATCTCCACCCAATACGAGTCAAGGACATATTTTTATCATGAGGAATTTTCAAGGTTGTTCTTTGGCTTCAGGTTGGTAGGATTTATATGTGACAAATTCTGAGGCTGAATAAGGAGGTCTTGACTCTTTTTGAAGAAAAATTGCATTATTCTAATTTTAAATCAAATATGGTCTTATACTCACTCCCCTTAAGAGTAAATAAGCTCCAACAGCATGAAAAAACAGTGAAATTTTACACCATTCATCATTTTAGCAGAAAAATTATTAGTAATCTCAAACATTATTTTATTTAAAGCTCTAGATAGGCACAAATTTCCTTTCATTAGAAGCTCTAGAAAGGCACAAATTCTTTTACATGAAAGCTCCAGATAAGGAACAACTTTCAACATAATTATTTTTTCAATATCAAGAACATCTCTTAAAAATTTTATTTTCCACCCAAAGTCTCTCCAAATGAGGTAGCACAACACAAGTCAACCTCCCCCCACACTTATGTTCAACTAGATTATGCAATTTTACTTCAAGAGAAGGTCGGATAGATAAAATTGGCTTGTAATGTGGCTAACCTAACTGGATTTTCATAGCTTCTATGGGCTACAAGGATTAAATGTACAAGGTGGGACATTATAAAAATTATTATTTTGAAAAGGGATCTTTAATACCAAATAAATGCCTCAATCATTTAAAACACATGTACCTCAAACCCTAAAATTTTGATAAGAATAAATCAAATTATAGTTAAATCAAGCATGTTATGGTTCTCTCAAGAAGTTAGGTGAATGAAAAGTGTATGAAAAATAGGTTTATAAACCTCACAGAAAAGTGATTTCAAATATATAGACAATGATATGTGGTATGAGATTCAAAAATTAGAGTAATTTTCATGAAATTCATATAAATTTGAACTTAAAACAAAGTTAATTTCAGCATTCATTTAAGATTATTTTCATGGGATAAATTTTTTAAAACATTAAAATGGGTTTCAAAATATGTGATGATAATCATTTAAGCTCAAAAGTTTCAAAAAAAATACAAAAATTTGAATAACACACAACTGAAAATACTAAACTATAAATGTTCCCTCCCCCACACTTAAATGATGCAGTTTCCGCAATGCATTCAAATTGATTTAACATGTAAGAATATTTTTAAATGGATCATATCAATCAATAAAGTGTAAAGTAAAGGTACAACTAGATGGATTTATTGATAAATGGGTTTGATGAGTGTGATCTACTCAACTAACTCTGATGGTATGGGGCCAAGGAATTTCTTCAACCGATGACCATTAATAATGAATGGCTTCCGCTCTCTATCCTTCACAATCTACATAGTACAAAAAGGATATACATGAGTAACTATAAATGGACCTTCCCATATAGAATGAAGTTTACCTGGCATCAGCTTGAGTCCTGAGTTAAATAATAGCACCATGTCTTCAGGATGGAAGTTTTTTATTTGGATCAACTTTTCATGAGCCACTCTTGTTCTATCTTTAGAAATCCTGGATTTTTCGAAAGCTTCCCTTCTAATTTCTTTTAGCTACAGAAAATGTAATCTTCTCTCCTTCCCAGCACTTTCAAGAACCAAATTTATCTTCCTCACAGCCCAGTATTCTTTATGTTCCAATTCCATAGGTAGGTGACAGTTTTTCCCATAAATCAACCTATATGGACTCATTCCAATATGGGTTTTGTAGGCTATCCTGTAAGCCCATAATGTGTCTTCCAACCTTTGGCTCTAATCCTTCCTATTTGGATTAACAGTCTTTTCTAAAATTCCTTTTATTCCCCAATTGGATACTTCAGCTTGATCATTAGTCTGTGGATGGTAGGGAGTTGATGTTTTATGATGTACCACATATTTATTCAGCAATGATTCCATTATACTTATGCTAAAGTGAGTCCCTTGATCACTAATGATTTCTCTAGGCACTCAAAACCTACAAAACATGTTAGTCCTGACAAAATCACAAACAACTTTAGCATCATTAGTCCTAGTGGCTTTTGCTTCCACCTATTTGGAAACATAATCAACAGCAGGCAAGATATAATAATTTCCAAATGACATTGGGAAAGGTCCCATAAAATCTATTCCCCAAACTTCAAAAATTTCACAAAAAATTACGTGGTTGTTGGGGTATTTATTTTATCTTTGAAATATTTCCAGAAAACTGACATTTTTCACACCTTTTACAAAAATCATGAGCATCTTTAAAAAGGGTGGGCTAATAAATTCCAGATTCTAAAACCTTCCTTGCTATCCTTTGAGGTCCAAAGTGGCCTCCACAAGCTAATGTGTGACAAAACTAAAAGACGGAATTATTTTCACTTTCAGTCAAACATCTTCTTATTACTTGTTCATTACAAATCTTCCAAAGAAATGGATCATCCCAAATGTAATTTCTAGATTCAGATTTCATCTTTAGAATTTGGTGAAAATTTAAATGATATGGGACTTGAGATGTTACCAGATAATTGACCATATTGGCATACCATGGAACTTCACTATTGATGATGTAGAGTTTTTCTCCAAGAAGCTCATCATTAAGTGGGTTCTGGTTTGGAATTTCTCCTTCATCAGTGTGGGGTAGTCGACTTAGATGATCAGCCACCTGATTTTCACTTCCCTTTTTATATTTAATTTCCAAATTGAACACTTGTAAGAGTAGCATCCATCTCACTATCCTTGGCTTTGCATCTTCCTTTTTCATTAAATACCTAAGTGCTACATGATTAGAAAAAACAACAACTTTAGTTCCAAAAAGATATGATCGTAATTTATCTAGTGCAAAGAAAACTACAAAGAACTCCTTCTCAGTGGTTGTGTAATTGATTTTTGGGGAATCCAAGGTCCTCATGCATAGGATATGACTTGAGGCTTTCTTTCAATTCTTTGTGACAGAGCAGCTCCCACTACTTGGTTGGATGTATCAAAAAGAAACTCAAAAGGGTAATCCCAGTTTGGTGGTTGCATTATTGGAGGTGTGATCAACCATTTCTTTATTTCATCAAACGACTTTCTAAATGCATATTCAGTATTAAGGTCATCTTCTTTTAGTATTAATCTTGAGAGACGGAGAGAAATATTACTAAAATATTTGATGAACCTTCTGTAAAATCCAGCATGTCCTAAAAAGGATCTAACATGTTTTAAACAAGTTTGATATGGCATAGAATTTATTACTTCAACTTTTGATTTATCAACCTCTATCCCATTTTGTGAAATTATGTGTCCAAACACTATTCCCTTTTCAACCATGAAATTACATTTTATAAAATTTAAGACAAGATTATTTTGAATGCATGTTTTCAAAAAAAATTCCAAATTTCCTAATCAATGATCAAATGAATTACCAAAAACTATGAAATCATCAAGAAATACCTCCAAGAAGTCCTCAATATGATCTGATAAAATACTCACCATACACCATTGAAATGTACCTGGGGCGTTGAATAACCCAAAAGGTGTCCTTTTTGTAGGTGAATGTACCAAATGGATAGGTAAAGGCCGTCTTCTCCTGGTCTTCTGGTGTGATCAGTACCTAAAAGTATCCTGAGAATCCATCTAAAAAATAGTAATGTGTTTTTCCAACTAACCTTTCTATCATTTGATCGATGAATGGAATGGGAAAGTGGTCTTTTTGGGTAACTTGATTTAACTTCCTGTAATATATACACACTCTCTAACTATTTTGTACTCTCATGGGGATCAATCCATTTCCTTCATTTTTTACAGTTGTTTGGACAGTTTTTTTGGGACTACATGAATGGGGCTGACCCATTGAGAATCAAAAATTGGAAAAATTATGTTAGCTGCAAGAAATTTCTCTATCTATTTCTTAACAACTTCTGTGATTGTGGGATTAAGTCTTTTATGAGGTTTTCTAACTGGTCGGGAATCACTTTCTAAAAATATTCTATGAGAGAAGACCTTGGGATTTATTCCAGGTATATCACCTAAACTCCATCCAACAGCTTGGACATTTCTTTTGAGTAGGTCGATTAGAGTTTCCTCTTGTGAATGGGATAGGTTATTGGTAATTATTACAGGCATTTTCACTTCTTCCATTAGGTAATCATACTTCAAATCACTTGGCAATGGCTTAAGTTCCAGACATGGGGGTTGTTCAAGGGATGAAATTGAATTAAGGTATCCTATTCCTAAGACTGGAATCTCTGGTATCATCTCATTTTCTTTTAATAAATCATCAGAAAAGTCATATTTTACCTCATTCTCTAACATGAGTTTAGGATTTTCAGGTTCATGGGAATTGGAATATTCAAATGAAAAATGTTCTCCTAATAATTAGAAGTCAAGAAGAATACCTGAATCTTCAATTAGTTTTATACCTTCTTCATGGGAGATCGCATAAAGTGAGTGATTACTAGAAGGATGTTTCATTGAATCAAGAATGTTGAAGTGCACTGTAATGTCTCCAAGTTCCATTGTGAGTGTTCCTTCATGGACATTGATAATAGTCCTTGCTATTTTTAGGAAGGGTCTACCTAGGATGATGGTAGAGTGGCCTGAAGCTTTGTCTTCTTCCATGGTAAGGACATAAAAGTCTTCTAGAAAGATCAATCCACTTACTCCAACGAGTAAATCTTCTATAACTCCATTTAGGAAAATGGTGGATATGTTTTCTAATTGCACCCCCACTTGATTTGATTTTAGTTCTCTGATCTTCAAGGATTAAAATACTGAGTGAGGCATAATATTTATTGAAGCTCCTAGATCACATAGTGAATCAGCAAAATTTAAAGAAACAATAGTGCAGGGAATAGAGAATGTCCCTGCATCTTGAAATTTTTTTGGTATCATTGGTGTGATCAGTTCTGAGACACTTCTTCCTAAGCTGATTCTCTCATTTCCATCTAACTGCCTTCTTTTTGTGCATAACTCCTTCAAAAAAAATTCATACTTAAGGATTTGTTTGATTACATCTAGTAGTGGGATTATGATCTCAACTTTCTGAAAAGTTTCCTGATTTTCTTTTTGAAGCCTCCCTTCCTCAACCTTCATAGATTCAACTAATGTAGATGGTAATGGTGCTTGGATATCCTTCCCCTCCCTTTTTTGTTTTTGAAAAGGTGTTTCTGGCCTTTCCTTTATAAACCTCATTTTTCTCCTTTGTTGTTTTGGTCACCTTCTTTTGGATAGATGTGTTGTGCTTTAGTAGGTTTCTTAGAATCATCATCCTCACTTTGTTCAGGTGACATTAGCTCTTTTCCACTTCGTGTTGTAATGACGCTCACGCTTTCTTTGGGATTTGGAACTGTTTGTGCTAGGAGTTTTCCTTGATTTTTAGTTAGAATATCCATAAGGTTGTTAAATTTATTATCTAAATTATTCACTATATTATTTAGATATTCAATATTAATTTCTTGGTGGTTCCTATGAGAACTCGTTGAAGGTTGTTCAAATGGTTTTTTCCAGTATGGTTGTTTATAGGGTTGTTGGAATGGTGGAGGATTCTGGTATTGCTGGAGCTAGAATGGAGGTTGATTTTGGTATTGATTTTGAAATGGAGGCCTATCTTGGTTATATCGGAATCTATATCCTTATTGGGGTTGACATGGTTGATTTGACTGGATTTTACTTTCTTGATAGGTAGCTGCACAATTTTCAGTCCCCTGCACTTCTGAACATTGATCAGTGTAATGATAACTAGAAGATCATAAACCACATACCTGATTCAGGCCTTATTGTTCCTTCACTTTGTTCACAGTAAGTTTTCTCATCACACTAGTCATTTTCTTAAGTGTTTCTTCAAGTAAGGGTGAGTATGAATTGGAATTTCTTACCTCATGGATACCTCTAGTGCTTGTACCTCTAGTTCTAAATTACTGTGAGTTTTGCGCAATCTTCTCAATCAAGCCTCTGACATCTGCTGGTGACTTGTCGATCAAGGCTCCTCCAGATGAGTCGTCTAGTAAATTTCGATCATTTTCGGGCAATCCTTGGTATAATAATACAAGAAATTGGTTCTCTTCCACTTCTTGGTGTGGGAATCATGCATAGAGTTTCTTGAAACATTCCCAATATTCATAGAGAGTCTCTCCAGTCGATTGATGTATGACATAAATATCTTTTTTAACTGTTGTGCTCCTAGATGTAGGGAAGAATATTTGAAAGAAGATTTTTTTGAGATCTTCCCAATCATATATCTCCCCTGGTTTGAGATTTTACATTCATTCTTTTGTTGCTCCTGCAAGTGATAAGGGGAATTCCCTCCACTTTACTTTCTCTTCTACGACTCCTCGGGGTTTAAAGCTGGAGCATACATAGTAAAACACTTAGATGTATTGATTTGGGACTTCACCTAAAAGGCTATGAAATTTTGGTATAACTTGAATCATATTAATGCGTAGTTCAAAATCATTTTCTATGACAGGGATAGTGAGTTGGTTATTTTGATTATAAAATTGAGGTGTGCAAAGATCACAAAAAGTTTGGTTGGGATTATTAGCCATTATTGTAGGTTCAAAGTGATCACTAAGAGTATCACTTGAATCCATGAGGTGTATTTATTCAAACTCTATTGGAAAATTATGTTTTCTCAATTGGGTTACTGTACGATCAATTTCAAGATCAAATTCAATTAAGGGGTTATTTGAACTATGGGTCATTCAAGAAACTTTTTTTAGTTTTTGTGTTTTGAGGCACTTCCTCCCCGGCAACAGCACCAAGTTTTGACATGTTCCTATCATTGGGTTTGTAAAAAACTTTTATTTACTAAGTTAAAATATAGTATAATGGTTAACCTAGTTTGTCTCCTGATGAGGAGTGCACACAAAAAAGTGTGTCACTTTTTAATTAGAGAAAAAGTTAAGTGTTTTTGAAATTGTTTGGTTTTGGAATAAAAGAGAGAAACAAAACGAAAGATGAAATTAAGGAATATATTCAACAAAAATATGGAATGAAAGTTATTTAAAACTACTTAATGAGATGGGTGATCAAGTCGGGTTTGGTTTTATAATTGAAATACTATCCTTGTTCCATTTTATTCAATCCTCTTCTGCTAAGTTGATTTAAGTGAGATTCCATAATTACTTCAAACCAATTCTTTAGTTAAATGGTTTAACATAATTCTAGTTTGGTATACTCTTCTTCCATTGTGTGATAGAGTTGTATTTAATACCCCCAATTATCTAGACAATTCCTAATCGGGTATTGTTTATCCTAAATAATCATGAATATTCCCCACCCCTCCCACACGTACTACCAATCGCCAAGTACTTCACCACTAAGCCCCGATCATATTTTATAGAATATAGACCAGAACTTAATGGAGGGATAAAAATGATCATTTATCAAATCAATAATAAAAATTGAATATAAAATCAAATACGATCGCATAAGATAATAAATTCTGTTTTTTGAATTTGAAAACAACTTCACAGAAGAGATAGAGTTTTTATTCAATAAAATGTAAGAACTAAAAGAATTACAAATATAAAGCCTTAACTCCCCCAATAACCTAATATATTTACCCCACCATGGTAAGGGTAATTGAGAATAATGAGGAATATTAAGGCATTACAAAAATAAGAATAAGTAATAAGTGAAAATAAATAACAGAATTTTATTCTCTAGATTCAGTTCTCCAGAATTTTAGATTCGGTTCTCCCATCATCCCTTAGAATAATGCCAATTTACCTTATTATAGGAGGTGATTAATGTATTTTTTCATCCACCCACAAATTTTTAAAGCATTTGTAGCCGTGTGGAATGAGTTATGGCCGAATTAGTAGACCTGACTTGTTCTGGACGCCAATCACTATTCCACCAACCATACGTTTACCGATTGAAGGGTGGCCTTAATCACAGCATTTATCCATGAAATTTAATGGTAATATTCCTCGTCGAGTTTTATTTATAAAAAATCTTGAAGCATCCAATTTGGTGGTCGGTATCCCGACATATTAATCATTGAATGAGTTATGGTTCATTCTGTCGGCCTGAATAAATTTTCATATTGACTGATTTTATTTGGCCTCTTGGAATTTGAATTGGAACTTGGTCCAGAAGACTTATTTGTAGAACACAATTTATGTATTCCTAAAAAAGTAATCCGGTGAATTGGATGAAAAATTTAAGAGTTATGCTCGAAATACTTAGGCAACATAAATCTGTTTAATGTTCATAATTAACCACTTTTCACATTTAAGCTCAAAACTCACCAAAAGTCATAAAATAAGGAAAATAAGATCAAATTGATTAATGGAAAGGGATTAAATCATTTATAAACATATGTATAAATATGAAAATATGAGCTCTGTCAGTTAATTCCAAGGAAGACTCTTAAATTCCACCATATGGCTTATATGTTTAATTTAAGAAGGTTATTAAAGGTCGGTTCATGTGATTATGAAAGGTTATTGGTAATTATTATTGGATTTTATTTCTTCTTAAATGAGTTAGAAATATTTAAACTCACATGGGAGTGGTTTTAATTTTAAATTTTGAGTTTTTTAAGAGATGAGTGGGAATTAAGTTCCCCAATTCTAAATTTTGAATCTTCTGTGTATAAGGAATCATATCACCTTCATCATCATCTAATAATTTATAAAATGAATAAAATTTTATCTCTTATTCCAACATGAAAATATAATTTATATATTTTTAGGTAGTCACATATTCCATTTAATTTTCAATATGAATGTTCTCTCCTAAGGATAGGAATTCATGGAGTAAACCTGAATCTTTAATAGGTTAGGTACCAACTTCATGGGAAATTAAAAATGGAATTATTACTTGAAGGGTGAATCCCAAAGTCCATAATGTTAATCATCAAAATAGTGTATCCAAGCTCTATGGAAATGGATCATTCATGTACATTGATTATTGTCTTAGAAATCTGTATGAATAGTATTCACAAAAATGATTTTCTTAATGGACATATTATTTGTCTTCCTCCATGTTAAGGATAAATAATTATATGAGAAATATCAATCCCTTAACTCTTTGATATACTTACATTTAAAATATATATAATACATTTATAATTCCCTATACATAGAATAGTTTCTTTCCCAGGGGTTGGTCTCAAAGAGGTAGTGTGTTCATCTATGTGATTCTTCTAAAATATTTTTTCAATTTTTTCCATTTTAATGAAAAATAAGAAAACAACAAATGGTGATGGAAATGATGAAATTAAAATGATAATAATGGAAAAGGAAAAGGATATTAGTAATAAAAACAAGAAGAAAAAATCATCAATAATGAAAATCTCTATATTATTCAACTCTTTATAGTCTATCACTGATCAATAAATATTAAACCATTAAAGCTCAACCTCATGCAGTGCACGCTCAATCTCTCAACACATGAACCTATCACTCTCCAAATGGTGAAAAAACACAACTAGGATCACCTCATTTAGATGATTGATCTCTTAACTTTAAAAATAATCTCTAGATCAAATCAATTTAGAAAAAAATCACTTCCATGAAAATGCCATCACTATTAGGCCAACAACTCAATTGACCTCTCATGAATTACTTTGTTGAGTAAAGAAGATAATATGTGGAAAAAGGAAAAATAGTGTGGGATTTGAAAACTTATCCTATGAGTGGATTTGTATAAGTTTATACCTGGATTAATATTAAAATATTCTAATAGATAAAAAGAAATCAACGATCAAATTGAATATTCAATCTACAAGAAGCATTGAGTTTTACCTCCCAGAACTAGGTCCAAAAGTCAGTCCTTCATGTTCGGAGGAATGAGATAACACATTAAGATCGAGAGAAACACATAAAATTTTCATTTACGGAATTGATAAAGATATAGAAGATATATAAGAATAATAAAGAGAGATGAAGCAGAGAGAAAATGTCGTGAACAGAAAGATAAGGGGTGAGTCATAAATTATATTCCACCAAAAATGAAATAAATAAATGAATAATGAGAGAAAAATCCTCTGGCATGGATTCCTTTACCCAGTGTCTCCTTCTTCATGTGATACATGCATAACTTCCATTTAAAATTTCATTATACCAAATAAACATGAATATGGAATTAAATTTTAGCTTCATCAAGCCTTTGAGTGGTCCCTCAGTTGGTTTCAGTGAAGTTTTTAGTCTGATAATAATATTTCAATGATTTAATTGTAATAATTTCTTTCATGTAATTTTTTCACCCAGCCTATTGATGTCATAAAAATTTTCCAACAAAATTATGCTATAATTACTCCTAGATGTCATGGAATTAATTTTAGTAATAAAAACATCAATATATGGCATATAATTTCTTGAGGACACTAAGAAGCTAAGATTCAACTATTCCCCTAATATTTTTTATATAACATCCTATTTTTTTCAGGTATCCCTAAACCCTTATTTTAATTGATATTTGGTTTGGTTTCATTTCTTGTTGTTTTGGATTGAAAATTTATGATTTTTGAGAATTCTGGTTTGTTGTATGGTTGGCACACAGCCTACGAACGATTTTCCAAACCATGTGTTATGATATAAGAAAATGGATAGTTTTAAAAAGATAGATCCATATGGATTGCACATGAATATTAAGGTTGTGAGTCCCCTTATCATAAACCATGAGACCTATATATAACAGTCACACGGCCTATGCACGATTTGTTTAAACAGTGTGTTGTTTCCCCAGAAACTGTGCGGACAGGATTTTAAGAGATCTGATTTTTTTTTAAATTTACCAAACCCATTTTTAGACCCTAGACAGACTAATACGAACCATAATTAGTTTCTCTCTTCCTTATATCTCCCAAGTATGATTTTTTTCCCTTGGATCCCTCTCCAAAGCAATCTATATCTAGAGGAATGTCATTTTATCTCCTCTCAGTTAGTTTCCTCCTCTTGTTCTTAATCTCCCATGATCTCTCTTTTTCTCCTTAGGGTTTCATGGATCCATGTGTTAATTTATGGATTTAATAACCACTATTATGGATCTAAACCTAGGATTCAATTATTTTTTCTCTTGGATCCTTTTTTTGTTTTTATTCCTTGGAAAATCCAAATTAGGGTTTGGTGTTATGAGATCAGGTGGCTTTATGGTAGGTGGTTCTGTTGTGATGCCCAAATTTTATTAAACCTAAATTGGTTTATTTAATCTGAACTATTTTGAATTAAATTAAATCGATTGGTTTAAATTATGTGTAGTTGTGTAAATTTGGGTAATTTATGTTGTTAGATTTAAATTATGGTTTTGATGAAAACTGAATCAATTGAATGGTGGAATTTTTTTGAAGAAATTTTTTTGATGGAAATATTTGTGAAAACCCCCAATTTCAATGAATTGGGGGGTTTGTGATGAAATAGAATGAATTATTATAAAATTATTTTTTTTAATTTAATTGTGTAGTAGATTGTGAAATTTTATGAATTAGTTTCAAATCCTTGTTTATGAAAAAATGCCTAAAATGAATTTGATAAAAACCTAGTGGTTTTATCTTTTTGAAAAGGTGTGTTTTTTATTAAAAACCCCATTAAGGTTTTTGAAGGGAAATTTTTCATATTGAAATAGAATATGGGATTTAATTTTATTTGAAGAAGTCTTAAAATAAATTTTCCATCATTTTTTTAAAAGAGAACATGTAATCCTTAGGTTGTTAGTGTGTAGTATTGAACAAAACATCATGACTTTATTGGTTCCAAAATTTGGGATGAACATGAACAAATAGAAATCATTAGGGGATGCCTCAGGAAGACTGATCATAGAGCCCCTATAGCCCCGTGGCCGGCACAAAGCTCCCCTTCGCGAAGCCGCCATGGAGCAAGGAGGCAGTATGCTCCGCGAACCCATTTGATGTTCGTGAACCTACCATGGAGTAAGGAGGTGGGATGCTCTATGAACCCATTTGAGGTTCGCGAACTCACCACGGAGCAAGGTGGTGGGATGCTCCACGAACCCATTTGATGTTCGCGAACCTTCTGTGGTGCAAGGAGGCAGGATGCTCTGCGAACCCATTTGACGTTCTCGAACCCACCGCAGAGCAAGCTCTGTCTTCATGCTGAGCGAGATCTACTTCGCAGCACCTCTTGCCTATAAATATTAGGCTCCCCTCGAGCCCAAAGGATGGATCCTCTGACCTTTCTCTTTCTTAGCTCCCAAATCGTGAAGCAACTTCTTCTCTGTGAACCATGATCTCTTCAAGGTACTTTTTCATTGTGAAGTGCCTCCCCCTTTGCATGAATTCGGCCCCTCTTCAGGGAGGGATGCCATTCGTGGAGCCCATTGGCATCTTCAAAGAACGGGGATCCCTAAGGGAACTCGGGTCTTCACAGAGAACTTATGATTCACAAAGTACCCTCCATGCACATGTGACCCACACGCTAAGGTAGGGTCACTATGCTTCATGAAACACATTGTTTTGTAATGATATGCTTCTCAAGGCACCCTTTCTTCGTGAATCACTACTTTGTGAATTCCTTTCCACTTCACGACGCACCTTCCATTTGCACCTATGCCCTAATTTTAGGCTAGGCCACTTCACTTCATGAAGCAAATCCCTTTACGAAGCCCCTTCACTTCACAGAACACCAAAGCTTCACAAGGATACTTTCTTTGAACCCCTTTGCTCTGTAACTCCTTTTCCCGTGTGACCATCCAAGTTTGCACGAAGTTATTTCAAAGTCCCTTGGGCAGTGCTTCCCGATGCATTTCTTCACCTCATGCTTATTTTCATAGGCACGCTAATGGATATTTCTTCTTTTCATAGTCACGCTAACGTGAACCCCTCAATAGATCACTCCATAACACCCCTTCACTACAGCATTGCTGATTCCTTCCCTTCCCCAAGGGTTGAGAGGTATCAATTATGTAAGTCCAAAGGGTTGCATAGTTATCCCACCTCATCTGAGCTTCAAGATGTTAAACTTCCAAGCGCCATTGTCCTCAGCACATTACGTTAAACTGTGACCTCACCCCGTGCATTGTACGCGGGGTTCCCCACCTTGGAAATTCTGCACACCCACTAGTCTCCACGAGAGTGAAATCATTCCTCACATGAAATGATATTCTCTTTATCATATAAGTGTTTGTCTTCTGGGAAAGAGAAACCACCTTAGTGTAAGCCTCGAGCTTTTCTTATAGGAGGTAGCATCCTAATCCTCCTTTATTCCTCGGTGTCAAGGACCAAAGTGGGGGGGATCAGCACCAGATCCCTCTTTTCTTTAGTGCCAAATCCCTCTCTCACTAGGCTTTGTCTCCAATGGGCCTCCACCCTAGATTAAGTCCCAATATCCATCACCCCGGGCTGCTAACCACATGTAAGCCCATGTTTCCTCTTTGGGATGCAAACCACGCGTAAGCCCCTATTTCCACTTTGGGTTGCGGACCACATGTAAGCCACTATTTCCTTTTTGGGATTCTAACCACATGTAAGCCCACATTCCACTTCCCATAGATGCACCTTCCGCGATGTGATCATTAGGTCATTGTTACCTCTTGTTTCTCTCACCATACATGACTCATGTGGGCTTAGAATAAGCATAGACCCTGACATCCTCTCTGGGAAGCCTAGTGTGTAGGCCCCAAACATCCTCCTCCCGAACTACATGGACCTTAATCCATGCCAGAGAAAGGTACATAGAAAGCCTCCTTTAGGATCATGCCCACCAACCATTAGTTATGACCACCTTTACATCAGTTCCCACTCCTCCCGAACTATGTGGACTTTGATCATTTCCAAGGAAAGGTATGTAGGAAGCCTCCCTGAGGTTTAATCCCAACACCTATCAGTCCCGACCATCTTTATGCTAGTTCACCAAAAAATCCTCCCGAACTGTGTGGAATTTGATCCTTTCCAAGGAAAGGTATATAGAAAGCCTCCCTGAGGTTCAAGACCAACAACCATTGGTTCTGAACCCCTTCACGTCGGACCACCTTCATCCCGTATGACGTTAAACTACATGCCCTCTTTTCATATTTTACAACGTTAAATTGAATCCACCATCCTGAACTACGTGGACTTTGATCCTTTCCAAGGCAAGGTATATAGGAAGCCTCCTTGAGGTTCAATCCCAACAACCAATGGTTCTGACCCCATTCACTCTAGACCACCTTCGTCCCATATGACGTTAAACCGCATTCCACCCTTTCCTCTTATAAGACATTAAATTGCATCCACTATCTTGAACTACATGTAATTTGATCCTTTCCATGACAAGGTACATAGGAAGCCTTCCTGTTGTTCAATCCCAACAAAAATTGGTTCCGACCCCCTTCATGTCGGTCCACCTTCATCTTGTATGATGTTAAACTACATGCCCCCTTTTCGTCTTGTACGACGTTAAATTGTATCCACCATCCCGAACTATGTGGGATTTAATCCTTCTTTCCTAGACAAGGTACGTAGGAAGCCTCACGGAGGTTCAACCCCATCCAGTGGTAATTCATTGTGACCCCATCCAGCGGTTATTTTTTGTGACCCCATCTAGTGGTAAGCCGTTGTGATCCCCTACCCAATGGTAAGCCATTTTGGACCTCATGCAATGATAATTCATTGTGATTTCATGTCAGCGGTAAGCTGTTGTCAACCCAAACCCAATGGTAAGACACTATTTTCCCTTATGTTGGGACCCATATCACTGGTTTGTCCTAGTAGTGTAAGGTCGACCTCGGGCTGCTAACCGTGCGTAAGCCCCAGTATATCATCTGGTCATTGTCCTCTGTGCACACCTCGATTCTATACCCCCCACCCTGAACTACATGGACTTTGATTCCCTACCACGGGGATATATAGGAGGTATCTTTGAGTTTCAATCCTAATATCATCGTCTCCCTTGAGTCGACTCCATCCCATTCTCCATCCACATTACTTAACTATCCATTATCCATCTTGATTCTTACTCGGGCCACTACATCCCGGTGAGATCATGCCAATTCATCTCTTCACTGCTCCAAGCAGTAACCAGGTAACTAACCACATGTTATCCCTTACATTAGTGTTTCCTCTAGGGGTCTCACCCATCTAATCCACTCTATTCAATGTTCTGATCTGTCCGATCTGTCTCCGCTAAATGTTAAACTCGTTGTATACCCTATGTTAAACATGGGAATCTAAGGAAAACCTCATATACATGCCTCTGGCATATAATTCCTCGCATTCGACATGGTATGCCTTGGGATTCCATGCCCTTGAGAAGCCCAATAATAAGGGGAAGAAACCCATACGTGCCCGTGTTCCAGCATCCTGACACACCAGTGATGTTCAACGTGACTACTCCCTTGACCGAAGGTTGCTACCATTACCGGACCCCTTGGAATGTCCCGATAGAAGTAGTGTAATTAACTGACATCCATGAAGACATGGAACTGGGAAGAGTTTTGTGAACAACATCTTAGTCTATAAGGGAGACCTGGACTAGGTGATGAGTTCCAAGGAGTAATCCATGGAAGGAGGAACTGAAATCCCATCATTCTGTTTCGATCAAGGACTAAACGTCCCTGAATAAGTGACGGATGCCACCCGCCTTTGGAAAGCAGGAATGTGGGGAAACAGTTGCGCGTCCTCCAATAGATGGATATGTGTGCCCTGGAGAAAGCGTCAGAAATAGAAATGGTGAAACCGGTATGAATTTATTCTCCTCAATGTGGAGATTAGTAGCATTCGAGACATCTGTGGATTAGCGTGTCATCAGATCCAGTTATCCAGCACCGGGTCCTGCCAAGAAAATAGCGGGCCTAGTGTGAAATTCACCATAAGTTGTGGTAGTCAAAACATTGGACATCCTGGTATGTGACATTGTTAGTGTGGATCCTTCTTACCAGCCATGGGAGACATAATAGTTCTCAGGCACTGGATGTTAGTTTCTCTGTTTCAGCACTAATGGTTTAATCTCGTTTCTTTTAAGGAACCAAGCTGCTACACCAGGTATCTGATCACCACCCTCCCACTGATGTAGGGGTAGGGGTAATACCAACGTGGCAATCCCGTGTGGCTCAACCACTTTTGAAATGGATTCCACACCCATAGTTGATGGGAGCCCATGCCTCATCTCCCCTTCTAAATTCATACCATGAAGGGTGATAAGAGAGCTCGTACGCCGATACAAGGAGGGGGTTATCCTGACTCTGGATATGTCCCACCATGATTTAGAGGTGTTTTTGCCTCGTTTACACTACCTCTTCTAAGGGCCGCACAGGGAGCCACTGCTCCCCACCCCAACGTACAATCGTTTAGGGAACCTCCCCCTGGAACACCTCGATGACTCCCTCCCCTACGCCGATGAGGTGAGGGATGTCTGGGCCAGCCCAGCTGGGATCCCATTTTAGGGGCCCCCAAGGATGGCCCCCACTTGGCCTCGCCAGCGTCACCACCTGGTCCCATGGGCTGAAGAGCTGGTAAGCTATGTACCTTCACCACTGGCCTCGGTCTGGCTAACCCGACGCCAGCTTCGGGAACAGACCGAGTAAGACGCCCGCCAAGGGGCATCGATGTCAGTAACTACTATGGCCCGGGATACCCCCGGTGTGTATCATCAACCCCCTATATAAACTAATTAGGGGAACTTATATACACGGCTTGGATCGAGGCCCTAACTACCCCACAGGAAGGCTGGGTTGACTCTCTCGGTTTTCGGTGTAGGGAGCACCCACCACAAACCAACCCACAGCAGCGACACCCAGTATGGAGGTCCTCCCCGTACCACCACCATGGATAACACAAGTCCTCTCCACTTCCAAGCTCAGCATGGAGGTTTGCACCATGCTACCCTCAATCTGAACAAGGGTCCTCCCCACGACAGTGACACTCAATGCGAAAGCCTCTCTCACACTCATTACATTGGGTATGGGGTCATTCCTCCTATCATGGACCGCCAATCTAGAGATTCCATGCATCCGTCCAGTCTTCAGTATTGGTGGATTCTCCATGTCCTTACAGTAGCTGGAGAAGGTCCACCTCACCTTAGCAATCATAGGAGTGAAGGACAACTTCGCTTCATCAGTTCCCATCATGGAGGTCCTACCCATGTTCGGCTTGACCAGTATGAGGACCCTCCTTACACGGACGCTGCCAGGGGAAGCAAGCATGACAGTCCTACCCATGATCTTATCATCCCCAGCAGAGGCCCTACCCTCTCCAACATTTCTCGTGGAGGTACCCTCTTTACATCAATTGATGGACATGGAGGTCCCCCCATGTTACCTTTGATATCTTTCCAGGTTCTCCTCACACCCCATCTCACGCAGGTGGAAGTCCACCCCGCCCCAGCACCAGTAAGTCTGAAGGACCTCCTCGCGCCATAAATCTACCCTATCCTGAAGAACCATCCTGGGGTAGGAGGACGAGTCATCGTCACCATAAAAATAATGTCGAGAGGATTCGGACCGAGATCAAACTAGTCTGCTTCTCAGATTCTGAGGCGGAATACGACTCAACGATGGAACCCTCACCTAGATCCTTCATGTCAAAGGTCGGGGTAGGAACAATGCATATCAGCCTCATACTTCTAGAATGTGGCATCCATCAGATTCCTACTTCCCTCCACAGGTACATCTAAGAGGATGAACATTTGGAAACCCCATAGGTTCCGACCGTGCAATCACCACCATCATCACCTGAAGCACTCTCTTCCTCGACTAGAGATCATGGAGAGCTATTCTAGGGATCAATGGTGGATGAGCAGCAGCGTAACCCATCACCACCAGTCATAGTCCCTGTGCTAGAAATGGTGGTCGTCAGCACGTCTTACCGCGATGTGGTGGCCAAGTCACTACACTCTTAGGAGGATAGCCCAAGATGTGGTGGATTGTCGACTCACTCATCGTATTCTCCATTGACCATCCTTCCATCTCAGCGGTCTGCATCAGTACCACTACCAGTTCCCCAGCCACCTCTAGTAGATGAGTGGGGCCATAAAGGGACAGACCCTAAATCTAAACTAAGGAGCTTGTGGGATATCCTCATAGTGGACCATTTCCCCAAGATTTTCTGGCTAGTTGCAACGCCAAATTTTATGGCACCATAAGTGCTCACCTAGTAGGAGTTTGGATGATTTCTTCAGACCCTCTAGGAAACTCATTTATTCCTTTAGCATCGAGGAGTGACCTACCCTAAGAGTCAGGAACACTTCGAAGATATCATCCAACAATGTCGTCTGGTTGATTTGGCCGCACTTCCCATGGCCCAACACCCTAAGTCACTAGGCCACCATAAGACCCTCCAACAATGATGTGTCCAGATCTTTAATTTGATCTGTAGGATAATAAAGGAGGAATCTCCCTATGTTCAAATTTGTGGTTGGGGAAGTACGTGGCCCTCCATTTCAGTTCTATCTGGAACCATCCCAATTTTCCAGGTGATATAGAGGATATGCCTCCAGGAAGGGTCGCAGTTAACATGGATGACCTATCAGAGGGAGAGAATGAGATGGAGCTCCTTGATGGGTACTTACCCCCAGAGGGAGTGCCGCAGCTATTGAATCTATTGGGATGGGTCACTCACCAGCATAGAAATCTACTGGGTCTTCCCGTGCCCATTGAGGCAATATTCCTCATCCGGAATCCCAACAAGGACAAGGAACTCCTCAGATCCATCAAACACTCTGACCTGTCTGGCTCAGTGCAGATGGCAAAAGATGGCCCTAAAAAATCCATGTAGCATCAGAAACTCACCAAAAAGAAGAAGGTGGTCGACGACCTCTTTGCTGAATGTGTTGTGAAGCAACAACCAGATTATGGTGATCCTCGGCCTAGGCAGCAGGGGCAGGCATAACATCCCCTTGGCGAACTGCCCCCAGGTGACCCTGACCATCCTGGCCACACAGACAGGGTTGAGGCTAGAAATTATAGAAAAATGACGCGGTATGTGTCGTCAAATCCTCCTGAATGGGGTGACAATCCTCAAGACCCAGCTCAGATTCCCCCAGCTACTCCACAGGTTGTTCCACCAGCCACTCCATGAGCCGTTGGTCCTGTTTATCATGTTGAAGAACTTACCAATGCACTAGTGTTCAGGGATCCCCATTAAGACAAGAATCCCCACCCATATGATCCAATGGTGGCACTCATCACCCACCTCAAAGCTTTAGAGACTTGATGGGTGGCAATCCCGCCTGATGGAAAGCCATACCCAGCATGGGTGGATGATATGCCAGCAAACCTGGGTTTCGGAAATCCCACCTTTTCTCCCTTCAATAGGACTGGGGACCCGCCACAACACTTGGACCACTGTATCTTAAGCTGTGGTCCCATGTGAGGAACTCCAGTATAGCAGGAAGTCGCCAAACTCTAGTGTTTCGTACAGACATTGGAAGGTTCTGCATTCATCTAGTACAGCCAGATCCACATTGGGTTAGTGGCTGACTGGGAGGACCTCCATAGGAAATTCCTCATCCAGTTCAATTCCACCACTCGAAAAACAATTATTGCAGACCTCTTCAAGTATAAGCAGAGTTTCGATAAGTACGTTGCCGACTTTTTTGCCCGGTGGAAAAGACTCACATACTCCCTTGACATGCCACGGACTTAGAAGCAATTGCTGGAGATGTGCGTAGGGAATGTCAAGACGGAATTGGTCCCCTCTCTAATCACCAAAAATTACCCTAGGGGATTCCAATACTTCTCCAATAAGGCCCAGTGCCTAGAGAAAACCTTATAGCAGGCTAATCAGGCACATCTGTTGCCTCCTGCAATCCCCGCGAGAAGGGTCGCCAGGGCCGAGCCCGCCGCAGTGGCTCAAATAGAGGCCCCTGGGAAACTAGAGTTATTACTAGCAGAGTTGCCTCCACATCCTCGCAAGGGACCTCCACCTCAGGCGCAGCTTTTGACCCAGCAGCGCCCGCCTCAGAATCGTAAGGTTCCCCCACACAATGCGATGCCACCACCCAGGTTTGATAACCAAGCTCCAACTCCTCAATAGAATACTATAAATCCTCTTCAAGGTCAGGCTCTGAGGTCCCCCTTCTATAAAAGGAGTAAACGGACGTACTCATTCAGTGAGGCCCAAGTATCTGGTTATTTCTGAAGTTCCCTAGAGAAGGGGATTGTATGTTTTCCTGAGTACAGGAGGCCAGAAGAGGTGAACCTCACTAATCACCCTAATTAATTCCCCTACCACCGGATCCTGGGGAAAGCCTCAAACAGTGCTATGTGATTAAATACTAGCTTCAAGACCATGTGGATAACAACATACTCAGGTTGGGACCAGCTCCAGCACATATGGCATGTGTCTTCATGAGGCTAAATAGCAGCAGTGACAGCAAAGGCGAGTGGCATCAGGTTTCTAACCGCGGGTCCTAGAAGTATGATGACTAGATGGCTTGTAAAATAGTTTTCCATGCCCATGGTGTTATTAGTGCATTCTTGAATCATCCAGAGCCTTCCTAAGACATTGCAACTACTTTTACATCATCGTCTTAGCCTTCCTCTTCCCATAAGAGCAAACATCAGTGGCATAAAGGAAGGAAAAGTCCCCCGTTGATGCCATCATCATCCCGTACTCTCGAAGACTTCATTCCCTTGGAGATGGAGATCCATCCCAGAATCTATCCAGTATTGGATGACTCTTCAAGTGATAGTCAAGGGTATACCTCAGTTAATACAGTAGAGCTGGTAAATCCCTACAATATTCTTGATGATGAGGAGTGCCAAGCGGATCCTCCCAACATCCCCAGTCATCGTCAGCGTCGACGAAGCCACGAAAATATGGGTCGTCAGAGTTCCTTGATTATTACTTTTATCCAAGCTGTGCACACGACCAAAACCAGGTAGTAGGCCCAACACAGACCTTAGTATACTCAACCTTCTCATCCGATGACATCTGGTCTGCCTTCGTTGTCATTCATGTTTTTGGATCAGGCAGAAAAACCTCGACCACCCCATGACTAGCCACACTTTGCTACAAGCAAGTCTCGATCATCTGAACCTCATACGGTAGTTACTTTGCAAGCTTTGACTAGTGAGAAGTAGGATATTCCTAGCACCAGTCAGTCATCGGCCCAGTCGGCAGGGCCCACCATACCTCATGTCATAGAGTGACCACTTGTAAGAAGAAGTTAATGTCTGGTACGAAAGTATGATGTTCTCAAACATCTTTACAGCATTACAGAAAATATCTCTATCCTGGAGGCCCTTCTCTTGTCATTAGATATGCATGAGGCCCTCACTGAGGCTTTAAGAAGCCCCCTCCAGTTTATGACGGAGGTAGCAGCCGCAGAAGCCTTTCATGGTGAGGCGGCCGAGAATGTTGAATGTTAGGCCATCATCTCATTATCTAGATAAGATGAAGGATATCCCATATATGGTCTCATTCTCCCACTTTACATTACCATCTAATTCAATGGCATAGAGGTCTGTCGTTGTCTGGTCAACACGGGCTCTGAAATCAACCTAATCCCGACTCGAACACTGTGAAAACTGGTATTATTTGAGGATGATCTGAATCCATCTGACCTAATAATCCAAGGTTATGATAGGAAATATTAGACATCAATCCGAAATATCCATTTGAAGACCCATTTTTATGGTCTAATTTCAAGCACCAAGTTTATGGTTGTCTCCCAGGACACCGCCTACAATGTGTTGGTGGGTAGGCCATGGCTCCACCTGCATGGTGGTCCCTTCATCATATCACCAGTGCCTTAAGTACTCCCTTAATGGTCAAGTGGGTGTTATTAATGGTGAAACATCCCCATTTGACTCTTGTAAAGTCATCTATCTAGATGTCGACTACTACAAGAGAAATGACAATAAGATTCAGACTAACGAGGTCGAGCATGCTACGGTTGCGACCGACCCGTGGGAAGATCTGGATAATGCATATGTCTTTCCAGTCCATCGATTAGAGGATACAACTTCAAACAAGGTACAATGATTTTTTTTCTTAAATGATGGGGGAGGACATTTTCAAGTCTATGCGACGCTGGAAGATCACCTCATACTCCTACACAAACTAGGATCAGGTGATCCCGGAGCCTCCTACTTCTATAAGGTATCGGGATGTCCGCCCCATGGCAATGGAAATACGTCATACTTTCTTGTTTTTTCGAGATGGAATTAATCTTCTCAAGACGACGTACCACTATTTCTTTGATATCATCAAGTGTGGCCCCTTGGGCCAAAGACCAGATGGAATTGGATCAACAACCTTCATCTCTATGGTTACAGTAGCACAGGAGTTCCCCGATGTAGTTTCCACTGCTACTCAGGCTGGTACCAGCCTCCAATTGGGAGATATCGACTCATAGAAAGCTCCTCCCACCAAGTATCCCCCCTCCATAATTTAATAAGAGGATTTAGAGGATTCTCCCTCCACGTTTAAAGAGGGAGTCTCTTCCACGGTTGACGAGTTGGTATATGTGAACCTCGGTAGTAAGGCAGACCAAAAACCCACATTGATCAGTTCCTCCGTGCCCCTCGAGGAGCAACAGAAGTACATAGAATTCCATAAACAACACCATGATGTATTCTACTGGATTTATGATGAGATTCCAGGACTAGATCCTCAGGTATCTGTCCACCGCCTCGGTCTCCCGAAAAATCATCACAGGTTCAAGCATCCTCCCATAAAGATGCACCCTTCTCATGGTGCCATGGTTGAGGCAGAAGTTGATAAGCTCATCAGAGCCAATTTTTTTAAGGATGTCCAGTACCCCAATTGGCTGGTCAACATTGTGACATTAATAAAGAATAACCGACATATTAGAGTTTCGATCGACTTCCAGGATCTCAATCGTCACTGTCTGAAGGATGATTTTCCCCTTCCAGTGACGAGATTGTTGATCGATGCTACAGTTGGGTTCCAAACCCTCTCCTTCATGGATGGGTACTTTGGGTATAACCATATCTGAATTTCCCCCGAGGATGAGGAGTCTACAGTCTTTAGGGAACCACAAGGTACTTTCTGATACCAAGTCATTCCCTTTGGTTTAAAGAATGCGGGTTCCACCTATCGGTGGGCTATGCATCGCATATTTAAGCCGATCCTTGGAATATTGGTGGAATGTTATGTAGATGACCTGGTGTTCAAATCACACCAGTTTCAGTACCATATAAAGGACCTTGAAAAAGTGTTCGGCTTCCTTCGTTCCCATCACCTGAAGATGAACCCTTTGAAGTGTGCCTTCAGGGTCACCTTTGGAAAGTTTCTCGGTTTTGTTGTCAGATAAAGGGGAATTGAGATATACCTAGAGAAGATCAAGGCCATTATCCAGATGTCTCATCTAAGTAACATCTGAGAGAATCGAGGATTCCAAGGCCACTTATCCTACATAATCCAATTCATCGCGAATTTGTCTAGAAAGTGTAAGCCCTTTTCCCATCTCATGAAGAATGGAACCATCTATGAGTGTGACTAAGAGTTTCATACTACTTTTGAGGAAATCAAGCGGTATCTGCTTTAGCCTCCAGTATTAATGCCACCCATCTTCGGAAAGTCTCCAGTCCTTTATGTGACCGCCCTGGAGTAGTCTCTTGGTGCCCTTCTCTCCCATAATAACAATGAGGGAATAGATAATAGCCTCTACTACCTCATCCACATGCTCCTCGATACAGAGACCAGATAATCCCTTATTGAGAAGAGATACCTTGTACTTTTATTTGCATTACAGAAGTTGTGACATTACTTTAAGCACCACGAGGTATAGTTGGTGTCCCGAGTAGATCCGCTGAAGTATATCATAAACTGCCCCATGTTGACAGGTCGTCTAGCTCGGTGGGAAGTGATTCTCTTCCAGTTTGACATTAGGTTTTTCCCTTAAAAGGCTATTAAGGGGAAAGCGTTGGTAGACTTCCTTGATTCCCAACCAACCCTCGTAGACCAGTCTCTGGACCTTGATTTTCCTGATGAGGCAATCCTCTTGGTAGACCAAGTCATTTCATGTTAGTAAATGCACTTCGATTTTGCTTCCTAGAGCCATACTAATAGAAGGCTCAATGACCCCAGGCTCAATAGGGTAGGCCTGGGTATCGTCTTCATTACCCCAGTACAAGATGTTCTATCATAAACATTACTGTTGTCAGAAGGTTGCACCAACAATGAGGCAGGGTATCAGGATCTCATTACTATCCTCGAGGTGGCCCTCGAGATAGACGTTCCCCATTTGCATGTGTGAGGGGAATATGAACTAGTCATCAAGAAGATCAATAGTGACTATGTCGTCAGAAATCCAGATCTTGTTCCATTTTTGGAACTCACTCTCTAGATAACGGCCCAATTCCCATCTCATCCAGAAGTTACTTATGTCCCTCGATCTCAGAATGGTTGAGATGATGACCTACCCGGCCTAGCTGCATCACTTTCAAAGCCCAAGTAGGATTATTTGATTATCCATGTGGCACACCAAAGATTGGTTGATCCTGTCACTCCAGGAGATGATGATAGCCTGCAGTTAAGACACTTTACTGCCATAACCTCCATGTCAGGACCCCCAGGTCCCCTAGATGCAGTGATTGAAGTGACTTCTGACTGGAGAGCCTCCTCTGTCGAGTACCTTCAAAATGGTAATATCCTGGTAGATCGGGCTGATGCAAGAAAATACAATGCCACACATTATAGTTTACCCTCCAGGACGGCCCTGGTCATGATCAGATCCTCTAGAAGCATGGTTTTAATGGGGTCCTCCTCCATTTTATTCAAGGAGATAAGATTTCCCAGGTCATGCAAGAGGTTCATGCTGGTTCCTATGGGGATCACTATACTGGGCCGAAGCTATCTCACCAGATCTAGATACTGGGGTATTTTTGGACCTCCATGATCCATGACTACATTAAGTTTTCCAAAAGGTGTCATGCGTTCCAAATTCATGCTAACTTCATGCATCAGCTGCTAGATCATCTCCAATCCACCAAGTACTCCTGGACATTTTCATTATGGGGACTCGATGTCGTGGGACCATATCCACCAGTGACAACTCACCAGTGTAGATTCATCCTTAATACTACCTATTTCTTCTCTAATTGGGTAGAGGAAATTCCACTCAAAGAGGTCAAGACTCACTCCATCTTTGACTTTTTTAGCTCCAATATCATCTATCAATTTGGAGTTTCTCATGTTGTCCTCACCAATAACGGTACGAACTTCCAAGATGTTGAGATGAAGAAATTGTATGCTAAGTAGAACATCTGTTCTAACCATTCCTCCCACTATCATGCGCAAGAAAATGGACAGATCGAGGTGTTCAACAAAAACCTCACTATCATTCTACAGAATATGGTTGGTCAGAATAAGAAGAGTTCTCTAGAAAGGCTCCCCAATGCCCTCTGGGATTATCAGAAGACAACTCATAATTCCACCCAGGTGGCCCCATATTCCCTAGTGTACGGAACAGAGGCCGTCCTGACCATCGAGATTCAATTTCCCTCACTGTGCACATATGTCTATGATCAGCAAGCACCAGATAAAGTAGCTGAAATCCATCTGGATGAGTTAGAAGCACTCAACGAGAACAGGCTTCATGCCCTGCACAATCTGGAAAGGAATTAGAGCAAGATATCTAGAGCTTTCAACAAAAAAGTTAGCCTCTGCTCCTTCTTGCAAGGAAACGTGGTA
Source organism: Viscum album (assembly GCA_963277665.1). NCBI lineage: Eukaryota > Viridiplantae > Streptophyta > Magnoliopsida > Santalales > Viscaceae > Viscum > Viscum album. The sequence continues at coordinate 937,660,129 of OY728155.1, read as the reverse complement.
TTGGCCCTATGGGAACCAATGATACCTAGCCTAAAACCACCCAAGTTGAAGCCCAAATGGGAAGGACCTTACATCATTCACAAGGTTTACTCCAATGGCACATACTCACTAGTTACCATAGATGGTGAGAATATAACTCCTCCCGCCAATGCCAATTTCCTCAAAAAATACTTTTCTTTGAGTCCTTTTCTGGTCCTATATGACCTTAAACTGTACGGTCCTACATGACCCCAAATTGCATAATGGTCCCGCATGACCCTAAACTGTATTACGGTCCTACATGACCTTAAATTGTATGGTCATGCATGACCCCAAACTGCATAATGGTCCCGCAGGACCCTAAACTGCACTACAATCCTACATGACCTTAAATTTTACAGTTCTGCATGACCCCAAACTATATAATGGTCCTTCACGACCCCAAGCTACATTAGGGTCCTACATTACCTTAAATTGTATGGTCTTGTGTGACCTTAAACTTTGAAATGTCCCATGTGACATTAAACTGTGTGTCATCCTGCAAGACGTTAAACTGTATCTTAAGAACTACATATGGATTGATTCCCATCCTCATGGGATATGTATGAACACTTAGATTCCTCATCTTGAGTCCAACACCATGCTCTTCTTGTTTGGGTACCCCTCCTGGGTGTCGATCCCTTGGGGGATCTCATGTGATGCATCCCAAGCTTCTTTGGCTCCACTTGTGACAAGATTACGAAGGTTGTGCCATGTGCCCCTCCTTGTTCTTCTAATACTTACACATCCTTACCACATGATGATAAACTGCACAACCCTTTCATAACTGCGTATGGTTTGATTCCCATCCTCATGGGATACATAGGACCGCCCGAAAATTTCATCTGTAGGACCAACCTCAATCTTCAAGACCTCCCATTGGGACGAAACACATGGTTTGGTAAAGGCTTATTCCCTCATTCACATTGAGTTCATCATGACCATACCATGTTACACGATGTGGATGTTGTGTTTCAAACATGGTCAACAACTATCCTTTGTTGTTGGCACCACCCCCATATGTCCCAAGCATGGAGTGTAGTGGTTCATTCTTCCACATCACCTCTCCAAACCTTGGTCTACCTTGAGCAGGAGTGTAATTCCAAATGTCAGACCCTTATGTGATGGGGAGAGCCTAGTCCTGCTCCTTGTTTCCCACAAAGAGCATTTATCATGTGGGCTTAGGATCTAGGATGAGGCAATACCTGCATGAGAGGTCATATGTCTACAGTTGTCCAGGGAGCCCATCCTTAGGTCCCTTGACCCCTTTAGCCCCCTATCCTGATTTCTCATTTGTGATTGTGCGGTGTGGTATGGACTCACATCCTTATTCACATCGGGTTATTTTTACACTCCACACATATCCCTTTGAGACATCCCTCCCTTTCATTTATCGTCCGTCCCGCGAGTACCGGCCCTGCCATGCTTCGTGAGCCCCGTCATTTGGGCTTCCATCACCTTCCATATCCAAAAGGACCCCCGAATGTCATGGATGATCAGCCCAAGAGATCTCATACCATTGCGGGCTAACGTCCTCAAGGATTGTGAGTAGCAAATTGATACAAGTCCTGTGTTGCAAATATGGTCAACGGTCGATGCCCAATTGTTTTCCTCGATCTCCGATCACACAAGGGTGGATACTGTATTGCAAACCTGATCAAAAGTTGTCCTATATCATCATTGTCTCTTTGTGGTCTTACATGGGAATGATGATTCACCCTCTTCGCTCAGCTGTACCACGCATATGACATTAAACTAGGAATCTACGGTCTGATCTCTATGACATTAAACTAAGATCACCATCGTCCTCACTACTAGATGTTAAACTGTAAGCTAGCTATGACATTCTGTTCGTGGCCTAGACTCAAGTCCCTTGGACTTTTTGGGCCCCTGGACTAAGTTCTCACTTAGGGTTATACGGTGTGGTATGGGGTTACGTCGGGTTACTCGTCGTGACATACATGTCCCTCATTGGGGTATCTTTCCCTTATTTGTTTCCTTGCTTCATGGTGATAAACTGCACATCATCCTTCTCTAGAACTACATGTGGCTTGATTCCCATATTTATGGGATACGTAGGACCGCCCAAACATCTAGTCTTCAGGTCTATCCCCATATCTTAGAAACCTCCCTGTCATCTTGGCCTCATGGCCTACGTTCTTCAAGGAGAGGGGTATACGGTGTGGTATGGACTCACATCCTTATTCGCGCCGGGTTTATAACAACCACACCACATACCTCTCTCTTTTGAGTTGCCTTCGCTCCCTATCCCTACACTCATCTCTTCGAGTCGGATACCCTTAAGTTAGGTCCCCTCGACCCTCTTCGATGATTCGCCAATGGTCCCATGAGTACTCTGGTCTAGATCCTGGAGTGTCGGTTCTACCTGGACATGCTTTCACCCATTTTTTAGGCTTCGTGTTCCCCTTTATTTGGACTTCCATTATCTTTGACATCTGAAGGGACCCTTGAATGGAATGGATGCTCGGCCTAAGGGTTCTCCTATCATTATAGTCCAACTTCCTCGAGGGTTTCAGACAACAAATTGATACAAGTCCCACGTTGCGAACATGGTCAGCAGTCGATGCTCATTTGTTGTTCCCATTTTAGGCCACATGATATGGATGTTGTGTTTCAAAAACAGTCAATAGTTATCCCCCATCGTCACACCAACCCCATCAATCCTTGAATATTAGTTACATGATTCACATTATTTTCCACCCCATCATGTCCAATTAGAATTTCAACACTCTTAATGTTATCCCTTAGTATTTATTTTCATGTTAGGAGGACAAAGCCACGGTAAGGCATCATTTGGGGCTCCGTAGAAACTTCCTCTTGGCATGTATTCTAGTTATTGCAAAAAACTCTTCCACCCTTGTTTCCCACACCGAGTTTGACTCACGTGGGCTGATGAAGCATTGTCGTGCACGCTCTCAAAAATATTTATACTAAGTGCAGCACAGTGGCTGACATAGGTCGATCTCTTGAGGAGCTTTTGTAGTCAATCACTCACTATTTATAATTCACTTTATATATATATGTGTGTGTGTGTGTGAAATAAAATGACCAGAAATGAGATTTTAGAATTGAAAATGAAAAACTAAAATTAAACGTGCAAATGCAATGAAAACAGAATGAATGCAAACAGAATGATGTTAAGACGGAAAAGAGACATTCCTGAGAGCATCACCCTGATTAAACCTTCATCATCTCATTATTAGTTTCTAATTTACTTAAAGAACACACTACATAGTACTTGTGAGAATCCTCCTCTTCATATGGTTGTGAATATATGGTACCCTCAATGATTACCGAGATACCACACATCCACCTCCTTGATCGAGGGAAAATATTGCAGAAGTGAAAGCAAAACCTCAGGTGGAAAGTGGAGACACAAAGGTGCCTTGCACACTAAGATCCCCCTTGGTCTAACTCTAAGAAAATAAGAAACATTAAGAATGAATTTTCAAAGACTTTGGTTCATCACTGGATTACTCCCCTGGGAACTTCCTTAGGTTAGCTACTCATGATCACAAGCATAAGAGTTCACAGTGAAAAGAAAACGGGGGGAAAAACCAAAGAGAGAATAAAATGGAGAGAAAGAAGAACACTTAAATAAAAATATGAAATGCTATTACAAAATGAAAGAAAATAAAATAAAATACTAAAATACAGAAAATTACCAAAAAAGACTATTCCTAAGTTTCCAACCCTTTAAAATAAAGAAGACACACTCTTTTATAGGGAGAGAGGATGACATTTTGGATCCAAAAATATTCCTATGAAAGTAGGTGCGTGAATAGCCTCATTAATGAAATAATTTGGAAATTAGTCCTTTAAAGTTGTTACATTACTGCTCCCGCGTCCCTCCACAACATTTCAGCTTGATTGGCCATGTTTGGAGAGAGATATATAGTCTCTTCACTCATGACATTTAATCTGGCCAGGCTGACTGTTCGTATTCCAATACACCGAGTTTCAAAGAATTAATGGCCTTGAAAATTAAAGATCTTGATGCAGATATCTTAATGAAAGTTCTTTCTCCAGATGTTTTCCAGATCCATGTAAAATTTAAGTTCCAATGGGTCATCCATTTATGAGATATGGTCCCAGAAATAAAATTATGCAGTTTTGTGCACAGTTTTTGAGGCTTGATTTGTGATCTGGATTTCAGCTTCCAAATGATTGATTGAGCTTTGGGTCCAGAAGGATGAAATTAATATCATCGAACATAGAAACCCAAAAAAAATAATTTTAAAATTTGGATCAGGTTATAAAAGTTTATGTCCGAAACATTAAAATAAATGAAAACTGTGTAAATCCAAAATAAGCCATTTTTTCAATTAAGCTCAAAAATACTCCAAAAACTATAAAATGTGACAATTTCTCTTAAAATAACACATTCGGGGGATTAAAAACATTGAAATCCAGAATAAAATAATTGAAAATATTTGTTCTATCAATTCCCCCACACTTAATAATTGCACTTCTGGGCAATCATCTTATACCAAGGTCAAACCAAACTTCTCAAAGCATAAATAAAAACACAACTTAATTAGAATATCAAAGAAAATATCATGCCTACTAAATGGATAAAAATTTTATAAATCCTCAAAAATAATATGAATCCATTCAATTTAATGTTAATCCCCGCATTCATGTCGTACCTACCTCCCCTGAAAAAATATTTCTCTCTTCACTCAAGGATATTTAATGTGGGGGTTTTTCTCATTCTCTAAACATTTGTGATATACATAGGCTTTCTATCCTCCTAATATATCCACTTCACAGAGTCAAAAATGTATCAATCATGATGTATTTTTCATGGTTTGTTCTGAGGCTGAGGGTTGGAAGGTTTAAAATATAAAAACATATGAGGCAGAATGAGGAGGGTTAAGCTCTAAAGTGAAGTAAATACATGAAAACAATTTTTCTCAAGAATGGTGTGCTCCTCAATCAGCTAAAAAAGGAATCATCTCCAAACACCTATTCTTTTGAGGAGTTCACACTTAGAATTTCAGCATCAATGATTTTCATCCATCTTTTCCCCATTTGTAGCATTGTTTCAGCTTGAATTCAGATCCGGATTTCTCTTCAAAATCATGATTTGGAGGAAAAGAATGGTAGCTTTTGATCTTCAAATATTGGTGAACAGCCACCCCATATATGTAATGATATTTTTTTCCACCCATATATCTTCCCATCCTGTCATTTATTCCCCCCCAAGAAACAATAAATATGGTAACACTTTTAATTCAACTCAAAAATATTCTTTAGGAAAGCAAAATACAACCCATCTTCTCCCTCCTCCACACTTGAGTTCAACAATAATCATGCACTTAACTTCTAGAGAAGTTTGGAAAGGTATAAATGGCTTGTAATGTGGCTGCCTAACAAGGTATTTCATGGCTATTAGGGGATTAAGGAAGGTCATATTTAAAGGTAGTCCAAAATAAGAATTGAATGAAAAGGGGCTTTCAAAGTAATGCCTCAATAATACTTAACACATTCCAGGAACACTAACAGCTTTGAAAAAGAGAAAAATAGAAATTTCTAGATCACACAACATGTCTCAAGACTCTCAAGAAAAAGAGAAATATATGAATATGTCAAACAGGTTTAGAAACATCTTGGGTTGGGCGATATTTTCAATTTGGACAGCACTAGTGCACATGAGTTTCACAGTCAATCAAACGTCATCAAATGAAAAGATCAGAAAATAGAAAAGAAATCCATTCAGAAATAATTTAAATCCTAAAATACTCAAATCAAGAAATGGGCCAAAAATACCAAGATGGTTTGAATTTTCCCAAGTATTCGATTCAGCTCAAGATTCCTAAAAACACACCAAAAATGAAAAAGGAAAAAAAGAAATTTTCAAAAAAAAACAACATGAAAAATAAAATGAAATCACAAATAAAAGAAATGATAACACATAAAAAAATAAAACAAAAGAGAAAAAGGTATAGAAAATGGATAATTCTTTGTTTGACCCCCAAGTGGGTGCTAGGTTTTTACTGCCCCAATTCAGGCAGTTATAGTGGATTATCACCAATCATAATGTGGATGTGGTTTCTTTGAGATAAACCACCACATGTGACTTTTCCTAGTGTCCATGAGTAAAATATAAGAATAGATAACCCCAAAGGAAATAATAAAGTTACCAACCCCGAATAAAGAATAAATTTATAATTTGAGATCTAGAGTGGGAGGGAAAAGAAAATAGGGGTGCTCCCTGTTAACTTCAGTAGTGTCCTCCACCATATGGTATCCAATTTTTTGCAGAGGAGGTAGTCGCACCACCACTAGCTTCCCTATTTATTCTTATTCAATCACCACCACTTGGGTGGTGTCATCATTAACATCCAAGTCCTGCTCCATTTGTACTGTATTAGAAATTTTAGGAAAGTAGAAGTCAAAAAACAATTCAGTTTCAATAAAATTAAAACATAACGAATCAATAAAGAAATCTTCCCTTTCAAGTAAGTCATCTTGGAAATAGATCTCTTCAGGAAATACCATTGGCAATTCCATCTCAGCATATGCACCTTCTTCAGTATCTTCCAAATCAAGAGAGAGTTCAAAAGGTGTTGATTTTTCAATATCAAATATGGGAATATCAAGTTTTAGGTTATCTCCAACAAAGTGATTCCAAAATTCTTCTAAAAATTATTGATCTCCCATAAGTGAATCAGCTGGAATGTGTAAATATAGGAACTCCTAGAGCAATGGATGTGTACGGGATGATATGATTAAATATTTTAGTAGCTATTTCTCACCCTCCTCAGGTTCTTTAACATAAAAAATGATCGATGAAATCTCTTCCACCACACGTTCAGCTTTAGGTTCTGGGTCTGGTTTCTCTTGACAAGCATGTACGTATTCAGCAATAAAATCTATTTGACTCTCCAAATTTTCCCCTACATTACTAATCCTTTTATAATTATCATCAAGATCATTTAAAAAATTTTCTGGAACCTGAGATTCATCTGTCCATACATAAAATTTTGAACTGAAAGTCATCATGAACCAATATTTTTTTTAGTTTTTGAAATTTATGATTTTTTTGTGTTTTTTTAAATGAAAGTAAGAAAAATAATTTACAATATGTGAATAAAAATAAAGATTTAATAACACTTGGCTCCCCAACAATGGCGCCAATTTGATTAATCATTGTCATGCGTGCTCTCAAAAATATTTATACTATGTGAAGTACAGTGGCTGACCTAGGTCGTTCTCTTGAGGAACTTTTGCAGTCAATCACTCACTATTTATAATTAACTTTATATATATATATATATATATATGTGAAATAAAATAACCAGAAATGATATTTAGGAATTGAAAATTCAAAACTAAAATTAAACATGCAAATGAAATGAAAACAGAATGAATGCAAACAGAATGATATTAAGATAGAAAGGAGACATTCCTGAGAGCATCACCCCCAGTGAACCTTCATCGTCTCATTATTAGTTTATAATTTACATAATGAACACACTCCATATTATGTGTGAGAATCATCCTCTACATATGGTTGTGAATATATTGTGCCCTCAATGATCACTGAGAGACCACACATCCACCTCCTCGATCGAGGGAAAATATTACAGAAGTGAAAGCTAAACCTCAGATGCCAAGTGGAGACACAAAGTTGCCTTTCCCACTAAGATCTCCTTAGGTATAACTTTAAGAAAATAAAAAACATTAAGAAATTAATTTTCAAATACTTGGGTTCATCACTGGATTACTCCCTCGGTAACTTCCTCGAGTTAGCTACTCATGATCACGAGTATAAGAGTTCACAGTGAAAAGAAAACGGGGGGAGAAAACAAAAGAGAGAATAAAATGGAGAGAAAGAAGAACGCTTAAATAAAAATATGAAATGCTATTATAGAATGAAAAAAAAAATACAATACTAAACTATAGAAAATGGCCCACAAAGGCTATTCCTAAGTTTCCAGCCCTTTGAAATTAAGAAGACACACTCTTTTATAGGGAGAGGGGATGACATTTTGGCTCCAAAAATATTCCTACAAAAGTAGGCACGTGAATGGCCTCCTTAATGACAGAATTTGGAAATTGGTCCTTCTTTAAAGTTGTTCCATTACTTCTCTCGCGTCCCTCCACAAATTTCAGCTTGATTGGCCAAGTTGGGAGAGAAATATGGTAGATTCACTTATGACATTTAATCTGGCCAGGCTGACTGTTCGTATTCCAATACACCGAGTTCCAATGCATTAATGGCCTTGAAAATGAAAGATACAGACATGTCTGTCTTAATGACAGTTCTTCCTCCGGATGTCTTCTAGGTCCATGTAAAATTTCAGCTCCAATGGGTAGCCCATTTATAAGATATGTGCCCAGAAATAAAATTATGTTGTTCTGTGCACAGTTTTCGAGGCCTGACTTGTGATCTGGATTTGAGCTTCCAAATGATTGATTGATATTTGGTTCCAGAAGGATGAAATGAATTTAATAGAACATAGAAACCTAAAAAACATTTACAATTTGGATTAGGTTAGAAAATTTTATTGCCAAAACATTAAAATAAATGAAAACTCTTTAAATCCAAAATAATCCATTTTTCAAATTAAGCTAAAAAATACTCCTAAAACTATAAAATGTGACAATTGACCTTAAAATAACACATTGGTGGGATTAAAAACATTGAAATTCAGAATAATATAATTGAAAATATTTGTTCTATCAATTCCCCCACACTTAAACATTGCACTCCTGGGTAATCGTCTTATACCAAGGTCAAACCAAACTTCTCAAAGCATAAATGAAAACACAACTTAATTAGAATATCAAAGAAAATATCATGCCTCCTAAATGGATCAAAATTTCAGAACTCCTCAAAAATCATAAGAATCAATTCAATTTAATGTTAATCCTCACATTCTTGTCGTACCTACCTCCCCTAAAAAATATTTCTCTCTTCACTCAAGGATATTTAATGTGGGGTTTTTCTCATTCTATAAACATTTGTGATATCCATAGGCTTGCTATCATCCTAATATATCCACTTCACAGAGTCAAAAATGTATCAATCATGAGGTATTTTTCATGGTTTGTTCTGAGGCTAAGGGTTGGCAGGTATAAAATATAAAAACATATGAGGCAGAATGAGGAGGGTTAAGTTCTAAAGTGAAGTAAATGCATGAAAACAGTTTTTCTCAAGAATGGTGTTCTCCTCAATCAGATCAAAAATAAATCATCTCTAAACACATCTTATGTTGAGAATTTCAAACTTATAATTTCATCATCAATGATTTTCATCCCTCTTTTCCCCATTTGTAGCATTTTTTTAGCTTGAATTCAGATCTGGATTTCTCTTCAGAATCATGATTTGGAGGAAAAGAGAGGAATCTTTTGATCTTCATATATTTGTGAACAGCCACCCCATATATGTAATGATATTTTATTCCACCCATCCATCTTCCCATCATGACATTTCTTCCCCCCAAGAAGTAATAAATATGGCAACACTTTCAATTCAACTCAAAAAGATTCTTCAGGAAAGAAAAATATAACCCATCTTCTCCCTCCTCCACACTTGAGTTCAACAATAATCATGCATTTAACTTCTAGAGAAGGTTGGAAATGGATAAATGGATTTAAATTTGGCTTCATAACAAGGTATTTCATGGCTACTAGGGGCTTAAAGAAGGTTAGATGTAAAGGTATGCCAAAATAAGAATTGAATGAAAAATGGCTTTCAAAGTAATGCCTCAATCATACTTAAAACATTCTATGAACTCTAACAGCTTTGAAAAAGAGAAAAATAGAAAGTTATAGATCACACAACATGTCTCAAGACTCTCAAGAAAAAGATAAATATAAGAAGATATCAAATAGGTTTAGAAACCTCTCGGGTTCGGAAAGATTTTCAATTTGGACAGCACTAGTTCACATGAGTTTCATAGTCAATCAAACGTCATCAAATGAAAATATCAGTAATCAGAAACAAAATCCATTCAGAAATAATTTAAATCCACATATACTCAAATCAAGAAATGAGACAAAAATACCAAGACGGTTTGAATTTTCCCAAGTATTCGATTCAGCTCAAGATTCCTAAAAACACACCAAAAAATGAAAAAGGAAAACAAGAAAATTTCAAAAAAAACAACATAAAAACTAAAATGAAAGCACAAACAAAATAAATGACAACACATAAGAAAAATAAATAAAACGAAAGATAAAATGGTATAGAAAGGGATAATTCTTGGTTTGACCCCCAAGTGGGTGCTAGGTTTTTACTGCCCCAAGTCAGGTAGTTGCAGTGGATTATCCCTAATCATAATGTAGATGTGGTTTCTTTGAGATAAACCACCACATGTGACTTTTCCTGGTGTCCATGAGTAAACTCCGAGAATAGAGAACCCCAAAGGAAATAATAAAGTTCCAAACCCCCAAGAAAGAATAAATATATAATTTGAGATCCGGAGTGGGAGGGAAAGGAAAATAGGGGTGCTCCCTCTTAACTTCAGTGGTTTCCTCCACCATATGGTATCCAATTTGTTATAGAGGAAGTAGTCACACCACCACCAGATTCTATATTTCTTCTTCTTGTATCACCACCACTTGGGTGTTATCATCATTAAAATTCAAGACGTACTCCATTTGTACTGTATTAGAAATTTTAGGAAAGGAGAAGTCAAAAAACAATTCAGTTTGAATAAAATTAAAACATGACGAATCAATAAAGAGATCTTCCCTTTCAAGTAAATCATCTTGGAAATTGATCTCTTTATGAAAGACCATTGGCATTTCCATCTCATCATGTGCATATTCTTCAATATCTTCCAAAGCAAGAGAGAGGTCAAAAGGTGTTGATTTTTCAATATCAAAGATGGGAATATCAAGTTTCAGGTTATCTTCAACAAAGTGATTCCAAGATTCTTCTAAAAAATATTGATCTCCCATAAGTGAATCAGGTGGAATGTGTACATCTGGGAACTCCTAGAGCAATGGATGTGTACGAGATGATATGATTAAATCTTTTAGTAGCTCCTTCTCACCCTCCTCAGGTTCTTTAACATAAAAAATGATCGGTGAAATCTCTTCCACCACACGTTCAGCTTCAGGTTCCAGTTCTGGTTTCTCTTGACAAGCATGTATGTATTCAGAAATCAACTCTATTTGACTCTCCAATTTTTTTGATACATTAATAATCCTTTTATACTTATCATCAAGATCATTTAAAATGTTTTCTGGCACTTGAGATTCATCCGTCCATGCATAAAAATTTGAACTGTAAGTCATCATCAACCAAGATTTTTTTTAGTTTTTGAAATTTATGATTTTTTTGTGTTTTTTTAAATGAAAGGAAGAAAAATAATTTACAATATGTGAATAACAATAATGAGTAAATACCACTTGGCTCCCCAGAAATGGAACCAATTTGATGAAGCGTTGTCGTGTGCGCTCTCAAAAATATTTATACTAAGTGCAGCACAGTGGCTGACCTAGGTCGATCTCTTAAGGAGATTTTGCATTCAATCAATCACTATTTATAATTCAATTTATATGTATATATATATGAAATAAAATAACCCGAAATGAAATTTTGGAATAGAAAATTTAAAACTAAAATTAAACATGCAAATGCAATGAAAATAGAATGAATGCAAACAGAATGATGTTAAGACAGAAAGGAGACATTCCTAAGAGCATCACCCCGAGTAAACCTTCATCATATCATTATTAGTTTCTAATTTACTTAATTAACACACTCCATTGTATGTGTGAGAATCCTCCTCTGCATATGGTTGTGAATATATGGTACCCTCAATGATCACCGAGAGACCACCCATCCACCTCCTCGATTGAGGGAAAATATTGCAAAAGGGAAAGCTAAACCTCATGTGGAAAGTGGAGACACAAATGCACCTTTCCCACTAAGATCCCCCTTGGTCTAACTCTAATAAAAAAAAGAAACATTAAGAGTTAATTTTAAAATACTTGGGTTCATCACTAGATTACTCCCCTGGGAACTTCCTCGAGTTATCTACTCATGATCAAGAGCATAAGAGTTCACAGTGAAAAGAAAACGGGGGGAGAAAACAAAAGAGAGAATAAAATGGAGAGAAAGAAGAACGCTTAAATAAAAATATGAAATTCTATCACAGAATGAAAGAAAATAAAATACAATACTAAACTATAGAAAATGGCCAACAAAGGATATTACTAAGTTTCCAACCCTTTGAAATAAATAAGACACACTCTTTTATAGGGAGAGGGGATGACATTTTGGCTCCAAAAATATTCCTACGAAATTAGGCGTGTGAATGGCCTCCTTAATGACAGATTTTGTGAATTGTTCATTCGTTAAAGTTGTTCCAATATGTCGCCTAAGTCCCTCCACCACATTTAAGCTTGATTGGCCAAGTTTTGAGAGAGATATGATCGCTTAACTCATGACATTTAATCTAGTCAAGCTGACTTTTCATATTCTAATACACCGAGTTCCAACGCATTAATGTACTTGAAAATGAACGATCCATATGTGGATATCTTAATGAAAGTTCTTCCTACGGAAGTCTTTCATCTCCATGTAAAATTTCATCTCCAATGAGTTGGAAATTTATGAGATATAGGCCCAAATATAAAATTATGCAGTTCTGTGCACAGTTTTCGAGGCCTGACTTGTGATCTGGATTTGAGCTTCCAAATGATTATTTGAGCTCTGGTTCCAGAAGGATGAAATTAAGATCATAGAACATAGAAACCTAAAAAAGAATAATTTTACAATTTGTATTAGGTTATAAATGGTTATGGCCTAAACATTAAAATAAATGAAAACTGTTTAAATCCAAAATAAGCCATTTTTTCCAATTAAACTCAAAAATACTTCTAAAACTATAAAATGTGACAAAAATAACACATTGGTGGGATTAAAAAAACTGAAATTCAAAATAAAATAATTGAAAATATTTGTTCTATCATGGGATTAGGAGTTGTATTGGGGTATGTTCCTACTTGGTAGAGTTCCGCCTCTTTATGGTTTGAGATATAAGACCCTAAACTAAGATCTCTTTATACATAACCCTCTTGAGAACTACGTACGGCTTGATTCCCATCCTCATGGGATACGTAGAGATCCCCAGACATCTCATCTTTGGGTCTATCTTGAGTTCCACTAATTTATCTCCTATGTTCTTCCTTTTAGGCCCTAGCTCTTATAGGATCGCATGATGTGGTGTGTGTGGTATTATTCCTTCGTTCACGTTGGGTTTACAATTGTCGCATCATGTACACCCCCCTCAAGGAGCAAGTCCCTCCTACCTCTTGTCCCACATGACATTAAACTGTATGTCACCCCACATGATGTTAAATTGTATGTTGTCCTGCATGATGTTAAATCACACTTTCTAGAACTATGTGTGGCCTAATTCCCATCCTCATGGGATATGTAGGAACACTTGAACATATCATCTTAGGGTCGAGCTCAACTAAGAGCTAGTCTCTCCTACCCTATATTCCCTAACCTTCTCTGGCCCCTCGGCCCAAGGTTTCTTTATTGGAATCAGGCACAGAGTGATATGGGCCTCATCCCCACACACGTTGGGTATGCTTTATCACGCTGTGCATATTCCCTTTTGAACCTCACCTCTCCTGTATATGTCTGATCCATATGACTTTAAACTATGATGCCTAGTCCCACGTGACTTTAAACTATTGCGTCTATACTTCATGACGTTAAAATGCATGGTTGGTCCCATCACATGACCCTAAACTGTGACATTATCGTACTGGTCGCACGACGAAAAACAACATTGCACCGTGATGTCCTCACTCAAGGGGACATCATGATTGGTATCGGTCACCCACCATACCATTTTTCAATGCCTACACACAGCTTGATTCTTGTGGCGATGCATGTACTTTCTATCATAGGTTTATCTCTTCACAAAAACAAGCACATTCACTCATCCTAAAGAACAAAAAAGATCTATCAAATGCTACTTCTTTTGGTGCAAGGGTCAGACCTGTACGACCTTATTATCTCTTGCACTGGTACCTTACCATACCACCTTCAGAACTACGTATGTCTTGATTTCCATACTCATGGGGTACATAATAATGCTTGTTCACTTTTCCTTGGGCCCAGCCTAACTTTTGTTTTCAGTCCCTTGACCTAAAATACCCTCAATAACCACATGGTGATCTGGACTTCAGGACCTCTTTCACATCGAGTTTTATAATTACCTCACCATGTGTTTCCCTCATTCCCTACCATCTTTGGTCTGAGATCTATGACCATAAGATAAGATCACTCTGTGTCCTTTCCACAAGACGAAAAACTACATGACATCTTCTAGAAATACATAAGGATTGATTCTTATCCTCATGGGATACGTAGGAACGCCTAGTCATATTGTCTCCGGGTCTAGCTCCAAGAATCTAAAATCATGTCCAATCTCTTTCTGCCCCTAGACCCAAACTCTTTTGGGAACATGGGGTGTGGTGAGTACCTCATGGGTTCTCATTCACGATGAGTTTTTCAATAGCTGTGCCATGTGCCTTCCCTGTCGTTTCCCAATCTGGTCTGAGTTTTATGACCTTAAACTAATATCTCCCTATGGGAACTGCGCATCACGTTTGGCCACTTCTCCACCCTACGCACAATACATTAAATCAAGCCCCCCCCCTTAATGTCCCATCCTATGACCATTAATCTAGAAGCATGCAACATCAGGACCCTTATCCTTAGAAGGAACTCAAATCCCTCTATATGATACATCTTATTGTTGTACTCAGATGCATTGTGGCAGTGCCCGAAGTGTGGAATTTTTACAAGTACATTCCCTCGTTCCATGTCCAAGCTTCGTGAGCCCATAATTTTAATACTCATCCTCTTCTATGTCTTAAGGGACCCCCTTTGTGGCCTGGTCTCATGCCACACTGGCTTACCTACCATCTTGGACCAACATCGCTGAGGACCTCAGATGACATTTGTGACAGGTCCCCTATTTCAAACATGTTCAGCGGTTGAACCTCATTTGTCTATCCCCATTTCATGCTAACATGAAATGGATACTGTGTTTCAAACATGTTCAATAGTTATCCCCTATCATCACGCCATGATCATTGTGGTCTAGATCTCGAGAATCATGATTCACATATTTCAACTGCCTTATGTTCAAGTGGAATTCCAACATACTCGTCTTTACTTCTTCGTGCATATAGGTGTGTTATGTAGTCAGGTCAGCATCATTGGGATGTCATTCACCTAGCATCCCATCACCTCTAACATGTGACTTCCTGTGCTAGGAAAGTTTGATCACTTCTCCTTGTTTCCCACATCGAGCACGACTCATGTAGGCTTAGTAGTTCTGGTAGGACATGTACTAGCGTAGCCATGCCACGCATGCCTTTCATCATTCTGAATGATGTTAAAATGTTCTCTCAAAACTACGTATGGATTTATCCCCATCCTCATGGGGTATATAGGAACACCCAGGCACTTTGCCTTAGGCCCAGTCTAACCTTCACTTTTGGTCCCTTGACCTATAGAACTTCCCCCATGGGTATGTGGTGTGGTGAGGACTCTTATGTCCTCATTCACGTTGGTTTTATAGCTACTGCACCACATATTCCCTTCCTCGGATCTTCCCTTTCACTCCCCATCCTATCATATGACGTTAAACTGCACAAGCCCATATGTCCTCAACGCATGACACTAAATTGTGGTTCTACCCTGAGCTAGTTTGGGATGCCCCATGTTAATCATGGGATGCACTAGATCCATTTCCAAAGAGGTCCTTCTCAAAAGTATGTTTGATCTTTGATCATACAGATACGCCCACCTAATGTGTTTCCACCATGGTGGTGTGATTTCAAGAGTTTTGGACTCCATTTGAACAACCCATCACCCCACACTCCATGATTGGTGTACCCTTTATTCGTACCCTCATTCTCTTTTACATATAAAAGACTAATGGGTAGCATTTTATTCAGGCCCCGTGTTTCAAACATGGTCAATGGTCAGTCCTCATTTATTGCCTCCATTTCAGGCTAACGCAATAAGGATATCGTGTTTCGAACGTGGTCAATGGTTATCCTTCACTATCACGTCACCCACACAGTGTTCCGAATTTTGGGTATCGTGATTCACATATTCCACTCCCCTATGTTTGGATTAATTCAAATGCCCCTGGAATCGCCCCGCTCATGCACTAGAGCACATTTGGAAGATGGCATGTCGATTTTTCTGAGGTCCTCGTCCTCCAGCCAGGCCTCTCCCTTTCTTCCCGGAAGTCCGGATTGGTTGTTCAAACCCCATATGCCCATATCTTGGTTTTCACTCTTATATTTGAGTGGAATGATAAGATGGTCATCCCTTGTTTCTTACATCAGGCCCAACCCATGTGATCTTAGGGACTAATCACCGGATGTTCCATGAATATAACAAAAATGCAATAAACCAAAAATGAATAATAGAACTCATGCATACATCTTGCATAAATAGTCAAAGCATGAAAGTGTTTTCAAAAGATACATGCATCATAGTACCCAAAGATCAACCCCTCCCATGGACAAGTTGACCCCGTCAAAAGAGCATTGCATATCCGCCACCCTCTAGCTCGTGGTGTCTAGGATCCGTTGCCACCTGTTCATTTCTTACTCCTCCTCAGCAGTAATGGGGTGCAGTTTGTCATCCATAACCCGAGACTGCTCCTCGTCGCTCTGGACAATAGCTATCTCCACGGAGGCTTGTTTCATCTACTCTTTGACCTCTTCTAGATGGGCCTTCATCCACGACATAATCTCCGACTATGCATTAAGGAGATCAGAGTGTTCATCTACCCGGACCTGCAGCCGCTGAATCTCATTTTTAGCCTCATGGAGCCTCTTGATTTTCACCAATTTTCTCCTCTACCAACTCACACCAAGGCCTCGGTCATACTCCTGAATCTTCTCTTCCCTAAGATCTCAGAAGAGCATGTGAGGATGTTGGGAATCCACTCCCCCAGCGCACAATTCACACAGTTATGGATGAAGTCTCTCCATCTGATCTATCCATTGTGCCTTAGGGGTGTCATCGATAAAGAACTTGATCATCTTCCATGACTGGCGATGGACTATCTTGTTATCCTCTTCATCATAGGCCATTTCATCCTAGTCTGTGGGGTTGGTAGGATCATAAGCATGGAACGCCCCAAAGAACTCATCAGTTGGGTCTGCATCTGGTGTCTGATCAGGTATGGTAGGACCCAGGCTGTCTGATCGATCTTCATCATCACATCCCACCTCAATAATCTCAGGAACAACCCTACCAACGTTCTCACCAGTGATTGGGAGCATCTTAGCTTGGTTAGTCTGGATATCTGCCTCCACGACCACCAGCATTACCCTGGTAGAAGTGATTTTAGGAATACCAACCAACCTCTCCAAGGAATCCCACGCCATTTTAAGAACTGTACATACCAAAAAGGCATGGATGTCAGTTAGTCTGGTCAATGGGTGGCATTCATGAGTTTTTTAAAGGAAACTTATAGAGATCAAATTCTCAATCTCGTTCATGGGTTGTTGTTATGGGGACCCCGAGGCATGGCCCTCCGTATATTTTCAAAAGATCTAAAAACTCCATAGGAGCTACCTTGGGTATCTTATCCCTACTGGATGTTGTAATATCTATATCCATGGGCGTGGATCCAGAAGGCTCCGCATTTATATCCACTGAGGGATGAGAATGGGTTATATGAATGAGGCTCTCCTGCATAGTTTAAACATTGGTGAGGGGTCCAAAGTATCCTGGAAGCGGACCTCAGATAAGAGGATATGGATTTTACCTCAAGGGCCTCTAAATATTATTCAAAATATGAGCATTGATTGCCAACTTCACCCTCCTCCATAGGGATCCCTCTACCGGCCTCCTCCCCCCAGGAGGATTTTTCTGATTCTTCTGGCAGAGGAAACCGTTCCCTCAAATTAGTAGCCGAAAAATGTGGGGGAGCCGTTCGATCCAACAACACCTTCACTCGATCTCTAATTGGATGTGGAACACCCTGGGAGTTCATGAAGTCCTCTAACTTGACTAGGTATTGCTCCACCTCCTCTTGGGATGTTGTAAAGTCGGCCCTGATGGGGCTGATTCCCAGAAAATCCATCACGAGGTGGTTCAAGTGTTTCTAGATCTCAGACAGACCAAGGAATTTTCTATTGACATCCTATATGTCCCAGGCCTCTGAAAAGGTAGCATTCTTCTTCATTTCTATATGATGCGGTCACTTCCCTGGAGCCTTATTTTATATCCTATGGAATCCTCTTGGCGGCCTCCCCTCCGGATAACTCAGCTCTTCTGGGACCACTAGGTCCACTACTACTGTTGGATTTGATGTCGTTTCCTCCCCCTCAACTGGTACAGGCCTCACCGTTGTGGCAGCCCCACCACCACAGAATGTTTTTTCCACCTCTTGACCCTGACCCCGAGGTTGGGGAGGCACACCATCACTGGCCCGAATGGTTGGTTGCTTCAGCATCTCCCCTGGGTAGGATGTCTCCTAGATTTTGGCGTACTCCTTCACAAACCCAAATACGACTATGGACGGAGGCAGGTCATTTCTCATCTTCCAATCTTCTCATGTGAACATGATCCACATTTGTCTCATCATGCATGGGTGCTCCTCGTGGCGCACCCCTAAATAGACTCGTAGGGTCATTCACTGCATGCACCGAAATTTCCTTGCAAATCGATGTGGGGTGTACAGATCACAGAGGGGCTCACAGTCCACCCATGCCACCAGGACTCTTCCTTGAAAGGCCAGGAGTTAGGATCGATGCTCTTTAATTCAGTGGCCATAATTAGTGAATACACCCGTTGGAAATGGGAATGGGTGAAAGTTGAACTCCTCCACCTTCCAGACCCGGTTCAGTACTAACTGCATGGTCACCTTGGATGGAAATCTCCCTATGGAATTCAGAATGAATGGGTTTAAGTTCGATCCTGGAGGGGAGATGGGGTTCAGATATTCATATACCCCCCTAACGTGCACCGCTATCCACCCATACAGGAGGTGGAATGACATGCATATTCTCTGTGGATTCTTCCCCTCGCTGATATGCCACAACATCTTGTACCGCTTGGAAAGCATTAGGATCCCAAGGTTGACCCACCCTCATTTCACTAGCATGGATGCCATGATAAATGTGCTTGGTTGCACGCCCATGTTTGTGTCCTTCACTTGAAGGATCCAGTCATAGATGAGTACCGCAATAATGGCATTTAACCAAACTAATGGTTGCTGCTCAGTACTGACGTTGAATTCCCATGTATTCCACTAGACGTCCTCCAAGAGCCACTAGTACGAGCACTCCTTTCCCCATTGGGCCCCCCGTGGGCAAGTTCTAGGCCTCACAGGAAACTGCCTATATTCTGGAAAGTTTAGAAACTACTTAAAACATTATCTAAAGTGGAGATCCCTCACCGACTACTTATCCTCTCTCAGCACCAAGTTTATCAACACCATCTCCAGCCATGGAATTTGCTACAGATCCTCCCATGCACCCATAATGGGGAGGAACTCATCATACATAGCCCCCAGTATTGGGACCCTTGAGATCTAATCCAGGTCCCATAAGCTAATGTCAACCTCTCCATGGTGAAAATGGAAGGTATTGGTCCTCGATGACCATCTACTCAGAAACTCCAACATCATATTCTTCATCTAATAGATATGGAATTGGGAGTCCCAAGATGCCTCATATAGGCCCACTCTCCTCAGCTCTGCCCCAAATTCTTCACATGAGGCACCTACCCTATAGGCTCAGTACCAGTAGTCTATGAAGTTGCCACCCTGGCAAAAATCCCTCTCATCGAACAACCCCTTTCCCAGGTTCCTCATAGATTCCATCAAGATAGTGTGGTACAGAAGGGGGGATGTCTCTGGCTATAGATCCTTCTCGTCAATGTTGTTCAGGTGATTGTATAGGCAGTCGGCATTAATAGGCATGAAGTCCTCCTGGGAAAGGCTGTCAGCTACCCTGAACCACTGGTGTTGGTACGGCGTGCCCCTAAACCAGTACGCTACCTTTTACCTTCTCACTTAAGGGATGAATACGTCATCCCTTAGTCCAAATACATACAGAGGAAGCCTCTTACATAGCGGGTAGTTCTTCTGGATTTCCGACCATAGCGCCACCATTGAATTATGGTCGGAATGGCTCTGCATGAATTCCCCTATGCCCGAGCTATCTACTATCTCCTCCCTTTGGGTAGCATCTGCAAGGACCCCCCTGACAGCCTCTTAGTGAGCCATTCAGTTTTCAAGTTTGGCATTTATGGTTCTAGTTCGTGAAGCTCTTTCGCAGAGCTCGATCGCGGAGTTCATTTGTGAAGACTGTTCACAGAGCCCTACCCCGGCCTTCAGACGCAAGCTATGGAGTACAATCTCGCATATTCAAAGACTCATTGTATTCCTTGAATCATAAGGGCTCGACTCACAGAGATAAATCATGGAATACATGGATCTTCGTGAATCGAGAATTCTAAAAGACAAAATCACGGAGAAGAGAACGGACAAAAGAGAGGTCAGCTTCCCTATTTATAGGCGAGGACCCCCGATGCTTCATGGAGCGTCAAACTGTAGAGATATTTTCAACGTGCTCAAACTACCCATCACCTCTCAACTTTGTGGTCCTCCTTCATGAATCGTCTTCGTGAGGCTTCTTCGCGATTGACGAGAGATTTTGGCGATTGACCCTCAGACTTTGAACCTCGCTTTCTCCTCAGCTCCTAGTCTTAGGGGGGGAATTTGTTGGCACCAAAATTTGGGAAGAACAAGAAAAAATGTAAATCATTAGAGGATACCTTTCTAAGACTGATCGCAGAGCCCCCGTAGCCCTGCGGCTGGAAAAAAGCTCCCCTTCACGAAGCCGCCACGAAGCAAGGAGGTGGGATGCTCTGCAAACCCATTTGACATTCGCGAACCTTCCATGGAGCTAGGATGCGGGGTTCTATATAAACACATTTGATGTTCACGAACCCACCATATATCAAGGAGGATATATTCTCCATGAACCCCTTTGACATTCGCGAACCCGCCGTGGAGTAAGGAGGCGGGATGCTCCGTGAACACATTTGACATTCACGAACCTGTCATGGAGCAAGCTCTGTCTTCGCACTGAGCAAGATCTGCTTCATAGTGCCTCTTGCCTATAAATATCAGGCTCCCCTCGAGCTCAAAGGATGGATACTCTAACCTTTATCCTTCTTAGATCCCAAATATCGAAGCAATCTCTACTCTGCAAACCATGATCTCTTCAAGGTACTTTTGCATCACAAAGTGCCTCCCCCTTTGCATGAATTTGGCCCCTCTTTAGGGAGGGATTCCCTTTGTGGATCCCATGAGCCTTCTCTAAGGAATTGGATCCACAAGGGGACTCAGGTCTTCATGGAGCACTTATGCTTCACGAAGTACCCTCTATCCACATGTGACCCACACGCTAAGGCAGGGTCACTGTGCTTCGCAAATCACATTGCTTCGCAATGCTATGCTTCGTAAGGTTCCCTTTATTCATGAAACACTACTCTGCGAATTCCTTTCCACTTCATGAATCACCTTCCATATGCACCTATGCCCTACTTTTAGGCTAGGCCAATTCACATCGTGAAGCACACCCCTTCGCGAAGCCCCTTCACTTCACGGAGCACCAGAGATTCACAATGCTTCTTTCTTTGAACCCCTTTTCTCTACAACTCCTTTTACCATGCGACCCTCCAGGTTTGCATGAAGTGATTTCAAAGTCCCTTGGGTGGTGATTTCCATTTCATTTATTCACCTCATGCTTCTTCGCATAGGCATGCTAACAGCTATTGCTTCTTCGCATAGCTATGCTAATGTGGACCCCTCAATGGATAACTCCATAACACCCCTTCACCATGTCATTGATGATGCCTTCCCTTCCCCAAGGGGTGCGAGGTATCAGTTATGTAATTCATGAGGGGTGTGTAGTGAACCCACCTCATCCGAGCTGCATGACATTAAACTGCCAAGTGTCGTCGTCCTTAGCACATTATGTTAAACTATGACCTCACCACGTGCATTGTATGCGGGGTTCCCCACCTTGGAAATACTTCATGCCCACTGGTCTCCATGTATGTGAAATCATTCCTCACATGGAACGAGATCCACTTTATCAGAGCAGAATCTGTCCATGGGGAAAGGGCAACCACCTTGGTGTAATCCCCTAGATTTTCTTGCAGGAGGTAGCATCCATGTTCCTACTCTCTTACTCAGTGTCAAGGACTAGAGAGGGGGGATGGGCACCAGATCCCTCATTTCTTTGGTTCCAAATCCCTCTCCTATTGGGCTTTGTCTCCAATGGTCCTCCACCCCGGAGTAAGTCCCAATCTCCATCACCCTGGGCTGTTAACCACGCGTAAGCCCCTATTTCTTCTTTGGGATGATAACCATGCATAAGCCCCTATTTCCTTTTTGGGATGCGAACCATGAATAAGCCCCTATTTCTTTTTTGGGATTCTTACCACGTGTAAGCCCCCATTCCACTTCCCATGGATGCACCTTCTGTGATGTGATTGTCAGGACTTGGTTGCCTCTTGTTTCTCACACCGAGCATGACTCACATGGGCTTAGAGTAAGCATTGAAAATGACATCCACTCTGGGAAGCCTAGAGTGTAAGCCCCAAACATCCTCCTCCTAAACTATGTGTATTTTGATCCTTGCCAAGGCAAGGTACATAGGAAGCCTCCCTGAGGTTAAATCCCATTAACCATTGGTTCTGACCCCCTTCATGTTGGTTCCCACTCCTCCTAAACTATGTGGACTTTGATCCTTGCCAAGGAAAGGTACGTAGGAAGCCTCCCTGAGGTTCAAGCCCAACACTTATCGGTCCTGACCATCTTCACATCAGTTCACAAAACACTCCTCCCAATATACGTTTACTTTGATATTTTCCAAGGCAAGGTATGTAGGAATCCTCCCTGAGGTTCAAGCCCAACAACCATCGGTTCTGACCCCCTTCACGTCAGACCACCTTCGTCCCGCATGACGTTAAACTGCATGCCCCATTTTCTTCATGTACGATGTTAAACTGCATCCACCATCCCAAAATACATGGACTTTTAATCTTTCCAAGTCAAGGTGTGTAGGAATCCTCCTTGAGGTTCAGGCCCAATAATCATTAGTTTCGACTCCTTTCACATCAGACAACCTTTGTCCCGCATGATGTTAAATTGCATTCCCCCTTTTCATCCTGTATGAAATTAAACTGCATCCACCATCCCAAACTACGTGGACTTTGATCCTTTACAAGTCAAGGTACGTATGAAGCCTCTCTGAGGTTCAATCCCAACAACCATTGGTTCCAAACCCCTTCACGTCGGACCACCTTTGTCTAGTATGACGTTAAACTGCATGCCCCCTTTTCTTCATGTTTGACGTTAAACTGCATCCACCATCCCAAACTACATGGTATTTGATTCTTGTCTCCTAGACAAGGTACGTAGGAAGCCTCCTTGAGGTTCAACCCCATCTAGTGGTAAGTCGTTGTGACCCCATCCAACAAAAAGTTGTTGTGACCCCGTCCAGCGGTAAGCCTTTGTGATCCCCTACCCAACGGTAACCCATTGTGGACCTCACGCAGCGGTAAGTCGTTGTGATTCCATGTCAGTGGTAAGCCATTGCCAACCCAAACCCAATGATAATCCGATATTTTCCCTTTTTTTGGAACCCATATCGCTAGTCTATCCCAGTAGAATAAGGCTAACCTCAGGCTACTAACCACGCGTAAGCCCCGGTATATCATCGGGTCGTTGTCCTCTGCGCACACCCCGATTCTATACCCCCCACTCTGAACTATGTGGACTTTGATTCCCTACCACAGGGATATGTAGGAGGTCTATTTGAGGCTCAACCCCAACATCATCGTCGCCCTTGAGTTGACTCCATCCCATTATCCATCCGCTTCACTTAACCATCCATTATCCATCTTGATTCTTACTCGGGATGCCACGTCACGGTGAAATCATGCTAATTCATCTCTTCACTGCTCCTAGAAGTAACCGGGTAACTAACCACGTGTTATCCCCGACATTAGTGTTCCCTACAAGGGTTTCACCCATCTGATCCACTCTAGTCAGTGTTCCAATTAGTCTGATCCGTCACTACTAGATGTTAAACTTGCGGCATACCCTGTGTTAAATAGAGGAAGCTAAGGAAAACCTTCGATACATGCCTATGGCATATAATTCCCCGCATTTGACGTGGGATTCCTCGGGCTTCCATGACCTCTAGAAACCCTATAATAAGGGGAAGAAAACCAGACGTGCTAGTTTTATAGTGTCCAGACACACCAGTGATGTCCAATGTGACTTCTACCCCGACCGAAGGTTTCTTCCCTAACTGGACCCCTTGGAATGTCCCGACAGAAGCAGTGTAATTAACTAGCGTCTATGAAGACATGGCACTAGGAAGAGTTTCACGAACAACGTCTTAGTATATAAGGGAGACCTGGACTAGGTGACAAGTTCTGAGGAGTAATCCATGGAAGAAGGAACCAACATCCCATCATACCGTTTCGATCAAGGAGAAAATGTCCCTGAATAAACGATGGATGTTGGCTGCCTTTGGAAAGCAAGAATGCAGGGAAACAGTCACGCGTCCTCCACTGACAGATGCACGTGCCCCGAAGAAAGCTTCTGAAACAGAATTATAGTATTATAAAACATTATATCAGCACATCACATCCCTTAAAAGTGGGTAATGAATTCTATTGGCCTTGGTTCAAGGTGCGTATGTACATACTTTTCCATATTCACAGTGTTGGGTCCCTATATCTTGGAACTATCACACTTACATGTAACATTACTATGTTTCTCATTTGATAGTATTTAGTATGTATGTATATACCATAGATATAAAATGTTTTACATTCCTTATGAATTTATAAAAATATTTTTATATAAATGTGTTTATTTAATCCATTTTTTGAAAAGTTCCATTTTTGTAAAGTAACATTTTTATTAATGGTAAATATTCGTCTTTTGAAATGTATTTCCATAAATTTAAATATGAATCATGAATTGATAAATTTATTTCAATCTCTTAAAAAGTAAAGAATTGTTTTTTTAAATGTGATTTTGTAAATTCCCACCCTATTTATTTTAAAATTGAAGGCACATTTCTGGTTAATTTAATATTGCCATCTTTTTGTGGAATCATTGGTGAAATCCTTCTAGGATTTGGCTCACACCCAACTTGTTCCTTTGGGTTTCTATGGATTATATCCTTCCAGTTTTGAGAAAGGGGAAAGGATCTTCTGAAGGAGGATCTATTTGTAGAACCTTGGACTTACTTAGTTTTGTCCTTAGGGACTTGGGATGTGTTTCCTTATTTTGGTACTTAGTTTATAGTACTTTTTTCTTTAATGACCTGTTGAATTCTTGTACTTCACCCACATTGGAGTTTTTTTTGTATGCATATTGCCTTTATTTTCTTTCTTCCTCTATTATTTGTGTAAAATTATTTCCCTCTTGCATGTTGTTTGATTCCAAGTTCTAGTGGCCAAAACATGTGGATTGATAATACCCTTCGGGCTATGTCAAGATCAGATCGGTAATCATGTTACCAGGGTACCTGGGTTGGTTCTTGACAGAGTGGTATCAAAGGGTGGTTCATCTTTTGTCTTGATGTCAGTATGCATTTTTGAAAATCTTATCAGGACATATGAGGTATTTGTGATTGATTGAATGGCATGATATCATTGTAATGAACCATAATTCACTAGGGGTTGTTAGGTAAGGAAACATTTTGGATTATTTTTAATCTTTTACATATTTTGATTTGGATGTATTCAAATCTAAATCTTTTTTCCTATCCATTGGGATGAATTTCCCATGTTGCTAAGTTTTAGTGTTAATCTAATGTCTTTTATATTGTCTATGGATGTTGTGTAGCATCATGCCTCCTAGGAGACATGTGAATTGGATCCAAGAGAAAGTGGTTGATGGACCTTGGTGAATGAATCCTCTTTTGAACCCAAGTCTTGTTGAGGTGATTGTGTGCACTATCGAACCTCTAGGAAAGGAACCACCTCTGGTTCCTATTCAGGCTCCAGCTGTGGAACTCATAGGGATGTACTTATGAATATTTCTCAAGAGTTACTTTGCTATAATCCTACTCCATTCAAAGTCTCAAATGACCCTCAAGAGGCTAAGGAATGGTTGAGAAGAATGGAATGTTTTTTTGGGTTCTTAGACACACCTGATGAAATCAAGGTGAAGTATGAAACCTTCATGCTAGGAAGACCGAGAAAGATGTGGTGGGACATGATGTTAATGAAGAAGAAACATAAGGTTTTAGAGTGTAAAACATCAAGTATCTTTTCACCAACCAGTTCTATCTGGATTTGATTTTGTTAGCTAAGTCTGTAGAGTTTTCAAAATCGAGCAGGCTGAAATGATAGTGACAGAGTATGAAAATAGTTTTTCTGATCTCATGAATTTCTCACCTGATATAGTATAAAATAATAGGATGAAGTCTTGAAGATTCAAGTTGGGACTTCGACCATATATTCATTCTCGGGTTTTCTTACTAAAACCGCCTTCTTATACTGATGTACTAGAAAGAGAACTAATGACCGAGATGGACCTGCCTAAAAAGTTAGGGTTTTTGAGAGTATCTCCCCCCCCCCAATGGTAGTGTGAATTCCTATAAGGTAAAGAGGAAGCATGATGACTCTCATGGTGGTTCTCATTGGAAGGTTTTGTCTAAACTTCTTGTATTTCATGGTAGAGTCCCTTTAGTTTGCTACCAATGTAGAAATTCGGGACATTAAAAGAGGGTTTTCACTAAGGTATCCAAGAACTGGGGCTCATGTGGATGCTGAGGACACTTGTAGAGGTTATTCTCTGTTTATTCCACTCTATGTAGTGGCATAAGATCATCCTAACCATATAAAACTACGACACAATCAGATGATTCACATGAAAAAGGGTTCCATACACAAGCATCTGGAATGAAGATTCTTAATGCAATGTAAGAGTCTCTAGAGGAAGTTGATATGGGTTCAGTGACCATTAGAGGTACCATTTCTATTTTATCTTCATTAGTGACTACTCTTTTTTATACTGGTTCATCTCATTCATTTATTTCAACCCATATTTTTAATCTATTAAATATTCCTATGGATATTTTATCTTGTTCAAAGGATATTACTACACCCCTTGGTGTAAAGATAGAGTAGGGTCTCCATAGTCAAACTTGTATTTTCTCTCTATCAGATATTGAAATTTCTTGAAGTTTTCTGATTCTCAACATGAAACCTATTCACATACTCTTTGGGATGGATTGGCTTATTGACAATAAATCCCGAATTGACTATTATCTTCGATGGGTCTCCTTTACTTCACCTGACGGTATGTGTCATGTCTTCCAAGGAGAATGGGACCTAAGGTCGAGCAGAGCCAGACCCTCTTACTCAGAGTTGGGGAAAGTGATATCTATTTTTTCTTTTGATTTGGATTAGGAATCTTTGAGTGGTGATCTTCCTCTAGACATCTTCAAGTTTCCCGATATTTTTCCTTCACACTTCTCTAGTTTTACACTAGTGAGGGGGTTGATATTACTATTAACATGATTCATGGTACTCAAGCAGTTTCAATTCCCTCTTATTGTATAGCCCCAATCAAAATAAAAGAGTTGAAGTCCTAGTTGGATGATATTTTAGAGAAAGGATTTATACACCTGAGTGTTTCACCTTGGGAGACACCTATTCTCTTTTCAAAGAATAATGATGGTCCACTTCACCTATGGGTGGATTATCGAAAACTAAATTGAGTAATTATAAAGAACAAGTATTTTTTACCATAGATTGATGATCTGTTTGATCTGTCGAAAGGGGAAAATTGGTTCTTGAATATTAACCTTCGATATGATTACCATTAGTTGAGGATAAAATAATATGACATTTAGAAAACTACCTTTCGGAGCAGGTACGATCATTATGAGTACATTTTTATGCCCTTTGTTCTATCCACTACTCCTTCAGTTTTCATGACTATTATGAACATGATTTTCCATTAGTATCTTGATACTTTTATAGTTGTCTTTGTGGATTTAATCCTTGTTTACTCTATGTTTGATGAGGATAGTGTTCATCATCTGAGATTAGATCTAAGTTTGCTGATAAATAACTGACTTTATTCCAAACTATCTAAATGTGATTTCTAGATCTACAGAGTGATGTTCTTGGTGATTGTGGTGTCATAACATGGAATATCAATTGATCCTGATAAGGGTAAGTTTGTTATAACATGGTAACAACCATGAAATGTCAATTATATTTTGAGCTTCTTGGGAATAGTTGTGTATTATCATCAGTTTTTTAATAGCTTCTCTAAGTTGGATTCTCTAATGACTGCACTAATGTGGAAGGGAGTAATGTTTGTGTGGGGTGAATAATGTCATATTTATTTTGTTGAGCTAAAATGTATTTTGACTACGGTGTTAGTGTTGACCATTCTAGAGGCTGGGTCAGGCTATGTGATCTTCTGTGATGCATCAGGTTTAGGTTTTTGTTGTGTTCTAATGCAAGGTGATCATGTTGTTGCTTATAGTTCTTGTAGGCTTAGGCCACATGAGAAAAATTATACAACCAATGATCTTGAACTTTTAGTTTTGATGAATGTGTTGAAGATTTAGTGGTATTACCTTTATGTATAAAAGTTTATCATGTATTTAGACCACAGGGGATTGAGTTATATATGCTGTCAAAAAGATTTGAATCTCTACTAGAGGCATTTGGTGGAATAGCTATAGTCTTTTGATTTCAACATCGCCTATACCTTGGGGAAAGTTAATTTCATTGTTGATTCTTTGAGAATGAAATTTCTAACCCAGGAAGTGGAGGAATCATCAGATTAGTGGATCTTGATGGCTCTTTTTTCATATTTGAGAATTAGAGTATAGGAATCGAGGGAAAAGGCCTCCTTGGATAGTGTTTAGATTATATATGATCTTCTCGAGTTGATTATTTAGAGTCAGCAGCATTATGATGAGTTATGTATCATTAGAGACTCTCTTTATAGTGGGGAGTCTATACCTGATTGGTAGTTCTCTAAGGAGGACATTCTATGCTTTTAAAACTATGTTGTGGTACCATATTCATTAAGGAAAGATGTGATGGGAGATTTCCATAGTTTCTAGTGTGTAGTGCACCCAGGAACCATGAAGATGTTATATGACAAGTGGTGGAAGTTCTGGTTTCCATGTATGAGATGGGTAATTTTTTAGTTTGTTTCTCATTGTTATACATACCAACAGGTTAAGGCCGAGCATCAGAAGCCTTTGGGTTTGCTTAAGCCAATTCCAGTCCCTACATGGAAGTAGGATGAGATATCTATGGACATTATGGTTGGGTTGACTCATGCCCAATGAAAAATAATGTGATATATTTTTTGATCGACAGGCTGACCATTTCGGCTCACTTTATACCCATTCGTGATAAAACAAATATTAAAGATTTTGGAAATCTCTATGTGAAATAGATTGTTTGTTTTCATGGAGTTATGTCTATTATAGTGTCTGATATGGATCCTCAGTTCACTTCTTGTTTTTTTGAGTGGCCTCCAAGAGGCACTGGGATCTCGTGCCTGTTTGAGTACAGCATACCATCCGTAGACAGATGGCTAGATAGAAAGAGATATATAGATTGTTAAAGATATGTTTCGCGCTTGTGTTATCAACTTTGGTGGGGCATGGAATGATCAATTAGGGATTTTTGAGTTTTCTTACAACAAAAGTTACCATTCCATAATCATAATGGAAACTTTTGAGGCCTTGTATGGTCACCCTTGTAAATCTCTATTTTGTTAGTTAGAGGATGGAGAATGTTCCTTGGTTGGACCGAGTTTGTTCCAAGAGAATAAACAAAAGATTTAGTTGATTCATCATAGGATGTTGATGTAAAAATGTCGATGTAAATCTTATGTTGATCATCACCATAGAACATTGGACTTTTCTATTGTTGACCTGGTGTTCTTAATAGTTTCACCCCAGTTGGTTAATCAACGTCTTGGGAGGAAAGGGAAGATTACTACTCATTTTATTAGACATTTTGAGGTTGTTGAGCATGTGTGGAAAGTTTCCTATAGTTTATAACTACCAACACAAATGACATATATGCATAACATATTTCATGTATCATAGCTGAGGAAGTATCTATCTGATCCATCTCATGTTCTGAGTTGGAGTGATCTTGAGGTCGAGCCTGATTTATCCCTAATTGAATGACCAATTAGGATATTTGATTCTAAAACCAAGGTACTTCAAGGTAGGATGATACCTTTGGTTTTTGTGCTATAGTTTCATGGTTTTGATTCTCATGATACGTGGGGGAGAGAGGGGAATTGATGAGAGAGCATTGACCTCATCTTTTTTACATAGAAGTGTCATCGCAGGATTTTTGGGGATATAAAGTTTCTATGGTGGGGAGGTTATAACATACTATTTATATTTTTAGGTATCCCTACACCATCCTTTTAATTTTTATTGTTTTAGTTTTCATTTGGGGTTGTTTTGGGTTGAAAATTTATAAATTTTGAGAATTATGGGATGGTGTGTGGTTGGCACACGGACTGTGCATGTTTTCCCAAATCATGAATTATAATATAAAAAATGTAAAGTTTTGGATAGAGATCTCCACACAATTAGTAATGTTGTGAATCCCCTTATAATAAACCATGAATCCCCTTTATAATGGGCACATGGACTGCGCATGGTTTGTCCAAACCCTGTGTTTTTTCCCAATGAACCGTGCAGACAGGATTTTAAGAGATCTGATTTTTTATAAAAATTTATTAAACCCCCTTTTTAAACCTCATATGAGATGGTATTAACCATAATTAGTTTCTCCATTCCTCAAATCTCCCAAGGATGGTTTTTGGACCCTCGGATCCCTCTTGGAAATGATATGAAGCTAGATAAATTCTGTTCGATCACCTCTCGGTTCTTTTCCTCCTCTAGTTCTTGATCTCTCACGATATCTCTCTTTATCCTTAGGGTTACATGGATCTTTGTGTAAATTTTTGTACTTAATACCCACTGTTATAGTTCTAAACATATTTTTTGGTTATTTTTTCTCCCAGATCCAATTGTTTTTTCTCTTCCTCAACAAATCCCGATTTGGGTTTGATGCTTCAAGATCTAGTGGCTTCGAGGTAGGTGGTTCCATTATTATGCCTAAATTTTTTAAACCTAAATTTATTTATTTAATCTCAAATATTTAAAATTAAATGAAATTGATTAGTTTAAATTATGTAGATTTAAATTATTTCATTAGAGAGAACCAATTCTGGTGAATGGGGGTTTTTAATAAGAATGGGTTTTTGGATTGAAATTGGAAGACCCCCAATTCCATTGAATTGGGTTTGGTTATGTAAATTGTGGTAATTTAAATTTTTAGATTTAAATTCTAGTTTGGATGTAAACTAAATCAATTGAATTATAGAATTTAATTTAAGAAAATATTTTGATAGAATGATTTGTGAAAAAACCCAATTCAAGTGAATTGGGGGTTTGTGATGAAATTGATGGAATAATTTGAAAATTAAATTTTTTGAATTTAATTGTGTAATGGATTATTAAATTTCATGGATTTGTTTCAAATCCTTATTTATTAAAAATGGATTAAAAATAAATTTTATGGAATCCCAGTGGTTTCAACTTTTTGAAAAGGCATTTTTTATTGAAAACTTGTTATGGTTTTTAAAGCGAAAATTGGCATATTGAAATAGAGTATGAGATTTAATTATATTTTAAGCAATGTTAAAATAAATTTCACATTGTTGTTTTGTACAAGAGAACTTGAAG
The DNA here is from genome assembly GCA_963277665.1 of Viscum album. Taxonomy (NCBI): domain Eukaryota; kingdom Viridiplantae; phylum Streptophyta; class Magnoliopsida; order Santalales; family Viscaceae; genus Viscum; species Viscum album. Next base: position 937,628,263 of record OY728155.1, on the reverse strand, counting down.
GCCTTAGGTAGTTAGTGTGTTATATTGAACAACACATCATGACTTACAATGTTATAAAACATCATATCATCATATCATGTCTATTTGGAGATGGTGAGGAATTATATGGGCCTTGGTTCAATGGTTGTATGTACATATTTTTTCATATTAAAAATATTAGGTCCTTATAGCACAGAACTATCATACCTACTTGTCACATGACCAAGTTTCTGACTTGTTGGTATTTTAATGTATGTATATTCCATTGTTATAAACTATTTTATATGCCTTATTAATTTATATAAACTTTTTTATATAAATGTGTTTATTTAAGACATTATGTGAAAAGTTCCATTTGTGTAAAATTCCATTTCAATTAAAGGTAAATATTCATCTTTTTAAATTTATTTCCATCAAATGAAATATGAATCATATATTTCTAAATTTATTTCCATATTTTAAATTTTAAAGCATGATTTTCTTTAAATATTCTTCTGTAAATATCAAACCTTTTTATTTGAAAATTGAAAGAACATTTTTGGTTAATTCGATGTTAGAATATTATTTATGGAATATTTGGTGAAATCCTATTGGGCTTTGGCTCACACCCTACTTGTGTCTTTGGGTGTTTTTAGATTATCTACTTCTAGGTTCGAGTAAGGGTAAAGGATCTCTTAGAGGTGTATCTAGCTATTCAACCTTAGACTTGGTGAGTTGTGTCCTTAGGGATGTGGGCAGTGTTTCCCTATTTTGGTACTTAGGTTGTAGTACTTTTTGCATTAATTCCTTATTGACTTCTAGTACATTACTCCCAGTGGAGTTTCTTTTGTATGAATATTGTCTTCCTTGTCTTTGTTCTGCTATGTGTTGGGGAAAATTATTTCCCATTGGCATGTTGTATGATGTTAGGTGCTAGTCGCCAAACCATGGGGATCGGGAACGCCCTTCGGGATATGTTAGGACTAGCTTGGTTATCGACTTACCGGGATACCCAAGATGGTTCATGACATTTTTAGTTTGACCAACCATGCTCAGTAAACTATTTAGACATTGGGAAAAAATGCATAGCTCATTCGATACTTTTGAGAATCAAATGATCACTTGAATTTTTTATCCATGATAAAAATTTATTCATATACCCTATATATTATTCATCCAAGATCCACCATGGATTCTACAGTCTTACATGAGCCTTCAAAACTCGATATCATCTTTATCCAAACATCAGCATCTCTCGTAGGAGAAACATATAGAAAATAGTTTGCATTAAACTGCTCCCTCTCGACCACAACACAAGTAACAAATAAGTTTCCTTCATTCCTCAAAGATTAAATCCTATAATTAGAATCATACATAGTGAAGATGAAATCCACCAAATACTTGTAATGATCTTTGGTTTCCAAGAATACAGATCATCAAGGTATCATAGTTTTCCCTCTTCTTTCAGTGGGTCTAAATTCTAGTTCATCAAAATGAAAACTTTTGACTCAAACACAAGGCAAAATCTCAATACATTGGGTTCTTAATCAACCCAACCTTCACCTCGGTCTTCTGGTTCAAGATTTCATGGAATAGAATGATGCTTCTACAGCATTGTTTTGAATTCAAGATTCATTATTGAAAGCAGCCTCAAAAATACCAACTTAGTCTCAATTTTTCTTGAGCCCCCAGATTCATCATTATTTTTTTACTCAATGATTTAGGAAGGAATGACCCAAAAAACTAGTTCATAAAATCTACTCAGACTCAGTTTAACTCATGTTACCTCAGTTCATCTTTCTCATGTTCTATCTAGATCTCATCATTCGGTAGCATCAACTCTTTCAACATGCTCAAGTCTTCTTGGGGGGTAATTCGTCAAGTGAATTCAGTATATTTTCAACATTCCTTGGTTGCTTTAGATAGTTCGGCTTGGAATATCTCTAAAATTCTCTTTAGTAGAAGAGAAAAAAACGCTATGAATTCACATGGTTTATTTAAATGGATATGTGGGCTTCCTTTACAATTTAGATATGTATATTTCAAAAAAAATGAATACATGAGTCCCTCTCTAGAATCAACAATGTGTATTATTAATAAATTAGATATGTGTGAACCACTTTAAATTTTATTATGTGGCCAATTAAAAAAAAATACAAGAATAAATCTACAGTGTATTGCAAATAAGTAATAAAAATCATTCAAATAAAAATTTAATAAAAAATGAAAATAAAAAAATAATTTTCAAATTAATTAAAAATAGAAAGATGCATTTAAATAAAATAAATTCAAATAAATTGTTTTATTTTTTAACAATAAATTATTAACAGCAATATGCATTAAATAGTTTACTCATTATTTAATTAACAAAATAATCAAATGATAAAAAATATAAAATAATTCAATTCTAATTTATTGGAATAAATTAATAAATTATTTAAATAAAAATAGATTTACAGTTAAATATTATAATATATATATATATATATTAAAAACAAAATGAGATGAATATGTATCACACATATCAAAAAAATAGATAAAAACATGGATATGATGATATAACAACAACTTAAACAATTGAAAACTATATAAAACCTTGTTAAATATTTAAATTAATGAAAAAATGATAATTCAAACAATAAAACAAATATTATTATTTAAAAACCCATTTATTTACAATTTATTATTTAAATAAACATTAAAGTAAAAATATCTATTAATTTATTAATTAAAACAATAAAATGAATAATAATTATAAGATGTGATGTGGAAAAACACCACAAATAATGGCCACCTCAAATTCTCCCACACTTAATATTTTGATTTTCCTCAAGAAACCACTTAGTCGTATTTAGTGGTATAAAATAGATCTCAAAATGGAAAAGTTGAAAATCCATAAAGAATTTATTTTAAAAAATATTTTCCCTCATGGATTTTCTCAATTACTAATACCATCTCAAATTAAATTCAATTAGTGAAAAGTAGGTTACTATTTTACAAAAATTATTTTAATTAAACAATTAAATGAAAATTTAACAAGAGTCAATTTACATCCCACTGAATGTATAAAATTATCTTTACCTTTGGGTGAATAGACATTCATAATTTAAGAGTTCATAATAAATAGGCTGATCATTATATAAGGTGGAGTGAAAAAAATTTATAGAATAAATATTTCATCCAATAGTTGATGAAAAAAGAATATAAGAATGAAGTAATGTGTTCAAATTAGATTAGGATTTTCATTTCATAATCTATTTGGATGGATATATTATGAGTAAAATTCAAACTAAAAGGTTCAAAGTAAATAATAATCATATGGAATTCTCCAAAAAAATTATTGAAATCAAATTTTTTCAATGTTAATAGAAAATTTTATTACTCAGTTAAATCCAAGTGGTGTTATAGATAAACCTCGTAAATGTTTAATCACAACCCAGAAATTTAATAAAAAAATTCATCCAGTGAAAATTTCTAAGTGAAGCTTGAAAATATTCAATTTAAAAATATTCTAAGGGTTTTTTTATGGGATTACATTAGAACATAGTTCAATAAAATATAATGACCCCTCCCTTATACTTAAAACCCATATTTTTCCCCAATATTTAATGAAAACATGGGAGAAGGAATTTGGAAACTGTTATTTCTAAAGGATTTTCAATTTAGCAGTGAAATATCCATGTATTGGGTCACAAGAATGATTAAAAATCATTTTTCCACAAATAATATTTCTCAATCATGAAAAATAAAACCTAATGATAACTACTTAAAAAGTCAAACAAAATAATAGAAATTTTTAGAGAAGATGCATGATACACATTGAATTTCAAAAAGGTTATCAATAAAGCATGAAAATGATTAAGGAAATAAATTCAGCATTAAAATACAACAAAATAGTAGTGATGGACAGAATGTCAAAAAATAGACATTCATATTGAAAGAGAACTTTATTATCAGTTTTTAAATAATTTATTTCAAACCAACATAAAGAATATGATTTTTGAACTAAAAAACAGAATAAAAGTAGAATAATTTGAATTATTACTCCCCTAATTAAGAAGATATAACACTTAAAGTACAATAATGTCACTGAATTCCTTTTATTTTTGAGTATTCCCCTTGGTATGAAATTTTCTAGCTCTAAAAATTGAAAAATGTTAACCATTATGTTTCAGAATTTAAAAATTAAAACACGAAAAAACTAGACTAAATGTTGGGGGAGTTAGAAAGAATTCATGTTTTCACCAACATATAGCTTCTTTTGATCATTGAAAAACATTGAATTTTATCTTAAACAAAATAAAAAATTATTCCCCCCAAAAAACATAAAATTTTTTTTTGAAATGAATAAGAATTAACTATTTAGGGAAAACATTGCCAAATTTTAATAAAATTCAATTTTTTAGCATGTTTGACATAAAATTCAGCAACAAAAAGCCCATAAATTTGAATACTAGTGCAATAATGAAATTAAACTATAACCCTACCGCACACTTTATTTTCCAAATGTAATAGGGATTGAACCTATTTAAAAAAAATTGTTGAAGTAAATAACCAGGAATCTCAGTTGAAGTGAAAGATGTTGTCAAGTTTAGTTTTTAAAATGTTGTAATATTCTATGGTCTTATAATTTTCCTACAAGAAATACTATAAATTAAAATGTTTATCAAATAAAAAAAATAAACTAAAAAACTATAAGATAATGAAAAAAATAAAATATTGGGTTTAACCCCCAAAGGTGTGATATATTTAGATTTTCCATAGTTGGAAAAACTTGAGTCCATCCCTAATCAAATGGTTGATGTGGTTTCATTCTTTGAAGCCACCAAACAATATTTATCCTAGTGTATTTGACACCAAATATGTTCTCAAATCCATTAAAAAATAATTTTTTTTCAATTTCCACTTTATCTCTATAAAAATATGTCTTCACCTTAACTTTTAATTAAATTAAATTATTAAAGTGAATGGAATGTGAGGGAATAAATTGAGTAAAATCAACCTCAAAAAAGAAATTAAAATTAGCCTTAACAATTAAATGGTCTTCACCCATTTCCGAAATCAATTGATCAAAAAAATGCATGGAAAATAGAGAATATTAACCACAAGTCTAGAGAACATATTCAATTTTAGCCACCTTAGTTTTAGCTAAAATAAAAAATTCTTTAATAAAACATAAATTCTTTTTTTACCAAGTTCTTAGATCTCCTAAAGTACATCGATAGTTTTAGGATCAGTTTCCATTAAACTCTCTAGGATTTCATGATGTTCATCCAACTCTTTAAAATATGCATAAGGAAATATAAAATAAAATATAGGCGCATTGAAATCAAAATGAAATCAAAAAATATCCACCTGAAAAATGTGATTATATCTCTATAAAAAAGTTTTTTGCTCTTAGATTATGAACAATGTTCTTGGAGTTGGGTCAGGAGTTAGGAATTCATCCTCCTCCAGCATATCTTCAGCGATAACTAATTCAGTTGTGGTGTCCTTAAGAAGAAATGAGTGATTCTTCCTATCTGGTATGATATGTTCATCTAAGGAAAAAGTATTAGACAAACAATTATAAAAACATTACAATGAAATGTATAAATATGTTTCTTATCAAAATAAAATCCATCATATTGAATTTTAATAGGTTTCTCCTTATGGATGATGCCAAAAAAATACCTCAAATTGAGGATCTTGCAATCCCATATTTTCATCCATGGGCATGTGATGTTCAAATTAATGTATCTCCATATCTTCTACTTGTTTATTAATGGATTTTTGGATCTTTTGATCCTCTATAGAAAAGTTTATTGTCTAATAAAAATTAATCTACCACTCAATATTGACCAAATCCTTCATTGTAGTAGCTCTTGTAACTGAATTATCAATCCAACTCTGGATAAATTCCATGGATTGTGTGAGTTTGTTCACCTGAGGGGTTTCTTATAGTGGAAAATATTTAATAACATATATGTATATCACTGTTGACATCAATAATAATTAAATAAAAAGTTATGAAACAAAAATAAAAACATTCCACCCTACTAATAATGACAATTTTTAACAATATTTCATTTCAACTATCAAGAATATATTTATAATTCCCTTGACATGGCGTAGTGGATAATGCATGGGTTCGTCTCAATGGGGTTTTGTGTTCATCTAAGTGAATCTTCAAAAAAAATTTGTATATATTTATATTTTAATGATGAAAAAGAAACCAAGATATAGTGATAGAAAATATGAAATGAAAATGAGAATAGTTTAAACAAAAAATGATAAGAGTAATATAAATAAGAAGTGAAAAAGAATAGAATGTCAACTAGAATGAACCAGCTCTAGATAGTTCAACTCTATACTACCTATCACTAATTTATAATGATTAAACCATAAATGCTAAATCTCATGGATTTTTTACTCAATATATTGATACAAGAACCTCTCACACTATAAATAGTGAACAAACACACACAAGATTGTCTGATGTACAAGAGTTTTATTCTAATTGTGAAAATAATTTCTAGATCAAATCAACTCTTCATGAAATTTCATACATGAAAATGTGATCTTAAATAGTTCAAAAAATAACATAACCTATTCTGATTTACTCAATTGAGTAAAAAATATAGGAATATAAAAAAGGAAAATGAGGCTGAGAGTAGAAAATTTTTTATGTGAGTGAATGTTTTGCTGCACATCCTCATCTCACAATCTAAATCTACTAAGAGTGAAGAAGAAATATAAAATAAAATTGAATATTAGGTCTCTAAGAAGCATTGAGACTAACCTTCTCATACTATTTCTGTGAGGTACCCCTCCATGTCTGAAGGTAAGAGATCACGCATGAATAATGAGAAAACAACATAGGTGGATTTTATTTAAAAATTGGGGAAAACCAAAAGAGAGAGAGAAGAAGAAGAAAGAGAGAAAAAGGAGAAATAAAAGGTCCTCACTGGAATGATTAGGGGTTAGTCACAACTTATTCTCCATTATAAAATAAATAAGTCAAAAAAATAAAACATGCAAATAAAATTCTCCCATGTGGAAGCCTTTACCCAACACCTCCTTCTTCACATGACACAAGAATTAATTACATTGAAATTTTTTTCCCCAAATAAAATTGAATATATACTTGATTTTATTCTTCATCAATCCTCTGGGTGGTCCCCCTATTTTTTGAAGTTATTTTTTAAAATGATAATATTATTTTATAACTTTAATTATAATAATTTATTTTATTTAATGTCTTCACCCCACCTTCTAATGTCATTAAAAAATTCCAACTAGAATCCCCTTTAATTTATCCTACCTATCCAAGAATTAATCTCACTAGTAATTACATAAATCTTTGTCTTATAATTTCCAAAGGCCACCAAGAATCTAATCCCCAACTATTCCCCTAGGTTGTTTACAACTCGATTATTCATGCTCAGTGAATCATAAGGATATCAAGACAAAACACTCAACTTATTCAGAAAAAATGATATTAAAATTATCTCTTGAATTTTTTATTAATAACCAAAATTTACTCAATTACACCTTAAATAATTCATCCAATATCCACCAATGATTCTACAGCCTTACATGAGTTTTCAAACCATGGTACCTTCTACATTCAAACTTCAATATCTCTCGTAGGGGAAACATTGAGAAAATGGTATGCATCTTATTTCACCCTCTCATCAGCAACATAGGAATTGAACATATTAAATTCATTCAATGATGAATTAAACATTTCACAAGAGAATATATGAATTTATGATAGAATACATCAGCACCACATGAAGATCTCTGGTTTCAACAAATATAGATCATCGGGACATCGTAGTCTTCCCCGTTTATTCAGTGGGTCAAAATTCTAGTTTATCCAAACTTCAAATGGTAGTGGAAACATGAACTATCATTGGGGTACACATGGTTTGGAATCAAAAAAAACCCTTTATCTTTAACTTCAGGTTCAAATATTTGTAGATTAAAATGAAACTTCAATTGAACAGCATAGACTTTTAAATTCATTTTCAATGGAAACCTCGAAAAAAACTAGTTCGGTCTCAATTTTTTATGATCCCCCCCCCCCAATTTTTCATTATTTTTTACTCAATAGTTCAGGTAAGGGCAACTTAAAAAGAGACCAATTATTCTAATCTTCTCAGTCTCAGTTTAACTCAGTAGAGCTCTGTTCATCCTTCTCAATTTCTAGTGATATCTCAACTTTTGGCAGTATCAAATCCTTTAACGGGGTCAGCCTTCATGTTGGGGAATTCATCAAGTGGAATCAGTAGATTTTCAAGATGTATATATCTTCAAAGATATAATCTTGATATCTCTCCCATATTCTATTTGGTAGTACAAAAAACATCTATATGAATTCACATAGCTAACTTAAATGGATACATGGGATTACCTTCCAATATAGATATATATCTTCTGAAAAAATTGTCTACATCAATGCCTTTCCCAAATTAGCTACGTGTATTCTTGATAAATTTGATTTGTGGGAACTACTTGAAATTCCATTACATTGAAAATTTAAAAACATCCAAAATAAATCTATTATTTCTTCCATGAATCTAATAAAAAATTTGAAATATTAATTCAATAAAACAAAAAAAATGAAATAAAATTACTCAAATTTTCATTTTGAAATTAATTAAAAATAAAATATAGATTTGAAATAAAATAAATTCACACACGTTATTTTGTTTTTAACAATAAACGAGTTGCTAATAATCACTTAGGAATTTTCATTCAATAAAAATTTTATCAAATTTTAGGATTGTGGTGCCATTTTGAGGAGGTTAATCTTTAATACTACTTGGATTTAACTGAGTAAATTATTTTCCTCATCCTCTTGAAAAAATGGATTTTAGTAAAATCTTGGGAGAATGTCATATGATTATTATTTACATTGAACTTTTAAATTTGAATTTCACTCATAAGAAATGAATCCAACTGGATTATGAAATGAAAACACTAATCCACATTGAACTCATTCTTTCATTTTTTTTATTCTTTATTCATCAACTATTAGATGAGTTATTCATTCCATGAAATTTTTTCACTCCACCTCATCCAATGGACAAACTATTTTTTATGAACTCTTAATTTGTATGAGTATGTTAACCTAGAAATAGAGAGAAGTTTGAACAATTATTTGAATTCAAATTGATGTTTCTTAAATTCTATTTAAAATTATATATATAAATCATTTTGGTAAAATAATAACCAATTTTTCAATGAGGAAATTTAATTTTATATGGGATTCATAATTTACTACTTGATATAATCCATGAGGGAAAATCTGTTACAAAATCAATTAATAGTTTCATTTCAACTTTTACATTTTGATATCTATATTCTATCACTGAATATGATTAAGTGGTTTCTTGAGGACAATCAATATTTTAAGTGTGCGGGAATTTGATGTGGCCTTTATTGGTAGTGTTTTTCCACATCATTAATGGTGATTATTAAGTATTTTATTGTATTGATAAATCAATTAATGGTTTTTTAAGATTTATTTATAGGAGATACTGTAAATAAATGGATTTTATAATAATAATGTTTTTTATTGTTTAAATTGTCATTTTTTCATTCTTTTAATTATTTAAAAATGTTTCTTATATTTATCAATTGATTCAATTGTTGTTTCACTATCGTATCCTTGTTTTATTTATTTTTGTGTGATATATGTAGTGTATATTTATCTCATTGTTTTTAGTATATATATATTAATTAATTAATTTTTAACTTTAAATATATTTTCTTTCAATATTTTGATAATAATTTACACTAAATTATAATTGAATTCTTGTATCTTTTTTTCATTTCTTTATTTTCTTAATTAAATAAAGAGTTATTTATTTAACTGATTTTGTTTTTTATCATTTATTATTCAAAAAAATAACATATGATAATTTATTTTATTTAAATTCTTTGTTTTGTTTTTAATTTATTTGAAAATGGAATTTAATTTAATTAAATTTTTTATTGATTTATTATTTTGAGTATTTTTATTAATGATCCCACTAGACGAATTCCCCCACCTTAAAGGATGATCTCATTGAAGGAGTCAACTCCTCCAAATTCCGAGATCTCATTGGAATGTGAGAATGATGAATTGAATTCGCCTAAGTGCAACTAATTTTGAGTATATTTGATGAAATGGACTCTTTTAGTGTCGCACCTATATTTATTATTGAGTAAACAATTATGATGATGTTGGGAACCTTCCCTAATTGGCACACCACGTAACGCTTCCTCAATTCGAGCAATACATGATCTCATAAAATAAGGAGAAATGCGGGTCAAGACTGCGTGAATTAATTCAAGTGGTGACATGCTTTTTATGCGGAGAAATTATTTGATGTGGATTATTTTTCCTATATAAGGAGGAAGTAGCAAGGCATTTTAACACACCAACACCAACAACACCGATAGGAAATCCCATTTAGTGATCGCCTTTATTCGATGATCATTTTTCTTTCTCTCCATCTTGGATTCACTAATTTTTATTCTTGAGTATTACTTTTGAGGTCCCTTCTATTTTTGGGGAGTCTCTATAGTATACATCTTTATTTTAGTGGATCCATCTTTCTGGACTAGGTTCTGACATTTTTTCTTTTTGGGTTTTCTAGGTAAAAATTTCCAGTGTCAACTTTATTTTTTGCATTTAATTTTGTTGTTGTGCATGAACCTTTATTTTTTTGGGAAAGATTTTATTTCCACTGCGCATTTTATTTTCTTTTGTTTGTGCATTCATCACTTTGATGTCTTTCCCAATATCTGGTATTAATAGGTTTGATTTTTTAATTCATATTTTTTATGGATGCCAATTATTTTCGGACGATTTTCTTGAATGGTACTAATTACCATATGTGGCGACTTAAAATTAAAGATCTGCTTTTTGTCAAGTGAATTCATATTTCAGTGTTTAGTACTCAGAATCTACAAAGGATTTCAGATGAAGAATGGGCATTCAAGCATGATATGGTCTGTGGCTTCATTCTCCAATGGGTTGAAGACAACGTGATGAAATACATTGTCAACATCTCTCACACCATAACTTTGTGGGAGAATCTTGAGATGACCTATGCTTCCAAGATGGGAAACAATAAATTTTTTCTTCTCAAAAAATTATGAATTTGAGGTACGAAGATGGAACGTCTATTTTTTGATATTTAAGTGAATATCAGGGATGTTTTTATCAATTTTCTAGCATGGGTATCAATTTTGAAGATGAATTTTTATCTCTTCTGTTGCTTAACACTTTTCCCAATTCTTGGTAGAATTTGTGTGTTACTCTAACCGGTTTTGATCCTAATATTGTTGTGACATTTAGTTTTGTTAAGTATACTATTTTAAATGAAGAGGTCAGGAGATGGACTCAGGAGAAATCCTTTTCATATATTTTAGTCACAGAGAATCAGGGGAGAATCTAGGACTAGGGACAGAGCAGTCAAGGTAAGAGAAGAGGGAGAAGAAAATCCATATCGAAGTAGAGATATTTTTAATGTCATCACCTTGGTAAGAAGGGGTATGTTAAGAAGTTTTGTTATTAGCTAAAATGAGAGAATATAATGAAGTAAAATACATAGAAGAAAAATGGTGATGGAGATGATCATGTTGCCACTACTACAAGGGGTGATCTTGTTATTTTTTATGACTCCATTAATATTGCCTATGATGATTCTTGATGGGTTATTGATAGTGGTGCCTATTTTCACATGACATCGAAGAAGGAGTTATTTACAGCTTACAGCCCAGGTAATTTTAGGATTCTGAAGATGGGAAATGATGTTCATGTTGATGTTGTGAGTATCATGATTATTTTTTTAGAGACTAGTATAGGAATTAAGTTGATTTCAAATAATGTTCGACATGCGTCGGAGCTTTGCTTGAATCTTATTTCTACCAGCATTCTTGATGATGAATGGTTTATTAGTACTTTTTGTGATTTCCAATGGATTCTTTCTGGGGGATCTTTGATTGTGGCTCGAGGGAAGAAGCGGTCAAGTTTTTACTGGACTAGAGCTTCTATTTCTTATGATACTGCTTGCATTATTGAGTGTTGTATTTCATCCAAGTTATGGCATAAGAGGCTCAGTCACATCAATGAGAAAGGGATTGGTTGTTTGTCCAAGATAAATATTCTTGAAAATTTTAAGATTGTAAAATTAGGAACATGTGATCATTACATGGATAGAAAATAGAGTAGAGTGAGTATCAGTTGTCATCCTCTACACAGGAAGTCATAGGTACTTGATTTGGTACATTCTGACGTGTGTGGTCCTTTGAAATCTAATACCATTATTATAAGTCATTATTTTGTGAAATTTATTAATGAATACTCACATAAGATCTAGTTTTATGTTTTGAATTCCAAAAGTTAGGTGATCAATGTTTTTAAGAAATTTCATGTTTCTATTGAGAGGGAATCAAGAAATAAAATGAAATGTATTTACACTAAAAATGGGGGAGAGTATTGTTGTAAGTTTGATTAGTATTATAGGAATTAAGGTATTTGGAATCAGAAGACCCCTCATTTGAATGGTTTAGGTGAGCAGATGAATCAGAAATTTTTGGAAAGAGTTTGTTGTTTTTTTTCAGAATCAAAGTAGCCTGGACATTACTGGGGTGAGGATTTACTTACTGCTTCTTATATTATCAATTTATCACCTATGGTTGTGTTGAATAAAAACACTCTCGAGATGTTTTGGTGTGAAAAGGAGATTATTTATGATCACTTGAATGTTTTTGTTTGCAAGGATTTTTTTCATGTGCTTATAGATGATAGATCCAAGTTATATGGTAAGACACGCCAGTGTATTTTTATTGGCTATGGACATAATAGGTTTTGGTATAGATTCTATGATCCTGTTTTGAAGAAACTTATTACAAGACATGATGCAATGTTTAAGGAGTATCGGACTATTGCAGACATTGATAAGGGATAAAATATGCTTCTCCAACTTCTGATGGTTTTGTCATTCTTGACCTTAGTTCTAATTCAAATTTAGCTCATATTGTTGATTCTGATGATCACATTGATGTAAAATATAATTCTTAGGGTGAACAGGTTGGATTTTATGTTTCTGATTCACCTTTTGTTTCTGATGATCTGGTTCTAGGGGTTATTAATGAACCCATAGTTCCACTCTGGAGGTCATCTCAGCATCGTACCATTTCTACTCGGTATTCACATTATGATTATGTGCTCCACACTGATTGGGGAGAACCATAATATTTTAATGAGGTAATGTAAATTGAACTGAAGGATAGATGGGTTGTAGTAATGGATGACAAGATGACATCATTGCACGACAACCATACATTTGAGCTGGTGAAGTTACCGACTGGTAAGAGATCTTTGAAAAATCGGTAGATTTATCAGATTAAAATGAATAATATAGTTCCATTCCATGATAAAAGGAATGGTTAATTGTTAAAGACATCCGTCAAAATAAATTTATTGATTTTGATGAGATTTTTTCACTTGTTGTCAAAATTTCTTCCATTCGGGTTGTTCTTGATTTGGCTACTAGTTTGGATCTGCAGATTGAGTAGATGGATTTGAAGAAATATTTCCTCCATAGAGATTTATAGGAGGATATTTACATGGAGTAGCCAAAGGGTTTTTTTGAAATAGGTAAAAAAATATTATCTGTAGGTTGAAGAAGAGTTTTTATGTTTTGAATCAAGCTCTGCGGAAGTGATATAAGAAGTTTGAATCTATTATTTCTCATCATGGTTTCAGGAAGACATATTTTAATCATTTTGTTTCTGTTCAGAGATTTAATGAGGATGATTTTATTATATTATCAATTTATATTGATGATATTCTCATTGTTCTCCATGATACTTCTAGAATTTATAGATTGAAGAATGATCTTTGTCAGTCTTTTCAATGAAAGACTTGGGGTCAGCATGATAGATTCTTGGCATGACGATATCCTGTGATAGGAAGGAAAAGAAATTGTGGTTATCTTAGGAGAGATACATTGAGAATGTTCTTTAGAGATTTTCTATGGATAGAGATAAAGTTGTTAATACTCCTTTATATTTACATTTTAAGATCAGTACGAGTCAGTTACCTTATATTGATGAAGAGAGAGAGAAGAGATGTAGAACATAACTTATTCATCAGTCATTGGATTTTTGATGTATTCGATGGTATGTACTTGACCTGATATAGCTCATTTAGTTGGTTTGGTCATCAATTTTCTGTAAAATCTAGGAAGAGAGCATTGGAGAGCAGTTAAGTATATTTTTTGATATCTTCATGGTACTTCTGATCTGAGATTGTGTTTTGGAAAAGGGGAACCTATGGTTTTTGGATTTACATATTTAGGTATTGTATGAGAAATTGATTTGAGGAAGTCTACTTTAGGCTATTTGATCACTTTTGCAGGGGATCTATATCTTGGTAGTCTAGATTGCAGAGATGTGTTTCTTTATCTACCCCAAAGTCATAGTTTATTGTAGTAATAGATCCATGAAAATAATTTGTTGTCAATAAAAACTTTTATTAAAGAGCTAAATTTAAATCAGGAAAAGTTTGTTTTATTTTGAGATGGTCAGAGTGCTATTTTTTTGGGAAATAATTCTACATTTAATGGTAGGTCGTAACATGTCGATGTTCGATATCATTGGATCTGCAACATCCTTGATTCGAGATAGTTAGATCTTAAGAAGATCAACATTGATGACAACGGTTCAAACATGTTGACCAAGAGTTTACCTAGAGGAAAATTTGAGACTTGTCAACTAATTGCAGGGTTTTTGGTGATCCCCACTTGAGTTGGAGGGGGAGTTTGTTGGGATCCTTCCCTAATTGGTGTACCACATAATGCCTCCTCAATTAGAGAACCACATGGTCTCATAAAAGAAGAAGAAGCATGGGTCAAGGCCATGTGAATAAATTCACACAGTGATATGCTTTTGATGTGGATATATAATTTGATGCGAATTCCATTTCCTATATAAGGAGGAAGTAGAAAGGAATTTCAACACACCAACACCAATAACACCAAGAGAAAATTCCATTTGGTGATTTCCTTTCTTCGATGATCATTTTCCTTTCACCCCATCTTTGATTCACTAATTTTTATTCTTGAGTAGTACTTTTGAGATCCCTTCCATTTTTGGTGAGTTTCAACCTTGTACCTCTTGATTTTGGTGGATCCCTCTTTCTTGACTATGTCCCATGGTTTTTTCCTTTTGTTTTTTCCACGTAAAAAATTACGGTGTCAACTTTATTTTCTACAATTAATTTTATTGATGTGCATTCGCCATTATTTTTTGAAAGAATGATTTTATTTTTGTTGCATGTTCAATTTTCTTTGGTTTGTGCATTCCTCACTTTTCCATATTTCCCAATAGATGAATATGTAGGGATCATGAAAAAAATGGGAAAGAACAAGGTTTTCCAAGGACTCTGTAAGAAATGAATCTTGAATTCTAAATTGTGTTGTTGATGATTCATTGTAATCTGCAAAAGATCGAATTGGAAGCCTAAGATAAAGAGTTTTTCGATTCTAAACCCTGTTTACCACGATGTTAAGTCATGTTTAAGTCGTTGGTTGAAGTCTGAATGTACCAAAATTTATAACCACAAAAATAACAGGGAATAAAATGATACCTCGATGATCTACATATGTTGAAACCAGATCTCATCATGAGTTTTTGATGATTCCTTCTTTACTACAAATGTTTACCTATTACATGTGTGAATCCTTGAGGAAGGAAGGGAACATGTTTTTAGAGGGAGCCAATTTTCTAGATTTTTTTCTCATGAGAGTGTTGAAGATCCGATTACTGCAAGATAAATTCCCTTTAATGACACGTAAAAAGGCTTTTAATATAATTACAAATGAGATGTTAATAATAGTTCCTTTAAAGTGGTTGTACCATTTATCAATGCTCAAAAATCACTGATAAAGTACACTGATAAATGGGTCCTTTATCAGTTCTTTTTTAGCCATAATAATATCCTAGACTATTGTAGTGTGCTGTTTATATAACAACACACTCAGTAGAACAAAAACCTATAATCTGTAAAAAAAATAAGCTACAATAATAACATAGATAACATTTATAAAAATATCACAAAAATATTTTTTCAAATAACATCATGAAGCCCTTGGATTCCTAATGTTATTATAAATTTCATTTCCAATTTCATTTCAAAAGTTAGCCCATGTTTATGAGGTCTCAATGGTACTTATTCATTGGATATCAATATATTGATGGTGTACAAAAATTATTAATTTATAATTTTTTCCCATTGACTGCATATAGACATCATCTCCCTATGGTGTGTCTTTACCCAAGAACATATAACCATTTTCTACATATAGTCACCATATCCCTGTAACCTATAAATTCTAAATATATAATTTATTTGAAATAAATTTGAGATCATGAATAAAAAAATCACAACTATATATATTTTAAATAATGTTTTATATAATTAGATATCCAATTATCCAATTTTAAGTATTCCACCATTTCTTTTTACTAATTAATGTCAATTTTAAAAAACAAATACACCCACTTTTAGTTATACTAGTCACTCCATACATCATATTGATGTGTGTTTGATTCCTATACGTCACAAATGACATATAGATCATTGTTCTAAAGTATCAAAAAACCCCAATGTGTTTTCTCAGATTGCAGTATGGCACTTTTTCTTTTTATTAAAATTAATAACAATTTGAAATAAAAAGAAAATTTTGAAATTATACTGGTCACACTATACATCATACTGGGGTGGGGTTTATTCCTACACATCATAAATGACTTATGAAATGTTTTACTAAAGTATCAAAATAATCTGAAATTGTTTTCTTGGTTTTCAGTATGTCAGTTGTTTTCATACTAAAATTAATGTCAATATTAAATAAAAAGACAAACTTAGAGTTATAGTAGTCACACTGTGCATCAGAGTGAGGTGAAGTTGATTCCTATATGATAAAAATGGCTTATGAATCATTATCCTAAAGTATCAAAACAATCCGAATGTGTTTTCTCAGTTTTCAGTATGTTACTTCGTCTTTTTACTAAAATTAATATCATTTTTAAATAAAAAGACGCACCTAGAGTTATAGTGGTCACATCATGCATCATATTGTGGTGATATTGATTACAACATGTTAGAAATGAATTATGAATCATTTTTCTAAAGTATCAAAACAATCTGAATGTGTTTACTTAGTTTTCAAACTACAAAAAAATTACTTATAACAACAAGAATGTATTGATAGATAATATATCTTTTGGTAAAAATGGGTAATTAAACCCGATGTCATGTTTTATTGGTATTAATTTTAAGTATTGACACTTGTTTTTGCTAACAGATATATCTATTGGCATTGATATTTAAATAATAACATATCTTTTTATCAACAATTAAATATATAGCTTTATCATACCAATGGAAACATTTTTTTACCAACACATGAATGTGTTCGTAAAAATAATAATTAAAAAAAATATTTTACCATTAATGAAAATTATTACAATAAACCATTCAATAATAACAATGATTTTATCGATAAACAATAAAGATTAACCAAATTTTTTATATATTTTTATTTTTATGGCCAAATTCAATATCCATTTTCTACGGTCTTACTAAAAATATCTCATTAATTTATTTTAATTTTCAATTTTTTCTTAATATTAATAGTGTTTATCTTTTTTATTTTTGTTTGTTTAATAATCATTTAAATATATTTTGGAAAAAAAGAATTTAAATCATTACCATATTTGATATATTTATATATTTTTTTTATACTACCTATATAAATGATAATTTAATTTTTATATTTTTATTTATTAAACATAATTAAATCTAATCAAAATAAATTAAAAATATAAATTATTTAAATTTATTAAATAAAAAACACAACGATCTTCTTTTTCCCACTTTCTCCCACTCTAGGGTTTCTCCACCGATGCCTTGGTTGTCGGTCAGGGATATTCCTTCACCAAGAGCTCTCGATCAGTGATTCCACCTGCACCATACAACCTTACATTTACATGCATCATTCCGATCACTGAAGAGGGTCTTGATTGCTGGATTTTTCTACGGTAGTTCTGTTCATTAGTGAGTCTCTTTGCTTTGGAAGAAATCAATTGCAGATCCATCTTCTTCTCATAAATCATTGGGGCTCTTCCACAATGGTGTGCACTTCTTCATCATCAGGTTGGATGTTTTGATCATGTATGAGGCCATCTTGTGTCATTTATTTCTATTGGATTCATATCCGATCGTGAGTTATTTATCTCATCCACTTTGGAGTTCACCAATGATGTCATGGTCTTCATGTCGCGACAGCTTTCAGGAGCTAGATAATCACCTAGTGATGATGTTCTTTGATCCAACATTCAGTGATGTCGATTAAACCATTCAAAATCCTAGATGACCCTCACATTCAGCATTATAAGTGACCCCGTTTTTAGTGAGTGTTTCCATCCTAGATGATCCCGGTGTGTGATGAGGTTCAAAAAGAAATCCAAGTGATAACATACTTGTAACATTTCTACTTTATCTTGATTAAACATGAAATAATGATACTACTAGGGTGGTGTTCACCAATGTTTGAAAATGATAAATAAAGCTATCTTCGAAGGAAAAAAAATTATTTTCATGTTGCCACTGTCTTCACAAGGTTGTGAAATTAGCCAACAAGATCCATAGAGGTACTATGTCATTCTGAATTGAATATTTTTATTATTATAAATTGAAATTATCTTAACTATATTTTATAATTTAATGTAGTGCCACTAGATTATATAATTTTGAGTTATGTGTCACTCTTAATTAAAATTAGTGTCATTCGCATAGGTTTTTGGTGACATGTTTAATAATATTCTTGTTATTTTTATATTATGCATTGTTATTTTCTATTATTGTCACTAATTATCTTCTATTAATGTAATGACTAGTAAAAAAAATCGGTCACTAGTTCTTCTGTTAATTTTTCTGTTGTTGTGCTCACTAGTCTTTTTTATATAATACTATAGGAGTTTCTATGGTCATTGGTTATACATTCTTGTTGTGGCAACATGTTAGATAATTTAGTCACTTATTTTATTCTATTAATTTACTCATTGGTTATCTTTTGGTTTGTGGTCACAAGTCAGATTATCTTCTTGTTATTTTTATATCATCTATTGTTATTTTCAGTTTCTCTAGTTATCTTTTGAAATAAAATTATTAGTCTAAAATCTATAGCTTTTAAAATGACATATCAAGTAAGATGTTTGTTTAAATTTTTAAAAAGTTTCTTGAATTGGTTTGAATAATATTATCGGTATATGAATAATTTGGCATAATTGGTTTTGGAATGTCTTATGGTTAGTGTTCTTGTTGTTTGTTATGTATGTCTCAGTTTTTCCAAAATGGATTCACTATTGGTTCTATATTCCTTATGGTGTTTGAATGATTCTACTAATTTCCATAAGTGGGGGATAGTTTTATGTGTAGTTTCAATACAAGAGTAGGGTTCACAGCTGTTGAATTCAGTTTTTTTCTAAGGAGCTGCAAGATATACCTTGGTGTGGTTATAACTGGTTTTGTTTGGGGGTGTTCTTTTTGAAGAATAACCAGTTCCCATGACCAGTCTGTAACTTTATGGATAAATTCATGATGGTCTAAATTGATACATGGGGGAATAAAATATTATAATTTAATTAATATAAGAGTGGTTTTCTTGCCCTAATAAATCCTCTAGTCATGTTCTAGTATGATGCTCTATATTTTTTTTCATCATGATATATATTTTGGAATGGATGTTGCTGCATATTGAAATTGTGAGTGTTTATTTATGAGGGTTCCCACTAAACCCCTAAATGTTCTCAATCTCGATAATAAAATATTCAATTGGAATTTTAACTATGGTTAATGTAATCACCATAGCGTATGAATTCTCAATTAAAAAGTAGTTCCATTAAAAATTAAAAGTTTCCAGTATTATCTATATAAATTAAAAGAATCATTACTAGATTATATCAAGTGTTTTTTTCACATGATATATCATGTGTCATAATTTTTAAATCTTTCATTCAAATGAAATTTATTTGCTAATTATTGTGTTTGTGAGATCAGAACATTGTTCTTGATGGTGCATGTCCAAAGTGAAAGGAGATGGGTTAGGTGTTGCTTCAAACATAGAAGGGTGGTCCAATGTAATCAAAGAGATGATGGTGAAACTGTGCATGTTCAGATCCACTATAGTAGATAACAACTCATGTGAATTGATTGGGATTCCATGAAAGCGGTGTCTGATGTTTGTGAGATATAGATTGCATATGAAGTTTCGTTGAGTTCAATGTAAACTCTATTAGTGATTGAACATGTTTAATCAAGTTTGTAATATGTTTCTTGGGTATTCGTTCCTTTTCATGAAATATGAACATATATGTAAATTAAATTTGGTCATGTTTTTTTAAATAAACCCTCGAGTTGTTTGTGTTCCATATAAGCTAAATTTATGATTATGATATATTAAATATAATAATATATTATATATAATTATATTAATAAATATAATAAAACACTTAACATCAAATATTTGAATTCAAAAACATAATATTTTATTTAAAATATAATTTATAAACATATATTTATTGATGGAATTGTTTATAAATGTTAATAATATTACCAAAATATATATTAGTCATATTAATATGTTTCTATACATTTTGACCAATATATATATTATATGTTGGTATTATTATAATTATAGTAGAACTATTTTATCTATCACTATAAAATTTACCGACAATGTTTTTACCAATAGTTTAGTGATAGAAAAAATTTTGTTGGTAAAATGTTTTACCAACAGAAAATGCACTTTTACTAACAGATATAAACATATTAAAAAAACTAATTATTTTTGCAGTTTCAGTATGTCACTTGTTATTTTTACAAAAAAATAATATCTATTTTAAATTAATAGTCACACTTTTAGTCATATCAGTCACACCATTTATCATATTAAGTTGTGGTTTATTCCTACACATCACAAATGACTTATGGATCATTTTTCAAAAAAATCAAAATAATCTTAATGGGTTTTCAGTATGTCAATTGTTCTTTTTACTAAAAATCCTTTCAATTTTATATAAATATGAGCACTTAAAGTTATAGTGGTCACACGGTGCATCAAATTAAGGTTTGGTTGATTCCTACACATCACAAATGACTTATAGATAATTTTCATAAAGTATCAAAACAATCCAAATGTGTTTCCTCAGTTTTCAGTATGTCAGTTTTACTTTTTACTAAAATTAATGTCAATTTTAAATAAATAGACACACTATTAGTTATACTAGTCATGTCATGGATCATATTGAGTTGTGGTTGATTCCAATACACCACAAAGGACTTATATATTAGGTTTCTAAAGTATCAAAACAATACAAATGTGTTTTCACAATTTTCAGTATGTCACTTGTTCTTTTTACTAAAATCAATGTATGTTTTGAATAAATACACACACATGGAATTATATTGGTCACACCAGGCATCATATTGATGTGGGTTTAATTCATACACATCATAAATGACATATGGATCATTTACCTAATGTATCAAAATAATACAAATGTGTTTTCTTGGTTTTTAGTATGTCACTTGTTCTCTTTACTAACATTAGTATCCATTTTAAATAAATAGGCACACTTATCATTATAGTAGTCACACCATGAATTGATTTGAGGTGAGTTTGATTCCTAGACATAAAAATTGAATTATATATTTTTTTACTAAAGTATCAAAATATTTTGAATGTGTTTTCTCAGTTTTCAGTATGTCACTTTTTCTTTTTACTAAAATTAATGTCAATTTTAAATAAATACACATACTTTTAGATATACTAATCATTCCATGAAACATATTGAGCATTGTTTGATTCTTATACATAAAAAATGAATTATACATAGTTTTTGTAAAGTATCAAAATAATATGAATGTGTTTTCATAGTTTTTAGTATTTCACTTGATATTTTTACTAAAATTAATGTCAGTTTGAAATAAAAAGACACACTTGAAATTATACTAGTCACATTGTGCATCATATTGAGTTTGGGTTGATTCTGACACATCATAAATGACTTGTGGATCATTTTCCAAAAGTATCAAAACAATATGAATGTGTTTTCTCAGTTTTCAATATGTCACTTGTTATTTTTACTAAAATTAATGTAAATTTTAAATAAATAGACACACTTCGAGTTATAGAGGTCACACTGTGCATTATATTGAGGTGAGGTTTATTCCTACACTTCAAAAATGAAATATGGATTGTTTTACTAAAGTATAAATATAATCTGAATGTGTTTGCTCAGTTTTTAATATGTCACTTGTTTTTTTTAATAAAATTAATTTCAATTTTAAATAAATACATACACTTTTAGTCATATCGGTCATATCGTGAATCATATTGAGGTGATTTTTATTCCCTCACATCAAAAATAACATATAAACCATTTTTTAAAATTATAAAAATAATCTGAATTTGTTTTCTTGGATTTCAGTATGCCACTTGTTCTGTTTACTAAAATTAATTTCAATTTTAAATAAATATACACACTTAGAATTATACTAGTCACATCGTGCCTCATTTTTTGGGTGGGGTTGATTCCTACCATTCATAAATGGATTATGGAGCATTTTCCTAAAGTATAAAAACAATCTGAATGCATTTGATTTGTTATTTTTACTAAAATAATTGCCCATTTTAAATAAGTAGACACAATTAGAGTTATAATGGTCACATTGTGCATCATATTTTGGTGAGGTTTAATCCTACACCTAAAAATGTTGTATAGATCATTTTCCTAAAGTATTAGAATAATATGAATTTATTTTCTTGGTTGTAGTATGTCACTTTTTCTTTTTAATAAAATTAATTTCATTTTTAAATAAATACACACACTTTTAGTCATATCAGTCACATTGTGCATCATATTGATATTTCGATGATTCATACATGTCAAAAATAACTTATATATCATTTTCTTAAAGTATCAAAATAATATGAATAGGTTTTCTTGGTTTAGAATATATCAGTTGTAATTTTTACTAAAATTTGTGTCAATTTTAAATAGAAAGAAGCAATTGGAGTCATACTAGTTAAAATGTATGTCGGATTGAGGTGTTACAGATTCCTATATGTCCTGAAGTCCCATGAAAAAACTTAACTTCCAATTTTATCATGATTTTAATTGCATTTCTTTGTTGAACTGTCAACACTGCATATTGACTCGATTTACTTAGCTGAAAAACCTTTCTCATTGTTGAAAGCAAGGAGAGTGGATGAAGCTCATATGCCCATCATATCATGATAAGTCACCACAATGAGAACATGAGCTTCCTCTACTCTTATTTCTTTCAATGAGAATGGTTTTTCTACTAAGAACATCGACTCAATGTAGTGTTTTTAGATCGATAAAAAAATCAATGGAATGTGTAATGATTTGTGAAATAAACTAAATAAGTATTAGATACAAATGATAAGGAAATTAACATAAAAATAGTTGATAAAATGATGAAAAAATTAATTAAATAAGTAGTAGTAATTCAAATTTTCATAATGGTTATATACATTTTTGACCCATTTCTTTATTTTTATTATTTCAATTGCAACCATGAAGTTTGATCTCTCACGATCATAGATATCTTTGAAAACAACCACCCAACATTAATTATGGAATCCACCTGGATAAGAAAAAAAATTATAATGTGAGTAATACTAAAAATATATAAATTAAATATAAATATGAAACAATCCACTACTTCTATGTAAGTCGCATATTCATGATATTTGTGTACATTATGTCATCAAGTATTCTGCCCATTCATTTCTAAGAAAATCTAAATCATCTTGTGAATATGAGTCTTTTTGATAGCCCTAGTAGTACTGAAAAAATATAAATACACAAATGATTAATAAATATTTTAATTTAAATAGTATTTATCTTAAAAAAATACATCTTTTGGGATATTATTTTGTTTATGGAATATGATCTCTCTTCTAAATTTACAAACATAATAACCACAATCTTTTTCATTTGTTTGTTTCAGACACTTCCAAAACATTGAGAAAAATAATTAATTTGATTTGATATATGTTTTTTTAGTGAAATATTATTATATATTCCATTTTTCTTTTCTAATTATAGAATTTTTTAGGATCCTTGTGCTTAGTCCCTGTCCTCATTCCTTGTTTTTCATGATATTGATACACAACCTAATTAAAAAAAATCATCATTAAATCATATTATAAATTAAATAACATGATGTTTAGTTCTACAACATTTTATGTGGTGTATTATTTATTCATAAATTCCATCATGTGTGGTTAGTTTATTGGGTATCCATGCATTGAATCCATGAAATAAATATTTGGAGTATCCAAATTGACCGCAATGAGTGTTCAATGTTTCCTAAAACAAAAAAATGAATAAGTAATGAAAGAAATGAAAAATATATTTGAAATGATTAAATTTTAGAGTTTTACCCCTACACCATTGGTATTAAGAAGAGTCTATCATCAGTAAGTTTTCTTTCAAATGATTTGAACTTGTCTTCCACTATTTCATACATTTTTTTGGATTATATTTTTTTGTTCTATAGAGGTGGCATGAGGACTAACGATTCCAAAAAAATATCATGGGGAAATTCCTCCAATTGGTTTTGATATATATTCCTACTAAAAATATGAAATGTATTTAGCCATAATTAACAGAGAATATAATCTTTTGGAAAATCAAATCATGAAAACATACATCATGTATACATTAACAACTGAGGCTCCTAGCAATTCATAGTTAATGATTTCATTTAAATTCTCAGAAATAATGTCGTATGTACCTTCCTATCTGTACATACTTTAATAAAAATAAACTATGTGACTACTACCATTTTTCAACTTTATATCCATATGAACCTTCAATGTGAGTAAATGTGGATATTGAACAGGAAGCGTAAAGGTGATTTTAGAAGATATTTTTGATCGGTTTGTCAATCCTTTATATGGTTTTGAGTTGGTCTTTGGTTTCACCCCCTTCCCTTTATCCAACTATAATAACATTCATCAGTTCAGACATTTTTTCATTAATTATTATAGGTTTATCTTAAAAAATAAATTGTAAATGAATACCACCTTTTCAAAATGTTTTTTTACAAGATGTAATGACCATGCTATGAATATTCTAATAGCTCAGTTGATCATATGAATATCATCATCATTGAGTGGAAAATGTAGCTTGACACTTGTCTCATGAGATATGCTAATCACCACTCTCACATGACCTATAGGAAGTGGTCTATTGTATAGACTATCATATTCGATATTGAACACCATATCCCCCGTTACAAGGTGACGGGTGGGTGTTGATAGATATAAATCACACTCATTTTTACCCTATAGAATATAAGTACAGAAAAGGATTTAGTGTCTTTATGATTCATATTTCACATAAACAATTATAAAAACATTGATTACATCAACTAATGCATCTCTTTAAGGGGAATAACTCGCTTCAACGCTGGTGGGGGTGGGGGTTTCTTCATGCAATGGTTGTTCTTGAGTTGTTTATTTTCTTTGATTCATTCCCATAAAATTTTATAGAAACTCAGTCTTTCAATGTAATTTTTCTTCAATGGAAGATAATATTGCTTTCATCTCTTTCATTTCTTCACCTTTATCCTTTATTTTTTCTCAGAATATGTTCCTGGTTTCACCCAAAACCTGCACCTCTAATGTGGCCTTACTGTTCTGGCTACTTCAAGGACACTGATAATAGCTGTTAATCTGGTATAGGTGTTGATGATACCTATGACTATTTAGGATATAAAATATAGAAAAATAAGTAATAGTTTTTATTTAATAGTGATTTAAATAATAAAATTATTATTCCATACTTACATATGTTTCCCACACTTTATTGTGTGTTTCATTTATTAGTATCCCATGTTAATTTACACATGAATCCTTCCATATCACATGGCATGGGATGGAAGCGGCTTTGGATTTAGATTCATCCCTTTTTATATAAATAAAGGAATATAATTATTTTATTATTTCATATCACATAAAAGTATTATGGTAGATTTAAAATACATACCATTTTTTCAAGTGAATTACACCACATAATTGACTTATAGTAGGGGTACATTGGTTTTTCTACCCATTCCTTATTTTCAGCACTCAGTAGCTATTTCATAAATAAAAAAATTTCAATCAAAGTGATAAATACATGTATTATCAAACAATGTATTACCAGCCACAATGTTCCTAAAAAGACACATCTATATAACATCTATTAAATGCATCCCATGCTTCTTGGGTTATCAGGTATTCATACATAAGTGTTGGGTGAAGGTTTATTTTCCCTTCAGCATCATTAAGATCATATCTTGTTAGAATTGTGAAAAATAATCTATGAATCCTTCTAACAAGCATTAAAACATATTTCTTTTGGGGTTTATCTACTATAAATTCACTCTACAAGGGATGATAAAGTGTAATTCAATGTTTAATTATTTTAGTTTTTAGTAAAACAACGAAATGATATCATAATTTTAATGTAATCTCATATCATTTCAGTGTCTTAAGCATGGTCGCAACATGGTGACACAAATATACATCCTTTTCCATGTGATGATTCCAATGTAACTAATGAACATGACCTTTTTGGGGTTAACATGCTAGTCTTGTGCATTCCATCCGACCTTGTATTTAATGCCTTTTATTTTCACCATAATGATTTTTTTCTAACACTGTCAAACTATGACACTCGTTTTTTTCTACATCATAGGTCCTTCATTGCCTACCATTTCCTCAGATTCAACATTTCCATTATGTTGTTCCTCTAGATGAGTAGCAATATCATGTGTATATGGTCATTGTAACTCTTCACTGGGAGTAGCAACAGGTTGAGAAACCTATTGTTCCTCGTGATTGGGAGCACCAGTACGTGGAGAAGGCCAATGTTCCTATGCACTGTGAGTAGTAGTAGATTTAGAGATAGGTTTTTCCTTAGGATTAGGAGCACCATCACATGAAAAATTCATTATCTACAGAAGTGTTTTGACATTTAATTTAGATTACATAAATGCAGTAGTGAACATATAATAATATGATGTAACACAATTTATATTACAAAAAATATACAACCTGATTATTGAACTCTATTTTTTAAAAGTCTAAAGGGATTTGACCTCTCAATAGAATATCCAAATAACTTCGTTTTTGTATCCTCTGAAATAAAAAATATCATTTACATTGGAACCGCTACAAAATGATTGTGATGTACCAATAAAAGGGTCATCCTCAATTGAATTTTCATCGACCCTTCAGGGGTTTTGGTCAATAATAGAACAATTGAACACTTTCAATTTATGTAATATTGAACATAAACTATTTGTAATGGCTATTATTCCCTTATAAATGGTCCATCTTTGTACCATTCCTTACTAAAATCCACTTTCAAAAATCCCAATTCATCTATTTTATCATCACTCCTTTTATCAACCCACTTGCATTGAAAAATCATCACTTGTAATGTTGTATAATCCAAATCCCATATTTTTTTGAAGATTCCAAAGAATTATATATTCATGTAAATTGGATTTCTATACTTAGTACTAGAAATATGAATCACTTCAGCCACAAGTGTAACTCCACTATTTTTCATGGTATTGTTTTCATCATATTAATTTGTATAGAATGTATAACCATTAATTATATAACCATTATAAGATAATACATACACACTTGGACCACTATATATCCATTGAAGTAGTTCTAAAATCAAATTAAGATTTTCATCTGACTCCTAAAAAATATGGTCCCAAAACCATCCTCTAAATTATTGATTACGTGTATTTGATATCCATATTTTAGCCCTTGATGGATTCAAATGCCTAATAAATTCATGGTGGGTTCCAACATATATGGAAACCTCCAAAATATTATGCAAAATGTAAAGTTGGATATGCTCCTGATTTTTAATATTGATTGTGAAAACATCTCTTCCAAAAATTCCTTCACCAGCAATCCACCCAGTGTGACGAGATTTTGGTAGACCATTGCTTTCCACACCGACTTGATATTTTGTATAGAATTCAATGAATTTCTCAAAAAATATATCACTCTGCAATACATCCCTTTGTCCATCTTTGATTTTTGACATACCCTTTGAAAATATTTATATAATATTTGATAGGATATATCCATCAATAGAGTATAGAAACACATAGTTGAATATCTATCGAAAAGTGAACCATCAAGTGAACCATCATATCAAATAATGCTTGCAGGAAGAAAATTTCTAATTCACATAATGTGAGGACAATTTCTCTTTCCATAGTCAGAAATTTTTTTGGGACTATAACTTTGATGTATATATTTTTGAAGAATAAAAAATCTTGTTTAATGTGTGATGAACATTCTTGGGGAAAAATCAATATAATGCTACAAGAATTAGATATTGCATCAAAACATGGAGGTCATGTGATTTCATACCCTTTAACCTCAAATCATTAATTAACAAAATATTATTGATATTCTATGAATACCCCTCTAGAACCTTTATGTCATTAAAGAAGTTTCAAAACTGATATCTCTCCTTCCTAGAAAGAGTGTAAGCAGCTAGAGGAAGAAATGTTCATTTTTCACCCATCACTAGTTCCAACTCTTCTTATATTCCCATGTCAACCAAGTCCAACCTAGCCTTAATTCCATCCTTTGTTTTTCTAGGTGCATTTATCAATGTTCTAATGACATTATCACATACATTTTTTTCAACATGAAAACCATCAAGGAAATGTTTGACGTACAGACAATTCTAGTATGGTAATTCAAAAAACTAATCTCTTTTTCCAACCATTTTTGAAATATTTTTCAAAAAAGGATTACCAAAAGTAGTGTCCACATATTTTAATTTCTTAAAAATTTGATCACCTATTAGTGGATATAGTATTGTAGGATCTTCTAAACTTTGATAAAATTATCTCTTCTAAGATTGGTACTTATGTCGTCAAGGTAGAAATTTATGATGTCCTAGAAACACAATCTTTTCTAAATGTTTCAACTTAATTGAGTATATACCTTTTTCACAAATGGGACACCCTTGAGTTATTTTAATGTTATATCCTAAAAAAAATCCATAAATAGTAATGTAATTTATTGTCCCATAAAACATGGCTATCAATGTGAAATCTTCATTTCTATAAAAATCATACAACATAACACATGAATCCCACAATAATTTCAAATCCTCGATCAATAGAGCCAAATAAATATCAATATCATTACCTAGTTGTTTTGTACTTGATATAAACATAGATAACCTGATTTATTTTCAATTCATGCATAACCACAATGACAAGTTATAATTTACCAACATAATCGTCCATGTACTGTGAGTGCTGCTTTGAAAACCAAAAGGATTCACTCCATTTGTAGAATAACATGAGATGAAGTTTTCTTGATTCATTTTCAAATTAATGATACTCATGATCAATTCTCTTATATTGAGGATAGTCTGTCGGGAGATGTAGTTTACCATATTTATTTCTTGTATCTATGTTCCACATCAATTTCCCAGCAGTATCCTCACTTCCATATAGGTGCCTAAACCTTGGAATGATTGGAAAGTACCATAAAAATTTCATAGGACTAGATTAATATTTATTGTATCAAGAATCACTAAACTTTGGGAATTTTCTATGTAATTTTTGGTCCTTGTGAAATAGTATATAGTCATTCGAGCAGGTGTGTATTCTTTCATAGATCATACCCATCAAGCGTGCAATTTGTTTGGCATCGTCTGTTCAACTAGGGAGCTCATTATCTTCTGAGATCATGTTATTCAAGAGAGACGGTAGTTTTGAAAAACTGGTGTCACTTCATCTATTGCATACTTTCAAATTATACAGCTTAAGTATGGATGACAATGTTATTTATTTAGTTCAACTAGAATACAATGGAATATTCTCACAACTATTTAAATTCTAATTTTTTTTTTGCACAATCCTAAATTTCATCTTCAACTATCCTAGTCATTTCCTTAATACGATCATCATCATTACTAACGTCTGTAATAACATCCTCGATATGGTCTTCTTCATTTTCTACACTTGTAATCATACCAGATGATCTATAAAACGTGGTTTTATCCCCTCCAATAGCTACATTAGCTTTTATCCCATGTTTATTCCAACATTTATAACTTTGATCTATTCCATGAAAAATAAAGTGTTCTTACAACTTCTCTAGACTAATTATTCTTGAATAACAACAACATAAACATAGAAAAAAGATTTAAGAAGGGTCAAATGCATGATCTTTTGCAAACATTATGAACTCTTTCACTACATCTTCATAAAATTTTGTCATACAATTAACATCCATCCATTATTTATTCATATCCATCTTATTTTATTCATTAATATTAATATTTAACAAAATAAATACACAAAATATGTTCAACTAGGGTCACCATCCAACCATATATCCTTCTCAAAAGATCCAAAGGAAGTGAAACAATCTAGAAAAAACCTGAACCTCTAAAATATATGTAGGATATAAAATTATAGTAGGTAAAATAATAACATAAATAGAAGGGGATACAATAGAAGAAGAGAGATAATTCCCCTAATTGATCCTAAAAAGGATTATAGTTTCATGAGCATCGTCACTAGGCTCTATAAATAAAAGTACTTAAACTAGATATAAGGAGAATAGATCATCACTACTAAACCTATCAACA
This sequence comes from Viscum album, assembly GCA_963277665.1. Lineage (NCBI taxonomy): Eukaryota > Viridiplantae > Streptophyta > Magnoliopsida > Santalales > Viscaceae > Viscum > Viscum album. The sequence goes on along the minus strand of OY728155.1, from coordinate 937,597,519 downwards.
TCCCTAGAAGTCCCATAAAACTGCCCCAAGATAGTGTCTCTAAAATGCCTTGTTCCATGGGACCAAGGATGGTGATATCCCTAGAACACCTTCATCTATAGAATCAATAAAGATAATTTATCTGGGATGCCTTCACCCATGGGATCATATAAAAAGATTCTACTGGCATAAGGGCCACATATTAATTTAAGTCAAATCATCTGGAAGTAGCTAAGAAACACTTCCCTTATCACCCCACTATCACATTAGGGTTTTCCCACACAAAGATCACATAGTATCTGCATAAGACTCCCATTATGAGTTAGATGGAGGTGATAATAGTCAACAAAATACATGCATCGCGTGCAGAGGATTTAAAATATCCCAAGACTCACCTCCAAACCTTTTAATATGTATCCCTGTATACATTAAACCTAAACAACAAATAAAATTCCTCGATAATAAACATCCCCAAATGGGATCACAAGTTATAATGATCATACAAGAATCAAAAAAGATTAAGAGGGTATCACACCTGATATAAAAACTCATCTTTCATAAAATTTCAAACGGGTATTATTATTTCAATACATGTTTTGAAATCCAAGTAATTTTGACATTTATAAAAGTCGTATCAATCTACTCATGGGAAAAAATTTATCAAAAACACATTTGAAAATCAAATGAGAATTCACACTACCGCTTAAACGACCATTGAAAAACAATCAAAGACACAATAAGTTTCAAAATCTAATCCACATGGGAAAACCCACCCTTTTAAAACCATCCATCTCATTTGGAAATCTTAAAATCTTTAAACACCCCAAAACGTTGATATAAAAATTAACCAAGGCTAGAAAATGGTTTTAAATATAGATCACAATGGTTAACGAACCACTTTGAAATTAAAAAAAACATTTTTATACACTTTAAAGACATTAAAATCACCCACATTCTTGGATTAAAATCCAATTAACACAAGAATAATTTTTAAAATAGCATGTCAATGATTACCACTGATTTTTAAATCAATAGCATTCTTTAAACCTCCTATTTTATTTTAAATAAACCTTTAAATATTTTATCAATGCTTGGAATTTCATGTATTTCTGGAAATGAAAAGTAAAAATATTATTCCTATTGAGAATTCACATTGATGACCAAAACACCTTATAAAATATTAGAATTTATTTATAAAGATCGTTTGTGTAATTTCTCAAACACATGGTGTGCATGGTTTATTAAAAAATATTTTTAACACATTCCACAATGAGAAGTCCTTAGAATTGAAATTAAATTCACATAAAACATGATTTACATTTACAATAACACATAAACAAATTTAATGTTATTAATTGATATGAAAAACATGGAGTTAAACATGAAAACAACCATTGTTCTCAAATTCAATGGAAAACACATGGGGTAACCTATCAAAAATCAATGGTGAATGGTCTGTAAATTCAAATATAGGATGAACAGAGCTTGAAAAATTATTCAAATTCCCTAAAAACAATTAAATCGCATGGAAAAGGTTCAAACTGTACCTTTGGGTTCATCCATGTAGGAGAAATAATGGCATGGCGGTGAGGGTATGGCAGGGAGCGATGGTGATGAGAGTGGTGGCGGTGAGAGCACTGGTGAGATAGGTGGTGACGAGAGTGGCAGCAGCGAGAGAGGTTGGTATAGGAGGCAGGTAGAACATAGGTGGTGAGAAGAGGAGGGTAGAGCGGTGGTGGCAAGCAGGGAGGCTAGAGCGGCGACAACGAGTAGGGTGGTGAGAGCGGTTGCAGCGAGAGCAGTGGTGCAATATAAGAAGGCTTCTATGAAAGTTTGAAGGTGTGCAAGAGAGAATCTGACTATTAGGGTTCATTTTTAAAATTGGGTAACTCTTTTATTAGCGATACTAAAAAAGCACTGATAAAGTTCAGTTTTATCAATGCTAAAAAAGCACTGATAGGTGATGTATTTATGAGCGCTAATAAAGACACAAATTATCATCTCTTTTTAGTGCTAATAAACTCATATCTTTATCAATGCTAAAAAATCACTAATAAAGATATAATGTTAATAATTTATTTATACTATTATATATATGTCATAAATATATTTATATTTATTTATAATTATAACTAAAAATAAATAAATAATTATTTATATTTATATATATAATAAATATATATATATATATTTATATATATAATAAATATATTTATATAATTATATATATTTATAAAATTATAAATAGTATAAATAAATATATACCAGGAAAGTTTAGGACCCAAGTGAAAGCTTGGTCCTAAAATTTATTAAATAAAATAAAATAGCATAAGAAAGTAACAATACATGTGGCACAAATACCACCACCAATTACAAATAGTCACACCCAAAAAAAATACTGCAAATCCCTAAACAAAATTGGGATATGAAGACCCCCCAAAATCACCCCACGTCCAAATTATCAAAGAATTCCAACAGAAGCCAACTTGTGCCAACAAAGCATCTGAAGTCGTATCCAATACGTGTCACACTAAATTATAGCACCCCATGAGAAAAAATCACTGATAACATCGCTATCAAAATGCCACCTGTCTCCCACGTAATCCTGAGGTTGTCGTGCCTCACATCCCAAGGTCATCAATTCTTGCACCCAAGGACGTCACCGTGGCATGTCTAGTGGTCGCTGGCATGTCCATTCTTCACTCGAAGTCGGTGATCTTTGCGAGCTGAATTTCCTCCAGCCTGCTCCGATAATTATTGTCATCATGTTTCAAAAACAAACCCTACATCCACATGTCCATAAGTCATTGGCGCAACGAGGTTGTCCGTCTTCCTTCACCCGAAGCCGATGATCATCGCCCACTGGATCTCGCTGACGACCTGCTCTAAGAGTCATGCCTTCTTGATCCAAACAGAGACCCTATAGATTGGTGGGGAAAATCAGTGACCATCGGCCCATATCCAGCCACTAGAGTCCCAAAACTTACATGGGAAAGCTCTATAGATTTGGAGGACAAAGGAATCCCAAACCGTAGATGCTTCGACACCAGACTCAGTCCCATTGAGCACCACCAAAACTCCATGTGAAGCAGAACCACTTATCTTGACAACTAATGATCTAACCCAAAAAAAGGGAGTACATGATTTGGGATTTACATTATTCATATAACACCCCAAACATTTTATGGTATATTTCACTAAAATACATTTTATTCATAGACTATATTTCATAAAGCATTGTGTTCATTTGAAACAAAACTTGGTTATTTAAGAGATAGTAATAACCTAGACATTAATTATAAATTTTCCACTTCTATGTTTTGAATTTTGAAAAATGGTCATCTAGAGTTGTGACCAGTAAGTCATTTGGAGTCTGATAGAACCAACTTGATTTTTTGATGAATAGTAACATACCCATAAGAATAATAATATGAATAGTAATATGACCCTTATGAATAGTAAATAATGATAATATTTTATTTTATTAAGGTAATAAGATAATGAGATCTTAATTAGTTTTTCAATGTGATATAAAACTAATTATACCTTTAAAATTGTTATTTTTCGAATTAACTATGATTTTATTTAAAATTTAAATTAATAATATTTAGAAAATTATTTTTGAAAAATGGAGCTCATTTTTGAATTCTAAACATCAAAAAATGGTTAGGGTGAAATTTGGGATTTTTCGGAAATTCTAGAGTTTTCAATGAATAGTGAAATACGGTAAAATACATTATATTCAAATTATCAGTAAAATACACTATTTATGACATCATAAGTGATGTAATACCACTTAGTTCGAAATCACATGTCATTATTACTATTTGGGGTCACATTAATTAAATTTATTCATCGTCTTGAGCATAAATATTATAATAATGATTAAAATAATGAAAAATACCTCCTCTCCTCCACTATAAATACAACATTCATTCCCCTCTCCCTCCCACACCTCTCAAGCCTTGAGCCTTACCTAAATTCTGAAAAATAATTTTTCCAAGCCCTCTTCCCCACATCCTAGAGCTACTGTTCTCACCAAAAGGCCAAAACCAAAGGACTTAAGAAGGATCTCAAGGAGAAGAGATCAAGAGGTAACCATCCTCTTTAGTTTTCTTCCTTTTCTTTCATTTTATGTTATTCTTTTTAAATTTATTTTGGATTATGTTGGGATATGTAATTCCATATCCCCCTCACTATCCATATTATTTAAGAGTTATGAGATACCCCCTTTCTATCATCAAACTATTTTATGAAATTTTAAGTGACGTTGTTAGGCTGCCGAATTTCCGTGAGAGATTTCTCAATTTTATTCTATTTTGAGTTCCTTTATATTCTACTTATTTATTCATATCCCCTCATACAAATGATATGATAATTAAATTACCTTAAATGGACTGTAATTTCTTTTATGATAATGGAATATTTCATCATCATCTCTCTTTCCCCCTCCTCTTATATTAAAAAAATGAAAACACTATCCGAGATGTGTTAATTTGTCACATTCAAGGACGACGAGTTCTCAATTTTCATTACCATGTTTAATTCTGGTCATGAAACCATTTTTATGGTTGAACTAGATCCTAATATATTTATTTTATCTCATTAATTTTCTATAATACTTACACAGTCATAATATAAAATAATAATACAAAACTAGTTTATTATGAACAAAACTGCCAAGTTAATCCAAACATATGTAATTAACTTTTAACTAATGATTCATCATCAAGGTATATAACCCAAAATCATTATAAGATTATTTATATCTCTAAAATTTCATTTATAAGATATATTAACAATTCAGTAAGTTTAACCACACATCAAACAAACTCCCATTCATGAATACAAGTAAACCGATGATCAAAACCAAAGAAGAAAATGCTTCCAAAACAATAAGATTGAACCTCTTAAACCTATAAAAAGGGACATGAATGAACCTAATAAAGTTATAATAAATCAATTAAATTTATATTAGGTTTTGGAAGTATTAATTAATAAATCTAAATTTTATTATTCAGGTCATTAAAACAAACGAAGAACACACTCGAGCATAAGGTAAGAGGTTTCTCATCTCACTTTTAATTATGTGAGATTTCCATTGTTCACCACTTATTTCTTGCATGTGTTGTATGTGTACTTCCATTTTATATATAATATAATGATTCTATTTATGTTCTCGGTATTCAATGATTCATTTTATAATTATTAATTCTTGGTCAAAGGAAATGATTGATTATAATGTGGTAATGGGCTTTGTGTCAATTTTCCATTTCGTTGTGACTTACTTTGTATTGTGCACCTAATAATTCTTATGTGGTGTACCTAATAACCATTTAAGATAATTTTTCATTTTAAATTTTAGATATATTATATATCCATATTCTGGTTTCATGGATATTAGTATTTCCTTAATCCGTATACCATTTCATATACGGTGTTAATTTGGAAAGTGGTTTTAACTATGGAAATATTGATGAATCTGTATTCTCTACTCTATACAGATATTGAGAAGGAAGATTGTACTTGTATAAAATCTATGTATAAATAATTATTTGTACTTTCAGTGGTGGGTGGGTCATTTATAGCCCCTCGATGCATCGACAGGTCTCATGAGACAAATTAGTTGGCGAAAAACCCTTCGAGTTTGTTTCCAAAAATCAGATGGGTTTCTACCCATAGACTTAAACCTTTTTAACAGTATTATGGCATCATGTGTCAGATACATGACTTAAAATTAATAAGCATTATATTTATTCATTATCAGTTATTACTATCCATGAGGTTTTCATGATGACAAAATCTATGTATGTAGTTTCATTCTCAGTTTATTAATGGCATGAGTTTTTCATTTATTTACCATGTCATATTGATTATGTCAAATTTTTTATGATTTAGTTATTATGGATTCATGATTCCTCCATTTGTAACCCTTACTGAGCATTTGAGATCACCCCTTTCATTTTTTTAACTTCAACAAGTTATGAAGAGGAGACTATTTATTGAGTTCTGTGGATGTCGTTTTTAGTTTTTGTTATGTATTGTATTTTTAACCTTTTACAATGTAATTTGAGTTACCTCTATGTATCTAGTTTCTTCAAGACTACTAAACTAGTAATTCCTTTAGGATTTAATTCCTTCTAACCAAGAAAATGTAACAAGTAATGCACTGGCTCTGGTCTAGGGAGTTCGGGGCGTTACAATTGGTATCAGATGAAGTTTAGTAGAAAACATGGAAACTAGAGTAGGAAATGTATAGTAGGGAACAAAGATCTAAGGTAGTATTTGAGGATAAACATATAAGAACATCCTGTTATTTTGGTAAGGAATATATTATGTGAATCTTTCTAGAAAATACATCACTTTTTGGATACAAACAGGTACATGTGGCTATGAAACAAATGTACCTAGGAGTGAAAGCTCTGACAAGGAGTTTCGGGCTTGACCCAGGATATCTTGGTACACGACAACGGGCCTTGATGCAATCTTGGTATTGAAACTCTCAGGTGATATGCTTAGGATAATTCATATTTTCTTTATAAGACATTATGAAGGATTTTAATGTAAATTTTTCCTTAGAGAAAGCATGTCTATGAGATTAGATATGCATAGGATTTCAATTTTTTCTAAGTACTTTGCTAGTCAAGATTATAAATTATGATTCATAACCTAACCTTGTGTATTCCATTATTTAGAAATGGAGCCTAATGGAAGAAGGGGAGTAAAAACTCATGGAAAATGTAGATATTTCCCCACTGATAAAGTCAAAACAGTCAATGTTGGAGTAGATTAGATCATGACCATATTGGGAAAACTTACTCAGGTTGTGACGAATAACCATGCTATGCCTATTTTGGATTGTTTCATGCAGCATAAGCCCCCATCGTTTAGTTGTACTACTAATCCAGTGGAATATGAGCATTGGATCAAGTCCCTTGAAAAGATATTCCTGGAATTAAGATGAAATGATAATGAAAATGTAGTGTTGGTAGTGTATTATCTCAAGGTAGATGCTGGTCAATGGTGGTCCTTGATCCAGAATACCACGGAGGAATAAGAGATAGAAGATATGGAATAGAGGACTTTTAAGGAAATATTCTTTGACAAATATTTCCCTCATGAGCAGCGAACGAAATGAAGAGGAAATTCCTAGGCTTGAATCAAAGGGAAGAAGATAGTGTTGAAGAGTATGAGGCTACCTTTACAAGACTATCCAGGTATGGAATAGGTTATATACATGACACATAAGACAATATTGATCATTTGTTTGAAGTTCTTAAGCCAAGTCATCGAAGGGCACTGAATTCTCAAACATTTTCATCATATGATGAAATTGTATTAAGTGCCATCAAAACAGAGAGGGAGTTTTCTAGATCAAATTTGTTCAAGGGAACCCAAGATAAAAATAGGTACTCTGATAACCATGGAAAAGGTGAAGCAGCAAATAAGAACAAGGGAACTAAGCAATTCCCTTTATGCGCTAATTGTGGAAATAATCATCCTATAAAATTCTTTAAAGGCATGGAAGTCAGCTATAAGTGTGGAGAAAAGGGCCATCGATCTGATGAATGCAAGGGGAATAAACAATTCAATGATATTCAATGCTACAATTGTAGAGATATGTGACACTATGAAAATGAGTGTCCTAAGCACCAAGGAAACTTTCCTTGGAAAAGGCCATGAGAGAAAGGGAGAGCTTATGTGATTTCAACCGTGGAGGTTGAAGTTCTTAATGATGTGGTGGAAGGTACTTTAATTATTTCTTCAAACTTAGCCAACACTTTATTTGATTCTGGATCATCGCATTCATATATATCTTCCCAGTTTTCCAAGAAAATTATACATTCCCAATTTGATTTAATAAAGGAGTTATCAGTCAAAACTCCTAGGGGATGCATTATTGCAACAAAGTCATGTCAACTAGTCCCCCTCATGACACATAAACGTGCTTTAGTTTCTAACCTTATCATCATACCAATGATTGAATTTTATATAATTTTTTGTATGAATTGTCTATCAAACTATGATGCAAAGATTTATTGCAAGAAAAAGGAAGTTATAATTTTTGAAAATGGTGTAGAATCTCTTATATTTAGAGCAGAAACTTCACAATCTGATTCTTATATAGACCCTCCCCCGGTAACTCTACTGAATGAAAATATTGGAGAGGAAGAGAATCCAATATATATGGTTGAGGAAATAAATCTTCAAATTGAAGATGTGCATATAGTGTAAGAATACATTGATGTATTTCTAGAGGATTTACCTGGACATACTTCAGAGCATAAAATTGAGTTTTCTATTGACTTAATTCTTGGTTCAAGATTTATATCAAAGACCCTTATAGAATGGCCACTATGGAGTTAGTGGATCTAAAGAAACAACTAGAGGAGTTGAGTGACAAAGGATTTATTCAAGATAGTGTTTCTTTATGGGGATCCTTGGTCCTATTTGTCAAAAAGAAAGATGGATCCATGAGGCTATGCATTGATTACAGGGAAATCAATGTTATTACAATAAATAATAAATATCATGTGTCCCATAATGGTGATTTATTTGATCAACTTCATGGAGCTCAATAATTTTTGAAGATTGAACTTCGATTCGGATATCATCAACTGCATGTAAGGAAGGAAGATATTCATAAGACAACATTTTGAACCATGTATGGTCATTGCAAGTTTACAGTAATACCTTTTGGACTGACTAATTCACCCTTTGTTTTCATGGATTTGATAAATAGTGTTTTCAAGGAATATATTGATAACTTTGTTGTGTTATTCATCGATGATATCTTGGTATAATCAAAAAGCTATGAATACCATGAGAATCACTTGTGGATTATTCTGAAAACTCTTAGAAGAAATTAATTATATGGGAAGTTTAGCAAGTGCGAATTCTGGCTTCAATCAGTTTCGTTTCTAGTCCATATTGTCCATAAGGATGGAATCCTAGTTGATCCTATAAAGACAAAGGCAATCCAAGAATTGCCCAAGCCATCGAACATAGCTGAGGTATGCAGTTTTATTAGCTTAGCAGGTTACTATCGGCATTTTGTTCAGAATTTCACCTGACTGGCTATCCTGCTAACCCAGCTCACACATAAAAGAGTTAAGTTTGTGTGGAAGAAAGAATGTACATAATGCTTTGAAGAATTAAAAATAATATTGGTCAATGCTCTAATTTTTACTCTTCCATCTGGAAGTGATGAATTTGTAATATACAGTGATGCATCAAAGAATGGGATGGGTTGCGTCCTTATGCAAAATAATAAAGTTATTTCTTATGCATCAAGGTAGTTGAAGACTCATGAGAAAAATTATCCAACACATGATCTTGAGTTAGCAGTTGTAATCTTTGCTCTAAAAATATGGAGACATTATCTTTATAGTAAAAAATAAGAGAGATATATATAGATCAAAAGAGTGTGAAATACATTTTTACACAAAAAAAACTCAACATGAGGAAAAGGAGATGGCTCGAGTTACTCAAAGATTATGATTGTTCAATATAATACCACCCAAGAAAGGAAAATAAGGTGGAAAATGCGTTAATAAGGACAGATCATGGACTTCTGACTCAAATGAGGATTGAGAGAGATCCTATATTCATGGATCTACTAAATATGGATATGGGAATTGTTAAGGAAGGGGAAACATATTTACTCTTTCAAATGATTACTAAACCATCTTTACTAGATAATATAGAAAGCTCTCAATCTGATGATAAAAATCTATAGAAGAAAATTATTACTCTTAAGGATGGGAGATTGGAAGACTTTGTGTATGAGGAAGGAGTTTTGAAGTTTGGGAAGAGGTTATGTGTTCTATCAGTACCTGAGCTAAAAAGGGAACTATTAGATGATTCTCATAGCTCAAATTTCTATATACACCTGAGTAGCACAAAGATGTATAGATATATAAAGGAATATTTTTGGTGGCATAATATGAAGAGGGAAATTGCTAACTACGTGTCAAGGTGTGTGGTTTGTAAACAAGTGAAGGCAGAGAAACAACATCCTAGAGGATTGATGTATCCTCTACCTATTCCTATGTGGAAGTGGGATAACATTATGATGGATTTTTCACTGAACTACTGAGGACACCTAGAAGGAATGATGCAATATGGGTAACTGTTGATCGTCTCACAAAATCCACACATTTTCTTCCTAATAGAGAGGATTTACCACTTAAGCGCCTGACAAGACTTTATATTAATGAAGTTGTAAAACTTCATTGTGCACCTCTATCGATTGTGTCTGATCGAGATCCTTAGTTTACATCAAAATTCAGGAAAATTATCCAGAAGGCTTTGAATACTAAGCTTTGCAGGAGTCTTCTTATCACCCCCAAACCGACAGACAGTCAGAAAGGACTATTCATACTATGGAAGACATGATGAGATCGTGCTCTCTTGACTTTCAAGGTATATGGGATCAATACTTGCCTTTGGTGGAATTTTCCTATAACAATAGTTTCCATTCTAGTATTAAAATGGCTCCATATGAAGCATTATATGGAAAGAGATTTCGAACTCCAACCTGTTGGGATGAAGTTGGTGAGAGGAAACTTATAGGCCCAGAACTTATTGAAGAGACCATGACAAAGGTGAAGAAAATCTAAGCCCATATTAAAGCAATCTGAAGTAGGCAGAAGAGTTATACTAACAAACAAATAAAGGATTTGGAATTCCAAGTGGGAGATCATGTCTTTCTGAAAGTATCTCCATTGAATTGTGTCTTAAGGCTCGGTAAGAAAGAGAAACTGAGCCCCAGGTACATCGGACCATTTGACATTCTGGAAAGAATCAGAGCTATAGAATACCGTTTATCAATGCTGCCAAGTCTCTATAAATTTCATGATGTGTTCCATGTGTCATTGTTGAAGAAATACATGATAGACCCAATTCATGTAGTCACTTATGAAGAAATAGGACTGGAACCTGATTTTCCATACTGTGAAGATCCTATCGGGATTCTTGACATAAGGGAGTAGGTATTGATTAATCGGACAACTCGCCTAGTAAAGGTTCTTTGGAGAAACCAGAATATGGAGGAAGCAACATGGGGACCTGAGGATGTTGTGAAGAATAACCACCCACATCTTTTTATTGGTCCTTATACATAAAATTTCAAGGATGAAATTTCCAAAGGAGGGAATAATATAACACCCCAAACATTTTATGGTATGATTCTCTTAAATACATTCTATTCATAGCCTATTTTTCATAAAGCGCTGTGTTCCTTTGAAAAAACACTTGGTTATTTAGGAGATAGTCATAACCTAGACATTAAACATAAATTTTTTACTTCTATATTTTGAATTTCGAAAAATGGTCATCTAGAGTTGTGACCAGTATGTCACTTGGAGACTGATAGAACCAGGTTGATTTTTTGATGAATAGTAATATACCCTTATGAATAGTAATATAATAGTAATATAACCCTTATGAACAATAAATAAGGATAATATTTTATTTTCTTAAGGTAATAATATAATGAGATCTTAATTAATTTTTCAATGTGATGTAAAACTAATTATACCTTTAAAATTGTTATTTTTTGAATTAACTATGATTTTATTTAAATTTTAAATTAATAATACATAGAAAATAATTTTTGAAAAATGGTGTTCATTTTTGAATTCTACACATTGAAAAATGGTTAGGGTGAATTTTTGGGATTTTTCAAAAATTCTAGAATTTTTTATGAATAGTGAAATATGGTAAAATATCATATATTAAAATTATCAGTAAAATACACTATTTATGACATCATAAGTGATGTAAAACCACTTGGTTCGAACTCACATGTCATTATTACTTTTTGGAGTCACATGAATTAAGATTATTCAGTCTTGAGAAAAAATATTATAATAATGATTAAAATAATGAAAAATATCTCCTCTCCTCCACTATAAATACCACCCTCATTCACCTCTTCCTCCCACACCTCTCAAGCCTTGAGCCTTACCTAAATTCTACCAAATACTATTCTCAATCCCTCTTTAACACATTATAGAGCTGTTGTTCTCACCAAAAGGCCAAAACCAAAGGCCTTAAGAAGGATCTCAATGAGAAGAGATCAAGAGGTAAACATCCTCTTTAGTTTTCTTTATTTTCTTTCATTTTATGTTATTATTTTTAAATTTATTTTGGATTATGTTACGATATGTCATTCCATATCCCCCTCACTACCCATATTATGTAAGAGTGATGAGATACCCCTTTCTCTCATCAAACTATTTTATGAAATTTTAAGTGACGTCATTAGGCTATCAAATTTTCGTGAGAGATTTCTCAATTTTCTTCTATTTTGAGTTCTTTTCTATTCTAATTCTTTCCTCATATCCCCTCATCCAAATGATATGATAATTATAGTACCTTACATGGACTGGAGTTTTATTATGGTAATGGAATATTTCATCATTATCTCTCTTTCCCCCTCCTCTTATACTAAAAAATGTAAACACCATCCGAGATGCGTTAATTTGTCACATTCAAGGACGACGGGTTCTCAATTTTCATTACCATGTTTAATTCTGGTCATGAAACTGTTTTTATAGTTGAACCAGATCATAATATATGTATTTTATCTCATTAATGTTCTGGAATCCTTACAAACTCATAATATAAAATAATAGTAGAAAACAAGTTTATTATGAATAAAACCGCCAAGTTAATCCAAACATATGTAATTAACTTTTAACTAATGATTCATCATCATGGTATATAACCCAAAATCATTATAAGATTATTTATATCTCTAAAATTTCATTTATAAGATATACTAACAATTTTGGATGTTTAACCACACATCTAACTTCCATTCATGAATACAAGTAAACTGATCATGAAAACCAAGGAAGAAAATGCTTCCAAAATAATAAGATTAAACCTCTTAAACCCATAAAAAGGGCCATGAATCAACCTAATAAGGTTATACTAAATCAATTACATGTATTGGAGGTTCTGGAATTATTAATTAATGAAACTAAATTTGATTATTCAGGTCATTAAAACCAACGAAGAACACACTCGATCATAAGGTAATGAGTTTCTCATCTCACTTTTAATTCTGTGAGATTTCCATTGTTCACCACTTATTTCTTGCATGTGGTGTATGTGTACTGCCATTTGATATATAATATCATGATTCTCTTTATTTTCATGGTATTCAATGATTCATTTTATAATTATTAATTCTTGGTCACACGAAACGATTGATTACAATGTGGTAATGATATTTTTGTTAATTTTCCATTTCGTTTTGACTTACTTTGTATTGTGCACCTAATAATTCTTATGCAGTGTACCTAATGCCCATTTAAGATCATTTTTCATTTGAAATTATAAATATATTATATATCCATATTATTGTTTCATGGATATTAGTATTGCCTTAATCTATATACCATTTCACATACGGTGTTAATTTGGAAAGTGGTTTTAACTATGGAAATATTAATGAATTCATATTCTCTACTCTATACGGATATTGAGAAGGCAGATTGTACTTGTATTAAATCTATGTATAAAGAATTCCCTTGGACTTGGAGTGGAGGGTGGGGCCCGCTATAGCCCCTTGATACATCGACAGGTCTCATGAGACAAAACAGTTGGTGACAAACCCTTCGAGTTTGTTTCAAAAAATTAGACAGATTTTTACCCACGGGCTTAAACTGTTTTAACGGTATTATGGTATCATGTGTGGGATACATGACATCCAATTAATAAGCATTCTCTTTATTCATTATCAGTTATTACTATCCATGAGGTTTTCACTGTGAAAAAATCTATTGATGCAGTTTCATTTTCAGTTTATTAATGGCATGAGTTTTTCATTTATTCATCATGCCATATTGATTATGTCAAATTGTTTATGATTCTGTTATTATTGATTCATGCTTCCGCCATTTGTAACTCTTACTGAGAATTTGAGCTCACCCTTCTCATTTGTTTACCTTCAATAGGTTATGAAGAGGAGACTATTTACTGAGTTTTGCGGATGCAGTTTTTAGTTTTTGTTATGTATTTATTGTATTTTGTAACATTTTCCAATGTAATTTGAGTTACATCTATGTATTTAGTTTCTTCAAGACTACTAAATTGATCGTTCCTTCGGGATTTCATTCCTTCTAACCATGCCAATGTAACAAGTAATGCACTGGCTCCGGTCTAGAGGGGTTGGGGCGTTACAATTCACCACCTCCTGAAGCCCAAAAACATCACCTCTGGTAACCTCATCATCACTTGTGATATCCGCCAAAGGATGAGTTCTGTCGCATGCATAAAACATCTCAAAAATGGACAATGATCTAATCGACAAATCTATTTGGGAGACCATGAATATCTTCCAAAGAATGTTTTCCACCACATAAAGAAAACAAGTCAGACTGGCCAACGATCTCTTCTTCAAATCTGCTTGGAAAACCAAGATTGCCAGAGCAATCCCCATGGAGTTCAATAGAGAGAACCTCTCCATTTTGGAGAGAGAAGGTCTCCATCCCCTCTATAAATAAATATATACCATGAAAGTCCAAGGGCCAGGCGAACATGCTCCAATCAAAATTTATTGAAAAATAAAAGACAGTACAAGAAAAAGATAAAGAACAGGGTAAACAAAGGACAAGTCCCCATCCAAAAGAAAAACTACAAAGATGTAGAGCTAGGATCGTCCTCATAATCATCAAAGTTATTATCAGCAGATTCTCATTCTGTCTGTGAGTTCTTCTGATTGAAAAGAAAATAGTACTTTTCCATGAGTTTAACCTGCTCTAGAGTGAGTTCCTTGGGAGAAGACCTGGTAGACCAGCCACGTCCAATGCATTCATCTCTACCACATCCTCATCCATGGTTTTTTGGAAGCCGACCTCACTTCCATGTCTTATGTTGCTGCCAACTCCCTTTAGGTTCCACCCTCTCAAAAAAGAGAGACTGCTCCATATAGTCATTAATGATTCTTGAAGCATAATCCACCATATCATGCACTCCTTTATCATATTAAATCAGCTCTATTATATCCATGGAAGGTGATGGATTGTTAGTCAGGAGTTTTTGAGCAACTTCGCTGCCCTCCCCTACATTCTTCTCACCACCAACAACATCTGACCATAGTTTCTTTTTAACAATGCACTGTAATTGGTTTTCCACCCCTTCCTCTACTTGCTCACCATCACCTTCAGATTTCACTATCTACTCATACAAGCAGATGATGCAGGCTCATGCCCTACAAAAGTATTGTTATCCAACCTCTTAGAACTGTCAACTTCTACATTCAAGACAGAAAAATCTGGTTGAGTATTAACATGCCCTATAAAAATATCAAGAGGGTTACTCCCCGACTATTTAGAATCTAGCAATCCAACCCCTATACTGCAACCAGGAGTCCCCATCAGTTGTGCAGAGTTTCCTCCATTCACATTCGGTTTATCAGAAATCATTAGACAATTACCTTCCATCACAGTATCACCATCTGAACCCAAAGCAAATCCACACCACCTTGAGCAGTGGATTTTCTTTACTACAATTTTTTAAAACAAATTTTTTCCTCATGTCTGTGAATGTGATATAACGAACATATGCTCGATCTCCTACAACTTGAAACATCATGACCAATGATTTTGCAAATCGAGTAAAATAGGGGAACATTTTCATACTCAACATTAAGATTGAGATCGTCATCTTCTATTGGAATAACAATCGTCTCCACCAAAGGACAAGAAAGATCCACTTCAACCAAAACTCTTGAAAAATGTCCAAATCAAGCCAATTCAGTCTCACATTCCATTTTAATAGGAATCACAATGGTCAAAGCATTATCATGCATCATTTTAGGATGCCAAATAAGCCAATTTAAACTAGAAACTTTGATCCAAAGCTGTACAGAAGCATTACCCACCTCCAAAGGATTGAAATATTTATCTCATTCACTTATATGAATCAGTCCAGGCTTAAGGGAGATGGAGCCAAAACCCCAGGCTTTGGTCTTCCTTTTATAGGAGGAGAAAAGGAAATGGTAGCACCTGCAACCCATGTAGGATTGGTGTTGCCCGATCCGATTGGGCCGAATGCTTGTATCCCGCAACTGTCGCGGGTCGAGCTCCGCGATAAGCTCGTTGGGAGTTGCAAGGGGCAACACGCCCCTGCTCCGGGGGTTCAGGGGGTCGAAGGCCCCCAGCCCAATTTTTCGGCACTGTAGCATCTCTGACTACTGTAGCGGAGTTGACCGACCGACACCGACAGACACCGTAGCGGCGCGGACTTCGGAATCAACTTCACTGTAGCACTTTGGACTTTCAGCCGGCAGCCACTGTAGCGCTTTTGACAAAGTCGGTCGTCGTTCACTGTAGCAACGCGGACTTACCTTTTCGAAACAGTGATCGTCTTCTTCATTTTATAGCCCATTTTCGGGTTAGGGTTACCACACTGAAAAACCTCTGTAATTTGTTGCTCCCGAATTGTGAAATTCTGCCTCTTCCGTGGACGTAGGGATTATTCCCGAACCAAATTAGACCCTTTAAGTGAACCAAATTACCTCGTCTCCGAAAACCTATGTGATTCAAAATGCACCGGATCCTAGAATAGATCAGCAACCGGAGGGAAACACACCGCCATCGAGCAGAAAACCTATAGATTGCTCATAGCAACATCACAGAGTGCCGTCGAGACCAGCCCGCAACCGACGAAACACCAAACAACAGGAAGCCCTATGATCCAAATCCGAAGAGAAACCATGTCCAGATCTGGAAGACGGACTGCCGAAACGAACAGGATCCGTGCCCAGATCACGAACGCGAGCCACCGACCAAATAAGATGGTCCCAGATCACGAACGCGATCCACCGACCGAAGAAGCCATGCGCAGATCTAGAATGCGGACCGCCGAAACGAACAGGAGTTGTGCCTAGATCACGAACGTGAGCCGCCGACCGAAGAAGCTGTGCCCAAATCTGATCAAACACAAACCGCCGAAGCCGGAACAGAAACCGTGTCCAAATCAGACACCGTCGAACACCAAACACAAGCCCCAAACCGGAGCCCAGATCTGACCACGTATAAATAATATATATTTATTTATAACTATAAAATTATATTAAATTTTTTATTACATTTATATTTATATAATATATATATATATATATAATTAATATATTTACTTTATATAATTATTAATAAATAATATAGATATTTATTATAATTTTATAATTATATAAATATATCTATATTTATTTATATTTATAACTATAAATTTATGTATATATTTAAATAATTAGAAAATTACATTAATTGTATTTCATATATTTACAAATTTTACAAATATATATAATTAATATATTAATTATATATATTTCTATAATTATAAATAATATAATAAATATATATTTATTTATAATTAGAAAATTATAATAAATATATTTATTATATTTATAATTATATCTAATTAATATATTTATTATATATAATTATAAATATATAATATAGATATTTATTATAATTTTATAATTATTTAAAAATATATATATTTATTTATATTTATAACTACAAATTTATATATATTTATTTAAATAATTATAACATTATAATAATTGCATTTATTATATTTTTAACTATATAAATATATATAATAAATATATTAATTTTATATATTTATAAAATTATAAATATAATAAATATATTTGCTATAATTTTATAATTATTTAAATATAACTATATATATTTATATTTATAACAATAAATAAATATTTATTTATTTCTAATTTAAAAAATATAATAAATAATTATTTATTTATTTCTAATTTAAAAAATATAATAAATAAATATTTATTTATAGTTATAATTATAAATAAATATATTTATTTAAATAATTATAAAATTATAATTAATATATTTATTATATTTATAATTTTATAAAAATATATAATTAATATATTTATTATAATTATATAATTATTTTAATATATCTATATTTATTTATAATTACTATTATAAATATTTTAATATATTTGTAAATATTTGTATATACTTATAAATATATTTATTTAATTATATATATTTATCAAATTATAAGTATAATAAATATATTTATTATAATTTTATAATTATAAATATATATATTTATATTTATATTTATATTTATAAGAATAAATACACATATTTATAAATATTCGTATATAATTATATATACGTGTGGTTGAATGTTTGTAAAATTATAATAAATGTATCTAATTTTATAATTATTTAAATATATATATATATATATATAGTTATAGTTATAATTATAAATAAATAAATTTAAAAAATATTTATATATATTTTAAAATTTATAATTTGAAATATAATAAATATATTTATTTTTTGAATATATTTATTTTAATTTTATAAGTATTTATGAGAACATAATAGATTCATAGGTATAATATGAATGAATTATATACTTAGAAATGTATAGATCATAATCATCACAAATATGGACAACATGAATAATAATAAGGTTGTAATGTATAAATAAACATTCATGATGAATATGTAACACAAGCATGCGTTAATTATACCCACTCTTCAATATATTTATTGACCAAATTCATTATATATATATATATATATATATATATTTATAAATATAATTATATATATTTAAATAGTAATTATATGTAATTATAAATATATAATTATAAATATAACAGATATATTTATTATTTAATAAAATTTAATATAATTTTTTAATTATTTGAATATATATTTATTTAATTACAATCTTATAAATATTTTTTTAAACATTATATATATATTTGAATTATTAAAAAATATATATTTATTATAAACATTCTATTTTTATTTAATGTATTCAAACAAATATTATTTTTTAATATAAATAAAACAATTTTATATAAATTAATAATATTTTCTATTAATTTTTTTTATCATCGATAAGAATAACGCTGATAAATCTATCATTTTTAGCGTTAAAAAAGAGCAGTTAAAGGTACACCTTGATCATCATTTTTTTAGCATCGATAAAAGTTACCTTTATTAACACTTTTAGCTGGCGCTAATAAAATCTGATGTTGTCATTGCGCTTATCTGTGGCAGTAGATGAAGAAGTTACTAAGTTTTTAGGGGTTGTGTAAGGATGTAGAATCTATGGAGGAGTTTAGAAGATCGATTTAAGGTGGATCTGAGGAAATTTCGGCTGTGCACAACAATTTCGAGTGATCATTTGAATCTTAGTGGTGCCGATTGAGTTGAGTATTTTGTCTTGATGTTTGCACGGTTCACTGAGAATGGCTGGTTTAACCGAAGACATCACAGGGGTATAACTATATCATAGCTTCCATGTGGCCAAGGGAAATTATAAGCTGGATATTTAACTAATTTTTAGTTATAACAATTCCAAGACGACTGGGAGAAATTAAAGGAGAATTTGGTTGGAATTTGTTTATGACATCAGTAGTTTGGGTGTAGATATTAAATGAAAGAAATGATAACATTTGACGTATTGAAATATTATTATCAGGTTAAAAAACGACGGCAACCAATCAAGGGACCACTCAAAGTTTGGATGAACCTAAAACTTATTTCCAGAAACAAGTTTATTTAGGACAGTGAAAGCTTCAGTGGAATTTATGATTGCATGGCAGGAAGAAGAAGGTCCTACCATATGTGGGCATTTTGTTTTCCAAATTTCTTCTTTTTTCGTTCTTTTATGATGGAAAATATAGTGTGATTGACCCTCGCTCATGTTGTTTGGTAATTTTTTGCTCTCCTTTCTCTCCCATTCTACTTATTTTCTCTCTTCTTTATTTTTCACCATTTTTTAAATAACATTCATGTCTGTTTTTCTACTTCTTCATGTGTGTTCTTCTATATACAAACATAGAGGACTATCTTTTGGACCTAATTCTAGGAGGTCAAGATCAATCCTTCTTGGAGATCAAATATTCAATTTTATTGTCGATTTATTCTTCACTCTTAGAATATTAGGATCGTGAGGTGGGGATATATGAAAACATATTCACTCATAGGAACATTTTTATACTCTCAACCTATTTTCCATTTTTTCATCTTCTTATCCTGTTTCCTCAACAGAGAAATTCAGAAGAGGGTGTGTGATTTGTTGACCTAGTGACAATCACATTTTCATAGAAGAGATTTCATATAGAATTTATTAGATCTAAAGATGATTTTCACAGATTGGAGAGCACTCATGCACAAGAGGAGATCTTGTGAGAGTTTATTCAGAGTTTTGGAGACTGTGAGGTGCATTTATCGAGATATTGAGTGTGTGCTGAATGAATCTGAGATCTGATAGTTTAAAATTTATAGACTAGTGATAGTAGTAGAGATTTGAATAATCTAGAATTAATTTGTTCATGCTGTCTTTCTTTTCTGTTTCTCATGTTGTACATATTTCTATTCTCTTTTTTTTCTATTATTGTCATTTTCATTTCTTTTTTTCCATCATTGATTATTGTTTTCATTTTCAGCTTCAAAATATAAAAAATACAAATAGATTTTAGAAGAATCACATATATGAACACACTACCTCATTGAGACCCACTAATGGGTTAGCCACTCTGTTATATCTATAGAATTATAAATGTATTATTGATAGTTTAAATGACAGACTATGAAAAATTGAAAATATTTAAGGGGTTTTGAGGTTTGAGAACAAATAATGACCCCTCCCCCACACTAAAAACCCAAAATTATCACCAATGTTGAATGGAAAAGTGGGGAAAACAATTTTGACAATGTTTTTTTCTCAAATATTTTCAATTTAGTAGTGAAAGATCCATGAACAGGGTCACAAGAAAGATCAAAAATAATTTCTACACAAAAAATAATTCTCAATCATGAAAAATAAAATGTACTAATTACTAATTAACATGTTACACACAATACAATTTTTTTTAGAGAAGATTCATGTTACAATTTCAATCTCAAAAAGGAAATCATTAATGTACCTAAATGAGCATGCACAAAAATAAATTCAGCATTCAAATACCACAAAACAATATAAATGAATAGTGGATCCAAATGATACATTTAGTATGAAAAATAACCTAATTAACAATTTTTACATGATTTATTACACCCCAATAGAAAAAATCATATTTCATTACAAAAGATAAGAATAAAGTATCATAATTTGTACAATTACTCCCCTGATTAGAACCTTTAACACTTGAAGTACTACAATATCACTCCTTTTTTTTGAGTAAGTCTCACTGGATGCAAATTTTAGGCTCCTACTATGGAAAATGTAAATCATTAACTATCAAAATTAAAAGTTCAAAATAGGAAAAAACCAAAGTAAATGTTTAGGGAGTTAAAAAAAATTCAAGTGTTCTCTAACATGCAACTTATTTTGATCTTTGAAAAACATTTAATTTCTACAACAACAAAAGGAAAAATTATACTCACCAGAACACCTAAAAACAATATGTTAAAATCAACATGCATTAGTTCTTTTTTTGAAAACATAAAATATTTTCAAGAAAAATATTTCTTTCAAATTTTTTGACATATTCAATAAACACAAGACCTAAAAAATTGAATACTAGTGTAGGAATGAAATTGGAATGTACACCCCCCCATACTCGATTTAAAACATATAGTTGTAATTTAAACACTTTAAATGTTTTGGGTGGAAGGAGTCAACATGGATTCTTGGATGAAGTGAAATATGTTACCAACATTAGGATGTCACATGGTGGAATGTTATGACATATTAAATTTTCCTACAAGAAATACTATAAATAAAAGAATATTGAATAAAAAAATCAATTGAAAAAATAAAACAGAAAGAAAGAGAGAAAATCATGGGTTTACCCCCCCCCCCAAGGGGTGCTGTATTTAGACTATCAATGTCTAAAAAACTTTGAGTTCATCCTCAATCAGATGGTGGATGTGGTTTCTTTCTTAGAAACATCTAAAATTGATTTTTTCTGTGTTTATCTACATAGTAGTTATTAAATAAAACAAAAAAATCTTCTTTTTCTATGCCCTATTTATCTTTGTAAAACGATGTCTTCACCCCCTATTTTGATTGTGATACATTATTGAAGTGCAATAAAGGTGAGATCATGAACTGAGGAACCTCAACCTAAAAAAAAAACAATTAGAATCATCCTAAATAATGAAATGAGCTTCACCCATTTCCAAATTTAATTGATCAAAAAAACTGTAAGGAAACTTTAGAAGATAAACCTTTTGGCTGGAATACATGTTCAATTTTGGCCACCTCAATCGTGGCTAGAATAACATCATCGTTAACAACCCCCAAATTCACATTTTCAGTATGTTCTAGGAGAGTCTGATGTACGTCAGTAGGAAAAGGATTAGTTTCCCTTAAACTCTCTTGGAATTCACGGAGTTTATTCAACTATTTAAAATCTTCATAGTGAAAGAAACATTCAAAAATTGGCTCATTGAAATCAAAATGAAATCGAAAATTGCATCTTTCGCAAAGTAATTATCTCTCTATAACCAAAATCTTTATTCCTCTTTGATTAAGAACAATGTTCCTAGAGTTGGGTGAGGATCCAGGTAGTCAACCACCTCCATCCTCTCTTCAACACCATCCAATTTAGTCGTGGTATCATGATGGAGAAATGAGTGAGTCTCTCTAAATGGTATGATCTGTTCATTCAAGGGAAAACGGTATACAAATTAGAATGAAAAAACATCATTCAAATGAAATATATAAATAGATTGAAAATCTATATAAAATCTATCTTGTTCAATTTTAGAAGGTTCCTCCCATTTTTTCCCCTAAAAAACCCTCAAATTGGGGATCTTGCAAACCAGGACTTTCATCCATGGGCATGTCATGTTCACATGAAGGCAGCTCCAACTCTTCTATAAGTTTTTTAATTGCTTCCTTACTCTTTTTGATCCTATAGCTCTAAGTTTATTGATTGATAAAAATGGATCATCCATTCAAGAGATACCAAATCAATCATTGTAGGTGCTCTACTAATTGTATGATCAGTCCATATCTAGATGAATTCTATAGATTGTGTGAGTTGTTGTACCTGAGGGGTTTCTAACCAAGAAAAATATTTAAGAAATTGTAATTCCATCACAATTGATATCCATATTAATAAAATATGAAGTGATAAAACAACAATAAGTGTCTGACTCCCTGTAAATAGTGCCAATTTTTTATAGCATGTCATTCGAACTATAAATAATTCATTTACAATTCCCCAGACATAGCACATTGGCTAACATAGGGGTTGGTCCGAAGGTGGAAGCGTGTTCATCTAAGTGATTCTTCTAATTTTTTATTTATTTTAAAGAATAAAATCAAACATGAAACAATGATGGGAAATATTAAATGAAAATGAGAACATTGAAAATAGGAAAAGATAAGTGAAATAGAAAAATGAAGAGAGAAATAAATGAAATTAAACAATAATGAACCATCTCTAGATTGATCGACTCTCTACTACCTATTATTGATCTATAAATATTAAATCATCAAAGTTTAACCTCATGATGTGCATGCTCAATATCTCAACACATGCACCTCTCACTCTCCAAATAGTAGCCAGACACACATAAGATCTCCTCCTGTAGATGAGTACTCTCTTAACTATGAATAGAATCTCTAGATAAAATAAATTCTAAATGGAATATATTCCATGAAAATGAGACCATCACTTGGTAAACAAATAAATTTACCTCTTCTAAATTAATATGTTGAGTAAACAAGATAAGAAAATGAAAAGGGAAATAGTGGTATATAGTGGAAAACCATTCCTTTGAGTAAATGCGGTGTCACATCTCCCCATCTCACGATCATAATTATCATAGGGTGAAGAAGAAATCAACAATCAAATTTAATATTCGATCTCCAATAAGTATTGAATTTGTCCTCTTTGAACTAGTTCTGTGAGTTATTCCTCTATGTATAGAGGTAGAAGATGGCTCACAAACTAAGAAAAAACAACATAGAATAATTTTATTATAAAACGAATAAAATTATATAAGAGAGTGTAGAAGAGGAAAAGTAGAGAAATGAGAGAGAAAAAGTCTTAAAAATAATGATTGGGGATTAGTCACACCTCATATTCCATCAAAATATAATGAAAATAAGAAAAAGAAAATTGGAAAAAATGGTTCCATGTGGTAGCGATGGTAGAAATCTTGGTTCCTCCTGGCCTGCAGATCTCTTGTTGAGGCGTCTTCTTCTGAGCAGTCTCTTTATGTTGTGCTTCGTTGATTGTTTTTTTTGCAGGATCACAAATTCTTCATAGTGGTCTTATTATAGTTGGTCTTCCTTGGCTCGATGATTTCCTCCCTCCACTGGCTCCAGTCTGTTGGTTTGGCCTTCTTGGGTGAAAATTCAGGTCTTATTACGACGATTCCCCCTAGTCTCCAGATCTAGATCTGTGTCGGTGGTGTTCGTTTTTGTTCTTCATCATTTCTGTTCGACATGTTGGTTTGAGTCTCCAGTCCACTCACTGGCATGGCGGTTTCCTTGATCAGTTATTGTTACTTGGTCGACTCTGGTCTACCGTCCTAGATTTCTTTACGGGTGGTCGTGTAGGGTTGGAATGCGAAGGTCATAATTACGAAGGGTGTTTACGCGTTGGAGGTTCTCACATAGGGTGGTCTCACATAGGGGGTTCAACGAGGTGGTTTGGTCATGTAGGTGTTTCGGCTAGCACATTCCTTGGAACGAGGCACAAAGTGGGGTGGGCACGGTGATTAGCTTTCACAAACGGTGGTACCCGCATAGGGGTGTGCCCGTATATGATTTCAGACCGTGCTGCTTTGGGATCACATTGGTGTTGAACATGGATAATTATTTTGTAATGACTTTTTCTCAGTTTACTTCGATCCACTGAAATAAAGACATGGATTTAGACTTAGTGGCTTGTTGGTACAAGCTTTCGTTGATAGATAAGGAGAAAGAGACAATATCAACACAAAGAAATGAAAATTCATGTCTTTCACATCGCATGTCACTGCTGATCATTAAGATGTTTATGGAAAAATGTTCCATCAATCAGGGGGATTTAAAAAACGAATTTCAGAATGTCTAGATATTGGAGAAAGGAATTTCCAAAAGATAACTGGGATAAGGCCTTCTTGTGTTTTGAGTTTTTTTTAACGAAAAATTCAAAGAACATGTTCTCAAAATTAGGCCATGGTCCTTTGATAACTAGATCAACCTAATGCAGGACCTAAAAGATGGAGATGATATTCATAAAAATAACCTGACTAACTCACCATTCTGGATACATATCAAAGGAATTATATTTCATGGTAGAACTGAACGAGTCATGCGTGAAATTGGAGGCCGTATTGTTAAATTTTTCAAATGGGACTAGTCTGATCCAATTAACTGAGGACCCGTTGTTTGAATTAGATATTTGGTTGATGTGGAACAACCTCTAATGAGGGTCTTGTTCTTGGTAGTATAGGATCTTAACTTCTGGATATCTTTTGAATTTGAAAATCTCCCAATCTTTTTCTTTTTTTTTTGTGTGGGTGCATTGGACATTTAGAAAAGAATTGTGGTTCGAAGAAGGAGAATGAACATGATAATGTTATTTTGTAGTATGTCCCCTAGATTAGTGTAAAAAATATAGGTATGACATTCATTCCCAAGTTTGAAAAACAAAATGATCGAGACGGACTTGCAATGGAATTCATTAAGTAGTCTGAATCTAATCACAATAATTCGTTATTATTAGGCCATAAATGTTTTTTGCTGGTACTCAAGTGGATCAGGGGGTTGAAGGGGTGCCTTTATGTAGCTCATCATCTTTGGTAGACTCTGGAGACAAGAAATTCAGTCAAGGTAAGGTTTCGAATTTCATATCAACATTAAAAAAGGACACGTCATTACCATCGGCTGGGCAGAAGCCACAATGCAAAGAATTACCAAACCTAGATTATGGATTGGACCTCTTCAATGAAGAACCCCCAGATCCAATTCTCCCTCCAGGTTATGAGTCCTCAATTACCATCACCCAATATGTGGATGATATTCTTGGGTTAACGTTGTCAGGTGCTAAAATTCATCAGACGTGGAGAAGGAATATTAGAGAGGTTTGGGGTGGTGATTTAGCCACCACACAGCTCGGTGATCACAAACAATACTTGGAGGATGGTTAAATAATGGAGAGCCTTCCAAAGAGGTTGAAAATGATATATAATGGGAAGTTATGTGAAATGGAAGAGGAGGAGGCGTGTGTGTCCCAACCCCACCTGGAGCAATGAAAATCTAATTTTGGAACTCTCAAGGGCTTGGAAACCCTCAAACAGTTCATATTCTGCATCACTATAGTTAAAAATGTCTCCTTGGCATAGTGTTTGTATCTGGAACTATGTTTGATAACAAGGATGCGGGTCTCTTGGGGTTGAATATTGGATTTAAGAACGTCTTTCCTATGGGAAGACAGGAACACTCTGGTGGTCTGTGCCTCTTTTGAAAGGAGGACAAGGGTGTTCAGGTTACTAACTTCACAAGTAATCTCATTGCTCTGAAAGATTCTATTCCAGGGTCTCTACCTTGGTCTTTTGTGGGATTTTATGGGTGGCTTGGGTGTAAAGATAAACACAAATCTTGGAACTTATTGAACAAATTACAGAATACTCTTCCGGTCCCTCTACTTATTGGTGCAATTTCAATTAGGTACTTCTTCACTAAGAAAAAGAATGGGGTCGCTTGAGGAGTGGGGCTTCTTTGGATGATTTTATGAATTCTATTGTCCTGAACTCTCTAAATGATCTTAGGTTTTTTGGCTCTCTATTTACATGGTATCAGGGAAGCTCAATAGAGAACAGTATTGCTAAATGATTTGATAGATTCATTGGCACATATGAAAAGAAATATCTCTTTTATGCTTTCTCTATTTTTCATCTGCCTCCATTTTTTTCTAACCGTTGTTCTGTCATTTTGTCCACATTCTCTCAAGGGGAGAAGGGGAGGCCTGTGTATTCCTTTATCTTTGAAGGTTTTTGGTTCTAAGAGGGTAATTGTGAGAAGGTGGTTAAGTCGGCTTGTGAATCATCAAAATGTTGCTTTGCCTCTAATATCTATAATACTATGTCCTATTTACAGACGTGGAGTTCAGATTAGTTTGGGGATTTTGAGAGATGCATTTATACTGAAAAAAAGTTCTTAAAGAGACTTCATGCTCTTACTTGTTGTGATTCTGTTACTAGGGATATCTATTTTTTGGAGAATAATCTTAATGTGGCATTGAGGGAGGAGAGATTTTGGTCCCTGAGGGCAAGATAATCCCATATTAGGTATAGTGACAAAAATACTTGTAACGACCCAAGATTTTATCAATGAAATTTCTCCCTTCATGTATTAATGTCACAATCAATCACATTAAGAAACACAATGCCACATAATTCTTAAATTAACTACTATGTGACCTTTAAACATAAAATTTTCACCTCTATGTTTTGAATTTCAAAAAACTGACATACACGGTTGCAATCAGTTAGGTGTTTGGAGTTTGACAGGGAAAACTTAATTTTTGGGTGAATAGTAACCTACACTTATGAATAGTAACCTACCCTTATGAATAGTAATATAACCCATACAAATATTTAATCATCCAAAATAATATTAACCTTTCCCATGAATTATTAAATAAAATTTAGGTATCTTATAAGTGACAATATGACCATAGTAAAAGTATTGGTATTTTTGTAAGACATAAATAAATAATTATAATTAATTAATTAATTGAAAAGAAAATTTATTTTCCTAATTTTTTTTCATATATTAACAATTCTATGTCTTCTGTATTTAATATAATTTTATAAGACCTTATGTAATTTTTGAAAGCATTATGAAATCAGTTTTAATTTTAAAAACTGTATTTTTCATGTAAATTATGATTTTAATTAATAATTAAATTAATCATATTTAGAAAATTATTTTTGAAAAATGGATTTCATTTTTTTATTCTACATATCAAAAAATGGTTAGTGTGAATTTTTGGGATTTTTCAAAGATACTTGAAATTTTGGTGAAGAGAGAAATTGAATAATTTACAAAAAATGCTAAATAAATAAATTTATGCATCATGCTTGAGTCATGGATGATATAAATTTCCATTGGTTCAAACTCACATGCACATATTACTATTCATGGTCATTGAATCATCACTATTTAAATTCTTGTGGAGAAATAATAATTTAATGAATATAATATTGAGAAATCCCCTCTCCCCTCCACTATAAATACCACCCTTCACACCCTCATTTCCTCACACCTATCAAGCTTCAATCCATGTCTAAACTCTACCCAAAAATCTTACATATCCCATACCCCACTTCCAAGAGCTTATGGTCACATAAAAATTCCAATACAAGGTGCCTTAAGGAGGATTCAAGAGGTATTTCCCCTCTCTCTTTTCCTTTAATTTCCATTCAATTTCAAGTTCTTTTCTTAATCGTTCCCCACCTATCCTCATCCACATTTTATGGTAAATCCAATATCATACATATAATGTAATTTTATGATACTAATGTTAGAATATATCATCCAACACCCTTCTCCTCTTCTTTTTATTTTAGAAAGGAAAATGTTGTTCGTGATGTGTTAATTTATCACCTTCAAGAACGACATGTTTTCATTTTCCTTTACCGCCTTCAAATCTGGTCACGAAAAAATTTTTATGGGAGAACCAGATTATTTTATATTTATTATATCCTATTTTATGTTTTTTAACTAACTTATGTACATATTACTAAATTATTAAACAAAAAAACTTTATCGTGGTCGAAAAACCGCTCGAATTAACCCAAACGATCATCATTAAATTATTATATAATGATTCACTCTCATGGTATATATAAAAAATTATTTATAAGAACGTTTAAAGTTATATAATATCATAAATAACATATAATTATAATTATGTATTTTTATCCACGTTTTAATTGAACTTTTATTCACGAATACAAGTGAACTGTTCAAGAAAACTATAAAAACAAACATTCCCGAACAATGAATTTAAACTCTATAACTCATCCAAAGGCCCATAAAAAACATAATTAAACCATAATTAATCATATTCATGTATAAAAGATTCTGGAGTTGTTAATTAATTAATCTAATATGGTTATACAGGACATTAAAGTGAAGAAAGCGTTCAGATACATGGTAAGGGGAAATTCTCGAACCCAACTCCCTTTCTTTCGATTTTCCCTCTTCAATCCATTTTCAGTATGAATATGCCTTAAAAATAATTTATTAATAATTATGTTAAATTTTATGGGATATACATGTTCTATAATTTATTTTATGAAAAAACTATTGTTTTCTAAAAGAACTCTTCTTTCAAATAAACACACCCTTTTTTACTTAATGAAGATTGTTTCACTCTTCACTCAAGGTTAATGGTTATATGTCAAGAATGATATTCCATCCTTATTTTGGAAACCAAATTTTTATGAATGTATGATATTAAAACCATTTCTTTCCATGGGTTATATTATGTTCAAGTTTGACATATTTTTTAATGTGGCATGCATGATAGTGTAAATGTTATGATGAGACGAGTGCACCCCTGGAATCATATAGCACAATATGATTGTTTGAATGTGACTGGTGCACCCAAAATTATAAAGTGCTCCAATGCATTGGGTAAAGTGATGAATCTCATGAGTTAAAGTGAAATTATGTGTGAACATGATTCTATCTTTGATCATAACTATGTGTGGTAGTTAACCACTAAGACATGACATTTCATTTTTTATGAATTGCCACATTTCAAGTATTTTATTAATTATTCCTCTCATGTTCATGATACATTACCTATGTTATGATTGTGCTAAACCATTATTATATTATTCATATCTATCCTCTTACTGGGCATTTATCTCACCCCTTTTTGATGTATATCTGTATTTGATTACGTGTACTAAGGAGTTTTCAATGGACAATAAGAGGCTGGAAATAATGGATTAAATAAATGTTTACATTTTATGTTGTAAATGTTATGTATGCTCCTAGTTTTCCTAAGAAACTAATCCTTTGGATCCTCATTGTGAAATACTATTATGTTTTTTATATTCTAAATGATGTAATAGTAGTGTAAGAAAAGTTTGGGTTGCTATAGTTAGTATCAGAGGAAAGGTTTAGTTAATTTGGGAATTACGATTAGTAAACCCTACAGAAAAGCTCTAGTATGAGACTAAGTACAAATATGCACAAAAGAAGATTTAAATAGGGATCCCATAAGTTATGCATTTCGTTTAAATTTCACAAATGAATAAGTTATTTATTCATGATTTGTTGACTTATGTTTTGTTCTAACCATTTATATTTTTAGAAAATGGTGGGTACCAGGAGAAACCAGGCCAACAACCCATGCAAGGGACAATGCAATGATTTCTTGAACAACATCCCCAAGTCATTTGGAGGTGGAGTTTAAAAATTCATGGTGATTCTTACCCAAATATCTCATGTTATGAATAAAAACCTAAATAATGGGAAACATCCTCCTTCACCTAAGTGGGAGCAACTGGCTATCAAGTGTTTTATGCGACAACGACCACCAACATTTAGTGGGTATTTTGATCCACTAGTTGTGGAACAGTGGGTCAACTCCATGTATAAGATCTTTTATGGGATTCATTTTTCTAATATGAAGAAGGTGACACTAACCATTTATCATCTAGTTGGAGAGTATAATGAATTGTGGGCTTCGATTAAGTACACCATGCCAAGAGATGAAATTGAAGAGATGGAATGGTGAGACATTAAGATCATGTTTCATAACAAGTATTTCCCACAAACAATTTTGTACAAAAAATGGAGAGAGAATTCATGGAGCTTAAGAAAAAGGAAGGAGAATCTATCACGACCTATGAATTTAATTTCACAAGTATTTAAAGGTATGATTTGGGTTTTTTATCAACAATGATAGAAAAATTGATAGATTCTTTAGTGGATTAAAACCACACCTTCAAAAGGATCTTGCAATTCCAGAGTTTGTGAGTTATGAATAAGTTGTTAGATGTGCCCTCAAAGTAGAGATGTATTTTGGATAATTCTCCCATGGCTATGGTGATAATAAATGAAATATGGAGTTTCAAGCTAGAGGATCTAATGATAAAGGGGGAAGAAAACTCAACCACCCACATGCCAAAAATGTGGGAAGATGAATCATGGGAACTACCATAAAGGGATGAGAAAATTCTTAAAGTGTGGGAAAGAATCCCACCAAGCTCATGAATGTCGAAAATACATGATAAGGTAGGAGAATGTTGTGGAAGATAAAAGAGCACAACCCATTGTCCGATGCTACAAATTTAGGGAGTAAGGGAACTAAGAAATCCAGTGCACTAAACCTTGAGTCCTTGAGGGTAATCGGCATCAGCAACCACCAAATCCAAAGGAGCAACGAAAGTCTTATACCACCACTACTGCGGAAGTGGAGAAAGATAATGATGTCATACAAGGTACACTTCCTATTCACTCAATAATGGAAAAAGTCTTATCTGATTATGCTTCCATTCATTCCTTTATATCTTGAATTTTTTCTAGAAATATAGAATTGAAGCCCTGAAACCTTTAAGTAGAGATATCTATAAAAACACCAAGTTGTGAAATCATTTCAACCCAAGTGTTTGACTCTTCTTCTGTTGGCGTATGTGGGAAGATTCTTCCAGTGAATCTCATAATAATTCCCTTGGTGGAATTCGATGATATAATGGGAATGGATTGTCTCTCATTATATAGAGCACATATAAAATGTATGGAAAAAGAAATATCTTTTCATATTCCGAACCATCCCATGCTTCTCTACAAATGCACGGAAGATCATGAATCACCTTTGAAAAATCCTTCAACAGTGTGAGTGTTGATTCCCAGTGAAGAAGCATACCTCACTCAAATATTTGAGTCAAAGGAAAGTATTGACCAAGAAGAGATCATCATAAGGGAATATGATGATGTATTTCTTACAGATTTACCAAGATTTCCCCCTGATCATGAGGTAGAGTTATCCATAGAACTAATACCCGGAGCTACTCTTATCTCAAAGTGTCCCTATAGGATGAATCCTATCGAACTGGAGGATTTAATGAAGTAGGTGCACGAGAATTTGGCCAAAGGGTTCATATTACCTAGTTCATCACCTTAGGGTGCACCAGTTCTCATTGTGAATAAGAAGGATTGACAATGCGTTTGTGTATCGATTATCAAGAACTCAACAAGATGACCATAAAGAAAAAGTATTCTCTTCCAAGGATTGATGACTTGTTCGATCACTTAAGAGGAGATCAATACTTCTCAAAGGTGGATATTTATTCGATATATCATCATTTAAAGGTGAATAAGGGAGATATTTAGAAGACTAACTTCCGTAAAAGGTATGGGCACTATGAGTTTCTAGTGACGCCCTTAGGACTTACTAATTCCCCTACAATATTCATGGATTTTATGAATAGAGTCAATAGAAATTACCTAGACAAATTTGTGGTAGTGTTTATCGATTATATTATCATCTACTCCAAGAGAAAGGAGGAACTTGAAGAACATCTAAGACTTTCATTGGAGACATTGAGAAAGGAGAAGTTGTATGCCAAGTTTAGTAAGTGTGACTTTTGGATGAAGCAAGTCACATTCTTGGGACATGTAATCACAAGTAAGGAAATTTCTGTGGACCCTTCAAAAATAATGGTGATTGAGGAATGTCCTAGAACCTTTAGTGTCCCATAAATATGTAGTTTTATTGGATTATCTGGGTACTACCGAAATTTTGTGAGTAATTTCTCACAATTGTCTAGCCCGCTCACTAAGTTAACAAGGAAAAGGGTAAAGTATGTCTGGGTGGATGAATGTGAAGAAATCATCAAGGATCTAAAGAGAATCCTGATTACTACACACATACTCACATTACCAAAGAGTGGAGAATGTTTTGTGATATAAAGTAATTCTTCAAAGAAAGTATTGGTTTGTATACTCATGAAAAATGATAATGTGATAGCCTATTCCTCACATAAATTGAAGATCCATGAGCAGAACTACCCAACACATGATCTTGAGATGGAAGCCATGATTTTTTCGTTGGAAATATAGTAGAACTACCATTAATGGTGAGAATTGTGACATATACACTGACTATAAGAGCCTAAAGTACATATTCACACAAAAGGAGCTCAATATGCGTCAAAGGAGATGGTTTGAGCTAATCAAGGACTACAATTGCTCTATTCACTATCATTATGTAAAGGAGAACAAGGTAGCTGATGCTCTAAGTAGAAAATAACCTTTTACTCTATCCATGTTATGGATTGAGAATTACCCTATCTTCTTGGATATGCAAAGGATGGATTTGGAAATCATAAGGTAAGGGGATACATCCTACCTTTCCCAAATTATTGTGCAATCATCTATCCAAGGGAAGATTAAGGATGCACAAAGGGATGATCTGGAGTTACAAAAGAAGGTGAATTCAGTAAAAATAGGAATTCTACAAGACTTCCATTTCGACAGTGATGGTGTGATTCAGTTTGGAACATGGATTTGTGTGCCTTCATCACCCAGGGTAAAGAAGGATCTATTGGAAAATGCACACAGCTCAACATTCTCTATCCATCTTGGTAGCACCAAGATGAACCGAGATCTTTGAGAACACTTCTGGTGGGATAATATGAATAAGGATATTGCGGAATATATCTCAAGGCGCTTGATATGTCAACAAGTTAAAGTAGAGTGAAAAAATTCCAAAGGGATGATGCAACCATTTCCTATACCCATGTGGAAATGGGAGAATGTCACTATGGACTTTGTCATGGGTCTCCTAAAGATATCGAGGTGAAATTATGTGATATGTGTTGTGGTTGAATGACTCACCAAGACTGCCCATTTTATCGATATTCAAGAAGATCTCTCACTTGAAAAAATTTCAATGATATACGTGAAGGAAGCAGTGAGACTGCATGGTGTTCCACTATCGATTGTCTCTGATTGTGATCTAAGGTTCACATCTAAATTATGGAGGATTTATCAATATTATTTGAGTAAAGAATTAAATTTCAGCACAACCTGTCACCCCCAAACTAATGTCCAATATGAAAGAAATATTCAGATGCTTGAACACATTTTAAGAGCCTACTCTTTAGAATTCAATGGTGGATGGGATCATCATCTCCCATTGTTTGAGTTCTCTACAACAATAGCTTCCACTCGAGTAATCAGATGGCTCCATATGAAGCTACGTATGGAAATCAATGTATAACTCCAACCTAATGGGATAAAGTTATATAAAGAAATCTACGTGAACTTGATCTTGTACAAGAGATGATATAGAAGGTTCAGATCATCTAAAAACATATCAAAGCTGCTTAGAGTTGAAAAAAGATCTTTGATGACAACCATCGAAGGGACTTGGAGTTTGACGTTGAAGATAAATTCTTCCTTAGAATATCACTATGGAATAGAGTCATGTGGTTTCGAAGTAAAGAGAAGCTAAGAAAAAGGTACATTGTCCCCCTTTGAGATCCTTGAATGTAGAGGATCCGTGGCCTATCAGCTTTAACTTCCACCAAATATGGCACAAGTTCATGATGTGTTTCATGTATCACTCCTGAGGAAGTACATTCCAGATCCCTCACATGTACTAAACTCAGAGGTGGTACAACTAGAAAATGATCTCTCTTATGAGGAGAAACCAATAAAAATTATGGACTTAAGAGATAAGGTTATATGCAACAATACAAACCACATAGTCAATGTGTTGTGGAGGAACCATAAGTAAGAAGAAGAAACTTGGGAACCAGAGGATGAGATGAAGGATAAGTACCCTCACCTATTTATGTAAAAAAAAATTTGGGGGAGAAATTTCAAAAGGGGGGAAAATGTAATGACCCAAAATTTTATCAATGAAATTTGTACCTTATTGTATTAATGTAATAATCAATCACATTAAGGAACACAATGCCGCATCATTCTTAAATGAACTACTATGTGAATTTGAAACAAAAATTTGTCACCTATGTGTTTTTAATTTTGAAAATCTGACATACATGGTTGTGATCAGTAAGATGTTTGAAGTCCGATAGGACAAAATTAATTTATGGTGAATAGTAACCTACCCTTATGAATAGTAACCTACCCTTATGAATACTAATATGACCCGTAAGAATAGTGAATCATCCAAAATAATAGTACCTTAACCATGAATGATTAAATAAAAGTTAACTATCTTATAAGTGACAATATGACCATAGCAAAAGTATTGGTATTTCTGTAATCCATAAATAAATAATTATAATTTATTTATTTATTTTAAAGAAAATTTATTTTTTTAAAATGTTTCCATAAATTAACAATTCTATGTATTCTGAATTTAAGATAATTTTATAAGACCTTATGTAATTTCTAAAAGCATTATGAAATCAGTTTTAATTTTAAAATATGTATTTTAAAGTAAATTATGATTTTGATTAAAAATTAAATTAATCATATTTAGAAAATTATTCTTGAAAAATGGAGTTCATTTTTTTATTTTACACATCGAAAAATGGTTAGGGTAAATTTTTGGGATTTTTCTGAGATACTTGAATTTTTGGTGAATAATGAAATTCAATAATTTACAAAATATACTAAACAAATAAATTTCTACATCATGCTTGAGACATGGATGATTTAAATGGACATTGTTTCGAACTCACATTCACATATTACTATTCTTGTTCATTGAATCGTCACTATTTTTTGTCTTTTGGGGAAATAATAATTTATTGAATATAAAATTGAGAAATCCCCTCTCCCCTCCACTATAAATACCACCCTTCACACCCTCATTTACTCACACCACTCAAGATTCAAGAATTATCTAAACTCTGCCCAAATTTCATCCCTAGACACCCCCCACTTCGAAGTTCTTCTGGTATCATAAAAATACCAATCCAAGGTGCCTTAAGGAGGATTCAAGAGGTATTTCCCCTCTCGATTTTCCTTTAATTTCCTTTCAATTTCATGTTCTTTTATTAATCTATCACAACATTTCCTCATACACATGGTATTTTAACTCTACTATCTTATATATACTTTAATTTTATGATACTAATGGGAGAATATATCATCAAACCCCCATATCCTATTCTTTTTATTTTAGGAAGGAAAACGTTGTTCGTGAGGTGTTAATTTATCACCTTCAAGAATGACATGTTTTCATTTTCCTTTACCGCCTTCAGATATGGTAATGAAACCATTTTTATGGTTGAAACAGATTTTTTATATGTGTTATATCCTATTTAATATTCTGGAATTAACTTATGTACATATTACTAAATTATTAAACAAAACAAGTTTGTTGTGGTTGAAAAACTGCCCGAATTAACCCAAACGATCATCATTAAATTTTTATCTAATGATTCATTCTCATGGTATATAAAAAATTATTTACAAGATAATTTAAAGTTATGTAACATAATTAATAAAATATAATTACAATTATTGATGTTTATCCACGTTTTAAATGAACTTCCCTTCATGAATACAAGTGAACTGTTCAAGAAAACTATAAAAATGAACATTCCCGAACAATGAATTTAAACTCTATAACTCATCCAAAGGCCCATAAAAGAACTTAATGAAACTATAATTAACCATTTTCATGTATAAAATGTTATAAAAATTTTAATTAATGAATATAATGTGGTTATATAGGACATTAATGTGAAGAAAGCATTTAGATACAAGGTAAGAGGAAATTCTCGAATCCAACTCTCTTTCTTTGGGTTTTCCCTCTTCAACCCATTTTCAATATGGGTATGACTTAAAAATCATTGATTCATAATTATATCAAATTTTATAGTATATAAATATTCTCTAATTGATTTTATGAAAAACCAAAAGTTTTTCAAATGAACTTTTCTTTCAAATAAACACACCCTTTTAACTTCACGAAGATTGTTTCACCCTTAACTAAAGGTAATGGTTCTATGTCAAGAATTATATTACATATTTGTTTTTGGAACCAAATTTTTATGAATTTATTATGTGAAAACCATTTATTTCTATGGGTTATTTTAGGTTCATGTTTGACATATTTTCAATGTGGTATGCATGATAATGTAAATGTTATGATGAGACGAGTGTGCCCGGAATTATATAGCTCAATTTGAATGTTTTAATGTGATGGATGTTCCCATAATTATATATTGCTCCAATGGATTGGGTAAAGTATTAAATCTAATTAGTTAAAGTGAAATGATGTGTGAACATGATTCTAGATTTTTTCAGAACTATGTGTGGTAGTTAACCAGTAAGACATGATGTTTTGATTTTATGTATTGCCACATTTCAAGTCTTTTATTAATGCTTCCTCTCATGTCCATGATCCTTTGCGTATATCATGATTGTGCTCACCCATTATCATATTGTTCATATCTATCATCTCACCGGGCTTTTATATCACCCTTATTGATGTATATCCTTAGGTGATTTTGTGTACTAAGAAGTTTTCAAGGGACAATAAGAAGCTGGAGAATAATGGATTAAATAGATGTTTATGTTTTATGTTGTAAATGTTATGTATGGTCCTAGTTTTCCTAATACACTAATCCTTTGGATCCTTGTTTTGTAATAATATTATGTTGTTTATATTTTAAATGATGTAATAGTACTGTAAGAAAAAGTTGGGTCACTATAATACTAAATCTTTTCATAAAAAAGAATCTACAAGGAGGAGGAAAAACCACATTTCTCAACCTGAGGATCCTACTGGGAGGCCTTTCAATGATAACACTAATTTTCACTCCATTATTCTAAAATTTTTCAGCAACCTCTATAAAACAGAAGGAATTTTCACTGCTGTATGTCTGACTAGATGTATCATGAAAATTTTCACAGAGGATATGAACCAAAAGTTAGAGAGAGATATTTCTGATGATAAAGTTCTTGGGGCCCTCCATCTTATTCTCTCTACAAAATTCATTAGTCCTGATGGGTTTTATTCAATGTTTTTAAAAAATATTTTGTCCAATTGTTGGGCCAGATGTGGTGACCCTGATGAAGGAGATGTGGGCAGGAAAATCTTCTCTTGAAGCCCTAAATGAAACTATTATTACTATCATCCCAAAAACTCAGTCCACGTAGAAAATTAAGAAATTTTTTCCAATCAGTTTATGCAATGTTTTTTTCAAAATCTTCTCCAAAATTTTGGTGGCCAGGCTTAGGGATTTACTCCCAAAAATTTCTACTGAAAATCAAAGTTCTTTTGTCCCATAGAGGTATATTACTGACAATGCATCCATAACATATGAATTATTTCATTCTATGAAAACTTATTTGTCTTCATAAAAAGGTATTATGGTAATGAAATTAGATATGATAAAAGCTTATGAATGATTTAAATGACCTTTTCTTGAACCTTTTCTTTCTAGGTTGGGATTTTGGATTAAATGGATCTTTAATATCATGAACTGTGTTACAACTATTTCTTTCAAGATTAATATTAATGGGTCCCCTTTAATATTTTTTACCCCTTTAGAGGTTTCCAGCAACGGGAT
Source organism: Viscum album (assembly GCA_963277665.1). Classification (NCBI taxonomy): domain Eukaryota; kingdom Viridiplantae; phylum Streptophyta; class Magnoliopsida; order Santalales; family Viscaceae; genus Viscum; species Viscum album. The sequence goes on along the minus strand of OY728155.1, from coordinate 937,559,030 downwards.
CTTCTCTCACCTTATCTCATCATTATGTTGGCATGTGTTTTTTATCATCTCCTATTGAATGTGGTGGATCAAGGAGTTATCCATGGTGCAAAGTTCTGTCAAAATGGCCCCTATCTCTTATCTTTTCTTTTTAGATGATAGTCTCCTTTTTTGTTTGTGCTATGCTGCAAGAGTGCAACTTAGTTTTGATAATCATTAAACTGTATGAAAGTTATTCTAGGCAATGTATTAACCCTTTGAAGTCAGAATTATCCATTAGTAGGGGCATGGTACAAGAAAATATGGAAGAGGTGTAGTGGGTGTGTGATTTTCTTCTGATTAATAAGCATCTAAAATACTTGGGCCTCCCAACCATTTTTGGTATATCAAAGAAACAAGTGTTCGATTCAATCATGGATAGGGTGGAAAATTTGTTTTGCTTATGGTTTAGTAGGAAGATTTCCAAGGTGGGGAAGAATTTTCTCATCAAGTCAGTGTCCCAAGAAATTCCATCTTATGATATTCCATTATTAAAATTTATAGAATCCCTTTTTGATAAAATCCATTATCGGTTGGCTAATTTTTGGTGGGGATCCCACGATGGAAAAAAAAATCCATTGGATATCGTGGGAGAAGTTTTGTGTCTCGAAGTACCATAGAGGCTTGGAATTAGAAATATCAAATGGTTTAACAAGGCACATCTATATAATCAAGGATGGAGCCTCATCTCAAATACAAATGTCCTTTTATCAAAGGTTTTCCATGAAAAATATTTCCCTCCCTTCGACTATTTGCATGCCCAACTTGGAACATGACCATGTTTTCTGTGGAGAAGAATATGGGGAACTAAATCTATAATTGAGAGAGGCTGTATTTGGATGATTTATAATCAGAATGATGTCAGATTTTGAAATTATCCATGGATGGAAAATGGAAACAAACTTAAGATTTACTTAAATACTGGTCCAGGATTCAAAAATGTAAGGGTGCATGATTAGATCAACGATTCGTTGGAGGACTAGGATTGGGGAATGATTTGTAGCTGGTTTAATGTGGTTGATAATAAAATCATATTCAGTATTCCTATCATGCAAGGAATGGGAATTGATCAGATTTTCTGGATAGGGGAATCTTCTAGGATGTACTCAGTTCGATTAGGTTACAAAGTGTGTGTTAATGGTTTGGCATAGACCCATCCTGTTGATTGCTGGAGGAGGCTCTAGTCTCTCATATATACACCCAAAGTAAAAAAAATGGTGGTAGGTCTGTGATGGTTTTATTCCAAGCCGTGACCTCTTGGTAAGAATGCATCTTGTGGAGGATAATATTTTTCCTTTGTGCCTCTATGATATGGAATCTTCTGATCACGAAATACTATTTTTTCATGAGGTGGAAGGGGTGTGGAAGGAATGGGAACCAGATTTTAAAAATTTCTTTGATCCTTCGATTAGGTTGGTCCAAAATCTTATTAAATGGGTGGATGTGTTGGAACCAAACATGGTGGGGATTCCTTGTACAATTTCCTAGTTGATTTGGACTAGAATAAATGAATAAATCTTCCAAATAAAGGTGACCCAACATCATATTTGGATCAACATGGAAAATGAATGGATAAATTTCTAGAATCTGAATGATGGGAGGAAATATTTGTGGTTTAATTAGTATAATTATCATGGTTTGACTCTCTCAAGAGTGTTTTTTCAAGATTAATAGAGATGAATCCATCTCTGCTAATTCAAGGGTTGGTGTTGTATTTATTTTTTCATCGTAGCTGTAGCCAAGTTTTAGAAGCCCATTGTATGGAAGTCCAATATTTTTGAAGTCTTGTAGTTGTAGAATATTATTCTATTATTCATGGGATCCTTCTTTCTCACTTAAAATATTGAAATTTTATTTTGGTGGAATCAGATTTCCTTGAAGTGATTACCACAATATCTAATAAGGAGGAGGATCTGCAGTTGTTTGGACTTATCATGTGAAGGATTTGATCTTTGAATGAAAGCTTCACTAAATTAAAATTTTATTTATCAAACGAGGGGTAATATGAATAATCATCAGTTGGAAATCTATATAAAATATTTTGGGGATCATTGTTGGGTTGACTTTTTTCTTGATTGGATTTGTAGGCCGGGTGATTTTGATCAGTAATATATTATCTCTTTTATCTCAAAAAAAATATCTACACCAAACATGCTGATGTCATAAACAAAATTTAACTAGATTCACCTTTAATTTCTTTTAGTTATCTTAGAAGTAATCTCATAGGTTTCATAATCAACACACCCTTCATCTCAGGCATTTAGTTCAATCTTTAAATGATTACAATGAAGCTTCAACATCAGGGTCTAAACATCAATATTCATTTTTGATAGTGGAATTATAATACCCATATTGGTCTAGGTTTTTCTTGGTCCCCAAGATTTTTCTTTGTTTTTTTAACTCAATGATCCAGGATAGAGAGATAGAAAAAGAAATTAGTTCTTCAAATTTACTCTGACTCGGTTGAACATAGGTGACCTTAGTTAATCTTTCGCATGTCATAGAGATATCTCAATATTCATCTGTGTCAACTACATCTACGAGCTCAACTCCCTTATTTGGGGAATTAATCAAGAATCTTCAGTATAATTTCAAGGTACCTTAGTCACTTTGGAGACCTTGTCTTGGGATGTATCCCGACTTCTCTTTAGTAGTAGATAAAACGGAAAAATGAGTTCATGTAACACATTTTAATAGATATGTGGGTATCCTTTCCACTTCAGATATGTAGCTTCTGATAAAAATTACTATCTGGGTTCCTATATAGAATTAGTTACATGTATTCTAGATAAATTTCCTATGTGGAAACCACTTGATATTCCATTATTTTTCCAATTTAAAAACATCCGTAAATTTTTTTACTGCTTCCAAGCAAGTAATAAAAAAGTTGAAATAATAATTCAATAAAAAAATTCATTTTCAAATTAGTTAAATGAAAAACTAATAATTTAAATAAAATAGGTTTGTTTTGAACAAAAAATTATTAAAATCACAATGCATTAAATAATTAACAGATTATATAATTAAAAAAATAAATAAATCATAGAAAATGATTAAATAATTCAATTATGATTTAGTGGATCAAATTAATAAAGTTTCTAAATAAAATAGAATAAAAGGTAAACATTAATAAATTAATATATATAAAAACAAAATAGTAAAAGAGATAAATATATAATATACATTTCACAAAAATAAATAAAAACAAGGATATGATAATAAAACTAAAAATGAAACAATTGATAAATAAAAAACTTTTTTAAATAATTAAAATAGTGAATGAATGATAATTTGAAAAATAAAATGAACATTATTATTAGAAAAACCATTGATTTAAAATTTATTCATTAAATAATACTTAAAGAAAAAATAACCATTAGTTGAATAATTAAGATATTAAAATACATAATAATGACAAGAAATTACGTGGAAAACAACTAAAAATAAAGGCCATATCACTCCAACAAGAACATCTTCTAAAACTAATACTGGAAAAATAATTGATTTTTTTTAAAATTATGACACCAAATTTGTGGATTTCATTTCTCCTATCATTAAATATGTTAATACAGAGTGAGGAATGAAATTTATGAAATCACCATGATCACATAATGCATCGAAAAAATTTAGAGAAATGATAGATAAAGGAATAGGGAACGTCCTTGGATATTGACACTATTTAGAAAATGGTGGTGCAATCAAAGCTAAGACAATCCTCCATAATATTATTTTTTAATTCCCATCATTTCTCTTCCATTTTGTGAAATGTTCAATTATGCATTTTTCATAATTTTTAATTCCTATGATGGGTTCTAAAATATGGGTGTTGATTTTATCCTTTTGAACGATCTATAGACTTTTTCTGGTTTCACTTCTTTAATATTATTTTGTTGAGTAAACCTATAAGGGAATCATAGTAAAATTTCCTTATTTTACCATTAATCCTTTTAAAAGTTTGTTTCAATTCATTCATTCATAATGCTTATCCTCACTTATTCTTTCCTCATGTATTCTTTTATCAGCTGGATTGGATGATATTCAAGAATCTTTTCTAGATTCACAGACATTCATTCATCAGGTTTATCTTTAACATCCATTAGTTATGGTGATTGAATCTTCATTCATCTTATTATTGTATTTATACTTATACTCTATATTGGATATGTTACTATTTGGGATGGTATATTTCCAAGATTTTTAGCCATTTTATCCAAAAAAACAACCAAACATACTGGGTAAATTGATTACGGTTTCTTTTTACCCCTCAACTGAATACCATACCTATCAGTTTTTGGATAATGGTGTATTATTCAAGGGCTACCAAGATTAATATTTTTGGAAATGGGGTGGTTTATAAACTTTTTGTTGGAATAGGGGTTATGATGGGTATTGATTCTGAAGGGGGTCTAGCTTGGTTCTATTTGTTTCCAATTCCTAGTTTGGTTTGTGAACTTTCATTCCAAGGCCTATTCCATTAAAATTACATTAGTTAGAAAGCCTCTACACAATATTCCATTCCTTTAATCTCAGTACATTGATCAGTAAAGTGGATAGTTGATGAATACAATACACATAAATGAAGTGGTACTTGTTGTCTACTTACATTTTTCATAGCCATTTCCCTCACTATAAATGTTTGTTCTTTAACTTTGGTTTTAAGTATATATGATTTATTGGATGTTCTTACATTATAAACACATATTATACCTATACCTATTATTCCAAATTCCTAGTGTTTTTTTGGCATCTTCTTGATGAGGCTCCCATATTTAATTGGTGACTTATAAATCATTACTCCTCCAAAGGGTGCATCCAAGACGTTCACATCCTTGTCTAGAAGTCCTTGGTAGAAGAAGACTAAAATTTCTAGTTATTCCTTATATTGATGAGAGAATATTAAATATTTTTTTTAATCATTCCTAATAATCATAAATAGTTTCTCAGGATAATTTTTGGATAACATTGAACTCATTACTTATCATTCCCCTCTGGGAGGTTAGGAAGATTCATTTTTTGAATGTCCTTTGGAGGTCTTCACAATCATGGTTATCTCTTAGTTCCAGGCTACAAAACCAATTCTTGGAAGCCTATTTAAGTGAAAGGGGGAATTTAACCTACTTTAAATGATCATCAACCACTCCACTTGGCCTAAACCATGATAAAAAAGATAAATTCTTGAATATTTGAGTTTGGAACTTCACCTAAATGACTAGGGAATTCAAGTATCACTAGAATCATATTAAAAGGTAATTGAAATATATTTTTTAAATAATCCATAGATAATTGATTTATTTATTATAAAATAGGGTAATAAAGGCCACATAAAGTTTGGTTGGGTTTGTTACCGTATTTTTGGGTTTGGAATGAATACTGAAATTATCACTTGAGTCCACTCCATTAATTGTTTCATTTTTTTCTCTAAATTAAGATTCCTAAGTCTAGTTAGTAAGATTTGTTTGATTCCAGTATTAGAAGGAGATTTTTCTTTGTTAGAGGTCCCAATCATATAAATTTTAATGTTATATTGGCATTATCTCCCCAAAAATAGATCCTTGTTTTGATGCAAAAATATCATATATTTTGGAAAAATATAATTCATTTCCTAAGGATTTTAGATTTAGTGGTAAAATAGGTTTTCTATAGAGAGTAGTTCTCGAAACAAGTGTTATAAGTGAAAATAAAAATATATAAAATATAAATGCTAAGACTAGATAAAAATTAAATCAACATAACTAACCAAAGTAAGAGACAAGTGATTGGGTTAGGATTGTATTATCATTATTAATGTGATATTAGTATTTTCAAATTAAACCTCTTTTTATTTTTAGTTAATTTAATGAATGTGTGGTGTTCTTAACTGAGGGCGCTCAAAGGTGCCCTGAGCCAATGGGCCACATGGCCTAAAGCATGACTCCCTGTACATGAAATGGATACAAACTAGAAGAGAGGTCATAGGGTGTGTCCATGGGGAGACTATTCCCTCATATCATAGTATATAACATCAAATATAGATATAATAAATAGATAGGTAATAGTAGAGGAAGCATAGTGATAATGAAAGTATAAGGATAATCAGACATAAAAAACAAAGAAACAGATAAAAATAATAAAAAGTTAGAAATTGAATCATATAAAAATTGATGAGGTAATCTCATATCTATATAGTATAGGAAAACATGAATTCAAGGAATTATGATATTAGTATCGTACATGCTATACAAAATAGAAAAAAGAAAAAAAATTATCCAAGAATCCCGAGCACTGTCCTGATCATCTGCTACCAATCTCCATCCATATAAAGAAATCAATTCTGGTGTCCAAAGAAGGATGATTCCTATTATAAAAACCTGCATACATATAGTCTTACTGAGTCCCAATGATGGCTTGAATAGGGTGTGAGGTAAATATGAGTAGGACACCACCAATGACGTCTATAAAAATCCAGTCTGTGAATGTAAACTGATCAGTGTGTAGATATACATAAATGTAAAGCAATGTTATAATGATAAATCATACCCAATTCAGCCTCAATTGTTAATGTCTCTAAACATGAGATCTTTTAATTTTCTATGTTCCAGTTTATAATAAGTTTCAATCATACTATATGTAATGGATATACAAAGGGGATCCAAGGTATAGCCATGGAATCTTATAATGATGATAACAATGAAATGGATCCAAGGTAATAACCAAGGAAACCTTTACCTCAAGGGTAGATCCAACTCATAGTAATAACATACAGTATAGAAAAGTGGTTTGAGAGTAATCCAAGGGGAAAAGCCTAAGTAATTCCACTATAAATGATTCTATCTATGTCCAAGGATCTCATCCAAGGTAAGCACGAGCTAAGAATGAATGGTCCCAATGGGATAAGTCTATGGTGACACATGTCCAAAGACATCACGATGGATCCATGGAGTGTATCATAGGTATCCTAATATTTGGAATATGATGAAGGGATCCTATGGAATCATGTTAGGAATCTTCTAGTAGACATGTGCCATGTTCCAAGGTGGGTATCACCCTTGGAAACTAGCTCCTTGAATCAGAGTGGATTCTTCTGAGTAATCAAGACACTCCCTTGAGAATCCAAGGTTGGATCAAGTCCTACCATTCCAATAAAGACAAAAAATAAAAATGAAATAGAAACTTTATAGAAAATTCAATTATTCAATTTAGTCCATGTAATACTCATGAAAATAGATATTTCATAGGTTTAGACAATTTCATTTCATACTAGGTGACAAGGATAAATATAACATGAATCTAATTCCCAATTCAGTATATAAAAATTAAATTGAATCATTTCATTCCCTTTAACTAATAATAAAGAGTGGTTTTAAGGACATGCTACCATTTTAATTTAATTAAAGGAAAAGGGTCCAAGTGATATATATAAATATAATTTCTAGTTATGGTTCATTAGGTTTATTTGTTCCCTTTTATCCAAGGGATGAGTTTTGATAGTACATTCAACCAGTTCAATTTATATAAGTCAAGGAAAATTGATATCTATAATATAAATTTCATTAATAATACATCAATTAATTTAAATCACCTGTCAAGTTCAAGTCCAAGAACACCCAAACAGTGGCACAAATAGTCATAACTTAGTTACTAAATGCATAAATAGGGAAGCACCCAACTTGGGGTGGTTTTAATTGAGGTAATAACCTCCAATGTAATGGTGGTAAATTATAAATAGGTCTCTATAATATGAGCACAATGATTATAAAAAAGGAATATTAATTTTAAGAAGTAATGCCCAGTGAAACTAGCATGCACACATCAATGAAAATTTATAAACAATGAGGCTTATAGGGAAAAGTCATAGACCACATAACTCAATCCTACAGGACTCTTCTCATCTAGTATCATCCCTTAGTTTGGCATAGATTGTATAAAAATAGAAGAATGGATAAACACCCTAAAAATGGGGCATAAGAGCCTGTATAAAAATAACATCATCGAGGGAAAGATCAATGATAAAATGAGACTAAAGAATGAATAGATTATTGAGAGGAATCCAACAAGAAAAATTAATGTCGGATAAAATTACATATGATAAAGATATAGAAGAACCTAGATTGGGAGGCATTGGATCTCTTTAATGGAGGAGGAATCCTCTGCACACTGGAAAAGAGAAAAATTTGGGAGGGGGGAGTTAATTATGTTTTGATGGGAAAATGGTTATTTTACCCAAAATCCAGGGGGGTCGCACGATTTGGCCACATAGTTGGGAAAACTGTGTTCCAACTATGTACAACTCACAGCTTGAAGATGGGACCCACATGGTTTGGCCACAAAGTTTGAGAAACAATGGTCCAACCATGCTATTTTGTTATTCTAAGAATAGTATACAACCTGCACAAGCATGTAAGCTTGTGCACATGGTTAGGGTTATCCGTTCTCCATGATTTTTGCTCTGAAATGCCCCACATGGTTTGGAGAAAACCTGAAAACTATCTTGTATAGTTTCTTCTAATCATGATACCTAGTTCTTTTTTCCACCGCTTAGGGTTATGAGCACCGAACAAGCCCCAGACTCCCTTGAAACCTTTGTAACCTCATTATGAATCCATAAAATATACAAGAGAAAATATTAGAAAGAAATTTAAATGATCTTCACATCATAAAAAAAGTGTGTTCTTTAATTCTTCCCCCCTTAATGGAACACTTCCTCGAGTTCTCCCTCCAAGGGACAAAAAAATCACATGAGAAAACATCTATCCACTGAGCACATACATCAGCCTCTCCATCCTAGGTCTCATCCTGTACACACTTGTGATTCCATCAAAAAACTACTAAAGAGATACACCAGCCTCAAAGTTCCTTCTTTATTCAGTCAGTGATGTGTATAGGATGCCCTTAAAATGAAGAATCGACATCCAATTAAAAATCATCAAGATCAAAATTATGATACGGGTCATCTTGATAATGATGAAGTTGTGAAACTTTGAAGACATCATGTATGCCACTATACATATGATGTAATAAAAATTGATAGGCTTCCAGACCAACTCTATCCATGATCAGATATGGCCTGACTTAAGGCGATGACAACTTCCATTTCCTCTATATCCATATATGCACATGTCAGGGTGATACCCATTAGAATACATGATCCCAACATCAAACTCCATATGTCATCGATGAAGATTGGCATATGATTTATGTCTAGAATGAGTAGTATACACTTTCTTCCAGATTATCCGTACCTTCTATTAAGTCTCTTGCATGAGATGAGTGCCTATTAGATCTTCTTCTCCTTCTTCTAACCATTACAGGGGTGAATGACACAACCTACCATATAAGCCCTCATACGGATCCATATGAATCATCACATGAAATATATTATTATAGGTGAACTTGATGAGAGGGATATGATTCTCCCAAGAACCACTGAAATGAAGTATTAAATACTAGAGCATGTCCTCTAACACATGTATCATCTGTTCCAACTGGCCATAGGTCTGAGGGTGAAAATCTATAATCATAAGCACCTATGTATCCATATCTCTCTATAGCCCTGACCGGAACCTCATTGTGAAATAAGAATCCCAATATAAAAAAATTTAACGAGGGACCTCGTTTATCCATATGATCTCACAAGAATATAGTTTTCCATGACCATAAACTAAGAATTTATATCAAATATTAAGGAAGTAGGACACTTTTCCAATCAATCCATGACTACAGAATCTGGGTCACTACCTTGAGGTGACCTCGGTAAGATGACTAAAAAATCCATTACAACATCTTCCTATTTATATTCCTGGACTAGAAATGGTTGTTACAAGATAGTAAGTCACTGGTTCTCTACCTTCACCAGATGATAGATGGATCACCAAGTGATAAAACCTTCTATCTAAATTTTCATCCCAGGCTACCAGTACTAGCGTCGCATATCTCGATACATCTTGGAGATGCTAAGATAAACTGTGCACTCAGAAGTGTGGGACTCTCACATCAGTTCTTATATCATATCAAAAGGATCCCACATACATCCATGTATATTTATAATGCCATATCTATCAACAAACCAATCTAAAGGCGGTTCCTGACTAGAAATACTCTATTGGTGAACCAGAACATTAGGATCTAAAAATACCTACTATTTACTCTATTAAAGAGAGAAGATGTAACTATCATGGAGATGAGAAAATAACTTTCGGCTCTCATGAAACAATTCTTATAATTCATAAAAGAGGGATATCAATTTCCATTCATCATTGGATTCTTTTATGGAATGTACTTGAGTTTTATAGATCAACGCATCAACAAATGCATTTCCCTTTCCAGGTGTGTAAGAAAGCTCACAGTCAAAGGACTAAAGAAATTTGGCCCATATTCACCATTTGAGTTTCAATTCACATTGTGTAAAGTTATATTTAGGTATATTGTGGTTTTTATACACCAAAAGCACTCACCCATTAGACAATTCCTCTAGTTGTGTATGGAATGGACAACCACTACTAGCTTAATGTTATGCATTAAGTAGTTACACTCATGAGGTCTCAACTAGAGAGACCCATATGCAATGAATTTATCCAATAACATGAACACTAAACCCATTATGATTCTAAATTAATCATAAAACACCATATAAACTTTTCTAAGATCTTAATGAATAAAAATTTAAGTCATAGTAAGCCTTCCTTTTAGCTTCTGAAGGCCCTTATCACACGATTTTGACCAAAATAACTTCACAAAATTCTTTGTAAGACTTGTAAGATGTGCATAATGGTGTGATACGTCCTGTATAAAATGAATTTAATATATAGATAGTCCCAAGAAACTATATATATTAAACACATTTTGGGATACTCTTAGGAAACTATAACACTCACCATATTTGGGTTAAAGGATACTCCTTATTTAGGGATTCTATAACATAATAACTGATCCTTTTCATTCTATAATTGCAACTTAGAAAGCTTATAATAATTATGATGCTCCCTTAGTGTATTCAAAATGATCCCAATATGATTATCATGATCGTTTTGAGTTTGAGAATTCATGAAGATGTAGTCCATGAAAACCATAAAAAATTTATAAATATAAGGATGAAAACACCTATTCTTAAAATCCATGAAAATTGTTGGAACATTTGTAGGATTGAAAAACATAATGAGATACACATATAGACCGTAAAGACTTCATAAATCCATATGTTGTATATCTGAAGTCATGAATCACACCTAATGATAGCCTAATCTCAAGTCAAACTTTGAGAATACCCTAGATCCCCATATCTGGTCAAAGAGATAATCTATTTTAGGAAATGGAAATAGGTTCTTTACTATAACATGGTTGAACTATAGCCTTTTTGGCCAAAATAATGGGAGAACCCCAAGAAGAAGTGTTGGGTTGAATAAAACCTCTAGACTCTAGATCTTAAAACCATATTTTGAGCTCATGGAGCTTAATAGGTGACATCCTGTATGTAGGAATGGACACTGGAGTTGATCCTTGAATAAGACCAATCATAAACTCTACATATCACTTAGTTGGTAATCTAAACAAAATCAGTGGGAAAGATGTCACTAAAATGATATTTTATAGGATAAAATTCAACATAAGGAAAACTCTCATTATCTATGAAAATACTAAAAATATGTTTGGTCACTCCACCTAGACCATGATGCTATGGTCTATCTCTACCAACCTAGACATTCCACTCACCCTTTTTTATATAATTTCCTCTCTCTGGTGGTGTAAATGATACCTTATGATGATAGTATTCTATATAGGCATGATATGTAACCAACCAATCTATTATAAGAATAACATCCAAGCCCATCATCTTGAGTATGAATAGGGAATATAATAAGGGGTAACTACCTACCTCAAGGGTATAATACCTACATTGGTGTATTCCCTCTGAATTCACTCCCAACAGTGGGTCCAGGGTCATCACACCACATAAGTAATGACCTTCCAAACCAAGACCTTACATGGTTGATAAAGAGATAATGGAATGAGAAGAAATTTTATTAAAAAAATAATATAGAATAGAAGAGAATTCTAGAATATAACTTCATACATTCAATGGTCATACACTATGATCCTCATGTATCAACTATAAATCATGTAACTAGCTTGATCCATGGCCTTGTGCCACAAATAGACTACCTTAAGCAGGTCCACTCTTCTATCACTGATAATCAAAAGTATTTTTACCATGAACATTACATCCTCCTTGGATTGTCCTTCTAGTGATACTCCAACTCCCTACCTAAAGTGGAACAAATTATCCTACCACTGAAGGTGGAGTGGGTGTGAATACTCTTCCACTAGTAGTAGTTGGAATGGTATGGTAGAATCTATGAAGATGACCCATATTAATGTAGGAAAGAGACTTAATAGGTTCTATATCACATTGAGTCTTCAAGTGTCCCTACCATCCACATAGATGGAATATAGAACAGTTTTCAGTGTAGATACCCCGTCTACCACTGCTCGGACATGAAACCTCAAGGCTATGCTACTTACTACTACAAAAACTACTTACCTATATTAAAATTGATCATTTTTTAATGGTACCATCAACTTCTCTCATGTTACACTCAGTGATAAGATCTTGATTAAAAATCTCAGAAAATGTAGGTAGGTGAAAAGAATTCATCTGTAAGAAGATGGAATACTTTATCCCATCCTCGAACCTTATCTCTTGCAACATCATCACTGGATAGAAGTGGTTTAAAGAATTGAAACATCATAAAATGAACTGAATATCACATGAAAGACATACTACCCTATTTTAGGGGCATGAACTCTCTAGTTCCGTTTTCTCTCAGCATCTGAGGGAAAAATAATAATAAAAGATATATTGGAAATCCTCCATGACCATTCCCTAATGATGACCAGCCTGGGTAATCACATCCCATCAGTGTTTGGAAGAATAAAAAATAAATTAGGTTAAAAGATTGACCTTCTCTCTAGAGGTGTCACTTGATGATCGAAGATTGAAAGTATAGACTCCAACCAAGACGCAACAACCTGAGGACTGTCATCCACTAAAAATAAGGGAGGATGCTGCTGTTGTAACTCATGATTCAGACTAGACATAGTAGGTGTGGGTCATGGAGCACCACTCATGGACTGCATCAGACATAGAAAACTCTCACAAAGATAAGTGGTAGTTCTTAATTCTGGAAAAAATGTGGGTCCTCACGTGGAACTACTGGAGGTATCACTGGTGGCTCAAGACCCACCACCTCTAGAGCTTGATCATCACCAACTTCTTGGAATACGACTAGAGTAAATAGTGGTGGAATAGATCTAAAAATTCCATTAACATGCCATATAAAAGAATAAAAAAAGATAGAAACTCTAGATGAAGCATATCATAAGGAAAAAGGGCTCACTACCCAAGGTATACTACCCCAACTACCCACTTAGAAGGTGAAGTTATTGGAAAGTGTTAATGTTTTATTTATAGGGGCTCTATTAGGTGAAGGGTCTACTACACATTTTCTATTCATTTAACAGAAAAAAATTTATTTTATAAGTGAATATTTTTATTTAATGTTTTTTTTCTCGTATACATATATCAAGTTTAAATTAAAATGGATCATCATTCCTAGCTAATAAAGTCCCATGAACATTATAAGTAAAATAAAAACCAATTAAAATTATAATTAGTTATATTACATTCAGTCTTAGAATGTAACCTATAATATACGATGTATTGACATGGTTAATTACCCATTCTAATTCACAAGGGTACATACACCTCATAGATTGAAACTGGTAGTCACTCAAAAACAACTAAAGACCAAATCATGTAACTAGAGGTACATTGCTGACATGGGTAAAAATTAGCTATGTAAGATTACATCATCAACCTATATAATAAAACACCATTTATATTGATTCTAAAACATTAAATAACCAATTTCCTTACCCTGTAGGTGATGTTTGCAACAAATTCATATATGAAAACCATGGATCACACAACAATCACAGGAAACAAAATCAATTAAAGTAGTGAAATGAACCTATATGAAATAGAATATACATGGAATATGAATTATAGTTTATTATTATGATTCATGTAAGAATTATCCTTTACATACTAGGCCAAGGTAAAATATTGATAAATCATATGAAATATGACAACTCATGTGCATCACCCAAGGGTGAATGCATATCAACTGTATTAAGCGAAATACAAAACAACATTTCCCATTCCCATGAAACTTGGTATTTACCCAAAACATGGTTTATCTACTTACAAGAATAAATCATAACCAAGTTCAAACCATGTGCATAATCTATTGTAAAAAATCCCAAAAAATGATACAAAAGGAAAGAAATCCCTCTGATACCACTTTGTAACATCCTGACTTGAGTACCAATCAATGGTGTCCCATGCCGGTGAGCCAATGGGCTCAAGTACACCTCCCCATACACTAGAGGCTTACGAATAATAGTGAGGGACTAGGCTGTACCCATGGGGAGACTATTCCCTCATGTTGTGAGGAGCACGAAAGATATAAAAATAAAAAATAGATAGAAATCAGTATCAAAAGCATAATGATAATGAAAGGCTCAATGGAAGAAGACATAAATAATAAATAAACAGATAATAATGATTAAAATCTAGAAACTAAATAATATCGAAAATTAATAAGGTAATTTTAAGAGACTAAAAAGAACGAAAACATAGATATAAGGAAGAAGGCTATCAATACAGTACATGCTATAAAAAATAGAAAAAAGTCTAATTTTTTAAGTATCTCGAGAACTGTTCTGGTCATATGCTACCAAGATCCATCCAAATAGAGTAATCAAGTCAGGTGTCCAAAGGAGGAAGCTTTCCCTTATCAACACCTATATAAATATAGTTCTCCTAGGTACCAATAGAGGCCTGGGTAGTGTATGAGATAAATCAAAGTAGGCCACCCCCAACGACATCTATACAAATGCAGTCTGTGAATATAAATTGAGTTGTGTACAGGTATATATAAATTTAATATAATTCTATAATGATAACTCATACCCACTTCATCCTTAGTTGGTGATGTCTCTAAAGATGAGATCCCTTAATAATTTATGTTCCAATTTATAATAAGTTTCAAAAATACTATATGTAATGGCGATAATGTAAGAGGATCCAAGGTATAAGAAAGGAATCCTATAATAATGATAATAATGAAAAGGATCCAAGGTAATAACCAAGGAATCCTTGACCTGAAGGGTCAATACAACTCATAGTAGTAACATGTAGTCTGGAAAAAGGGGTCAAAGTGTACTACAAGGAGAGATACCCAAGGAAGTATACTTTAAAAGAATCTAACCGAGTTCAAGGATCTAATCCAAGGTAAGCATGGGCTAGGAATGACTGGGCCCAATGAGGTCAATCCATGGTGCCTCATGTCTAAAGTTATGAATATGGATCCAAGGAGTGTATCTGATGAATCATAATATCTAGAACATAGTGAATGGATCCTATGATATCATTCTAGCCATCCGCTAGTAGAGAAGAACTATGTTCCACAATTAGTATCACATTTGGAAACTGGATCATTAAATTAGAATGGTGTCCTTTGAGTGCTCAAGGAAGTCCCTTAGGAATCCAAGGATGGAACAAGTCTAACCACTTCTATAAATATAAGAGTTCCATATGAAATAGGAACCTTATACATAATTCATTTTTCAATTTAGGCCATGTAATACTCTTGAAATTAGATAAGTTCAAAAAACAAATTTAAAAATTATTCAAAAGATTCTGCAAAAGTAAATGAAAATTCAAAAAACATCACAAAAAATTTGAATACAAAAGGCCATACACACCCAGATTTAAGGCCACATGTAGTGGTGGAGTCCCAAAGAATTATCTAGGACCTGTTCCCCCTTTATTTTGGGTGTGAACAGAGGCCTGAAAAGTGTGTAACCTCTTTAACATAGTTAACCTTTGAAGCTAGAATGTCTGCCACTATGTTTCCATCACACTAGATATGAAGAACCTCTATATTATTTGTCATAATTTGTTTTCATCTGCAGATAATGTATTCAATTTTCCATGGAATGAGACTACTTCACAAGATAACATTAAATAAAATAAGATAACATATCTTAATGGCACTGAGAATAAGGTTCTTTTGCTTATAGATGATGAGAGCATTAAGCATGGATAAGTGAATCACTTGGTCCAAGATGCATCGAGAATTACATTATAACAGATTCACAGGGGTTCCTAATGAAACCCCTCTATGCATGTAACCCAGATTATATGATCGATCTGTGTTCATTTTGAAGCCCAAATTGTGAGGAAACCATCTGATCCATCTTTTATGCTTAACACTGCCTGCACTATTGTGAGTATGGGTGGCATTAATAAATGATCTCAAGGACGGGGAATTAGTTCTACTCTTACATAATTTAATAAGGTCAATAAAAATGTTCCTAGTGTAAGGATAGATTCCTATACTATAGCATGTTATTCCCTTGTAAAAAACTTCATTCCTTATTTTTTGTAAACACCAACATCCGGCTGCAATAATGATGGTACTCACCATAACTTCATATTTATTGTTGGATCCTTGGAACCATAAGCTCCAAAAAAATGAGTTAGGGGATTATGTTTAAGGTATACTAGTAAAAACTCTGAATGAACACCAGACAATATTTTCCCAATCCCCTAAAAAAACAGATGATCAAGGGTTTCAATTTAAGGCATCTTAAAATAGAAACACTTCAATTCCAAGCTAATATCTAGAAACATAATGTTGTCATTAGTTGGAAAAGATTGATTTTTAATGCACTATAATATAAAATTAAACTTAGTTGGGATTTATTTACATAATAATATTTTCCCCAATTATCCTGATTAATGGGAATCGTTTGCGTTCTATGATAATCATTGGTGGAAAAAAATCACGAGGATAAGCCTGAGAATACACTGTAGTCCTGATATATGTTCAAGATAATGTTTTCAAAGATTTTTTATTGTCTTTCATCAATGACCATGTAAATAAACAATGGGTGCTTGAAAGACCACCTGAAAGAAATATCTGGTATGGGATAACCTGTAAAACCCAGGATGTTGCTTTCCCAGTTATGTCACCGAAAACTAATCTCCCCATACCGACCAGCCATCAGGAAATATGACTCAGAAGTAGAATGAAGTGTTGAATTACATTCCAAATGTTTTATACTTTGTTCCTCTACATAGGAAAGCACATTATATTTTTTCTTCATACACATATCCCAAAGGGTTCTACCTTGATTACTTCCCAAGAAATTTTGGCATGGAGTCCTTGAATAGCCCCAAAAATACTCCTGATATTGACACCACCCTTAGAGTGAGGTTTTTCCATTTGAATCCAATCCAACTGGTGATTACTGACTTCAGATTGAGCATCCTAGATGAAAAAATACATGAATTTATCCATCTTTGAGATAACACTTATTGGCACCATCACAGTTGAAAAAACATGTATGGGAATGGAAGACAACATGCTTTTAAACAAGGTAATTCTTCCTCTAAAGTAAAATAACTCGTTTTTACAATTAAGGATTACCCTCATGATTATATAAGTAATATTATCAGAGATTTGGATTCTGTGTCTCTTTAGGGAAATTATAGTGCCCAAATATTCTAACAGAATGGACCCTATTGACATATGGAGAATGGTTTCTAAGTCTCTGATGCGCCTTCCAAAGCAGTTGTTTGAGAGATAAAATCAACTCTTCTCATGATCGAAAACTTGGACACTCCACTTACAGTATACTTAAAATAAATTAGTAATACCTTGAATGTATCTATTAATACCATTGACAAACATAAATGTGTCATTATAAAACATTAAGTGATAAATAGAAACTAAATTGTACCTAGAATGGTATGGGAGAACATTGCCTTGATCAATAGAGTGGTTTAAAAGAAGGATCAGGGAGTCCTCTACAAGTATAAAAAGGGTACGTGATAGAGGATTGCATTTTCTTAAGTCTCTGACAGCCTTGAAGAGTCCATATTGCTTACCCATGAAATTAATTGAAATCCACGAGGAACTAAAGCACCTAAATAGGTGGTCTATGGCCCACAATGAGAATCCCATTCAATTCAAGACTCTAAGAACAAATTTTCATTTGATTATTTAAAAGGATTTATTCATATCAATTTTTATAGCAACATTGGATATGAAGGCCTCATGATTGATATCCACTATTGATTCATAGGTGAGGCCGATAGTTCCTTGGATTATGAATTCTTTAATAAATCCATGTAATAACTCTGTAATCCCTCAGGGAATATAAATAGAAAATATTCTATTAAGAATATTGGTAAGAACCTTATAAGAAAAGTTAAAAACAAGGATAGGATTGTAATGATTAAGAGATTGGGGGTCCTTAATATCAGGAATCATAATCAGCTTCATAGAACTAACGGATTGAGGTAAATGACCTCCTATGAAGAAATCATGAATAACACAAATCAGATCTCTTTTAATCACATCCCCGGATGCTCTGTAGAAGGAACTTGGAAATCCACCAGGACTAGGCACACTCTCTAAATTAAGATACTAAACCACATCATGAATCCCCTCATCAGCTATGATTTTCTCAAAGAGATAATTTTTAGTAGAATAAATCACATTAGGTATAACATTAAAGATATCATATTGAACCCTCAAATAACCTTGATTTCCATTATTGGTAGATCATACCAAAAGAGAACATAAATGATCATGGGCCATACATCCTACCGTGTCTCTATCATCTGAGAAGGATCCATCTGCAAGGTGAATATTAGTTTTAGATAAGTGTTGTCTCTCCTTAATATAAGCATGAAAATAACCTATGTTGTTATCACCTTCACATAACCATTTTATTCTAGACTTTTTGAATGCCTATCTTCCCTATTTCAATTATGTTTCATCCAGGAAATTCATTCTATTGGTGAGGTTATAAAATACTTGTTACCATTTACATTTAATTATAGGAAAAGGGGTCCAAGTGATATATATAAATTTACATTCCATTTATAGTTCATCTGGATCATCTGTTACCTTTATTCCAAGTGAAAATGTTTGATAGTACATAAAATCAATTAAATTTATATAAGTCAAGGATAAGTTATATTTTTAATATAAATTCCATTAATAATACTTCATTTATTTCAAAACACATAACTTATCATGTTCAAGTCCAAGAACACCCAAATAGTGCACATATAGTCATAATGAAGCCACTAAAGGCATGAATAGAGAAGAACCCAACTTTATATGGTTGGTGTTGAGGTCTTAAAATCCAATGAAATAGTGGATAAATATAAATATAACTCTATAATATGAGCACAATGATTACAATAAATGAATATGAATTTTAAGAAGCGCCACCTAGTGAAACCAACATGCATACATGGATAAAAATTTATAAATGATGACACATTTATAGAAAATTCATAGAACACATACCTATAGCCTATATAACTCTCCTTGTCCATTATCATCACTTTTTTGTCTTAAAAAAATAGAAGAATAGGCCATTGATCTGAAAATAGAGAATAAGAGACTACATCAAAATAGCATCATCGAGGGAAAGGAGATTGAAGAACAAAGCCTAAGGAATAAATATCATGATTAGAAGAATCCAATGATATAAGAAGAAGTAGAATCAAAGTCCAAATGATGAATATATAGAAGAACCTAGATTAGGAGGCTTTAAATCTCTCCAACAAAGTAGAATGCCTCTGAATGCTGGAAAAGAGAAATCAGAGGGAGGGGTGAGTTAATTTTGTTTTTAATAGAAAAATGCTCATTTTACCCAAAATCCAAGGGGTCACATAGTTTGACCATAAGGATGGCCAAATCTTGTGCCAACTGTGTGCACTTCACTACTTCAAGAGGGAACCTGTATGGTTTGGTCGTACAATTTTGAGAAACCATTCACAAACTGTGCTATTTGGCTTTGCTAAGAATTTCAGACAACCCACATGGGTGTGCAGACCTAGGAATATGGTTAGGGAATGTTTTATGTCATAATTTTACCATTTAAATTTCCCCCACATTTAGGAGAAACAATGAAGATGTTCTCGCATAGTTTCTGCTAATCGTGTGGCCCATTGATTTCTTCAACAGTTCAGGGTTTTGAGCTCCAAACCCCCCCCACCCCCTCCTAAAACTTTATTTAACTCATTAGGAATCCATAAAAGGTCAATGATAAATGATTAGAAAGAAGTTTTAAGGATATATACCTCATAAATAACCTATTTCATTTAGAAATGTTTCCCAATCACATCTAATTTTCATCCGTGATTATGTTTAATAATAGTGAAAATAGTCTTGAAAATTTACATTAATTGGAATAATATCCTTTATATATGTGAAAGTAACAATGAATCACCCTTGATTTACTTTGGAAATACCCAATCAAGTATTGGTATACCCACTAAACCATGTACGATCACTACCTCTTCCTTACAAGTTTAGTAATCACTAAAAACCCTCTATATAGTCTTAGAAAAATAGATCTATATTATCCAAAAATAATTTTGTTATATATTCATTCCATAAGAAAGAAAATGATTAATAATTATAATTAACCAAAAGTAAAATTTTATTAAAATTAAATTTTGATATCAAAAATTTAAAAAAAAGTACAATGAAAACATATCAATGTATTTAATTTAATAATCTAGAATCAATGATAAAAAATGGGTCCACTCCCCATCCCTAATCACTGAATATTTCCACCCCAACATTTAAAAATAAAGAAAGGGTTTTCAAGTGGTATAATATATGTTAAAAAATTTAGAAAAAAAGGAAATAGTAACAGTCTAGATCAGCATACCAAGTTATCCGAAATCCTCTACTACATTTGTATGTATCTCCCCTCAATCCTCCTCTCCATGCATAGAAGCACAATATCATTATTTATAATACTAGGTATCACATGATTCATTAATTTGAATCATAAAATCTCCACTTCATATTCTTTATCATCACTTATCATTGAATTTAGTAAAATATTTTTCTTTTTATTCTATGTGTAGATCTCCTTTTAAATTCTTATATCAAAGAGAGAGAGAGTATGTAACCTTGACTTCACATATTTTCATATATTCATATTTATTCGTATCTCACTTAAAAACTACCTCCATATTTCTTTTAATATAAATTCATTGTCTATGTGGGATTTTA
Source organism: Viscum album (assembly GCA_963277665.1). NCBI lineage: Eukaryota > Viridiplantae > Streptophyta > Magnoliopsida > Santalales > Viscaceae > Viscum > Viscum album. The sequence continues at coordinate 937,537,860 of OY728155.1, read as the reverse complement.
GTGAATCATATTGGCACGTAATCTCCTTATTGAAATTCTATAAATCATCCAACCAGGATCACGTGTATAAGAGTGGGTGTATCTGCATGATTCCAACTCTATGTATAATCCCTAGAATTATTTAATTCCCATATAAACCTCAACACCACCTTCCATGTTGAGTGAACCCCATTTAATTATTCTTCCTTTACATTCATGCACATCGACCATGGTGTGATTACTATGGCGCAACTCACCCATTTTCCCTCTAAACTCAATTCATTGTGAAATAGGTCTTTATACATGAATTAATTAATTACTATCATAAAAAAATTAATCTAGTGTTATATGAAAAAAATATTATCAATATTGGTCTCAAAGTTTTATTCTCATATGGCGGTTCTCGACTTCGGCTGGTGTAACATTTAAAATAGAGTCTTTAGCTTCTTCTAATCCTTCAACTAAATGACGAATATTCAAGGTCAGAGGATAAAAAACATGGGATGATGTAATAATATTTAAATGTAGTGGTATAATGTGGAAGTAAGTGGTCTTGGTGGTAGTATGCATGATGGTGGTGGTAGTGAATGATGGTATAAGATTGCGGTAGCAAGAAATAGTTTGAGGTGATGCAGTTGTTTCCCAATATCGATAGAACGCGGTGGTATCATGTAGTAACTAGTAGTATCATGCAGATTGTGGAACATGGTATCGGAGGACTATTTATGGGTTATGGTGGTGTTCATGAGGCTAGGGACAAGATGATGGTATGAGGTAGCGGTATTGCTCAACGGTCGCAACACCATAATGGTAGCACTGGGTATAATTATACTAATAGTGGAAAGCTCCCCTATTATCAGTACATCATTATAAGAAGTTCTTGGTCGCATCATCTCCTTTTTTTTTGTTGTGCATAGTGTCCCCGATGACATATTAATAGCAGGAATGGAACTATAATGGTAGTCTAGAAAGCCTTACATATCCTTAAGAAACTATGAGTAACCCTAACGTATGGGCTAGGTGACCATTATGTAGAGACATTATTCCTCCAATGGCCCAAAGGCCTTCATTTTTTATTGATTTTGATAATCCACCTTTCAAGGGGTGAGGGGGAACCCTTACAAGGCCCACAGGAAAAATATTACATGGCCCGTAGGCTTTAGAGGAATTCATTTTCCCATAGGCTTCAAACATTACATACAACCCAGACTAACTACATAGAACTGCTCCTCCCCAGTATCTTCAGCGTGAAATCAGCTCTCCCTTCACATGGATGTTCAGATAGGCATTCCCGTGCATGCATAGGCTTGTCCCGATAGCAGGTGCCATACCCTCTCATTCTTGCAATACGTTTAGCTTCTGCTGTGGTGAAAGCTCCTTGCTCATCCTCCTTGTAGAGCTTGTTCCTTGTAGTTTGTCTGGTTTGTATCTAAACTTAAGATGGCCCAAAGGCCTTGAGGTGGCCTGAAGGACTTACTGACCCGAAGGCCTGGGTGGCCTGAAGGCCTTAAAGGACTCGGGGACCAAATCGGTGGCCCGAAGGCCCAAATGGAGGCATATTCCCGGTTACTATAGTGATAAACAGTACCTGCTACAGTTTCTGCTACAGTACTTCATAGTTCCCGCTACAGTACCTACTACAACAATGCTACAGTATCTGCTACAGTACTAGTACAGTACCGGAAATAATGTCTCCGCCTATATTTGATCCCGGGTCTCCCGGATGCACTTATAGAGTCCTTACCAACTGGGCTAAGGCTCATGTGCATAGAGACATTATTCCCTTATGCAATTTTATGAAATACAAGGTTACCTTTATACAACCCTAAAAACTCAATATTATATTTATGAAGAAGTTTACTTACCTTTACGCTACTCTTCTCTTACCATTATTCAACCTTAAGTAATTTGGAGTTACCCATACACATCACATGAAACAAACCACTTAGGCTTATGTATTAGTTTTCTTACCTTTACCCAACATGTATTACCTTTAAACAATGTCTAGTAATTTTTTGTTACCCTTATTAAACACATGAAACAATTCACTTAACCATATGAAATGCATGAAAACTACTGGTTATGCTTACACAACACTTATATTACCTTTACACAACCCATCACACCTTTAACCATCATTTATGATTTTTTAGTTACCATTATGTAGGCTTTGAAAATTATGGGTTACACAGACAAAGTTCCTTCAAAAAATCAGGCATATTGGTATGATACATTTTACCATTACTTAGGCCCTACGCCATGCATAAGGGTACAAACATCCAATTGTTGAAAAGTAAAATCAATCTTTTAAATTCAATATTTTCATATCATTTAGTAAAAATTACATATTCAAATATAAATTATCCACATTTTTTTAAAACACTAAATTCATGTGGTAAAAAATAGAAAAACCTTGAAATTAATTATTAAAATTTAAAAAACATTCTATGAAAAATAAAGCCATCCCTTTCCCCAAAGGGCGTCGATTTTCATAATGCATATACATTACACATTTAAGACATTCAACCATAGAAGATACCTTATTGAAACCATTATTCCCATATGGGTAGTTAAGAAACATTTTTATTTTTCCTTTATAATTAATTACTCTATATCCTTCTTTTCCCCACATGAAAAAACTTCTCATTCCTTTGAGACATTTTCTAGGGTTCTTCTTTACACATTCTCAACATGAAAGAAGCTGAATCTTCATTCATCTATATTCCCCATGAAACTATATTTTTCTCTTATTTGGTTCATCTATAAATACACTAATGGATACGTAGTTAATCATAAATTGAGATTGATGTCTAACCATAATAAAAATACCCCAAATTATATCTCCCATTTCATTTATTTTTTCATGAAGTCAGTCATTGAATCATATATCACATTTCCTATTGACATGAATTTTCTGGGTTCTATCCATTGACTAAAAACAAAAATAATAGTATGAGAAATAATAATCATAGTGATTAATCATATAATCATGAAAATAAATTCATAGAATGTCTAAAAAATAACTCTAACTTTTCAATCTAGGACACATTAGGACTTCCCTAGGTTATTAAGAGTCATAATATATTCAAATACTTTATAATAATTCATAATGAAAAATTGGATTCTACTATGAATATTCTTCGAGAGTGTCTAGCTAGGAGTGAAATCTTAGGCCCACTCATCATGCATCAGTGAAGATAGAGTTATTAACCAATACAACCCTTTTAGAGTTATTATTTTTAGGTTCATCTATTCTACAACAACATACAATTTCTAGTATCCATACAAATATGAATTTTCTATAAAAACAACACTCCTTTTTTTACCATAACATAGGATGTTCTCCAATACTTTGTCTTATCCTAAGCGTTATCACTAATTAATTCCCATCCTTGTATCCAAAAATAACTAAACTCTACTATGATACCAGTTATATGAAATTGAATATTAAATACATAAATATTATATCATTTTAGGAAAAAATTAATTACATATCAACAATATTTATTCCCAAAACGTAATGGTTTAGTATCTTTCGACACTTGGATACAGAAACAAGTAGTTAAAAAAATATCTATATCATTTCCCATTGTGTTCTTAATAACCATCACCATTCTTAGACATATTATACGTAATACCTTTCATCATAACATTTTAAAAGGTGATATAAAAAATGGTGTGAACAAATTCCCAATAAGCGAGAATATAAGAGATATCAATAAATGATCGTAAGTTAACATAATATAATCATAAGGATATTTGAAAATGATCACAATTTATAATAATACTACCCGTCTAGTGAAATATCATTATCTATAAATCATGTAATATGGATTTTTTATAATAATACACATAAGTCATAAGTGTTGAGAATCACCAATAATCAATCTTGAGGCATGTGAACATATCACAATTATAAGACCTAAGTTTGTGGCATATAAATAAGAATAGAAAATAACTTCATTCACATAGGTTCACTTTCAAGACTTTCATTGATGAAAAATCCCCATAATGAAAATTCCTACATGGTAATTTATAAAATTCTCTTAGGACTAACTTCTATCTATTTAACATCACCATCTCCTAGGATTATATTAACTTCATCATATCATAAGAGTTTCTAAACTCCGTCATCATTAAAAAATTCATTGGAGTGATATAATAGAACCAAACATAATCATGGGCTATATCTAACCCACCATTCAAAAAATTATAATCCATACATATGAGTTCCAAAACATCTCAAAAAATTTATCATTTCATCATAAAATAATACATGGAATGAAGATAGGTTACATAAATATTTATTCATCATAGTAATAAACAATATATAAAATAATAAGGATGGTAACATTGTATTATATCCATGGTAAAGACTAAGAAACATCAATTGTTATTTTCTTAGATGAAAATGACTTTAAAATATCACTGTATCATTTTTTGAGGAAAATAAATTTTTTATTTTGAAATAAATATTTAAAATATTTAAATTTCCAAAAATATAAAGGAAAAGTTTTTCTTTTAAAATTAAAATGAAAACATGTAAAGTAACATTTAAAGGAGATATTATTCTTGTTAGTGGGAAAATTCATTCATGTGATATATGTTAAAAAAGATTCCTTTTACATTTTTTGTATAAATGTCAAACGTACCATGCTTGGAAAATGAAAAGAAGATTTATTTTAAAAATTTATATAGAAATAAAAAACATGGGTAAAAATAAATATATTAAATATATGTATAATATTAAAAACAATATTGAATACATTTTAATGAAAATATGGGAATGATAGAAAATATTCTCGACTCAAGATAAAAGTAAAGTAAATTTTCCTTAAAAACATTCATTCCGTCTCTTGAGTAATTAAAGAGATAAAAATTAAATAAAATAATGTAATCTAAAAAATAACCATATGAAAATAAAATAAATATATTTTTTGGATATATAAAACATATAATTTCTTCATAAAAAATTTTAAGCATAAATAATCATAGTAAAAATGGGATTGTAAAATAAAAGTGTTACAGATTTGGTAACAATTAAATCATAAATCCATGAATGAAATAACATAGAATACATCATCAAATAGAAATAATATAAATATATTCAATATTATACATATAAAAGTTGTATTACATACACCACATGAAAGGAATAAGTTATGATTATGACATATGTCTCATGAAAATTAATGGAGATGAAAAACAATTAACTCAAGTAAGTATTGCTTTGTAAGTGATATACACTCATGTATAATAAATTTAAATTTATTAAAAATTTATATGAGAACCATATCCATAACTATAACACCATATATTTCCTACTTATACCATCTTATAAACCATTAATTAACAATAATTCATTATTATTATCAAATTAGGTGTTAACTACTTCGTGTTTCATGTATGTTTTGGTTCAACAGTTATGGTACATGAACATAAATTATGGTTAATTAACCTTCATAATTATAATGATGATATAAATATCATATATAATAATTATATACATATTTATTACTATTCATATATCATGGTGATGAAAAATGAATTACATAACTATATGAAAATAGTGGTCCATACACATGCATGAGTGGTGTTTTGATATTTTGATAGATAGAACAGAAGAATGTTAAATGATAATTTATATTTTCAAAACCGTTATTATATAATATATATCAAAAATTTTCCTTAAATCTATCATTATTATATTCCATTTAAAGAAGAAATGAAAACCAAATCACATTTCTTTGTGGAGGTGGTAGCCCACACATACACACAAACGATGTTATCATTTTCCAACAGATCAAAAGATAAGAAGATAGATAATATATTATAATTATTAAATAATTATTATATAATAAATATCATATATAACCATTAAATTCATCACAATAATCATCCAAGAAAGATGATGATTGTAAATGAATCATATCCCTATGTTATGGCGGTAGTCCATATATACGTATGAGCAATACTTTCATCTCCCATTTGACGAAGAATACGTGAGAAATGATTATTAAATGATCATAATAAAATCTCATTATATTTATGATACTATATTAATTATGTTTTTATGGATAAAAAATGTTTATAGAAGATTGAAGAATGAATAAAATTGAAAGAGCTTGGTTAAGATTCACACCTCTTTATTGTGAGTCATCCTTTAGCTTACACCGTAATACTTATAATATTGGTCTTAGAAGAACAATATAAGATCTAGAGTCAAGGGATGTAATACTATATTTTTGTAGATATTTTTTTTCTATTAAATATGAAAAAAATATTAATAATGGAGGATAAGAGGATCCCTTTTGTATGTGAGGGTAGGGGCACAAAAGGCATTTCTTATAAGATTTCAATAATATATGGACAATTTCTTGTGAAAGTGGATCGAAATGGAAAATAAATTTATCTGAAGGTAATATAATGTCTTAATATATTCAAAAAATAATAATTTTACATGTTTGGGTGGAAATCCTACACTTTTTCTCTGTTTAACCCTTGATAAACCCGAAATAACCTTAACCGAGGTAACATAATTTTACTAATTTTATTTTTTATTATGAACAAAAATTAAGTTACCAATATTAAATATTATTAATTATCCTAAATAATAATATGAAATCCATTTTAAAATATTTTATTTCTATAATTGATAAAATATAAATTTAAATAAGCGTGAAAACTGAAATGAAAACTCGTTTTAGAATATAGTATTTTAAGGAACAAAACTAAATATTCATTCATTACATGACTTTTAAAAGAATAGAATGAATGTTAAAATATATTTTTTAATATATAATTAAAAATTTTAATTAAAAACAATAATCCATTGAGATTAATTTAATTCTTTAAAATAAAATCACATTTCCCACATAAAAGTAGTTTTTACAAAATTGTGTTTTAAAGCCCTAAAATAAACTTGTACCAAAATCAATTTTTATTAATATTCCTATGTAAATAATTATGTTATTTATAATTAATTGAGTTTTATCATACTTTAATATCAAATTCAAAATATAGTAGTTCTTTTTCTTGAAAATTAATGATAGTTTTTGGAAAATTGATATTTTTTTTGAATTCATAGAAAAAATATTATTTTAGAAAAATACAAAACATTCACCCTAATATAATATTTACATGATAATTTAAAATCATATATTATTTTAATTACATAAAATATCTAAAAATGGTATAAATTATTTATAAATTTCATGAATTTTTTTTAATAAATATAGTTTTTGAAGAAAGAATGTTTTTAAAGCATAAAATAACTTTATATGAAATTATGTACTTATTTTTTATGAAAAAATAAATAAATTTAAATTAATTAAAAAAAATATAGATATTTTTTTAATAATGTGATTATTAATATTCATACCTTAAAATTTAATGGCTAGGTTATAATGACCACAGTTAAATAATTTTTTATAGTATATCACAGTTTTCTTAAATCACAGTGTTGCGTATTAGGAAAGCTATTCATAATTGTATTCCATTAAACCAAATTTTTGGTATGTCGCAATAATTTAACTAATGGAATTAAAAAAACTTATCTTATATGTGTAAAACTTGGGGTTATTTCTTGGTACACGTCTTACTCGGATGAACGATGCTTGAAAACAAAATAGTATCTAGTATATCAGTATAATGATGTTGCATAATGAGACAATGTATTGCAATATCAATTATAATTTCATTTTGTTAATCTTCATAGTATATAAGATGAGACAAAACCTATAATATAACATGTTTCATTTGGCCTCTTATATTAACCCACTGAAGTACATCCTCTGTCATTCATTGTTATTTGGATTTATGGCACAATGTGTGGTCATCCTATAATAATTTGACATTAATTTTTCATCTTAGAAGGCCACCAAAAGGTAGGAATTTATAGATTTCCTAAAATCACACACTTCACAAAAAATAAACCAATGAATGTATATCTCTATAAAAAAGTGGTCTTCTTCATCTATAGCACTCCTAAAATTTTCTGATATATAGGTTCATCTAACATGACCATAAACTGCATAAAATATAAGTCCTCATCACATGAACTTAAACAAAAATGATATATTTTCTATCCTATATAACCTGAAACAACCTAGAGTAGGTTTGTCCCCATAATCTAACTACTCTACATGACATCTAAATCCATCTAGAAGTGTATGATAGGTGGAACCCTACTATCAGAAAAAATTCCCATTTTTTCATTAATATCATAGTGTCTAAAATCCCCACATTTCTATTTAGTTATGCACCAAATACTTTCTATTATATTTTTTAGTACCTACTTTTGTCCTGATATGTTATTGAAATAGAAATTCTCCTTCTGAATTAGTTCTATAGATATTTATCTACATATTTTCAAGACCTCCGTAGATAATTCACTACAACTACGTATGACATGATTCATTTCATTTTAGGATATATAGAGATATCTAAAGAATACATTTCAAACTAAGATAAAAGTCACCATCTATATTTACCCTTTCTTAAATGGACTATAGTAGGCCATAATTATTAGCTTTAGTGTATAATTCATCATTTCCCTCCTTGAAAATCCTTTTCTCATAAATCACAATTTATGATTTGAGACTCTTGGATCACCAAGAAACATTCATTACTATTGGTAATGAGTGATCTCATCTATAAAGGATACCTTTGTTTATCTATTCATACATTCTTTAGATATGGAACTACATAAATTCCCCCAATACAACTTACCATCCAAAGTCATTTTTCATTCTATGGAGAAGGTTTTCTAATATATGTATGCCCTAAAAAAATTATAATGGAACCTTTCATGAAAATGTAGTCAGATGTCATCGATGAAATACTTTCCCTATAACACAATTCATTATTACAATATAGTAATTCATGATTTACAACATTTTCAAATAATATTAAAATGTTGTTCAGAATTTATACAATTTTAGAAATGTCTAGTTTTTCACGTCACATCCTCAGATATTTTACAATAATTATGACCTTGAAAAATTTTCACCCCTTCTTGAGAAAGGGCATGATTTCATTATTCTCCTCAATCATGTTAGGAACTACCTCTACCTTACTAAATGGAATATCTACCTTATTGGTTAAAGTTGTGTGAACATAAACCCTAACAACATATAGTCTATGAATGATGATTATAGATAGTATGTACCTCTAAGTGATGAAATCTATGCTTTAAATAAGTACTCTATTCACAATGGATTTTCTTCATGGAAAGATAGATAATCTCACCCTTTGGTCAAAACCATGCAACCTTATTCCATAACTCTTCATAGTATAAACCATGAGACCATAAATTGAATGTATGAAAAATAAACAATGCTCATGGGGGCCAATATATAGCGTAATGAAAAAGCCAAGTTGTGCTTGTGGGACCCACTTGTCCAGGTAAATGTTAAATCAATCATATGTTTTGCCTTTTCCTTGACTATATTAAGTATACATAGTGGAATAAACATTAGGATCCTTGTACCACTCATGAATATTAATTTTCCTATAAACCAAATACATGCCTCATTTGTTCAAATATTTCAAGAAATCTATAGATCTTATTAAATTGTGCATTGTTCTTAGAAGGAAAAATTTATTTTTATATGTATACATTCCCTTTATATGTATACATTACCTTTATATAGCTCTACATATTCCCCAATAATATGGTCTACCATATAGAGGCATTTTTTATCCAAATGAGATGGTCATAAAATGTATGTATACCACCAGAAACATTGTTATGGAAACCATCTTTTGAATGTGGGTTGTAAACATTCTCAACTTACTTGTCATATATCATTAGTCCTTAAATCAAATATATTGAGTCGTGATTTTCAAGTATCATAATCAAATATATTAAGTGTATTTAAATAGCCTCAATGTTACATATTAATTCATCATTCCCATTTTAATGGTTGAATATGAAATCATATTACTTTACTTTTCTCAGTCCTTCTCATGTGACCCTAAACTTCAGGATGATATGATTTGAACACTATAACCTTAACCTCTATGAATCTCTTTTGGGGATGCCTATAGTAGTACCAATTCTCTATATCATGTTATGTTTCCTATCCCTTTTATTATATAGACTATCCTATACATTTTATCAAATGTATCTAACCTTAAATATCTAAATTATTGGTCAATCATGCATAAACTTAAACTTTTCTAGGAGAGAGACATAATACTTTCCATGTTAAAAACCTAATAAGGTAAGAATTGGATCAATGTTATATCTCTACATGTTTTTCATGATCCTCACATGGATTAGTAAAAAATGAGCCTTTAAAAATAAAAAAGGATTAAAACATGTGAGGCTGAGAAGCAATTATGGGTCGTGTTAGAAAAATTTATGTTCTTTCGTACTAGGCATCCACTATCTAAGGATTATGAAAAATTTATGAAAAATAATAAAGATACATAATGATTTTGGATCCCCCTATATAGACCTATTAAAATTTAATCACAACTCCTAAGGTCCCTTAACCTAGAAAAAAGTTATAGAATTCATGTCCCCTTTTATAATTGTTCAATGTTTGGTGTGAAATTAATGAATATATAATATTTAGGCACCTAATATCTTTTAAAAATTAGAATCCTCACTCCATCATCCTTCATCATATTTTTCATGAATCTTTGTTAGCCAATCCTTTCTAAATGGACCAATGATGGAGTATGGAGATATTAAATATGATTATATATATGATATTTCTATACCCATTAAAAGGAATACATCTCAAAATAATCCACATTTCATATATTAGTGTTCAAACCTTATTCTATAGTGATGGTGATTATTACACTATATCAGGCCTAGAATTACCCATCTCTGTGGTATGCACTTAAGAGATATGAGTTTTGTAATCCTTTATCATGAATACTAAAAATGGTTCATAGTGATGGTATATGTTCCACTATATCAATCCTACCTATACCCATCTGAAGGCATATGTATTTGCGATAATAGACCAATCCATATTTTACCATTGACTAAAGTAGTTGGAAATTATTATTGATATGATTCATTTTCATTAAATGTTTAAAGTGGGATGGATATATTGATATTTATCTTTGTGAGTTTCATATGTTTTCAAGGATTGTTGATAAAGGATATAAAAAAGGTATTCATTAGAAACATAATAATAATTTTTAGAAGAATAATTTCTGTTATTGATCAACATAAAATATAGTAGAAGATCAACATGTTGGATTCCATATCTCATTATATATATATGGAGTCTTTATTTTAAATATCATTATAATATATTGTTAATTGATTATAATGGATAAATTAATGACTAATCAAATTAACTAATTAATGGGTGAATCCTAGCCAATGTCACTACTTCTACTTCTATAATGGGTTACAGTGTGTCCTCCCTTATAATATAATCCATCCATACTCTTTTAGACTTATCAACCAGTAGTTGAAACTCCCCTATTGGATTCTTAATAGCCACTGACTCTTAGTGGAGTTTATAAAATTCATTTAAATGTCGATCCACTTATTCCTTTTCTTCCATATACCAACCATGTCACTATAATACCCCCATTTCATATACTAATGATTTATTAAGTACTATAATCCAAGGCTGGATGAATTTGGCCATGGACCCCATGGAAGATAGACATTTATGGTGTGTTATTTTCATATTTTTTGTGGTTTTCACCTCCTATACTGTCTCATTAATATATTGGTAATCACTACCACCAAGTCCTAGAGTGATAAACATGTGTTTGAGGTGGTATATTATACCACCAACCTCATCTAGATGACTGACTCATGTCATATTTTAAAATTTAATACATATCCACGACCACCTCCATAGTTTCATCAATTGATCCTCTAATTCTATATCAGATAAAATCATAGGGACTAGTATATAATTCATGACTGAATTAATCATAGAGGGTCTAGTTTATATTCCTTTTGAATGACTCAGTGCTTGATAGCTTGATCCTACAAAATTTTCATGTATTGAGGCATTGGGGAAGTGATAGTCTATATCTTTTTGAATTGTAGTAGGACATATGAAATCTATATTCAGTGGAAATCAATTAGTAAACATGGGAAATTGATTGGATAATGAAATAATTTAATTTTTACCTTTTTGATCTAGAGTTCTATCACTTATGACCATAATAACCCTATTATAAGTTACAACTGATGGATCCTGATGTGGAAAATACCATATAGGATATCTGGAAATTGGAACTACTTATGAGGCCACTAAATGATTCAATGGGTTTATATACATATAGAGAATAAATAATATAGATATGATGAGAATATCACTAACAAGGGTTTCACATGAGGGAAAATATGGTCATCAGAAGAGTAAATTAGGTAACAAATCTTGTAGTGACTCAGCCTCCTATAAGGATTCACTGAATTAGATAGGATCTGCTTCAGAGGAGGTGGTTAAATTTGGGGCCTCTAT